>JBCEGF010000586.1:0-1265123 GCA_038501285.1 Penstemon eatonii | reverse complement strand
AACAAGGAAGAAAATACAACAAGAAGGCAATTCGTTCCAAGGCGACCAAGAATTAAAATAAATTTGATAAATATAAAATTCATTCTGGTTTTTCTGGAATTAGATTCTACTCCGTGAGTAGATTAAAACGGTATATCGTGTGTCCAAATCGGAGTTCGGTTGAATGAGAAATTGACACTAAAAAATCACCTCTTGAAATGGAAGAAAAGAAAAGCAATTGGCATTTATCCCACATTGAAAGTGGAGTGAAAAAACTTGAGGTTTATATATGATTTGTCAATGTAGTTGTGTAACTACTTAATTACAAGAAGTCTCTTCCCTCGCGCGCAGGGGGGGGTGCAAATCATGGATCCAAATTCACTTCGTATCGCTCAAGACTTGTGCGAGCCCGCGACATGCGGACACGAATGCAGTCCAATTCTCTAGCTTTCGGACAAGCACAATTTTTATTATTTAGAACTTATAATTTTAATTTAAAAAATAAATACTAACACATTTTATTACAGTCAGGTGCCGCCGCGCTCCTCTTCTTCCTGAAGAAATCAACGCGCGCCCCGGGCTCGGCGGAGTCCTGCGCCCAGCCCATTCCACCCCGAAGGCCGCCCCGCAACCGCTGGAGATGACTCTCCGCCCGCAGCCCGGCCCCGCGGCAACCGCTGGAGATGGCCTTAATTCATTCTTATTTCTTACACAACATGTGATTATTAATCATTTAAATTCAATAATTATTTATATTCCTATATCAAGACGTTTGGTACGAAGATCGGCAGTTGGCCCACTAAAAAATGGACGGTGATTAATTAATTATCATCATAATTTCAGATTAATCATACATATTAGTTGATGGAATAAAGATAAGATTTGCATTTGCAACATAATTAACTAAAGTTTTATATAAAGCAAGGATGAAAATCTTATAATCACCAACTTTGTTTGATATGAAAATCGTGTAAATTCTCCAACCCTTTGTTTTTATGAGATGAACAAATTTAAAAATGCTACTCCCTCCATTTTCTTTTAATTATCGATTTGGAGGAATGCACACGAATTAAGGGATGTCATAAATGATCACATTTTTTAAGGAAAAAATCTAATATATTCATTTAATCAAATAAGCTTAACATTAATGACAAGTATTAGTAAGAAGAGTAAAATAACATTAATTTTACATTGAAATCCTAAATCGACAAATAAAAATAAATAATTTTTTTTTTATCAAAACGACAAATAAAAAAGACACGGAGGGATTACTTTATTATTCCCACTTGGTTTAAATTATGCAATATAAAAATTAATTATTGTTGGTACTGCTAAGATATGAGTCAATGCCATCAATTTAGCATGTTCATAGGCAAAATGCCCTTGAAAATAAATGTCCCACTTAATTTTTCGTCCCCATATTCAAATGTATTAATTTTACATGTGCAAAATCACACGTGTTTAGATTTTCTCAGATTTTCTACATTGTTGATGAAAATATGTGCTAATCAGTTTTAGCCTTAATACTAGCAATTAGTTTATTTTGTTATCATTGAAATAGTTTCGATTTGATATAGTGTTTGATGTAACAATGTATTTATCATCTCAAAAAAAGTTTTATCCTTAATTTCCTTCGAGTGTCATAATAAATAAAAAATAAATAAAATGTGCTAATTAATCAAGTAATTAATTTCCTTCGGGTGTTGATATCACTGCCCGCAATTTTCTCCTTCAATTTCCTTTCATAGTGTTATCAACTTCTGATCAAAATTAATATTTTTCTAATAATAATAGTGGTACAACAAATGTATGAATTATTTTTCAAAAACAAATAAAATATAGTAGAGGACAAAATATTGACGAAAAAAAAGAGATCAGAGAATCTTTGTTATGATTATTATAGCAGTAAACAACCAAAACAAAATACTCCTGGGAAATTTTATTAGTTTGGGATTGGGTGACTGATATATATATATATATATATATATATATATATATATATATATATATATATATATATATGTATATATAGTCGGTAGGATTGGGAAAATCTTTGTTAGGCATTGGAGAATTCAATTATGAAAAGCAATTATAATTAGGCAGCATTAATGCCTGCAAATTGCAATGAATGCATGTGGTGTGGTTCGTTTAAGCTATTATAGTATAGAATTTCTCGTAAGGAATGTTGTTTACGTGTCTGGACCCTGGACATTTTTGTTTGATTGACATTTTATGGTTAAATATTAATATATTTAATATATCGAATAAAGGTTGGAGCTAATTTTCTTAAAATATCCTTAACTAATTATTTAAGAAAAAAAAGAAAGAGAATAGTTACTCAATTTAATTATGCTACTTAGATATGTTCTTTAAAAAAAATATCCTACTTGGATACCTAACAAAGTTATTTAATTTAATTCTATAGTGCATGTCCGTCCTGCCGCATGCTACACTTGGCATAAATTTGACCATTTGTCGGGAAAACTAGTAGCAAATAACTCGCCCTAAATTCGTTTAAGAAGGATAAATATTTCTTTGATTAAATAATATTTTTACAATTACTCCCTCTGTCCCAATTTATGTGTCGTTTTAGAGAAATTTTTTTCCCAAATTATTTATCACTTTAAAATTTCAATGCACTATTAATTACATATTTTTCCATTTTGCTCTAATTTAATGTATCTAAAATTCTATCTTTAAGAGAAAAAGTAAGAGAGAGAATGTAAAGGTATTTTAGAAATATCATTTATTTTTTCCCTAAGATTGAGGTAATTTAATAGGTGCCTTAATATGTGTGAAAACACCTAAAACGACACATAAATTGGGACAGAGAGAGTAGTTAATTTCTGAAGTCAATCCATTCTAGACGTATAAAAATCTAAAGCGTGTGTGGAGAATTCAGTGAATTAGGTAAAAAGAGAATTTTACGTTAGAAAAGCATCAAAATATTTCTCCAGATTCTAGTCCAAAAGCAAAAAGAGTGCCGAGTTAGGCTTCTCATTTCTCAACCTATAATGTACTGTTTGGTTGTCGGGAAAGTGAGGGAAAGGAAGTTTTTTTTTCTCTCATTGTTGTTTGGATAGCAGGAAAGGAGGTTTTTATTTTCCTTCAACTTTCCTGCAGGAAAATTTTGTGAAAAAAAATTTTCCCCACCAATATGATGGGGAAATACTGGGAAAATCCTGGGAATTTTTTTTACAGAATTGCAAAACTCCCCTTATACTTTGTCTAACTATCATAATTCTCCATTTGTGATTTTCTCCTATTAAAAGCCCCTTTGTGCTTATTTATTATTAGCAAAAAAAGTACCCTCTCAAGTCATTATAACAATTATACCCCCACAAAATTATGCAAAAGTACCCCTTTTACCTAAAATATTATCAGTAACCCCCTATTAACTTTAAAAATTGACGATAACCCCTTGTTAATTTTGAAAATCGATTTAAATTCGGTGACTAAAAAATATACGATTGCGTCAAATACTTGAAGAGGGAGTTTAATATTGCGATAAAAAAAACCACTGATGACCATAGCAATTATTTTTATGATTTATTTTAAGTTATTTTAGTTTATTTATTTCATTATTGTTAGCTTTTATTTGATTCAATTACTCGATTTGTACTTTTTATTTTCTAGGGATTAATTTGATAACTTTTATTTTGTAATCACTTTTAATATATTTTATAATTTTGAAAGTATTCATAATCAAACAAAAATATTTATCAAAAATATTATATTTCAAAATTTTCTTGACAACCAAACATCTGCAAGAAAATAATTTTCCTGAGAACCAAACATGTAGAGGAAAATGACTTTCTTTCCTTTTTCCTTTCCTTTCCTTTCCTTTCCTTTTCCTTTTCCTTTCCCTACAATTTTCCTTCACTTTCTTGACAACCAAACAAGCTATAAGAGAAAGAGGAAAATACGGGATTGGAATCTTTGGTCTTCAAATATTTTATTTTCCATTTCTTTTTTTTGTCACCAACTTAAAATGCGATAATGTTTTGAGTTTAACATATTATTAATATTTTAGAGTGACATAACTTAGTATATATAACAATACAAACTAATAATGTCATATTTGAGGCACATCATGTGTATATAGTCACTTAATATATATAAAGCTAGTTTCACATTTGATATCAATTTTCTTTTTGTAATTAAGTGTATCGTCCCTTATATTTCTTCATAGTTTTTTCTTTCTTTCTAAAACGATGGAGTTATGAAATTTATCCTACAAAATGTGTGTGGAGGTGAATCTAAAATTTTATTGAGTGACATTAATTAATAGTGCTATGTATGATTATCTTAGACTAAACATTCTTTTGGACTTAATGTCCACCAGCCATTAGTTACATAGTGACTTTTGATTAAATCAATATTCCATGAGAAAGTTGTGCATGCTAAAATGGTCGGTCACATTTTCCATTTCCCAAAAAACGAAAGTTAATTCACTCTCCAAAATGCTCCCTTTTGTTTTCTTATGTTTACTAATCTTACTAATTCCTTCTCTTAATTAGACATCATGCATGTTTTATATACTGTTCCTTATAGATCTCCTGTCCTAACCTAATGTGCATTGTACATGAACCTGCAGACACACATATGTCGATGGAGACTCCGATCCAGCTCTTACGAGAAGATTTATCTTTTGTTTTATTGATTTCACAATATATTCCATGCACGAATTTTGATTCTCGTTATGCTGCATTTACTACTTGGGGATCACCAATCAAATAGCTACACAATATCAATATTGTTCAGTACTTAGTAAATGACGTTTTTTTGACTGACAAGTCAAATGCAATTTAATTCTAAAAACAACAAATATCATTTGCATTGGAAATTTTTTGTCTAGACCCGGTTTTTCATAGACCATAACACAAAATCTTGCAAATATGTTTGGTAGATGTACTGCTTTTGTTCATGGTCTATGAAAGACTTGGTCCAGGCAAGTATCACCCATTTGTTTTTCTCTTAGTTCAATTCTACTGTTTAGTGATTGATTTTCTTTATAATTTCATTGTAATTCAATAGATTTTTTATTTAGTGATATTAATGTATTTAATCGTTTCTTTAAAAAATTGAAAATATACAAGTTTGAAAATTCTATGGCCTTTATTTGGAAAATAACCCGCACATTTTTCCGTTGGGAGAATTTTTTCTAATTTTTGATCCACTCATAATTTTCTTCATGAACGATATACTGGTTTAGACCAAATCACCAAATTGATTAATTCATACTTATGATCAAATATTTCCGGTGACGGCAATATGCACAATTGATTAGATTACTTGATTTTCTCCAACTCCTTCACAACTTATTAGTCAAAAAGAGGATCAAATGTTAAAAATGATTTGTGCTTTCTTAATCTTCACACATGCAAATGTTTATTCGCGCTACGGCTATTTTTGGAACTTAGGCCCGTTTATATTAATTTTTTCAATGGCCCGTTAATATTAATTTTTCAATGGCCCGCTAATTCATAAACATACAAAAATATGTTTTAAATATCATCATCATTTGAACCAACTTAATAATCTAGAAAAAGTAATATAATGAAACTTCAAAAATTCTAATCGGTACTAATGACTTCACTTCACCAATTTCTTACCCTAAATTAATCCACAAACTAGCTCTTTTTACTAATATTCTTTTTCATCATGAAAAAATCGTCCTAATAAATAATATTTATATTGCCTATGTGTTGGGTTCTATGTATAAATGTAGTAATAACACCTACCCACTCATTTTTCATTAGAAACCATACTCCATGCAATCATGCATGATATATACCACCCCCCCCCCCCCCTTTTTTTAATGGTAAATGCATTGTTACATCAAATATTATATCGAATCGAAACTATTACAATGATATCAAAGTGAACTAATTAATAGTATTAAACTAGAGAAAGGCTAGTATGAAACTAGAGAAAATACCTACATTCGTGGGAGTTGAACCCATGACCTCCTAGTCATGGAGCCTCATCCTTAACCACTTGGATATGGCATTATCCACGATATATAACATCCCTTTTTGTAATCCTAAATTTTGTGGGTTTCTTCCAAATAATTGACACAACCATAAATGTCATTAGTTCAAATAATTGGCTTCTGCAATAGCATTCATATGAAGAAAAAGGGTCCCTAAACTTCTGGAGAGACATCAAATCACATAGGCTAAGTGATAAAGTTTCTTGTTTTTGGACATACATATAATGGGGATTGGGTTTTTTTTTTTTTTTTTTTAATAATTTAATCATTACATCCATTTTTTTTTTTTGCATCTTAAATCATTTTAATAATGACCCAAGTGAAAAAAAAATTACAAAATTATATATAAAATATTAGTGGGAGTTGAACCCATGACCTCTTGGTCCTAGGGTTTCAACTTTGCCAATAATTACCACTAGGACCAAGATGTTTTAGGTTCAACTCCAACTATTGTATGTATTTGCTCTCACTAACATCACATTTCTATAAATTTTTCCCGATGTGGATGCTTTTAAAGTTTGTTTAATTTAATAATTAAGTAAAACAAAAGTGACTTAAATCTTCGATTAAATGAAAACTAGCATTCTAATGTTTCCAGTCTATCTTATATTTGTTCTTAAGGTTGTGATTTCCAGGATTTGGACAAGTATGGAGTAAATGAAGATTGGTCAGGTCAAAATGTAAAAAATTATTTGTGGGTCAAATTAAACTCGTCCGAGTCACTTCAGGTCTGTTCAGAAAGAGGATTGCATTATTGCATACCATTAAATCTACCAGTTTTTAATTTTATTAAGTGCAAGTTATTATGTTTTTTTTTTAAATAATTTTCTTTATGTGTTTTCGAGAAAGAATAAGTGTAAGTTATTTTTTTACTCTTAAAAGAAAAGGGAAGATTTGTTTTTTTACCACATGATAGACTCTCTTCCAACTTTGGTACTATTGGACATAAAAATATAAATTTGATATCACAATTTAAGTTTTTATTGCATCTTACATACCAAATCCGATTTTTCTTCGGAATTAATGACAATTTATCCACCTATGATATTCATAATATTCAACTTACCTCTCTATGATTTGAAAAAGAGCACTTTACTCCCCTGTATATAAAGTTTCACACCGACTCCCCTACATTTTTATATGTTGCATATTACCCCCTCTATAATGATACATATGACAATTTACCCTCTTAAATGTAGTGACAATTTACCCCCATATGATACAAAACACTTTTCATGTTCACTCTCAATTTCGGCAAGTGAGTTACACTCTTCGACTGAAAGGAGTAAACTACATCTTTAAATTTTCACAGAGGGGTAAAGTGTCATACATTTTATAGGGGTAAATTGTCATTAACTCCAGAGAAAAAATTGGACTTCGTATGAAAATTGCAATGAAAACTTAAATTGTGGTATCAATTTGCATTTTTGTGTTCAGTGGTACTAAAGTTGCAAGGTGGCCTAGAGATTGTAAAATAAAACAAATTTCCCATAAAAAAGGGCAAAATTGCAAAAAACGTCACAAACTAAATAGTAATTTTGGATTTTTGTTCCGTAATATATCACCTCACCGAATTTCTTCCCGTAATTTAATTTTTTTTTCTGAATATTGTCCCAAATTAATTACTAATTTTGACTTTTCGTCCCAAACTATACCAACTTGCTGAATTTCGTCCCGTAATCTACATTTTGCATGAATTGTAGTCCCAATATTAAATTTATAATTTAATAAAAATGACGGTTCAATCTTATAATTAGTTTGAGATGAATTCTGCAATATTGTATAATTGCTTATACTAAAATTTGTCACGTCATGACACGTAAGCAGCCATGTGACAATTTAACAGACACATGAGCAATTTTCATCTCATAATTAACGGTGGGATGAAATTTCAAAAAAAATTAAATTACTGGAGAAATTCGATGATATTATATATTTTGGGACGAAAATTCAAAATCACTAGTTTGAATAGTATTCTGCAAATTTGTCCAAAAAAAAGTGTGATTTATTTATACTCTTTCACTTGTTTTGGATAACTGGACATTTATGGATTAAAATATATTCTTGGGCTTATTTGGAGGCTTCACAATTCTGGGCCGTTACCTTTAAGCTATGGGCCTCAACATTTTTTTTTTGGTTAAACTCAAGGCAGTTTCTAAGACCCCAATTTACTAAAAGGTTGCTTTCTCCCGTTCTGTTTTATGGATATTCCCCAATTAGTTTTGAAAATATAAGGAAAACAATTTTGATTAGTTTGTGACGACACAAATTTGATTTGTGTGGTTGATAAAGAAAGGAATTAGTTCATCTAATATAGTACTATAAGTTAGATATATTAAATGGTGTGCAAGGAAATTGTGTGCTAAAATACAGCCAAAGAGTTTACATTTTTACTAATTATTTGTTCCTTGAGTTTTAATATCTTATTTATGTAAAATTCTTAAATTTACAAATTTGAAACAGCAAAAACACGTAAACGTAAAAAGTCTCAATTTATATCCAATATTTTTTATGAAGACGAATTTTCTTAGAGTAGGTTACTCTACGCGCTCAGTTGGGCGGTCACTTTCATTCAATGTGAACGTGAAGTGTTGGCCGCATAGTACCATTTGATCCTGACGAAAATAATTTTTCATTCCAGATTAAAATAATACTCATAAAACTGAGAGCAGAATAAAAACCATACAAAATTTCCACCTAAATAAATCTCAAAGAAAGATCCTTGTTTGGTCAATCATTCTTTTGCGCAAAATATGCGTTATCCCCTGCTTAAATCAAGCTGTCGGTCATAAATCGTAATTTGTAAGTCCAATTTTCTTATCTTCTTTACTTTCCCCAAAAAAAAGTTTCCTTCTGCTTTTTTTCGTGTTTGTTTTTTACATCTGGATGATTATAACCTTATAACTTTTGGGAATTGGTTTCTTTCCATAAATTTTGAGTTTCTGTTGATATTATGAACTGTTTTTTTTTTTTTATCTATATTATTGAGTATTTAAGATTGTTATGTAACTGCTTCAAGATTTTATATTTATTGTGTTTCTTGCTTTTCTTTGTAGATTATTGAAGTTTCTGCGTTTAACGCCTGAAAGTGGAGACTAAAATATCTATCTTGCCAAAAGAGAAAAAGGAACTCATTAAATTATAATTTTAAGTCATTTTAGAGAAATTTGTGGAACAAATTTGATGGAATTGATT
The DNA here is from genome assembly GCA_038501285.1 of Penstemon eatonii. NCBI lineage: Eukaryota > Viridiplantae > Streptophyta > Magnoliopsida > Lamiales > Plantaginaceae > Penstemon > Penstemon eatonii. The sequence continues at coordinate 1,255,954 of JBCEGF010000586.1, read as the reverse complement.
CGCAAATCATAGTTTATTCTGGCGTTTATTTAAGTCTTTATATTGAATCTAAAGGAGAAAAATGCAAAGGGTTCGAACTGCATCACGACAAGCTCCAGTTCACAAGCTAGGTGATACCCAAATGAGTTTATCCCCAAAATTTAAAGTAGCTTCTATGCAAACATCCACTTTGTTAGATCCTTCTTTAGAATACGAACTATCTATGAGAGGAGAGCAATTAATTCCGGGACTCCCTGATGATATAGCTCTACTATGCCTCCTCCGTGCCCCACTAAACGAACACGTAGCCTACAAAACCGTATGCAGACGTTGGTATTCTTTATTTGGCAACAAAGAGCAATTCTTCACCCGTAGAAAAGAGCTTGGTTTTCACGATCCTTATCTTTTTGTATTCGCGTATCAGAAGTGTACCGGAAAGATTGAGTGGAAGGTTCTAGATCTTATCAAATTCTCGTGGCACACAATCCCTTCAATGCCTTGTAAGGATAAAGTTTGTCCCCAAGGTTTTAGGTGCGTTTCAATCCCAAACGAGGGCATTCTTTTCGTTTTTGGTGGTGTGGTCTCGGATGTCGATTGCCCACTTAATTTGGTTTTGAAATACGAAGTGGATAAGAATCGTTGGACGGTTTTGAAAAAGATGATTACTCCGAGGTCATTTTTCGCTAGTGGAATGATTGATGGGAAGATATATGTGGCGGGGGGTAATAGTGCGAATCTTTTCGAACTTGACTCGGCTGAGGTTTTGGATCCTAAGAAAGGGATTTGGTGTCCCGTTTCTAACATGGAGACGAATATGGCTTCGTATGATTCCGCAGTTCTTGATGGGAAGCTTTTGGTGACCGAGGGTTGGTTTTGGCCATTTTATGTGGCGCCTAGGGGCCAGATTTATGACCCGGTTTCAGATAAATGGGCGGATATGGCTAGTGGGCTACGAGAAGGATGGACGGGTTCGAGTGTTGTAATTTACGGGCATTTATTTGTAGTTACAGAGCACGAAAGGACAAAGGTGAAGGTTTATGATAAAGAAACCGATTCTTGGGATGTTGTACTAGGACCTCCTTTACCGGAACAAATACGCAAACCCTTTTGTGTGAATTGTTGGGAACATAATATTTATGTTGTTGGTCGAAACCTTCATGTCGCGGTGGGCAATATCGTAATTTTGTACCCGAGTGATGCTTCTGAAAGGAAATGGAGATTTGAGGTACGGTGGGAAATCGTGGATGCACCGGGAACTCTATTTGACTTAACCCCATCAAGTGCGCAGGTTTTGTTTGCTTAGAAGCTAGAACCTTTCTTTTTTGGTGTGCATCTTATTGGGTGTGTTTGTGTTGTTTTTGTTGATGCAGCTGCTGAAATTGTAATTATATGTGAGTTTTATAGGTAATGGGAAATGTATTGTGTGGATTGGTTTTGTGTATAAAATTTGCTTAAAGGTTGCGGAACTCTTACCCAATATTGTATTGAATGAATTACCGAATATTGTATTGAATGAATGATATGATATGTGATGGTAATTAATATCAAATAGTGACTTTCGTTTCGTGCTTGGTTATTTCAGACTTCAGTTCTTGAGCCTGGAAAAATGCATTTCAAAAGCCAATCTGTTGCTGTGAAATGGAGAGCGATAAATTTATACCCCTGTGTTATTTTTATTTGCAAATAATCCCCTCGTGTTTTACAAAATATTGCACACTCTCTCTTTCATTAACTCCGTAATCAGCTTCTTGTTGATACAATCAGAGCAAATTTCCTAATGCCAGAGCAATCTTTTCCTATTATCAAGTTTACTCTTTTAAAGTTAAGAAACCAACTCTTGATTAGACATTTTGATTTCCTTGATTGTTCGTAATCTAAATAAACCCTTTTCCTACTTTTCTTTTGATAACTCAGTGAGAGTACATTTTCAAAGAATGGAAGAAAAAATAATTGGAAAAAAGTTTGCCTCCTTCGACTATTGATTTGCAAATGTTTCAAGATACAGTTGGAGGGGCAAAGCGAGCAACAACAATTGCTGAAGTTTTAAATAGATGATGATGTTATGGTCAGTTGCAACTTGATTTGCGGTACAACAATTGCTGAAGAGGAGAAAATTATGCAATATCTAGTTGGAGGGGCAAAGGGAGCAACAATAGTTAAAAGTAAGAAAATGAAATTTACTAAAAAATATTGGGACGGGTAAACACCACATTTGGTCCCTCTTATCATTAACTTTTTACAGAGTGGTCCCTCTTATATTTTTTTTCCAGTTTAGTCCCTACTATGTATTATTTGTTTCACTTTAGTCATTTTCAGGTGTTCCAAGGCGATTCCGGTAACATGTGATATGCTCATAAGGGCAATTTTATCATTTCAAGTAAACTAACATTAATATGTTCGTCTTTCTAATCATTGAAAAAAAACTAAAGATTTAATCTCTTCCAAACTAGGCTTTCATTCTAGTCTAACTTAATCGTCCATTTCGGTTTTCTCCCAAAATCTTCTTCAAACACCAAAATTGCTCACCAAATAAACAATATCTCAAATGGTCTCAATAGCGAACGGACGAAAATGCCCTAAAAAATATCCATATGCATGTCACGTGATATCAGAACCACCTGATAAGGACTAAAGTGAAATACATAATTCATAGTAGGCACTAAAGTGAAATAAATAATTCATAGTAGGGACTAAAGTGGGAAAAAAAACATAAGAGGGACCACTCTGTAAAAAGTTAATGATAAGAGGGATCAAAAGTGATATTTACCCTATTGGGACTGTTTGTTTGGCGTCCCCAAAAAATATTTGTGTTTGGAAAATATCAAACAAACATGGTTTCTACTTTTTGAAAAAAAAAATTATCTCTCAATTTTCTCAAACTACTCTCTCAAAAGCCAAACAAACAACAATTTTATTATCTCTAAACAAAATCTATACAAACTCTACTCTGATTTGACATAAAGTAACATATCTCTTATACAATTTTTCTCACATTACAAACATGATTTGACATAAAGTCTTACACATCTTACACCTACAATCTAACTCTTCCAAAAAAAACCTACACCTACTTTATTTCTCAAACCACTCTCTCAAAATCCAAACAAACAACATTATGCAAATCGAGATTCTTTCACAAACCTCCACTACTCTCCCAAACTACTTTCCCAAACACCAAACAAACAAGCCCAATAATCGATAGTGCATTATATATAAGGGGCGGATCCAGAATTGTAGAGTTGGGGAGGCCAAACTCAATAACGGTTCTTTTATTTTACTAACATAAATCTATCAAAATAAAAATTCTATATTATTAGACAATTTAAATAATAAAAATCCACTAAAACATGTCAAATTAATCTTCTAACTGATTAATCAATTACTTATTTAGGGGAGTGTATATCTTCAATATGAATAAGTTCAAGCACAATAAATTTTAACACACATACAAGTTGGTGAAAATAACTTAAAGAAATATTACAATAAATCACTTAGTCAATAAAGAAACATACAAATTTAAAGCAATTAACAATTCAAAGAAAATTGAGCATTTCACAACCAATCACAAATAATTCAAACATTCTAAAAAAGAGATTATTATACACCTTGATTTAGGCTAAAAAAATAAATGGTGTGTGATTTTTCGTTTATTTTGCTTCATAAAATTAGGCTAACCTTTTTAATTGGGCCATATAATGTGCTAAATAACACAAATACATCTTTCTCAAGCTATACTATTTACGAATTATAAACATATTTTACATCTAATATATATATATATATATATATATATATATATATATATATATATATATATATATATATATATATATATATATATATATATATATATATATATATATATATTTCGGACTGAATAGCGCATTGGGTATAAGTCTTTTTCAATGTGGTGATTCCAGTAGAATTCGAACTTAAGTTTCGTCTCTTGGGGTCACAACTCGATACCACTTGATTCAACCACATTAGGATTAGGTAGTGCGTTTTTCTTATTTGGATCATTTTTTGAACAATATATTCATGGGCTTCCGATAATTTATTATAAAGTTTAAAGAAGATAAAAGGAATCTATCATTCATAATCCCGAGTATCTACTAAATTTAGATTTAACGCAATTATAGAAATTAAATGCTTAAAATTGGTTCATTAACTTTCAGAGGGTAAATTGAGAATCTAAAAATAATTACTCTTGCATTAAGAGATGTTTGTCATTTGGGCCGGATAACTAAGCGGATGGGTCGAGTCACAATTGAATTATCTGGGTGAATGCAATAAGTTTAAGGTTATGGTGTGTGTCTTTCTGGGACTCAGGTTTTTCTATACCAAAATTGTGTACCACAATAATGTATTACTAATAACTAATTGCCACATATCAATCTTAACTAATATGCATCATTCATAATTATTTCTTAAGTCTTTATGCCTTCTCCACATCTCTATATTTCTGAATAAAACCAACAATCTTTCTACGAAACTAACTATTTATTATTCAGATTTAAATTTGAGTCTCGAATTTGTTTGTGATGATTATATATTATTATATTGAAACTAACTATTTTAAAAATATGAACTAACTTTTGGATTTTCAATTCCTATACCTTGCTCCATTGAAAATTTCTCAATTCAATTAATGTATTTTTGTTCTCAAACAATAAGAAATCAATTGTAATGAAATACTCGAACATATAATTTGTAAGGCATAACATTCATGAACTCAAAAACCCAAGAATCATATCAGAATCTGAATTGTAAGTTTTCTGATTTTTGTTGGCTTTCAATTTTCTAAAATTGAAAATTAGATGTTAGAATGAGAAAGGTGAAAATACAGAATATGATAGGAGAAATAATCTAGTTTGGTGCATGTTAAATAATATGATAATTAATTATTAGTGATATACAAATATAATACATAATGGTGCGTGGTATATATGATCTTCAACCGTCTTTCTAACACCAATTGGTCCAAGGGAGATTGTTGGACAGAGTTAAGAATGTTATATTCCCATCGGAAGTAATTGCTCAATGAAGGTTGTTGGTCAAAGAGTTGACAATAATTGTCTCATAACTTGGGTTGGATAACTAAGCGGGTTACGGTAGAATTCTGTTGGTGCTTATGTTTTAGTGCACTACAAGACTCACACACTGTTTCTACATGTAACCATTTCTAGATCCTTCTTTGTGATTATCTAGGTAAGATTCTCTACAGAACTAATGCATACCGTTAAATCGAATTGAATCATAGTCATCTATTTGGGTTGGTCACTTATATATATAAGGGCTAACTCCCAATTCCCATGTCATTTATCAATCATACAAGATAGTTATCCTTTTAGAAACTTTTGAAGAAGTTTACAATATCGAAGAAGCGAACACTCATTTTTTTGAAAAACTCAAGGGTTTGCAAAGTCCTCTTAAGTCCCTTTATCGTGAATACCGTTGGAGTCCTTGAATTTTTGAAAGCGGAGTTCTTAGCCTGAAAAGGTATGCGAAAAAAATTTATACCGAAAAATAAAAAATAAGTTTATGCATAGACAATGAATAAAATTGAACGAAACTAACTTGAAATAAAAATCTGTATCAAATTACAACATGATTATGAAAATCATAGAAGGGAAGAAAAAATTCCTTGAATGTCATTGAATGGAAAAAATAAAAGAGTTAAGTTTGATTATAAGGGAATAACGATGCAACATCATCATATAACCTTGATAACAAAGTTATATGGGAAAACAAAGTTAAATGGGAAATACTTAGAAAGATATCTCCTACCTTAATAATGATCGAGGTCTTTGTATCAATAGAAATACTCTTATACAGTAAGAAGCTTGAGGTCTTTATTATAGAAAACTTCAAATACATACTAAATAAAAGTTGTTTTTAAGCATATATACTGATAAAACAAATGCAAAAACAACACAATGTCAACAACTATTTATTGATTTTTCTTTTTTTTTCATCATATATCATGGAGAATAAATTAAGATCAAATATATTCTTCAATAATTACTAAAGTTAAACTCAAATGTACAAATATCACCTATATAAATCTAAATAAAATCAAGACATTATCCAGTGTATCCTCCAATACCTCCTCTGATGCATGGAGCTTCTCATCCACAAACTTGGCAACCAGCTCGGTTCTAGAACATAATGCAAATATATTTGATATCATTTATTAATAATGAAAAACATATAAAATATGGTGCCCAATTTACACGAAGATGAATATCAAGGTCCAAATTCGTTCCACAAGCACCAAAATTGTTTTCATTTTTAGAAGAATTCTCATCAAATTTCAAATTCAACTCTTTGAAAAACTGCCCCCATTCTCTAGGCCTCCTTAAATCAATTTTATCCCAAAGCAAAAGGATGAGGAATACAAAGAGTAAGAAACTGAGTTGCTTCTACTATCTCATATCTCAATTTACTTACCAGTTAGTAGTGATAGTGATACGCTAAACTCTAGTAAAATAATAAGACTGTATGACATTATTTTCACATGCATTTTGTGGTAGAAAAAAGTTACGATATCGATCTCACGACAATGATAGACAATACATCTAGTTAAAAACAAAATCTCATATACTGAAATTATGTTTTCACTTTCAGGATGTTGGATGGACACCACACCGCTCATATACCAAGTACCAACAATACAGTTTTCTCAATTTCAAAACCTCAACAATTAAATACTCCGCGCATTAAACAAGCATCGTCTTGGGAAGAATCTGATGGGATATCCTCATCATCTTGACATCATTACCATTACCATTGCTTTTCTTTTCATTTTCCTGGCAATCATGTACTAATGTGTAAGTTTTCATTGCGAATTACTACCAGCTCTGCCTCTATATCATGTACTAAGTGATGATTCCCATCCCTATTGACTGTACAAGCTCTTTGCTAAATGAACAGAAACGTGGAAACATATTTTGAGAACATCTTAAAATATATAACATTTTACAATTATATTAAACTTCACAATATTAAATTAAAAAAAAAATACATCTATGAGTTCCTGTACACAAATTGACGTGGATTCCAAGCTCCCAAGTCATTTATCCATCATGCGAGATAGTTGTATATTTGGGGATTATTTTTGTCGCGTTCTAGGTACTCTCTGTCGATGAGACTCTCAATTCTTTTCTTCAAGTCGGCTGGTTTTATTGGAAATTTGAGCTGAGACATGAAGATAAGAGCATATTCAGTTTTAACTTGATCTACACACACACACACACACACACGAGCATAAAGATGGAGATGAAGATTCCATTACTTGCTGAAAGAGCTCAGTTATTAAAAGTGTGTGACTCAGCATTTTCCTTGTCTTCATTATCCGCACAATAGCAGCATCGACCTATATGAATATATAATCAGCAAAAGGTAATGTTATTATTGGCCGCTGAAAATGGAATTAATTCAACAATTTTGCCAAAATGAAAAATGAATAATACAGTGGGTTAGCTTGAATTAGACCTGATATTGACGGTCTTGGAAAACTCTTTCTGTTGTGCTGGCATTTTCCTCAACTGTTTCCTTCATCTGAATGGCATTTACCTGTTCGTGTAAAGAGTACTTTTAGTATAAATGACAACTAGCTCACAAGGTTGTCCATTTGTCAAAAGATTTTAACCCAATAAATACTAGATACTTGGCTGTCTTTTAGAACTTAGATTTTGGTAGGGGAAAGGAAATGGTTTGACTTTTAATAGGGAAAAAAATTACTTAATTTTTTACTGACTAAAATCCAAAAATCAAACATAACTTTAACCAAATGAAAGATGATAACAAATTTATAAATGTACCTTTATACGATATAGTGGAGCGTTGAATTGATCATTGAAGAAAAAGATGTCATCATCTTCCACATCTCTTCCTTTGGGAGTCTGAATGGTTGGTGATATTAGATTAACTTAAAAACTTTTGTGTAAGCTAAGTGTTCGTCCAACAATGACTACTTACTTTCTGAAGGACACGAAGTTTCCCACATGCAAGGGACTGCAAAGTCCTCTTCAACTCCTTATCTTCAATACCGGTGGATTCCTTTATATCTTGAAAGCTGAGTTTTTGTGCATCATTGAACAGCATCAAGACAACGGTCTGTGAAAGAAAAAACAAGTGCAATAATGTACTGGAAAATAAAAAGAAGTTTATAAATCGACAATAACTAGAATTGAACGAGACCAACCTGAAACAGAGAAACTGCAAGCTCCTTTTTACCTTTAGGGAAATCTGCTTTTAGCACACAATGACCTAATGAATTTTGCCACATTAATCGCCTCCCACTATACTTGCTCAAGTAAAACTCTTTAAAAATATCCTGGATTATATTGAAGTAAAATGAAACGGTTATCTCATATAAACGCATTCTCCATAAAATCTTTCAGATCCTGTACAGTATGTTATGAACCTGATAAACATTGAGTTCATGGGGCAACCGAACATCCATAGGTGGATAGGTTGGCCAATACCTACAACCAATCGACCAAATATGTTCATTATCCAAAGAGTGAAACGAGCGAAAATTATTTTTGTTTTAAAGCGATATAAAAGTAGCTACATACCCTGTAGTTAAGACATGGACACTCAACTCGATTCCTGATGGAAGTTTTGTCCGAGCTTGAGATGATTGCTTGAATGACTCGTTAATCTCTTTTGACAATTCAACGTCCTAGAATCACTAAAGTTAATGAGTAGATGCAATATTATAATACATTGTAAGATTTATTAGACAATTTGGTTTGTGTATGCAATTCGTGTATGCTATTTGTCAGCAATTCTTGTGATCTCCCTTTACACCATGATGGAAAAATAAAGAAGAAAGGTATTCAACATGGAAAAACTGATGCGCACCTTGAACATTCCTTCGAGTTTATTAGTGAATTGACTGCCGCACTCGGTTTTCAACTGCAATAACCATGCAATATTCAAATAACATTGGTAACAAAGTTATATGTGAAATTCTTAGAAAGAGAAGTCATACCTTAGTAATCATTGACTTCTCTGCATCAATAGAAGCACTCTTACCCAACAAAAGCCGTTTAGCGAGATCTTTCTTATAGAAAGCTTCAAATACATCTTTACCCTACATGAGAATTGAAAAATAAAAGTTGTTTGCTAAGCATATTTGTTGATAAAAGAAATGCAAAACAACAAAATATCAGCAACTGTTTCTAACATTATTATTTTTGTTTTTTAATCATATGTTATGTCCTCTTCACATCCGTGAATAAACTGAGGTCATATCTTTTTCAATAATTTACCAGGTCAGTTTGAATGCAACTGCATGAGTATTACCTGTATATATCTGAATAAAACCAAGACTTTATCCAGTGTACCCTCCAATTCCTCCTCTGATGTACCCTTATTTCCAGCTCGGAGCTTCTCGTCCACAAATTTGGCTATCAACTCGGCAGGTCGGTTCTGTAACAGAACAAAAACATACATGATATGTTTTGATAATGAAAAAACAGATAACAAAAATGATGCCCAATTTATATGCAGATATATTTTGCAGATGAATATCAAGGTTCAAATTTGTTCCAAAATCAACCCCATTTTCTGCTCTTTAAATCAATTTTGTTCCAAAACAAAAGAAAAAGGAATTAAGCGGAAGAAATTGTGAGTTGATTCTACAATACACCTCATTTGTTGTGGCTGAATGTAAATCTACATTGGGAAATCAGAAGAGTGTGAAATGATTGAATGAAGTAATTCATATCTAAATTTACTTATCAGTTGGTGATCATGATGCTCAAAATCTAGATTCTACTAATTCCCACACATACGAAGACTTTATGAATAGGCATTAGTTGTAAACAAATGGCACTTTAAGATGCCCCTGTACATGACTTCTGTTCTCTCCATCCAAGAAAATGAAGGGGGGAAAACTGATTAAATATACAAATTATCACTCAAATTGCAGAACAAATGGCTACAAAACCTTGTTATTATAGTGATTGCTTACAAAAAGTAAATTACTGTTAATAGATACTATGCGTTTATATAAACACTTTCTCCATCATCTTGATTTTTAGATTAGAATTTATATTGCCGTGTTGGAAAGTGTATGTTTCGTCACATTTTTTCCAAAATGCTACTCCATCAAGGTTCAATGATCTATACATCGTGATGAAAGTTAAAAAGGAATAAACGAGGGCTACTACAATTACTAAAAAATATATGTCATTGTCATATTGTACACGACCCTAGAGTTTTAAAGAAACATATCATCTCATCTACAAAATTATATGCCATACTGGACTCACAAAAAGCTATATTTTCATATCTACAAAAAATAGTCACATTTGCTAACTCAAGTTTAACATACTTCAAGCAGCAGACACTTACGCACCTTCAAGCATAACTTTAACTTTATCCATTTGATTGTTTATAATTTGAGCTGAAGAAAATATAGCAACAATAAATTAAGCAGTGAAATTCGTGTACCTGGCGAAGATTAATGAGATGCTCAAACGCATCCTTGATGGTATTGCTAAATGCTTCATTTTTAGAGAAGCTTTCTTCCCATATCCTATCAAGATTTGCCTTAAATTCCAATAAACCGGATACCATATCTTTGTCCTTCTCATCATCCATAACAATAGTCTGGCCAGCTCTTCGAATGTATTGGTTAAGGGATTGCCTCAAAGATTCAAGGGCATTAACTCTGGTGAAGAGCACATACATTCTCTGAAGATCTTCAATCCTCTTGCCATCCATCAGCATCATGAAACCCTGCACAAGTAGAATAAAAAAACTGTATCAGATAAGACGCAGCATGTGCAAGGTTAGTCCAGACACTAGAGGAAATTAGCCACCTTATCCAGAATTGAAGGTATATGACGTTCAAGAAGTTGCCTTTCTGCCGTTGCTACTAATGGCTTTCTAGTACTATTATCTAAATACAGCAGGCATCTTTCATGTTCTTCCTGCAACCGTATCTGGAGTAACATATGATAAAAAATTGAAAATGGTTTCAGTTCATGATAAAATAAATATACAGAACAATTAAATGGAAACCATGATTACTGTTACAGATGAAAGAAGAAGCAATATTCACACCTCTACGTGTTTTAAATAATCTGGAACATCTGACTGCTGCATGTACTTGGCTCCTTCAGCTGCATAAAATTCAGATGAACGTTCAAGGAATGGCTTCTCAAAACTTTCTTGGTAAATTCCCAATGCAGTGAACATCTTCAAAAGATGATTAAGGAGAGTTCTATCAACTGCTTCGCCTAATCTGTAAGAACAACAAAAATAAGAATATTACAAAACGATAAATTCTGCATAGTATTAAACTAATCCAATTCAATTTTATGCCGTTTCTATTGCACGGTAAAAGTTGGTATATGTTTATAACAGTACTAATAGCACAGAATAACCTAAAACCATTAAGTATATGGCTAGCACAAAGCCCAATATGTCGTAAATCTTCCAGATAGTCTATAATATTATTGAGTCACAAAACCTTTTACCTCTGCTTTAGGCATTAAATTATTGCATGCATCTATTAAAAGCTTCTGCATTTAAAAAATATCAGGTTTCAAAGAACTGGTGATACCTTTCACTATCAATCATTTTTAGTAAACCAAATACAGTTTTGTGCTCCACTTCTGAAGCTGCAGAAAGATGTTTACGGAAAAGCTGCAAGCCCATGTCCCACAAAGAACGAACATTCGGGGTTTGTTTCACATATGTTCTATCCAAATATAATGCTATACCACGGATCATCAGCATTTGGTCACAAAAATCCTGCCAGCATTTCTCAACAAGTGATAAAAAAACCACCAGATCTTCACTTTGGCCAACTAAAGATTGTAGAGCAGAAGATATGAATGATTCACACTCCTTTTCAATTCGCTGATAGAGACTGCCCCCCATCTTGTGCAGGCACAGGTCATTGACAGCCTAAAACATATGGCCGTCAGCAATGAAACTTTCATAGGGAAAAGTACAATTGTTACACTGACCTGATAGAGCTTCTCCAGGTCACATGGATCTGGCTGTTTCAAAAATATGGCACTTATGGCAGATTTGAGTGTTGCCCACGTATTATCTTCGAAATTACTTGGCAGTGTGGGTTTTGCTACAAGACAGAAATCAAGGAATTGATCAGTAGATAATGTTAACGTGCAGCACAGATTTACCTCACAGCTGAAGATTACTTTAGAAAACAAACACGATTGCTTTACATTTTGACAATGATGCAATTACTAAGTAGGGTTAAATAATAACAATTCATTTTGGAAGCTCTTTCATGTGGACACTAAGCATGCAACAAGTAAAATCTAAATAGTTGGGAAATGTTCTCCTGTAAACGTCAAATGTTGAGCATTCATTTGTATCATCATAATAAGATCAAATGATCAATTAAACTATTCCATGTCCACAAATTGTAAGGACAGATTATACTAAAAAAGTGCTTTAAATGCCAAAAGAATTATGCATGAAGGAAATTATTGCAATTTTTACTGTATATGTGGCAGATATATCATATATTTAGTAATGTGAAAAAACTAATGTCTTAATTACTCTGTAGATATATTTGATATAATAAATAACTCGTTGTGAAATACAAAATTCCCAGTTAGCCGTAACAAATCCTATAGCAGGATAACTGCCATTTCTTTCACATCTCTTGGAACCTCAGATATACACAATCATGCAGCATCATCAATCGCAAAAAAGGTGTCAGCAAATTCTCGCCATTCACAAGCACTGTTAGGTTGAAAGCCATTTTCAGAACCTTTGAGCTGACTGAATACATATGGGTAATATTCTCCTTAGGGTAGTAAAGAGTAGCTTAGAAAGAGTAAGCTGCTTTGAATAAAGGTGTCAGGATACGGCAATTCATTGTAAAATTATTCCATATCGGTCATCTGATATATGACTCATATACAAACTTGTGTGTGTGTGTATTTACGCCAAAGGTCAGTAAGTTCCTCCATTGCAACTTCCAACGAACCTTTTAAAGCACTTTAAATGTGAGATTTATGTGATGCGCGTGATCCTAAGAAGATACCAAATAGAACTCCAACATTATATGTGCCATTGGCATTACTAATCCAGTATTTCTTCTATTAAGACAACTACAAGTGACACTAAGTTTTAGCTGAATTCCCATTTTCATAAAATTAAGCATCTACAGAGTTCCCAGATGTGGAAAATCAGAACAGCACTAAGATGCACTGTGTACATAATGCAGGGAGAATTTAATTAAGATCAGATCAATTAGTCTCTCAATTCCAGCTTAATGGGCCGTCTAACTCGTGCAACTGAAAGTAACAAACCGCAGTTCCTGGAAACCCGAGAAATACTAGATCTTAACATTTTAGGAGCTTGAATAAAATTTACAAAAAAAAAATCTGAATTCATCTAATTTGCACACTAAAATTCAATCTCACACAGCGAAACTGAAAACCCTAACATTTCCACCTCAAATTAGACCAACAAAAACACCACCAAAAATCCAGAATATTCAACCAAAGTCGAAAACTCTAGATTAATTCACATAAGCGAATCAAAAATTAAACCTTTAACTAGCTTAATCACAAGCTTCTTGGTAGGCTGCGGAGGCGTAGCCTTCTTCCGTGATAAATTAGAGGTAATTCCTCCACCGGAACCAGGTACGACGCGGCCGAAAGCGGAGGAAGATGGAGATGCCTCCAGTAACACGTCATTTGGATCATCTTCAGTCATAGGGTTGTCAGTGAAGTGGACGTGAGGAGTAGTAACCTGAGACTTAGCTTTTTTCATAGCCGATAAAATTGGGGATGCGGCGGATGAGGAGGAGGAGGAGGAGGAGCGTTTGATGGATTTGTTGGTAGTAGGTTGAGACATAGAAGAGTAAAAAGAAAATGTTAAAAAGGGGGCCTCCTCATTGTAGAACAAAGGAGAAAATTAAGAGAAGAGTAACGTTTCAGCTCAAGATTAGGGGAGAAAAGAAAAATCAAACAAAGAAAAAGAAAAAGAAAATGAAAACGAATGCAGATTTTTGGTATTATATTGTTTGGACCTTGATTTAGTTTTTCAGAAGTAGACTGGACTTGGTTGTCAAATTAACAGCCCGTGGGCCATAAATGGTTTAGATTTCGGCATTATTAAATGGCCCAAGTTGAGAATCGTTACAGTTTCTAGACTAGGCCATAGAGAGAGAAGCCCATACCTTTGCCGATTTGGCTGGACTGAAAAATTGGAATGGCCAAATTACTTTATCAAATGTTTGCCCAAAACGTAGTTCGGTATCAATTGCCAGAAATAAATACCACTTGTAGTGTATAATTATCATAAGAAATTATATAAAGTTGATATGATTAATTTTTATTATTAAGCACACTAGTTGATGATTCAATTTTAATTAATTTTTCCATAATCTAATTAGTATACTGCATTTATAAAGTAAATTTATTTTTTCATATTATTTCATGCATTCTACAATGATGGCACAAAATAATATTTCTACATGATTAGGCCCGATTAATTATCAGCATTCAAATACAAAGCTAATTAGGAATCCTTTCAAAAGTAAAATGTCTTTATATATATATATATATATATATATATATATATATATATATATATATATATATATATATATATATTTATATATGCAGGCCGGACACAAAAAGAAAAACCTATTCGATCTTTCTTTCACTGTGACAAACTCTATAGATCATCAAATATTTTTCATGCATGCACCACTGAGAATGCTTCCTCTCCTTTTCCTACCTGACGCTTTAAATCTTCCTTTACACAAAATTAGCTTTACCAAAAGCGCCAATCTTTTAATCATACGTATATATTCTATCTTAAAAACGCATTTTCTTTTCTTTTCTTTTTAATGCAGAAAAAAAAAAAGTTAAAGTCGTAAACAGCTATATTGCATTGACCATCCAATTGAAAAAGAATTATGTGAATTATATATATATGTGCATATATATATATGCATGCATGCTTATCTTAAGTACGATTTGCCTAGATAGGAAATGAAAAAATAGTTATAAATTAAAAATCAATTTGATTTTCTCCGCATTGCGTTGGATCAAGACTCGCGAAATGTTAATAATTTTGCTTGAAAAGCGTGGTTGATTGTTAGAAATGAAAAAAATCAAGTACACTAGAAGGAGACAATATTGTCACTTGATGAGGTTGATAACATTAATCATGGTTGCTTTTTCGTGAAATATCCTTTTAAGAGTTTGCACGTAATTAAGGAAGTTTTTTTCTTTATGTATAATTTTTTTTTGAGATATTTTTTATGTATAATTAAGAAAGAATAAAATGCAAAACCATCAACTGCGGGGTGATTCTTGTGTAGACAAGGTCTTTCATAAATCATGAACAATATTCGTGCATCCACTAAATATGTTCACAAGTGATTACTGTGTAGACAAGGTCTTTCATAGATCATGAACAATTATAGTGCATCCATTAAACATGCATGTTTACAAGATTTGGTGTATGATTTATAAAAGACCAGGTCTATGCAATATTTTCTGTTATTTTTAGTTGACAGAAATCACATGTTTTATTTTTATCATAATAAACCTCGTGTTTTATTTTATTAGTGAAAAACACCATGTACTATTTTTCATTAGCAAAAAGTCCATGTTAAACTAATATTCTATTAAGAGAAATGGAACCGGCGTTATCATTTTATTATCTCATGCATCCATTTGAAAATTAAGAGCTGACTACAGAGGTTTATTTTCAATTTTTCAAAAATTACAAGGGCATTTTGCCAATTTACAAGTTTACAAGGGATTATTGCAAAAAAAAAATAAGTAAATTATTTTCACATGTATTTTTTTCCAAAGAAAAAATAACTTGGAAAGGTATACTTGTACTTCTCTTGCAAGTCGTATATTAAATGTGTTTTACTCGCTTGAACTTCGGGGATAGTGAATCCAAATTTGACCGTTACTAATTCCAGCCCAAATTAACTAGTTTAGACTCAAACTCAACTAGTTTAGACTCAAACTCGAATGGGTGAACCCGTGGGCTTTGATGTTAGAACCATTTTGATAACTCAACCTGAATCGATATATAATTAGGACTGAATAATATAAATAAATTGTATATATTCAAAAGTTTATGAAGTCATTTGACTAAGTTGTCTTTCTGTAAAGTAAAGCGCTGAAAGGGTAATTGGAAGTGTGGAGATGTCAAAATGATTGTTCTAATAAATCTAAACATACAATAAACATGGATGATGCATTTATATATTGCAATTTAAAATTCCTAGGAGTAGTCTTCCAAGGGAACTGATTTTGATCAATCGTCTTTAGAAACATTTGCTAAAGAATGGGAAATGATCAAAATGGAAAATACTATTTCCTTCACATTTGTTTTTTTTTTTGAGATGGTGAATACATTGTTACATCTAACACTATATCGAATCGAAACTATTCCAATGATAATTAAGTGAACTAATTACTAGTATTAAACTAGGAAAAGGTTAGTATGAAACTAAAGAAAAATACCCACATTCGTGAGAGTTGAACCAATGACCTCCTGATCATGGAGCCTCATCCTTAACCACTTGACTAAGGTCTCATCGGCATTTCCTTCACATTTGTTTGTCAACTAAAAAAATATATTAAGAATCTGTACTCTACTTATAAAACCTTTCCTTTAAAAAATGAAAAAAGATATATAGTAGGATATAATTTTAAAGTACTATTATAGAAATTGAAATCAAGCTATCTCTGCTACATTATATGGGGCCTTTGCATAAATTTGTGTCTGCAAAAAATAAAGGAAAAAGGCTATATATAGTTGTAGACATGATAACACATGCATGAGCCAAAAAGGGCTATCAAAAACACTGAATTCAAAGATAAGTACTACTGAATTCTATCAATATCACCTATTTCGTTCCTTATCCATTTACCAAACCCTTCCACTTTTTGTTGGATTCGTTGCCAAATTACGTGTAATCTTAAGTAAAAAGAAATTCGAAGTCCCCACAAAAACGTGAAGAAAAAAAAATTGTTGGGGGGAGGGGGGTGTTCTTAGCGAGCCCATTCATATGCAATCTAGAGACACAAAGGTAACTCCATTTGCATAAATGTGTAATATATATTAATTTTTGTTGTTAGTTATGAATTGAAATCTAAAACATATAATACTTCCAAATAAGTCCAGTGTGATATGTTAACAAAAATTCAATTACATTTTTGCCACGTTTCTCCAAATAATATAAAATTACAATTCCACAAAAAGATGCGTGATTATATATAAACACGTCTTACCCAATAAGATCGCAGTCGAGTGTCGCTAGAGATCATCTATCCCGAATATGGTGTACCACTAAGTGTCTCGTTGTTAATTAATTGACACGTGTCTAATTCCATTACAATGAACCACACAAGATTATTTCACCCTATTCTCCATCTTCTTCGATACAGCACAATTTGTGGTGAAGACCCTTTTGTGCAAAGAGTGTACAGCAGTATGGTGGGATCCCGAGGCTTGGTGGAGGCACATCCTGCGATTTACATCCTTCAGGGTTCTAGAGCAAGGGTTCTGATGGTCCATGATTAGTGTAGTGTAAGCTTGTACATCTGGGTTATAAAAATAAAAAAAAATAAAAAAAACAAACACAATATGTTATACAAAAATTTAATTAATGTTCGTCATAAATCATAATAAACTTGAAGAACAACCAACATGAATTTCAATGTAAACGCAACGATCCCAAATTCCAATTCGTAAGTATTGTTCTTGTGTTCAGTTCATGTGAAAACGGAATGGATCATTTTGACTGTAAATTATACAAAATTTCAAATTGGAAATCGTATTTTGTAGCTTAAAATTGGGATTGGTAATAAAGAATTGACTGTAAAAATTGAATAAATCATTTTGATTCAACTGACCGTAAATTGTTTACGCATCCTAAAATTTTTAGATTTAAACAGATTTTTAAGATCTAAAAACCTATTAAGGTTTAAAAAAAGTTAAAAAAAAAAAAAAAAAAAAACTAGATCAAAAAACCAGTTAGGAACAAAATTATTCATCTCATAAGTGATATTTAAGATGGTGTGTGACAGTGATTTTTGGTATAGCAGTTTCACGATATGAAAGCATGTGTGTTATAATGGAGACGATGAATTAAGAAGGGTGAAAAATTATCTCTTGTACTGCACTATGACATAATATGACACATGGCAAAAGAATGAAGGTGTGACATTAAGTGGGACACAAAGATGGGACAGGAGATCCTCTGATCTAACCTGAGGGAGTACTATATATCTAGCCTCTGATCGAGTGAAGCATGGCTCAAGATCCTCTGTACCACAATTTGTGTACTACAAGTGTGTACCACAAATGAGTAATTGACACATATATATATATATCAATTATTATAATTGTTATATATACATGTGTCAATTACTCATTTGTGGTACACAAATTGTGGTACAGAGGATCTAGACCCGTGAAGCATATTTGGACTAGGTTTATGAAATTGGGGTGCGTAATGATGGTTTACAAAATTTGAGGGTGTAATGAAATCATCAAGATCACGATTTTCTATCATAATAATGAGTGTTTAATTTGATTATCATGACTTTTGAAACACTCTTACAAAAATATAAGTATAATATGCTTTTCCTTTTGCTTTTGGTGCATTTGATTGGCCAACTATTAAGCGATTATAAGACCATCGAATTAAACAATTGAGCAATTGTACTAAGATCAGACAAAAGTTATTTGTAGGATCGTAAGTTTTAGATTTCTTATATATGTGTATTCAGATAGGTTTTAACAAAATAAATTATATAAAAGCAAATCATTTTGATGTAAAATAAGCATGATCAGGTAACATGTTGAAAAAAGGTTTGAATTATTGAATTCTTTACTCTAATTATGGATCATGTATATATGATCACTATAGTCCATGAAGTATCAATTGAGATACTTTAGTCTCTCCGTTCATGACTCAACATTTTTGAATTAAACAGTTTAACATATTCACTGTAAACATAAGTTTATCTCTAATATAAATTAGGAATTATCAATACTATCCTTTTAGTATCCAACTTACTTTTTACATTTTCAAATTACCCCTCCCTTTGGAATTAGAAAAAATAAGCCATTATTCCGTAGCCCAATATTATTAACAAGAAAAACTCAGAAAACAATTTCTTCAAAATTAATAAACTTAATTATGCCTTTAAATTTCCAAGAAAAATTTGTTGTTTTCATTTAGGAAATCTAATCGAACTTTTTCCGAAAATTGTTCCTTTCATTTACCTATTCTATTCTAAAATAGTTCCAATATATTTCTTTTACAATATTTCTTCTATTTCCATTTGCTTTTGCTAATGCAAATTTCCAATTTTGAAAAAATCATTTGAGTTTTTTTCTTTTTAATAATTTTGGGTCTATGGAATAATGGACTTATTTGTTCTTCTAAGTGAGGAGTAATTAGGAGATGTATTAAGTAGGTTGAATAATGAAAATATAGTATTGGTAATCCATGATTTATATTAAGGATAAATAGCTTCACTGAATATGTTAAACAACGTTTGTATAGAAAATAATTAATTCCAAGTCGGTTTGCTCTAAGTTTTCTTCCCCAGAAACCACAGTATATATGTTTCTAGTCGGGTCGGCACTTTATGCCATGTTACCGGACGCGTAAAGCGTAGTCCAAATTAATGTACTCGTAACATGGTGTGCTAACAATTGGATGAACATTTCTAAAAGGGATTATGATAAACAACATTAAGTTTTCAACTTTTTTCAGCGATGTAAATGAACTTTAGCTGGAATATTTATTTTAAAATTCATTCAGCCATTTTAGTGGAAGTCTGACAAACTTTTTAGTCCAATGGGTCATGTGGTTAGAATTTATACGGCATTAATTATTTACACCTTTAGCAGTCTACTCTCATGTATTTACAATTTTCCCAATTTTACATACATAATTAATTAATTATATTATAGAACTAGCTAGATCTGGATGCCAGGATCGATGTGCCGGTTTTAATTTAATTACCTGGCCTCCTATTAGCTTATCTCACTAGATTGATTACCCTTGATTAATTTCTTGCGTTGGGGAAAATGTAAAAATGGTCCTACATATAACAGTTGTTGGCATATTTTCCCCACAAGTATTAGAACCGATAAATTATACCCCATAACTAACAAAATTAAACCAATTTAAGGATTTTTTTCGACCCAATTGCAAAAATAAACTTAACTCGCGGGTTGGCAATTCCCCAATTCAAATTCAATTGTTCTGCAAGTGAAGTTCACTTCGCAGTTGGATCGAAAAAGTCCCAATATTGCTTCAATTTTGCAAGTTGTGAAGTAAAATTGACAGCATGAATACTTGTGATGCAAATTTATCAGCGACCATTAAGTATGATACCAATTTTACCTTTTTATGTGTTACCATGGAGATGATCATATCCTTTTTTTGAATGGTTTTGAAGTAGCAAAATGAAGATTATTTGTGATTTAATATTACACATTCATTGCATAAAAAGTTATTTTGTTGACCTGTTTAGACTAAATCCAATTCATGCGCTTTGCGCCCTTTTAGTTTTGTAGTGCCAAACTCTAAGGGTATGTTTGATTCCTGAATTTCAATGAGTAAAATGCTAAAGAAAATATTTTATCTTGCTTTCAATGACGCAACGTTGATCTTCATTTCTTGTTCATTTGCATTTTACTAACTAAAATCCATAAACCAAACATAATCTAAGATTTTGTCTTGTGTTTAACAAATTACCCCTTTGATATTTTTTGATCTTCTTACACCTTTTTTATTCCTCTATTTATACAATTTTAATCAAATATGATAGTTGTTGTTTGCACTTTTAAATTTTATAGTAACTGTCAAAATTTTCATTTAATCTGGATAAAAAATAGGCGACAAAATAAATCAAATATGAGAATATAAGTTTACCTATTAGTAATATGTATACCTAGCTAGGTACATGCATATATATATATATATATATATATATATATATATATATATACAAATAAATATATATATAAGTAACTAAGTAACATTGGATTTCCTTTCCCAGTTTCCTTTTGTATGAAGAAAGTATTGGGACCAACATGACCTCCTTAAAAAGACAACTTAGGACATGAAAAGAACCTATGTGAAGAAGATGAGGAGACCAAGGTAAAGTCCAAATTAAATTGCCAAAGGCAAAGCATCAAATCCAACCGAAAAGCCTCCAACCAAATAAACTTAAAAACAAACAAGTAAAGAAAGGAATTCACAAACATGCATACTCTCTCCTATGCTATGCTATATATTCCCCATTTCTACGTCCATTTCATTTCCCCTTCTCTTTCTCTTCTCCCCTTTAATTAAATATTCCTCTCTCTTTCTCCCTTCCCGAGCAAAAAGTTAAGTTACCTTTTTTCTTCCCATCGAATTGAATGGAAAATCTTTGCAGAATTTCCATATTGCATATTCTTCTTGGATTATTTCTAACTTTATCAGGTACGTACATACCCTATTATGTATTTCGACTTACGTTCATTAATATCATAATGTGCATCGCCTTTTAATTTATAGAGTAGATTTTATTTTATTATGTTTCTTGGATTAACATTATTTTCAAATGTTTATTGATTTTTGTTTTAAACTTTCTGGATAAATTTCGAATATTTAACTGAACTATCATACCATAAAGATAAAATTTTAGTCCACGATCTCTACTTCAACATGTTTTTTGGATTTACAAGTTTTTCATAATTATTTTCAAAAGTTTTCGAAATAATTATTATATTTAACTGGTCGAAACATACCACAAGAGCAAAATTATAATCCTTGATTATGAATGCAGGTTTTTGTTTTCTAAGCGAAGTAGAATCATTAGGTATTAATTACGGTCAAGTCGGCAACAATTTACCACCTCCAGAACGAGTTCGTGATCTCTTACAATCCCTTAAACTTACAAAAGCAAGAATCTACGACACAAATCCACAAATCCTAACTGCATTCGCAAACTCCAACGTAGAATTAATCGTAACCGTGGAAAATCAAATGCTACCCACTTTAACTGACCTGACCCAAGCCCTCCAATGGGTAAACACCCATATTCGACCCTATTTCCCCTCCACCAACATCACCGGAATTGCCGTCGGAAACGAAGTCTTCACTGGAGGTGACACCACACTCATAACCTACCTCGTACCTGCAATGGTCAACATCCACGCCGCATTGGTCCGGTTTGGGTTAAGCCAATTCATCCATGTGTCCACCCCTAATTCTCTAGCGGTTCTACAAAATTCATACCCGCCTTCATCCGGGTCATTTTTACCCGAACTCAATCAAATAATGCCCCAATTTCTTCAATTCTTGGGGACCACGAAATCCCCATTTTGGATCAACGCGTACACTTATTTCGCGTACAAAGACGACCCGAGTAAAATATCTTTGGATTACGTTTTGTTCAATCCGAATTCGGGTATGGTGGATCCGTATACAAAGCTCCATTACGACAACATGTTATATGCACAAGTGGATGCGGTAATCTTTGCTATGGCCCGAATGGGGTACGGAGGGTTGGAAGTGAGGGTGTCGGAAACGGGTTGGCCGTCGAGAGGCGACGCTAATGAAGTTGGAGCAACGGTGGAGAACGCGGCGGTGTATAATCGGAATATTCTTAGACGGCAAATGAGGAATGAAGGGACGCCGTTGAGGCCCAATATGAGATTGGAAGTTTATGTGTTTGCTTTGTTTAATGAGGATATGAAGCCCGGCCCGACTTCCGAGAGGAATTATGGTTTGTTTCAGCCCGATGGTACTATGGCGTATAATATCGGGCTTTCGGAAATGGAAAGTACTTCTTCGACTTCCTCAGCCTCTATTTCGTTGACTTCTAATGCCGCAAAGGTAAGAACGTAGGCGCGCATTTTCTCTTGATGTTTCAAAATTTGATTTCGTATATAATTTTTTATTGTAATTAAATTTAAGCAGCGACAATTGCCAATAATGTAGATATAAACATTAATAAATCAACTAAAATTGTTACCGATGTTCAATATATTATTATTAATTTGGCTAATTGCATTTTTACTTCGATAAGATTAGTTTGTCGTTCTTGTTTTTAAAATGTTTTTGATCTTCTTAACCTCATTTTAAAATGTTTTTGTGGGACTTATCATTAACCAGGTCAAAGTCAAACAAAGGGGATATGGGAGCTCCATTTATTCTTCAATATTTCTATATTTGCTGGCTTTCCATGGTTTTACGAGAAGACAGTAGTAAATATCTCATGTTACAAGAGCATTGGGGTCCGCTCCTTTGGATTCATCGAACGGTCGCGAATCTTATTGATTTATTCTGATTTGAACAACACCATCAATTTAATCGACGATCAAAACTGAATTATATATATATATGTATATTCCTCCAATCATGCAATATTCTTCAATTCATTTTGTATCCGATCATCAACCATTGATTTATATATTCAGGATCAACCAGGAGTGCTACTGACTGATGGACTGCTGAATGAACGGTTGATATTGACCTACCAATTAAGAAATAGTTTCTGTAAAAGTAATTGATTAAAGCCAGATTCCACGAATCACAGATTCAAGTTCTTTAATAAAATTAGCACACTAAAAATGTAATCACAGATTAACTTTATTCGTATCCCATGTTTAGTTGAAGAATCGTCTCAATTTCGCTTTCCCTTTTGGCTTTTAGACAATTAGACGTACTCAATATACATATACTTATTAAAAATTATATATACTCTATTTTTTTGGTACAGATATTAATATAATCTTTCTGCATATATTGACGTTATTAGTATATGTAAAGATGAGAAAAAATTGAGAGGTAAAGAGCATATGCGCGCAATATATAGTGCGCGTATATAATTTAATGGTATGAAGATAACAGATCCAAGATCATGTCAACCAAATTGCAAAAGCTTGAGCTTTGTTTTATTCTTGCCTTTTCTTTAATTTATAATGATATACTAATTCTTTTGCACAAATGGGCCGCAAAACTTTATTCCCCGACATAACCGTCACCATTGGCAGTGCCATGTTTTCTTGAGAAAGCCTCAAGATTTAGCTTGAATGAATATGATTGAGTTGAATTTTCGTTAAACTTCATTTGTAAGAGTTCTGACTCAATTTTGAGACCCGCAAAATCGGATCAAAAATCTTTCAATTAGGGTCTTCGTCTTTCTGAGTACAAGACTTGAACATTATAGTGGCCTTGTAAAAGTCATCCCTGCTTAGGCCATCTCCAATGGTTGAGGGCTAGCCCCGGGCCAGCCCCGAGCCCTGCCTGGTCGTCTCCAATGGTCTGGCTCCGTGGAGGAATTAATTCCATTTTTTTCCTTTGCCCACTCTCACCTATTAATATTATAGTTTTAATTTTTTTTAGTATTAATTAAAATAAAACATTAATTTCAACAATACACAACATTAATTACACAACAATACACAACATAATCAAGGAAAAGAAAATAAAAATAGTCATAAAGCTCCTCATAAACATAGTGTTGAAAAAAGTAAGTTAATGGACCATTTTGAACATATTTTAAGTGGAACCCACTTTGAGTAAAGAGTCGGGTCTTGACGGAATTATATTCTACTCCGTGAGTAGATTAAAATGGTATATGGTACGTCCAAATCGGAGTACGGGTGAATGAGAAATTTAATCTCAAAGTTCACATATGTAATGGAAAAAATTGAAAAGAAATGAACTTATCCCACATTGGAAGTGTGATAAGAAAAATTTGGGTTTATATATGATTTCTAAACCACAAGGGTTAAGAAATTATTACTAGAAGGCTCCCTCCTCGCGCGCAGGGAGGTGCAAATCTTGAATCGAATTTACACTCGGCCCTTTGAGATTTGTGCGTGCCCGCGACCTGCAGACACGAATGTCTTCCCGAAAAGCCTTTCGTGACCGTGGTTCACATTTCAGTTCTTGCGTTTATTGTTGCAATAATTAAACCAGTTCCCATTTCAGTTCTTGCACTCTTTTGTGATTTTATCACAACATATAATAAATATCGAATTTGATATTAAAAAAATAAATAAGTAAACTTCTGCCCCAAGCTGAAACCCTACTATTCCTCGCCTGATTGGTTGATAACTTAAGCGGGTTATTAGATAAAAAGTCTGTACAATTTGTGGATGTTTTCTACAATTTCTTTTATCATGTGGATGTTTTCTACAATTTGTACATTCTTTTCGGCAAATGATAAGATTAATATAGCAACTTTTCGTTGAACTTATGAAGACAAACAATACTTGTGAGTTATTTCCTGTACATACATACAGTCCAAATTAATCTAAAATTTAATCATGGCTAATAGTGAGACTGGAAAATCTTGTCACCCTAGTTTATGTGAAGCGAAAAAACCGTTACAGATCTCACAATTTCCTATCGTTGTATTATGTCCTGCCGATTAGGTCTAACTCGAATAAGAAAATAGCTAATTCAAGAAATATAGATTGCTCAATACCACACAAGGAGTGCCTTCATATCCACGGGACCTTCATTCTCAACACTCCCCTTCACGTGTGGACGGGCTATGTGTAGGTTAAACAACTTTAACACGTGACATCATAATAACTCAACCTTGCAAATTGTGACATGTCGATAAGGGCCCAACACGCGAACAAAAACAACCCGGATTTTGACAAAGCACGTGGATGAATAACTCCAACATATGAACAATGGCAAATGTTAGCCCATCAAGGAGGTGGACCACATTGAATGGGCTTTAATACCACATTAGACGCATATGAATTGAGCTAAATCCATATAGGTTAGACATAACTCACATAAAAACTAGTTCAAGAGGTAAGGATTGTCTAGTGCCATATAAAGGGGAAGAGATCTTTTATCCCACTTTCGTGTCACATTTTGGTGTCGCATGATAAATACACCCTATATTTGTGCGGCTCACACAAATTTTAAACTTGAACACTTGTCAATAAAAAATTTGAATTTCAATTGAGCATTACCATTAAACCGAAGCTTGATCAGTTAATCAAGCCAGCAAACACCCTTACGAAATTTTGAACTTCATTCTTCCAATCTATTTGCTGCATTATTGCAGTTAACGAGAAAATCGCAAACCATATTTAGTAACACTGGAATACAACTTAACCTGGTTCTCATGAAACAGTTCTTTTGTGGATCTTGTTCTTGATGTAAAAATAAGGCTCAAACCAGTCAAACAGAACTATCAATTTTGGGATTGGTAAAACCCTAATGATGTAAATGACAGAAGATAACAACAAAATTCAAATCGATGGAGGAGAAGCAACATATGTGCACCTTCCTTCACTGGAGTATTTGGCTGCCATAATTAGCATTAAACTTCTCATAACGATGTGCAAGGAGGTGAGCAGAAGGTCTAGTGTTCCTCAATGCAACCTCGACATCTTCATGTGTAATTGGTCCAATCTTCGGCAACTCTGTATCACATTAACAAAAAAATTAGTTCATAATAATAGAAACTTAACCATGAATTTTGTTCTCTGAAATTTGTTAAAATTTCTGTTATTTGCAAATTACACCCTGTATTAATTCTAATTTGCAAATACACTCCTGTATTATTTTTCTAGTAAATATCCATTGTGTTCATAAAAAGTGTAGCAATCTACCCTTAATACATGTTAAAAATTAAATTTTATATGCAGTTATCCACATATATGAATTAAATTCAATATTTCATTTCAATGTTACATAAATTGAGTTGAGAAAGACAATTAGATAAACTATGACTTCATGCTGAAGAAAAAAACAATTGATAATCTATTTTCAGTGATATATACTTTTTCCCTTAAGAAGATATGTGATCACATCCAAACAGATTATTATGCAGTGACGGCATAATATAGACATTTTAATGTTAATTTAGAAGAAAAAGTGAATCATCAATCGTGATTAATCACACTTACATGTTTTTTAGTGCGTAGAGGGGTCTTGTTGCTACATTCTTATGGATGCAAAAGGGTATTTGATTATAATAATAACACGATGATTTACTTGCCAAATAGAACTAATGCAGGAGTATATATTGCAATTAACTCGTTGAAATTTACAGTATTGCTTGTTAATATTATAACTAAACTTAGATACGCGATTTTTATTATTCTTTGCTTTTGCATACTTAACAAAAATTTCAATTAAGTTATATGCTAAAATGTAGTAAGGATGGCAGTAATAGCAAATTAGAAGAGACGTACCATCCTCAGGCACCAGTTCTTGTTTCTCCTCTAGAAATGCCATTACCCTTCGAAGTGGTTGCATTGCAGCTTCTTTGCATAATAAACGAATATCAGAACCTGAAAAGCCTTCAGTTTTGTTCACTAATAAATCATAAGAAAGTTTGTCCTCAGACTTCAATGGAAGTAACTCCTCAAACATGGCTTGTCTTGCTTCTGGTTCCGGAAGAGGAACAAGGATCTATGTATCACATGGAAAAAGAATGTTCAATTCATTGACATTACGGTTTTTCACTTGTAAAGACGAAAAACCACTGGCTCTAGGAAGAAGTGGTAATTATTACTAGTCAATTTCAGCATCAAAGATACCTATCATTCCATTCAATATCCTATTTTCAATGCAAAAGAACAGCATTACAACAAAGCAAAAATGTTAAATGATTAGCAATAACTTCTCTTTCGAAAGAATTGTTTCTAAAAGAAAGTTGGCAATGGTGTTAGTAATTTATGAGGCCATTTAAAGCATCAGTGATCAGCCATCTAAAAACATACCCTTTTCTCAAGACGCCTAAGCATGGCTGCATCCAATTCCCAGGGTAGGTTAGTTGCCGCCAGAACAAACACAAGCTCATCCGTTTTTGTCAAACCATCCATCTGCAATCTTGTCCAAACATGTTATTATCTGAAAGAATATAGATGTAAATCAAATTCAATGAAAAGTTTGTTTAATATACTCACATAGGCAAGAAACAGCAAGATGTACCTAAATTACGTTGACACTGTGATTAAATCAATTAGCATTTTCAGGGTGCATATGATCTCTGGTGACCAGTAACTTCTATAAATTTACCATTTTGGATGAATTCCAGTATTGAATGGATCATCCTCAAATAGCTGCCTAAGCACACTCATTGCACAACTGTGTTTAATTTTATACTTTAGTTTTTCCAAATGAAATGTATATGATTAGTTCATAGCCCAAAAAATAATATTTGTCGATAGAAAAAGAAAGGAAACTTAAGCAGATGATATAGAGGCATTTATTAATTGCAGAATTATGAATAAATTACAACAAAAGAATGTCCTTTATTCAGACTCCTACTAATTTTTTAAGGGCAAAGAAGTGAGACCAAAATGCAGGAAAAATCATAGAGGAACAAATGTTACAAGTTGGATTGGATAATGTGTAATGGTAACTTATTTTTGTTGAGGTGGATCCTTAATTGTTCCCCTGTGTAGGATGTTTTTAAGTTTTCTTTCACTGTGGATAAAAAGGAATCACCTGTATAAGTAACTCCGTCTTCAGACGCCTGCTTGCTTCATGTTCACTGCGCCCTTCTCCTCGTTGGCTGATAATTGCGTCAATTTCATCCAGAAATATAGTTGATGGTGCATGATGCCTAGCAAGCTCAAACAACACTTTCACCAATTTTTCAGAATCACCTGCAAGATTATACAATTGTAGATGATCTTGACAGAAATATAAATACCAAATCAGTAACACCGGACTTCTAGTTTTATTAAATTCAAATTCTTCTGTGTTAATCAATATTTTAGATAAGGAAATGAAGTGAACTATCTTAGTAGCTCAAATAAATCACGGTTATACAGACATAATCTGCAGAAGTTTTGTGTGTGCATGTGTGAAATCATTTGTTATTCAAAACAAATTTGCACCAGATATAATTTTGACACTCGGAAACATATAACTTAAAAGATGATCAACGACATTCTAGGGACTGAGACAGTGTATTTACTTTGGCTAAGTAGACTGTGCCTGATCAACATAAAATGACAATGTAAATTATTTACCTTTTACCCTTAAGTTAATATGCATTCCTGACTTAAGTACCACCAGAAGGAGGCAAAAAGAAAACAGTAAGAGATTTAACAACTAAGAATACCAGTAGCAGCAAGCATATGGTGGCAAAGATACATTACAAGCTAATGAGCAGGAAATCCTTCAAAAACTGACGGAGATAAACATCTTACCTCGCCATTTGCTGACAATTGATGATGCAGAAATGTTGAAGAATGTGGTTTTGCACTCAGTTGCAACAGCTTTTGCAAGCATAGTCTGCAAATTTAAAAAAAATAAGAGACACAAAGTAGTTACGAGGAAAATCAGATAGCCATGCCTTGAAGTATTATTTTGGCCTATTGGGATGATCATTATCCAAAATTGGCGAATAGTTAGTAGTGAAATTTACTAATCAAAAGCTTGAATTTGAAGTGGACCACTGACCTTTCCTGTTCCTGGGGGGCCAAAAAGGAGAATGCCTTTCCATGGTGTTAGAAGCCCAGTAAAGTACCTGTAATTGGTTCGGCGGCGGAAATTTCATCTATTTCAATATTCAAAGGCAAATATTCTGCACTCAGTTTTTAACGACTTACTTTGGATATTTTATCGGCATGACAACTGCTTCTTTAAGTAGCCGTTTGGCATTTTCCAACCCTTTTATACTTTCCCATTTAACATCTGGATTACCGCGAATGATATCTCTGCAATATCCACATACCAAACGTAGTTATAAGTTGAGCAAGCACATTAAGATCATCTAGTAATACAAATGAGTAATATTTACTGAGTAATGCAATTATTTACCTACATAAACTCTCGGCTAAAGCCCGCACTTCTGCCGACTCGAAAGGAGGAAGTAAAGATCTCTGCCTGAAAGTGAGTACTAATTGCGTTAGGACTGAGGAGAGTCTAGACAGGCAGATCTTAAACAGTTATCTTAAAAGTACAAAATCAAGTTGCATAATCAGAACACCATAGTTAAGTCAATAACAAAAATAAATCCAATCTACTAAGGATGCTCAGAAGGTGTGCTGGAATAGCAAAAGACCAATTATATTTTAAAAATTCACAAGAAGCACCAAGCTTCCAATCCCAGTTTCAAAAATTTCTTGTTTCCTATGTGCAAATTTTAGCATTTAACTTAAAGGTCGAAATAATTTCAGCAGATTTATTCATAAATTATACTCCTATTACCTTTGTTGCTCTGTATCTGAAGTACAGAATAATATACACTGTTACGAAGCTAACTAGAATTGGGAGAAGTTATCAGATGATCAGATCAATTAACTTGACCATAATCATATGAGGTTAATTTATTTTATCAGCATCCTGAAAAGGATTGATATACATCAGATCCAGAGGGGAATACTTTCCAACTACATTTTACAACTACACATACACAAGAAACTGAACATTTTCTGAATCCCTTGTACGAATGGTTGAACTCTGCAGACACGGAATTTTACCTTCTTCAAAATATGCTATTATTTTAGTATTAAACTTAAAATGGGTGGAATTTAATCATCTAATAGAGAGGAAGACAGCATCTGAACTTCAGCTTATTGTTTTCAAGGCGTAAGCTTTAGATGACTAGCAATATTTACAGTAAAAGGCATTTCTGTAGGAAAAGTGGAAAACTGTTGGTTGTCCCATATATTGGACAAGAGCACCACATTACCAAAAAAATGCATATAAGCATTGCATGCATGTTTAGCACAATATCAAAACACATGAAAAATCACTAGCTTAAAATGAGGATCAATATTCTTACTGCTTTTCATCTACTCCAGCAGATGATATTCCATTTGACTGCGCAGAGTTCCCACGACCCTGAAACATGAAAATCAGTTAACTACAGAGCATAAAGCATCCAATATCTAACAAAAACTTGCATCAATCAGTTCAAGTCAAAAGCACTCAACCTGATTACGATATTGCTCATAAACAGCCAAATCAGATGTGTTCTTCACGTGCGCGCTACCATTTGATGTGACACTCAAATGATTTCCATTATACACAGTTTGACCATGTGCAGACATGTCGTTTGCGTCGTCCTCTCTCTTCCTCCCAAATTTTGTATCGTAGTGCAACTTGAATTCCTAAACACACTCCGGAAAGAAAACATAACATAAATATAGGTATTCTCTTCATTATCTACACCAAAAATGCGATATAGAAATGACAAAAGACCAAGCACTTAACAAGCATTTGACCATTGACAGATAACATTCAATTCTATGTAGTATGTACACTTAACATAGCACAAAACTAAATCAACAGACTCTACAGCATCAAAAACACACCTTTTCATCCTCTAAGTAATACCGTAATATAAAATTGAATGCTGTACAATACGTCACACTGAGACTGAGGACGGTTTACATTGAATACTTATGAGGTCAGGATTCGTCAATCTTACTTCACCATCATCGAGCAAAAATCAAATAAATAAAATAGAGAAAGCAAATCTACGAAACTACAAAATAGGAGAAAATTTTCATTAGAAGTACAACCATAGAAGCTCAGGGTATAAAGAGGTGGTTCCTTTTTCAAATATTAATTTCCGGTTATACCTTTGACCTACAATAATTGCCAGTAATACACATATACAACACATTAACGATTCAACATACACTAAACGGAGACAAAAATCGCAACGATTTACTATTTAGATGCAAAGTCAGCGCAATGTACAAGCAGAAAGAGAATAAAATCGAAGGTACCTGAAAAGACCAGCGGGTGGGCAAAGGCTCATCTGCCATCTGAATTATTCAGGAGACAGATAGAGATTTCTAAAGATGCTCCACCAAACCAACACACACACACACACACGTGCGGGTGTGTGTGGATATGAGTAACTATTGGTCGATTAGCAGTCGTCACGCTCTATGTAATGCAGAGAGATCGAGCATATGCTTTGCTTTTCAGCAATTTACTACTTCTGATCTGATAGTAAAGACAGAAGTGGAGAAAGAGCTTAAAAAAAGATATTATGGAAAAAGGAAAGTAGATTTTTCATTTTCACAGAGCAGGAGGGGTGACAGATGGAGTGTGGGACTAGAATCTATTTTGGTGAGTTGTACAGGATAGTGTTACTAACCGGTGAATGAAAGACCAATTACAATACTTCTTCAAAATTGGGGGAATGATTAAGCGGAATGGACCGGCCCTTTCTTTCTTATATCTTGCTTTCTGGTATGGACTACGTAAGGCCCAAAATATTTTGGGTAGCTTGCAAGCATTTTCTTGTGAACATTTGGGTTCTTACGTGCCAAGCCTAAATCAGCCTCAGCCCATCTCTTCCTACATATTTAAATTATTAGCCTATGATACATATTTAATTTGATATTTATTATGTTTTCCCATTTTGATTTTCACAATTATTATATTTTTTTCGAAATCAGATATCCCGATTCAGTATAAATCATATATCAAATTTTTAAATTTCAAAAAATAAATAATTCAAACATAATGCAAATCGTGTTTCAAAATTTTAGTTACATAATGTTTTTATCATATCTGGAAATCAAAGGAAAATACCAAGAAATATGCCACCAATATAGATTAGTCCTGGAATGATTCCCATGACATGCTTTAAGTACAAATCAATACGTCGAAATATATATAGTTTTGCCAGAACCTAGCTAGTTTTCTCTTGCATGCCTTGCAGGACAATTCAATTATTGGTTTAACTTTTTTTGATAAATAACTATTGGTGAAATTCCTCAGATTAATTAATTACATTAAGAAAATCCACATCATCCATATTTATATATTAAATCACATGCTATGCTATGCTATGCTACACCGAAGAATGGGTCCTCTCTTATGAATTATGATATCATGATGTCAACTCTAAATTAAAGTCTAATCATTGCGAGAATTAATTGATCGATACCTATCTTTGCAGTTGCTAATATTGCTCATTATAATAGTATGAGATATCTGGTAGAAGTTTAAAGTTCATGTTAGATTTTTGTTACATCAAAGGCAATTAATTAATGACTGAATTGAAATTGCAGTTGAATGGAACCCTCCATTCTATCTTTGAAGGCTTGAAACCGTGTTTCACTTGGAACATGAATACCGGTCCCAAAGGACTGATTATTTGTCACAACCGCGGCATGGATGGATGTGTGCAGCAAGCAGCAAGTGTTTGAGATTTATGTAAAGTTGTCATGCATATTTTTTTTTTTGGTTTCCCAAGGGTTTAATCCATTTCGAGGCGCGTCAGGCACATAAAGTGCGAACCTCTCCCAACAGGGATTCGAACCTGAGTCCGCTACTTTGTAGTGACTAGTCCCTTCCACTAGACCAATCATCTGTTGGTAGTTGTCCTGCATATATATATATATATATATATATATATATATATATATATATATATATATATATATATATATATATATATATATATATATATATATATATATATATATATATATATATATATATATATACCAATACTCCTTAAATATTGGGACTCAAATAATATCATAACCATTTATTACATCACATTATCTGTGTAACAGTTGCACAAAATAATTTCTCGTATGGGCTATTTCTTTTTCCTTTTTTTTTTTGGAATAAAACAAACGTCATTCGTCACTTTTTCTCCTTAGATTTATAACACGACATTCCAACTATATACTGTAAGTATTTATCAAAAAAAAAAAAAAAAACTATATACTGTAAGATTTGCTCTAAACTTCTCTGAGTTATATTCTCTTTTAACGTGTTAAAAATTCTATCTTCTTTTAACGTATTATTATTTCTTTGAATTATGTGGAAGTTTCAAGCTTTTCTATGTACAATTAAAACAATCACGCATTATTTTTTTCAAAAAATGTCTTATCATATTTTAAAATCTATATTGATTTTACATCCGGAAACTTATTTTCAAGAAAATCCCTCACTTAAACAAAAATCAGATACAACATGTGTTCTTAAAATACAAAAATCATCACTTTCCCGATATATCCCTTATTTAAGGCAATTTTTTTCAACAAAACTTATCCAAACACATTTCATAGTTTTCAAGAATATTCTGAAGACCTGTCGATGAAGTCGTAACTTCGTTGTAATTATTGATAAAATTGAGGCTTCAGGACTAAGAGGTCATGGATTCAACTCTCACTAATGTGAGTCTTTATTCTAGTTTATTTAGTATTTGATATGTGTCTATTATTTGCAATTCTTTGTGTTTGAAAAGTTATTGAAAATGATTTCTGATGTAATGATCAATGATTAATGTATTCTTAAAAAAATAGAATATTCTGAAGATCTTTTTATTTTTCACATCTCTCAAACCAAACAATTAATCAAACCAAACAATTCCTAGAAACATATAAATTTAGTATACCTAGTAACGCAAAGCCATCATCTTTGATATATTTCGAACTATACAATTTTAAATGAAATATAGGGGCCTTGTAACAATTAGTATATAGTTGATCAAGTCGTTATCACAAATTAAAAGCAAAGAATGTTAATTAAGTCAAAAATGACCTAGAATGTGCGATGGGTCCTCTTTTCCTGTTCACATTTTATATTTTACATATTAATACATTGATCGACCAACCTCATAATCTATTAGAATATATGTATGTGTACACATATAACTAATATATACACAAATGGGAAATTAAAGAAAAGTTGGAATAACAATTTTTTTTGTTCTTGGAAAAGTTGAAGTTGATACATATAGATTATTACATGCAGTTGGACATGGGCGGTCTAATATTGGGACCTTAATTATTCAAAAAAAAAAAAAAAAAAAAAATACATATATATATATTGGAACCTCTAATTAGTCATACTTTGAGCATAAAGTGTCTCTTAGAAAAAATACTCATATTGTCTAAGAATCTTCGGAGACAACTGTATTTAAGGAGGAGAGCGAGACTGTCTGAAGAGACCAAAATACTGGACGTCATTTTCCTTGAAAGTAAACTTACTGGAAGCCAATTATTTAAAAGAGAAAATAAAGTAAAAGAAGAATATGCAATAAAACAACTAACTTGATAGGGACTCTCACGTTGAATATCAATAGATAGGTACACAGCAATTCTTAACTGAAAGCTCTGCAATTGAAACGAATTATTTTGCTTAACTTGATCTGGGCCGAAAAGTTTGAGCAAATTAATGTACAATTCACACCATCTGTTAAATGTTACACCATGTAAAATATATCAATATTTTTTTTCCCCAAATATATATAACATTTGTCAAAGTTCATTTTATGTTTTTTTAAATTCTATTTTGTGAAATCGTAATTAAATTGTGATACTTAATTTGGAGAGATCGATCCGTCGAGCATTTGCCTCTTTGATAAACGTGAAAACTAATGGAATATATTGCACATCAAAATCTAAATTTTTAAAACCACGTCATTCTGATTCATATTTGAGTCTCCGGGTCCGCCATGGAAGTACGTACATTATTATCATACTGAGACCAATAATTAATCCCTTTACCTAATGAAAGTCAAATATATTACATTACAGTATATTGATTCTATATAGTATATGTTAATTGTTTGTAGTAGGCAGAAAAAAGTTTCGATGTCTCGATCTCTATCAAAGATTTTTAAAGAACATTTGATTTGACCTTGTACCTTTAGAATTTGCCACAAGTGTAAACTTCTCATGGATATTACTGAAGAACCGCCATAATTGCCCAGACATTAATGAGCGTGACAATATTATGCAACAGAAAAATTAGCAATTTGCCAAAAAAGTGTCATAAGTAATACATGTGCAATTAATGTGCCTCCAATTTTTATTTTTTATTTTTTTTAATGTGCCTCCAATGAAATTAGAAAACTCGAGACCCTATTTCCAAGGGTTTTGGTTCGGTTTCACGGGTATCAGTTTAAAAAAAATGATTTGAGTGGTTCCGGTGAAACTTTTGAAATCTCATTTGGTTTGGTTTTGTGGTTTTCAGAAAACTGAAACTCCACTTGGATTGAATTTGGATGTTAAAGTTTGGGGGAAAAATAAATTGTAAATGTCAAATCAATGTCTTTTTAATAGAATTTGGGGAAAAAATAAATGGCTCAAATCAAATATTTATAGTTTTCAAAAATTTGGGTGTAAGTTTCTGAATAAATTTGTGATGTATTTTGTCAAACTTCATTTGAAAGAGTTCTGACCCAATTTTAATAGACCCACGAGACCGGATCAGAACCCCTTAACATAGGCTATGAGTCTGAGCAATTGTGCCTGATAATTTTTGACGTCATAGCCAAATTCCCACCGGATAATAGCCAAATTTAAGGCGTCAGATGCAGAAATTGCTGAAATTTCAACTAGATATGACATGTACAGATAACATTTGCATTAATACTAAAGAGGTGGTTGTTACATTTAAGCACTAAAATAAAAGTTCGGTGATGAAATAAATAAAGCCAAAAGTCTAAAGTAAGAAATCTTAAAAAAAAAAAAAAAGGAAAGGAAACCTAGTTTTTCCACCTAAGGCAAGTTGATTTGGTCAACTATATTAAAATTAACCCATTTTAGGATATGGGATTTACGAGGAATGGATTTGACCAAATTAATTATCTTTCTATTCTTTATAAAAGCAAAAAGAAGAAGATTTATTGGGCAGCAGATTTTTCAAAAAGTGCAAGCCTATTATCACCCAGCCTTGACTTGTAAGCTGATTTTTTATATTCACACCATGTGAATTCCTTGTACAAAATTTCTTCACCTTCTTCCATTACTTGAGAAAAAGGCTTGATCTTTTCACTCAAAGGTGGCCCTCCAAAGTAGATCATTGACACTCGAGATTTCAACCCTTGAGCCAAAACTCTATGCTTTACACTTCTAAATCTCCCATTAGTCATCACCTGCGCGCACCATACATATATTAATTAATTAGACTAGACTCATATATATATATATATATATATATATAATTGATTTAATTAATAGAAATACTCTATCGATCGAATTAATTAATTAATTACCTGTAATGAATCTCCAACATTGAAGAAAAAGGAGGTATGATCAGATGGGACAGAGACCCATGTACCATTCTTGAGACAAATTTGGAGGCCTGATGTGTTATTTGATCTTAAAACGGACATTATTTGTGGGTCTGTGTGTTCTCCAAAACCAATCAAACTTCGACCACTCAATGGTTGAAGCTCTGGGCATGGCGGATAATGGTTTAGCCTAAAACACGAGTCACTTTTCTCATCCCTAATCATCCGACTCAAAGCATCCCTAGGCCAAATTTCAATTTCTTCGGCTATCATTTCAACAACTTCACAGGTCATGTTTCTAATTGCCGATACATACTCATTCACTAGACCCCTGCGTGCACAAATATATATATAAGTATATTAAATTAATAAGACTAGATCACTTGTATAAT
Organism: Penstemon eatonii; assembly: GCA_038501285.1. Taxonomy (NCBI): domain Eukaryota; kingdom Viridiplantae; phylum Streptophyta; class Magnoliopsida; order Lamiales; family Plantaginaceae; genus Penstemon; species Penstemon eatonii. Next base: position 1,218,585 of record JBCEGF010000586.1, on the reverse strand, counting down.
TAAAAAAATAGTAAATCAAAACAATCTGCAATTAATTTTTATTACCATAAAGTTTGTGAAAGCCCTGGGAAAATGGCTTTTGAATTATAATTCTGTGAAATGAGCTGATGGGTGTTTGTGCAGAAGAGAAGATATTCGACCCAACCCATGTCACCATTAGGCCCAATTTTCTTGTTGCCGTAGCCAAAAGGGTTAGGAGGGCCAGATTTATCCTTTTCATGTTGGGTTGAATTGAAGAAAGTCAGAGCCTCGGTTTCTAATTTACTCAAAAACTCCATTCTAATGTTGTGGTTGATTACTTTGAAGAAACCAAACTCTTTGCAGGCTTCGACTATGAGTGTTTTGGCATTGGGGATTGAAAGGTCAATAATTGGAATTTCTGTGAAAATGTTGCAAGTTGGTTTGCATGTTTTGATGTGGGATAAACTATCAAGAATTGGTTGAGATAAAACCACCATTTTTCTTTTTCTTTTTCTTTTTCTTTTTTTTTGGGTTTGTGTTGTGAGGTTAGTGAGAGAAAGTTTTAGGAGTATTAATTATTAATATATATGTTGTGTTGTGGGATGTGGAGTCAATGCATGGAAGAGAGGATATTGAGTATAGAGAGACATCTGGCTTTTGTGTATATGTAGAGTAAGCTTGGGTATTTATAGTATGCGGAATGACTTAAGAACACGGAATGCCTAAAAAATGTCTAACAAAGTAAGAACACTAGAGCCTAGAGGACAGGAGCTACAAAAGAAAAATGACGAGGAAAAAGTAAAACAATAAAACTGCATAATAGCTATCCTGTAATTATTCGAATATGCATGTTAATACTGTATATTTTTTTCAACAATCTTCATCTGTATTAATTATTACTTTATTTTAGGAAAAATCAAACTTCTAATATAAATCGCCCGTTTTCCAAACATGTTCCATATTTGAATATTAACTCGACACTTTTCATATCAAGCTTTATTAAAAACACATTTCATATCACAATTTCAGAACTTTTGACACTTTTGCATTTTCTGTTAAAAATTAGATGGAATAATGCGCATGTAACATCATAAACAGAGGAAGAAAATCACGTGATAAGCACATGTGAATTTCGGGCAGGGGGTAATTGCATTTGGACAGAGAGGACCTAATTTTTCCCTCCTTATACACCATTTCCCGAAAAAATTTCTCCTTCTTACACTCCATTAATTTTCTCTATCTTTCTTTTTACCAAACCTCCATTAATTTCCTTTCTCTTTTCTTCTACCTAACCATACAACATATTGAGATTAAATATCCCACATTGGTTGAAAATCATAGTTAAGTCCACTTTATAAAGTCTTGGGCAACCCTCACCTTACAAGCTAGCTTTTGAGGTTGAGTTGAACACAAGTTATGTGAGTGAACTTAGCCCAAACCATGTGGTGAACTCTAATACAACAACTAAAATTCCTCCATTAATTTTCTTTTACAAGTTTACAACAAAAATCAAAGAAAGCCATGTGAGTTGATTTAGCCCAAACCATGTGGTGAATTCTAATACAAAAACAAAAATTCCTCCATTAATTTCATTCTATAAGCACCTGATTTTCTCCCTCTGTTTATGAAGTTTCCATTCAATTTTTAATGGAATATGCAAAAGTGTTCAAAGTTCTGAAATTGTGGTATGAAATGTGTTTTTTGAAAAAGCTTAGTATGAAAAGTGTCAACTTGATAAAAGTTTGGTATGAAATGTATTTTTTGAAAAAGTTTGGCATAAAAAGTGTCGAGTTGATAAAAATTTAGTATGAAAAGTGTTTTTCCCTCTTTATATAACTTCATCCTCATATAGTTTTGTGAATTTAAATAGCAAATATAATTACATTTCATATCTCTTTTCTTAACAAAGTTTTCATTATCATATGATTGGTCGGGTCATATCCATGGATTAAAATTTTCATATTTTTCATCGAAAACATCGAAAAGTTTCCGTTTATGATAACTGAAACGAAAATCAGGTGTAATTTCGAAACAATTTATTTTGCTTTAAACTGTTATTTTTCTTAATTTAGTAACTTTTTTTACAAATTTTTCTATTGTTTCTGAAACGTTTCCGAAAACTTCTCGAATAATTTTCAATATTTAATTGACCGAAATATACACTGGAAACGAAATTTTGATCCGTATTCATATCAAATATGAACTATGAACTAAATATTTGTAAAGTGTATTTTCACCTTTGGTTGCTATCACATTTTTCATAAGAATTTCCTTTTTTAAATGTATTTATATTCTATAGAATTCTTTCATCTAGACAACAACTTATAAAGTTCTTTATTGAATAGATCTATTTATGGACCTTTATGTCTTTTTTTTAAGCTTCCAGGAATCCCTTACCCCAAATAAATGACACCACCTTTCATCACACTTTAAAGGTGGGATACAACTTTTAAATTCCAAGGCTTATACTTTTAATAATTGTTTGGGCCTCCGAGCCTTTTTCATTAAAAGCAATTTTTTTGAATAGAACTTTTTTTTTTTGAGAGAATTTTTTTTACAATAGAAATCAAGTAAGATAAAATTAAAGCACTTAAGCTGAAAAGGCGGAAACTCTCGTGGCTACCATTCAGGTAGCCACTGCATGTGTATGCACACGGCACAAAAGTGAACAGGTGGAGGCTACCGGAACGTAGCCATGGAAAAAGGGCAATTATTTGCAGTTCAATAGGACATTAGGACCGGGACAATTCAACACTTTATTTTTTTTTTTTTTTTTTGATAAATCATATCTAATCAAAATTGCATTTTTATCTTGATTTCTAAATTATTTTACAATTTTAGTAACATATCTTATAAAATTGAACTTGTAGCCTACATTCTTTAAAATATTTTATAACACTTTTTCTTCTATAGAATTGTCTCAATTTTTACTTTTCATTCGCAAGAATGTGATTTGACCTAAAGCACAAAATAAATTAATATACTAATACTAAAAGTATAGTTTTATGTAGTTTGAGACAAAAAGTATTAAAGGTCCATTCCATGAGATCAAAAATGTAAAAACTTTCAGCAAAAAAAATCAAGATATTAGTCAATACAAATTATAGACTCAGGAAATAGTTGGATTCATTTCTTTCAAGAAGAATGCAAACTTACTCTTGTGGTCCGTATATGATTGTGTATTTGTGTGTTGGAATTGTGAGGCAGGACACCTCTTGCATGCAAAAAAGCATTTTAGGTCATTTAACTTCTACAGGTTCGCGGAATCAAATATTTTATTTTCCGACAAGAAAATTGCGTTCTATATATTTTTTGCACCAGCAATTTCGAAAATTGCCGACTATAAAAAATGTTTGCCCCTATGAAAAAGATGCAATAACCTTCATCTGAACATATTGTTCGCAAAGTTGACAGTTTCTTTTAACGTCGATGTAATTTTCGACGAAATAGGGACTAAAACTGCGGAAAGTGTATTGAAATTGTTGCTACAAAATAGATATAAGATGCATTTTGCTCTCCGGAAAATCAAGTGTCCAGATCCCGCATCCTTAAGAAAGTTAAAGGACGTAAACTATTTTTTGCCCGCCTCTTGCATTTTACATGGGTCATTCCTGAGCTTAATTAGTACTGTATTTTCGCATCACTTTCATACCACATGTATGTAATTACTATTTGTAAATATATATATAGGTCCACGTAATATTTATTTTTATTTGTCAGTGTCATTTAAGTTTCTCTTTCGATATATCATGTTATTAAAGTTAATTCATTCCACTAGATAAATCACCCGTAATTGAATATATATATATATAAAAGGAAATTACATATGCATGACATGGAGAATATAACTAGCCATAGCCAAAAAATTAAAGTTGCTTAAAATTTACATTATAGTATTGTATATGGTGGATTTTACGGTGAGATAATTGGGTCCCCAAATGATGCATGGTCCATGCATGATGGGGTGTCAATATTCGGAAGGGGCGGATGGGGGATTTAATTTAACGGAGAGTGCAGAAATTGACGCGTCTTAGCAATTAGATAGATATATATTAATTCATGCAGTTGTTCACTGCACCAGGGTGGTAAAAGGAGAGGACCCTTTTCTTTTTCTGAACGCTAAAATTAAGAAAGGGACATGTGATCTACGACGCACAATATTTTATATTTCTTTCCGTCCCGGACGTAGAATCAATTTTAGAATATTTTGCTCCACATTCCATTTCATATACGTATATATTTTTAAACTCAAATCTACTTACTTCACCAACTAAATAATTCTTTTTTTTTTAAATAAGAAACATTCTTTAAAATTAATCAGTGCAATTTACTAAAGGATGCCCCCATCACAATATATATAGAGCTAGTATTTTTTTTTTTTTTGGTTTCCCAAGGGTTTAATCTCTTTCGAGACGCGTCAGACACATAAAATGGGAACCTCTCCCAACAGAAATTTGAACCTGAGTTCGCTATTTTGTAGTGACTAATCCCTTCCACTAGACCAATCACCTGTTGGTAGTATTTTTTTTTTAAAACAGCCAAATAGTACAATTTTGAGACCTCAATAACTTCATCATGACGTCACTCATGAGATAACTCTACACTATGTCATACCCATGCTGTTCAAAATTTAAGCACTGAAAAAGCCAAATGGTTTGAATGCATTGAACAAGTTGTATGCTTGTACTTCCATCAGTTTTTTTTTTTTTTTGGAAAAAAGAATGAGTTACAAATAAAATTTTGGTTATATTCCTAACAAACAAATGGTCGTTTATTAAAGTGAAACAGTGAATACAAAATTACATCAATCACTACATTAGAAAATTTATATCATACAAGTGTATATATATATATATATATATATATATATATATATATATATATATATTCGGCTATTATCAAGGTACAAACATAAATTAATTAACCATACTACTATTAAATTAAAGAAATGCCAATTATTAGTATGATTCGAGTCTGTCAATTTGGTATTATCTAGAATTTGAGGTGATTAAGAAAAATTGTTAGTTATTCAACTATGTGAATTCATTTTCTCATAATTTTTTACTCCAGTCTTTTAAAATGTACACCATCTCTTACACAATATTATTAATAAATATAATCTGTGTATGCCAATACTAGCTAATTTTTAATCACCATTTTTCAAGGTCAAATAATCTAAAAATATTCTTTATTTTTTTATTCCAAAAATATAGATGTGTTTATTTTATTTTTATTTTCTTAATCCGCAACTTTCTTTTTAACAGAATTTTATCATGGATTTCCCATCATTTTGGTCCATTTCAATTTACAACGGACTTTCTTCCTCTCTAGTTTGCGGGGAAATTAAGCGAATATTTAAATATTTTGGTGGGCTTTGCGTTGGATGATCCAAATCTTGAATGAAAGGTTGTTGGCCAATGACGTGGTCAGGCCCTATTCTCTAATCTCGTTAATTGCTGGTCATGCATATACTAATTATTTTCTTTTCTTATTTTCTCAATTATTTGAATTGGACTTGACATAGACACTCCCTAATGACCTAGTTCCATCATAGGGTCCATTTCTGATTGAATTAAGAGAGATTTATTCAAGAATATTAGTCAACTTCGTCTTCCCTAATTCTTTGGCTATTAAAGCGTCTTGCAACAAGGTCCCATAAACTTAATTTGATATCTTTTTATTAATTTCATAAATTACATTACAAGTGCAATGCAATCAATTGCTTTAAAATTGGATGTAATTCTCTAGAGAGTAATCAGTAACAAATCAAGTACAATACATTGTTTTGTAATTGAATGAATTGGGTTAAACTAGATATATATGCATAAGAATTTTCCCATGTCTATTTAAAATCTTCAGGTTCATAATTAAACTCGATGACAATCATGAAACGGGGGAGGATATTTAAACGGCTTAGCGGAAATCTTGTGCCTTGACCATAATTGCTTGGTGGTGGAGGCAATAGATTTATTACCTTAATCTAGGGATCGACATGAAATATTATAAAACTAATTTACTAAAAATATCAATTTCGATGTGATATACTTTGCAAGGTTTTATATCAATACTTTAATATATAGGATAACTTCGTACAGATTTTTCATAACATTTAGCATCGTACTTATTAACATTGATATTAGTTTGAGCATCAATGACATTAAAATAAACTTATTTCAATCTTCCACAAAAAATAAGTTACTGGATCTAACTTATATATTAAGAGAAAATTTCACTTTTGATACCATAATTATATCTATTTTAAGGATTTGATACCACAACTATTTATGTCGATACATTTTATACCATATCTCAAATCAACTTTACACATTTAATACTTCCGTCAAATTAATGACGGAACTGTCACGAGATTATCACGTGCTCGTTAGTTCTCGTAATATCTGAATTGAGAATTTCACTTTTGATACCACAATTATACCTACTTTAGGGATTTGATACCACAACTATTTATGTCGACGCATTTGATACCATATCTCAAATCAACTTTACACATTTAATACTTCCGTCAAATTAATGACGAAATTGTCACGAGATTGTCACGTGCCTGTTAGTTCTCGTGGAATCTGAATTTGGGGGAAGACCCATTCCATGTGGCATCGTTTTTGGGGGAAAAATTGCTATGTCAGCTGCCCCAATTTCATTACATAAAAGACGGTCACATATGCAGAGCCCTAATTGTCTTCCTCTTCATTCACAATCACAAAAGCAAAAATATCTTCCTCTTCAACTGCAAAGCCCTAATTGTCTTCCTCTTTGAGAATGGTGGTTTCTTGACAAAAACACTTCAACACCCTTTCAGTGCTGAAATAACGCCTGGAGTTTACAGTTGAAGAGGAAGACATTTTTGTTTTAGTGATTGTGAATGAAGAGGAAGACAATTAGGGCTCTACATATGTGATCGTCTTTTATGTAATGAAATTGGGGCAACTGACATAGCAATTTTCCCTCCAAAAACGATGCCACCTGGAATGATTCTCCCCCCCAATTCAGATTTCACGAGAACTAACGGGCACGTAACAATCCTTGACAATTCCGTCATTAATTTGACTTGACGGAAGTATTAAATGTGTAAAGTTGATTTGAGATATGGTATCAAATGTGTCGACATAAATAGTTGTGCTATCAAATCCCTAAAGTAGGTATAATTGTGGTATCAAAAGTGAAATTCTCAATTCAGATTTCACGAGAACTAACGGGCACGTGACAATCTCGTGACAATTTCGTCATTAATTTGACGAAAGTATTAAATGTGTAAAGTTGATTTGAGATATGGTATCAAATGTGTCGATATAAATAGTTGTGGTATCAAATCCCTAAAGTAGGTATAATTGTGGTATCAAAAGTGAAATTCTCTCTATATATTAATTATCAAGTTAGCTCAGGAGATGATAACTGTGAGAACCATGAATATAAGAATTTATCTAAGTTAAATGTAGCCCCCTCCCTTTATCCTAAAAGATATGATTAACCCAATCTAATCAATCGACACCGTCATAATTATATTACACCAGCGACTAGCTCTATATGTGGATGCATGCTTGCCAGATGTATTCAATTTTTCCGGGACAAACATGCATAATATAGAGCATATATTTACACGCACGCATGCAGCAGTTTTAGAGATGATATTTAATTTGCATCCACTACTAATTATTGAACAAAAGATTAATTATCCACATGCAACTAATTTACATGATCGATGCATGCTTAGTTCTAAGTATAACTAAATAATTAATCATCACTAGCTACTTCCCATGGTTTTATTTGTTTCTTATATATATATATATATATGCAAACATATATGCACTTAGAATTAGAGAAGTTTAGGCGCAGCTAGCGCAGCAGCTAGAGATTTGTTGATTGATGAAGGCTAATTGGCTGGCAATATATATATATATATATATCACGTGGTGATCTCACTGTATTGGGTGAATCAAGTAGAGAGCCTCATGGGTTTACATGATCTGCTCGTGGGTGCGGCAGGGATATCTTCTTTAAAATTTTAAACTAAAAGACGTAGTACTGCATGGGCTAGCTTCTTTCTCATCATCTTTGACAAATGGCAAAACCCTGGTTGGTTAAATTCTCTAACTCTAAATATATATCACGTGCCTTGACCGATAAGCAGGCGTCTTAAAATTTCGACACATGGCTTTCTTGGGTGGGTTACAAGTATGCATGATAATTAAGAGGACATGTTTCAGCTTCGGTACCGGGACATTAATTTTTAGTTGCACCTTTCATCATATGTATTATGTATATACCCACCGTAAATTATACTATAATTATTTGGACAGGATTAGTCACATGTGTTTGTTAACTCTGTATTTTGGAAGGAAAATCCACGTACATTTCTTTGGCGGTATGTCAACTAAATTATATTTATATATATATCCTTCTTTTTTTAATCTCAAATACACGTACGCCTATGATCATATGTTCCCTTGACATTGCATATTCTCTGTAATCAGTAAGGAACTAAACTGAAATATCCTTAACAATACAAACTAGAATAGGTAATTAAGCATATATATATATATATATATGTAAGTTATATATATAATTTAATTCTCTTGACTATGTAATCTTGAATTTGCCCCCAATTCTCATGTTTTGTACATTGCATTTTCTGTAACGAACTAAAAAAGAGTGCAAGGTCCTTAAGAACAAAAATTAGAATAGGTATTAATTAAGGATATATAGAAGTGGAGTTTTCAAAGTTGATATACTGCATGTCAACTTAAGAGCTATGTTTGGAAACAGGAGAACACGTGCCCCTGACAGATTCTAAATTCAATCTAAATCTGGTTTGGTATATCTAAGATGATACGATCGATTATTCATTTTGGCAGCATTTTCACATTCACGTGGCATGCAGTATGCATCCTTCATTCAGATTACGTATGTCTCAGTTCCTGAAGGCTGAAACACATCATACGTCAAGGCAGATGAGACCGACATAATATATACATTTGTAAATACATTAATTACTGTCAAATATTTAACCGAGGTTCAAGACTCTGATTTGGAATTGATCCTATATATCACATATGTTATGTGTATTTAAGATGGAAAGTAAGTTGGTTTCACTACAAAAAATTTAAATTTTAGTGACAAAATAGTAAATGACAAAGTGACAAGAATTTTAATATTGTCACTAAACTAATGTATATAGACACACTAGTGACAAGAAATGTGAAAAAGTTGTCACTATTGACATTTAGTGATACCCCTATAGTGACAACTAAAAAGTTATCACTAAATTATAGTGACAATATTTATTGTCACTAGGTTGTCACTGAAAGGATGTCACTAATTGTCAATAGTGACAACTTAAGTTCCATAAACTTGTCACTAACAACCATTAGTGACAACTTAAAAATATATTTTGTCACTATTGCACTTGTCACTATTATTATTGTGACAAAACTAATATTCTTATCACTAAATATATGCAAAAAGTGACAATTTTGACAATGTCACTTAATATTTTGTCACTGAAATCCATTTTTCTTGTAGTGTTTCTTAAAAGTTTATATTTAGTAATTTAACATCAAATATCTGAACCATTTTATTAAACATAATGTCAAAGTGAGAATTAGTTGTTGTTTATTTGTTGTCCATGTTGTTTAAGATGGAATGTGTTTTTTCAAAATGATTGGTATCAAATATGTAAAAATAAGGTAATTATATATATAAAAAGTCAAATTTTCTCAATTTTTATTATTGTGTCTAGTACGTACTTTTCTGTACCAATATAGTTGGACCTCTACTACCAATTGTAAAGTTGAGCGCATGATGATGTAACTTGTACTCTTAATTATATTTGTACTGACACACAACCAAATATCATACTATTAGGAAATCTCCGATCCTAAGGTGAGGGGGAGGGGTTGGTCGGGAATGGAAAGGATGAGGGAGAAGGCTAACCTCTCCCTTTCCCTCGGCCGTGTGGACCTGCTGCACAGGCGTGAGCGTTTGCAGCCAAGAATGTCGCTTGCTTCTTCCCTTTTTTTTTGTGTTAATTCTTATGTTTAAAATGGGAAATAATTTTATTTTGGTTTATTAAAAAAATTAACTTAAATGAAAAGGTTTATTTTCAAATTTTGTGTATGATTTATTAAAATTGTATTTTATATTACATCTTTAGCATTATTAGTATTAATTTTGAAAATTTAAATTTGTGTACAACTTTAGACAATAAGTACAAATATGGAAAAGTTTATTTTAAAATTTTAATTTAATTTAATTTAATAACATACTAGTTTAAACATTGTTGGTTTGAATTTAATTTTTTTTATACCAATCGAGCTTTAATACTATTCGAACTCGAGTATAGTTTGATATATATTTAATGCAATTTTTTTGTTTAAATTACAATATGATTTAATTTAACACAAATACGATGATATAATTTAACAAAATTATATTAAAATAACTTATGATTCATATTGAAACACTTACACAAATACGAATACATAGTAAAAATATCGATATTATTATATTATTATTATTATTATTATTTGTTGTTTATTATCATTATTATTAAATGTCATTTATGTATTATTATTATTATTATTAATTTTTATTTATGTCATTAATATTAATTGTCATTTATGTATTATTATTATTATTATGAGATTGTTGGTGGAAAGAAAAATAATTTTGGAACCCTAACCATTGAAGACGAGCCAGGGAAGGGGAGAGGGGGCATGTAAGCTATTGGAGATGACCTTAGACTGCGGAAACCCACAACCCGAGCCTCTAATGCCAAAAAAGCACTTGTTGCCATATATACTCGTCCTAATACCTATATATATTCTGTAAAAAAAACATAATTCGATTTTTACTCACAAATTGGCGGTTGTAGCACCATGCTACACCAAAAAATTGTCACTTTTCAAATGAGGGAATTGGATATTTTCATATCAAATTTTTACCTACTTTAAAGATTTGGTAACAAACTTTCACAAAATGACACATTTAATATCAAAATTGAAGGACTTTTTTTACATTTTCCTTCTCCGTCGATTTTTTGGGGGGCAAATTTTGTGTTCTTTATATGGATGAAAAGTTCTTATCGAGAGCTTTATAATGGTACAAGTTTCAATTAAATTAATGAAATGCAATAAATAATCCGCAAAAAAAATTAAAAAAATTCGGGATATTAAACCAAATTAAATCATTTATCATGATTTGCAAGGAACACAATAATTTTCAGATAAGATATAGGGCACAAAAGATTGCTATGGTAAAAAAAAAATGGAGCATAATTTTAGGCATAAAAAAAATCAACATTAAAACTTAAGCAAATGTGAAAAAAGTCCTTCAATTTTAATATTAACTGCGTAGTTTTTTTAAGTTTTAATACCAAATATCTAAAGAAAGTAGAAGTTTAGTGTAAAAAATACAATTTCCTCTTTTCCAATATACCCTTTTTTTCAAAATTTAGAACTCACTCAACAAAGAAACTACCCGATCAAGACAAGGAAAAATAAAAATAGGTATGAGTTGATTTTTTTGTTAATCATCCTGTCTTTGATGTACCTTCGTTTATAGTCACAATCAATGTTTTAAAAATTGGACCGGATATTGAACCGATAGATTTACTGGTTATTGATTAGATTGGTTTAATCGTTTTAACCACTGGTCCAATCGGTGTGACGTCATTACAATATATTTTTTTAATTTTAATTTTAATGTATGTAATCAACTATTTAAAAAAAAAATTATTCATTTTTTCAAGTTTATTTCCATAAACTAAATGTTTATCTCATGATCAATTATTTTTCCTACAAAATTTGAGTTGAGAATGAATGATAGCAACAACATTACAAGAATGATAACATGATACCAACGCAATAATTCAAATTATAATAAACACCATATCAAAAACAATAATTTTATTACTAATTACCTATGAAAAAGAGAAATTATTGATGAATTTTGTCATTGAATTATATAAAAAAAATTACTTGAAGTTTGTGAAAAAAATAACTTTTCTAACGAATTCGATACTCAAATATATTTATATAACTTATTATATATAAGATTTTTTTATTTCTTGTTGATTTTGTTTAATTCAAAGTGAAAAATAGAAAAAGAGATGTGAGAGTATTGTTGAAGTTTAAAGGTCGCGGAAGAGAAATAAAAATCCGTATCATAAACTTTTTATTTTTATAAGTGAACCAGTGGTTCAATCGGTTCACTGGATCATTGGTTTTACCGATTTTTTATCAATTTTTTTCGGTTCAAACTGGTCAGGAACAAAGCTGATTTTAGAGGATTAACCGGACCAGAATGGCAACTGATTACCGATTAAACCGATCAAATCGACCTATCCGGTCCGATTTTTAAAACACTGATCACAATGTGTAGTGGACTTTCCTTAGTTGAATTTCTCATATATTTTATTCATATTCATAATTTAGTATATTATTTAAGAATATATATATATATATATATATATATATATATATATATATATATATATATATATATATATATATATATATATCAAGCTAAATTATAATCCAAAGAATTTTATGCATGTCTATAGGAAAACCAAAAATATTATGTGATAAAATGAGAATATATAATATAATTGTGATGTTTGTTATGTTGTGTGGTAACAGCCAACTAAATTATTTTACTGATAACCCTACATTAAATAGTCTCCATTATATATGTATAATAATTTATGAAAAAAAATTCACATCATTTCTTCGACAAATTACAAAGTATAATTATTATTTTTTTATTTATGAAATTTGATTTTGTAATCAAATATAGCTTATATTGGATTCGTGATTTTTTTTTAAAAAACTAGGAATAAGACAAATTAGAAAAATAATCAGAGTATGTATTTTCCATATATAATCTCAACATTAAATTCGTAAGTTCAATAAAATCTCACCCATTGACCTCCCAATCATGGGTTAAAGTTTTTTTTTTCGGGGTACGTTTCGGTTGGTTAAATGTTGTTAGAAACTTCTTTTTAGCATTTTTCGAAAATCTTCGAGAAACATTTAAAAAAATTATAAATTAAAGAAAAATAGTGAAGTAGAAATGTAAAAGCACTAATTAATTTTCATTTTAATCAATTAAAAAACAGAACTTTTTTGGTTATTTTCGGTATACTCCATGATTGTAATTGTGGACAAGGAGTACCTAAATGAAAATTGTCGAAGTCCAAAAGATATTTAAATCTGTTCGCAATGAGAACTAATATACAAAATACTCGAGCCCAAAATGTTATATGTTCTAGATCTGTAGTTATTTAAATCAGGGCCGAGTATGTTTAAAGGCCAGGCCTTTCAAAATGGGTATTTTACAGCAGTGTACATTTTTTTTTTTGGTTTCCCAAGGTTTAATCCCTTTCGAGGCACATGCAATATTTTAAAAACCAGACTGGATATCGAACCGGTAGTCTTACTGGTTACTGGTTAGATCAGTTTAATACTTTAATCGTTTTAACCGCTGATCCAACCGGTATGACGTCATAACAATATAATATTTTAATTTAATATATGTAATCAACTATTTAAAAATATATATTATTCATTTATTCAAGTTTATTTCCATAAACTAAATGTTTATCTCATGATTAATTATTTTTCCTACAAAATTTGAGTTAAGAATGAATGATAGCAACAAAATTACAAGTATGATAATATGATATCAATGCAATAATTCAAATTATAATAAACACCATATCAAAAACAATAATTTTATAACTAATCACCTATAAAAATGAGAAATTATTGATTAATTTTGTCATTGAATTATATAAAAAAAAATATACTTGAAGTTTGTGAAAAAAATGATTTTTCTAATGAATTTGATACGTACTCAAATATATTTATATAACTTATTATATATAAGATTTTTTTGTTTCTTGTTGATTTTGACATTTTGTTTAATTCAAAATGAAAAATAGAAGAAGAGATGTGAGAGTATTGTTGAGGTTTAGAGGTCGCGGAAGAGAAATAAAAATCCGTAGAGTAAACTTTTTATTTTTATAAGTGAACCAGTGGTTCAATCGCTTCACTGGTTTTAGAAGTTTAACCGGACCGGATTGACAACTGGTTACCGGTTAAACCGATCGAACCAGCCGGTCCGGTTCGGTTTTTAAAACACTGGCGTCATGTACATAAAATGGGAACCTCTCCCAACAGGGATTCGAACCTGAATCCGCTATTTTGTAGTGACTAGTCCCTTCGACTAGACCAATCAACTGTTGGTATTTTAAAGCAGTGTACTAGTCGAGCACTCGAGTGGTAGACTATCTTGGACGGTCCAAAATACCTTTTCTTTTTGTATGTTTTTTTTTTTTTTTTTATAGCCTTTTTGTAAGTATTATTTCAAATGGAAATTACATGGTGCGTTAGTATACGTGTTCTGTATCCATATAGTAATTTACACAAATATGATGTCACAAATAATCATCATTCTTAAGCCAAAAAGAAAATCACAAAGGGTGAAATACAATTTCCCTCGTAAATTATGAGGGTGGTATCAATTATCCCCCTAAATTATCAATTGTAATATTTATTCCTCTATATTATAATTTTGTAGTATTTATTCCAAAAATATCATGCCCGTTCATAAATAATAATTTTTTTTATTAATTATGAATTCATTCATCCACCAAACAACATTATGTTTTTTTCTTAATTTTCATCTCATTTTTATAACCGAAGAAAACAAAAAAAATGAAGAAACTGAAACATAATATTGTTTGGTGAATGGATGAATAAATTCATAATTAATAAATATTTTATTTTTGATAAAGAAATGAAGAAATTTAAACACAATATTATTTTGTGTTAAACTTGAATTTTGAAAGAAAAAATTTAAATGAGTATTACTTAACATTTTGAATAATAATTCGTACCGAAATTAAATAAGATAATTAAAACCAAATAAAAACTCAGAAAAATATAAAGAAAAAAATTGAGATATAAATAAAAAAAATTGAAACAATCAAGAAAACAAATTGAAACAGAAATAAAGAAATAACATGAGATGAAAATAAAAAAAATTTGAGACCATAAATAGAAGGAAACAAAAGAAATGAAGAAATAAAAACATGATATTGTTTGATGGATGAATGGATTCATAATTAATAAAGATACAATTTTATTTTAATAAATTAATAAAGAAGTTTTTAATTATGTAAGGAGGGTATTTTTGTACTACAAAACTGTAACATAGGGATGTAAATTTTACAATTGATACTTTGAGAGGATAATTGATATCACCGTTGTACTCTAAGGGGTAGAATTGTATTTGCCCCTATCACAAATAATGTCGTTATTTTAATGGGCCGTCAACATTTAATTTGTTATAATGGACCATTATATTTATTTTATTATTTTATTTTAATGGGCCGTCGACATTTATATAGTGTTAATGGACCAACCATCATTATGGTAAATAATTAAACAATGAGAATAAACACTCCTAAATCTAAGAAAATTTGTTTATATCATCCATCGTGGTACGAAATAATCTCTTATAGTAAAATATATATATATATATATATATATATATATATATATATTATTTCGTATATATAATATATATATATAATTGTTATTATTCTCTCAAATATTCCATTTAATAATTAATCTATTTATATAGCAATGGACTCTCCCTTTCTTTCACTTAAGGAGAGAAATAAACTAAAAAGTAAAAACAAAAGCAAAAACAAAGAAAACACATGCATCTCATGTAAAAACAGAAAAGAAAAGATTAGCATTGGTTCATGCCGAACCTATATACCCAAGTTTCTATATATAACTAAACTAAATGGGGACCTAATTATTTAAGCTTTAATGTATAGGAACATGGTGGGGGACCCTTTGCAGCCCGAACGAATATTGTATTTCACAGGTTCCAGAAGAATATATTTTTTTTTTGTCTTATGTCTTACATACTTTAAGGATAAATAAAATAAATATTTTAATATAATGGGTGAAATTATGAAAATCCGGAAAATCAAAATGGATAATCTATATACCAAGGCGTGATTGGGTATTGGCTAAAGCAAATTATAGTATGTTGTTACATTTCCATTTAACATCACATTTGTTAGATAGGTAAATGGGAAAAGCCAAATTCTCAACGCCACTCCTCTTCCAATCAAAATTCCTCTGTTTCTCTCTTCTCTACCTCTTCTCAGCACTTTTCTTGGCCGTCTATTTCACTTTCTCAACCAATAAATGCATTTTCCGATCATCTCCTTTTGATCCAATTCAATCCCCACTCTTCTCTTATCCTTCATCTTATGGGGAACACAAATATGCTATACCTACAACACGTTCTTCATGCAATTCCCCTGTTTATTTCTCTGGTAAAAATTCGTTCTTGATTTAAATATATTGATTCTTGATGAAATTTTGGATAACGGGGTTTTCTTTTTTTTAGATTATTGGGAAGTTTTGACGGAAATCCAAGAATTATGTGGCAATGTGTCGATTTTAGAGTCGAATCCTCTGAAATATATGCAGGGGACTGCTGAGAGTTTTGGTGGGAATTTCAGTGTTGAGAAGAGAACATCTTTTCTTGATTCTGTTTATGATGGAAATGAAATCCCATGTGGATTCTTTAAAAGCTTTCCAATTAGTAACTCTGGTTAGGTTTTTACTAATTTTTTTTTCCTCTTAATCATTGTAGATTTTGTGGATTTTTACAGGTTTTTATTTTTCATTTTATTGCCAGATCGAATTGCTATGGAAAAATGTGATGGGTTGGTTGTAGTCTCAGCCATATTCAATGATCATGACAAAATTCGGCAACCAAGAGGCCTAGGATCAAAAACCCTAGATTATGTATGTTTCGTCATGTTTGTAGATGATTTAACAATGAAAAGATTGGATTTCCATAATATAATTTCAAGAAAATCTAAAGAGTATAAGATTGGGGCATGGAGGATTGTTAAGGTTTCTGATGAGTACTTGTACAATAATGCTGCAATGAATGGAATAATACCTAAGTATTTAATTCATCGGCTTTTTCCGAATTCAAAATACAGTATATGGATTGATGCTAAGTTGCAGTTAGTTGTGGATCCATTTTTGTTGATTCATTCATTAGTTGTGAAGGAGAATGTGGATATGGCTATTTCAAGACATCCTTATTTTTTTCATACAATGGAAGAGGCAATGGCAACTGCAAGATGGAAGAAATGGTGGGATGTTAATGGATTGAAAATACAAATGGAAACTTATTGTGAGAATGGCTTGCAACCATGGAACTCAAATAAGCCTCATCCCACAGGTAAAAAAAATATGTTTACATTTATGATTATTACTTTGCAGATTTTATTTTTCTCAATATAAACTTTAATTTTTTATTCTTGAGATTTTGTTATAACTTGTGCATAGAAACCATTGTAAAGTACCAGTTGAAAGTGGACCATATGCTAGTCTCTTTTGGTTATTGTCTAGTTTCTAAAAGCCACATGGTATAAGATTCTATCCCCATGAAATTTTCAGGAACTAATTTTTTTTGAGTTGTGTTAAAGAACTTTTTTTTTTTGAGTTAAGGGTTGTAATTGTTTGTGCATATGACAAGTTTAAATGTTATATTTGGGTGTTATGTGTATACAAGTAACGACAAGTACTTAAAAATTTAAAATTTACGTGGGTCCATTTTGTACGAGGCATTATATACATAATTGTGATATGGAAAGGAGCAATGATCCATTTATAGGTGAAGTCATAAGGAAATTATGTGTCTACCGTCATAGATAAAATATAAAGGTGAGACAAATGAAATGTATGGATTTCTAGGTTTAATGTGAATTATGTATTTAAAATTGTATTTTACCAATAATTACTAGTCCTTTTCAACTTTTCTTAAGCAACAAGCTCTTTCTTCATGATTAAACTACCTTCTTTAATGTTGTGACTTGTGAGTAGTGTTTTCTAAGAAAGTAATCAATTTTTGGATTTGTTCTTGGAATGCTATTTGTCCCGTGCAATTTTCTTCTGGGGTCTTCTTTTTATCAACTTGGATAGTTATTTATTTTACGAAGGTTCCTGTCTCTGTCACCTAAAACTATGGGAAAAACAGAGGTTTGACTTGGTAATAGAATTCTTTAACATAACATGAAGGAAATTTTTTTTTTTTTTTTATACAGCTAATGAGCTTCTTTTTATATTACTCCATTATTATTATGAATTGTGATGCTTGAATGTGAACTATTTGTGTTATTAAAGCACTTTAATTTTTATATATTTATGGTTGACAAATGGTTGCACTCGTAATCATAAACATTGTAATTTTGATTCTATTTACCAAATCACCTGATTTGACGGTGAAATCATGCCTTTGTTTTTTCAATAAATCTCCTGTCACATGACATTTAGTGTTAATACTAAACAAAAGCAGGGTCTTTTTTGAAAAGCAGACGTACCTGATAGTGCTCTTATATTGAGGAAACATAGTGTTGCTAGCAATCTTTTCTCATGTCTTTTATTCAATGAACTGGAAGCATTCAACCCAAGAGATCAATTACCCTTTGCTTATGTGAGAGACAAAATGAATCCAAAGCTTAATTTGAACATGTTTGAGGTTGAAGTCTTCGAGCAAGTGGCAATTGAATACAGGCACAACCTTAAACAAGGTGGGCCCAAAGTTAAAAGGGCCAGCTCTGATTTGTTTTTAAATGGAAGCTGTAGCAAATGTGAAGGGTACCTTGTAAAAATGTGGGGTGAATCCCATGATTGATTCTTTTCCCGTCATTCAATTTATTTATTTTTTCCCATTCACGGAATTAAAGACAACTAAGCAAATAAAGCTGACAGGTTGGCAGTAAATTCGTTTTAATGTTCAATACGGCAATCATAGGTGGTTCAACTTTTGGGTGTGTTTCGGTTGGAGGTTATGAAAACTTTTGATATAATGTGAGAGGGGGTCAGTAAATCTGTTTTGTAAATGAAAAATTATTGAAAAAATTGTAAAATTGGTCCGTAACTATTGTTTATTGGCAAAAAAGTCTTATAATTTTTCGGGTTGACAAAAAAGTTTTGTAACTAATATATGTTGGCAATATAGTCATATTTCGACCCAAATCGCCAACGTATCCTCCAAGTCACTCGCCCCTTGTTAACGTGGGATATTAACCCCCTTACTAACATGAAAAAATTGACTAGATATGTAATTAAGTGGTTGTACTCACATGCCTCTCCGACTTCGTATTTGAGTTCAACATACACAAAAATAAAGGAGAATATATTTGATGCATCTATTTGAGTTCAACACACACAAAAATAATACGTCTCCTATATTTCTTAAATTATGGGACATGCAAGCATTATGACTGCTAAAACTCTGGTTAAAAAGTCTGTCTACAAATGAAATCAGTATCATTATGTTTGATATATCAGAAAGATTCAGGGTATTGCCATCAACAGTATGAAAAAAGTGCACTTCGTTGTCTCACTACTTCTGGACATGCATCAATGAAATAGAAATATGTCCTGAATGCTAAAAAACAAAATTATTTATTATTAGCAATAGATCTAGTACGTATATATATACTTTCAATATACTTTGTCATTAACACATGAAAATTTTATTTAATTAAAGTTGGTTTAGCTACAGGAAAAAATACCTCGTATGATTTGTCTAATTATAAAAAAAAATTGTGTTATTTTTATTAGCAAAAATTCTCTTGTGTACTTTTTTATTAAAAAAAAATACCTATTTAAAACTTATTCTTAAAACATAGGAAAGTTTTATCAATTTTTTTAAATAAATAGGGGAATTGTTGCGAAATTTCAAAGTTCAAGTACGATTGTTCATAAATTTTTAGATTTAGAGGGATGTTTTTGATTTTATTTCTATAGGAATATAATTACTTACATAAAATATAAATACATAGGAGTTTAATTTTCTAATATTAATAGTACATGGGTTGATAGTTAGTTGCATTTCTTAAATTGAGCTAAGCCTAAGCAACACCTTCCGTGACCGTGAGGGCGTAAACAAATACTCCACCGTCCACGGATCCCCAATGCAAACTCTCCACGGCCCAAATTATTTCAGAAAATAATAGTTGAACCATTTAAGGACTCATTTTCTTTTAATTTGGTTTTCCTACTATTTATATTTCCTTTTACATGAGAGAGACTTGTTTAATTAATACTATATCAACTCTTAAATTGTTTATATAAGAAAAATCTTAGGGTCAATTGCTAATATTTTTGGATAGTTGATTTAAAGTTTTATATGTGAAATAAATCATGGTCTACATATGGTTTCTACCAAAAAAAAAAAAAATTAATAAATATGATTTGTACTTTCTAAGTTTGTTATTTTCAAAAGTTGCAACTGTCAACTTACTTCTTAATTCCGAGGTATCTTATTTTAATGATAAAGTTGAGGTCCGAAATCCTAAAGGTTTTGGATTTGAATTCCACATAAAATGTGGTTATTTATCTGGCGTAATTATTGTTTATTAGTTAGCTGCCAAAATTTATCACATATATTTTATGGCCGATAAATTAATCTCAAAATTCACAAGTTTAAAGCTAGCATTTAAATCACAAATGTCATAATAGTTAAATTGACAATCCTGTTTAATAAATTTTATATATTATATAATATTTTATATGAAATCTGGAAAAATAAATATCAATTAGGTTTAACATATAATATATAATAATTAAATAATATTTTATATAAATTTGAAAAAATAAATATCAATTGAACTTAATATATTTTTTAAATTTAAAAAAATCTTTTAAACTATTTAGATTTTACATATAATATATATATAAATTAAATAATATTTAATATAAAATCTGAAAAATAAATTAATCTTTTTAAAATGCAAATAATCCCTCTTTTTATCTATCCAATACAATTTTTGTATTGTCCTTAACCCAATATAGAAGAAAATGAAAAAGACTGGAAGTACATATATCCAGTCCAATTCTTACAGCTGTCGTAAATCTAAAAGAAGAAATGAATAAGTTTGGGAATATATTTATTATTTTTCTTTGTATTATTTGAATTCTTCTATTGTCCTCATTCCGAATTTAATTAAATGAGAAAATGAACAAGTCTTTTTTTTTTTTTAAATGAGAAAAGCATGAGAAAATTAACAAGTTTGGAAATACATTTATTCCTTTTCTTTATATCTATCCAATATTGTTCTAAACCCAGTTGAAGAAAATGAATAAGATTGGAAGTACATATATTGTTTTCCTTTTAATAATATGCATATTCAGTCCAATTCTTACTGTCGGAAATCCAACAGAAGAAATGAGTAAGTTTGGAAATACATTTAATATTTTCCTTTGTAACTGTTCAATTCAATTCTTTTAATTTCCACAATAAATTTCATCATATCCTCTAATAATCGTGAAAGCAGAATTGTAATCAATTTCAGCCATTGGATTTGGATTCAATAATATATAGTTGAATTCAATACCATAAATAATCCTTTGAACTCGATCTCGAAATAAATATTAAATAGTAGCAATGAAAGAACATTTCAAACTGGATTCTATAAGATCAATATAATGAATGAGTAACAATTAAAATCAAATCTACAACTCTAGCAACCAAGCATCACACAAAGGGTATTTACGTAACTTCATTCCAGGCTCACGCATCCCTTTCCTCCCTATAAAAAAAATCCCAAACCCCCCATCCAGATCACACACTCCCAAAATCTCATAATTCAAATCATTCCAACAAATTAAAATGGCATCCCACCGCGTGAACGCCGAGGTGTACACCGGCCACGAATTGAGCAAGGCGAAATCCGTAGAGCTTCTAGAAAAAATGAACCTCCCCAAAGGCCTCCTCCCTCTGGACAACATCCTCGAAGTCGGCTACAACGAGGAAACCGGATTCGTGTGGCTGAAGCAGAAGGAGAAAAAGAATCACATGTTCCGTGCCATCGGTCGTAGCGTTTGGTACGACAGGGAGGTCACGGCGTTCGTCGAGGACCGTCGGATGAAGCAGGTGACAGGTGTCAAGAGCAAGGAGCTTCTGGTCTGGCTCACAATTCATAATATTTCGATTAAGGACCCTAGCTCTGGCAATATTACGTTCTCAACCGCTACTGGGTTGTCTAGGACTTTCCCAGTGTCGGCGTTTGAGGAGGAAGAGGTGGAGAAGAAATGATTAGATTAATTAATTGGATCGGGAGGGTAGACTCTGGGATTGGATTTTATGATCTTCAATTCTTTATTTTGTTTTTCTGCTACTTATTAGTTGAAGTGTTTGCTTGAAGGTTTAACCAAGTAATTGATTGGGTGTGTTAAGTATCTGAACTGTAGAGTGTGGATTAATTATCCACATTTACGGTGGATTACTTGATGTATTTAGTTAATTAAGTTTGGTATAAAGTAAATTATATTACTATACCTATAAAATATTAAAGGTTTAATCTATTAAGAATCGATTTGTTTTGTCTATATGCCTTGAACTTGGATCTTTTTTCCGATAGGTTAGCGACAAATTATTTAAAATAATAATATTAAAAATAAATAAAAGTTAGTTCAACGGCAAATTATGAAGAAAAATAAAAATAGGTCAACGACATGTTCATCTGAATATTTATAGTTTATTGCAAATTACATCATGTGATATATATAATACTATTTAATTTACCTTCATATTATTTGAAAGAAATTTATTTGAAAGAATTTTTTTTACCTTTTTATAATTTCATAAAAGTTTAATGTTTTCTCTTATTGTTATTTTACTTCAAATTTTTAGACATTTTAAACTTAAACAAAAATTGACAAAAACTACATTTCTTATCTATTATTATACTTTGATCCAGTTAACTTATAAATATGGCATCCACATGTGTTATTTAAAGTTTGATATTAAAAGTGTTTTTCCCTCATTTTTTATCCCTTTAAACTTACAGTCAGGTTGCATTTTTCCCTTTAATTCCAATTTTTTGCGTTGTACACCCCAAACATATATTAATGCTATATTTTCTCCCTAAACTCTTTTCCAATCATTTTCTCAGCCAAAAATTCAAAGTGGAAAGTGCAATAAGGTGTAAGTCGGGGGTGGGGGGATGCAACTTAATTTGATGTAAGTTAAGGAGGCAACACTCAATTTTTTGCAACCAATTATTAGTTAAAGTGCTAAAAACATGGAATTTTAAAAACCATGTATGATCGTAACAGGATATATAATATATACTAAAAAAAAAAACTCTAGTACAAAATTTACAAATATATTATTTAAACATTATAGAGTGCAACATTAATGTAAGTTCAGGATGGACAGTGTAAAAATTTCTTCCTTATTTCTAATAAATTTCATCTCTTTCCAAAAAAAAGAAAACCTCAAATAATCAAAATTTTATGTGAAAAAATCTCTTAAGTAATGCACTTTGAAATATTTTAGGGAAAAATGCACTATACACCCCCTCTGAAAGTTATATATTTTGAATTTTACCACCAGAAAGTATAAAATAAGTACATATAAAATCAGTTGTATTTTTTTCCCTCAAATGATTTTAAGTCAATTGCAATCACCAAAAAAGGATATGCGTCTCACTTATGCATTTTAAGGATCCAACATCAATTTTTCGCCCAAATATTTCATCGACGTGCATTTTTTCCTCTCTCTCTTTACAAATAATTTTTTTTCTACTTAAATTTAGATTCTTGGTTCACAAGACATGAGTCAAGTATTTGGAAAAGTAAGAAGTGGAGTGACTAATTTATCCTTTGAAAATTCATGTGAGGGGTACATGTAAGTATGAAGTGGTATGACTAATTTACCCTTTGAAAATTCATGTGAGGGGCACATGTACATTTTTCGTCAAATAAAAATTGCATAAAATCATTTGAGGTGTTAAAGTGCAACTAATTTTATTTTTATGGGGTAAAGTGATTAGTTTGTACATATAAAGCATGTAATTGTCGGGGGTAAGATTTTTGTCAACTTTTTGATATGGAATTCATAAATAATATGGAAGTTTTTGTCAATTTAAAAAAAAAAATGGGAAGAAGGGGGTGTATTCCCAATTTTTAAAGTTACTAGAGGTTATTGGTAACATTTTAGGTAATAGGCATGTTTTTGCATTGTTTGGTGGGGTAAAATTGTCATTTCGACTTGAGAGGGGTTTTATAAAAGAAAGTACAAGGTTTTGTTGCTAGTAAAAATTACATACATTTTTTTATAGTTAGACAAAACAAAGGAGTTTTTTGAATTCATTCATCAAAAAGGGTAAATTTGTCTTTAAGAAAATAAATCATTTAAAGTTAAATTCTAAAGGGACATATGTCACCAAGATAAATTTTATTCATGTCTCTTCATCCCTCAAAATCTCATTTTAGAGAGACCCTACAAACTCTACTAAGATTTGACATCAAGTAAAATATTTATTACACAATTTATCTCACATAGGGTCATCTCCAAGAGCCAACTTATAAGTTAAATTATAAGAGTATTGTCAAAATTATCACTAAAATTGCTCTTCAAAAGCACCGGTGAAGATCCTCTATATCACTATTAGTGTACCTCTAATAAGTGATTGTCACATGTACATATGACAATTATTAATAAAACGTAATTAAAGTTTTTTTTCTAACTTTTTTAAAAATAACGCCACATTTGGATGACTGTGTTTTTGCGTTAACCTGAAATCTGATTTTCAGGTTAATGCGAAAAAACAGCCAAACGTGGCCCTTATATTTTTCTTCTTAAGGACACGTTTGGGCAGCCATTTTTGTACATGAACATGAAATCTAATTTTCAGATTAATGTAAACCAAAAAACCAAACACGGCCTTATTTTGTTTTCTTCTTTTTCGTGGCATTAGTATTTCCAGTAATCCAATTATTAATTTTTTGTAATACTGTATTAAATTCAAATTTAAATTTAAATATGCTATTTTCTTTTAGTGTTCGTTGTAATATAAAAGTCGGAGTGTTTTTTTTCAAATAATAAAAATTAATATTTTTTTGAAAAAACTATTTTTATCATGAAATTAAATAAATAAGTAATATAAATATCATTAATATTTATAAAATAATAATTAAAAGTAATTGTTAAAATATAAAATATCCGTTGGAGTGAAGTGGTGTGATTATTAAAAAATATTATGTTAAAATATAAATTAGTTGTTGGAGTGCAGAGTAAAAAGTAAAAATGTATAACACTGTTTAATACTTATATTTTCGGATAAGAAGCTAGAATTTAAGAGAATTGTTCGAGATGGCATAACATACATGATTGGACATAAAGTCTTATACATCTTACATTATTCTACAATATAATCCAAAAAAATCTACACCTTCTTTTTTTCTCAAAACCCAAACAATTAATATTACGCAAATAGATATTATTTCACAAACTCCACTACTCTCCCAAACTACTTTCCCAAACATCAAACAAACAGGCCCTCTGGTTTTCAGTTAGTCGAAAAATACAAAGTAAATTCTAATTCAACATGTTATTTTGATCTGCAATTTTTTTCAATTTCTTTTTAGTATTTAACTGATCGAGATATTACACGAAAATGAAACTTTAATGCATGTCTAATTCCAAAGAAGAAAATGAATAAGTTAAGGATTCATCTAAAATGAGATTTTGAGGGATGAAGAGCATATGAGATAACATTTATCTTGTTGACATGTGTCCCCTTCAAATTTAAAGTTAAAATAATTTATTTATTTCAAGACAAATTTACCCTTCTTAATGAGTGAAATTCAACAACAAACTCTTGAGTCTTGGCTAACTAGAAGAAAAGTTTTCTCTTGTTTTTATTAGCAAAAAAACCCTGTACTTTTTTTTACTATTACAAAAAAATATCCCTCTCAATTCGAAATGATAATTTTACCCCATCAAAGGATGAAAAAATATCCCCTTATCAATAACCCCTCATAGCTTTAAAATTTTGCGATAAACCCCCCCTTTTTTTAATTGACAAAAACTTCCATATGATTTATGAAATTCACTTTAAAAAAATTGATAAAAATCATGTCCCCCAAAGTTACATATTGTGTCACTTTACCACCCATATGTACAAATTAAGCATTTTACCTCAAATAATTTTATTTGATTTTTTTTTGGGCAGAAAATATACATGTGCCCCTCACGTAAATTTCCAAAGTTAGTCACAACACTTCTTACAGTTCCAACTATTTCGCTCATGTAGACATCTGTTTTCAGGTCGGGAAGGGTAGGTCGGTGGTAGTGGTGCTGGAGGTGAAGAGAGTGGAATTGGTGGCGGCAATAATTGCAATTATTCCCTCCCAATTATTATCTTTTTAGGTATTTTTTGCCCAATTGCAAATATCCCCCGAAGAGATAAAACTTGTGACTTAAACGGACACGTCTTCGATGCTGAACCTTTTTCATCCGAAAACTAATGGGCGAATAAAATGTAAAAATATTTGTCCAACTTTTGTACGAAATGTATCTTTTTGAAAAGTTTGGTATGAAAAATATAAGGTAGGCAAAAGTTTGATATGGAAAGTGTAATTCCCTCGTTTCCTTTTTTTAGAAAAGAGATTTGAAATTAATTAGAGATTAAAGAGTTTTTTTTAACATATTAATTGAAAGGTTTATAAGTAATTTAACATATGATTTTTTTTTTTAAATCTTATTTTAAAAAGAACCATAAGTTAAGGTAAACATTTATTTCTTTTCCTTACTTTTCCAACTCCTACCATATCCGTCCCCTCTAGTCCAACCACCAACAACTTTTTTTCCCCTCGCTATAAATTCCATTATATCCCTAATTAACAATGGAAAATTAA
Organism: Penstemon eatonii; assembly: GCA_038501285.1. Lineage (NCBI taxonomy): Eukaryota > Viridiplantae > Streptophyta > Magnoliopsida > Lamiales > Plantaginaceae > Penstemon > Penstemon eatonii. The sequence continues at coordinate 1,191,847 of JBCEGF010000586.1, read as the reverse complement.
TTGAAAATCTAATCCAGCTATTAGATTTGAATCCGACGATGCAATAATCGAACTTAAATTCAATACCATAAAACCTCATTCGAACTCGATATCAATATAAATAAAACAAAATATTTTATATTTAAGAGTAATAAAAACACATTTCAAATTGGATTCTATATGATAAAAATAACAAGTAAAACATAATAAGAACAATAAAAGGGTATTTCCGTAACTGTACACCAGGCTCACGCGTCCCTTCCCCCCTTTTATAAGGAAACCCAAATCCCCATCCAAAAAACACCTTACACCGACTACAAAAATCCCCCAAAACCTCAACTCCGCCGCAGTATTAAAAAATGTCGTCCCAGCAAATCGCTTCCCACCGCGAAAGCGCCGAGGTATACACCGGCCACGAATTGTGCAAGACGAAATCCGTAGAACTTCTTGAAAAAATGAACCTCCCCAAAGGTCTCCTCCCTCTCGACAACATCCTCGAAGTCGGGTACAACGAGGAAACTGGATTCGTATGGCTGAAGCAGAAGAAGAGCAAAACTCATGTGTTCCGTTCCATCGGTCGTAGCGTTTGGTACGATGCGGAGGTCACGGGGTTCATCGAGGACCGTCGGATGAAGAGGCTGACAGGTGTCAAGAGCAAGGAGCTTCTGATCTGGGTCACAATATCTAATATTTCAATTAAGGACCCTAGCTCTGGCAATATTACGTTCGCAACCCCTACTGGGTTGTCTAGGGCTTTTCCGGTGTCGGCGTTTGAGGAGGTAGAGGTGGAGAAGAAATGATTAATTGGAGTGGGAGGGTAGACTTAAGATATTACTCATAATAATAAGTTTGGGTTCAAGATTTAGTGTAGTTGGATTTTATGGTTTTCTTTATTTTCTACTACTTTGCTTAAAGTTTAAGCAATAATTGGGTTGTGTTAACTGTTAAGTATCTCAGCTGTAAACTATGTATTATCTATCCACATATAAATTATAAGGTGGAATACTTTTAGTTAATATTTTATATTAAAATCATGAATTGTTTGGTAATCTAATCGTTGTTTTTTTGTTTCCAAGCCTTAAACTTGGATCTTATCTTCAATTGATCTACAGCGATTTAAAAAGAAAAAGAAAAAAAAAAAAAGTAGGTCAGCTGCAAAATAATACAGTAAAATATTTAAGAAAAAGAAATAGGTCAGCGGCATGTTCATCTAAATTCTACTGAACCATTTTAATTACTACTATTTTATAGACTCGTCCTATTCTCATCTACCTTTTATAATTATTCTTATTAATGTTAATCAAATCTCCAACAATATACTATTATTATAACACTACAAGAAATGTGTTAAGTAAGGCAAGTAACAAAACATGTCACAATAGAATGAAAATTAGTGACAAAAAATATTGTCCCCGAGTTGTATATTTCAAAATTTAACAAAAAGAGCAACAACTCTCTCAAATTTATGGGTCTCACGAATTTTAGTTTGACCTTTCAAATTTGAAAGATAAATTCTGACTTATGTACTTTTGTGTATGAATAAAAATTAAAATTATTTGTTAAATAAAAAATGTTATTGGAGTAGAAATTAAGTTTGTTTAAAACCCACTTGTAAGTAGATGTTGTAGTGAGGACTCAAAAGTGACATATTGTAATACCATCCACTACAGATCAAGAATTGTTGAGGGGAGAAGAGTTTTTTTTACTGTTAGCCACATTGGCGTTTTAAATTTACCGTTAGGAATGTCCACAACCTTGTTTTCTTGGGCTTTCAGTTTGAAATGAATTGTCCGTTTTAGTCCTTGTAATATTTCTATTTCTATTTTTTGTAACAAGGAATCCCCCTTTAGACTGGTTTAATTTTTCGTGTTAGTTTGGAATGATAGTTTATTTTACTATAAATAAAAAAAGACCACTTATGCACTTCGGAGATATTTGTTAAAACCTTCCCCAAATTTATTTTGCATTTGAGAAAAGCTAGACAAATACATTTCTACTTTTTAAAATTAATTAATCTTATCTCAATTTTTTCAAACTACCTTTCATAGCGCCAAACAAACACCAATTTATCAAAAAAAATAAAAATATTTACAATCTATATTCTGATTTGACATAAAATATTCATCTATTGCACAACTTATCTCACATAACAAATATAATTTGAAATTAAGTCTTACAAATCTTACACCTACAACCTAAACAATTTCAAAAATAACTACAACTATCTTATTTATCAAATTACTCTCTCAAAATCAAAACAAACAACCTTCCGCAAAACAATATTATTTCACATTCACATATGTCAAACAAGCAAGCACAAATTGACATTGAGATATAATTTGTGCGAGAACTAAAATTGGAGTATGATTCCAAACATTTCACGTCTATTTACATCACTGTTATGTCTCTGAGTTACACTTACACAAGGTTTTGCTAGTGACACATGTTTTCTCCTTGCATTATCGCAGAAACTCCAACTAATGCTCTTTATCTTTTAAGAATATGTAAATCAAATCTTTTACTTTTTTTCTCGAGGAAAAATGAAAATCAAATCAACACATTAATATAAATAAATTTGATATTTGGGAAGACCTACCAAAATACTCAATATTCAATTCAACTAATCTCAAATAGAAACAACTTACAACTCTTCCTTTGAGTAAATAGTAAATGTCTTTAAGGTATAGGTGTGCATACAAACTAATTTCCTAAGTCAGCTGCCCTATATCCAATGCAGAATCCTTAGCAAGAACACTCAGTGCCTCCCGATTGCCCACTGCAGCATAAAGTTGAAGAGGGCAGTTTCAACATAACGAGGGGGCTTCTTTAGTTGATGCAGAAACGGAAAACGAATGCAACTTCAAGAGCTTAGGGTAAGCCGTTATTCATGAAGTACAAATCAAGGTCTTCATTGAACAACACCACTTGATGTTATAATAATAAAAAGAAGAAAGAGAATAACAGTCTCATTTATTGAATTAGGGAAAATTGCAGAAAAGGTCCCAAACTAATTGGCAATTTTGGTTTTTCGTCCCACACTTTATCACCTCACCGAATTTCGTCCCGTAATTTTATTTTTTTTTTGAATTTCGTCCCGCCGTTAAGTATTAGACGGAAATTGCCACGTGGCCGTTAAATTGCCACGTGGATGTTTACGTGTCATGATGACGTGGCAATTTTAGCATACCAATTATACAAGATTGCAGAATTAGTCCCAAACTAATTACAAATTTTGGTTTTTCGTCCCAAACTAATTACAAATTTTGATTTTTCGTCCCAAACTATATCAATTAGCCAAATTTCATCCCGTGATTTATCATTTTACATGAATTTAGTCCCACTATAAATTTCTAATTTAATAAAAATGACGATTCAATCTTTTACATTTTCTTTTCCAAGAAAAATATTATAAATATTAAAGTGACAATATTTATAATATTTTAATATTTATAATATTTTATTTTTAATATTTAAACAATATATATAATATTAATATTTAAAATATTTTTAAAGTGACAAAGTTGCGTATATATTGTTTTATTTTAAATATTTTAATACTTAAAATATTTTTTAATATTTTTAATATTTAAACAATCTATATAATATTAATATTTAAAATATTTTTAAAGTGACAAAATTGCGTATATATTGTTTTATTTTAATATTTATAATATTTTATTTTTAATATTTAAACAATATATATAATAATAATATTTAAAATATTTTTAAAGTGACAAAATTGCGCATATATTGTTTTATTTTAAATATTTTAATATTTAAAATATTTTTAAAGTGACAAAATTGCGTATATATTGTTTTATTTTAATATTTATAATATTTTATTTATAATATTTATAATATTAAAATATTATAAATATTGTCACTTTAGTATTTATAATATTTTTCTTGGAAAAGAAAATGTAAAAGATTGAATCTTCATTTTTATTAAATTAGAAATTTATAGTGGGACTAAATTCATGCAAAATGATAAATCACGGGATGAAATTTGCTAATTGATATAGTTTGGGACGAAAAATCAAAATTTGTAATTAGTTTGGGACGAAAAACCAAAATTTGTAATTAGTTTGGGACTAATTCTGCAATCTTGTATAATTGGTATGCTAAAATTGCCACGTCATCATGACACGTAAGCAGCCACGTGGCAATTTAACGGCCACGTGGCAATTTCCGTCTAATACTTAACGGCGGGACGAAATTCCAAAATAAAATAAAATTACAGGACGAAATTCGGTAAGGTGATAAAGTGTGGGACGAAAACCCAAAATTGCCAATTAGTTTGGGACCTTTTCTGCAATTTTGCCATTGAATTATGATAAGAATGGGTATACAAAACCAATAGCAACTTAAATAAGCATAATAAGTAACTAGCTTTCGCTACACTAATTAATCGTATCTTGTCGAATGTGAACAACAGAATTCTAACACGTGAAGAATCCTAATAATATCACAATATATCTTCACAATATAATTCAACCACTTGCCAAAAATCACAAGAGTGGTGACCTTATAGTTGCAAAATGTGTCATACTTGTTGAAGAGAGATGAGATCAATTTTTCAATTTCTGACGAGTTGTCTGGTCTGATTTGTGCATCGAATCTACTTTTGAACCTGACAATGGCAACAGCAAAAGCAAATTGAGCCAGAAATGAACTTTATCATACATTCCAATGCAACAAAAGCTCAATATTTTCCAATTTTATCATACATTCCAATGTGTCTTTATTTGGCTCTTTTGCATAGAATGATTTCAGCATTCCTTGCTTGGTGATCTTTGATGTGTACACTTCTCCTTTCCCCCTTTTCTTTCAAAGAGTGTATGCATGATGAACATGAACATGTAAAAGAAAGGAACAAAAATAAAGTATTTACATTGAATTCACCAAAATATATACATTTTCAGAGGCAAAACCCCATTTGTATCATTGTCTGAGTAGAAAAAACTATTCGGAGGTTACTTACTCCAAACCATTTTCTCTATCTTTAACCTTATTAAACCGATTATTCTGAATTCCATGGATTTTGCAGTCCCACACAATTTTGGATATCTCATCTTGTGGCAAACACAAACCTTGTTGTTTAACTGACTTACTCAAATCACAAAAGAATTTCGGATTTTGTAACCTAATATACTCCCCCAATAATTTCTCATGCTCGGGTACCCAATTCCTAGGGAAAGGACTATAATCACAAGATGGAATCAAAGACATATGAGAAAATTGAATGCCTTCGATTGCATCAACAAGTCCCATTCTCAATAGATCAGAATACTCAGGTGCAGAGTTGTTACTACTTTCAGTCAATGGACGGCTAAGATTACGTGTAGCAATCCTATACACCTTTGCCCTCGATTTCAACCTATATCTTGCTGCATATAATTTAGCCAAAGAACTTCGTATTACGTACGCACAAAAACCAACAATTTTCTTTCTATTATCTGCGTATCTATACCAATCTGCCATGGTTTCTAATAACTTATTCATTTGGGCATTAGTATGTGCTTGACCAGAATAGAGCATAGGGGTGCAAGGCAAGGGCTCAGGGTCTCGATCACCCTTAACAAATGCAAGCCTTCTAAACTGGCGTATACACTGTTGGAGGCTAGCTGTCACTGAAAGTAAAGTCCCTACACCTTTTTCACTCACAATTTTACCCCCACTTGAAGTGTAACGAAGAGTTGGGCGTATAACTCTACGACAAATTATATGATCCAAGAATTGAACTCCTCTGCTAATATGCTCAATCTCAACTTTTGAATTGTCTAATCTAAAACCGAATTTGTTTTCACAAAACTCGATTATTTCCTTTCTAATTTCCACTGCATCCTCTCTGGGACCCCTTATACCAATTAGAAAATGACCTCCAAATCGAATAAATTCCATTTTCCGTGTCTTTTCCCTGCCACTGGACGGTACAAACTCTGGCCAAGAAGGGTTATGGCAACCATCGTTTATCGAATACTTCCATATAGAATCGGATTCATTAGGTCTGAAAAACTCTACCATTTTTGTTTCCATCATATGGTCAAATTCATTGAGACAGACATTCATTAGTAAAGGACTAAGAATTCCACAATAACCATAGTCAGGCACTTTATCAGCCTCCTCAGGTGCAAAATCGAAGAATGTCCTTAACCAATAGGGGTCGGGCTTAGGCTCATTTTCGTTCAATATCTTCTTCTTAGTCTGCCCCTTCTTTCTTTTCCTTTTACTCACTCGTTTCCCTTTATCTTCTATGTACACATGAGGTTTATCATCCCCTCTCAACCCTGATTTAACCAAGTTCAAAACTTTCTTGTCTTTTACGGCTTTCTCAAAGCATTCCAATACTACATTTGCATCTATTCTATCAAATATCTCACTTAAATCACCCCTTATAAACCACAAGTATCCAGCAAAATTACTCCTGATTGTTCTAATAACAGAGTGAGGATTCCTACCTGGTCGAAAAGCGTGCGACTTTGCGGAAAACCGCGGTTCGAAAACCGGTTCAAGAATCATCAACAAAACCTCCTGAACAATCCGGTCCTGAAACGGCGACGCAGCAGATGCCAATATTGAGTGGAGCTTGCGTTTTGAGAGTAAACTGGGAATGGGCTTATCATTAGGGCTTCTAATGAATTGCTGAAGCTTGGAGTTCCACTGGAACTGACTGTGAACGACGACGTTTTTTAGGGAGAGGAGGCCAGAGAGGGTGTGAGAGGGGAGGGCATTTTTGGGGGGGAAGGAACCAGTGGCGTGGGCGCACACGCGCTGGTAGGCGAGCACCCAGAGGTCAAGTTTGGAGAGGAAGCCGGTGAGGTTTTGGAAGGGTTTGTTAGGTTGGGAGAATGATTTTACCCAGAGGTCTGAGAGGACTTGAATTGGGTCTTCTTTTAAGTGTGAGTGGGGGTCCTCCTGTTGCTGTGGTCGAGATGGACGGTGGTTTAGGGTGTGGGAGTGGCGGCGGGTGGTGGTGGCGGTGGTGAAAGTGCCGGTTAGGTGTTTGAGTCTTGTTCTCAGTGACATTCTAATAGAAAAGGAGGATGTGGCTCTCCTCTGCGAAACTATGGCCCGGCTAAATTTTCCGTACTAGTAGTAGTAGTCAACTACTACCTTTTAAAGCGATTTTAGCGACTTCTGAAATAGGGATGCGATTTCTTATCAATAGGACAATATATTTTCTTTTCCTTTTTCTTTTTTAATAAAAGAACCAATAATAAAAATAGTGCAAGTTTGCAAAAAAAAAAAAAATTATTTCGATATAATGCTAGTTTAAAAAAATTTAAGCGATTCTATTTGAAACTTATAGATTCGGAGTCGCCATTAAATTAACCCATAATGTATATTATTGTATGTATCATGTATAGAATATATATCCATATTTGAGAGATTGACGAAGAATGTTTAATATAACTCACATAAAACAAGTTTTGGCCTTCCATAAATTCTAGCATTGGCTTAGTCCATGTTGATTTGGCCAACTTCAATATATCATCAATTGTCGAGATATAAAAATAATATATTTGTAAGTGATTGATTTATAGGATTATAATTAAATGTATAAATAAATATGTCTACTTTAAGATCAGTTTTGTGTGGACATTCGGATTTTGCTCTAGAGTTTCCCAAGAAATTTATTTTTCTACATTTCAAAGACTAAGAAAAAATTATTGATTTGTAAAGCATATATAAATTAATGCATGGAGTAAACGGTAAGTAATTAGTGGTCATAAGCATGGAACAAATTAAGCTCCTCAAATGATGGGAATTCATATGATATATCTGCTAAATTGCCGGCTGTTGAATAAATTGTTGGGTTTTAGTCCTTGACTCTTGACCATGATAAAAAAGAAACAAATATATAAAACATTCTTATATAGTTAAGACCTCAAAAGTCAATCGAAACAAACATTTCATTGAAATTGTCTATACTTTAATTTTACGGATGATGTGATTTGACTTACCTCCCTTCTACTATTATATATCCATTCACTTATCTTATTTGTTCAATTTAATGTTTCAGTTATATCTCTTGTATGATTTAACCATTCACTTACCCTTCTGAGTTATGTTATCCATTTGAAGTTATTACCGTTGACCGTTGTGACAAAATACATTTGTAGTTCTCAATTCAATATATATTTCCCTTCATTCAATTTTATCAAAGTTCAAGACTCCATTTTTTTGGAGCTTTTTTTTTTTTTTTATCATTTAGACTACTTCTATATTATTTGGCAGATAATTTGCTCATTTCATTTCATAAAAAATAATTTTTTTTCACGATTACCCCCTCATATGATTTCAAATTGCCTAAATATCACATCTAGTATTTTATATAGGAAAATCGTCTGTGTCTTTTGATATTTTTGATATCTAATCTGAATTTGGGGTTATTTTTGTAAAATTGCAATTTCCGCCAAAGAAAACAAAGTTTTAAACTTTACGGTTAGTAATAAAGGGATAACTGAAGGATTATATTATATAGGGTAGGTAAGTGAATGATTAAATTGTACAAGGGAGATAAGTGAAGGATATTCAATAGTACGGATATATATTAAAAGTTAGCACAGTTTTTTATTTACTTTAATTAATTAATTCAAGTAAATAACATACTAAATCAGTAAATCATGAGTTGGCTAGTTTGTGCAAATTAAGAATAAAAACAGCTTTTTGAAAAAAAAACTTAGCTACTCATCTATAATGTGCGAGCTTCTATTTGAGGATATTTCAATATATTAAAAGGTGAGATCAATTCCTAAGGATATTTGTGTGTCTTACTTGCATAATGTACATAAATCTTTAGCAGATCGATCTATTTTATATATACCCATAGTTACTATATTGGAATGATTTGAATCAAATTTCAGATATATATATAGAAAAAATAATGGGCACTAGCTGACATGTCTTATTATGTATATAAGGGGCACATCAATAAATATTTGGAGTACGTAGTCCAAATAATATCGTTTTATGAATTTAACTACATATCATCTCAAGCGTTAAGCCATTAACAATTTCTTGCATTAATTAAAAAATGGTTTAGCCTATTATCTAGCTGTAACACTCCTCAGAGTCAGATCGTATAAAAGTGAAGAACTAATCTAATTCTACGCCACAATATCATAAAAATCACAAAATGTTTAATATTCGATCTTATTAACAGTCTCTGATCGATGTTACATTCACGGATTATTATTCAGAAAGATCAAAACTGGCCTTATTATTTCACTGTAACTCAACTTTATGAAAAATAAAACTGTTAAAACAAAAATAAAAATCAAGATTTGAATGTATATACCCGGATGGACGGACGGACGTACATATTGTGACGAAATGCGGCAATATTATATTCTTGAATTAGGTAGGTAGGTAGCTAGGGTTCTCTTCTTTGAGCAGTAGAGATCTCGCAAAAGAAAGAGACTGAATTTGGGTACACATTGTGGCATGGTGACGAACCAGAAGGCGGCACGTAACCCTTTGGAAGCATTGCCGAAAACGACCTCGTGTCCAACTTCTTCTTGATCATCGTCTTCTTTTTGTTCAAGTTGTAACTAGAACTCTTTTCAATATTCTTGATTTGGAATAATTCTGTATTTGAAAGAACTGAATTAGGAGCATTGGCTTTAATGAGTAATGGCGTGGAGCAGGCGAGAGAGACGATCAATGCTAGTAGACAAACAGTAGTCGTGATGTTTTTGGTAGTGAATGAATAGTTTCCCATTGGAAGACGATCGAATTGTGTAAACGGAGATGCAATTGCATGTGTATTAAAAGGAGAGAGAGACTTAATTAATTATGTTGGGGTGGGGGATTTAAAAAAAGAAAAGAAAAGAAAAGAAAAGAAAAAAAATTGGGTTGAAGATCAAGAATCGAGAGCAGAGAAAAGGGAGTACGGATCGGAGAGGCTGTTGAGTCCAAGAAAAGAAAGTAAAGTCAAGAGGAAATAGGAGTTGAAAATTTAATTTGTATTGGGAAATTGAGCAGTATAAATTACTATAATATTGCAGTGTTGAGCGTTCTTGATGTTAGGTACAATACATGCATGCATAATTAATTTGTGAAAGAGTACTATATCTACTATATAATATAGTGTATTTTTATTGTCCATTTTCTCTCGTGATTGTGTGAACATACCGACACAGATCCGAATATTAAGAAGAATGCCAGAGTATAAGGGGATGCACGGGTAAGAATTAGGTGAGGTATATCTATATATATTTCTAATTAATATATATTTCTAATATGTTCATGCAATTTAAGCCACTCAGATAAATCGTATATACGTTGATCTATACTAAGAAAAAATTCCAAACTTTAGGTTAATTATTTTTGCGAGCGTCGAGTGGAATGTTGGGGCTATCGGGTCGATATAGATTAGATTGTGTCACATATATATGAGTTGGATCAGGGTCATACTGAGACCATAATTTATACAATTATTTTAATGTTTAATAACTTTATAGATAAGCCTGTTTATGTGAGGCATGATCATAATATAACAAATTATTTTGTTCAATGTCTAAATGACTTGTAATATATTGTATTTACAATGATTGATTGTACTTTTATATTTATGAAAGCACATGAACAATTTGAACATGAGGTTGAAAAATTCTTATTTAGATTAAGTCTAGGAAATTAATATTTTTTAAATCTTGTGATTGAAAGTACTCCACATCATGGTGTTGGAGCAAACTAAGGCCCAAATCCAAAGACTAACATTGCTTTGAGGCTTTGAGCCATACACCAAAAGGACTCACAAGCTCAATCAAGGACACGACCTTTTGATCGACTTGATCTGGCTTGGAGTTGAGCCTATGCAATCATGCATGGAACAAATCCTCTTTTCATAACCACCTATAATCTGGACATATAATTTAAATTAATCGGTATTCTGATGTGATGGTGTAATTTGACGTTTAACTAAGAACAACCAAATAAGTTCAATTACTATTTTTCTCATGATATTATGATTATTTTAGCAAGAAGAGAATGACGAGCACAAATCAAGTTTTTTAAAAATTATATATTGCTCGTTAGGTCCAAAATTTTAAATTAATTTGCATATTTAATCTCATGTCTTCTTTAAGACCAAAAGTGTAAAATTGGGATAATTTTATGAGAAAAAAATGCTAAAAAATTGGACTATTTTACTGGGCCAAAATATTTTAAGAATTAAAATAAAATTGCAATTTTATCAAATGTAAGAGAAAAATACAAAATATTTTAGAAACTCTGGAGAAAAAGTATAATTGTGTGAAATACAGACCAAAAGTTTTCAGGAATCTGAGACTAAATTATAATTTTATCGTTTTGTGTTTTCTTTTATCAATTATTGGGATTTTCTTGTTTGAGCATTTGCTTTAATAATTACATTCAATAATAAATCAATAGTTCATCTTGTTTGCCAAATGTATAAGTATAACTAGTAGTTAAAAAGACTACAACATATCTATAAAATTTGCGCCTAAAAAAAAAAAAAAAACCAATATCCCTACTACCTAAAACAAATACTATTGTTTCGGTTTTTAATTGCTAACCGGAGCTTCGCATGTATTCAGTGAAGGAAGTACATTATAAAGTTTCCCCCACGGCCACGACCTCTAAATCTAATCAAGGTTCATATAATTTTATTGTTTTTCAGATCTAGCGCATCACTATTTGCTATCTTTCATTTTTGTTTTCTTTGCTTCAAGATTTTAATTAGCTGATCGTATTTTTCGAAATACTTCGAGTTTGTACAGATTCTGCAGTTTTATTCGTGAAACGACTGGAGTATAGTGAAAACAAATTGGTGTTTTAGAGATTGAGGTTTAATACTCAATTTACTGTTTTGTGAGAATTACTTATATTTGAAACTTGGAAGTGAATGTTAATTTCAGGTGCATTTGACTACTTTAGAAGTCAAATTATAATGCAGGTTATCATGAATTGTGTTCGGATTGTTTCCTTGTACTTCATTTTCTTATTTGTTCTCCGTGTGGGGATAGGGAAAGGCAAACTTGATTTCATTCAGCTAAATTGTATATGCAGGACAGGAAGTCCCTTTTTTTTTTTTGTGATATTAATAATTTGAGGCTTGCTGAAGATCTTGCTAGGACATGTTTCAAAATGTGTTCAGTAACTTCATCTGGTCTTGCTCCCGAAATAGGATTTATTGACATAACTATAAAACGTTCTAGCAGTCACAATCTCTTGCGTCCTGGAAAAGTTGATTCATTGTTCATCTTGTTCCACATTACAGAAGGTTCCAAGTATGGCCTAGTTTGTTACTGCAGCTAGGTTTTCTGCTTGAGAGGATTTAAGCTTTTATCTATCAATAAAAGTCTTAGTTATTTTCCTAATTTAGATCATGCTAACTAGTTCTGTTTTATAGTCAGATTACTTTCTTTCTTAAAACGAGTTTCCTTACAAAAAATAAAATTTAAGATCTATGTACGACTACATTGAGCTCTTCTCTTTTTTGAACTTGAAATATCTATATTGAATAGGAGTGTTGAGAAATCAAAACTTTTTGGCTGCCAATTTTTGGGCAAATGAATTTATGCACCTGTTATGCAATATACTTCATCAGGTTTGAGAAGTGTGCAGAGGTTGATTCTGGAGGTGGATGATGTCAATAAGCTTTGCTGGATGTTTAAAAGTATGCAATAAACTTTGCTGGATGATGCCAATGTGCTTCCTCCACACTGAAGAAACAAGACCGAGACCTTTTTTTGTGGGTGACACGAAAACATTTATACCTACATACAATTAAAGCAATGCTGTTCCACCGGATGGTCAGTTTTTAACACACAAGCTCATCTTTTCCCATTGGAGATACTGCTAGAAAATAAACACTGAAGTACAATTTTTGGCTAAAGAATGCAGATTTTCAATTTCAATTTTGACTGGCCCAGTCAGCATCTTGAAGCATTCTTGTGTAGTTTTAAATGATGCTCCTGGAAGTCAGTTAAGCCTGGCAATGAACCGTGAATGAAAAGTTGGCCGAGTTTCTGCTCCTTCTTCAATGGATTCTGTTTGCATAGTTTTTAGTGTACTGCAAAGTAATGGATGGAATTTCGCACATTGATAGTGACAGCCAATACACTATTTTTACACCTTTAGCAGGTTATAAGGCATGTAATTGATATTATACCAAATTTTCTATTTTTTACCTTCAAGAACACATCGGATCCTTGGTGTGAAATTGTTAGAGAGTTGGCATATAATTCTTTGAATTTCCTAGCTCTATGTATGTCCTATTATTATATATGATATTTGTTAGCTCACATTGGCTTGGAAAGAAACAAATGATCACCATCTCGTATGACACTTATGTCATCTATTTCTGCGTCCTCTACATTTACTATTTTCGTAAAACTGCCATCTTGAAATTTTTGACCTGCAGTTTCAGAAGGAGGCATGATCAGATATACCATGAAAGGAAACTGTTATTTGTTTCAATTTACCAGTATAGTTTAAGAACTATTTGAGGATTCAATTTTTCAGGACTATTTCAAGATTTGGCTATAGTTCAAATATTGCATACCTGCTATTCTGAGTAGCTCATCTAGCGAATCAGGTAAAATTATTAGCTTCTTTTGAAACTTCATGTGGATGGTAACTCTCTTCTTTGCTGATGTTGTTGCTTCTACGGATGCATGGTTCCTACAATAGTTGGTGCCATAATTGGAGTCCCCATCTAATTTGCTTCCATTTTCACTATTCAATATGAGGTCATATATGTCTTTCTTTGTGTGTCGTTCTGCTATTGTTTTTGATGTCCAACCTCTCTCATCTGGTATGTTCACATCTGCTCCTTTTTCCAGCAAAATCCTGACCATTTCAAGATCCCCCTGGCGAACGGCAATGTGAAGAGCTGTTTGGCCATCTTCAGCAGATGAATTTACATCAATTTCATTTCCTTTGATATCGTCATTTTCTGATTTCTTTGTTGTTCTATATCTTAAATTGGAAATATCCACACATGTTTCCTGTTTCAGTGTATCGGCATAGATATTATCTTCATTTCCATTCTGACCATCTCCACCAATCCAATTCTTGAGGATCATACTTGGATCTTGTTGGCCATCAACATCGAAACCTCTGCTTGCTTTCAGTTTCTTCAAACAAAATAGTTATTCAGTTTTGTGAAAGAAAAGAGAAATGAATATCTGAAGAATAAAAATTGTTGCATTCCAAATTTTACCAGGAAAAGATTGTTCATAACACAACGTTCATCTTCTGGATTTGCTCTAAGAATGTTTAGAAATGTTTTCCTGTTCAACCGTAGTACTTGAGAAACTTCAGTAGTTCGAGCACCAAAGGGCTGAGATTTTCCACATAAAACCCCTATTTCACCAAACATCTCCCCTGGGGAAGCCTTTCCCATGATCTGTATGCACATAGAAAAAATAATGCCACGTAATGTATTTCTTTTTTTTCTATTCTTTTCTGATTATGTATATAGTATGGATGCAGGTTGATTTGGAAAGTCTTACTTGATCTTGTCCATTAATCTTCGCAACAAAATCCTGCATATTTAAAAAAATCCTCCATGTGAAGGTGAGAATTTTCAAGTGCTTTTCATTACATGTACTAGGAGAATGAGTAGTTTACTTACCACTGCTCCTGAAATTAATATATATGTATCTGTTGGAGCCTCATTTTGTAGAATCACGTCTTCTCTGGGAGGGTAGTACTCAGCTTCCATTTCTGGGACCTTTCAATAGAATACACACAACTTGAAATGTTGCGAATTTTGTAAAGCTACGTTAGGTTCTAGCATTTTATTGAATTTTAGTGAATAAAATGCTAAAAAAAATGTTTTTTTGCATCAAATTGTAGAACATTCAGCTTCAAATCATTTCCATTTAACTGACTGTAATTCAAGAATCAAACATCCTAAATGATTAAACCATGAGAGGGAAATGAGTCCAAGCAGTTGGTGAGAATGAAAAGGTCCTAAGTGAGTAGAAAAAGTACCAGTTGGAGAAGGAAGTCTTGGGAAACCCCCTGGAAGAGATGGACATTTTGAACAATAGGATAAAATAAATAATGTGCGATGCTGGACCGAATTGCTTTGGGCAGCACATTCAGAATTTCGTTCTGTTTCATTCCTTCTGATTTGAATTTGAGACATATATGTGACAAAATTTGATCTTGGATGCGCGGTGGCAACTGGTTCCTCTTTGTAAATTCTGAAGCAGCTCTGACTGTATCTCTCTACAACCACAATACAAAATTCTCATAAGCTGAAAAAGATCTCTTTACTGTGTAACTATACTAATTTCAATAGATTTAAGAGAGAGAGAGAGAGAGCATACAAAGTTTCTGGTGCGGCTGGTCCAGTGAACTACTAGGTTCGTCATATTCCCTATGAGATAAGATGTTAAACCCAGATTGAATAGCATGTAGAAAATATCAAAGAGCATCTCTCTTGTGTTTTCCGCATGCAAGTCTCCGTAACCTGTTGTTGTTAGTGTAACAATAGACCAATACATTGCAGTTACATATCTATCCCAAAGGCTCATTTGTTTGAAATTAGGATAGACAGCACCAATCCATGTTCTTAATGGATCAGGATATCTGTCTGCAATCATATAGTTGAAGCATCCAGCACAATGTACAACAAACAGAGTTACCTGAAATCAATCAAAAAAAGACAGTAGTGGTAAACCTTAATTAGCAAATAGACAAAACAGAGGATTAAACATGTTAGAACTAACAATGACTTACGGATATGAGTTTTGTGCATCGAGTCCAGAAATAATTAAATCTTATATCCTTTTCAAGCCTGAAAGTTTAAAGTCAAAGTTAGTGACAATTCATTTTAAAAACTTATAATCCCAGAGGACTAATTCAGAGTGGTGATGGACCTGGCAAACAGGGAACTGACTCGTCTGAGACGCCAAAGTCGTAGCATACTTAGCAATTTCAACCCTAGTCCACCATTATGATTTGTGAAGAGGAGGCTGAGAGATTGAAATGGGATGGTTGAGCAGAGATCAAAAGCGAACCAGGTCGATATATACCTGTTAGTTGGATATAGAATCAGAATTTACATGTGAAACTGTGTTATACAGTTATTTGCGTATTTTGTTGAAAATTGTTGAAGATGCATGTTACCTTATTGCTATTTTTCTGGGATCATCAATGAGAAGATAGGTCTGGCTATCAAGATATGCCACAAAGAAGGTAAGAACAATATCAACGGCAAAGAAACTGTTGACAATGTTGTCAATGATGAACATAACATCTTGTTTGTATGTTAGAAATGCAAACTCGAATGGAGAAATCCATGCGGAATAGATGACAAGGAGAATCAAGAACATCTCCCAAGCCCTGAAATAAAAGATAGAAAATTTGAGAATCAGTGGCTTTTATACTGAACACTCAGGTGCAGAGAACTTGGGCAAGGTCATCAGTCATCACCTATAATGCGGATTAAACGGGGAAATTATGTGTCTTCGGAGTTTTGTTGCTTGATTGATTCTAGCTCCAAGGGAAGGAAGAAGATCATTAGAGAAGAAGCCTCTGTGAGTTTCTTTGCTCATGTCAAACTCCTCTACGCAGAAGCGTCTTAGAAAATTTTTCAAGTGAATAAACTGCATTTGAGTTGTTGAATATATGGAACTTTTGCAGGTGTGAAGTTTATATATAGCAAGGGCGTGGTGAGACGAAACGGGAAAAGCTACTCTTTCCCTTCTACTTTCCTTTTAAAGTAAGTTGCCTTCTTTAATATTCTGCAAACATATTATATTTGGAAAGATTATGCGGCTAATATTTCATTGAGTCACTAATACAATAGTGACAAAAATAAAAAGAAAGATGAAAAGTCTTTTTATTTACTGAAAATGGGACAACATGAAAAATACTGACATGGGGCGAAAGTTGTAAGTTGCAGAGATGGAATCAGAGAAGAAAATAGTTGGGGATGGGGGTGGGGAGGGGGAGGGGGAGGGGTAAGTATATGTATATGTGCAAGAAAATGAGGGTTAGGAGATGGGATGGTCCTGGAGTTGATGTTAGTGGCAATTGTGTGAGCTCCATTATTAATAAATGTGGGATCTTGATTTTATAGGTAGTAAAATTTAAAGGACAAGATTTGAGTGACAATAAAATTGGTGTTTTAATTTCAAAATCTAGAAATGGACCAACAACCATAGTTGAGGATTGGCTGGAAGGTTCATCTGATGGACCCTCCATGGTCCTATAGTTGTCTCTTTCATGAGATTGCCAATTATTCAGGATAAACTAGTTCAAAACTGATTAATCATACTCAATCAATCACAATGTAAATTTATATTTATGTTTTTGGTACAAGGTAAATTTTCTTTGCATGTGGCTCTCAAATCAATCACAATGCAGTTTATGTATGCATATTTGGTAAATGGCCGCTTTTCTTGGGGTGTGGCTTAGTCGAGATGAGTAAATGTTGGTATATATTGATTTAGGATGAGTTTGGTCTAACATCTTGTGAGAACTGATTATAGTAAATGCCTATTTTACATTACTTGATTATAAAAAACAAAATGATTCTAGAAGAACTGTTTTTGTAGTTATGGGATTGTCAAACACAGTATTTTAAAGCTTTTGAAAAATGTCGATTTCTTGAATTTGAAAATCTCAAAAGTGATTCAAACATTTGGGGCTAAATACCAGTGTAAAAATATCAATGGATCTTCATTTAGGGGGTTAAATAGCTTCAAAATCACGATATAAACTTTTAATTTATTTTGGGAACTTTCTAGTTCAAACTAGTTTGAGGACACTGTGAGTGAATGATAGGGTCTGGTTTTTAATATGGTAACAAGTCATTTTAATATTATCTTTCTCTATTAATAGAAGAGTCTATTTGTGATGGTATCATATATGTGTGAAGTGGATACCCTACACGGACCTCTGTTTAGAATTTAGATTGATTGATTTCCTTGTGATTATTTTACATTATAAATATATAACTGTAGGTGGGGTTCCTTTTGCTTTTCCCAACTGTTTCTTCCTTTTCCAGTTCCGAATAATCAATATAATAGTTCCTTGTAGGTTCGTATAAATGGTTTCATGTCATAAAATATGCCAGATATTATGAAACAAATACACGTGAAGCTCCTGGAATCTATGGCCTTATGTGATTTGACTTTTTAATATTTCAGATATTGTTGTCGAATTATTGGCAATTTCTCCATCTCATATATTCATAATGTTCAATTTATTTTTCTATTTGAAAAAAAAAAAAACACTTTATCCGCTTTCATGATATTTTTATACGTGACACTCTATCCCTTGTATTATGATATTGTGACAGTTTAACTCCTTGTGTTTATGATAAATATGAAAATTTGTCCTTCTATATCATGATGAATATGGTAATTTACCTCTATGTTACAATAAACATTTTTCATGTCCAGGGACGGATTCAGCTAGGTTTTGGGGGGGGGGGGGGGGGGGGGGGCCTGGCCCCCCCAAGAATCTTGAAAAAATTAATTTAGTACTATTATTTTATAAATAGTTCACATTAGTCCTCTAATCTTTTAATGCTAAATTGAATCCATAATTTATAAGCTATGTTTGTGATTGAAGTACAAAGAAGTATATAGTGTAACCTTTAATTGATTGTTTGATTCGTTGATATTAACGCTTCATGTTACAACCATAATAATCGTGCGATCAATAATGAAGTTGGTCAAAAATAGGCATAGAAACAAAATGAAAGATCAATACCTAGTGTGAATTGTTTGATTATTAACATTGAAAATAAATTTGTTGAGATTTTTGGTACTTATTCGTAGATGAATTTATGAATTGTGAGAACGTCGTGTAGAACTTCGATAATTTTTTCACTAAATTACTTTAGAATTTTGAATTCAATGTTTTTTTCAGTAATATTTTATTCTTAAGTAAATAAAATATTTTAATCATTGTCAATTAGTTTCGATGGTAGTTAAACTCGGCCCCCCCAATTCTCCGATCCTGGATCCGTCCCTGTTCATGTCGACTTTTAATTTCGACAATAGAGTTACATTTCACAAAGGGGTAAATAATAGGGAATAAATTGAACATTATACATTTTCCATAATGGTAAATTGGCATAATTAGCTCTATTCTTGAAAGACAAAATAAATATACAATAATCATATTATACGTTAGTAATATTTAATTTACATTTTATATCGAAATTAATTTATATCTTCATAAATAGTTCATGACAATTTTCCCTATTAAAACAAGCACCTTTATGTCTAAGAAAACTTCATAGCTATATCCAGTTAATCTAATTTTAAAAATTAAATCCGATCACATTTTCAAGATTGCTTCGAAAAATATTTTTTCTCGTTTATATGAATAATAATCTTGGCGAGCCCTTTCCTTTTTTCTATAATGTTGGCTGGTGGAAGGTAAATCTAGTAAATAGCGACTTCATCCGGGCTTGATGATTAGTGTTATGGGCAGCCGACTTGGAATTTGTCTGTTGTTGTCAAAGTGTAAAACGTGGATTTGCATTTAATGTGATTCGATTATGAGTGAATATCGTGAAGCCGATGGATAAGCCATCTTTGAATATGTTACATAGTAATTAGGTTATTGCAGAATACATCCCCTAGTTTTTTTAAATAATTAACAGATGCATGAACTCTTATGTTATTTTTGTTAGAGGATACTCAGTCTCAGTGTGTTCATTGAAATATATGCTAAAACTAAATAATATAACGCTAAGTTTTGGAAGAGAGTCGGTGGATAGAATTTTACAAGAAAGTGATTCATTGATTATTGCAAACGTATTTAACTTTAGTAATTAGTAGAGGGGTCTTGTTATTAAATTCTTATTAATACAAGAGATATTAGTCAATAAAAAGAAATATGGAATTGTATTTAGTTTTAATTTTTTATGATCGTGTATTTGCAAATTAAAACTATATTTTCCGTAATAATTATATTGCTGATGTTGTATGACATAAATGGATTACTCTGAAGAAAATTTAAAGTAGCTAGAGATATTATTACTAGATAAGTGTGAATTTTAGTAGTAATTTGGTAGGGCCTAGCTGCTGAGCTAGGATCCCTCATGAGACATCCAATACTTTGGGAGATATATAGTCAAAATGGACGTACGTGGACAATTTACTAAACCATAAATTCGATCTGCCCGTGTATATATATCTTTTTCTTTCCCCTCTCTCTCTCATGCAGCACTAGCATTAGATTAGATCAATCAAGAAATCCGTGAACAAAAGTCTCATAATTCACACTCTATCCATGATTTGTCCAGAATAGACTTAGGGGAGTCAATTTTCTTTTGAAATTTACGTTAGATGAGCCAATAAAATTCACTTCATCAAACTTGAAGAGAAACTAATTAAAAGGTGAAATTTGTTCTTTTTAGCTTTACTTGTATTCAATTTGACATACACTATTTTCTTATGAAAATTAAAAGAGAAACAAATAAAGTAGGGTTCACCTACCTCTCACCAGCACCTTAGGACATCTTCAATGCTGGGGTTTCGGGGCTCCAGAGCCCTGGGGTTGCCCCTATCTCCCGATCCTTGCATATTCGTCTCCAATGGCTTCGGGATGAAATTAGCTTTATTTTCTTCCTTTGCCCACTCTCACCTATAATTCTAGTTTTAATTTTGTTTTTAATGTTAATATTAATAATACTAATAATTATTTTATTAATATAATTAAATTGTTAATAATTTTTAAATATTAAAATTAAAGAGAGTAAATAATCATAAAATTAAAATTGATACATAAATAATCATAACTACATGATGCTTCATGAAACAATACGCTCCAAAGAAACCAACCATAGACTTCAGAAAGACTTAATAGCCCATGTGTATGCAAAATACGATTAACAATGAATATAATTGTTTGAATTTACTTATCTTGTTAATTTTAGTATGTATTTAAGTATTAATTTAAACTGTTTTTATATCTGTTTAATTATATTTCTAACTAATTCAATATTTTTAATAATATATAGTCACCACCAATATTGTAATTGAATGATTAAATTTTTAATTAAAATAAAACGTTGAATTTGTTTATTAGTGAGTTGTCCATAAATAAATTTAATTACAATTCTAATAAATTATTTATGATTTTAATTTAAAAAATTAAATTTTATTATATTAAATAATTCGATTAAAAATTGGTGACTATATATATATATATATTAAATATTATATATTAGTAAATATACAAACACATATACAGACAACTTTAATTAAAAACATCAATTCTACAAATTTAATTTAATTTAATTTAGGAGGAAAATTTAATTTTATTAATTATTTATTTAGATAACTAATTTTTTCCTATTTAAAAGTGCCGCCCACTAGAGACCGCCGAAGCGCCCACCCCACCTTCCCCAACCCCGACTATCTCCATTGGAGATGACCTTACAGTAGAATGTCGCTTGAGCCACTTGCTCCCTATCATTATTGAAATCTCATATAGACTATATAAGTTTAACTAATCTTCGGGGACCAATACGTACCTATTCTTTTTAATCCAGACAAAATTGGACAGCAAATGTCAAAATACCCAAATTGAATTCAATTACATGAGTCACGGACTTGACTTTGCCCGGCTTAATTTGGAAAAATTGAATTGTTGTGGAGTAAATAAGCCAATTATATGAATAAATGCAGACTAAAGTTGCTAGATACGAATAATTGTGGGACTATGTTTGGAGTTTTCCAAATTATAGGTTGGATTTAGTTGAGTCATATGTCTTACTAATGGTTTAATTTGATCATTCTTTTTAAATAAATACATATTAATTATTCAGTGATGTTACAAATATATATATTATACCTATCTTTTGAAGAAAATTCATGATCAATGCGGCCAATTACACCAGAGATGAAGGATGCTCATGCATGGTCCTCAAAATGATGGTCCTCTCTCTCTATAAAATTTCTTGAATTTCTGTGTCTCATTTAACTTGTACGTGGTCCTTAATTCAATTGATTAAAGTGATCGATCAAACCCTATCAAGTTGAGGACTATTATCAAATAATTATGAGCTTAAGTTATACCACTAATATTGTAGTATATTTTTAAATGATAATATAGAAGTACATATTTGTAGTACTCCCACCATTAATTATTGTACATTAAAAAAAATTTACTAAATGAATCTTCCTTAATTATTGAGGTCTGGTTTTTCATGGGCACTGCAAACTGAATGAAAATAAAAAGCACCAAACTAATTGCAATGATTGATGTATTTTAGCTATCTATATGCTCCCTCTTACCCAATTTATGTGTCGTTTTAGGTGTTTTCACACATATTAAGGCACCTACTAAATTACCTCAATCTTAGGGAAAAAATAAATGATATTCCTAAAATACCTTTACATTCTCTCTCTTACTTTTTCTCTTAAAGAGAGAGTTTTAGATACATTAAATAAGGACAAAATGGGAAAATATGTAATTAATAGTGCATTAAAATTCTAAATTACAAATAATTTGGGACAAAAAAATTTCTCTAAAACGACACATAAATTGGGACAGAGGGAATATGTATTACACAGTTTCCCATGTGCCTTAGTGCATCAGTTATCAATCCATAAGTAAAATCTGTCTAGAAGTCATTAAGGTAATTAAGGAGCTTTTGTCGGTGTGCGTGACACCCCAATGTGCAATACTATTTATGATGGACGCACAAGAAGCATAAAACATGCTAAAATTAATAGTTTGTATTCTAGTAAGACAATAAATTGTACTATATTGTCATCTTCACAATATTTGGAAATAGTTTCATTTATTTAATTTTTTTTAAGGGATTTAATCATCAATGCTCGAAATATTGAGAGCGTTCTTGTTTGGACATTATATTGTGAGCATGTCGAAAGTGTAGTTGAATGTAATACAAACTTAGGTAGCTTTTGGGGTCATCTCATGTGATCACGGTCCACAATTTCTTCTAGTGGTAGGGAATTTGGTATCCTCTCGCTATATATGATTTATCAAATTGGTTTTATATCTTAATAGTGCTTTTGATACTTCGCACGTGATGATTTTTAATTTCAATTTAGAGCTTGATACATTTACTCTATATGAGATATATAAAAAAAATCATAAGTTTTTTACTGCATTAATAGTATTCTCAATTAATATTAGGAAATAGTGTTGGTAGCAAAAATACGATTTTGCTTCTACATGACGAGAAATTCTTATCCAAACCGGGTTTGGCCAAATTCAAAGTAACTAAAAAGCAAGTGCAATACACTTACTTTGTGATTGGATGTAACTCCCAGGAGAGTGATCAATGACAAAGCAAGTGCAATACACATGCTTGGTGGTTGGATGGGTTTGACCAAGTCAAACTTGAACAAGAATTTGACTAGACGCTCAGCAGTTCAGTCTCTCAATTCAAATATTTTTGGTCCCGTACAATTTTTTCATCATCTCTCTTTTGTCAAATTTAAGACTAAAAGCAAAACAAATACTACAATCCTATGGGGACAAAGTACACACAAGTATAAAAATTAGATAGAAAGAAAGGGGTCAAAATGCATTTTTTAAAATCACGAGATTAAAGGTGTAAGTATCCAAGTATGTAAGACTAAATATGCAATTTTACCAATTTTTAGGTGCAAGTTTAACTTGAGTAGTACTCCCTTCATTTGTTCTTAAATTTTTATACTATTTTTATTTTTTGGAATGTTCTAAAATAAAACTCTCATTTTAAAAGGAATTATTTTTTTTAAAAAATTACTTCATATAAAATAATGATTTGACATCACTAACTCTCAACCACTACTTTAAAGAATATTTGTGTAAAAATATCTAAATAATTCTATATTTTTAACTTTACTTAAAATTTCGCGTCATAATTAAAAGGAATAGAATAGAAAAAGAAAGGGATGGAGGGAGTATTGAATATTAATTAAAGTTGATGGCATGCATAAAAGAAGTACAAACTTGATTCCAATTAAATTTCCTGATAATAAAGTTTTTTTCTTTTTTTTTTAAAAAAAATTGCTGCTAATAAATCTTTCGGCTAGGCATGGTTTCTGACTGAAGGAAAAGCAGAATTATATCGTCTCTCTTTCTCATTGAAGGAGCCAAACACGGCCTTGTGGTCCTTTACTGCGTTACCCTGTATTTAGTCTAAGCTTCTCCCTATTGCATGCATTGAAGTAAAAAAATGATTGAATAATTTGGGACCATGATATTATATTCATATGTATATGCATGTTGCAGCTATAGTTAAGGTGCCTCACATGCGAGCGTGAGAGAGAGAGAGTCAAACACAGTGGCGGAGTTAGACGATTTTTGTAGAGGGGACGAAAAATTTTGTGGTAGCAAAGTCTATTGTCTTTTTATGTTTTTATAAAATTACAAAAAATTAACTTAAGATAAAGTATCTATAGTTTATCAAATAAAATATAAAAAATATATATATATACTAGCAATTTTCTTATACAAAATATGAAAAAATATAGTTGAATTTTTTTCAGAATTCATTGAAGAAATTATTCAAAATATTGAAAAATTAACAAAGCATAAAAATATTTAAGATTTATCTAAATCCAGCTTTTATAAAGAAAAATACCTGCATAAATAATAGAGAAAGCAAAAAAATAAAAAATGTAAAATGGAGGTGTGAGTTCCCATAGGTGTTCAAACCAAGGACCTCAAGAATTAATTGCACGTGTCCAACCACCAAACTAATGTACTTCATTTGACAATACTAACAAATTATTTTTACATACACCTTTTCCATAATTTTCTTGAGGGCGGGGGGCGAAAAGCTCCGCCACTGGTCAAACAGAAGTCCGATTTGAATAATTCAATATTATCACATATATTATGTTATTTTTTTGCCTTATACTCAAACTAAAATTCAAAATATGAAACGGAATTCAAACTAGAATTCAAAGTCATGAAACCATAAGTATTGTTCAAATCTAATTTTCAATACATGAAGCTCAAAACACTTCTCTCATTCAAACAAATCAAAGTACATATATCTTAATATAAACACAATATTAATTTGGGCCATCATTATAATTTACAATCAATAAGATCACCATAAACACGTCATGTGTCCTGCGTTGAATATATGCCAGAAATCACGATAACATTTGGAAAGAAAATGCTTGCACTTATTCGTTTTGTTGACTAAATCAAAAGTGCCACTTAACTTTCACCAAGAATCATTAGCGTAAAGATAAGCGCATATTACCTTGAAATGAGCAACATCGCCAGAAATTGTGAAAAATACTTCTAATAAGAGCTAGTTCTTTTGCCCTTTTACTCTTTGAAAATGTAGTTTTAGAGTTAAATTCTTTAAAGTTTTATTCTTTTGGCAGACACATTTCTGGAAAAATCTCAGATAATTTACAAACGTAAAAGGAAAGTAACTAACTGTTTAAGTTAAGACAATAATTATAAATTTTCCTTCATTTTATTCTTTTATTCACAAATCATATTCTTACATCTCAAATTTCTTCGATTTCGTCTGAATTCATGAACTAATCTAAAAACCAACATACGTGTTTTTTTGATCAAGCAACGGGGCATAATTCACTTGATTTTTATCTCAAATTGTTCTTATAAACGATATAAGCAAAATCATAAAAGAACGTAATCTCAAACCTCATCCAAATTTGCAAGAATTTAGTCTTATAGAAAATCTTCAAAAAAATCAACTTTAAAAGTGAGAGGCGAAGATAACAGGCCGTAAATCTACTTAATAATTAATATATAGAACAAGAGTTTGGACATAAAAAGGAACTGGTCTTAATTTGTCAAGCATGCTTGGTGGGAGACCCTGCCTACACACAATGAGGAAATTTGGAAATAGAAAAGGAAAAATACAAATTCAATCATTGTATGATGATGAGTCACTCTCTAATATTTAGTTCCTTATCTATCACCAAGAGATAGGGCTGAAAATCAAACTAAGCTATCTGATACTCGGCTCAAGCTCGTTCGATAAAAGCTCATTTGAATTCGATTCGTCAAACAAATCAAACAAACTTGAACAAGACTTCTCGTTCGATAACTTTTGAAACTCAGCTCGAACTCGACTCGATAAGCTAATAATTGAAAAAACACATGTAAAATATCAAGTTACTCGATACTCAGCTCGAGCTCGTTCGATAAAAGCTCATTTGAGCTCGGTTCATTAAGAAATCAACAAAGCTCAAACACAAAATTTCAAGCTCGATAAAATTCATACTAAGCTTGAACGTGTCGTTCGATAATACTCGACTCGTTTACATCCCTACCAAGAGATCATTTATAATTAGAGGTTTAATCGAGTCAAGTCGTGTCGAAGGACAGATTGTTTAAACCTAGTTTAAATTTTATTGAGTTTGAAATTGTGTTTGAGCTTGGTTTGATTATTAAACGAGTCGAACTCAAACAAGCTTTTATAAAACGAGCTGTATCGAATAATATGATATTTTTATTACTCCCCCCGTCCCATTTTTTTTTATCCCCTGGTACAGTTGACCAGTCAATTTGACTAAATTTCTAAAAAACATAATAAATAATTTAATTAATATATTTCACTAATAAGTTGATAATATCTTATGACACTATATGTATTAATATTTAAAAGGTTTAATACACCATAAATGTGAATAATTTAATATGATAAGTCACCTAAATGATTGAAAAGTTTGACCGAGTACTGTAGCTAAAGGAGTAAAATAAATGGGACAGAGGAAGTATAATTTATCAATTTTTAGCTTATCGAGCTCGAACTGAGCTTTTAAAATTATCGAACGGAAAATAGTGCTCACCAAGTAAAGTAAATTTCAGAGAGCAATTCATGATAATCATTCAAAAACTTAATTTTAAAATTTAGAAACCATACCACTCGTGTAATTTGTGCTAAACTAGAAAAATAGTCGAAATTTTACTTGTATTTTGTTACCGACCTATACCAATTCTGGGAATGCATGCATTGTGATTCAAAGCTTTATCAAGTTATATGAGATATTCTGACTTCCTTTAGCCAGCTTTATTATGCTTCGCAGTAGAAATGCAGAAATTCCATTCAAGATTATAACAGAACAAATGTGGGTTCAAAGCAAATTATATCCTAAATCACATCTACATTCCTTCTTTTGGAATATCAAAATGGTTGTGGCTCTAAATCTCTGATTCCTCCTAATCTAAAGATCTTTTGATATGGAGAAGATCTTATGCAATGTTATTCCTTTTTATCACAAGACAACTACAGCTCAAAGCTTCCTTATATATTTTAAATACGACTTATCCAAATTCCCTTCAACCTCGATCCACTATGATGTTCATCTTCGCTAAAATTTCGTGTAAGGTCAAAAATGCTTATATAGAAAATGCTAGTATATATTCTCTATAGACCACATCAGATCAACTGTTACCGGGTATGTTGAAAGTAAAACCCAATCTCTCATTTCAAAGTGGTGTATAGCTAATAAAGACTATTGTTCCCAATCTTATTCTATATACTAATGAATATCCCAATCCAATGAAGCCACAATTGACATGTACAAATATAGATATAGGTTCAAACTAGGATACTAAACTCAATAGATTTTCACTAATGTCAATCTTCGTAAGGTAAAATCAATCTTGAAGATCCATCTCACTTTAAAGAAGAATCATACAGTATAATAGACTAAAACATTCCACTTATCTAACCAAATACAGACCTTTAGGAGTTCTGGGATAGAAATCGTAAATGTCCTTCTGTTTGTGCATTACCCAAATTAGTCTTTACCTTTATATCCTCTGTAATAATGTATATTTTATAAGGGACTCGGAGACCATTTAACCTATAAATTGTTACAATATCATATGCAAGATGCAGATGTACACTACACAAGAATGACCATATGAGCATCAACAATATTCATCAATAAATTTGGTATCTTCACATAATACACGGGTGGAGTTATAAGGAGGGCATCACAATCATTACCAGTTACCTACAAAATGATACTTCATCAACGATATAACGCAATTTCAACAGAGAGACAACATTCATGCACAAACCGATCAAAGTGACCGAAACTACATCATGTTTGCTGACTCAGGCGTATTATGCCTTGCCTTTACCAGCCTGCAAAGATTGAATTCTTTGCTGTACCTTGAAAATCTGCAAAATAAGATGTCACGGGAAACATTAGTGCAATTCATTTAGACAGAATATCAATTTTAATAGTACTAATACATTGTCACAAACAACAAAAAGATTGCAAAACATAAAATTATAACGTGTCGATGATGAAGCATGTGTGACAAGCTTCATATTTCAATGAAATGTTTATTAATCATTGTCTCAAGTATAAAGCAACTATAGTAACATCCAGAAAAATAATTACAACATACTAATTCAATGATAAGAACCAGTCAACCACAAATCATGTAAATTGGAAAAGAAAAAAATAAGAGTACCAACCGATTCTTTCTTGCTATTTTGCTTTTCTTCTAAATCTTGAAGAGTAGAATCTAAACGCTTCCTGATGCAAAAGCAAAACATTAAAGCCTCAGAGGAAGCAAGAGTAACCAGTAAGAACAAAGTAAAAGTCAATTAAACGAGATATCTCTTGCAACTGAAAAAACTTGCATAGTTTCAGTTTTTCACAGATTACAATTAAATTGCAAATCATAGTTGTTAAAGGTGAGCGCCTTGCTCTCCTTTGCGCAAGGTGAGGAGCCCTCATCGCCTCGCCTCGCCTCGCTTCGTTATGGCTATCCCCAAAAAGCGCAGCCAAGGCGTCGCCTTTTGGGGTGGGCCATTTTTTTTTAATTAAAGACTTAAAAGTCAATCTGACTTTTTGACTTACATTAATTTTTTTCCTAATTTGCCTTCACTCTCTCTTCGACACCCTCACTCTTCAACACTCTCTCTCAACCAAAACCCTAACCAAGCCTGCTCACCTGCACCGTCCGCTGTCCTCTGTCCGAACACTAGCAGCGGGCTCCCCTAGAGAATTTAACCTGCTGCTGCTTCTATATTTATATCCTCTAATGAAGAATTTTAGTAATTATATTATTTAACATTATAATTAACTAATAACATTTATTTTAATTAATAAGTTAATAACAATTAACAGGGGCGTTAAATTGGAATTGGTCATCTAATTTAATTTTCATGTATTACTTAAATTCAGTAATTACTCCACATTTTTATCCATATATCCTATTATACTTATATAGAATATTATTATAATCTTTCATATATACTTATATAGAATATTGTTGATAATGTGATATATACTGAAAATTTTGTATACAAGCGCCTTAACCCCAAAGAGCCCTAGCTTTTTGCGTCGCCTCGCCTTGAGGCAAGGGGAGCCCTCATCGTATCGCCTTGCCTTACGCCTCAAACAACTATGTTGCAACTTATACATAACATCACATCCATAAAGCATGGTTATAACCAAAACAGAACGCGATTTCCTCAGCTCTACACACTAGTTCTTGTAATCAATCTCTTCAGCATTTATCTGTTCACTTTTTCAGTTTAAATAGATTGCTTAATAATACAATATGAAATTGAATAAGTTATTTTATTAGGGAGAAGTATGGCTGTAGTCTGACATTGATCCTATATGGTTTCATTCACATGATCAGTTCTTGTTTGTTTCAATAATGTTCACCACCAATCCTCAAACTACCACCTTGGCATCATTAGGAAAAGAAAAAAAAGATAAGAGACTATATGCACTCATTTTGAAGGAATTCCATCAATTTAGTAATGAAGTAAGTACTCTGATACAATACAACCAACTATATGCATCAAATCAAGCATAAACCATGTGATCTCGCATAAACAAGTATATGGAGTTCCTTCGAAACAATCAAATTATCCAACGTAAAAACAAACATAAACAGTCTGGAAATGAACATACAGTTCGGCAGAGATGTACTCAATCCGCTTGCGAACATTGGCATTGGCTTCAGCCAAGTCCTGTTTCACTAGAACTGGACCAATCAATTTGTAAACATTCGCGTCCTCGCTCAACAGATCCAGTTCCTTCACGATATACATTCAAAAACAAAAATCAATAAAATCTAGAAATCCATATAAATACTAAAAGAGAGGATGGAAATAAGACCACCTACCTTGAGCACAAGCTCGTTTTCTCCAAGCTGAACAGTGTATTTCTTCCTGACTTGGTGATTCTTCGATATATCTAAATAAACATAAACAAATTAATGTATTTAAGTAAAAATACACGCACTAATAGAGTTTTTCTGTGCTTGTTAGGGTTTCAGAGTAAAACTATAACCTTTCTGAATCTTGTTTAGATCGTTCGCTTTGTTCTCAAGGTCTCGTTGTAGCTCTTTAAGAGCCGCCATCGCGCAAACCGTATTGTAATTACCGGCAGTGCCGTTTACTTTGATTTTCCTTCGGCGGCGGTGAAATTCACAGTAATCTGATTATCCTTGCAGATCTTGTTTTCAATTAAACCCGAATTTCGGTCACAAATGTTACTTCCGGACGGGCAGCAGCCCGAATTATTGGGCTTATGAGCTAATCTAACAGATTACTGATTTACATACGGGCCCATACTTGAGTTATCTTGTTTGTGTTTCTTCTGCAGTTTTTCGGCCCAGCCTAAGCCATATCTCAATCGGACAATAAGAATATAAATCTAACTACAAAGTTACATATTATAGATAGGGCTGTTAATGGGGCGGATTTCAATCTGGATCCGATTCGAATTCGGTCCGATTTATTAGGATAATTGTCCGATTAGAGATTCGATGGAGCTGATCCGATTAAGAAGATCCGTAATTCGAATTATATGGAGCGAATTTTGATCTATGCTGATCCGATCCGTTAAAGATCCGCATCCAGATAATATTTGATATAATAGTATATACATTTAATTTTCATGTTTCACCTTTCACGTGCAATTAGAATGTTGGTTAAGTACATAATTCGTTAATGTTGATTATAAGCATCCACCGACCAAGAAACAATTTTAATAATTCCATAAACTTCACAAATTTATCGAAGATAGGTTGCCTGATTTGAGATAAAAAAGGAAAAATAACATATTTACTATGAAAAAAACAAAGTCTTATGGGATGTGACCCCTTCGTTCAGCTTCTATTTGGATATTGTAGTTATGGTATAATTATGTTGTGGTAATGTTTCCAATTAAACATGTATAAGTTGGTATTACCAATAATCTACCTCCTTCGATTATAAGTAGGTGTAGAATTTTACAGTTTATTGTAAAATTGGTAAACTTTGTATTTTATTCCTACAAATTACCTGCAATTATTTTCATTTCTCTTTAGCTTGTATATATTTTTGGATTAGATAATTCATATTTTTTTTAATCTTTTAAAGTTAAAGTATAAATTAACTTTTTTTTTTGTTCGGATCCGGATTTTTGAGTCGGATATCGGATATTTATCGGATTCGGATTCGGTAGCTCTTTTGAATATCCAGTAGGATCTTGGATCGGATTCGGATACAACTTTTAATTTTCGGATTCGGATCCGGAGTCACCCAGATCCACTCCGAATCCGGCCCATTGACAGCCCTAATTATAGATCATGAGTGTTTTATATTCATATGAAGTATATTAGCTTTTCTATAAATTTATCGTATATTGTTATTTTTTATGCTTTAAATTACTTGTCACATTTGATTTTCAAATGCGTCTTTCCCAATTTTATCCTTTCTTACCTCTTGATTTTCATAATTAAGTAGAGTGCACAAAAATCAATGCTATTAATTAAAACAATTAAGTAAAAATGTATTTTTGACATTATATTTTAGAAAAGTGACTAATTATTAAGTTTATTATTTTTTTGTGGAAAGTTCTAGGCTACGTGTGGTTGAGTGTTGGCCCAGTGTCGAGGGCCTCACGAAGTCGGGTCAAAATCCTTCCAAGTGATTTTTCGTCAGACCCATGAAACTCATCACAAACTTATTTACAACTTTGCACCCAAACTTTGGAAACCTATACAATATTGATTTTACACATTCTACCTACTTTTTTCCCACACTCCAACATCCAAAATCAATCAAAATGGAGTTTCAATTTTCTCATAACCACAAAACTCACATCCAAAATCTAAGTAAATAGAGTTTGAAAGGTTTCACCGAAACCATCAAAATATTTTTTTAAATCGAGACCCGCGAAACCGAGTCAGAACTCATCCATCTAAATAACCCCTATTGTTCCAATTAATTTGAAACGAATGGAGTAGTAGTTTTTCTATAAGGCAATGTATACTTTATTAAAAAAAAATCCTTAATTTAAGGTTAAGCAGTATCAAAGGTTACTTTTATATTTTCTTTTTTATTTTATTTTCCTGCTTTTGGTGTGAAAAGATGCACAATTTGTCGTAAATTTCAACTTTTGACCGTAATTGACAGAACTTTGCCCTAGCCTCGGGGATTGTGAATTCCCAATCCAACCGATTAAAAGTTAAAAGTAGCTCCGCGTCCATCAATAATTTAAGTCAGGGCACTTTAGTTTAGTGCTTAAACAAATTATACTCGTACTACTACTACTACCTCAGTCTTCAAATATATATATACCTTCGCCGCAGTGGAGTGGACCCCTTATAGAATTGAAAAGGACCAAAGCAGCGTTCTCAAAACACGGAATTAATATTATCAATGCTCATCGATTCAGTGAGTTGTGATGTGTGTAGTGGGAACATTTGGAAGAAGATTATCCTATTCCTATTCTTTCCCATTACAATTGGTTGCAGAAATTAATGTAAATGTTCAAAATGGGAAAAAAAAAAAAAAAAAAAAAAAAGGCAGATTTGCAGTGCTATATAGTAATTTGATTAGTATTTATTAACCGAGAGTTATTAAGGTTGATAGTGAGTGGAGAGAGTAAAGAACAAATAGTGATAGCTCGAATCTTGGATAAAAGGACACTTGCTCTCTCTTTAGTCTTTTCACTCTTAGATCTTAATACTTCTCTCTCTTTCTCTCACAGTGTACACACAATTACACACACAGAGAAAATTGTAGGAGGGTTTGGGGATTACAAATAAATGGCTTGGAGCTCAACAAAATGTGAATGGGTTTCAGTATTTGTGCTTCTCATGGCTTTTTCAGTTTCTGCAGTGGTTGAAGATGGTTTGTCCTCTGTTTCTTCTTTGGTGTAGTTAAAATTGCTCCTATAGATTTTCTAGAATGCATAAGCGATGGATTTTTTGGTTTTTTTGTTTTGAAATTCTATTGAGGGCCTTGGCAGTGAGAAATTTTACCATTTCTCAAAAAGAAAAAAGAAAAAGGGGGGTGGGGGCAAATTTTACCCAGTAGGAATTAATTATTATACCTCTAATTAAATTACTCTAACAAGCATTATGTGTATTTACAGTCTTTACTATTTCTTCAGGCCTTCAATATCATTTGTGTACCACTCACTATTAAGTTATCCTAATTGTATCCCTTTTTCATCATCTGGGACCGTGTATTGACAGGCACCATGGCATCAATTGTGGCATGAATAAGAGTGAATTGCATCTTGCACCCTCAAATTAGGGTTTTTGTCACTTTGGTCCCTCAATAAGAAAAATTAACACATTGCTGATTATTAATCATCACAATGGATCAAAAAACTTATAATTCATTATTCTCATTGGGTTATTATTAACTAATTAATTAATTTTTATGTATGCAGGCTCACTCGTGAATGGCGATTTCGAAACCCCACCATCCGGAGGCTTCCCCTCATCCGCCAGAATATCCGACGTCCCCACAACAATCCCCAACTGGAAAACCAACGGCACGGTGGAGCTAGTAGAATCAGGACAAAAACAAGGCGGAATGATCCTAATCGTACCACAGGGCGCACACGCAGCTCGGCTCGGCAACGACGCCGAGATAAGCCAGGAAGTCAAGGTCGAGAAAGGCGCTCTCTACTCCGTAACTTTCAGCGCGGCTCGTACGTGTGCCCAGCTAGAGTCACTCAACGTGTCCGTTCCTCCAGCGTCACAGACCATTGATTTGCAGACTCTTTACAGCGTTCAGGGCTGGGATTCTTACGCGTGGGCGTTTCAGGCGGAGGAGGAGGATGTGCGAGTGGTGTTTAAAAACCCTGGGATGGAAGATGACCCCACTTGTGGGCCCATTATTGATGACGTTGCTATTAAGAAGCTGTTTGTTCCGGATAAGTCCAAAGGTTAGTCTCGTCATTTAAATCATACTGTCTGTTTGATGCTGTTTTGGACGGTGGGGTGGGTTGGGTTTTGGCTTGCTTGATTTTGGGCCCTTTACATGTTTGGCCTTTTGTAATTAGTGGATATTTTCTGGGATTTGCTGAGCCCACCGTAGCCCAACAAGAACAGAGAGACCCGTGACGTGTGTACAAGCACTTTTAATTATTATAGTATTAAATTAGAGATTGAACAAAATGGAGATAATTATAAAGTGGCAAATTGTAGATATCGGCCGGGAAAAGTAAATATTTTTTCCTCTTTGGGTACTTCGAATAAATTACTGCATAATTTTGGCTCTTTTTGCACTTAATAAGATAGAATTATGTTCGATCAATTCAATATATATAGCTCGCGTTAGTATATTTTGTGCAGTCGATGCACAAACGTCAAACGCACGTATGTGATATATTATTTTAAAAAAAAATTGATTTCACTGAATCACGTCTTAAAAGAATTTCTCATTTGGAATGTATGTTATATTTGTTTAGATTTTTGAGTGTTTTGTATGATTGTTGGAAGAAGTTCGAACTTAGTGATTTTAGAGAGACAAAATGTAATAGTGTCAGTACTAAATGTTGTTTTAGTTTTTCCAAATGTAAAATAAAATTCTTTAATTAATGAACGATTGTTGCATAACAAAATAGTACTATGTATATAGCTTGTTTGCAGTAGTTTATAAGAAAGAATTCTTAGCTTTTGCAAATGTATATTTGATGTCTGGAATTGTGCTTTAGTTTACAATAGAAAAGAAAAAGTAGAAGTAGTAAATTAAGAACATTCAAAAGCTAGAATCAAGGAAAGGCTTCGGCCAACAGTCGGCAAGTATGATGTTCCTAATGATGATTCTGCATGTTTTTCGTGTGTATCTCACCGGTGGATTTAAAAAACCCCGCGAATTGACTTGGGTTACAGGTGTGGTTCTGGGAGTATTGACCGCATCTTTTGGCGTAACTGGTTATTCCTTACCTCGGGACCAAATTGGTTATTGGGCGGTGAAAATTGTAACAGGTGTACCTGATCTTTTGAATGCAAAAAGCAGAATAGCTTGCAAACAAGCCCATAGTGTCTTGTTTCAACTACTTAGAGTGCCTTGAGAATTACCAAAATCTGAATCCATTTTCAGTAACAATTCTTATTTCATTTTCTGTACAGTTAATTCAGTTGTGAATGGTGATTTCGAAGAAGGTCCATGGATGTTCAGAAACGAGTCACTCGGTGTACTCCTCCCAACCAACCTAGACGAAGAAACCTCCTCACTTCCCGGTTGGATAGTCGAATCAAACAGAGCCGTGCGATACATAGACTCGAACCATTTCTCCATCCCAGGAGGCAAACGAGCAATCGAACTACTCTCCGGAAAAGAAGGCATAATCTCACAAATGGTAGAAACCAAGTCAAACAAGCCTTACAGATTGACATTTTCATTAGGCAACGCAGGAGACACTTGCAAGCAGCCACTGGCTGTCATGGCCTTTGCAGGCGATCAAGCTCAAAACATTCACTATACTCCCAATTCAAATTCCACGTTTCAAGTCGTAGATTTAAACTTCACTGCTAAGGCGGAGAGGACACGTGTGGCGTTTTATAGTGTTTATTACAATACGAGAACTGATGATATGAGTTCGTTGTGTGGTCCTGTTGTGGATGATGTAAGAGTTGAGCAATCTGGGTCGGTTAGGATTAGGATTAGGTTTGGTGGATTGGGATTGGTTTTGATCTTGGTTTGCCAATTGTTGATTATGGTTTTGTTTTAGTGTTTGGTTATCGACTACGTTTTGTGTAGCTAAAAGGAATTACTTTGTTTCTTGGAGTGCAGGTAAACCAAGCTTCTATGTTGATCTTGTATTGCGTTTATGGTTCTGGTTTTGGTTTTGCCATGAAAGTAATGATCATTTCCTGGTAACTAACTTTGGATGAGTGCTTGAGCAGTTGAGATTATGTTTGGTATCTATAATATACTTGGGATAAGGCACACAAAATTTATCTTTTACTTGTCTTAGATTCTGGACATATTTATACGAGGGACTTTAGTATAAATTATTTGATAAGAAGAACGTAAATGTAAAATAATTTATAATTGTGAAACCATATGTGTGATTTTTAACCTGATATAATCAATTATTGTCGATTTCAAAGTTCAGTCAACGTCTTTAGACTTATAAATGGTTGTAATCATCCCCATGATCAAATCAAACTACCTCCACCGTCATTGCTAAAAATATGATTCACTATCTATAAAAAATACTCCATCCGTTTTTTTATTTATCGCTTTGGAGGATTGCACACGAATTAAAGAATGTCATAAATGGTCATTTTTTTAAACAAAAAATCAAAAATACCCTTTCAATCAAATAAGCTTAGCATTAATTAGCATTAATGACAAGTATTAATAAGAAAGATAAAATTGATAAAATAACATTAATTTTTCATTGAAATCATAAAGCTGACAAATAAAAGTAAACAAGAAAACTTTGTCAAAGCGACAAATAAAAAAAAAACGGAAGGAGTAAGTGTTAAAAAATGTCCAACTCAACTGGGGACGAAATTTTTTATAAATAAAAATAAAGGGTGTTTTGTCAATTAAGTATTTATCGTGGGTTTTTTGCCATTAAAGGCAACATATGGAGTTAAACTGCAAAAAGTCACAGAAATGTCTATAAAAAATTATCATTTTACAGCACACCGTATCACGACTCATTCTGTACTAACCTACCTACTCACACTCGCTCGGAGCAGATCGACGCAAAATCAGATGGCCGCCGCCATTTCTTGCCACTTCTCTTCTCTATCTTCACCGGACTCAGTTTCTCTCTCTTCAGCTTCCTCGATCTCGCGCACTGCACGAATCCTCCCCCGAGTCTCCTTACCCGCTCCTGCAATCCGTCGAAGAATCTCCTGTCAGAATGCTTCTACTGCCCTTCAATCTTCTGTTAATGGAAAAGGTCTGCATATCTTTTTTTTACAATTTTGTGGTTTGGTTTCTAGCTTATCTTTTGTATATTCCATAATTGTGTTTCTGTTCTCCAAAAAATGTAGAAGTAATTATCCCCAATTTATTTTTCTGAAACGGTATCGTATTGGTTATGTTATGGCCGTTTTATTTTTGTTCGTCCTGAGTGGAAATTGGAGTTATATCTTTTAGTTCCTTTTTTTTTCCCCTTAGTTTCTTGTATGAATTTGTCGTTGGTTTACTAATTGGTCAAGGTATGCTGAATGTACCCTTCGACTGATTAATTTATTAACTATTGATAGATTATAAATGGAAAATTAAAGATCAAGAGCAATTTTAATTTATCCTGCACAACTCTTGTTGTGGTGTTGACGGACACAACATTTTTTACTAGTTGGTGACATTAGATGCCATATACTGCATAATTATATTAACCATCTTGTTTTCATTGCCTTTTTGTATTCATTGCCCCTTCTTGTTTTCATGTTATTGTGAACTATGGGTTTGCACCCTCAACGGAAGCTGGGGATTCACTGCCAGCATAAAATAAATTAAAAAGTTATGAAAGTTGAAAGTTTTAAAATGTGTTTTGATTTTTCAGCGGAAGCTGGTCTGAAGGATTTTCTTAACATAAGTGATTTTGACAAAGACACCATTTTAAAGATTTTAGATCGAGCAAAGGAGGTAAAAGCACTAATTAAATCAGGTGAGAGGACATATCTCCCTTTCAAAGGCAAAACATTGGCAATGATTTTTGCTAAGCCATCCATGAGGACAAGAGTTTCATTCGAGACTGGATTTCATTTGCTTGGTGGGCATGCCCTATACCTGGGACCGGATGATATCCAGATGGGTAAGAGGGAAGAAACTCGTGACGTTGCTCGTGTTCTCTCTCGCTATAATGATATCATTATGGCCCGAGTTTTTGCTCATCAGGTATGCTGGTGAGTTCTCTTAAAAAATGGATGACATTTCTGTATACTGTCAGTTCTCTTCCTGTATCCTTTCCATTTCTCTAACACATTGACACACATGTTCACATGTGCACGCAGAGGAAATTAAGGATAGATATTATCATTTGTCTGTAAACATCTACAAATTATGTAAGTTTTCCTTCAACGTAGATCTTCATCTGCTAATTAGGTGTGTTCCACTCTATGTACATTTCTTTCTATGAACTTTGTTTATGTATTTACTTAATATAAAGCTCATAGGTTTGAGTATTGATGAACTCACAGAGAAATAACAGTACAAAGAAATGAAGCCATGCGTGTAACATTTACCTTAAACCTGCATTTGAGCTTTAAAATAAAAAATTAACTGGCTCGGCTTACTCTCTCTCTCTTGCTCTATCTCTCACACATACACACACACACAATCTCTTCCTGCAGTTATAGCTTCCATAAACTACCTAGCAAATAAATGGTTTCAATATTATCTAGGGCATGACTAACCATCATTAGTTGTTTTTTCTTTGAAGAATATCTTTTAGTTAAAAGTTATTGATGAGTTCATTTCATTTTGCAGGACATTCTAGATCTTGCTAAATATGCTACTGTGCCTGTGATCAATGGCTTAACAGACTTCAATCATCCTTGTCAAATTATGGCTGATGCACTCACAATTATTGAACACGTTGGTCGACTGGAGGGAACAAAGGTTAATCTTACATGCACTTGATGCCTCTTCTCCTCCATTCCCAATTGTTGTTTCCTAAGTTTAAGTTTAAGTTATATGGTATTAAGTTGGTCGATTGTTTTGCAAATCTTTAGGTTGTCTATGTTGGAGATGGCAACAATATTGTCCATTCCTGGTTGATGTTGGCATCGGTCATTCCTTTCCACTTTGTTTGTGCTTGTCCTAGAGGTTTTGAACCCGATGCAAGAACAGCAAAGAATGCAATAAGAGCTGGAGTCGGCAAAATTGAGATTACGAATGATCCAAAAGAAGCTGTGAAGGGTGCTGATGTTGTCTATTCAGATGTTTGGGCTAGCATGGGGCAAAAGGAAGAAGCTGAATATCGCCGTAAAGTTTTTCAAGGCTTCCAGGTACACACGACCTAAATTTAAAAACCTTAATATAAGAATTCAATTTGGAGGAGTTATTCCCGAAATCTTAAGAGGAAATAATTTGCTGTAGGTGGACGAGGAGCTAATGAAATTGGCGGGCCCGCAAGCTTATTTTATGCATTGTTTACCTGCTGAAAGAGGTATTGAGGTTACTGATGGAGTTATAGAAGCCCCAAACTCCATTGTCTTCCCCCAAGCCGAGAATCGGATGCATGCTCAAAATGCAATCATGCTTCATTCCCTTGGATTGTGAAATGGATGTACTCTCCAGTGACTTGCTGTTAAAAAGTTTTGTTATGCTAGTTGAGCCCTTGTGAAACCTTATCTACTATCCACTGCTTTCTTAATGATTCAAATCAAGGTTATGGAGTCAGTTGGGAATGTTCAAATAAATTCTGAATACTATAATGAGAAAAGCAAAACTGGAGGTTTAGCTACTTTAAAGATGCATGTGTGTTGTCTTTGTTTATTATCACTATTTTGTCCAAAATATTTGTAGGCCTTATTCTGGTCAAAATATTCAAAATTTTGAAATCTAAAATTTCAACATTGTCTTTTCAAGGAAAAAAACTGGTTCTTTGATGTGTTATCTTTAAAAAATATCTGAGCATTTTCAGAAAAATAGTGGTTGAATATCAAATTATTATTGTACGTGAGAGACAATTGAGTTAAAAGATTAAATATTTTGTTGTGATATTTCAAATAAAAAAGAATAGACGTAAAATGTTTAGGATAGGGGAGTACATGGACTGGCGTGCAAACTTTTGGCATCCTGCGTATATTGGCACTTTACAACCCCATAATAGGGGAAATAGGCACTAAACACCCTCGAAACTCAAAATTGGCACATTGCATCCTCAGAAGTCTTAAAACATAGCAGAATGCACCCTATTCCCTTTTCCAGCCAAAATGTTCGCCTGAAAACATTTCTGCAGGGGTAAAATTGGTACTTTCAACTCTCACCCGACCCACCCCATAATGAACGTGTATATACATACATATTCCGCTCTTCCTTAGCTTCTTCACCTCCCGCACTTCTCAAGTTTCTTTTCAGAAATGCTTGATAAAATAATAGTAAGAACTAATTAAATCAAGCTCCAACCAAAAAAAAAAAATTGTTAGCTGCTTCTGAACGATTGGGAACGAAAGGAAAATATGCATGTCATGTTAACCTCATGATTCAGAACACTAAATGTGCCAATTTTGAATTTTTGGGGTGGTTAGTGCATATTTTTCTTATTATGGGGTGCATAATGCAGGAAAAAAAAACTTGATTTAAACGTTGGAGTTGGAATTTAAATGATATAGACCTGCAATAAGTAGCACGACATTTTCTATAAGTATTAAAATTGAACTTACAAAATAAAGAAATAATAAACAAATATTTCAGATTTTTATTTATAAATATGCAAATGCAACGTAATAACGAGACGTTGTATTTTGAAATATGGAAATTTTATTTGAGATGGAAAGTAATAAGATAAGAGGATAAATAAATTAATTAATTAATTAGGAAAGGAAAATACTAGACCAAGGCCAGAGCAGACCTGGAAAAGAAAGAAATTACTACGGCGACTATACTATACTATATATAGTCTACATAATTTGACCCTTGATCATTCGGTGGCATTTCGGGGGATCAGGGGACTGAGTGAGAAAAAGAACGGGAGGGTTTTACTTTTCTCTCTTCTCTAATGGAAGAACATAGCCATGAAATCTCAATACCTATTTCCTTATCTCCACAGTCCGATCACGATGAAGAACATCCCGATTTCTCCCCCGTCGGATCCCCCGAAGTTACCGAATCGCACATCCCGCCGCCGTCGGACCAGCCTCAGTCTCAAGTACTCACTGATGACCTCCGATGCAAGATTATCAAGCAGGCAAGTTTTTAATTTAATTACTTTTGTATTTCATTGATTTAGTTGTAATTTTAACATTAAGTCAAACCTAAGTTATTCAATTACTTTTTACTTAAACTTGCTTTTACTGGAAATAAGTATTTGCAGTTTCTTCATTCATTATTTTCCACATCATGATCTTTAACATTTATTCCTGGTTCTATCAACTTCTTGTGGTTTGATCCTTAAGATACTGAATTAGGAAAGTGTTCTTGTTCACTTTTCTTTTTCTTTTTTAATTTCTTTCAAAAATAAGTATTTGCCAGTTTCTTGATTCATTTTTTTTTCCTCACAGTATGATTTACCATTATAAAGATTTCATTGTTGTTTGATCATTTAATTTAAGATTTGTAGGTTCTTTTCCTGGTTCTGTAAGTTCTTCTGGTTTGATCTTTAGAACCCTAATTATTGAATTACGAGAGTTTTCTTGTGTTGTCTTGAGTAGTTGGTAGGGAATATGTACCCATGTTTCCTACTCTTTTTTACTTTTAACTTGCTTTCACTGTAACTAAATATGTGAGAACTTCGTGATTCGAATTTTACACTTTATGAGTTTGCAATTACAAAGGTTACTACTATTTGGTCTTTTAAATTTCAAGCTTTTTTCAGAAATTTCACTGGTTAGGTATTGACTATGAATCGTTCATGGTTCTGTCAAGTTCTTGTGATTTGTGGGTTTGAATTTAAAGTGAAGTTCATGTATAAGATGGTAATTCTAGCCCAAACCTAGTTTGGTCACACCCAGTCTATCTTGATTAATATATAATACTTCAGTCTAGGCTCGAAATTCCATGTCCTAGATATTTTTCTGTTATGAAGTTGAAATATTTCCATGTTTAGTTTAGTGTGGTGCTTGTTTAATCAATCGTACTCATAGTAGTAAGTATTGTGCGATACACGATACGTATCATACGATACGATTCGGAGCCTTGACGATACAACCAGCCGAAATAATCGCAGGGGTGTTTTTCTCGGAACGATTCATACACGATACGATACGATACGAATCGTATGTATCGCGATGAAGTTGAAATATTTCCATGTTTAGTTTAGTGTGGTGCTTGTTTAATCAATCGTACTCATAGTAGTAAGTATTGTGCGATACACGATACGTATCATACGATACGATTCGGAGCCTTGACGATACAACCAGCCGAAATAATCGCAGGGGTGTTTTTCTCGGAACGATTCATACACGATACGATACGATACGAATCGTATGTATCGCGATACATGGGCGATACATACGATTCTTTGGATTTTCGGATCATGGGTCTGAACCGGTTCGATCCCGTTTTTTGTAACAGCCAAACCCATTCATTTTTTAGCTTTTCTTGGCCGCTTTCTTACCTACAACCAAAATCCTAGATTTTTCAACTTCAATTCTCACCAATTATCAAGTGAAAACACTAATTCCAAACACAATTGACAAAAATATCGCGATTCTAAGAAAAATATCGCCATTTTTTGCGCTATTCAAGTCTATTCCTTCTTACTTACCACGGTTCTTTCGGATTTGTTGCAATTCCGGCGAGATTCCGGTCAAACAAAAAGGCTGAATTGGGCAGACAAAAGTTGAATTGATCTACTTTTATTTAAACACGTGGTAATGAGACTTACTTTATTTGTTTTTCCATTTTATTTCTCAATCACTCCAATGGTTTCTCTGTAACCTTTCTGGACTTTAAAACTGAGCAGAGCAACTTCACACAAAAAAAAATCATAGTACAAGAGAAGCCCTAATTTCTTTTTTCTCTTAATATCTTATCCTATTGAACGAGGATTTTATGTATATATATTTCTTTTATTTCTCAAGGGTTTAATCCCTTTCGAGGCGCGTCGATAAATATCTTTTATTAGTCATTTTTTTTGTTATGTAACCTTATTTTGTTATTTATTATTTGAGATTGGGTGTTCTTTTTTATTTAATAATTGGGTATTGCTTTAGTTGTGAGTTGTGACTTGTTTTTGTTAATTTTTCACTTGAAGGTGCTATTGTGCTTGTGTAGTCTTGTTTGTTTGCAATGGGAAAGAAAATTGACGAGACATGGAAATATTGCTTTAGATTGATATTTTGATGTTAATTTTGGGAATACTTTTATTTGTTTTTATTTTGTGACTTGAAACTTGAAAGTTCAAACTTGAAACTTGATTAAATGATATTTTTGACTTTAATTGGTTTAGTCTTGAGCCTCTTGATATGTTTATGATTTTTTTTTATTATGTGGAAAATATGATTTGTGCAATTTTTTACAGTCGAATGTATCTTACGATACACGATACACGATTCGATACGATACAATAGGTCTCCGATACACGATACGATTCACGGTTCAATAACTATGATCGTACTATGCTTATCAAAACCTTTAACTTGCAGGTAGAGTATTACTTCAGTGATGAAAATCTACCAAATGACAAGTTTCTGATGAAATATGTTACAAATAATGCACAAGGATTTGGTAAGTGCCACACTTTGCTCAATTTTTCTAGTTTGTCACTTTGATTAGATGGTATAGTCCTGTCCAGTTTGAACATTTTCCATCCTTCATGAATGGGACTGTAAAATGTATGATCTTGTAATTTTTTCTTACTGATATTAACCTCAGTTAGTGTGAAGAGGACACAACCCATGGGGACAAATGAACTTGGTATTTAATGAGTGAACTTGTAGTCAATAAGCAAAAACCACTGATTTAAGTCTGCTTAGAACCACTTAAATCTAACACAGCCTTAAGACTGAACTAAAGTCATGTAGACATGTACTTTTGACAAACATATGTACTATCTTCTTTGATCTGCAATTCCAAATTTCTGGTAGAATTCATCCGAAGACCTTCCTTCAGACAGAAGAAAATGCCCAATGATTGCTTTAACTAATGGAAAATGAGAAGATGGTCCTTGCTTGCATTAAAAACATTGATGAGTGGCTAGTTTAGTAGTGTATCAGGGCATCAGAATCTTCTTCTCTGAGCTAGATGGTGATACCAAAAATTTCCCTCTTAGAACTCTTGTTTTCTTTTTGCTCATAATTGCAGCTTATTAATATTTCCAATGTTGTAAGTTGTCAATCATGGTCATGCATTTTATTATCATGTCTGAACTTGAGTATTCTTTGTTGCAGTTCCAATTGGAGTTGTTGCATCTTTCAGAAAAATGAAGAAGCTTACAAAAGACATGTCATTGATTGCCAAGGCACTAAAGGAATCTGCTCTTCTTGTAAGTGGTTAAATTCTTCTGAAAACAATTTTTGAATTATGTATGTTGGTAATGCCAAGTATTTTTACTTTGGTTTCTAACACAGTTTCTATCCATCATTTTGGCTTTATTTTGGAACCAATTTCCTGTATTACTAGCCAGTGTGTTCCTGCTGACTGCAGGTGGTCAGTCCTAATGGGAAAAGGGTTAAGCGGCTTCATCCTCTTCCAATAGCTGAAGTCAAGGATTCAATGGTACCATTGTAATTATTGTAGTATATTTAAACAACCTGTTATTCTAGAACGATTTTGAGTCTTGTTCTTGTCAGGTATGCACTGTATTAGTGGAGAATCTACCAGAGGATCATTCAGTAGAGAACCTTCGTCGAGTGTTCGGTGAAGCTGGAAAGTATGCATCTTTCATATAATCTTCCATTTCTTGTAACATAATTATAATTGTATTTCTACTAACTATTTTGTGCTTCTGAATGCTAGCATAAAGAATATAACTATCCGTGACCCACATGATGTTATAGATCCTAAAAAAT
This sequence comes from Penstemon eatonii, assembly GCA_038501285.1. Lineage (NCBI taxonomy): Eukaryota > Viridiplantae > Streptophyta > Magnoliopsida > Lamiales > Plantaginaceae > Penstemon > Penstemon eatonii. Next base: position 1,147,048 of record JBCEGF010000586.1, on the reverse strand, counting down.
GCACGGTTGCAGAGAAGCTGATGAGTGGGAGGGTATGGTTGTTCTTTCTCTTTTCCCTGTATGAGATTTTATTATATTGATAATGATACCTTGTGAATTGTTGGAATTGTAATTTTTGAATTTGAATTCATGATAGTCTTTCATATTTGATGCCCAAATGTTAATATACATGCATTTGAAGTCTTGCCATTAAGATTTATGTAAACTTCTTTGCACAGAGAATTTATGATATCTTATTTATTACTATTCAGTTTTCCCTGTTTTCATATGTTACATGTTCATTAAATTGATTTTATAGTATAGTTTTCTCCAAATGCTGAAGTAGTAGCTTGTACGTCGTACCTATATGAAGAGTTAAATAAGAATGCAAAACATGCTAGAAACACCACTTAAATAGTATATACTGTACTTGAAAAGATATAAATCTCTCTCTCTCTCTCTCTCTCTCTCTCTCTCTCTCTCTCGTACGTCGTACCTATATGAAGAGTTAAATAAGAATGAAAAAATGCTAGAAACACCACTTAAATAGTATATACTGTACTTGAAAAGATATAAATCTCTCTCTCTCTACACATATATGGAGAGAGGTGGTCTAAATTTGGAAACAGTATGAATCTATGGTTATACTTGTGCAGTTTGTTTCTATTATTGGCCTCATCTGCCTAACTAATATTACTCGTTTTGTGTGAAGTTACATGCTCTTGTGGAGTATGATACTGTGGAGGCCGCTGATAAAGCAGTGAGTGTGAATTATATTCCCCATTTTTATTGCACATCTATCTTCCTCTAAATTCTAGAAATCATTTTCTTTTAGATGTAGCATTGACTGATGATTTGATTTAGGTAGCCACGTTAAACAATGAACAAGATTGGAGATATGGATTGAGGGTTAAGCTTCTCAAGAAAGTGGTAATTGGTTCATTTTGCCACCTGTCATTTTGGCCATCGAAATATTTATATATTTGCATTTTATCTTATGGACCCTTGGTTTTCTTTTGATCTATTAGAATAATCCAGGGCAGAAGAAGAAGGTGTGGAGAGAGTCGGAGCCTGAGAAGACCAGCAGTGTTCAAACATCTGAAGCCTCTGGGGTTGAGGGAAATCACAACTCAAGTGAACATCACGATGATTCACACGATGAAGAGGTACATCTTTGGAAAAGTGGGTGATAAGACCAAAATTGTAATATTAAAAAAAAAAAAAAATGGGACCAAAGCGTGCAGATCAAAAGTACTGAGAGGCCACTCATATGGGACTAAAAATGCAATTTTGCACATTCTTATTCTTCATATTGACCAAAAGTTTTTTTTTTCCTTTTTCTTTGTGCTGCTTTAGGATGTTGTAAGAGAGAAAAATGGGGTGCATTTGCCTAAAGATAAGAATGGACAGAAAGGCAGAAACAGGGGACATGGAAGGAGACAGAAATACCATGCGACAGATGGACATGGTAATTGTACAAGTTACTCATTACGATTTTCTACCGAATATTTTGTTTCGGTTTCTTTAAAGTAATTTTTTATTTTCAGGCCATCATGGAACGCAATACTCCAGCCACGGTATTGAACCATCTAAGCCGCCACCAGGCCCAAGAATGCCTGATGGAACCAGAGGATTCGCAATGGGGAGGGGCCGTCCTCTGGCTTCTAGCTGAATAATTATTTATTTTGATGGCAAATGGCAGCTCTTGGCGGTCCAACATATTGAGGGTCCTAGGTGAAATTTAAAATAGGGGACCATTTTTTTACATAAAGAAACCATGTATTATAAATATTTATTTTCTTAATGTAAAAATAATATATTAAGTATTTATATGTTTTTCTCTTACATAGTTATTATAGATAGATAAAATCACAAATTAACTTAGTTTTTTTTTTAAAAAAATTCAATATTTAAAATTATTGATTCAAGTAAATAGATTTAAGTATATTAACTATGAAACGTTCAAATCACCAAGTGACAAAACGGAGTTTACATAACATGAACAAAGAGAATTTTACCAAAATGTGTATTGTATTCAAATCAGGAAAAGAGAAAAAAGAGTTTATTTTTCGTAAGTACCCGATTGTAATGATCATTATATAATGTATATATAGTTTTAGGTAATATTTTTTTCCGTTGCAATCAGGTACACTTACGGAAATGATATACACATTATACATTATATAATTTATTAATTTGAAAGAAACTATATACACATTATCATTTTAAATTATTGAGGCCCCTCTTGGGGCTTTAGGCAACATGTTTTGGAAGTAAAAATATTTGTATGTGTCCACAATATTACTATCTAAATCATTATGAGTAACTTTGTTGCCTTTTGACACGGTGTAATATGTAAAATAACTTGTAATTGAAGGTGTAGTCGATAAGTTATAATGCGTTGATTTGTAAGAGACGAAAGAAAAGTTGTGTAAATACAACTTGTATAATAATTAATTTTGTCAAAATCATTTTATCATGCTTAAACTGACATATTATATTTAAAGTTACTCAATTAATTACAAAGTTTTTTTAAAGAAAGTATAGTCGTTCTGTTTCCTGGACTGATATATTTGGTTGATGGTTGAAATATGATCTAATAATTTATTATATATAAGATTATTTATCTTATTGATTAGACATACTTACACTTGGTCAATATATTTAGTCATCTAGTAGTAATTTAGTCTAAAGTATTACTATAAAATAAAAATAAAAATTGACGACTACATATTTGTTTTGAGTACATAATAAAAAATAAAAAATATTCGTCAAATTTGCAACAATTGTGTTGGGCCCAAAATAAGGTATGAACCGGAATATCTTATTGCTAACGTGGATAGAATTCACCATCCCTGATTTTTCGTCTACTTTTGTATTGTACAAATGTTTATGGATACAAAAATTCATATATGATTAATGCAATTACCCACTTATTGATAGCGTATGCATTCATCAGTGATCAATTTTTACCTTTTTAACTCTACAGGATTTAATCCCCTGGCTAGAGCTGAAAATTAAATCAAGCTATTCGATATTTGACTCGAGCTCATTCGATAAAAGCTCGTTTGAGCTCGATTCGTCACACTAATCAAACAAGTTTGAACATCTTTTTTCATTCGATAACTTTTGAAGCTCGGCTCGAGCTCGACTCGATAAACTAAAAATTAAATAAATACATATTAAATATCAAGCTACTCAATACTCGGCTCGAGCTCGTTCGATAAAAGCTCGTTTGAGCTCGGCTCGATTGAAAATCAAACCAAGCTCAAACACAAAATTTCAAGCTCGATAAAATCAAACCAAGCTTGAACAGTGTATCGTTCGATACTACTCGGCTCAATTACAACCCTACCCCTGGCGAGTAAACATATTAAATAGGAACTTTTCTCAACATGAATTTAAATTTGGATCGTCATTTTAGAGATACTAGTCTCGACCACTATACCAATTATTTGTTGTTGTTTTTGTTTTCTGAAAAAAGAATAGCGATATATGCAGCCCGTAAGTAAATGTTGGGTGACAAAACCACTTAAGGGTCTATTTGAAAGAGATTTGGCTCGGTTTCACGTGTTTTAGTTTCGAAAATTTATTTTACATAGTTTCGATGAACCCTTTTAAACCCTATTTGGATTGAGTTTAAATTTTGGCTTTGTGGTTTTCAAAAGTTGAAATCACATTTCAATTGTGTTTGGATGTTAGGGTTGGGGGAGAGGGAGTAGATGATATGTGTCAAATTAATATTTAAATATAATTTTTATATGTGTTTTTGAATATGTTTGAGTTTAATTTCATGGGTTTTGCAAACTTCATCTGAAAGAATTTTGACTCAGTTAAAATCGGGGCCAAAACTTTTCTAAATACTGCCTAAGTAAAGTAATTACACTTGTTACTTATTAAAAAAAAGTTCTGATTTGTATTTACAAAAATACAATTTTTAAACTAACATTCCTTACAATTTGACGATATATGTGGTGTTTTTTTAAATAAGCTAAACCATAAAGTGTATCCTTTTCGGAAGGCAGAATTGCAGAAAACGTCTAAAACTAATCAATGGTTTTAGATTTTCGTTCTAAATTACATCACTTAGCCAATTTCATCCCATAATTTTATATTCATTTGGAATATCGTCCCACTTGCCACATGACTGCTTACGTGTCAAGACGTGGTAAATTTTAGCATGAACAATTATACAAGATTGCAGATTTCGTCCCAAACTAATTACAAATTTTGGTTTTTCGTCCCAAACTTATATTAATTCATCGAATTCATTGTCATTTTGCATGAATTTAGTCCATTATTAAACTTCTAATTTAATGGAAATGAAGATTCATCTTTTACTTTTTTAAGAGACTAATGACAATTTATCCCCCTATGCTATTCATAATATTCAATTTATCTCCTATAGTTTGAAAAGAAGCAATTTAAGGTAAATTGAATATTATAAATATCACATGGAAGTAAATTGCCATTAACTTTTTTTTTTAAGAGAAAAATAGTATTGATTTTTAAAATTCATGTGCACTTTTGAGGAAAAATCCTATCTCAGTTCATTAGGAAAAATTTGAGTGTTTTTTTGTATTAATAAATAATAAATTTTGATAATTAGTTTGGAACAAATTTTTTCCCATGTCATTTCAATTACGGGACGGAAATCGGCTTGTTGATAGAGTTTGGGACGAAAAATTAAAATATGTAATTAGTTTGGGACGAATTCTGTAATCTTATATAATTGTTTATGATAAAATTTGCCACGTCATCACACGTAAGCATCCATGTGGCTAGTGGGACAATATTCCAAAAAAATATGAATTACGTGACTAATTTGACTAAGTGATATAGCTTGGGACGAAAATTCAAAATCACTAATATTAAGGCATCTTTTTGCAATTATGCCTTTCCGAATTAAGTAAATTTTGGTCGATACTATAGAAAAGCCTATAGGGATTTGAGAGTAAATTAATCAAAAAATAATTGTATCTGCACATGATTAATTAGGCGAAAAATTGTAAGATACGCGAGACTTTATATCAAATCATGTTTGTTATGTTAGATATGTTGGGTAAGAGATATTCTCACACACTTAAGATGGTTGGGCCAAGTGGTAGTGACTTGCGATCCCCAGATGTGAGACTCAAGTTTAAATCATACTGGAGACACCATACTGAGGAGGACTTGTACCATTTGCACTCTTCGATCCAAACTGTATACATACAGTAGATCAAAAAAAGAAAAGAGATACTTTCTCCATTTCATATTAATTGGCATATTTGAGTTTTCAAAGTATTTTTTTTTTAATTTTTGCCTATTACTCACATTTAAGTTGAAAAACTCAATGATTACCACTCACTAATAAAAAATTAAAAAGTAGCCATCATTATAAATAGTATTTAAAATATTTTACCATAAATAGTATGTAATAATAAGATTTCTTAGTATGAGTTAAAACAAGAAATATATTAATTAATATAAAAAAATATTACTTTAAGTCAAATCAAAGGAGCGATAAAAGTAGAATATTGTTGAGATAAACAATTACTATTTATTTAACTTTTGAGGAAATTGAGACACAATATACTAATTTTGACAACTTTTAGACAAACAACACTTGAAAATGAAAGAAATCCAATAATTTTTCGTTTTATATCTGTTAATTGCATCCTAGGCGGGCTCCTTATCACTTTTCTTCACGCACTGTACACCAATTTTTTTTGTGTACTCAAATTGAAAACTCAGTTAAGATTTTTCTCGTTGATTTCGAGATCCAGCAATTCATTCCCTCTCAGAACACCAGTTATATGTCAAATGTGCGTAAGGTTAAACATATACGCGCAAATACAATCCCTAATTGGTGATGCCTGTTGAGAATTAGGGTTGTACATAAATAATATTCATTCATAGTCATGCAATCTAATTCATTATATACAAAAAATAATTGTAATAATTTCGCGTTCATAGGGTTTCCTCTTCAAAGTTTTTCTCGTTCAGGGCTTCTGACATCGCGTTTTTCATTTGATTGTTGGAAACTCATTCGCCGTTCCTATTTTGATCACAAGGTAAATGGGGTTACTGTGATTTAAGATATTGAGATATTTGTGCTTATGATTGTTGGGGGTTTTCAAATAACCAACTAATAATTCTTGCAACTGCTTTTTGTTGGTATAGTTAATTGAATCACGGGTCTCAAGACATGGGACGCGTGAGAGGCGTGGATTTTTTAGAGTCCGAGCCATGGATGAGGTATTAATGGACTCACCCCATTCTTTCTTTCTTATGTGGTTTCATTCATGGATTAAAACTTAATATTTGTTGAACATTTCTGGCACTCTTCAAAAAATTTTGAAAATTTTTGGAAAAATCATAAGTCAAAGGAATGCGTTGAAGCAGAAACTAATTTTTGTATTTTCGTTTTCGATTGACTCAAGTACATATTCATGGTTTCATTGGATGTTTGATTGCTACACACGCTTGTGAATAATATAATAATAATAAGAAACCCATTTTTTGTGCTATCTATTATTAGTTGGAGGAGAAAATTGGGTTAGATTTGGCTCGAACCCTGAGTCGATGTCACCTGGAATAACCTGTCCCTTGACGGCAAGGGGAAAAGGCCGTCCCTGTGTTAATTATTGCTGTTGTGTAAAATTACTGGTGTTCTCCTTAATCGATTAAATTGACTTCAAATATAATACAAACATTGTTTAAAACTTGTATGACAATGTATTGATAATTTTGTCGCACAATTCATGGATTGGTGCTTTTTTTAAGGAAATGGTGGTTTAATGGCTAAATATAGTAGATTATAGGGAGTAGTGGCATTGGAGACAAAAGAGGGATAAAAATATCAATTATATCTGAATATCCATTTGCAGCTATGTATCTATGTTGATGTGCAAATGTAACTGTGCTCATTTTCTCAAAGGGTGATGACGAATCTTTCTGGTTGATTTAAAATATGTAAACTCTATGTTGGAAAAACTTTGGAGTCTTGGGGTAGTTACTCTTTGGCAAGGTGGACTAAATTATTATAGGATAGTTGGTGAATTAAATTATGTGTTCTAAGTTTTCACTGATTTGGGTTGTTTTCATTAAGCATGCAAGTAATGGGTTTTTTTTTTTATCCAGGATTCAGTGGGTGATTTCTCATTCAATGACTGGGGTGATAGTAATAGATCTTCTGAGTATACGTTTTCATCAAGCGAAGGTGAAGAGAGTGATGGGGAATTTTTACAGCCAATAACTGATATTGATTTGCCTACCTCAAAAGAGCAGTCACTTACGGCTAATGATTCCATAACAGTGTCGGCTCATAGGCTTGGGATGCTTGCCAGAACACGGAAGAAAAGAAAGTAAAATCACAATAGCAATTGTATCATATATCTATTAGATTTCAAAATTTAATCTGACCAGGAGGCTTTCATTCTCTCAAAACAAAATAAAAATTGTGCACTTGATACTTTGAAGCAATCTTCTGCATTTGTAGTCATACATGCCAACGCTCATGCAATAACACACATGAAGATCTCTTATTTGTGTGCCATGATAGGTTATGTTTCAGTCAGTAACTCTCTTTTGTTCTGTGTTTCTTTGTTGGTTAGGTTATGTTTCAGTCAGCAACTCTCTTTTGTTCTGTGTTTCTTTGTTGGTTTAGGCTTGCAAAGACAAAATAGAATAGACTTTGTTTAAGAAGACACGACTTATTTCTGTATAGTAGTAGCTCAATTTCTAAAATCTCTGCTTGCAGGACTATGTTTGGAGTTATGAACAATGTCGGACTTGTGTCATTCTCAACTATCCTTCTTTTACTTGTGGATCAGAGTGCATGGAGAATTGTGAGATTGCCTCTTGCCCCATTTCATTTTATGCGGCCTTTTCTGATATCTGTGGTATTGGTATCTTGCGTTGGCTATGTTTGTGTGCCATTATTCCGTCTTTTAAAGCTCCGATCCATAACTAGGAAAGAAGCACCCACTCAACACTCTTCCAAGAAAGGAACCCCTACGATGGGTGGACTGTTTTTTATACCAATTGGTCTACTTGTTGCCGAACTTGTGCTTGGTTTTTCTTCCATTGATGTTTCTGGGGCTGTTTTAGTAACTACTGCATTTGCTGCAATTGGGCTACTGGATGATTTCTTGAGTATCAATGATAACAACAATGGTCTACCTGGATGGATGAGAATTTTGTTGGAGGTGAAGCTTCTGTGTTGGTTAGAGATTCTCTGTTGTTTATTATATAGATTATGCTTTTTATTTATCATTGCTCTAATCGCAATTTTTAATGCTGATTAGGTAGCTGTTGGTGCAGGGTTCTCCTATTGGTTATACTCAACGGACATATCAACACCCTACAGCATGTATATCTTCTAGTAACTAATTTTATCAACTTTTTTTTAAGGTTAACTCACATATCTATTCTTATATTGCCGAATTTCAAGCAGATGTCTGCTTCAGTTCTAACTTTCTTCAACCTGTCAATTTTACATTATGTTGTCCTGAAATGTAATGAACTCAACCTTATTATCCTAACCTATTATGTAAATATAGCTACCTTACTAGATTTGAAATATTCATCAACATCTTTGAAAATTAATTATGTAAGTCGATATTCATTTGTGAAAATGTAGTCGGAAGTTTTGCTTGCATATTGTCTTCAATCATTGAAATAAACAAGGCCTCAAGTTTTTTGCAGTAGAATCGATAATTGACTGTTGCAAATGACTTTATCTGCTCTAATACTTATGTGTAAACCTCTGTCAGGAAAATGGTGGTTCCTTTACCTGCACCTTTTGGCCTTGTTTGCCTCGGAAAAATATACCCAGTTTTGTCTTCATTCTGTTTTGTTTCAATGGCAAACGGGGTCAATTTAACCGATGGGCTTGATGGATTGGCTGCGGGAACTGCTGCATTAGCATTTATTGGAATGTCAATTGCTGTTCTTCCAATATGTTCTGGTCAGATTCCAAATCCAAAATTAGATTTGTTTATATAGTTTGCATTTTGCAAAAATTATTTTGTTCTATAGCACATTTGCCGTCATATAATTCCTGACTTCTAGATCCTTCAACCAATATCAGACCTTGCAGTATTTGGAGCATCAATGGCAGGAGCATGTGTTGGTTTTCTTTTTCAGAATCGGTACAAGGCATCTATATTCATGGGCGACACTGGAGCATTGGCTATTGGTGGGGCTCTTGCTGCAATGGCTTCTTGTACAGGAATGTTCTTCCCATTGTTCATTTCCTCAGGAATATTTGTCTTGGAAGCACTTTCAGTTATCATACAGGTATTAATTACTTTCTTTCAATTTAAGCTTTTCTTACTTTTTTCACCTTCATGCTCTTAACAATTTGAAGGTATGTTAAGCTACTGAATTTAAGTTTTTTTGGAAACACTAGAAAATGTTATAAAATTGAAGAAAAACACTAAGAATGATTTAAAATATGAAAACATCATATTGGCAAAACTGAGTCTATATTATGTACATTATTTATTTGACCAAATCACCAGACTTATTTTTTTTTTGGTATTATGAAAATAATACACTGTCATCTGTTAAAGCATGCTAATAGTTAAACAGCTAAATGTCTATATATAGATCTCGAGTTGGATGAATGTTACTATATTTTATAATTCTATTCTTGTATCAATAATAATTTCATAAAATATTTGTAATATTAAGTGTCCAAAAGAAATTATGTTCTTATATCCTTAAAAATATTAAAAATTTAGTTGCAAAGTTATTCAAAAGGAAGATAATTTCCAATAAACTACAAGTTAAAAGAAAGTTTTAAGGAAAACAAAGAGTTTATAAACTACATTCTGTATCTGTTTTTGTTTCCCTTGATACGAAAAAAAATCCATGTTGTTGGTGGAAACATATGAAAATTTTAATCCATTCCCTCCACCCCCAAATCAAAGAAACCGGAAAAAAAATAATTACTTGGTTTTTTTGTTGTTACTTGTGATTCTCATTTCATTGAACCTGACAAGAGAGTTATATTCTAGGTTTCGTTCTTCAAGGGATCCAAATATTTTGGGCGAAGAGGCTTCCGATTTTTTAAAATGGCACCTTTCCATCATCACCTTGAGTTAAGTGGAATTAAAGAACCAACAATCGTTGGTGCTGCTTATGCTGTCACGTCTGTGTTGATCTTATGCGCGGCATATCTCGGCCTTACTTCAGTATGATTTACAAGTGTGCTATGGATACCTGTTAAATGACTAGTTGATGATATACTCTTGCAATTCTTTATTCATTGAAATGCCATTTTCTTGTCTATTTGGCATGAAGAATTTTTCTTTGTTAAAAAGGTAGTTAGATAGTGAAGAATTCATATTTAGTACGCGATTGATTTTGTATTGGGACTCTTAGGTCGACTACATTTTGGTCATCATTTTCCTCGTGTTGCATTCACGTGTTCATGTATATAGTGTATTTACAAAATAGTTTTTCCAATTTTTGCACATGGGATGGATTAAAATAATCCGGATTTTGATACTGTTAAGAAGTAAAAAGACACGGCACGGACAATGACGGAAAAAGTCGCATTTCTATAAATTCTCTCTGCAAATGTGATGATCACAACATTTATCCTCTTACTATTATGCATGATGTGATGAATAAAGACGTGATATTCAAACTTGTTTAGTTTGCATCTTTCAGATTCAGATTTAGATTTGTTTGGAGAAAACACGCATATTTCAAGAATTTTTATTTTATTTTTTAAATAATAACAATCTATTTCTTACGAGTAAATGTCAATTTGCATCTTGTAAAATGCATAATGTTCTCATTGTGATTTGAAGAATAGCATTTTACCCCTTGTGAAAATTTTAAAGAATACCTCCTTCGGTCGAAGAATATAATTCATTCGTCAAAATTAAGAGTGGGCATATAAAGTGTTTTTGTAATGTAGGGGATGAATTGCAACATTAATCATGACATGTATGGTAAATGGTCGCATTTACCTTAGTAACATAGAGGCATAAAGTGTCACATATAAGAGGGATAGTTTTGTCAATTCATATTCTTATTAAGTATGTGTGAAACTTTTATAAGATTATAGGAGTGTAAATTGCTCTTTTAAAAATAATAGGACGATAAATTGAACATTAAACAAATCACACGGGGTAAATTGGCATTTAACTCTATTTCTTACGTACTTGCCAATTTTCGTGAATCTTTTAAAAGGAATAAAGAGAACTAGATGAAAGTGAAAACTGCTATCTTTTGAAAAAAAAAAATTATGATAATAAGAAAACAGGAAAGTTAGGAAAAAACTACTCTTTCGGTCTTTCCTTTCCTTTAGACCCAATTGTAGTACTATATCACAAGTCACAACAAAGAAATTTTTTGATCCTGATGTACTATTATTTTGTACAACATTCATATACCATGTGTAAATAATTCTTTCAATTTCAGATACTGCAGTACCATAGTTTTCAAGGAATTTTCGGAGTATCTTTTTCCAAGTTTTTGTTTATAGGATGAGAATGAGTGAATGACATTTTATAGCAGAACTAATTTTCCTTAACAAAAGTTATGAATCATACACACTGACTGCTACACGGTCACAAACAAAAGTAATTAAAACACCTAAAAAAGGAATTGAAAAACTCCAAGAAGTTTGCCAATTTTCAAATCTTCCCATTTTCATTTCTCACACTTTCTATATGTATCCTTATTGTTGGCAATTAACTTACCCCACTTTCTAAGCGATTTCGTAATCACTCTTTGATAAACTGTAATTGGTAACGTAATATTTTGATTAATTCCAGTTAAATTTCTTAGTTCGGTTGTGATTGAATAGCATGTTTGTGTTAGATATTATTGTCTTTGCACTCTAATTTTATCATCTATTGATTGTGATATATGTTTATGTGTTGTATTGCCAGAAATATGGTATTCTTTAGCATAGCGCTTAATTATATAAGCATATTACTTGTTGAGACCTTTGGGGTGAATTTTTTGGCTAGTTGCATTTTACATTTACAGCTTTCTGACATTGCTCAATGTTTATACAACGTGACACTTGGCCCTTTCGTGAGGGATGGAGAAATTGTTTTTGGTGTTGCCCCACGTTTTTGCGATGACACTTTCATTGTTGGTGTTGCGGGTGGTCTTACTTTTGTTTATTATGATAACTTGAAATAAATAAAGTGACAAAATACCGTTTCAGAAATATAATTACGGAACTCCCCTAGCTACAAGTTTTAGTAAAAATATACAGTATATTACAATTAATTTCCAGGGAACCAACTAAGAAATGGTGTTTTTGTAACTTTTAAATCGTTTTTGCTGTAAATTCACTTAACCTATTGTGAAGTCATTATTTTGCTTATGGTACTTGAAATTACTCAACTCATTTTTCTATTTTGTTGAAAAGGCAGATTGTCTCGTTGACTTAGGAATACAGCCAGGTGGCATGAAAATGAAAGCTTTCCTACTTCATATATTGCAGCACAGGACAGGACAGGATGAGATGCAAGGTAGTTATACTCGTGGGCGAAACTGTTAATTAGTTCATTTGCCTCGTGATTAATTATGATATATGAAGATACGTAGTGGAAATGGAATGGGGTACGTAACTTTTGTATTCAGAGTCTTCAGGCTCTTCCATCTTACGAAGAGATAATTGTTCTTTACATCGATCATCATTTTCACTCTTACGTACAATGAAATTATATATGTATGAACTTTGGATTTGTAATTTTACCACTATATATATCTCTTCTTGTTACTTCTTCTCTTATCTATTCCAACCAATAGTACTCGCAGAAAGAGAAAGGGTGGTCGTAGAGGAATTGAAGGAGACTCTAAGCTTGCGTTTTTATTTACCAAATCCATTGAGTCTTCTGTCTGTAGCAAAGGTGGTCTTGTTTTTGTTTTGTTTTGTTTTTAGTTCTAGTCTGTACTGTCTAGTTGAAAATGTTTTTTTTCAGAATCTCAATGAGAAAAATGTTAATTTTTTTTCTGTCATTATTAAGTTTTTCTGACTTGATGGACCTTTATTTGAGCCTTCATTTCTTGTTCATGCTCAAAATCTAATTCTCTTTGTTCCTTTTTCCTTGATATTACATGTAAGCTCTAAATTTAGAGCTTACTCCTGAAGGGTGCAAGTGTAATTTTCATATTTACATGTGACTCACATAATTGTCTTCGAGTTTCATAATTTGTGCAGGAGTGGTAGAAATATAATCTAAAAAAAGTTAGACAGTAGTGATTTATTTCTGCAATAAGGTTACACTTCTATCAGGCATTCCTATGGAAGTTCAGAAAATGACGTGTCATATGAATAAGAAAAAGGACCACGGTCAGCCCTGGACTAAATCCACTTACATGATTTGAGACTAACTCGACCTCAAAAAGTAACTTTCAAAGTGAGAATTGCTCAACATCTTACAAGATGAATTTAACTATTGTTTTTAACTTTTAACACTCTCAAATCCAATCCAATGGAAAGTTCTAACTCAATGCTAGCTTATTTTAACCATCTAATTACAAAATGTTTTTGATAAGTATATCCTTATGGTTGGTTTCATTCATGTTATCCAATATAAATAAAAATACAATACACTTATTTTTTGTTTAAAAATTCATTAGATTGATATACATAATTTGCACGATTTAGGGGAGCACATTGTTAGTCCCGTGGTCAATGAAGACATACTCCCACCTGCTAAAGGAGTGGTTATGGTTATGTGGTCTTCATCGACTACGTAGCAGCCAATAAGCACAAATGAATCGTACACAATTATTTAGCACATACTGAGTCGTGAATGACAAAGTGTAATTGATATTTTTCGTATTATCCACTCACAAATATTTGTATTGAACTTGTTTTTGTGATTTGTGAATGATATGTAAACTAGAAACTCGAAACTAGAATTAACCCATTCTACGACTCTCTTCTGTAATCCTCATTTTTCTTCACTTGTTTTTTGCCTTTCCCGTCTTCAATCCCTGCAATTCAAAGTCTCAACCATTTTAGGCTACCCCCACCCCAAGAAACTCAACCCCCCCCCCCCCCCTTCCCCCCCTTTTACAATTCAAACATTATAAAGCCACCCTAGCTAGCAAATAAATTCAGATTTGACCTTCCCGTTCATCATTCTTCTTTCTTCCCACTTTTTGCAACCTTTTCTTCTCCCACAAATTATAAATTGCAGTTGCCTGTATTGACCTGTGAATTTTCATCTATTTCTTGAATATCCAGAAGCAAATCACTTGAAAACTGAATCCCAATCCAAATCAACAAACCAAAAAACAGAGGAAAAAAAAATGGAGTTCACATATACCACCATTGCACAATACATTCCATACCTCATCTCCTTGTTATCTCTTCTCCTTCTCCTCGAGCAAATCTCATACCTCAAGAAAAAACGATTCTTGCCGGGCCCAACTCTCGTTCTACCCTTCATAGGCAACGCCATTTCCATGGTCACAAACCCAACAAAATTCTGGGACCTTCAATCCTCAAACGCCAAGTCCACACCTTTAGGAATCTCCTGCAACTACATCATTGGACGCTACATAATCTACATTTACTCCACCGATTTATCCCACAAAATCTTCTCCAACGTTCGACCAGATGCTTTCCACCTCGTAGGCCACCCGTTTGGTAAAAAACTCTTTGGCGAACATAATCTCATTTACATGTTTGGCCAAGATCATAAAGACTTACGCCGCCGTATTGCACCCAACTTTACACCCAAAGCACTCCAAACATATACAGAAATCCAACAAAGGATTATGATCAAACACCTGGCGTCCTGGTGCAAGAACTCCAATAAAAAATCAATTCCACTTCGAATTCTCTGCCGTGACATGAATTTGGAAACTTCCCAGACCGTTTTCGTCGGTCCGTACCTTAACGAAGATGCTCGTAATCAATTCAATAAAGATTACACTTTCTTCAACGTTGGATTAATGAAGCTCCCAATTGATTTTCCGGGTTTTGCCTTCAGGAAAGCAAGATTGGCCGTGCAAAGACTGGTTGAAACGCTGGCTAATTGTGCGGAGGAAAGCGAAAAGAAAATGAAATTTGGAGAAGAACCCACTTGCTTAATCGATTTCTGGATGCAAGAAAATTTAAAGGAATTGTCACAAAAGCCGTTTGAAAATAAATACAGAGAAATAGGGGGTCACTTATTTGACTTTCTATTCGCATCACAGGACGCTTCTACTTCTTCTCTACTTTGGGCGGTAACATATTTAGACTCGAATCCTCTTGTTCTGGAGAGAGTAAGAAAAGAAGTGGCTAATTATTGGGTGCCGAAGACCGACGCCGTTTTAAGAGGGGAACATTTAAGGGAGATGAAATACACGGAGGCGGTGGCGCGTGAGGTTGTGAGGATAAGAGCTCCGGCGACTATGGTCCCACATATCGCCGGAGTGGATTATCCGTTGACGGAGAATTATACAATACCTAAAGGGACCATTGTCTTCCCCTCTGTGTTCGACTCGTCTTTTCAGGGGTTTACTGAAGCGGACCGGTTTGACCCGGAACGGTTCATGGACGAGAGACAAGAGGACCGGGTTTATAAGAAGAACTTTTTAGCATTTGGGGCTGGGGCCCATCAGTGTTTGGGCCAGAGGTATGCTATTAACCATTTGATGTTGTTCATTGCTTTGTTTGGTACGTTGGTTGATTTCAAGAGGGATGAAACAGACGGATGTGATGAAATCGCGTATGTTCCGACCATTGTTCCTAAGGACGATTGCAGGGTTTTTCTTAAGCAGAGATGTAGACAATTTCCATCTCTTTCGTGACAGCAGGATTGCCATTTATTTTTTATTCTTTCGTTATTATTGAATTAGATGCAAAGTTGTCTGTAATGTGTTTGATTTAGAATGTGTTGATGCTTAGGTTTACATACTTTTACAAAAATTAATTGGGTGGCGGCAAATATTGATGTAATTTCATTTAATGCATGTCCCTTTCACTCATTAATAAAGTGTTGAAATTTGGATGTTATTGTCAAATATTGATCACGTACGAGGTGGCTTAGTTCATGGTCCCCAATATATGTGAATTTTTCTAATGCTATTTGATTTTAATTGGAACTTTCAAAAAGTCTGAATGTGGGTCTGAGGCCCAGGTTAATTATAGCTTCAAATCACATCTAAAGTGTGATGTTTTTCTAGTTTAATGTTAATGTTGTTAGTGAATATTCTATTCTATATAATTTGTTAGTTGTACTTGTACATCATTTTATACTTCTGTGAGTGTTGGTTAATTTGCGAAAAAAAAACTCCAACATATCTTGTTCAGCTCCCACAATTAAATATATGGTCCTACATTCATCCCCGATTTTACTATTAGTAGTATTAAGATGACTAAGCTTAATTTGTGTCAAAGTGATTAGGCCTTGATTGTGTTAGCTTTGATTATGCTAGCTTTGATTGTGTAAGATTGACTAAGCTTGATTGTAGTTGTTACTTATTTTGTTTGTATTCTTTGTACTATAAATATAGGTGTTCATATTGTACAAATTACAAAAGATATATATTACAAAAAGGATTTCTCCATCTTATCTTTACTTTTTCATGGCATCCGAGCCAGATTTTTAAAGCCCTCACCTTCCGCAATATTTCTATGAAAGATACTGATAGAATCAGTACTTCTAATACAAACAAAAACATAGACATTAGTATTGATCAAGGAATTACAAAGCCTATTGATCAAACTATGTCTTCTCCCACTATAGACCCAACTGACCCTCTTTTTATTCATGCATCCGATCATCCGGGAATGACTCTTGTATCCAAAGTTCTAGATGGAACCAATTATGCTATGTGGAGACGATCGATGTTGGTGAGTCTCAGTGCCAAAAATAAATTGGGATTCATCAAAGGAACCATACCTACACCAAGTGAGGCTGATCCAAAGCATCAACCATGGCAACGATGTAACGATATGGTTCTATCGTGGATCTTTAATTCATTAAGCCCTGAACTTGCTAATAGTGTGCTTTACATGGAAACTCCTGATGAAATCTGGACAGATTTGCAAGAACGGTTCTCACAAGGTGATTTTTCTCATCACTATCAAACTCAACGTTCCATTGTAGAATTAAAGCAAAATCAAGATTCTATTTTTACTTATTATACTAAATTGAAAACTTTGTGGGATGAATTAAAAACATGTAGTCCATCCATTCCATGCACTTGTGGAGGATTAAAATATTTGAATGAGAAAGAAGAAAAAATACGGCTAGGACAATTTCTTATGGGGTTAAATGAATCTTATTCTGCTGTAAGGGGACAACTAATGTTAATGCAGCCTTTACCAAATGTAAAGAAAGCATATTCTCTCCTATGTGAAGAAGAGAAACAACGAGGTTTAGTCGAACACAAAGAAACAGATCAAGTTCATGCTATGAGTGTCAGAAAACAATCTCAACAATCTAACACTCAACAGTGGTCATCAGCTTCATCAAAGCCACAAGGGTCAAAGAAAGCCCTTTTCTGCAACTATTGTGATGGTACAACTCATACAATCGACAGGTGCTATTATTTGAACGGTTTCCCTGTGGGTCACAAATTTCACGGTCAAAATGTTCAGTTGCCAAATCGTAATAAAAAATTTGCAGTGAACCATACTAGTACCAAGGCCCCCCATGTTACAACAGCTGAGTCATCACTGCAATTCACCCCTGAAGAGTTCTCCCAAATAAAGGCATTCCTCCGAAATGGTAAAGGTTCTTCTTCTACAAACTATACAGGTACTTCCACACCTTTTTGCTCATCATCAATGGTACATCACACTAAATTAACTAACTGGATAATTGATAGTGGTGCAACTAATCATATTGCTTCTACAGTAAACATTAACACTCCTATGTCCTCACAAGTTTCTCTACCAAATGGTTCTCATTCTAAAATTACGGGTGTTGGTTCTACCCATCTTTCACATGATTTACATATTAAAAACATTCTTTGTGTTCCTTCTTTCAACGTTAATCTCATCTCTGTAAGTCAACTTACTTCTGCTCTAAACTGCTCAATCCAATTTTTTCCTACTTTCTGTATATTACAGGACCTAGCTTCGAAGAGGATGATTGGTCTGGGGAAGCAGCATAAGGGGCTGTACTATCTTGTGCCACACTCGGAGTCTTCATTAGTTTCACCACCAATAACGTGCCATGTTTCTTCTCCATCTGCCACCACTTGGCATAAGCGGTTGGGACACCCTTCTAAAGCTCCATCTCAAAATTTATGTAAACTAATTCCGTCTTTTTTATTTGATTCTGAACATTTATGTGATGTTTGCCCTTTAGCTAAACAAACCAGATTGTCATTTCCTTTGAGTTCTATTCAAACCAAATACTCTTTTGGTCTTATTCATTGTGATATTTGGGGACCTCATCGCATTGCATCTCACTCAGGAGCACATTATTTTTTGACAATTGTAGATGATTTTACTCGTTTTACATGGATATTTCTTATGAAATTCAAATCTGAAACACAAAGCTTGTTAAAATCATTTATAACCTATGTTAACACTCAATTCAATTGTCAAATTAAATGTGTTCAAAGCGACAACGGTCTTGAATTTGTATCCATGAAATCTTTTTTCTCTAATCTAGGCATATTATTTCAAACTTCGTGTCCTTATACTCCACAACAAAATGGTGTAGTGGAACGCAAACATCGTCACCTTTTAAATATAGGGCGAGCCTTAAGATTTCATGCCAATCTTCCTTTAAAATTTTGGGGCGAAAGTTTACTAACAGCTGCCTATCTTGTTAATCGTCTTCCTACACCGGTATTGCATAATAAAACTCCATATGAACTTTTATACAATAAACCTCCTGTTTATACACATTTACGAGTATTTGGTTGTCTATGTTATGCTACCAACATTAAACCTTTAGCAAAATTTGCGCCTCGTGCTCGTCGATGTATATTTGTTGGTTATCCTATTGGACAAAAAGCTTACCGTGTGTATGATCTTGAAACACATCAATTTTTTACAAGTCGAGATGTAGTCTTCCATGAAGAAAATTTCCCTTTTTCACTTAACAATACAATTCATGAACCGGAAAATCGCCACTTGCCTACTATACCTCTACCTACTATTGACTCAAATCAGCCTTTAACACCTTCCGACTCACCAGTTATAGAATCTGATCAAATGCCCCCCTCACCAGAAATACCAACACCATCAACTTCACCTCCCCCTGCTCCTATTCTTCGTCGCAGTGACCGTATACGACAACCATCTGTGATACTTCGGGATTTTCATTGTGGTCAGATTAGTACACCGCCTTATCATGCAAGAACCACGTCATCCTCTTCAAAGTCAGGTACTCAATATCCCTTAGCCAACTTCATTTCTTATGAATTACTATCTTCTAAACATAAATTCTTTGTTAACGCCATTTCTAGCACTCTAGAACCTACCTCATATGAACAGGCTGTTCAGGATCCAAATTGGCGTGAGGCTGTAAATCAAGAGTTGACTGCTCTAGCCAACCAACAAACATGGTCTTTGGTCTCTCTTCCTCCTGGAAAACGACCAATTGGAAGTAAATGGGTTTTCCGAATTAAATACAACTCCAATGGCACAATAGAGCGTTACAAAGCACGGTTGGTAGCAAAGGGTTTTACTCAAAAAGAAGGTCTGGATTATCATGAGACATTTGCTCCTGTAGCAAAGCTCACCACTGTACGGTGTCTCCTTGCTCTTGCTGCCGTACGTAACTGGCCATTATTTCAAATGGATGTTCATAATGCATTTCTTCATGGTACCTTGGATGAAGAGGTATACATGACTCCACCACCGGGTCTTTGTCGACAGGGGGAGAAACTAGTATGTCGACTACACAAGTCCCTCTACGGTTTAAAGCAAGCACCAAGAAATTGGTTTTCAAAGTTTTCTGAAGTCATTAAAAATGCGGGTTTTATCCAATCTCATTCTGATAATTCTCTATTTGTTCGTGCAATAAATTCTTCTATAACTATGGTTCTAATCTATGTGGATGATATGATTATCACTGGTAATGATGATAAAGCTATTCAAGATCTCAAGATTTTCCTTCACCAACAATTCCATATTAAGGATCTTGGTTATCTGAAGTACTTTCTTGGTTTAGAAGTTGCACGATCTAAAGCTGGTATTGTGATATCACAAAGAAAGTATACTCTGGAAATTCTAGACGATGTTGGATTTCTTGGAGTACAACCAGTGGATTCTCCTATGGAAGTAAATTTAAAACTTACAAATAGCCAAGGAGATGTCTTACTTAATCCTTCTCGCTATAGAAGATTAGTAGGACGATTGATTTACCTTACAATTACCAGGCCCGATATCACTTACTCTGTGAATATATTAAGTCAGTTTATGCATGCTCCAAGAAAACCTCACTGGGAAGCTGCTCTTCGAATTGTAAGATACTTAAAGAAAGATCCAGGTTGTGGTATGTTATTTTCATCAAACAGTTCGCTAACCCTTAAAGCTTATTGTGATGCTAATTGGGCAAATTGTCCTATGACGAGAAGATCTACCTCAGGCTATTGTGTTTTCCTTGGAGATTCTCTAATTTCATGGAAGACAAAGAAGCAAAAGACTGTTTCTAGATCATCTTCGGAAGCAGAGTATAGATCTATGGCTGCTGCAACATGTGAAATAACTTGGCTAAGATTCTTGTTTAATGATTTACAAGTTTCATTAGGGCCGGTTGAACTATTTTGTGATAATCAAGCTGCTCTACATATTGCTGCTAATCCTGTGTATCATGAACGTACAAAGCATATTGAACTTGATTGTCACGTTGTGAGAGAAAAGATTCAGGCAGGACATATTATTACCAAGTTTGTTCCATCATCTCTCCAACTGGCTGATGTTTTCACAAAAGCTTTGGGAGGCAAAGAATTTAAAAATATAATACACAAGTTGAACATTCTTAACATTCATGCTCCAACTTGAGGGGGAGTATTAAGATGACTAAGCTTAATTTGTGTCAAAGTGATTAGGCCTTGATTGTGTTAGCTTTGATTATGCTAGCTTTGATTGTGTAAGATTGACTAAGCTTGATTGTAGTTGTTACTTATTTTGTTTGTATTCTTTGTACTATAAATATAGGTGTTCATATTGTACAAATTACAAAAGATATATATTACAAAAAGGATTTCTCCATCTTATCTTTACTTTTTCAAGTAGCTAGTCCCATATAGTAGTAAATTATCTTTGGGACTGAACTAAGAATTACCTTTTATTTATGCTGATATATACGAATCTTAAAACTAGTTAAATTTATACTTTATACATATGAGCTAGGTCTTATTCAATTGGTTAAGTATTAGTTTCCATGATCAAGAATTTTTGTGTTTAATTCCCACTGCTGATTGAATTTTCTCTAGCTTAATACTAGTATTTGTAATTAATTTCCTGTGATACCAATGTAATAGATTTGATTCGATATAGTGTTTGATGTATTCACCAAAAATTCTTAAAAGTAATTATTTGCAATAAAGCTATTTAATTTTACTGTTATTTAGAATCATTGTGTTCTATTAGTGAGAGTCGAACACATGATCTCTTGATTATGGGGTCTTAGCTTCGACATCAAGCTAGGCCTCCTCGGCAAATAGCTAATTATATTTGTACAAATTTGGTAATATTTAGTATTAATATGCTTGTAATAATATTTCAGCTACCAGACATTTATATTAATTTTATTTGCAATGTTGATGTAATCGAATTCAGTCTTAACTTGAACTACCAGCTTCTTGATAAATTAACGTTTTATAATTTAAGATTGCTTTTGTGATTATAAGCTTAATTTATCTAATGATTCTAATCACTTCCAAGTTCCAAACTTCCCTTCTAGCGAGAATATATAGAATTCATTATAGCGGAATACTCATATTCTTCCAATTACAGATTAGAATTATTGTATATTATCTTCAAGGGTTTAGGCTGTCATGATTTAATTTATGTTATCGTGTGGTCGATTATTAAGAAAGGAGCTGAGGTGTAATTCGTAATAATAATTATAAACTTTGGATAACATATACTACTAATTTTTTCCTTTAGATAATACTATAAGTTTTCTCAAAAAAAAAAAAAAAAAGGAAAGATAATACTATAAGTAACTACGCAGCTCAATTTTGGATAATGGTCTGTATGTCGTTTTATGTATTTTAGTTGGGGGGAAGTTGCATATTATATATTTCTAATAATACTCTATTTTTGTATAGATAAGATTATATATGTCACTATTGAGTACACATAATAATGTACTAAACTTTTTACTAGCTTTTCTTCTGTATGCTATAAGCGCGCATAAACAATATATTCTTCGTTTTTTCTTGGAAAAGTAACCAAGTCAAAACAGATATCTCTTGAAAAAGACGAAATCAAGGTTGTTGCATGTTTGCCACATGCTTTGCTAATTGTAGAATTTAAACAATGCCTTCAAACTGTCAAAATACAAAAAGATTAGGGCCTCTTTGTTTGGTGTTTGGGAAAGTAGTTTGAGAGAGTAGTAGAGGTTTGTGAAATAATCTCGACCTGCGTAACGTTGTTTGTTTGAGTTTTGAGAGAGTGGTTTGAGAAATAAAGTAGGTGTAGGTTCTTTTTAGAAGAGTTAGATTGTAGGTGTAAGATGTGTAAGACTTTATGTTAAATCATGTTTGTTGTGAGATAAATTGTGTAAAAGATAGATAACTTTATGTCAAATCATAGTAGAGTTTGTATAGGTTTTGTTTAGAGATAAAAAAAATAGTTGTTTGTTTGGGTTTTGAGATAGTAGTTTGAGAAAATTGAAAGATGAAAATTTTATTTCAGAAAATAGAAAACATGTTTGTTTCCCAAACACAAATTTTTTTTTTAGAAACGCCAAACAAAAAGGTGTGTTTCTTGATGTAAGACTACAAGATTTGATTGGTAACAACTCAATTTTGTTGTTTCTTGCTCAGTTGTCTGAAACTTCATGGATTAAATTGCTTACAATTAAATATTTACAGCTCACTTCTTTCCTTCCCAATATTTACAGTGGCTTTGACACCACGTGAATGTTTAATAAAATAATAGGGAAAATTAGTTCCTATTCTGGTGGATTTAATCCATTTTAGTGCTAGATGAATGCCACATGAGCATGAAAGAATATTTCATGTTCATGTGTCATTCATCCAACTCTAATGAATTAAATTCACTAGAATGATATCTAAGTCAAATAATAGTCAGGTTTATGACGGGCAAAAAAAAGAATATGTAGGCAGTGGGTAAGGAATTGGTTGTTCTAGAACGAATGATACAATACAACCAAATGTAGCTAATTTTATATTCTTAATATTGGCACCTGACCCGATGTTGATCAAATTTAAAGTACAAATATAAAAAGTTCACTTTAAAATTAAATAAACTCTCGTAACATAATGAATCAATCTTATAATTATAAAATATCATGATTGGAAGGATTTGATTGACACAAATTTGGGCTTGATTTTTCCGATTTTATCATACACTAATGGAATTTTCAAAACATATGCAGTAACCAATAGCTAAAGGTCTAAGACATTACCAAAGACTAGTCAATTCAACTTTGCCTTTTCTTCCAAGGCAGTTTTGACATTTAATAAGTCCCGACAACCTTCTAACTTCTCTCTTAACTTAAAATCAACTTTTCACGCTTTGCTCTCTAACTTTTCTCAACAAAATATCCTTCGATCTTACAGAAAACGATCGACATGACTTTATCTATTGTTCAAAGAGTTTTCTTATATATTTAATTTTCCAGAATTCAAGTTTCAAACATGGTCTAAAGGTTTATAGATACCTTTTCAATCAAGTTTTATGCATGGTCTAAAAGGATTTAGGATTCTAGACAATGGGATTGCAAAAGTTACTCTCATATGATATTTATAATCTTCAATTTACTTCTATGTAATTTCAAAAAGAGCATTTTACTCCATGTAATTTTTATAAAATTTTACATTGTCTCCCTGACATTTTTATATGTGCCACTTTACCTCCATATATTATGATAATGTGGCAGTTAATTTATCCTCCTATTTTATGATAAATATGATAATTTACTTCCCTGTGTAACAAAATACTTTTAATGTCACTCTCAATTTCGACAAGTGAGTTACACTCTCCGCCTCAAAAGATAATTGCTTCTATAAAATTTTTACAAGAAGTAAATTACAAATATCATAAGTGTAAATTGCCATTAACCGCAAAAGATATTACTAATAATTTATACTATTCTATTCAACAAGAATTTGTCTATCTACTTAACATAAACTAGTCCAAGTCTAAGAGCAGCCATGGATGATTATTTTAGTCACCCTTGGGACTTTCGAATGATTATTTTAGAAATTTATCTTATTTGAAATCTTAATGAAATGATTATAATATAACTTTTGACAAATTTGTCTAATATATACTTCCTCTGTTCAATTTATTTTGTTCCATGTTCAACTTGACTAAATTGGGAAATTACGAATATTCCTTCTAGTAAGACCCAATTACAAAAATCCCCCTCACGTATGGAGTATTATAAAAACCTCCTTCAAGTTTGTCACCTTCCCCTTGTCTCTAAAAAGTTCTAATTTTGCCCTTGTTTGTTATTTATAATGTTTGTAATATCTTATAAATGTTAAAATTTGGGTGCTAATTGTTGTATCTTATAAATTAGAAAACAAATAATTAGATATTTACTTCCAAAATAATATATCTATATATATATATATATATATATATTATAATTGCCCATAAATTTAAATAAATATTGCAATTTATAATACAATATAAAATTAATTAAATTAAAATATCTTTTTTATAATATAATATAAATTTATTAAATTTACTATTTTAGAAAATAAATTCATCTAACTAAATGTGTAAACAATTTGTTAATATTAATTAAATATCATTACTAATTTATTTATTTAATTTATTATTATACAATTTATATTGCTAAAATAAGTAAATACCTTTTTTTGCAATATTTTATAAAATTGTGGGCAGTTATAAATTTTATCAATTATTTTGGTTGTAAATATATAATTATATGTTTTCTAATTTATTATATATAACAAGTAGCACCCATGTTTTAACATTTATAAGATATTACAAACATTAAATTATAATCAAGGGCAAAACTGAAACTTTTTAGGGACAAGGGGTTAATTGTAAGAAGGTAACAAATTTGAGGCGGATTTTTGTAATAGACAAAGCGTGAGGGTTTTTTTTTGTAATTAGGCATTACCTCAGAGGAGTATTCGTAATTTACTCTTTATAAAAATTATAATAAATAATTTAATTGAAATATTTCACTAATGAGTTGATAAAATCACATGACACTACATATATTAATATTTAAAGGGTTTAATACATAAAAAATGTGATTAATTTAATATGTATAAGTCACTTTAAAGATTAAAAAGTTTGACCGGGTACTGTAACAAAGACAGCAAAATAAATGAAACGGAGTATGTAAACAATGGTCAATACCACTAACATAAAACAAATAAGGAAAACATTCAGCATAACCGAAATGGTTTTTAGCTAGATTGCACGGACTTGACACGGCAACTCGGACACGATGACATGAATTTTTAAAATTTTCAAGACATGAAACGACATAGACACTAATATTAAAATAGATTAATATTTTATTACACAACAAAATAGAACCTAGGGCATCTCCAATCCTAAGCCATCAAAGTGGGTAATCAAATACTCATTTGATGACTACAGTGTTTTGGGGCGCCTGCAAATGTTTTATATTCCAATGCACAGTCATCAAAATGGAACATCAATTTTTTTCATTATTTAAAATTAAGTCAAATTGATATTAAAATAAAATTAAACCCATTTAAAAATGCAATCAAATATAAAAACGTGACTAAAGTGTATATTACAAATATTATATCTTGCTAACTTTTTATATTATATCATATGATAAAATTTAAAAATGTCACGTGTCGATTTGAATTCAAATATCAAGGTATATGATCAGATTTCGTATCCATATAATATAATATATTTATATTATATCAAGATAGATAAGATATTATATCTTGCTAATTTTTTTTTTATTTATCTAGATATGTTGCAAGTATAATTTTGTGATGAAAATGATGTTTAATTTATACACAAAATTTTGCAACGGCTCTTTTTCAAAAAAAAAAAGTTACTGTTTTCAATCTTCTAGCCGTTGGGAGTGTGAAATTTTTCCTCTTGGCCCTATTTTTTATGGCAGGAGCTTCTGGACATCAATTTGATGGCTCAAATAGGGCCTCCATTGGAGAGGAGTTTTTTTTATTTCAGCCATCAAATTGGAAGTTAATGGGTTTGATGACCCATATGGGGTCTCCATTGGAGATGCCCTAAGTCTCATGAGCAAATAACCACTTTAAGTTATGCAATAGAAAGAGTTAAACTCACCGTTTGAGAGCTTGAATCCAACGGAGAAGGTTGTCTCAATCCTCCTATATTTATAACAATTTCAGTGACGATAATGATTTTTTGAAATTTATTAGCAATTATACAATTTTATATATATATATATATTTGGTAAATATATGATTATCAATTTATTAATTTATGAGATATTATAACTATCATTTTAGTTTTATTTTTTAAGATATTACAAACATTTAAAATTGAAACTATTCAAGGATAATGTGTCAATTATAAAATGGTGACAAACCAGAAGGGACCCTATATGTAAATCATGTACTGAAAGAAAACAAAATACATATGGTTGGTTTATAATGAGTTAGGCTCATATTGCATCTGAGTGAAATACGTTTGGAACAATTAACCATTTGTGGAAGATAGTAAAGTTTTAACCCGGCCCCTCACGCTTTTAGCTAAATACCCATCCATGCCCTTGAGTATAAGGGGCAATGACCATCGTTTTTTTTAAAAGTATAGGGTGTTAAACGCCAGTTAATTTTTTCATCTACTAAATTGGTCAAAACTGCATTTTTTGTACCACAAGAATGGAACCGTAAGCACTTTCCATCTTGTATTTTACAAAGCTGCACTTTCTTTGTCCTAATTTTCAAAATATTTTGCTCTTTGGGTCTTATGACTCCTTCTCAATCCAATTTGGGAAAAAAAATGCAGTTTTGTAAAGCGTGGACAAAAGTCTTGACGGTTCAAACCCATGGGACCAAAACTGCAATCTTGCCAGCTAAAACCCCCGTGTGCATTTTTTTTAGATCATAACCCTTTATGCACTTTTCTCAAAAAAAAAAAAAAAAGAAACCCTTCATGCACTTGAGTATAACGGGCGGTCAGCATTGTTTTCAAAAAGTATAGGGGGTTAAACGCCCATTTATTCTTTTCACCTACAAGGGGCTACAATGATTAAAACTGCATTTTTTGTCTCTACAACGCAGGACCTTATGCACTTTTGTTTACTCTCGTACAAAACTGCGGTCTTTTAATCCTAATTTTTCAAAATATTTTACACTTTGGTCCTATCACTCCCTTTCCATATAATATGTACAGTCTTATCAGACCAAAATTGTGAAACACAGATTATTCTATGTAACCAATAGTGTTAGGACCAAAAGAAAAAATATGACCAAAAGTGCAGAAATTGGATAGGAAAACAGGGTGATAGGACCAAAAGAGAAGAACATTTCCAAAATTGGGATAAAAGATGCAATTTTGTAAAGGGCCGATCGAAAGTGTCGATGGTCCGATCCCGTTGTACTAAAAATGCAATTTTGCTGGGTAAATTGCAGATTGGCCCCATAAGGTAAAACACAAATGGACTACTTTAAAATGAGAGGAGGGAGAGAGTTCCAGAAATACGAATCCAAGAGTAGCCAAAAACACTTGAACGAACTCATCCCACTTTCCAAAAAGACTTTCATCGTCAACTTCAACGAAATCCTCAACCTCACCACCAGCGCCACCGCCTCCACCACCATATCGTAGTATTTTTTTATCTGAATCTGCTGCTTCAGTAAATCCTCAACTGAAGGGCTCTTTTTGAAAGGGCTCTTTTTGAATGGAGAAGCCTGGTACCATATGATCAATATGCAAACTCACATTTTCATTTAGAAAGAGCTCTTAACATGAACTTTATGAGGATCTACTTCACCAATAGTAAGAACTGAACAGGTCACACGTTGTAAGGTTCTTACAAAACCACATAATCCACATTTCAAACAGCTGAGTGCTTTAGCTACATCTCAAATTAATATTCAAGTAGTAGGTTTTTAATGGCAATTAACCCCCCATGATATGCATTATATTCAATTTATCTCCCTGTAATTTGAAGAAAACACTTCACCCCCTATTGCCTCCTGACATTTTTAAACTTAAAAAAAAAGGTGCATAGACTAAAACTACCCTCTTATGTGGCACTTTACCCTATCTTATGATAATTGTTGCACTTCACCACCCCCACCCTCCGAATTATGATAAATGTTGCATTTTACTCCCTATGTAACAAAAATATTCTACATGCCCACTCTCAATTTCGGGCAAGTGAATTATACTCTCCGGTAAATTGCTCCTCTCAAATCATATTCTACATGCCCACTCTCAAATCACGGGGGGATAAATTGAACATTGTGCATATAACAGGGGGTAAAATGGTATTAGCTCTTTATTACCATTGAATGAAATACTATATTCTTGGTAATAACACTGCAACAACAATCACGTGACAAGAAGTAATAATACTCCCTTTTCTAACGATTACCAAGATGTTGAATATAGGGAAGAAAAGGATATCAATTTATAGGATTCTTTTTTCCAATTATTTTTAAAAGGCAGAGTCTTCTTTAGAGTTTCAGGGTGGGGGTCATCTAAGTTGCAACTTGGCATGAAACACTGCACTTAATACTTATGTAGATATGCAAATATACTTATGATCTGGGAAGAACCCCCTGTTGAGGTAATTCCCATGCATTGGAATGATCTTTGTAATTTTCTTTAACCTCTTTCGTACCAAAAAAGAGATGGAAATACAGATGTCAAACTTCCACATAATCACCAAGTAACACAAAAGTTGAACATAGCGTTCATACATTCACTTAAGATGCTCTCAAACTCATGAACAAACTATTCAAAATCAAAATAAGACAATAAAATCTTGGTATTAATCATCATCTTCATCTTCTGAATTCAGAAAATTCTTGATTATATATCTGTATTTAGCGGGGCTATCATACCATGTGGGAGTATAAAGTATCTCACGTTCAAGCCAATATGGATCGTAGTACTCCTCTTCTCTCATCCTTTGGAAGAATCTCTTCCACTGGCCCATGAGTCGCCTTAAACGAATACTCATTTGTCTTTTAAAGAGAAACTTCGTTAAATCTTTTGCTAGTACAGTTATCTCTTCACCTTCAATTATGTAAATGTACTGAAAGAAAACAAAATACATATGGTTAATCATAACGTAGACTCATATTGCATCTTATGCCTGAGAATGAAATACGTTTGGAACATTTAACCACATGTGGTAAATAGTTTTAACCCCATTATTCTTTTAGAAATTAAGCTCATTACACCGTTTCATGCACTTGAGTATAAGGGGCGCTGAGCATTGTTTTTAATAGTATAGGGGATACGCTAGTTTATTTTCTTCACCTTCAAGGGGCTAAAATGGTTAAAACTGCATTTTTGTCCCTACAAGACTGGACTGTATACATTTTTTGTCTCGTACAAAACTGCAGCTTTTTAACCTTATTTTTCAATTTATTTTACACTTTTGTCCAGTCACCCCTTTTCCATATAATTTGGACAGATTATTCTAAGGGCCAGCTCCAACCCACAAGGGGGTGGGTGGAGATGGCCCTCCCCCCAGCCCTGGGCAGTACCCCAGACTATTAGCAGCCTTGTTTAATTTAATTAATTAGAAATGGAAGATACATTTAATTATAAAAATTGTGTAAGATTTAATAACAATTTGTTTCCATTGTTGCAATTTCGTTGTTTCCGTGTAATCGTTGTTGTTTTTCTTGTATCCGATGTAATATTATTATGCTTAATTTTATTATTATTGTCCATACAGTTATTATTATTCATTTTCATATTTATTATTAATATTATTAATTTTCAAAATTAATATTAATTTTATTATAGATAATAATAGGTGAGAGTGGGGAAGTTTTTTTTTTAAATAATTGGTGTTGTTAGACCTGAAGGTTGGAGACGGTGCCCAAGGGGGGTGCATATTTATCCGGGGTGGAGGTCGACAGCCCTAGGCTGTGAAAGCCCAATGGGTTGGAGATGGCCTAAGGGACCAAAAGTGCAGAAATTGGATGGGAAAACGTGGTGATAGGACCAAAAGTAAAGAACATTTTTAAAAATTGGAATAGAAAATGAAATTTTGTAAAGCGCAGACAGTAAGTGTCGATGGTCCAATCCCGTGGGACTAAAAATGCAATTTTGCCGCTTAAGTGCATTTTGGCCCATAAGGTAAAACACAATTGGACTACCTAAAGATAAGAGGGAAAGAGTACCAGAAATACGAATCCAAGAGTAGCCAAAAACACTTGTACGAACTCATCCCACTTTCCGGAAAGACTTTCATCTTCAGCTTCACCAAAACCATCACCACCACCAGCGCCGCTGCCTCCACCCCCATCTCCACCACCATCTCCACCATCATAGTATTCTTGTTTCTGAATCTGCTGCTTCAGTAAATCCTCAACTGAAGGGCTCTTCTTGAAGTTTCCCATGACTTTCTCAAGAGCTTTCCATGGAGAACCCTGATACATTATCAATATGTGAACTCACATTTTCCAATGGAAAGAGCTCTAAATATGAACTATATAATGATCTACTTCACCAGTAGTAAGAACTGAACAGATCACACGGTATAGATCAACTCATCAAAGTAATATTCAAGAAGTATGTTTTTTTACCATTGAATGGAACACTATATATTATTGGTAACAAGACTGCAACAACAATCATGATATTCATGTGACAGAAATATCAATTGGAACAGCCATGTTAACTTAACTCCCTTTCTTAACAATTACCAAGATGTTGTAAAATTAAGAGGAAGAAAAAGGGTATCAAGTAGGATTTTTCTTTTAAGCCAGAATCATCTTTAAAGTTTCAGGGTGGGAGTCATTTAAGTTGCAACTGAGCATGAAACACTGCATTTATACTTAACTAGATATGCAGATTTTATTAACTACTAAATTATTGGCTAGGGTTGGTTCTCGTATATCGTCAAATTATCGTTTAATATTCATTTTATTTTTTAACTTTTCATGTAATATAAAGTTTTGATAATCCTCAAATTGTTATATTTTAACTACAAAATAGCAGAAATAAAATCCAGCACTAGACCTGAAGGGTCATAGCAAATCTACGAGCTTCGCAACAAATTCTAAAAGATTTTATGTTATATGGACCTCATCTTCATTTCCACAATATTTGAGTTTATTTGAAATTAAGAAAATACTCGACAAAGAAAAGTTCATGAACCCAGTTACCTCATTTCCATTTTCAGACTTGTCTTTACCACCAAACAAACAGACAGGTGCCGTCTGCTGGTACCTAGACGTGGCATAAGTCAGTTTCTGAGGGATCTTATGCAATTTTGTTCCCAAGTATATCGATTCCTTGTTAAGTTGAAAAGCACTGACTGGGAATGCAGAAGGTGAACAAGAAAATTGGCAGCCAATGATATTAATGCAACTCATTTCAACAAATGGCCTAATTCATAATCTCTACAAGTTCTCAAAAGTAGAACTGCATATCAAACAATTAAGAAACTTATTAGAGTTTGTTTAAACCATATAACAAATAAAAAAAAACACATCATACTTGGTATATAATCTGACATGATTGAAACAAGAAAATCACGTCCAATCAGGGCCGGCCGGACATATTTCGGGGCCCTATTTCACAAATTAGATGATACTTTATGGATTCAACTGTTATATATTTTTATGACATTTCATTCTTAAACTTTCTCTTAACAAAAGCAATATATATATAGTATCGAGAATATAGTTATATAACAAATGTAAGTTAACAAATATAATTTTTTACTTGTCAGAATCAGTAAATAGGTAGAATATGAAAGTTAAATATTTCTGCTCACACTACTATCTTAGGTAGGGCTGTGCAAACTGTAAAACCGAACCTTACCAAATTTCGTTATACCGGCTAGTTCGGTATTTAGAGATCTCGTATCTTTTGCCAAACTGAAAATTTTGGTTTGGTTCAGTAAATTACAGATTCAGTAAGGTTCAATTTGATTCAGTACAAAAAAAAGAAAAATTATTGAATCAAAAATAATTTGTCTTGAATACATAGGTAAATAATAATATGCTTCGTACCACTCTAACCACTAACCATCCAATGAACTTGAATAGAAATTATAAAGAATACACCAGAGACCCCCTAGCCTCAGTCCCCTCTACAAAAATTACTTTAGCATCATTCAAGTTTTGGGTTTTAAATGCAATTAGAACCCAATTAATTAAGAGAAAATCAGAAAAAGAATAAAATTGGGCATTTAGAATTTGGACTGTACCTCTGTAAATTAAAAATCTGGCCCGAGAGAGAGATAGTGGAGGCGCGATGGGGTAGGTAGTGCGGCGGCGTGGTGGGATTTTGAATTGAAGAAGAAGAAGAAGAAGAAGATTTGGGTTTTGCTTTAGGGCACCGTAGAAGAAGTGAGAAGAGTGAAGTGAAGGATTGGAAATTTGGAACGTGTCTTTACCTTGTACGAATTGGGATTAAAAATAAAAACTGGGTATATCGGTAGAATTATGTAAGGTAACCTATTGTTAATATCGAATATCGAAATTTATAATGGTTCGGTAATGAATCTCACTTCGTATATTAAGCTAAAATTTTATTTCAATATATGGTTTATCGGATCGTGCACAACCATAATGTTAGGGATTTGATGTCGTTGCATTAAATATAGCTGAATCGTATCAATTTTTGATATATCTAGTCTGACGTGATAATTTCAAAATTTGTACAATACATCAAACTAAGGCCATCTCCAATGGTTGAGCCCGGGCTAGCCCAGGGCCATCCCGGGGCCCTGCTGGTCGTCTCCAATGGTTGGGGCTCCGTGGGGGAATTAATTAAATTTTTTTCCTTTGCCCACTCTCACTTAATATTATAGTTTTAAATTTTGCTAATATTAATATTAATAATAGTAATTATATTAGTACTCGTAATTTAATTATTAATTATATTAAAATATTAGCACTCGTAATTAAAATAACACATTAATTAAAATTACATACAACACATTAAATTATACACATAAAAATTAACCATATCAAAATTAAAATAACATTATTTAAAATAACACATTAATTAAAAATTACATACAACACATTAAATTATACACATAAAAATTAACCATATCAAAATTAACCATTTAAATTTATACACACACATTAAATTATACACATAAATCATTAAAAGAAAAACAAAAAAAAAAAAAAGGAACGGCCAATCATAATCTTTCAAGGAAAAATAATAAATTGGAAAATAATAAATTACAAAAAAAATACTACTACTACTACTTTTACTTAGTACACACACTCACTCACACACACAAAGACACACACACACAAACAGAGCTCGAATCCTTGTTTCTCGAGCCATCCATTCACGGATATCAAGGAATTTCTGCTTTTTCATTTCAATCCCTCAATTTTTCATTACTAACCAATTTTCTTTCTTCCCCAAATTTTAATGGTCACTCCTGCTAACCTTTTCTAAAAAGCCAACCCCCGATCTATCTGATTCAATTCAATCACATAAAAACTGAATCAAATCCATGTGAGCAAATATATTTACTTCTCTAAAGGTTTCATTTTTTTTTTAAAGAGGGGCGCGTGTAAACTTCCCAAAAACCCACGCGGGACCGCGGGCTGGCCTGCGGTCTCCGCGCAGTCCGCGGCCCCGCCCATTCCGCCCCGTTGCCGACCCCGAGCCCGAGCCCTCTCCGTCTCCAGCCGTTTCCCCAGCCCGACCCCGACCCCGGCCCCGCAAGCACCATTGGAGATGGCCTAAATTATTCAGTTGGACTATCAAACGGTTCAGTCCGTTACAAATAAACGAGACGTAGATGTAATTTAAGTATTCTTTATAATAAATATTACATCAAATTCTAAATTTTATTAATTAATAAAAAACAACAATATCATAACAAAATATATACTATATATTATATATATATATGTATTCCAAAATACAAAGACATAATAAAACAAAAATACTTGTACTAACAATTAACATATTCTCCCTCCGTTTTATTTATTCATTTTGGAGGATTGCACACGGATTAAAAATTATAATAAATAATCACTTTTTTAAGTAAAAATCCCAAAACACCATTTTAATCAAATAATCATAGCATTAATAGGAAGGGTAAATTTTGTATAAAAATTTTAATTCTACATTGAAATTCTAAAATAAATAAATAAAACGGATGGAGTAATTATTATCATTTGACACCAATAATATATAAAAAAAAGAGCTTATTTAATACTACTACAATGATTAAAAATAAAAATAAAATTAATACCACAATAATTTGCAAAACAAAAAATGCAATTAATCAACGAATATTGACCAATCACAAACTTTGTTTTGTTTGCAAATTGGTTTGGGCGTTGCCAACAAAAAACTGGCAAAAATTCATTTTTGGCACCATAGAACTAAGCGTTTTTCAATTTTGGTACCATGCTGTCAATTTTGGTACCAATTATGAACGTCGTTTTCAATTTTGGCACTTCCGTCAGTTGACCGTTAAGTCAATTGACGGAAATACCAAAATTGAAAAGGTCAGTTAGAATTGGTGCCAAAATTGAAAAACTCCTTGTTCTATTGTGTTAAAAATGAATTTTTGCCAATTCCCCTCACCAATTACTTCCAATTCACAATTTATGTCATCCCATTTTAATAATAATAATAATAATAAGAATATTAATAATAAGAAAATAGTAAGAAAATTATATTAAAAAAATATTTGGGTACACAATAATAATAATAATTTTTTGCTACACATGTTATCATCAAAATCACTTCTTATTAAATTGACTCAACTTCATCCAACAATTCCCCCCCTTTTTTTTTATGATGACAAAACATTCAACTAAAAATGTCTTCTAAGTCTTCTGTTTGGTCTTCACTCAAAGATAAAAATCAGTTGGCTAAATAAGAATATACAATTATCTTCTGATTTGAACTTATGCTTTTCAGTTGCATCATTCTTTCAGTTGTAAGTTGTCTTCTTCTCATTTTCTTCTTTCTCTTCTTCTTCTTATTATTCCAATAACTGAGACGTTGTTTAGATGCATTACTTCTTCTCATTTTGAAGAGTTAGAAGCGATTATTTGTGGATTTCCTTTAAATAGTTCGAAATTATATAAACAACTTTTAAACCATATTTGAAAGTCGGGTTGAAATAATAAATGAACAAATCAATAAATTGCATTGATGTGCTATATAAAAAAATATGAATAAAATAATATAGAAACTAATTTTATATACTCATAGTTAAAATAAAATACTTTAAATAAGTATGCAAACTATTATATGAGAATGTATATATATTTATATTCTCAAATTTACATTTAGCCAACTAAGTTGATCTTAGTTTTATTTGCATATATGTCAAGAGATATTCCTTAATTTAAAATTAGAAGTATTATGAAACTTATGAATAAATATATTTTTTTAATAAAATTCAATCTTTATGAATGATAATTCATTTTTGGCATCATAAAATTAGCTGTTTATAATTTTGATATCATCGTCTCAATTTTGACTGACATTTTCAATTTTGGTACTTCGTTAGTACTCCAAAATTTAAAACGACCGTCAAAATTAGTACCAAAATTGAAAAACGGATAGTTATCAACCAAAAACGAAAAAACCCCACGATATTACGGAGAAAACTCAAAAAGCTCTCGGACATAGTGGGTATGGCGGCGGAAGAAGAATTTTCCACCGGAGCGCCGTCATTTCTTGAGATGATGTCTGCATTTCTCGCCATGGAACCACCAGACGTCGTAGTCTCATTCGCCAGGTCATCCATTTACTCATGAATTATTCTTTTCAATTTCATTGATTTAATCATTAAATATGCAATTTTATACGGAAACCAGGGAGTTTGGCGGCGGTTCCATCACCGAGAATATACAGAGTTGCATTTGGCACCACTGTATTAGCAAAGCTGT
Source organism: Penstemon eatonii (assembly GCA_038501285.1). Taxonomy (NCBI): domain Eukaryota; kingdom Viridiplantae; phylum Streptophyta; class Magnoliopsida; order Lamiales; family Plantaginaceae; genus Penstemon; species Penstemon eatonii. The sequence continues at coordinate 1,110,898 of JBCEGF010000586.1, read as the reverse complement.
AAGCCTTTCCAAAAAAATTTGAAACCAAAAAATTTGAGTACTACTTTTGGAAATAAAATAAAGTGTGGGTTATTTCTTAATAGGATGTGAAGTTGCAGGGGCCTTATCTGAAAAAAATTCTCAAGAAGCTCATTCTTGAAATTGAATCTAGTGGCGGAGTCGTTTTGGATGAACTGTACGAACAGTGTGCATCTTATATGATTTCCTTAAAGGTAATCGGACATAAGACTCTTATTAGTAGTTCAATTTTCTTTTATTTTATATTATGTGTTAAAAACTTTTTTATTGTTTTATTTATGGGTTAGGACGAAGATGCTAAGTATGGGAATTATAAAGTCCTGAAAACAATCTCATTCCTCTTTCCTAATGGTAAACTTCTATGAGTTTCTCACTTTGTTTCATATTTTCTTTTTAACAATTTGGATTTAAATTGTGACTGTCCTACTAATTTAATGCGTGTGAAGAGTCTCGTGGAGGGTCAATTTTTCGAAAGTCTACTAAATTGGATGTTCGGCTTCAGTGTTCTGTCAACATGCTTGAAGGGGATACAGGGTAACACACAGATTATTGTCTTTTCGTTTCCTTGAGATTAAAATACGTCCTTGCTCTACAAACATTTATAATTTATATAGGAAAACAATCAGTTTCAAGTATATGTTGCTATTTTGTGAAAAATCCTAGTTCAAGTTCTGCAATCCGAACTATTAGACAAGATATCTGTTAGATAGAACGGTTGACTTTACTTGTATTATCATGTACATAATATAGTTTGAAATATTGAATGCATTGGAAGAAGGTCACATGAAGTAGGGAATTCAAAAATAAGAGAGTTATATTGAATTTGCAATCTTCTTGTTCAGATGATATTATTCTCTTCTCTGTTGATCTAACATGATCTTTAACTAAGCTCTGTTGACAAAGTTTGCTTGTGTAGCTTTCGTTTCATCTGCTCATAGGAGTTAAGTGCCAACATTACTGTTTAACCTTGTTTGTTTGCTGCCTTTGTTGTTTTATGTGCAAATGGCTATATAGGTGCTCTATTTGGCCATCAAGCCTTTTCCTGTCAGAATTTATACTTTCTTTTCCAGGAATATTCGCAAATAAAAGTTGCTTTGAGGTGAGAGAATGCTATTTTCTTTTCTCTTGGTTTAGTTTGTTAATGTTTTTTCAAACTCTATGTGCAAAAATCACAAAGTTTGTTACTATATAACTATGTGCTGCTGTTGATTCTTTTATGAATACTGTGGTTATTCTCCGAAATTGTTAATCATATAGGCTGCTGAATCAACAGGTCGGTTCTGGTGTTGGATTGGTTGGTGTCTGCCTAAGCCATGTGAAAGCATCCAAGGTAGGCTTGTCTCTTCATGATAAGTGCGGTGGAGTTTTTGCTGGCACTAAAAGATGCCTTCCAACAATTTTTAGTAGTGAATTCATATAAATGTTTCACATACTGATATCAACTTATAAATTTGTCCCGCAATTTGGTATCTAAGTTATGCTCCTTATATCCCACAAACGATGTCCACTATTCTATTTTTGTTTAAGAATATTGGTTGATCAAGTGCCTATTATTATGCCCTTATATATTCTTTTATAAGTTGGAATTTAGGTCATACTGCTGTCACTATACTTAGAAAATGAATTAGAAGAATTAAAATCATCTCGTGCGTAATGGACATTTGCTTTTATTCATATGGGAAATCGATGGCTTAATTTTACCAGAATAATTGGTTTTTTAATGCATAAAGCTCGTTATTTTATTTATATTAGTCTTCTTGAAAAAGTCAAAGTGGGCACCCTTTTTTGGACAGATTTGAGTAGTACTTTCGGGATCACGCCTAAACCTGTAAACTTTGTTTTTCTTGCGTACAAATATTCATCATGGGAAGTAATTCCTCCTAAATATAGAATTAATTTATTAATTGAATATTTCAATAGAGCCTTGGATTGATTTGTCAATTTTCTTTCCAATATACTAAGATTCTTGGAGATTTGAATTCCTAGATGTATGTTATGATGCAGGTGATCCTAAGTGATGGTGACTTATCAACTTTAGCAAATATGAAGGTTAACTTGGAACTGAACAATCTGAGTACTGGAAATATAGTAGACCACAATAAGGTGAGTCAGAATCACTTGTTGGTCGTGTTCAATTTTGTTTTCTTATTTCGTAACTCTTTTCAAGGCTCAGTTGGACATAATATTCTTTAAACTTCACATTCTTAATGCATATTCACAAGGCTCCCTATAAGATTGTGTTTGTTTGATTTAGAATTTTACATGGATGTTAATAATTTTGTACTCTTCTCTGTTTTTATGGCATCTCCTGGAGCGATGGTTTAAGAACAAAGTAGCTGATCCAATATTATCTATAGGTACATTGTGTTTGTTTGCCGTGGGAATCTGCATCGAAGGATGATCTCTGTGGTTTTGCCCCGGACATAATGTAAGTACTTTGTCTTAAAATATTATCCCACTAAGATGATTTGTATTTTTCAATACCTAGTAATTAGTATCTCAGATTAGATTACTTACTATTGGGCATTGTCGTACATAGACATATAGGTGAAAATACCTATATACCATGCGGTTAGGTGAAACTACCGATATATTCCGAATATAATGTAAGTAACCTCATGCTTGCATGTCATCCCAGTAAGATGATTTTGGTTTTTTTAATTTCCAAATGTCCCCTCGCCTAGTATTACTTCCCGTAGAAAGATTACCCCCCATCAAGCTCTGTGGTACATGGGCATCCAGGTGAAATTACCCACATGCATGCCCTCCAACGTTAGGTCGTTTGATTATAAATTTACGATAGAATTCACATTTCACTTGCTAGATTTCAATCTTTCCTTGAATCTCCCTTTTTTGGAATTTATAATCTTTTCATTTACTTATTATATGAGATCTAGCCGAAGTATATTGATTTTTCACATTCATTTCCGCAGTTTGGGTGCAGATATAATCTACGATACATCATGCCTTCCGCATCTTGTGCGGGTCCTAAGCATTCTTTTGAATCGTGAATGTTCACACAAAGAGTTTAGCACCGGTGATGAGTTAGATGCTTCCCAATTAAAAGAAACAAATGAAGAATTGTTGTGCCATTCTTCGGTTAAAGGTCCTGTTGCATATATTGCTTCGGTGGTTCGTAATATAGACACTTTTAACTATTTTCTTACACTGGCTGAACAGGCTAACCTTATTGTCACAGACATTTCACACAAGGTCCAAGTCTCTAATTTTCTTCCTTACTTGAGATCTTACCAGCGAAATAGCATACGATTGTTGAGAATTCGTGTGTAAGCAAACAAGTATTGCTGTGCATTTTCTACAGAGTTGCATTTACAGACAAATTTGTTGAGTTATTTGAGAATTCATGTGTAGTTAGCTTATTGAATGATAATATATAATAATAGATAGCTAAAAAATTTTCGGGCCTACTATTTATTGGAGATTTGTATAATATATATGTGTCTATTAGAAATTTAATAAATCACAAGATATGAATGGGCGTGGATTACTGCGAATTCCATTGAACAATATATTGGTCGAATTTGGTAGGATTCTTGATTGAATTTGATTTAATTTTGAAATGGAATGGGTTAGAATATGTTTTCATTGAGCTTATTACAAGTCTTATTTGAATAGTTAGAATATGTTTTCATTGAGCTTATTACAAGTCTTATTTGAAAAGTGTATATCTTTTTAGCTTATGAAATCAGACTATAATAGTTGGAATAAATAACAAACTGGATGAATAAGGTTGTGACTTGTGTGTACTGTACAGTGTACTTCTTTAGGTATGCATCAAGAAGGCATTCTGTTGATTAAATTTGCAATTTCTTTTTATTATATATATATATATATATATATATATATATATATATATATATTGGTGGATAAATATTGTTTCACATGATGCTGATCGACAAATGAATTCTATAATGGAGTATAATATAATTTTAGCTCTTTATCAATGAACTTAAAAATTACTCCATAATTAGCTTTTTATTCTCGGTGGCCAGGTAAAGGAAATAAAAAGTAAAAACTGAAAAAATATAAAAATAGAAATAAGCGGGACCCACGCCAGAACAATAACAAGAGGGCGCAAGCAGTCTTTGGTTGGAATCTATCATTTATTCAAAGCATCAAAACGACGTGGTCTCACAGTTAAGCCGCGAGACGATCGTCGTTTTTCAATCGAAAAAAAAATGAGTGAAGAAGGCGGAGGAGGGAAGAGAGGTTTCTCGGCGGAGCAGTCATCGACTACGCCGCTGCCCAATTATCATTACGGTACTTTTCAAGGCGTGGCGAATTATCAACCTCAACCCTCGGCGCCGTCTCAATCGGTGATGGGTTTCCCTCAACCTGTGCCTCCTGCTGGCTTTTCCGGTGCACCGCCGCATTACTATCCTCACGGATATCAAACGGTTCCAGGTATTTTCGAATTTTCCTAAATTTGGTATAGATTCTTCATTGTTGCCATGTTGGTTTTGCTTTACAAAAATGATAAGCCTGGAGAACTCTTGTCCTTCATCGTTAATCAAAACAATTCAGAAACTTTGTAGTTCTATTTCCTTTTGGCTGATACAATAATATATCTTATAGTTAGTCTCAAATATTTTGTTGGAGGAGTATAAGAAACCTGGAGTTTTTTTTTTTTTTTTTTTTTCTGATAATTAAAAGATTAGAAACTTGGAACCTTAATATAGACATATAATAAGAAAATATAGTTGAAAAGATCGATCAAATAGGAAATTCAGCAACTCGGGTAAGCATGGCTCCTTGTGAGCCATAACATGATGTTGTCGATATTTGTATATATTTCACAAGCTCATAGTTCAGATCATGGGTGGTGAAATTCAAGGTAAACTGTTCCAAAGTGACCTTTAGCTAGTAATAAATTAAACTTTCAGAAAAGTGGATTTGAAACTAAGATGGAACTATATCTAAGTTATGGGATTAGATTTTCAAAGGTGAATAAGCTAGGATTAAAATGAGACGAGGCCTTATATTTGGGAGCAGAAATAAAAATTCTCCCATTTTATAACTGGCATTGCCTTTTACCGTTTTCTTCTCTTTTCTTTTATTCTTGTTACAGGTTATGCTGTTGCTGAAGTACGACCTTTCAGAGAGGATCGGCTCCCTTGTTGTGGTGTGGGGATTGGGTGGCTCTTGTGAGTTCTTATTTTCATTATCATGCTCTTAGTCTTAGTAATCATTATTTCCCTTCGTTCACTCAGGTTATGTGCATAAACTCATCAAACAGTTAGTGATTTTGCAACTCTTAAGATCATTTAAATGGTTTTGCTTCTAATATTTGTTCTATTTTTTTTTTCTCAATATGCTTTTCTTTTATTACCATTTTAAAAGTTCACCATATGTTGCCAAAACTTCAGAGAGCAGAAAACAATTATACAATAAGCTACATATCTGAAAGATATTCTTCCCAGGAATCTACATTGTTATCCGATCAAGAGGAATTACTAGCAAAATTGGGTAAAAGGAAAATTTTCTAAATTTTTTATAGTTGAATTATATTTTAAAATTTTTGGTACTTGCTGCAATCTCTCTATATTTAGTTTTGTAAATGTAAAGGTTGCCCTCAGCGCTTTTGCTACATTCTAAACATTACAGTTTTGCATGCTTAATTTGTTAAGTCCTTCTGTTAAATATAAGTTGGTTAGTGATTTAACTTGCTTTTGTTTGCAAGGTTTATAACTGGTTTCTTTCTTGGTGCAATACCCTGGTATATTGGAGCTTTTCTACTGTTATGTGTGCGGTTGGATTACAGAGAAAAGCCTGGACTAATTGCCTGCACTTTAGCTGTAAGTGTGTGTGTTTACTCTTCCCTTAACTGTTCTTTTTTTCCCACAGGAATAACTTGAATCCTTCAAAGGATTTTAATGTATTCATATATTTGTGAATAATTGCAGGCTCTGTTAGCTGCACTAGCTGTTACTCTTGGCGTGACAAAGGCAACTCGTTCCTGGTGAATTTTGCAATTTGTATATACTTGATTAAACTACATACAATGAAACCCGAGGAAATATCGTTCATTATAATTATTTCTTCGTTTTTTTTCTGAATTTTTTAGTAGTAAAGAATTGGTCATTTGGTAAATTAAACATTTAAATGGGTGTCTGCATTGTGGTTTAGTTTAAATTTGTTGTTTTCTTTACTTTATCTCCTCCTGATATTGAAGGCTGAGCTCTCCCATGTATGTAGGGCTGTCAATGGGTCGGATTCTGGTCGAATCAGGCTCGTCCAGATCCGGCTCCATTTATATCGGATCGAATCATGTCGGATTCGGATATTACTCGGATCTAGATTTTTTGAATCCAACGGATCTTGGTCGGATTTGGCCGGATATCGGATATTTTTCGGATTCAATAAATTTGTATTTAAAAAGTTAAATTAATATTTATTTCCTAAAACAAGTTTATTATCTTTTCAATTTTATTTAATTTTAGCTCACATTTTTAAAGTTTCTTTACTATATTTATATTTGTAGAATGAATATATTGGTTTAAATAAATTTATAAACAAATTGTAAATTACTATCTTCTTAAATTGACGTTGAAATATTATTAATGATACTTATTTTTATAAATCATTTTGTATATATATCTTTCTTTTTATTTGTTGTCGGATACGGATCTTTAACGGATCGGATCGACCTAAATCCATTCGCTCCATGAGTTTCGGATTTTGGATCTTTATAATCGGATCAGGTCCATCGAATCTCTAATCGGACAATTATCTTAATAAATCGGATCGAATTCGGACGGATCCGGATTGAAATCCGCCCCATTGACAGCCCTACATGTATGTATAGCAAATTTGACCCCAAGATGAATGTACAAAAATACGATTGTAGGTAAATCATATTATCGTTGAAGAAAAATGAATTAAGGAAATGTATGATAGATAGTAACCTGTGAAATGCTGTGTATGAAGTTATATAAATTTACCCGACTACACTACATGAGATTATTTTTTCATATTAAATTATGATAAAATCAAACAGTTGATTTTAAAAACTTAACCTTACTAGTATTATTCACTTTTCCTTATTTCATTTCTCATCAATGGAATTTGAAACCCGACCAATGAAAGCAAAACTCATTAATAATACATAGCACTCAACAATTATTTTATTTTATTGTAATAGTATTGAAATGACTTATTTATCATCATGTAATTATGTAATACATAGATAAAATATTTTATTTTATTGTAATAGTATTGAAATGACTTATTTATCATCATGTAATTATGTAATACATAGATAAAATTGAAACGGGTAAACTTCCCATCTTACTCGTAAACTTTTAATAGTCGGTATCACAACTATAAAACGAACGACGGATAAGATATTAATATTCATCAGATAAAAATATAAAAGACGGATCAGCCCGTAACCCAGTAGTTCATAAAGCTAAACGAACAAAAAGCCCAGCCCAAGATAGGAACTAGGGTTTCTATGTATGTACCTTTTAGCCTCACAACAAAACCCTACACTCAAGCGCCTCTCACGCACAAACTCCCCACCCTACAGAGAAAGACAGAGAATTCGAACTCCGTCGGATATGGTGACTTTCAGGGTATGCATCTTCTGTTCTTTGTCTATATACGATCATTTACTCGTTTGTTTATCAAAAAAATGTGATTGATCGTTGTGTTTATTTTGTATGTTGTGTAGTTCCATCAGTACCAGGTGGTTGGGAGAGGTTTGCCGACGGAGACCGATGAACACCCGAAGATCTTCCGTATGAAGCTTTGGGCCACCAATGAAGTCCGTGCCAAGTCCAAATTCTGGTATTAATCTCCCTTTTCTGATTCATAAAATATAAATATGTATTTATGTGTGTGTGTCAGTTCGATTTGAGACGGTCTAGATCCTTTTGTTCTCTGATTAGGTTGTTTAGTTTTTGAGAACGTTTTTACATAACTTTAGACGGTGATTGAGATTTATAAGCGAACTATTGAAATGGTATTATGTTGATTTTTCTGTATGAAGGTACTTTTTGAGGAAACTAAAGAAAGTGAAGAAAAGCAATGGCCAGATTCTTGCTATCAATGAGGTAAATCATTACATTGCGTTCTCTTACTCTTATCCTCATCTTTATCTATTTAAATCCACTATGATTAGTGTTGGGGTTCTATATGAACCAAAATAAGCTACAATTAGTATTTTCTATTATGTTTTATGGACTACTGAAATTTTTTGTGACATGATATTTGGCTTGTTATACTTTGTATATAATATTCTTTGTTTTTAGCCATTCTAATATTTCATGAAGATATAATAGCAACTGAATTGATGTATAAATACCAATTATGAAATATAACCCTGATTTATTAACTTCATGTGATTTGAAGACTTATTTTTAAAAAAAAATTCACTATCTGTGTTATACATGGTGTAGCTCCAACTTTGCATCTATGTACCTATAAAAGAAACAAAAACTCATTGGTGAATTAGACATGTAAAACCATATAATTGTTTTGTAAATTTGTACTGGAGTTCTTGTTTATTCTGTTCTGGGTTTCATTTCATAGTTAGAACAATGTTAAATGCTCAAGTAATGGAAGTGTAGTATATAGATCATATCATTCCTCCTGTCGATTTGTTGGTGACATTACAAGTTTGACAATTTCTCGCCTGGATATTATTCATATTTAATTTAAGTGATTTGAAACCCGGGTCTGTGTTTTGTTGCGTTGTGATGAGGGACAATGCATATCATTCCTTGGAAGATATGTTGGTGACATTTCAAGTTTTGACAATTTTAACGCCTGGATATTATTAAGACTTAATCTAAGTGATTTTGAAACCTGGGTCTGTGTTTTGTAGCATTGTGTTGAGGGACAATGCTTCGGGGACATATTTGATTTAAACGAAATCTTGTGTCGGTTATGTATCATTTTGACTTGGGTACTTTTTGGCATTAACCAGCATATTGCATCATAGTGCAATATCTGAACCTTTATTTTCCTAATTTGTCTATAGATTTTTGAGAAGAACCCGACAACGATCAAAAACTTTGGTATCTGGCTAAGATATCAAAGTAGAACAGGGTATCACAACATGTACAAGGAGTACCGTGATACCACTTTGAATGGTGGAGTTGAGCAAATGTACACTGAGATGGCTTCTCGTCACAGGGTCCGTTCTCATTGCATCCAAATTATTAAGACTGCCACCATCCCAGCTAAGCTTTGCAAGAGGGAGAGCACCAAGCAATTCCATGATTCCAAGATCAAGTTCCCATTGATGGTCAGAAAAGTGAGGCCACCATCAAGGAAGCTCAAGACAACATTCAAGGCAACAAGGCCCAACTTGTTTATTTAGAATTGTTTGGTTGGTTTCATTTCTGCAAGTACTTTAAGAGAAAAAAAAAAAGAGAAGAAATTTCTTCTTAGTTTTGCTGAACTAGTAATATGTATTGGCTTTTGTTTATCTATAATATTAGACTTCCATTTTAGAGGATTAAAAATTTGCAGCTGTGTTTGATGGTCTTGTTTCTTTTTATTTAAGATGATTATTTGGATCTTATGTTATATTCTACTTGATTAGTTAAACTGCTATATTTCCATTTTTTTTTAAATTTACACTTCTTTATTTTTTTGGATCTTATTTTATGTTGGTGAACCTATTTGATGGTAGTATTCTTATTCTCAGGACTAAGGAGGGTGTGTTACTAAATAATTGCATTACTTATCCCACATATCTTCAATCAATTGATTTTCGTATGTAGTTTTATACATTGTTTTGTGTTCAACATAAACTAAGCTAATGGAGAATTATCATGATGTGTTTTTAGTATATGTTCCTATTTAATTCTATTGATTCTATATTTTGCTTGCAGTGTAAGAGGAGTACATTTTAAAAATGAATCTACATATCGTACAATGCAAAAGTACTTGTACAGTATATTTTATATGTGATAGGATCTTCATTTTGAAATAATTATAGCTTAATTAATTTGTTTATAGGTGACCCCTTTATCTGCCTATGCTTTTCAAGCATTTAACCATTTAAAATCGATGAGAATTCGCTATATTATTATTAGTGTATCATATTTGTGTATTACTAATAAGTAATAAGTAATTGCCACATGTACATATGACAATTACACGTGGCAATTATTAGTGATGTATAAATATAATACACTAATAGTGGTATAAATGATCCAACCATTTAAAATAAATAACTGCTACTTAGTTAAAATAAATAATTTAATTTCATTTTTTTGAGATGGTGAATACATTGTTACATCAAACACTATATATCTTATCGAAACTACTCCAATAATAATAAAGTGAACTAATTACTAGTATTAAATTAGAGAAATGCTAGTATAAAATTAGAGAAAATATCCACATTCATGAGAGTTGAACCATGATCTCTTGGTCGTGGAGCCACATACTTAGCAAAAGAAATGATTTAATTCACGTCCCACTAAAAATGGTTATTGAGATTCAATTGCCACACCCTGCCCTCCATTTGTGCCCTAAAAAGCAAGGCTACTTTTGTCAAAACAACCATCATCGTCTAATCTAAATATCTAAAAGTAAAGTGATTATATTGCGCGTTTACTGCTTGTGGTTGATCGCACTGATTTTGTACTAACGACTGTTCACAAACTCGGTCCAATGGCGTCGTCGGAACACCATCACCATGACCATGAACACCATGACCATCACCATCATACCCATGAGTAATTATCTTCTTTCATAATTTCTTGATTTAATCCAATAGAGTGAGTCTCAAATTTTAATAAATTTTGGGTGTAATTTGTGCTGCGACAGGGAATCGTGGGTTGGGCCAGATGGGAAGGTGTATCATAGCCACGATGGACTGGCACCACACTCACACGAACCCATTGAATCCCCGGGCTACTTCAGCAGAAGAGCGCCTCCCCTTTTCAACAGAGATTTCAGCGAAAGAGCTTTTACTATTGGTATTGGCGGCCCTGTCGGTACTGGGTACTTACAATTTCCCCCAGTTTCCTTGTTTTAATCACCTATGTGAAATTTAATTTTTAAAGAAATGTTCTTTTCCATCATATTTATCGGTGTAAACGAGCCATGAGTGTCGAGTAGCTCATTGTTCAAGCTTGTTCGAATTTCGTATCGAACTTGAAGTTGTGTGTGAGCTTTGCTTGATTTTGAAATGATTCGAGCTCGAACAAGCTCTAGTCTAGCTCAAAATGAGCTTCAAAAGTTATAAACAAAAGTATTGTTCAAGCTTGTTTGATATGTATAAATAATTGAGTTCAAACGAGTTTCTATCAAACGTACTAGATTCGAATATTGAGTAGTTTGGTCTGATTTTATGTGTATTAGTCATATTCTTGTTTTGACTATGACTTGGAACGACTAATATTATGGGAAAAATAGTGATTGAGTTGAGGCCAATTGATAAGGAAGTGTACAATTTTTTTCTCGTTTGTAGATTTGAGTTCTTCCATAGTTATATTTATGAGTGTTATCTATTGCTAATGGTTTGGTATGTTATTCTGCAGCAAAACTGCTTTAATGCTAGCTTTGTGTGAATTTCTCAGAGACAAGTACAGTCTTGCAGCTGTATGTTACTATAACCCCTTCTTTCTTTTGCTTTCTGATATGGTGAGAAGGGACTATTCAAATAGATGTCTAGTATTTGGGATATCTTAAATAGATACCCTCTTCAGTTTCAAATCTAACTATGTAGTGATTAACAATCCATCTTAAATTTGAGCTAATGTAGGCTTTTCTTTGTATTTCATGACAATATTTATCTTATTTGTTGAGTAGCAGCGTGGAATTTTACATTTTATATTATCGTTATAGGTGACAAATGACATATTCACAAAAGAGGATGGTGAATTCTTGATAAAGCATGGAGCACTTCCTGAAGAAAGGATTCGAGCTGTAGAAACGGGTGGGTGCCCACATGCGGCCATTAGAGAAGATATCAGTATTAATCTTGGCCCTCTTGAGGAGCTCTCCAATTTGCATAAAACAGATATACTTCTTTGTGAATCTGGTGGAGGTAATCCTAAATCCAGTAACATATATTTGTCTAGTGAAAAGTCTTTTAATGATAAATGCATAAATGTTGACATTTGCTCGGATCTTTTCTCTGACTTTGGATGCAGATAATCTGGCTGCCAACTTTAGCAGAGAATTGGCTGATTATATAATTTACATAATAGATGTATCTGGTGGTGACAAAATTCCTCGAAAAGGAGGTCCAGGGATTACACAAGCTGATCTCTTGGTAGGTGTATTGCTTCTTCTTCCAAGTTTATCTTTCTTTACATAGCTGCCAGTGCTACTAATTGTTATAGTTCACCTGTGGTTGGCTATAGGTCATAAACAAAACTGACATAGCTGAGGCTGTTGGAGCTGATTTGTCAGTCATGGAACGTGATTCACTCCGAATGAGGGATGGTGGCCCTTTCGTTTTTGCTCAGGTTTTTCCAAGTTCTATTATCAAATAATATACTGCATGAGAGATATAAGTAGTTATAGATTTTGCTGGTATTTCTAGCTGGACCTAGTTTGCCAAAACCCAAATCATAGTGCAATACATTTGTTGTCTGATTGGGTAACACTCCTAGGAGAATGACCTATCACAAGACAATACATGTGATTGAGTTGTATTGGCCGAGCCAATTCTGGTTTAGATCTGCTCTGTTTGGATCCATTTTCGCTCGATAGTTCATGTGCTTCAAGTTTCCTAAATTCAAAACTTCAACTCTAACATTGCTACACGTTCCTTGAACACCCAACATTTAAAAAATCATCCAAATACGTTATTTCCTTTTAATTCATCCAAATCATTTTTCAGTGTATCTTCTCATCTCAAAACTCCAAAACCTTCAAACAGATGAGCCAAAGTACATTCAAACTGGGGCCAATTTCCTAGATTTTACCTCCATTAATTCACTTCTGTCTTTCTAATTGTTAGACTGTGGTAACTGTAAGAATAAACATGTTGGTTTCTTGGTATCTGATAACGGAAGTTTGTATATGTAGGTAAAGCATGGTGTTGGCGTTAAGGAAATTGTTGACCATATTTTGAAGGCGTGGGAAGCAGCTGTAGGGAAGAAGCGCTATTGATTTGTGATATCAGGAGTGTTCTTTTGTGCATTATGTATTTCTATTTCTGTCTCCTTTTATTGCCTGTGTTCGCATCACATCGACTCACAATGTTATGTACTTGTAATGGGCGCTTGTTTTATTGTACTTTCCTATAGAGGATTCAAGCAAAGCTTGTTATATCTAAATAAATAGTACGGCTAATTACAAACACCTCCCTTGTGGTTTGATGTATTTTACGTCTAATCTCCTCTGAGAATCATAACTACAGGGACCTCACTTGAAGTTAGCTAAACTTTACAAAATCGGCTAACGGAGATTGGTGGAATGCGTGAAATTATCCTCTTGTCCTCCTCAATTTTAATTACTCCGACCTCCCTGAGGTTAGCAAAATCTTACAAAAATTTATATTTTCGTGTTAGTCCCTAAACATTAATGAAATACAATTTATACATAAAAAAGAAAAAGAAAACCTAACACACCTCCAATTTATAAATACATAAAGAAAAAAACAGTATATTAATCATGTAAAATAAGATCAAATTTTATGAAGTGATATATATTATTTTCATATAATTTATTAATAGTATACAAAAAATACTTTTATAAATAAGTAAATAAGATTTTTTTTTAGTATTTTATAGTAAAATATTATTTAATCGTATTGTATTTGAGTAATAAATAAATTTGTGCTGTACTGTTAAAAATATTAAATACTTATAAATATTAAAGTCTAAAAAAATTGGGTATCTTATATTTTTTTTGGAAAAACCCATCAATTTAATTAATTGAAAATACTACTTAGGTACCTATTTATTAAATGGGTATTTGGATGAGTATATTTAAATTTTCTAAACAATATTTATTATTTTTTTAGATAATATTTTATGGAAATTTTAGTACGGGGTAAGTATTTATTATGAATATTTGAGCATTTTAATAATGTCTATTAATTTATGTTTAAGTTTTTTCTCTCTCATGATTAACGGTATTTTATTCATTTATCTTTGTACTTAATTTTTAAAAAATTATGAAATTATTAAAATTACTGGTTAAATGTGAATTTTGAATATAGTGTAATTTTATTTATCTTCAAGTTCTTTTTTCCTTATAATTAACAATAATTTATTAAATTCTCCTTGCTAAAAAAATGTGAAACTAATATCCACACATTAATAAATTAATTTACTACTTTATAGTTATGGCTTTACTTTTTTTTTTAATTTTTAATTTTTAATTTTAATCCTAATTCAATCCTTATTCTAAATTTTAATTTTTTTTTCAAATGTTCCAAAATATGACTTTAATTCTTAAATAAAATTATTTTTGATGAAAAAAAATTCTCAATCATATAAATAATGATCTGAAACCATCAAATTTCACTCACTACTTTTAAAGATATAAATATAAAATCATTATAAAACTTCCATTTTTTAACTTTTATATAAATTCTTTCTCCAAAACTAAAAATAATAATAAAAATACTACTTTAAAAAATCCGACCAGGGTATCGAGTGACTATCAAGCGAAAGCGTGGGGAAGGGTAATGTAGTAAATTATAGGAACATCCATCAATTAAATTCTAGAACAATTGTATCCTCGAGAATCATAATTTACACTCAAGTCCTCAAAAAGCCCCGTAACGAAACACAACCCCCACCAACCCCAATTCGCACGCAGACGACAGTGGAAATGGGCGAAGAAGTGCCGCCGGCGAAGAAGAGGGTTGCGGTGGAGTCTTTGGGATGGATAACGGAATCTTCCATAATGCCCCGCAAGCATCGCGCAATCCAGGGCGTTGGCCCCTCCTCCATCCTCGACCTTAAGGCCCAACTCTACAAGTCTCAGGAGGAATCCAAACGCCAGCAAAAAGAGCCTATCCACTCCGCCGACAGAAATTACGCCCAACAACTTGAGGTTCACCGTGCTAAGAAGTTCATCTCCGCTCACGATTCCTTCTCCAATAAGAATTCCGGCGTCGAAGCCCGTGCCGCCAAGTACGTCAATTTTTATATTGATTAATCTTATAATTTAATTGTGAAATTATTGATTGATGTGTTGTACTACTTGCGTGTTAGAATTGTATGATTAGGGTTCTAGGGTTTCATGAATCAGGGATTTGTAATGTACATGCATTAAGGGTTAATTTTAAATGCTTCAGTTTTTACTTAAACTAGGGATTCTTAGAATTGAAAGTAGGCTTCGTTTGCGTTTTAAAAGAAAAAGATGGTAGAAATAGGTGGCTTTTGCATTTTAAGAGAAAAATGCAAGCAAAAGCTTGAAGCATCATTCTTTTATTTGCTTTGCTTTTGTCACCTTTTTTTGCTTATTTTCAGAATAGTGAAATCTTAAGTTGTCTATCATTGAAAAAACTAGTTGAGCAATGTCGTGTATTTTATCTACCACCATACTTCATTTTGGGAACCTCGAGGAATTAAATGATAAAAGCTTTATTATCGATTTTCAGGGACAAGCTTGAGCTAAAAGCAGTGAGGGATGGATCTGCAAGCTATGCAGCATTAGAGAAGAAAGCAGAATTGTATGATAAATTGGTGAGGGGAGAGCTTTCCGATGAGGAAGAAAATGAGAAGTATTGTGTTGATTTCTTTAGAAAAGGTCACTCGCAAGATGAATCCCAGATGCCTAGAGGGAACAATACTTCCGTAGAAACCCGAGATAAAGATGACTATGATGGTGATGATTTACTGTCAAATGATTCAAAAGCACCAGGACTTGGGCGGACCTCTGCTACAGTGGATAGGAGTGAACATAAGCGTTTTGTATTGTAAGTTCCTTGGTGCTCTTTTATGGTCCGTTTAGTCTGTCATTCCTGCCATATTTCTTTCTTTGCATTTTCTTTTAAAGATTGAGAATTTGAACTCCTTCCAAATCTGCATTGATTGTGACACTGTCTTGTTGTGCAGTTTTATCGTATGTGAACAGCATGTACCATACCCTCTTGTATAATTTGATGTTTGCCCTTATTGGATCCATAACATGAAATTAGGCCCTTGAGAATGTAACAAGTGTTATAGCTTTGTTAATTTTCTCCTAAAATTATCCACCTGAACTATGTAAACAGTTTTGAGTTTCCATTTGTTGAAGCCAAATGTTTGACAAAAGCTGGATTATTATGGAACTCTTTGGCAATTATTATCTCCTCTAAACAATTATGTATCTGGTTATTTGCTTCCTATCTCAGGGAGGTTCATGAAGAAGCAAATGAAGCAAGGGAAAAAGTGTCTGAGCTCAAAATTAGAAGACAAGAGCAGGTTGCTGTCCGTAGAGAGAAATTAAAACAGGCCTATCTCCGAAAGCAACTTGAGAAGTTAAAAGCATCTAAAGCGGAGCAAAACCCAAGTGGTAGGTGATTATTAACCTGCAATTTTATTTTGATCCTTGAACTCTACTCATTGTGTGCCTTTTCATTTGTACTTGCAGGTGTCTGATGAGGAACTAAGGCGAACACTTAACCAGGATTTGTAAATGAATATCTGAGATGGGTTCCATGTGCGGACTGAGTCATTGCATACAAAAAGACACTGCAATTTTCTGTTTGGAGTATTATATTATTTGCCTTGAAGATGAAAAATGTCCGGTGCAGTCTACAGAAAAAGAATGAGCTATATGATGCTGATTAGTGATTCCCAATTAATTGTATACCTCCATTTTAGGAGAAATAGCTTTGGAATTTGTAGTTGAATAATCTGATATTAGGCCAAAGAAACTATAGAGCAAGAATTGTTATATTTGTGTTTCTTTACATTCCTGTACATATATTTGAAGTTTCGAACAGATAGATCTGCATTGTTCAGCATTTTCATTGATTTCCAAGAAAAAAAATAATAGGAAGGCCAAAGAAACTATAGAGCAAGAAATGTTATATATTTTTCTCTTTACATTCTTTTACGCATAGATCAAAATTTCCATCTTTTCCGTCGAAAACATCAAAAAAAATTCGTTTGTGAATCAAGCGAAATGAAAATAAGATGTAATTTCGAAATTATTTATTTGCATTAAACTCTATTATTTTTCTAAATTTTTTAATTTATTTCACAATTTTTCCTTAGTGTTTTCGAAATATTTTCGAAAAATCTCGAAAAGTTTTCAATATTTGGCTAGCCGAAACATACACTTAAAATGAAATTTTGATCCATGTTGTTCATATATTTGAAGTTTCGAACAGATAAATCTGCATTGCTTAGCATTTCTATTGATTAATTTCTAAGAAAGCAAAAAGGAATTGGAAACACTAATGCATGAACGTCGACTCCACTGGGGATCGAACCCAGAATCTCTGGTTTCGTAGACCAGCGCCTTATCCATTGGGCCATGGAGTCCTTTTGTTTTATCACATCTACGCATACAACATAATACTACTTACCCAAATTTATTTGATATTTCCTATGTACAAGATGAAATAGTAAATGAAACTAATGTAAAAATTTCAGTCAGCTTAGATTCTCCCTCATTCAGCCGAGAAATACAAAATGATTATTTGCAGCATAATTGGCCTTAGTCAAGTCTAAATCAATTCAACTGGTGTCCCTCATTTTGGTGATATGATTATTTTCAGCAGAATTTCTCAAGCGTCACTCATTGGCGTTCCTTCTTTGAGAAATACTGGAATGTGAATTTGCTGGATTTTGTACTACTGCAAATTACCTCCATTAATTATCGTTAAAGGGCGGTTACGTTTATATATAGTTAGATAGTACGTACTCCACTATCTAATTAGTTGAAAATACTATATTGATAACTCAAAAAATAAAAATATTTCGGTATGTTGGACGAAAATGTTTGAAATTTTGATTAATGATATATTAAGTACATGGTCCTACATTAAAGAGCAATTGTACTCTAAAAGTTAGCTAACTAAACTTCATAACAGGAATTGTTACAATTACACAATAGTTTATACTTGAACATGCTAAAAGTAAAATCTACCTGGAAACAGCATGGGCAAGTGAATTTTTAATCAATTCTACCTAATTAACAAAAATACAGTCTGGTACAGGAAGATAGTGGAGTACTACCTAGCTAACTATATTTATAAAATAAAAAAATAAAAAAGTATCAATCAATAAAATTACTAAAGCTGGCAGATTCTTGTTTTCATGGTCTCAAATTGCCTATAAATTCTCAGAATTGGAATTTTATTGCATCCATCATCTGTAACAAACGGTTAGAATAAATATTAAATTTCTTGAAAAATGGAGGGTAAAAAAATGAGTGTTATTGTTTTGTTTGTCTACATTGTGGCCTTTATGGCTTTTAGTGCAAAAGCTACTATTTATGAAGATGTTGGGGGGCCTGCGTCGGCGCCTGGGCCAAGCTCTTCTGCGGTGAATCTATGTGCTCCTGCTTTCATGGCTGCTATTGTTTCTCTTGTTGCTGGTTTCTTTTAATTAATGAAATTTAATTTATGCTAATTCGAATTCTTCACCATATGAAGTTAGCAATTTAATGCTGGGGTGTTTTTTCTTCTTCTTCATTTTTTTTTTTGGTTTGGTTAATTGCAAGAGAATGTTAGATTTTGAAATTATTATGTATCATGTTAAATTTCATTCATTCTGCATGCAGAAGCTTGACAAAAGATGAATTAACTTTTGTATATGCTAAAAGGATTTAAAAGAAGAGCATTAAGTAAGTGGAGTCGAGAGAAGAGAAATCTGATTGTTATTCATCAATTGAGATTTGGGATTAGGCCATTTATCTAATACTAGTATGAGTATTATTATTTTACGTAGAAGTTTAATTACTTCTATTTTAATTTTGTGCTTGCCTCATTAAAGTTTAGACCATGCGCCTATGGATCCATTTTAGTTCAAACATTTCAAGTTTTTGGTAGATCAAACATTTCTTGGTATTAAATTCAACGACTCATACTTATGGAGAAATGTTACTACTAAGAAAATTATACTCTATTCAAATTATAACCCACATTATCGATCGACATAGCTCACCATTTAAATAACACTATCAAATAAAACCCAAAATACAAACAATTATGGCCTTAGATTAGTGATTCCAAATTTCCCAAGTTAGAAGCATTGATGGCGATACGTAGTTACTTCTAAACCTCTTCTTGGGCCTAAATTAGGCCCAACACGCTTCACAAGACTCGGTCTAACTTAATTATAAATATTCGAGATCATTAGTTATTGGTCCATATTTTATTTCCAAACCTACTTTTGGGCCTTAGATAGAAGAAATCTAGCTCACAAGACTTGGTGAAAAAGAATATATATATATATATATATATATATATATATATATTGAATTTCATATCATGGAGAAAAAGTAAAAGCATGAGATAATTTTGTTAAATCGCGTGTATCATGAATATAAATAATTATGTCGACCAAATTTTCTTTTCGGGATTTGAATTTTGAAGTAATAATTACTGTACACAACTCACAACTGAAGAAGAGATTTTGACTTTCATCCATGTTTAATGTGATGCTTCCTTATGTGAGAAGACAATAAGCAATTGTCAAAATTGAGATTGGTCCAAATTAATTAAAAAGCAATCCCTAAAACCAGAAACCAACTTTTAATGAAATAATATTTTTATTAAAATTGTATCCTTCCTTTAAATTTGTCTTGCATGTACATGACATGTACCACGTTTGGAAATTGTTCCTTTTTGCAAGGAAATCATAAAATAATCTACTTTTCCAACCTTAAATTATGGAATTTGATACAATTAGTTTTCCCATCTGGTATTGGCCATATTTTTAATGGATTTAATTTTTCTACATACATAACTGTAATTTGATCCCAAATTACACGAGTAATATGTAAGAGATCACGTTTCAAAATTTCTTTGTCAAACTACTTTATTATCAATAGCTCCTCGTCCTAGTATTTGTCAAAACACATATACAAAGTGGGTATTTATCAATTAAAATAAGTATTTTATTTGATAAATAAAACTACCGTTTTCCAAATTTATGCTATTAAAGGTAAACTGATAAATAAAGTTGTGGAAAATTGAGATTTCCTATTAAACAAATTGTAAAGTCAACAAGAATTTATTGCGACAGATTTTCATAACATTGGAGCTGTATTATAGCAATCCATCGTATTCTGACAAAAAAAAAGAAAAGGTAATCCATCGTATCCTACTTGGATTTGTTGCCTTATTCCCTTTACCAACCACGGGCTTATAAATTCGAGGCTCAATACTCATTTTTTCCCTCAACAAGTCTTCCTTATCGTTTTATGTTTAGATATTTGAGGCTTGTTTCTTTCACAAATCAACTCGGTCTATCATTTTATTATAGATTTCCAACAATAATTATTATTGTATAGATCGAGGCTTCAAGAAAAAACATATGATAAATTTATCCCTACATCTTCGTTGATATTTTCAATTAATATACAAACGTTTTCTTAGCTTCTTCAATTATTCTTGCATAAGTTAAATCTAATCGATTTAATTACTCATCTTTTCCAAAACCTTGGTCTGCCTCAGTCGATATATCATCAAGTCGTTTTCACAAGATCTGTTTAATTAATTTCTCTTTCATTCTATAATCAAGTCGTCGTCATTTCCTTCATAATTCAATCCTACAACATGGCGCCTCCACGAAGGACGTCACGAGGGCGTCAAAAAATCGAAATAAAATTAATCGAAAATGAAAATGCAAGAAGAACCACATTCTCAAAGCGCAGAGTTGGAATTTTCAAGAAAGCAACAGAGCTTTCATCTCTATGCGGGGCACAAATCTATTTAATCATTTTTTCCATTTGTGGAAAAGCTTTTTCATTTGGAAATCCAAATATTGGATCATCGTTTTTAACTCGATTTATCAATGGAAATTTCATGCAAAGTTATGGCCATGGAGAGATATCAATGGTCCACGATTCAAATGTGCAACAACTTAAAGAACAATGCGATCAAATGAATGAAGAGATAGAGACTAAGAAAAAAAGAGAAAACGAAATTTATGAGATTTTGGAAAGTTCGACAACTCGGATTTCAGAAGAGAATATAAAAAAGATGAATTTGATTGAATTGAAAAACCTTAAAGAAAAGATGGAAATGCTGAAAGAGAAAATATTCAGTACTGAAGTTAAATTGGATTCTGGTACGAAATCAAGTTATGAAAAAGTTGATCTTTCAAATGTTGAGATGGAAGGAAGTGATGATGCTTCTAGCTGGTTGAAATTATAATTTGAACCATTATGTCGTAGAATAACTTGTTTTCTGTATGTTATGGGTACCGTACCAAAAACAAGTGTAAACTTAATGGATTTTAATTTCAAGATGTGTTTCTTGTTTATGTACATTTTTAAATTTCTCATCAATGAAGTATTTTGTTTTGAATTGAAATCCATTCGACTTAATCAGACACAAAAGATCCTTATTACAACAAATGAAACAAACTGAAATTACTATAGAAAAATTTATAAGATGGAAATATTTATATATTTTAAACATAGGCATTGAGATTTAGGAGAAGGTAATTAAGCCTACTAGCTCAACAAACTTGTATACTCCCAAAACCTTCTCTTTCCCTGCTTTCACATCTTCCTCTTTCAGCGAAAAATCCAAGACTGAAGATTCTTGCCGGAGAAATGGTTGAAGTGTTTTCTTAGATGAAGGTAATTAAGCACACCCATTACTACAATCAATCATGGGCCCAATTTATAGGCTAGACATTCAGCATAACGTTAAATTCCAGTTTCAATTTTATTCTTGTTTTTGTTTCGGCCTGCTGAAAATAAATTGTTTTGTCTCCGCAGGCCAGACAAATTTCAGAATCTTGAGAGACATTTTTTGTGTTGAGAAACAAGCTTGAGTGACATTTTTAGTTTGATAACTTGTAAAGTTAAGTTTGAACTTAATACAATCTTTATCTCTACTATTATATACTTCTTAATTTTTTTTGTGCGGATTAAAATACCCTACGTGATTTTAAAAATCAAATAAATTCATGAAGTATAGTTATATTAGAAGACATTAGACGTTAGAAGGCTTAACATAATATAATTCTTACTAAAATGTTTTAAAAGGCAAAATAACTTAAAAAGCTTAGTTAGATGAGGAATTACAAGGTATAATTAAATTATGAGGCATAATAAGTCAACAAACTTAATTAACATAATACAATTTTAATTATAATTAAAAAATGAAACAAACAAGATGTTAACAAGATCCTAAGAATGGCACGGGAGATGTTACACAAATTTATATAATTTATATAATTTTGTGATAATATATTTATAAATTTTTTGTGAATCGTATTACATGAAAAAAAATTCAATAATAATTAATTGTACGCGCGCAACTCATGTGCATCTTCATATTAGACTAAAAAGCGACAAAAATATGTCAACATATATAGCTACTTGGGTGGACTCTGTTCGGTCCGACCAATGCTAGCTTGAGCTCGATTCGTTAAACAAGCAAACCAATTCGAACAATGTAACATTTAACGCGGTCTTAAAATGGACTTTTACTAAAAAGAACAGAGTACAGTATCATGTTATCCATGTAATCAAATGATAACAACACAGACAAATGGGACAACCAGCAGAATATCTTTAGCCGTCTTCAAAAGATGAACTAACCAAAGAAGATTAAAGAAAGCCCAGATTCAGATTTATATAAACAATACTCCCCTCATATGTTCAGACAACAAAAGTTCAATCAAACTCAAAAGCCAAAAACGTTCTTAATACCAATATCATCGGTTGATCCAACACGGGGCAACAAACATGGCAATTACAACTTTCATTGATGAATATAGTTCACCAATCCACCCTTTAAGGATCTTTAAGGCCTCCATTGTCGACTCTCACAATCTGATTCCAAAGCTAATGCCACAAGCTATCAAAAGTGTTGAGATCATCGAAGGCAATGGAGGTTCCGGAAGCATTAAGAAGATCAATTTTGCTGAAGGTTGATAGGAAATCTAATCTGCATAGAAAATAGAACATTATTCATGCATCTAAACTAATTAAGACTTTTTCTCAAAATGCAGGTGGGAATTTTAAATCTCTGAAGTACCATATAGACGAGCTTAATGAAGAATCGCTCACGTACAAGTACACGTTGATTGAAGGTGATGCATTGGTTGATAAACTTGAGAAAATAACATATGAAGTCAAGTTCGAGAAAACTGCAGACGGTGGCTCTATTTCTAAGGTAACAAGTAAGTACTACACTGTGGGTGATTTCATGCTTAAGGAAGAGGAAGTCAAGGCAGGAAAGGAAAAGGTTATAGGGATGTACAAAGCTGTGGAAGATTATCTAGTCCAGAACCCTAATGCCTATGTTTAGTTTCCTTGATTAAGATTTGTGTTGTCTAAATAAAACCCCGTATCTATTTGCGCGTGATCGTTTGTTTTGTTTGTTTTCAACTGGTACCCTGTTGAGCTAATAACTCAATATGAAGCATTGTTCTTCCTAATAATAAATTTACGAGTGATTGATATTGTCTTCGAATTTCAGAGCACTTACGCTATGTTTGGTTCTTGGATTTCAAGGTGTAAAATGATTAGGGAAACAAAAATGAACAGAATATGAAGCTCAATGCTATTTAATTCAAGAAACACAAATTTCTTAGTGTTTTACACTTTTATTCACTAAAAATCCAAGAACCAAACACAGTAATGAATCAAGAAAGCAGAATATGTAATTCTTACATTATAAGAGATAACTACTGATCAACTATCTAATCATCGTTGTTTGATAGAACCAAAGAGCTCCTCGAATGAACGTTTAGGAGCTTCTGTTCGAGCAACAATCTCCACTACTTTGTATGAAGATTCTGGATGGAGCAATGCCTCTACTGCAACTTCCGCAACTTGGTCCCTCGAAATTGACCCCTCATAGAGAGTATCCTGTTAGGAGAGAGTTAAGATAAAAACAAATAGAGTGAAGGAACAATAAATCATATTGAACATCATTAGTCATTACCTCGGGCTCCATAACTATATTACCCTTAGGTGGATCATTCTTTAGTCCCCCAGGCCTTATAATTGTGTAATTAATACCAGACTTCCGAATATATTGTTCTGCTTGAAGCTTTGCGATTAAGGTTAGTCCCAAGAGGTTGAGAAAAACGTAAGCAGGATTAAACAATTGCCCCATAGAAGCCCCATTGACTAAAATAGAACTTATAAGTACAAATCTATTAACACCACGTTCCCTGCAAGCTTCAACTAGGTTCACAGTCCCAAAATTATCAACCTGCATAACAAGATTAAAGAAGTCGAACAATATATGCATTCAGTGATTGAACTCAGGAATATAATAGGTCTTAATCGTTAAAAGTGAATCAAGCTTTCAAGAAATATAAGATCATTTTTTTAACAATATATGATAAGCATATATTCAACATTCTGGAGCTCACAAATATGATGTACTGGAAGAACAAACTTCAGGTATCCCCCCCCCCTCCTTGCAACATGTTTGTAAACACACAAACACATACAACCAACAGAATCAAGAACATAGAGAAAACTAAAAAACAATTAACTAACCTTCCATGGAGCTAATAAATCCCATGAACGTCGAAAACCTGTAGCGCATATTACAGCCTCAGAATCATCACTAATAGCCTCAGATAACTTTGATGAACCCTCTGTTACATCTGCTTTCACCTGAAAATAAAAGTACATATTGTTAGAAAAACTCAATATTTCCATAAAGGTTTAATATAAGATTATCTACATAGTTTATCCATTTCCAGCAGTTACATCACAATTATGAGATTAGCAGATTTTAGAATTAAAAATTGAAATTGCAAATTAAACCTAATACTCACAAATTGAAGATTAGGATTATTTCCAGGAAATGTAGATTTAGCCTTGTCAACATCACGGACTCCAGCCTTAACAGCAAAACCTTTAGCCAATAGCTGTTCCACAATTCTCTTCCCAGTGCTACCAGTGGCACCTGCAACAAATATTTTCTTCTTCACAGAAGCCCCCTCGTCGTTTCCTTCCTCTCTAATTTCACTTACCGGCTCCATCTGAATTGAATTAGCCCATGAAATCGAGCATTAAAAAAAATAAGAAATTAAACTCGAGAAAATGAATTCTTAAAGGGAATGCCGAAATTACTTACAGCTGATGCTGATGCTTTTAGGTGATAAGAGTGGGGTTTGGTTGTGGTGATAGAGAATGAACGAAAGAGAGAAGTTCTGGAGAATAAACTAGTAGAAGTGACTGTTGCCATTGCCATTGGTCTATTTTTTATTTTTATTTAATTAATACTATTTCCTTGAGAAATTATACCCGCCACAATTATGGTCTGCGTCGGTATTGTGGTAGAATACTCATCACGTTCAATCAAATTTTCCTTTTTATTTAATTTCATGAGAATTTTTAACTAATCTTTTCATAATATTTAAGAATCAATATTTTCTAGTTGCCATTCATTTTTAATATATTTTGTCCTCTTTTTTTTTTTTTTTTTACTGTTTCGAAATAATTATTCTTGACATTATGCAACCAATATATGAAATTTATTACAGTTATATAAGTTAAACATCAACCTAACTATGATACAACTATTTAAGTATTGAAATGTTTTTCTTAATCTACACAATTATCAACACCCGGAAAAAATTGATTGGACCTCCGCAAAGAGGTAGAGCTGCAATGTGGATGTAGGCTGTGTGTAAATTAAGTAATTAACTTGAGGCTTAATATTGCAATGAATCACATCATTATTTAATTATAAAAAAAATCATATCATTATAGATTAGTTGCAAACTTACCATATAATAAAAATATAGTTAGAGTTTATCACATACTTAATCCGTACTAGTTTCAGAATAATAATTACGTATTTCCGGTAGTAACAAAACCTTCACAATTTGGTCTTCTACTTTCAAATGGAAACTTTATCATTTTGAATAAATTTTTTTTTTATCTACTATACTATTTAACAGTTCAGATCAAGTGCAAGTGTTATAGGTCATTCCCATTGTGGTGTCTTAATAGGATTCGTACTTGTGTTTCACCTCTGAGGATTGCAAGTCACTATCACTTGACCCAACCACCTTGAATTATCATTTAATAATAATTACTTAATTAATTATACATCAAGAATTGAATAAATGGGATTTTAATCCAAAATTAAACAGATGGATTTTTTGGATAGTGTGGTCCACATAGTGTTGAGCTTAGTATTTTCGAAATACCACTGTGGATGGCAATGATAACTTTTTACATATTTTACTTCAATTGAATTAATAATAATAATAATAATAATAATAATAATAATAATAATTCTCATATTGCTTAAAAGAACAAGTTTATTTATATCTTTAATAGTTTGTACAAGAATTGTTAATTTATCTTCGTCCCAATAATATAGTGTCTGCAAACAGCAAATGCAATGAGTATGACACCCTTAATTAATCAGCAGGCAAGTATTTGTTCGTAGCATAATAAATTATAGGATGACATTTGGGACATCATATAGTTTTTAGGTGCAGCCCACTGTAATAGGGCTCAGTCAATACTCGCACCTTCTTGCCTTAAACTTAACGGCTATGGAACTAGGCTAGTTAGTTTTAAGTAAGTACCAGAAAGCACAGGTACTTCAACCTGAAACTGTACAACTTTTACCATATGATCAACTATGGAATTTCATGAAATTATGGCCAACAGAAGCCAATGAACAAAATGAAGGCCGCACACACTTGCTGAATGAGAAGCTATACGTAAAGGAAAAAAAAAAAAAGATTCTATTACAAAGTCGAAAATACATACTCAAAGGCTATTTATCTTTCACGGGAAGCAAGAATGAACCAAAATCGGTGCATTCAGACACCTAAACCAGCCACATAGGTTTATATGGATCCAAGATAAATAGTCCTCAACTAAAATCTAAGCTAAAAAATTATTACACTAACAAATATGCCTTACAAGAAAGACTGGAGGAGCAACTAGTACATTAAGACAAAAAGCCACAAAGAATGTTGAGTTAATGCTGCATATGAGAAGGATTGCTCTCGGTTTAAGTCACACAATTCAACTAGAATCAGGGCTTGAATGCAGAAAATGCTACAACAGAGTTGTGTCCACCAAATCCAAATGAATTTGAAATTGCTGCATTTGATTGAATTTGCAATCAATTTGAGAAATTGCCAAAAGATCATCACTTAATGTCTAATTCATGATCTTAAGAAAGTGAAAATGAAAAGAATCTTACCAACATTGACTTCATGCTGCTGTTTCTTATTTGCCACGGTATCGAACTCCACAGAAGGTTCTGGATTCTGCATTAGTAATCACAATGTAATCGTTTTTATAATCACCATAGTCGATAAGTTATCATCAAAAAATTCAAAACTTTTGAAGGAGTCCCCTTTTCAAGAAACATGGTCCAGAAAAATGGCAGAAATGGTACTGATGTTTCACATAAAATATGACAACCACAAATTAATTTGGACTTACATATTGATTTATAGAAGGGTGAAGCCAGCCAGTAGTAACGGCTTTCACTGTTGCAATAGCTTCCAAACCTCCAGCAGCACCAAGGCAGTGTCCTATCATTGACTGTAAACAACATAGGACATGAGACGCCAATACTAAACCATGAAACGAGTCATGAGAATAGTGTTTATTTGCTAAAACTTGTTCTTTATGAAATTGTACTTCTGGCAGAAGAAGCCAGTAACAACTCTTGGTTTGCTTCTAGCTTCTGGGTGCTATTAGCTTCTTTTTTTTTTTTATAAAAAAATCCTCTCAAGCAGAAGCTAAAGCACCGACTTCAAACATAAACAGATAGTTTTTATCGGAATTCAAAAGCTAAAGGTCACTTTTCAATAGCTTATTCAGGAGAGGACACACCTTCGTTGCGTTGATTTTGATCTCTGAAGTGTTCTTGAATACCTTCTTTATAGCGTTCACCTCAGCTATGTCGCCTACTATGGTGGAAGTGGCATGTGCATTAATGTAGTTAACCTGAAAAGAGAATATGGACTTCAATCTGTTAAAAAAAGTATCTTTGGGATTCAACATCCACTTGCCCCCTTATAGATGACAACTCAAATCATAATGAATTGAAACATTATTTTATTATTTCCTATCTTATTTGGGTGTAGGTTGTTATGCTTGATCACCTCAAAATAATTACCATAAAAAAATGCGAATGTGTTTCGAAATGATACTCCAAATCAGCATGAAAATTTAAAATTTTCCAAACGACATTTGACGAACATAGAAGGATCTTTGGAAAGCTCCAATATACCTCCTCAGGAGAAACGCCGGCATCTTCGAGGGCACTATGAATACAAGAAGAGACACCAAGTCCATCAGATCTGGGATCAGTCATGTGATAAGCATCACAATTTACTGCCCCACCCAAGTACTCAGCAATTATTGGTGCACCTCGTTTCATTGCATGTTCCAGACTTTCCATCACCTATTAAAAATTTGAAGAAACTGCTAAGGAACTTCAAAGTATTATTCAGACTTGTAAATCTTATGAGTCGTATTAACTAAGCAACTTTATTCAGGGAAAAAAAAAACTAAGCAACTTCTGAATGGGTATGAAAAAATAATGTATATTAGACGTTAATACACCAATTTAGTGCGCAGAATATAGCCAAGTGAAAATACGGCAGCACAAAAAAGATCCCTAGTTCGAAAACTATCACAAGAAAATACAATTTAGGCAATTAGTTTATAATATTAATAATCGTCCATGATTTAGGTCTTGGATATGCTTTAATATATTTTCTTAAAAAAATTATTAGATTTTTACCAAGACTCCAGCGCCTTCACCCATAACAAAGCCATCTCGATCTTTGTCCCAAGGTCTAGAAGCAGTTTTAGGATCATCATTTCTTTGAGACAAAGCTCTACATGCAACAAAACCTCCTAATCCAATAGGAATAATAGCAGCTTCAGTTCCACCAGCAAGCATGAAATCAGCTTCACCTCGCCTGATGTGATTTGCAGCAGCGTAGAAGCAATAATTTGAGGTAGCACAAGCAGTTGAAATCGAGTAATTTGGTCCCATCAAGCCAAGATCAATAGCAAGCAACGCAGACCCCATGTTTGTTATAGCATAAGGTATGAAAAATGGAGTAATTTTCCGGTGGCCTTTTTCTATTAAAGCCTTAACACCGTCAGAAAACACTGTAAGACCACCCATTCCAGTCCCAACCAGAACACCACCTCGAATCTTATCAACCTGCAATGGTAAAGACACACAACATTAAACCTATGGATTAAAATCTTCATACCTTTCCACCTAAACATCAAAAAGTTTCTTTTTATAAGCCTACCGAAAAGGAAAAAATAGAGTAGTTTTTATTTCAATATGTCTCCTTGACTTACATTTTTTACAAATGTTTCCAGAAAAGTTCAGGAAAAGTTTCAAATACTCAACCGAAAGCAAAAATTTAATCCATGATAAGATAAAACCTCAAATAGATAAAACTAATTCAAACATTCAAATTATACCTTATCAAGCAAATGGTAAAGAAGCACGACATTAAACCCATGAATTAAAATTTTGATATGTTTCCACCGAAAACACTGAGAAGTTTCTAATTATGAGTTATACGGAAACAAAATTATAGAGTATTTTTTATCACAAATTTTTCTTTGATTTACAACTATTTTCCTAAAAGTTTCTAGTATTTTCTTTTTTAATATTTAACTGCCTAAATCGTATCAGAAAAACGAAGTTTTGGTTCTAGTCCATGATTAGACCTCAATTCAACAAACCTAATTGAAACATTGAGATTATACCTTATTGAGCTTGTCGCCCCCAAGATCCGCATCCTCAAGCGCTTTCTTCCCCGCGACAATGCAGTATCTCAAACAATCGTCTAATCTCCGATCATTCTTCCCATCAATATAACCCTCGGAATTGAACCCCCGAATCTGGCCACCGAAGCGCGTGGGGAATTTGGACGCATCGAATCGGTCTATAGCACTGATTCCACTCTCGCCTGCGAGAAGCTTCTCGTAGTAAGCATCCACATCGTTTCCGAAAACGGAGACGAGACCCATTCCCGTGATTACCACGCGCTTTTTGGGGTCCGTCTCGCGCTTGGGCGCCGCAACTGTTGACACGGAAGCGGAGATTGTGAAGGGGAGGCGTTTGGTAGGGGCTTTTGCATTGTTGCTGGGGAGATTGGTGACTGGTATGCGGATAGCGGTGGAATGGAGAGCTTGCATGGTGGTGGTGGAGAATCGGAGTTTTTCGATGAGAACGAGGTGGGAGTGGAGCTCTTTGTTGATGTTGGAGTGTCTGTGTGTGTGTGTGGTTAGCTACAAATAGACTAACATATTTCCGTTTTGGTGAGAAAAATGTGAGCTTTTGGTTAGCTATTTCTTGCTAGCTTTCTGAAATTGGCACTTTTCCCCCCTAACTTCAATTTTTGGTATTGTCCACCTTTAACTTACATTAACGTTGCACTTTTTCCGTTGAATAATTTTCCGACCATTGACCGTTAAAAGAATTCAGGGAGAAAAGTGCAACACAAAAGTTCAAGATGAAAAACACAACAAAGGTGCAAGTTTATGAGTCAAAACTCAATTATTTGCAACCAATTATATTTAAAGTGCAGAAAATATGGAATTTAAAAAATTATGTATAATTATAATAATATATATAGAACAGAATAAACAAAAAAAAAAATTAGTACAAAATTAACTATCGAGTGGGAGATGGGTATAAAATTGAGCATACAATATATAATTTCATGTTTAGTTTATCTTTCAAGTTTTGCATTATATTTTTTCAAATGGGGTTTCAAATTGTCAAAATTTGTATAAATAAATAGTTTGACAATTAAATCATGAATTTTCTAGCTGATAATTACCATTTGAAGAATAAATAGCTAAATTTATTAATTAAGAATGCAAAATAATACTTCCAATCATAAAGTTAATTTTTCCCTTGAACTTATAACCGAGTTGCACTTCATCCCCCGCCCCTCTCATATTTTTTACTCAACTCGTGTCATAATTTTACTCCTACTCCGCTCATATATAACAATCGGACATTTCAGATTCGAGAATTTTATTTATCATTAAGACACATAAATAAATTTATTGTACAAAACACAAAATTATCTAAATGTCATACATGTCTTTAATTATACTAAGTAACATTGCAAACTAACTTCAACTTCAAAGCGTTACAACGCTTTTTTATATATATAACGCTCGCAAATAACTTTTTAAAGAATAAAAATAAAAATTGTATATATACATGCACCGTTCGATAAGTTTCAACTAGAGATTCATAAAATATAAGTAATAGTATAACATACTATGAAATTATCCAAGAATTTTTACAAACATAATTTTAATTGGGTGGAGTCTAGTTAAACTAGCACTCAACTCATAAATTAATCGAACTTAAAAATAAGACTCGATTCAAATATTATCAGATTGAACCATCTATCATCGGGCAAGCCTCAAGCTCGACTCTTGCTAGTTTTGGAGTCTAATAAATGTGTTTCATTGAACATATATATAAATCATCATATGTTAATTTTTTTTTTTTTTTTTTTTTTTTTTGAGGTGATCATCATATGTTAAATTAAGTAGTACTCAAATGTAAGTTTTATGCATATTTAATATGTGAGTGACTAAAAAATAAATAAACTCTTCTAAGAAAGAAAAAGAAAATCTCCAATTTCCATTTCCCGCAAATATGTGAATGCATACAATATTTTAGACCTATTAACAGAAACAAATTTTTGACTGGCAACTCGCACTACTCTGAACTCTCACGGTCTCACCCCTTTCTTCCGCCGTTGACGGAACCGACGGCTTCTATCATCTCTGGTTCTTTACATCATCTCTACCACTTTCTTCTCCAAAGCTGCAGAGCGACATCCCTCTCCATCGGCGTCGCCTCTCCGTAGCTCACCTTTATAATCACCACAACTCCGGAGGCCGCCCTCCATACTCCACTCCAACCTATATACTTACACTAGAAGGTACAATTCTTCTAATTTTATCGGAAAACTAAAAATTTATAGGTTTATGAGTTTGATTTTATAGTTAGGGTTTTCGAAAATGTTTTGTGCTTGTGAGTTGTTACTGGTTTAGCTATTGGAATGGCACTGAAATTCCTCAAACAATGTGGACTTCTGAGAGTGTTCCCCGTTCTTTAACTCCTGTTCGTGTAGATTTGTTATATTGTCTGTGGTTATTGCCCTTACTGTTTTATGAGAACGCTTAATTTGTATTGTTTGTCACAGAATGACTGAAACCTTGTCACTCTCAAGCATACCATACTTGCTGCACTTCATATATTTATTCTCATCAACGACTGCTCTTCTTTTAATATGTTTGGAATTTCGGTTTGACAGACAGAGCTTGACCTAATTATATAGCTTAGAATAAATTTGATCTGGTTTTGGGTGGTTGAAGGTGGCCAACCTGACTCTTGATATTTAACTGGGAAACTGATTCAGCTCAATGACCATCAAAGCTTCATCTAAATTTATTTGATTAAGCTTAAATGTTGCTAAAATGACATTTGATAGGAAGGGCGACTATATCAAGAAAATTAAATCGACTTTCATTAATCACAAAGTTCCTCTTCGTCGCCATTAGCTGACATCATAAAATGGCAAATGAAAGGATTACGAGGTCTAGAACATCTTCCTTGGCTTCTGCTTCTACTCCAACAGATGGGTAAAATACTAGCAAAAACATATGTTTCAAGTTGTTGCTGCTAGTGTGCTAGGATCCCACTTGATCATTTGCCGCTGTGTTTCTTCTCTCAGGAAAATGGCATTGACAGTGAAGTCACCTGCAAAAATGAAAAGGTCTGGAACTGGAAGGAAGGTCACGAAGAAATGGGCTGCAAAAGTTGATGCCAGGAGGCCTAAGAAACCCCCAACAGCTTTCTTTTACTTCTTGTATGACTTTTGTTTTGCTTACATTTTAATTCTCGTTCTTGAGTAGGCATTTGACATTCCGTAATAATTTAGTTGAATTTACATGCTAAAGCTAATAGTACTCGTTTAAATGTTCCAGGGAGGATTTTCGTAAGGAATATCAAGAGCAGAATCCAGATGTCAAGTCAATGCGTGATGTATGTATTAGAGAATCTTAATATTGTTATTATTCCCTTGTTCTTTCTACATGATTCTACATTACTCTGTGTTGTTGCAGATTGGCAAGGCCTGTGGAGAGAAGTGGAAAACAATGAAATATGAGGTTTGCAAGCTTATGTTTTAAGTCAGCTGTTCATTCTTCATTAAAACATCTGGTTTTGTTTGCATTACAGTGAGAGTTTGAAC
This sequence comes from Penstemon eatonii, assembly GCA_038501285.1. Classification (NCBI taxonomy): domain Eukaryota; kingdom Viridiplantae; phylum Streptophyta; class Magnoliopsida; order Lamiales; family Plantaginaceae; genus Penstemon; species Penstemon eatonii. The sequence goes on along the minus strand of JBCEGF010000586.1, from coordinate 1,077,542 downwards.
GCTCTCAGAAAGGCGTATTATTTTCATTCTCTAGAGATATATCTCTTTAAATTCATCCTTACATCATCTCAAACAGTAGTATTTTCGAAATAAATATATCATTAAAAAAAGAAACTATAATTCATAATCAATACTTTCCATACATTATCACTTCTTCTCTCTTTCAATTTTTTAATTCCCCGTTCAAATTTTTAATCCCCAGTAACCAGATAAGGGCCCAATAAAATACCGTACATCTCTTCTTTTTATACTTTTGACCTCATTTCTAAAATGCAAACCAAACTAGACCTTCTATGTGCAACATTTCACGGATGATAACATGTGAAGCGCCAAAATTTCTGAAGTAAATTTATTGTAGATGATTTAAGGAAGCTTTATTCTTCATTTTCTGATATTTTACTTTGCTGATATTAGGAAAAAGTGCATTACTACGACATTGCTACAGAAAAACGAGCAGAGTTTGATACAGCTATAGCACACTTTGATAAGAAGAAGGTAAATGGTAATGCAATGTTATTTATCATTGGCTAAATATTATTAGCATATCTCTTCTCATATATAATTCAAATTGCAGGAAAATGGGGAGTTTGACGAGTACGATGATGAGTCTGAGTTTGATGAATAGTACTCTTATAATTGTCTACTGTAGGTATTGCCTATCTGATCTGTGTTATCCGTATCATTCTTTGTACATTAATTTAGAATTTCTCAAACATCTAGGTAGTGTTTTCAAACTTCTTTGTTTAGACAAACTTGGTTAGTATTTCAGTGGATTTGAGAAATATGGGCTTTTCATAAAATTTATAAGGGTGGAAAACGAGTGGGCCGGGTTCTTTAATATGGGTTAGGTAAAGTTGGGCTGGATTGATCTGTTAATGTTTTCTTTTAAAGTTTCTTACAGATTTTTTGTTTAATTAAGCATAAAAATGCATAGAAAAATAGATTCCTGTATTCATTCATACATAAAATTGATATAATTTAAGACTAATACATTAATTAAACTGGATTGCATTGGGGGACACCATATTGAAGTTATGTTGGTTCATAATCATTTCATATTTTGGTTGATTTATATCGTGGTATAATTAAGTTTATGTAATTGACTTCTTGCTATATGATTGGGCCGTAGGTTCTAATTAATTTGCTCACTAGAGTCAAACATGTTGGTTGGTTCATTCGTATGCTCTTCATATATTTTGGGTCTTCCTCAGTTTCCAAGTCGAAATGTTATTACGTGTTTAAAGTGGTATGCTTTCTTGTTGAACTTCCTTGAACAAAAGACATTTGGCTAGACAGCAAATGCAGCAACATAAATTGATTTAGAGTTACTTCATGGTGAAGAAAACCCACTTCTGTAAAACATAATCGGGTAGAGAGCTACAACAGTGAGAGGACCCACCTAACCTAATTATGTTCGACTATTTATGCTTGAAAACTAGATTTAATTTCTTGTTTCGTTCTTTTTGGCAAAAAAATATTAGTTGGAGAATGACAGGCAATTCTCTTATAGGGTTAATCACATGACTTTTCATGTGTTTAGGGCTGGGCGTTAGGGTTGGGTTTTTTGGGACCCGTCTCGATCCGATTGGGTATTTTCCGTTTGAGACTGAAAAGCGGGTTTTTTGACATTAGGATTCGGGTATCCGCTCCCGAAATTTATTTTCGTATCGGGTACAAGTACTATATTTACACCCATTCGGGTATTTAATAAAAAAAAAATTGGCCCAATTTATTTTAGAGCGGCCTAATTACAATTTCTCTATCTTTCATCATTCATCTGAGCTCAAATTCAAAATAGGAAAAAGCTCTACCTGCCTAAGACCCCAAGTCAGTAAGTTCTAACTCCTAACATTATTCAATTTCTTTATCTTTCTCCTCTCTAATGTTGCGCCTCCCTCCCAACTCACAAGTCACAAGACACCAAGGGTGTATGTGGATAGGTTTTGGCCCGGTCTTGCTGGCTTCGCGAGACCGAGCCAAAACCCTTTCAAATGAGTTTTCACCAAACACATAAAACCATAAAAAATCTATTCAGAATCTTACACTCAAACTCTTCAAACCTATAAAACATTGATTTGACACCTACCACCTACTTTTCTCTCAATTCTCACTAAAAAAAACATTGATTTGACACATATCACCTACTTTTTTCCCTAAACCCCAACATCCAAACACAATTCAAGTGGGGTTTCAACTTATTCAAACCATAAAACCCAAGAGTCAAAACTCATCCAAATGAAGTCTCAAAGGTTTCATCGAAACCACCCAAATCAATTTTTCTAAACCGAGACCCGCAAAATCGAGCCAGAACCCATCCAAATAGACCCCAAGTTACCAACTCGCCTAACTCCTGTGTTTTCCAGTAGTGTCACAAAGTGGTGTAGTCTCCATTGGAATCAAGGAACCCGTTAGAACTTGGAAGGTACCTGTTCGAAATTTTTTTCCCTTTGATATCACTCAAATCGGTGTTGGAGGCTTGAAGCATAGATCTTGAAATTAAATGTGAAAAGCATTAAATAGTAATTTTCTGATTTTGGAAGGAAAATATTAGCTTAAAAAAATGGAAATTTCGGGTACCCAAAACCCGAAATACCCGAAAAGTTTGGGTACCCGAACTTCGGGTACCCGCCTAAACGGGTTGGATTTCGGGTATGAAAATTCAATACCCGCCTGGTCGAGTACCCAACCAGCGCCCAGCCCTATGTGGTTTAGTGTATTTCGCGTATGATTCCCTTAAAAAATTATAATTACAGAGACTTTCCTTGATATTTACAAAACCTTACATTCATCGGTCCATCGTTAATTTTTACTGCATCATCACCCAAATTTTATTGAATATTTTATTTTACATTTGAGGATACTGTGGCTATTTTCATGGATAATTATACTCTTGTTATATTTGTTGCATGAAAAGGGTTTCAATGCAATGATGTTGTTTTTTATGGGTATAAATGTCTAAATATCAGTGAAAATTTAAAATCTTTGAATTATTTTATCAGTGTGTAGATATTAATTTCAAACTTTTTTTATGATGTTTTTAAAATTGAATTACAAAGAAAAGTGAATAAGTTATAATTAATCATAAGTTAAAACAAACTTGAAGATGACCATTATGAAATGCAAAAATATTAAGAAGTATTCATATTTAACCCGTAAATTTTAATAATTTTAATTTTTTTTAATTCTAAAGATGATGAATAAAAATTACACTTAATGAGGAAAAAGTTTGGACATAAATTAATAGCATTATAAAAATGTTAAAATATGAATAATTGTCTCATACTAAAAAAAATTCATAAACTTTGAACTTAAAAAATCAGTTATTTTTTAACGAAACTCATTTAAATACCTATTTAATAAAATAATAATTATTAATTTCTTACTTAAGTACAATTTAAAAAACCTAAATAAGCATTGTTTACATTTTTATTAAATTATTTTTTAAACTAAAGGTAAATTATATTGAAATTAAATATACATTTTATAAAATTCTAAATAAAAAATCAATAAATATTTTTTAACAAAATTTAAAAATACTCATTCAAATACCCTTTTAATAAACTAATTATCCACGTAGTATTTGTAAAATAAATTGATGGGTTTTTCTAAAAATAAATAAGATACCCAATTAGTTTAGTTTTAGAGACTAATACATTTTTATAAGTATTTAACATTTTCAATAATACAATCATAAATTTATTTCTTACTTAAATACTATACTATACATATTTATAATTCTTTTTACTATTAATAAATTACATGGAAATGTTATATAACACTTTATGAAACTTGATCTTAGTTTGCATAATTAATAAACTATTTTATTTTCTTTTTTATGTTTTATAAATTGGGGTGGGGTTATTTTTTTTCTTCTTTTTTATGTATAAATTGAGTTTTATTAAGTTTAGGGATTAATATGTAAATATAAAATTTTGTAAGGTTTTGCAAATCTCAAGAATGTCAGAGTAATTAATTAAAATTGACGAGGACTAGAGGGTAATTTCAAGCATTCGGTCCACCTCCGTTAGTATTTGTTAGGGTAGGAGGAGATCTCTGTAAATATAATTTTCGGAGGGAATTTGACGCCTAATACTTTAAACCACATGGAAGATCCCTATAATTAACCTTTAATTATACTAGCATTTGCTCCGTGCTATGCACGGTTTATACACAATAATTTAAAATTTTATATTAATTGAAATAAATTTAACAGTAATTAGTTAATAATTATTGACTTTTATTATTAACATATAGAAACTAAGGCGATTAATAATTTATTATTCACTTGCAATGGATAAATTATTATTCTTCTTCTGTATAAAATACCAATCAATGACTAACCCCAATCCGACCGTTGAACACCAAATTTTAATCACAACGGCTAACCAGGATAAAGATGTATTAACCACTAAACCATAAAGTATAACCATTTTCTGTTCTAAATTAGTAATAGTTATTAATTGAAATAGTTGTTTAAAATGAAATTTATTTTCTTACCAAAATTAATGTGAATCTTCTTAGTAAATTGTACCTTGGGTTTTGTGCAGTTCAGACATAGTGTTGATAAAAATGAACTTCTTGATTATCAAAAAAACTTAACTTCTTGCATATGGAGTTACTCATAAACAAAACAATCACTAAAGTTCACAACAAAGATCTAAGATGATGAAGACATCGTTCAAACTTCTAACTATCAAATTTTATTTCCCGCTCCTCCAAAGTCTTGTCAACTTAATAAATTTTATACAATTGGACCTTTTCTTTTCACTTTCTTGAAAATTAGTGCCATTTAATTCAAATGGATGTTGGATGAAACGTCATATAGACATAAAAGGACAATTTTTTGTTTCATTTGCATTCCAGAACTCCACAAATCCACATCAAAATTGCAAAATCCAAAGCCACACAAATAGGCAAAATAAAAATTAGCTCTAGTTAAATAACTAAATTAAAATTAGCATTTGCACATCATCAATCAAGAAACTAATAGAAATTAAATCATTACTGAATGAATATTGCAGCACCCAATCACATTAATTAATTAATCAGTGAAAGGAACATAGTAATTTACAATACATTCCGACCTTCAAAACACCAAATCATCAAATTAAAAGAAAAAAACATTTCGAAACAATTTTCGTTTTATCAATTCATCGGCGTATGTGAAAAATCAGAAGTGACAACCGCAACAGAGGAAGAAAAGACAAACAGTGGAGACTAAAAATATGGCTTCAAAAACAGACACGATCTTGAAAAGAAAGTGATCGACAAACCAAAGGTGTAAATTGAACCGCCTCTTCCACCGGAACCCGGCGGAGCTCTTGGACTTCCACCGACATGCACTGCCACCTGGGGATTTCTTGTTTAGGCTTTTGAAGAGGAACGAGAAACTCCAAGGCTTTTTCTCCATGGTGGAGAAATCAATTCAACTAAATATGATGTCTGAATTTTGATGTATTTTGGGGAATTCTGGGGTTGGTTATATAATAATATAAGGAGCGGGTTTAATTTTGGAATAGTATTAATAACGTTGGGAAGTTTTAATTTCTCAAAGGAAAAGGAATAACGTGGGCCGGGAAAGTTTCTTGGAAAATAAGGAGGGGTAGTTTGGGAATATGTGGGGTAATGAGGCCCACTTGTATAGGAGCAGTTCCGCGTTTTCGTGGGGGTGTGGTGCGGAATGTGCTTGTTGGTACGTAACGGAATAATATAATATACTGTACTTGCTATTTCCATGGTTTTTTTCACTACTTCCACTACGCTAACAATGAATGACCGTTGCTGATTTTACTGTTAATAGTGAATTTCAATAAAGAAAATGTGAAGATGAATTTTGTACTGTTTGCTCGGAATCTAATTTGGAAAATAAATTTTATCTCAGCACACTTGATTACGCTACAATAATTTTAATTTGATGCAATGACTCTTTACTTTTTTTGAGATGTATTAGTCAATGACTCTGTTTTCATATAATTGACTCTGTTTTTCATATTTAAAAAAAAAAAAAAAACAATTTAACAGCAACAATGACTCGATGTTTTAATCTTCAATCTTTTTGGTATAGGAAGTAGTAGCTCGTATTCAAAAATCAAAGCTTCCATTATTTTCTCATTATCAATAAAAAGAATCAATTTTTTTTTTCTTTCTCTTTTCTACTTGTTTTCCCAGCTCCTTTCCACATCATGAGGCGAATTCAAACACACAATGCACCTTTAAGTGGATGGAATCTCTTTATTACAAATAAAAGCAGGAAAAAAAAAGAAGGCTGGAAATATTCATTACAGATATTGAAAGAGATCGAATTGCATTACTTTTGAACCGATTGGAATATTTCTGCCTAAAGATTTAGTCCATTTAATATATGTCCAAAATTTAAGGGAATAATAAGGTGGTACAAGATGCTCACATATTATGCATTGTATTACAACTTACAACCATGGACTACTAAACATGTCTTGTTGCCAAAATTGAACAAATGTGCTTAGAGTTGAAAATCAATCTAAGTTATTTAAGATTTGATAAATTTGTTTAAATTTTTTTTTTTTATGATTTTGGTTGTTAGATATATTTATTAAGATTGAATAATATATATTGCAAAATATTGAGCTACTCAATATGATATGTATACGTCTTGATTATAGTTCGTCTCTATTAAATAAAGATAAATTAAAATTAAAATGTTCGATTCGATTCGATTTTCTTTTATGAATCTATAGTTTCTCTCAGTTAAAATAAAGATTAAGATTAAAAAAAATCAACAAGTTAAACATGTATTGCCAATGAGGTCATAGCTTATTGGTGATTGATTTTCTTTGTAATTTGATACTAATTCAATAGATTTTCTGATTTAGTGATATTGATGTAATGATCATTTATCTTATAAGAAAAATCGTGTAATGATTTTCTGATTTAGTGATATTGATTCGATGATTGTTTCTCTGGAAAAAAAAAAACATGTAACTAGGGATGGAAGGAATTTTTTTTCTTTAAGTGTTATTACATAGAGTAAAGGTAATGTAGATATTCTTTTACATTTATAGTTTTATTATTTGATAATGTTGATTTAAGGGGTGAAGAACTATTGATGGAAAAATCAATAGTGAGGGAAATATCAACTACAATTGATGCAATTCGTATTAAAATTGATATAGTTTTTATCATAATTTAATTTTATGACGTTGGGTCCGACGTGGATAAGATGATATTTTACTTCATACTAAATTATTTTTCAGAATTTTTAAATAATTATGATCAACATTGTATGTTATATTATTATTTTAAAGACTTATCCAAATAATATAGTTTGAATATTATTTATAAGGCAAAATTGCAAAAATCGTCCCAAACTAATCACTGATTTTGGATTTTGGTCTCAAACTATTTAATTTGGCGAATTTCGTCCCGCAATTTAACATTTTTTTGGAATATCGTCCCACCATAATTATAAGACGGAATTGCGCATTTGCCGATGGATTATCACATGACTGCTTAAGTGTCATGACATGGTAAATTTTAACATGAATAATTATATAATATTGCAGAGTTCGTCCCAAATTAATTACAAGATTGAACGTCATTTTCATTAAATTAGAAATTTAATATTGCGACTAAATTCATACAAAATGATAAATTATGGGACGAAATTTGGGGAGTTGATATAGTTTGGGACGAAAAATCAAAATTAGTAATTAGTTTGGGAAGATATTCCAAAAAAATATTAAATTACGGAACGAAACTCGCCAAGTTAAATAGTTCAAGACAAAAATCCAAAATCAGTAATTAGTTTGGGACGTTTTCCGCAATTTTACCTATTTTTAATGAGTTTTATTAATATTGAAATTCGACCCTCAACCATGGAATGAGAATCCTTGATCTGTCCTTGCATATAACGTTAGTTTAGTCATTTACTTCATGCTACATGCTTTGTGTCTCAGTACACTTTATGACAACATACTAAAAGCCAGCCAATGCACCCAGGGCAAAATTGTTGCTTACTGTCCCAAATCTCTTTGGTTTGTCAACAATGTGAGTTACACAATCATTGCCAACTCTCTAAACAATTATGAGTTGGAATATATTTTTTAATTTATTTGTTTTTGTAGGCTATTTGCTTTAAGGATTAATCCTCTTATTCTACACCTCCATGTTTTACGATCCAATGTTCACCTTTCTTCTTCTTCTTCTTAATTATCAGACATTTGATTAACACAAACTTGATCATCACATCATAACTAACTAATACTCTTTTTTTTTTTTTTATTTGTCGTTTCGGAGGATTGTACACGAATTAAAGAATGTCATGAATAGTCATTTTTTTGAAGCAAAAATTCCAAAATACCCTTGTAATCAAATAATCTTAGCATTAATTAACATTAATGACACAAAACTGATAAAATAAATAAATTTTACATTGAAATTTTAAAACGATAAATAAATGTAAATAAGAAAATTTTGTCAAAACGACGAAAAAAACTAAAAATCGGAAGGAGTATAACGTTTACATGTCATACAACCAATCGTGCAATAGGGCGTCTTCTTAATGGTTAATTAGGATGTAGTTTAATGAATCATGAGAGTTAAAAATTATATTAAACTAATTGATATTATATGAAAGTTCTCAATTAAGCTCATAGTTGAACAATATTAAATAAATTTAATGGATTAAATTTAGTTCAAGTTCAATTTATCTAAAAATAAACCAAACTCACACGGATTGCCGTGCTCGATAAGAAGTCAACGCGGCTAAAAAAAGGTTATTAAGATCTATATTATTGATGAATCTCTAACCCAAAAGGCCAAAACCAAAACCTTAAAAACAACTCATCTAAAATTAAGTCAACTTATTTAAACCCATAATATCATGAAGAATTTTTTATAGCATGTGGCATTATTGTCCTACGTCTACAACACTACATAGGTGTACTTAGACTCTGGCCACTAATTCGGGCTCAACTCTAAATAAAGGAACTGGACTGGAGGGGATCCAAATTTTCATAAAGCCCAATTCAATCATAAATGGGCCACTTCTCTCAGATGTAAAAAGAAAAAAGTACTATGTGACCAATATAAACAATTTTTCCTTTCAAACAACACCACAAAATTATACTGCATTTGATTATACAGAGAACACAATCAAAATAAACTTATCAAATATAGTAGTACTGCACAGACTTATAACTAATAACATAATAATTATATACCTAAAATACATTCATATTTCTTTTGTTTTAGTTTATCATAACTCGACAGTACACACTTAAATACACCTAAAAAAAAACAAATCTATTTCGACATTCATAAAAGTTCCTCAATTCATGAGACATAAAACATAAAATATCGACGATTTATATATTTGTATATAACATGGTGAATCTAATTTTTCACCATGACTGAGACGCCAAAAAAGTATGCAACACTACAATTCATCAAACGGAATCCCACTAAAAATTTCCAGGAAAAAATAAAATAAAAAAGAACACTAAATGTTACCGAAAGTATTCGGATTCGAATAAGAAGTATCAAAGGCCTGATCATTAACTAAATTCCAATTTGATGAGCAACCAAAATCAGCAATGTCAAATTTCTCCATCTCAGCCTCAACTTTCACATCTTCAAGTAAATTATTGATTCCCTGCAGCATATGATTTTAAAACTAGTAAACATTTTTAGAAAATAAATAATTCATAAAACTAAAAAATCTAGAAAATAAATTCAAGACTCACATTATTAAAGTCTCCACCATGAGACTGAATTTGCATATTATTATTATGATATTTGATTTCATCATTATCTGTAATAGGCAAGAAATTATTGGATGAAGTGGAAGCCCAATTGCAAGAAATTGGCATTTTCAGATTCTTCATCTCATCAGCTCTATTCAAAACATTACTTTTTAAGTGTTCCAAAGCTTGTGAGAATTCCTCCAGTTCGTGCAGTTCCATATTCTCAATGTAGGGCTCTTCCCACCATAATTTCTCTCCGGTTTCTTTTTCCTTGATAATTTTATTCTTCTTCGCAATTTCCCCCTGTAATTTCAACGCAGCTTCAGCGTACTTAATTCTGCTATTTTCGTTGGTTGTTCTTGGATTGGGGAGAGGCGAAGTCGCCCCTGTTTGGAAACGGTTGATAACATAATCCACAGACGGATTACCAAACGAGAATATCTTGTCCGCGGGTGATTGTACGAGAATCGCAATTTCGGAACCGCAGAGAACGCAGAGTTCACTGGCTTTTTTGAATAAACCCATTCTACGTTTTGTGAACGTGACTTGTAAGCTTGTCTTCTTTGTTATTTTCTCTATTGGGATTTTACGACGTCCCATTGTTTTCTTGCCCTCCTTATTATTTTCCTTTTCCATGGTGGAATTGTTGAGAATATGGATCAAGAAAACTACTATATATATATATATAAATGTGTGTGTGTGTGTGTATAACTAAATTATTATATATATAGATTATTTTTATAGCGATCGATCAATAAGATTTTCAAGATTCTGTAAATAAATAACCTTCTATAATGCAAGTCTAGTTACCATATTTAAAGAATATTTTTCTCAACGATTTTTCTAATCCTGTTTCCATATTATATACTCCGATCCTATATTTTTTTGTGATTTTCTTTGTCATTTAAATTTGATAGAAGAAATTTTGGACACTCAGTAACAAAAGGTTAATTAGTCTGTCCAGTCTGAACATATAACATGTATTTGAAAATTTACATATTACATTATACACTTCTATTGAAGTATTTAATTTGAGTGAGAGATCAACGGGACAAACCCATCTTAAATTTCTTTGGGTTTTGTTGAAGTAGAAATTAAGATTAATATACACATTGATTTCGAGAATAGGCCAATTTGACATAGCAATTAAAAGTAATTCTCTCTATATACAATAGTTGATTAAATTAATTTTTAGAATAATTGATCAAACTATATACGGAATACGTTTTTAAGGAAATTAATTGTACAGTTATTAAATTATAACATTGGGGACTAAATTTGTAAGAAATTTAATATTAATAAATTACTCCTTCCATTCCACAATACATGTCTTTTTAGGGAGAAAAAAATTGCACAATACATGTAACTTTATGAATTCAAGATTAACTTAAATGCTATTTTGACATTTTTAACCTTCTTCATTAAAAATTGGAATAGAGAGATGGATTATGGGGAGTTACAAAATATTTAATTGTTTCTCAAGGTTAATTTTGTCCAGCTACACTTTTATTTTCCTAAAATTTAGAGCATTAATTAATTTTTTAATCCTTATGAAAAAACCTTAAACAACATGTAATATGGAATGGAGGGAGTATAATTTTAGTCGGGATGATCACCTTTATTTATTGACATGAATTAAAAGTGATATTTAGTTTTCACTCAAACTTACAACATCAGAGGTGTTTGTAAAGCTAAGGAGGAATTTAGGTAATTCTAACTAACTCCAAGGAGGTGAATGTAATTAATGATATCTTCAATTATTACTATAGTAGAACATAACCATTAATTATTTATACTCATAGGAGTAATTATTTAGGGCGGGGTGGGAGTGGAGATGGGAATGGTGTAGTAGGCCTGTCGGGGCTAATATCATTTACAATATACTGGCAATTTTTATAGATACAATTGAAAATATCCTTTAATATTCTTTCTTTCCTTTTAAGATTAATAATTTTAGTAGTATTTTTATTTATTACATATACATACATGCGATATATGTGTATGTATATAATTGTACGCACACAAACAAACAGTCCTCTACAAAATCTCCCCTTTTGTATTTCCCTTTTCTTGAAAGTATTTATACGATACAAACGAGTACATACTAGAAAGGTGAGTGTGTGTGCTGTGTAATGGTGTTAGAGGGAAAGTTAAAGTTGGAAATTGAGAGATTGAATGTGGGTCTAGATTATTTTTATCATTTTGGTGACCTAATTAAATGTTGGTATTTCTTGAATTTTTTTAATTATATAATTAGGTTAATTTGATTAGAGAGGATGATTCTCGTTGGCGTACTTGCTTCTATGATGCTGAGTACTATCTTTTAGTCTGAAAATGAGTAATATTGCTTTCTTTTTTCTATATATATTATTTACTCAATTGGAAAACCAGATAATCAACTTCTTATTTGACCTATATAGTTGGGCATATTTAATGCCAGCTTAAATTTAAGTTCTTCAAGATTTAATTTATTACTTAAAGTTTATTAGAGTTAATTAATATCAATTTAAATTGTTGTGTTAATATCTTAACTAAACTTCATAAATAACAGAAAATCTTCTCGACGGATATCTGTTTACATTTTCTAGATATGTGTTGTTAGTTACTAGTTTAGATTAATAAAGATAAACACCACAGTCTCAACTTAATTTTTGAAAATTAAAGATAGATATTAACATTAATTACCTGATCATCTTCAACTCTTCACTATAAATTAACCCCTCATGCACCTTCAATTCTACTCCATCAAACAACGAACACAATTAATGGCTACTAACCTTAGCATCCTTCTCTGTTTCTTCTTCGCATTCACTCTCACTTTTGCTAGAAACACACCCTCCACCGCCACCACCGATAAACCCACTTCGAATGTGACCCAAAAGAACACCCATGTTTGTGACCCGTCAAGGTTTTCGGACCTTGGGTTGGACATGAAAGACTTTGCATTCTGTGACTCATCTCTACCTTACGAGATTCGGGTCAAGGACTTGGTTGACCGAATGACGCTAAATGAAAAAGTGGATCAAATCGGTGACACTGACACTGGGGTTCCGAGAATCGGGTTACCTAAGTACGAGTGGTGGTCTGAAGCTTTGCATGGCGTGTCCAATGTTGGCCAATGGAACAGTGTTGCATCATTTTTCGATGATGTTGTGCCAGGTGCCACTAGTTTTCCTACACCTATTACCACAACTGCTAGTTTCAATCATTCACTCTGGAAAAAGATTGGTCAGGTAAAATTTAATGGAGTGTTTAAAATTGGAATTTGTTTTTCAACTTAGAGTTGAATATGGATTGAAATTTACATTTTTTTTTCCTGTCACATACATGCTACTATAAGTATTATTATGTAGTGCTAAATTGATATATATTTAGTATTTACTTTCAAAACGAAATCTGAATTTATGTGCCAAATTTTCTATGACCTAACAAACTTCAAAATGTAACTGAATCTCTGATTTAAGATTGAACATTCCATGGTAAGGACATATACTATTATTTTATTTTATAGGCGGTTTCGACAGAAGCAAGAGCAATGCACAATTTAGGGCATGCAGGACTAACATTTTGGAGTCCAAACATAAATGTTGTAAGAGATCCTAGATGGGGAAGAGCACTAGAGACACCAGGGGAAGACCCCTATGTTGTTGGAGAATATGCAGTGAACTATGTTAGAGGATTGCAAGATGTTGAAGGAACTGAGAATACCCAAGACTTGAACTCTAGACCTCTTAAGGTTGCCGCATGTTGCAAGCATTATGCAGCTTATGATGTCGATAACTGGCTTGGAGTTGATCGTACCCATTTTGATGCACGTGTAATTTTTTTTTAGGATTAACCTTACCTTTTTTTTTATTTAGTTGAACTTGTTTTTTAAACACCGTTTTTGTGTTTTGGTTTAATAATTTGAAGGTAACTGAGCAAGACATGAAGGAAACTTTCCTTAAACCCTTTGAAATGTGTGTGAAAGATGGTGATGTGACAAGTGTTATGTGCTCTTACAACAAGGTTAATGGTGTTCCTACGTGTGCTGATCCAAAGCTTCTGAAAGATACTGTCCGAGGGGAGTGGAATCTTCACGGGTACTAAAATTGATAAATATTAAGAAATTCAAAAAATGATTTAGATGTGACTGAACTCAATTTCAATTCAGATATTTCAACTTATTAATGCTCAATTCATTGCAAATTTCAGATACATTGTCTCAGATTGTGACTCGATAGAAGTTATGATTGATGATCATAAATGGCTAAACGACAACCCAGAAGATGCTGTTGCTCAAGCTCTAAAAGCAGGTCAGTTTTACATTTTACATGAAATTATTATCCTTTAAATATTTCCACTACTTTTGACAAATATGAAAAATGCAGGATTGGATTTGGATTGTGGGAATTACTATACAAAGTATGCTAACAGCTCAGTAACAATGGGGAAAGTAAAAGAAGCTGAAATTGACAAAGCTCTAAAGAACCTCTACACTGTCCTAATGAGACTTGGATTCTTTGATGGAAGCCCTAAATATGAAAATCTCGGAAAAGATGATGTGTGCTCAAACGAACACATTGAGTTAGCAACCGAAGCAGCGCGTGAAGGAATTGTTCTTCTCAAGAATTTCAATTCTACTTTGCCTTTAAAATCAAACGAAATCAAAACCCTAGCTGTTATTGGGCCCCATGCCAACGCAACCAGTGCCATGATCGGAAACTACGCAGGTAACAATTTGCTTCCTGCTTTTGACTGCTTATTCGATATCTTTAGTTCAAACAAAAACTAAAAACTCTCAATTCAAACACAACCAATTTTAGGTTAAGCTATTGCCAATTTTCAATGTTAACAGGGAGACTATTGCCAATTTTCAAAGTTAACAGGGGGAATACCTTTTTTTGTTAAGGTGAATTGGGGTGTTTTTGCAATTTTTGGTTGGGGTCATTTTTCTTGCAAAATTTGTAGGAGGGTTTTTTTGCTAATAAAAAATAGCACATGGTTTTTTTAACTAATTAGGCAAACCATAGGGTGTATTTTTGCATTTCACTCATTCTGTATAAAAACTTTGTAGGAGTTCCATGCCAATTTACATCTCCAATTGATGGCTTCTCGAAATATGGAGAAGTTATATATGAAGTGGGATGTGGAGAAACAATATGCAAGAATGAGAGCTTAATCTACCCGGCTGTGAAAGCTGCGAAGAAAGCTGATGCTACTATTTTAGTCGTGGGCTTGGATTTGAGCATTGAAGCCGAAAGCTTAGACAGGGTAGATTTGCTACTTCCAGGCTTCCAAACTCAACTGATCAATCAAGTTGCATCGGAGTCGAAAGGACCCGTGATTCTAGTTATAATGTCAGCTGGTGGTGTGGATATAGGATTTGCCAGGGATAATCCCAATATCCAAGCCATAATCTGGGCTGGATATCCTGGCCAAGAAGGTGGCCGTGCTATTGCAGATGTCGTCTTTGGAAAATACAATCCTGGTATTAATCTATCCACCATTTTAATTTAAATCGAAAATGTGAAAATATCATCCATAGATGTACACTTGATTTGAACTGCTAAATTTTTGTCATGTTTTCAATTGATCATCTTCTCAAGATGACATTATATATATATGTGTATATATATATATATATATATATATATATATGGATGTATATATATATATATATATATATATATATATATATATATATATATTGAGAACTCATCATACTGGAAATTTATTAGCTAAATTGAATAAATGAATATATTGTATGATACATAGATGCTAAAAACTTACAATTTCTCCTTTTCCTTTTTGGAACTCAATTTAGAAAAAAAAAATTGATCCACAAATTACATTTTCATGATTTTATGCTGATTTTTGACCTATATATATATAGGTGGAAGATTACCTTTAACATGGCATGATAATGGGTATGCCGAAATGTTGCCAATGACATCTATGCCCTTAAGGCCAGTGGACAGCTTAGGGTACCCAGGCCGTACGTACAAATTCTTCAATGGCTCGACAGTTTACCCATTCGGGTACGGTTTAACCTACACCAACTTCACATACAACCACGTATCTTCAACAAAATCTCTACACGTGAAGTTGAACAAGTTCCAACATTGTCGGGACTTAAACTACATCGAAGGTTCATACAAACCCCCATGCCCTGCGATCCTGATCGATGATCTGAAATGTGATGATCATACCGTTAAAGTCGAGGTTGAGGTGCAAAATGTGGGTAATATGGACGGTAGTGATGTTGTGATGGTGTACTGGACCGCTCCTAGTGGAATATCTGAGGCTCCGATTAAGCAATTGGTCGCATTCAAGAGAATTTTTGTGGCTGCAGGAGGGAGTAAAAATGTTGGGTTTGAGTTGAATGCTTGTAAGAGTTTGGGTATTGTTGATTTTAGAGGGTATAATTTGTTGCCTTCTGGTGTGGGTAAGATGGTAATTGGAGATGATTTGGTTTCGATTCCGGTTCAAATTCTGTTTGAACGTTGAAGAGTAGGATTAGTACTTAAGTTTTTGGCTTCTTTTGGTAGGAAGATTAGGATTTTCTTTTGGAATAGCAATACATTATGATTTTGGATTATTCTCATATTTTATTTTCTATTTTCTTGCACCATAAACTCATTATTTAATTTTTCTTTTATATCTAATTACTCTGGTATTCTTAGAAAAGAAATTAGTAAAAGTTCAATTAATATTGTTTTCATATCACGTAATGTAATAAAATAACACATTTCAAAGAATAGTTATTTTAAGTATTTAACCCGGAATACAATTTTGAACAGTCAATGCTAAATTTTTCGTATCACGTAATGTAATAAAATAACACATTCCAAAGAATAGTTATTTTAAGTATTTAACCCGGAATACAATTTTGAACAGTCAATGCTAAATTAAGTACTGTCAAAATTGGGTCTTAATACATGCCTCGGCCCAAACTAGCTTTGACCCTAATCCAAGTTTCAATTTTTTTATCAAGTTAAATTAATGGGCCAAATTTGAGTTTAAAATGCATAATTCCACTGGCTACCGGCAATTTAAACTATCCATCTACAACACAAGAATTCATTTTCATGATTCAACCATTCTCTAAGGCCATCTTCAATGATCAAGGGGAAGCTAGCTTTCCCCTTGAAGGGATGGAGATGGCCATTTCCATTGATTCAAGAGGATGTTTTCTTGAATTCAACCATCCATTGCTTAAAGCGGTGGTGCAAGTCAAGATTGACTTGCCTCATCCTTGAATCTTCAAGGCAATGATTTTTTATTTTTTGTTTTTATTTATTCTTAGTTAATAATTTTTTTTTTAAATATAAAATTTCTTTAATTTAAAAAAGGTTAATTTTAATTTAAAAAATGTAAACTTTAAATTAGGAAACTTAAAGAAAATTTAATTTTAAAAAATTAACACTAAAAGAATGTAACTTTGATTTATGAAATTTAACATTAATTATTTGTAAATTTAATAACATTGTAATAAACTTAAATACAATTTATTATTATTAAGTGATAGTGGAAAAAAATGAGGATTGAAATTAAATAAGTCATTGGAGATGACTATGAAAAAGAAAAGGGAAGCTGGACTTGGAATCTGAGGTGAAGCTAGATTGAGCTGAGGGGAAGCTGGACTTAGGCTGATGGCATCACTGGAGATGCCCGAAGTGCGTTCAAGCCCGACGTGTTCTTAGAATTGAATTAATCTCGTGCCCAATAAAAAAAAAGTTACTTAATATTTTTGAAGTGTGTTAGACACATTACACATAAATATCCTTCCAACGCGAATTTAAACTTGAGTTCATCGTTGTGAGAACTAGTGTAGGATTGAAAATCAAACAAATTCACCTGATACTCGACTCGAGCTCGTTCGATAAAATCTTGTTTGAGTTGTGTTCGTTAATCTTATCAAACAAGCTTAAATAAAAATTTTGTATGACAACTTTTAAAGCTCGGATTGATAAGCTAAAAATTGACAAAATACATGTAAAAATATCAAGTTACTCGATGCTTGACTCGAACTCGTTCGAGCTCAATTCGTTAAGTAATCAAGTCAAACTCAAACATAAATAAAATTCAAATCAAACTTGAACAATGTGTTGTTCGACACTACTCGACTCGATTGCACCACTAAACTAATCTTATACTATATCAATCATCCTTTTATGAATAATTTACATTTAATAATAATATTAATCTAGCATGGAATTCAAATAACATTAATATGTAGTCATTAATTTACTATACGTGATTTGGTAAGAATAATGCTTTTACCCTACACGCCGAATTTTTTGCCCCAACCACAAGTGATGCTTTATTCGCCACACGTGTTAAAGAAATCATAAATCAAAGGAAAAAAAGAAAAGGACTCTTATGTACTCATGATGAGAGGAGAGGACAGGAGAGGGTCTCGATCGTCGTCATTTGGATTGGCGCTGTCTCAGCACAAGAAGCGTGCCTTTTTAGCATGCGCATTATTAAATCAAAATCAAAATCAGAATCAGAATCAGAATTAGATCAGGCCAATCCCTATTTCCAAACACAACGACAGTATATGAAAAAAGAAGTCTGCCTAAAGTTCATTCCATTTCAGGTCTAAAAATTTATTTTAAGCCAACTACTTACTACTTTGAAATGTTCTCATTTGTTAAAACATTATCTCCAGAATATATTTTGGTGTTCGACTAAGACAATTAAGAATAAATAGTATGATCTATAAAATTTAATACTCCATTAAATTTAACACGCACAACTCATATGTATAACTTTAAAACTAGTATATAAAAGTTTTATTTAAATCACATTACATTAGGTTATGTCTATTGCAGTCATTAATTAATGGAGATTGACAAAGAAATTTACCAGAACTATAACTGAAAAACTGATGTTATCTCTAGTTCTCTACTACGCTAACTACAATTAATTAACATTTATTCACTTCAACATAGCATCATTTCATATATATTATTTCTTTATATTCTTTTATAATACTCAAGTGTGAAAATAAATTAAGAGGCTTTGGTGATTGACTTTTAAGCAACCCACAAATAATTACTTGGTAGAATGTTATATCACATGATTAAGGAAAACGGAGATTTCAACAGATGAGCAGTAAGGAAATCATTAAAACTTCTAATCAAAGCATAATTATAAATTTAAGCTTTTTATTTTTATTTTTTCCCCTCGCACGCTTATAATTAATTAATACTTCATGTTTAATATCACATTAAGGTTTTAGTTCATCATAATATCAATTATTTGTTACTATATTTTACTATTTCTTAAAATAAAATTGCTTCCAGTAGTCTTGTTACAAATTATCTAGTTACCCATTTTTAAATCTTCTTGCATGTTCAAGCACACTTTAGAATTTTATATTGGTTTTATTTTAAAAATTATTTTTATGGCAACGGCATTGGGCGTAAAGAATGGAAGGATAATGCGTTGACTGTTGACATTCTTACAACTCTTATATTAATTTATTTTATTTGATTTTTTTAATAGATTTAATTTGATTTCTTTAAACAAGGGAATTGTGGTCCTTTTTGTAACCAAATATATTTATGTTGGTGCATGAAATCAGGGTCACTGCCGGTGCCTTATCCTGACTTTTGTTTCCATACAGTTTTGAATCTTTTTTTTCTTTTCTAGAAGTTCTTTTAATTTGGTATTTTCGTAATATTTTGTTTATGAATATTTCTATTAAATAAAAATAAAAATAAAAATAAAAATTATTGAGCTTTGTATCTCTATTTTTGTCATTTATCATAAAAATTAAATATCTCTATTTTTTGTCTTAACATTATTTTCACTAAACTTGAATATCCAAATATATTATAGATCATTTTCACATTAATTAAATGCAATAGTTTAAAGAATAATTTGTGAAGTGGCCACAGCCAAACGTGTGAAGTGCAACTTCCACTAAGCAGGAATTCACAATATAATATAGTGTGAAGTTCTATATCTGATTTTGTTTAAAAATATATTTATCATTAATTATTATAAAAGAAATCATTTTAATAATTGTTAAAATACAAAGAATTATAAATAATAAACAACTAAGTAACTAGTAATAAACTAAAATAAATACATACATAGTGAGCGCAAATATCATATTTGTGTGAATTGAGCTATATCTAAATTCTTAGGCTCAAGACATCGTCTTTGACAATGATTATCATTAGTCTATACGGCCTTATTAACTATATCTAAAAACCTTATACTCTATTTTTTTATAAGTTTACATTTTTGCATGCGAGTATGTGAGTCTACACTTTAAGACAGCCGTGATTCAAAACTAATATTTAAAAGATTCTGCCCACGCTTTGGCACAAACGCACTTATTTGGAAGTTGAGGTGTGTGTCATTAGAGTCAAAGAGATGTTACTTCTAATTAATTTGATTTTACTTAATTTCAAGTTGTATTTGAATTTAAGGTACCAAACTCGAACGAGCTCTATACAATCATACGGATATCAAACACGAGTATTTTAACATTTTAGTATATATTTTATCAATTTTTAATATATCCAATAAACCTTAATTCATATATCAATTTGAAATATATTGAATTAGAATCAAATTATAAAGAAAATCAATAACCAAACATTAGTATTAAACTTCTTGAGATTTCGTAAATCCATTACTATTATTATAGTGGTTGAGTTGGATTGATTTTTGATCTTGTAATTTTTTTCTGTTTGATTTTTTCACGTTAAAATTGTCGTGCGCTCATTTACTTTTATGCACATTAATTCCTGCTTGAATTAGTCAATTAGTGATTGATTTATAATTTGATCTTGTTAATTCAGTTTCAATCCATTATACTTTGTGGGAAAGACCGAATAGTTTTCGCTGTGATATTAATTTAAAACACTGGTTACAGTATGACTCACCACATTATTGGGACATATATAGCATTTTTAAATAAATAAAAGTACTTTTCAAAGGTCTTATCCAAACCTTTTATTTTAAGTAAAAATAGAACATATGAACTACATTTTGTTTTAGGCTTGAATCTAATGATCTTCCTATTTTTCGTATTTTGTGATTGATGTTATTCTCTTGTAAATTGGTTTGTTCGACACTCTATTTAGTCCTTAATTGAGTTATTTTATTAAAAATAAATAAATATGAACCTCACGTAATAATCAGAAAAAAAAAAAAAAAAAAACTATGTACCATGTACCTAGACAACCTTTGTAACATTCCTAAAATATTAAATAAAAAATAAGACAACCTTTGTGACAAAAATATGAAATTTAAAAAACCTAAATATTACTAAAAAGATATTAAGAGCATGGGAATGAACAGTGGGTCTGGTAAAAGTAAGGTATTACTGCACAAGTTAAAATAAAAATGTCAAAAGGATCATAATATCAGTGTATATTTACGATTTCCAAGAGCAGATACGCATTTTGTCAAACCTCGTGGAGCCCCAACCTTTTTCCCATCACGCGTGCTCTCTCATCCAACGGTCACCAATCAATCCGCAATAAACGGAAAGAGTCCCCCTTTCCCCCATCCAACGGTCCTCATTCCCCTACTTTGACTCAATTTCTCCTCACCCGAAGCACAACTGAGCTAGTACATTAACCTCACACTTCTTCACCATTTCTCTTTCGTAAAAAAATAAATTCATCTCTGAGGCGTTTCAATTAATTTCTCAAGAATTTGTTATGTAATCTTCAAACTCTTATCTCGATTCAGTTTGAGAATTTTGTTTTGTATTTAATTGATATGGTTTTTGCAAATCTAGTATAGATTTGGATTTTCTCTCTCTCTCTCTGTGCTTTTCTGTAATCCTTTGGATTTCATGTGAATCTATAGATATTTCGCTGTTTCTTTTATATATGAGTTAGAGTACTGTTCTAAAAGATGCTGCAAATAATTTTTTCTTGCTTAATGTTTTTTCCGTGACTAAGATCTGAAGTTTAGTGAAGATTTGGTGGAGGAATTTCGTTCTTTTCTGTTGAAGAATTTTTCAATTATTTTCCCCTTCTGAATACTGATTATTATGTGTCCTTTTATAACAGCAAAGGTTTGGAATCAAACATTTCTCAAGTTGGGGTTAAAAAACAAATCAACATGCCGTGGGGATCTCCTTTGCGATTTGTTGTGTTCTTCCGCGTTATTCTGTAAATTGATTTGAATTGGTGAGTTACCTTTCCCCCCTGTTGAAATTGTTCGAGACACGTCTCTGTATGTTTGTCTCCAATTTAGCAAGTTATTGAATTATTACTTGTCAAATTTTGGTAGGTGTTTTACAGTTCAGTTGACTTGGATACCGGTCAAACTTAATTTTGGTTGGAAGATTGAGAATGCGCATTGCAGTAACCCGAAAGAAAAATCAGAAAGTGAAAAAACAAGGAAGAATTATCATGAGAATTGGGAGCATTGCTTTTTACCAATTGATGCAAGTTTGTCAAGTGAGTGTTTCACTTCTGCACTATTATTCATGTTCTCAATGTTTGTTATACAGTCTTTTCTTTTATGTTCGTGATGCTATGAGGAACTTATGTAATAAACTAGATATTTATTTTCTTAATTAACTTGGCACTTTGGAGCTTTTTTTCCTTTGAATGGTGTACTTGGTTTCAGTGTGATTCACTTGGTGGTCCAGAATCTAACACTCACCAAATACTTGGATTTTAATTTTGTTTTCGGAGTTTTAACAAATTATAAAACTTTGTTCAATATGTAACAAATGATTGACACATTCAACATATAATCAAATTATCTTAATGTAAATATTGTAATTATGAAAATGGCTTGGTTCAGTGTTTGCTTGCTTGCTTGTCACAAACGTAAAAGAATATGCCATGTATTATGCAACAAATTCATTTCATTGACTTTGGTTGGCTGTTACGCATGGAGCCATATAGTCAATTATTTGACCTGCTTTCTTGTTTTGTTTTTAAATTGCAAGCACTTGTAATTCCTTTGGACTAGATATTGAGATTGTTCTTTGGTATCTTTTGCTTACAGGCTGAGTATTTTCGTCAGTTGCTTAAACCTGTTACGTAGTCTTGGTTGGTCAGGTCAGAGAATACTATTAAGTACTTGTACAGTACTGAACACAATAAACTATTGATCACAATACTCAGCTCTCTTCGGCTATAATGGATACAACATAGGTGTACCATAAACCTCTTCTACATTTATTTCTCCCATTTTTTTATATCGAAGTTGAACTACAAAATCTTTCATAAACTGCATATTTACTTAACCACGACCTTGTCTATTAAAACATCACTCATGCATAGTGACCATCCTTACTTCCCGCAAAAGCCAATGCTCCCGTTTTCTGATCAAGTGGGCTGTTACATGCAAAATGCACATGTGCCATCTGTTTTCAATGGTAAACCTTTTATGCCCCCTATCAATGGTGTTGATATTAATCTTTCTGATGCCTGCCCTAGAAATTTCATTATCTTTGACCAATCCAATAATAGAAGCCAGATCATATTTCATCCTGAAATAAACTCCAAATTTCTTTATCCTGGTTTCGGCATCGATGCATCTCTCTTCCAAGACAAAGTTGATAAAACGGTCGTAAATGACGAAGGAAAGATTGCTTCTCCTCTTAAAGAAGATTCAGCTGATATAGATGCCCTTTTGAGTTCGGAATATGAAGAAAATGAAGAATCTGATGATGAGATGGTGAGCACAGCTCGAACAAATGCAATCTACGAATGTAATTCCCCAGATTCTTGCTCCAATTACGAGTCATTATCAAGTAAGAGCAGATCACTTTTTAAGAAATCTTCTTTTGGGAATATACAGTGTAATGATAAGAAGCGCAAGAAAATGAGAAAGATGGTGAAGGCATTAAAAGGGATTGTTCCTAATGCCAATCGCATGAGTACTGTAGCTGTTCTTGATGAAGCCGTTCGGTACCTAAAATCACTGAGGGTAGAAGTGCAGAAAATGGGAGTTGGAAACTCAAAACATTAAGCTAAAACTCGTTTCAATTACCAGATCAGGTATATCATGGGTTTTGATGTCTCCATCCTGCAAGTTTAATCCTAAATATTTCAGCTTAAGAGTCTTGTTTATTGATGAGCTCAATAATGCACAATTTCCTTACTGTAATAGAATCACGCGATTCTAGTTTGTGTACTATGTCCGACTTTTACATTGCATGTTATCTATGTTACAAACCTAAATTGCTTCTGATCCTTTATTTGGATCAGATTCATTTATAGCACTTCAATATCATGTTCTCTTCAAAGTATTTATAGATGAATTGTTGTTGATTATAGGAAAGATAGTGAAGGACTTGTGTTGCTCTTGAGTAAAATCATATATAATTTGGCCTGTTGCTTTCCGTTGGTATAATGCATAATAGCTTTGGTTTCTGGTTACGTGGTGTTCCATTCTTGATGAGAAATGAAAACCCGAGAACCTTAACTACAATGTTCTTACTATATTACAAGTCATGAGAAACTGAACTCCTGCTCTTGAACTCCAAGCCATTCAGGAATGCTCCACAGCTCTAGTAAGCATATGCAAATTTGCAGTCCCCATAGCCTTGATGACAAATCAAGAACAAACAGTTCATTAATTGGTATACTTCCTATAATCAAATCTTGTGTTTTTGTGCGCGTGTGAGACTGAGAAGTAAAAATATGGAGAGGGAGAGAGAGAGAGAAATCGAGATCTAGTTGGTTACTGGGATCAGTGACAACAATGACTGCAGATTTCTTGAAGTCACAATTCCAATAGTGCCTTCCCAGTTTCTGGTAGTACAAGTTCATGGCAACCGAAGCATGATTCATCAAGCTTGTTGGGTAAAAACAAGCTCCTCCTGGCTGGATGGAGCCACAATTCACCACCTCACAGGCAAAATTTATGTTATCCATTAGTGCTTCATCTGGGGTTGATGGCCGTGCAATGCACCAAGCTCCCTGCATAAATATAACAAATTCTGTCTAAATTTTCCTATGTCATGACTCAAACTAATATAGAGTTTGTGTTCTTGATTCTAACATACTTGACCAGTTGCTTGACCTTTAATAGGTCTTAGAATTCCACCTGTTACATAAAACAACCCATAAATAATCATTTCTTTTGTTGAATTTCTATTGTTTTCAACCAAATAAAATCAGCCTCAATTAACTTTTAATCAAAACATTCAAATTGAGAAGAAAAAAGAAGTTAAAGATTTGACATCATCTGCAATAACGACATTTATTCTTCTCGATCTGATACCACCAAAGCAACAAGTTTAGAGCTACCTGAGATTATGATAAATGTAGGGATAAGAAAGGAGAGAATGGGAAGAGAATGAAATGAGTTAGCCATGGATAATTGAGATTGTGTGAGAAGAGTGGGAGAACAGAAAATTACAAGCTGGGAATTGTTTTAAAGGGGATATTATAATTGCTCAAATTTATAGAGAGTTTGAAGTTACATAAATATTAGTTGTTGTAATTCTATGTTACAAAAAATAATAGTTGTTATTTCATGTGCATAATGTTGCATCATTCGTTCTGCATTTATGGACTCAACTCCTGGAGATCTTCAAAATTGAAAGAACTGGTCTGAAGTAGTTCAACAATGGTGCAACTTATGAAAAGAAGACAATTCTTGTGATTTGTCTGGGTAGTTGGCTTGTAAATAAATTGCTTCAGTGATCTCTTAGCAAAAAGCCTAATATTTATTCATTATTTTTTCCTTAATTTGATCAGTAGCACAACGGATGAAAGGAAAATGGGACCAATTTTAGAGGGCAAAGTACGTGAAACGTTATTAACAAGATGGTCCAAAACACTGTTTTATGCTTTACTTAACGTATGAATAATTTATTTGTATAACTATGCTCATCAAGGACAGTTTGGCCGAGTGGTCTAAGGCGCCAGATTTAGGCTCTGGTCCGAAAGGGCGTGGGTTCAAATCCCACAGCTGTCAATATCTTTTAATTTTCTTACCTTCTTCGGTTTTTGCCTTTTTCAGTTTATGTGTTTGGTTTATTAATTACTCATTCCACATTGATGAAAACAGAATAAATTTTCACCTTTAGTTAATTGTTGGGCTTTTTTTTTTTAAGATGGTAAATTCATCAATACATCAACATATATCCAACAATGCATCATAATTATTTCAGAATTAATCTAATTATATTAAAGTTTAAAGAATAACTAACAATAATATTTACTATTAATAAAATTAGAAGAAAACTCACATTAATATAAATTTTTGAACTCAGGTCTTCTAGGTCATTGAGCCTCAAATTCGCTGCAAACTCATTGGCGTTTAACTCTTCTTGTTAAAGAAACTCTTAACTCAAATTTCGATCATGATTATTTATATTTGATTTGAATTTTTATTTATCTTTTTGAATAAAATTTGATTTGAAATTAGCATGATAAGATTTTTTTTCTTTCATGTGATATGTTTCTTACTTTCTTTACATGATTTCCAGCCTCCAGAAGACCTTTTAAGACAATAATAATTATAACGATCTTTTTTCTTTGTAAACTCGTAAAAATGTTATCAAAAGTTAAAAGAAAAACCATCATCAAGATATTGATGCAAATTCACATTCATCCACTAAATCGAGCCATATACAACATAATATGTACTGTTCGATCAATGCACTCTCATGACATCAAATTGAATGATTTATTTTTACTGTGAAACTCACAAAGCACTCTCTAACTTCACTTTTCGGGTACAAAGGGTCAGCAAGGTGATTTTCACTAAATTCTCCAGTGAGCCCATTCCAGTAACACTAGCCTGAACAACGAATCTTTTTGGATCCAATAAAATTTTCATTCAAAAAATTACATTAATATTTTTTCCTAAAACAAGTTTATTAACTTTACAATTTTATTTGATTTTAGCTCACATGTTGAAACATCATTTCCTAATATTCATATTATTAGATGAAAATATTGGTCTAAATAAATTTATAAACAAGTTAAAAGTTACTATTTTTTTAATTTGACAGTAAAATATTATTAATCATACTTACTTCCAAATTGAAATCCGCCCCATTGACAGCCTTAAATAGCGCCCATCAAAACAACTCGTGTGGCCCAAATAGCCAAAATGCTCGGAGCATGTACCCAAGTATTTAACACGGTTTGGGCCATACCTTGGGCTTCCGGAGGAGACTGGCTTGGCTATGGCTTTCCTCATTGAGACTCTTCCGTTTCCGATGATTTCGGAAGCAGAGGGTGAGATGAGAGCCCAACTTTTTTTGTCATTAGATAAATTTTGTGATAATATCAGTGTTTTTATGGTCAATAATTTTGTTAAGTAATTTAATATGTTTATTGATACAAAAAAATTATGACACAACTTTTTGCTGCCTAGTTTAGTTGGTCAGCAGACCTGTGGTAAGTATAAGTTACTTGATAATGAAATGTAGTATTTACTATTTAGGTAAAGATTAAATGAGTTGTTGGCCTTCACCAGAAAAGAAAAGGTAAGCTTAAAGAAAGATAGATAATGAGATTTTTTTGGACACAAAAGAGAGAGAACACCAACCACCTCAAACTCATTGCTGGTAGATTCCTTGAGGCCCACTTGAAAAATCCTAAAACCCAATGAAATCACAGATACAGATATCACAAGATAAGATTTAGCATCTCCACCTCCCTATAACTAACCAACTAAATCACCACCACTCCCTCATTCATTAATTCATTCATATCCCACTTCAATCCAAAATCGATCAAAATGTCTGCTTCTACAATGGCTCTTTCTTCCCCATCCTTCGCCGGAAAGGCGGTCAAGCTCTCTCCCTCTGCTTCCGAAATCACCGGATCCGGAAGAGTCTCAATGAGGAAAACCGTAGCCAAGCCGGTTTCTTCCGGAAGCCCATGGTATGGCCCAGACCGCGTTAAATACTTGGGCCCATTCTCCGGCGAGGCCCCAAGCTACCTCACCGGTGAGTTCCCGGGTGACTACGGTTGGGACACTGCTGGACTCTCAGCCGACCCAGAAACATTCGCCAAGAACCGAGAACTCGAAGTCATCCACTGCAGGTGGGCCATGTTGGGTGCACTGGGCTGCGTTTTCCCCGAGCTTTTGGCCCGTAATGGTGTTAAGTTCGGTGAGGCCGTCTGGTTCAAGGCCGGAGCCCAAATCTTTAGCGAAGGTGGGCTTGATTATTTGGGCAACCCAAGTTTGGTCCATGCTCAGAGCATTTTGGCTATTTGGGCCACACAGGTTGTGTTGATGGGCGCTATTGAGGGCTACCGTGTTGCAGGTGGGCCATTGGGTGAGGTCACTGACCCGTTATACCCGGGTGGTAGCTTCGACCCATTGGGCCTTGCTGATGACCCGGAGGCGTTTGCGGAGCTTAAGGTTAAGGAGATTAAGAATGGGAGACTTGCTATGTTTTCCATGTTTGGGTTTTTTGTTCAGGCTATTGTTACCGGAAAGGGCCCATTGGAGAATTTAGCGGATCACCTTGCGGACCCGGTTAACAACAACGCTTGGGCTTTTGCCACAAACTTTGTACCCGGAAAGTGAAGTTATTTTTTAGATTGAAAAAGAGTGACTTGGTGTTGTTTGATGCTAATGTAAAATTAATGTGAATTATTATTTGAATATAAATTATGTTAACTTTTTGAGCTTAAATGAGCCAGCCATCTATAGCTGCAAGGTTTATCACGTTAACCGACCAAACTTAATCAATGACAAATGAGGAGATAAATTCAAAATAACTCCATGAGATTGATCTTTGCCTAAAAAAAACCCTATGTTATTTTAATAGCAAAATAAAATAATCATAAGTCAACAAGAAGGTAATCCTAGATGTCGCTCATAATTGGTATTATGATCCGGATCTTATATACTATATTTTAGACTTTGAATGATCATTTAACTATGTCATGTCTGGTCATCTTTCATGATTACATGATCAATCTTATTATGCCTTGATTGATTTTTGTTTTAGGCAACAGATGTTGAGGGGGTAGGAGTTTCTCGGTCGGTCGGTCAATCGTATATAACTTCAGTAGGATCAATTGTGATGGCCTTAACTCATGCGCTTGTGGCTAATGATGAAGATTAGGCCTAAAGTGGTACTGTGATTTCCTTTTCACTTGACTTTATTAATTGTTCCACATTCTTCAATCTATCTATCTCCCAAAAAGCTATCCTCGTTCATTAAGAGCCACTTCATAAACTCCATCATTATCTTTCCTTTCCTTCATATTCAAATCATCAATATAATGCTGATAAGCACAAAACCCCACATAGACATGTACAGCCTTCAACACAGTCAACTTATCATCTAAAATATATATCACAGCCAAAACCCGGAGCCAACGGTAACCCGAAAATGCTAATCACATTAGAATACAAAGAAGAACTTTTAATAATCAACCCAATACAACCAACATTGAAAGCTTCCCAAGAAATTGCAGCCCAAATCAAGTTCATAACATAACATATTTTCCGAACTTAAACTCATTCATCTCCTTAAACTCCCCACTAGCAAAAAGTATCACAAAAGTAGCAACTATAATTTGATTAATCGTCATATCTAGAATCGCTCGAAGGGTTTCTTTTTTGATGATTTTCTGAAAGGCTAGTTTAGTTAAAGAGAGAAGTAACGCATTGCCTGCAGCTGCCGCAAGAGTGCATAGAAACCCGACTGGTGTTCGAGCTTTTGTTTGAGTTACCGGGTTCAGTTTGAAATATGAGTAGTATGGAAGAGGGAGTTAAGAGAACTACCGAGTTAACTATGCAAGGAGTGAAGTTTAGTTTATTGAGAAAAAAGGAGAAAAGGGCGTTGAATCCTAATTGACTTGCACAAATCAAAGTAAAGGTTGTGACTGGTAAATATTGGAATCCAATGGTAAATAACATGCCATCTCCTGCCAGAAAAAATGCCTAGAGAAATGTAAACTGAAGCAAGAATAGTGGGAAATTGACTGTTTAGTGACTTGTTTGGTTGTTGTGATCCAAAGTAAGGGAAATAAAACTGGGTAGCCTACTACTTGTAGTAATGTTTATGTAGCCATCCATTTGCTTTTTCCACCACTGTCAAACAAAGTATAGTCTGCCTAAGAATGAATAGATGGCCATTTGTAACGGTTTTGTGAAGGGAAGGTACATAATTTGTTGTGTTTTGTAATTTCTGGTGATTTTTCAACTTCTTGAGTTTTCAGACCTAGCGAAATAAACATCAAATCACTTATTAAGAACAAAGTAGATGAGTAATTTATGACAAATTAATAATTGATGTAAGCTCTCTTTTCTTTTGTATTGATCGTCACTTTTCTTCATATGTTAATATACCTAATTGATTAATTACCCCAAACAAAAAAATTACCTAATTTTCCAACTATTCAAGTTCTACATTATTGTATATACTATTGTTTTTCAATATACAAATTTTGTTGTTAAATTGGCGAATGAGCTTTTAATAAATACTTTTAATGATTTACCATTTTGATATATATTCTGACAATTATAAACTTTAATTGTACGTAATATATAGGTAAAAAGAAAAAAAAATGTATATTGTTATATATTTTAATCAATTACTAATTTACTGAAGTTTGTATGATTTATTATATGTTTTGATATTATATTTGAGCTTGATTTAATTGTTGCATTAATTGAATTTAAATACTCTTTTCTCCCAAAGTTAACAGGTTCAGTATTAGAAATTCAAATCAGAAATATTATTTAATGCAAGTATATCTAATTCAAATTTTGGGTAGTTTGTTTCAGTTCTTAACCTGCATTTACTAGTGCATGCAACACACCACACAAACTCAGAACCAAGACACTTTTTTTAATTAACACATCTCTGAAAGCATGCATTAAGATAGAAGAAGATTCATGTATTTGTTAGCTAAAATTCAGAAATCTATGAACATGTATGTACAATATGTCCATATATTCTTATTAAAAAAAATGTCCATATATTGTACATAAGTTAAAAGTCAAAATTATGTATTTTATCATTAATGGGGCATTCAATCTGCAAAAATATCAGATATTAATCTAGTTGACTGACAAAGTAAACCAAATTAGACTTGAATAATAGCTGTCTTAGGAATATTCGTCTGTGTAGCCACCATTTGTCATGTTAGGTCACTTTTAGGGACACTATGCATAAAAAATGTCCCTAAAATCCTCCTAAAATGGCGGATGATGACTACCTCAGAAGATAGCCACGATAATTCCGCTTTTTTACTATATTGTAAACTTAACGTGACAACTAGTACGTCCGGTTATTACAGTTTCTTTTCTACAATCAAGTTGCATTTACAAGAAAAATTAGTGGCGCTTCACGGACTTTGTCAGTAAATAGCAGGGACATTAAAGAAATCCAAAATAACTTTTTGCAAATAGGTCCCTGACTTTGTCTGTAACTACAAACAATTTAAAATACCTTACATTTTTTATTATAACAAGGTTAGTCAAATAGTAATATTCAGTCACATAGCAAGGACTCATAACAGCGACTGCAAGTTAAGCACCAAAACATGAATCTATTTACATAAACTAACTAAAAGGTAAACTTAGTATGACAGACTTGAAAGCGCTTACCCTCCAAATTATTTACATCTTGTGTTTTGTATCCTATACAACATTCCACCCATGGTGGCCTTCTTGGAGATTCCTCGCAGCCCGGTACTACTCCCATCAACTTGTTCAATTTAGTAGTTAGCACATCATCAGGTGGGTCACCGCCAAAAAAGTAAACCTATAAACATTACAACAATTAAGTTATGGTCTTATCACTATAGAGAGAGAAAGAGGTTCATGTAAATCTTTTTGAGGATGTAAAATAACTAGTCTCACCGCATCTTCATGGGACAAATAAGCATGTATTCTTGTAGTTGGATCCTCCAAAGTCAATCTTACTCTATAAAAGCCCTCCGGTGATCGGAAATCTTTGGCCTGTGATGGATAAACGGCTACCACACGAACAACACATTTAAATCCGGCATGAGGCTGCAAGAAGGGAAAACCCAAAAGTCTTATCCACAATTAAAGAATCAATACATGGTCCTTGTACTAGAGCATTTTCAGATGGAAAGAAAAGTTAACAAGACCTTTTCTAGGATAAATGCTATGTTATTTACAAACAAAGAAGACCAATAATGAAAAATAAGTTTGCTTAGGGAAAAAACTTACCAAGGTTGAACACAAAAGATCCATTAGAGTTGAATATTTAGCTTGCTCGTTGTCCGTCACTGACAATTGGCAAGACGAGAATGTCAATAAAGGACACATCCAATAAAGTTGTTTCACTTGTGTTAGTGAAAAAGTTGAATTCTACGTGAAAATGAGAACTTACCAGTCAATATGTCGGATCTAGGAATGGAAGCGGAAGGAACACGACCTTCCTCACGTATTCTCTCATTACAAATCCTACCAAACATAAGCCAAATCATGATTCAGTATCATTACACTACGGCAAACATTTCATTATTAAACACAATTGTAGTCTCTATTATTTCTTACCAAAAAGAAACGCAAGCAAAGGGATAAGCTACCTTAAACATTTCTTGACACTGTCATCTTCCTCGGACAAAGGTCGAAACTTGGTTTCCTGTGTAAAAATCCCTTTAAACAAGCCTGATTCAGTTTTACACATAAGATTGCGCAACCTGACCCATTTTTCATTATGATGGAAATAGACACCAAAGTCCTCATAACTTTCATCAACTAGAATTCTCAATACAGTCCCAACATACGGAAAGTTGCGGAGAACATGTGCAGGTAAAGCAAATGATTCAATATGAAGTGGCATTAAGATCTGCTCTTCATCTGTAAGCCTGCACAATATAATCCATATGAAACTTTATTCAGATATGCTAAAATGATAGATACCTAGTTTTATTTTATTTTATTGACTATGGCAGAAATTATAATATTAAAAATTGAATAACAAGTACAATCTTAAGGAAAAGTATCTAAACCTTGTGAAAACTGACCCCCAAAAAAAAAATCTAAACCTCGTGAAATGTTCCGAATTAAATGAGATATAAGACTTGCAAAATTCCCTTATAAAACAAAAGTTGGAAAATAACAATAAATAGCAAATATTGTAACATAATCTTTTCTACGGACAAGAATCGTATCACTTTCAAGAAATCTACATATCTAGACAAATTAAATACCACTCTAAAGGGTATCAAGACTGCAAAAGATAAATATCATACTTATTTGTTAAGCTTACTGGAGGAGCATCAGTTCCATCCCACACAAAAAGCATCCACTTGCCCTCTGATACTTCATGAACATAGAGAACCTTCAAGATACATGAATATATAGAAAATAATATGGTTATATAGTTTGTTTCAACCATGAAAATTATTTCAAGAAAAAAAGTCACAACTTTAATATATTCTGCAGTGATAGAAAGAGAACATTCATCACCTTACACACTAGATCAATGAATAATCTTCCTGCAATATCTGCCAATGGCACAACATATGGGCTAATGCCTACAAGTGAATAAATAACAACTTAACCTCAATTGTCAACTCTTACATATTATGTTCAAGCCAGATAGAATTCATCACAAGTACAACATCACCCATTTAGTAGCCACTGTTTTGATATATTTCGCCCAAAGCATACGATTAGTCAAAGCATTAAAGAAGACCAATACATATTTCAAAATTTTAGATTTCTTACATAATAATTGGCATGCTACGTTATTTTTTATATAGATTATGATGTCAGTTAGAAAGGAAAAAATTTAAGAGCATCTGACAACTAAAGACAACATTTTTTAACCCAGCATAAAGAATCAAATAAAAATGCCCAGTTACTAACTCTATCTCAGCAATGGAACTCCATGGAAACTGCTGCATAGTAAAGCATAATTGTCGAGTCCATTAGACAAATGACCTCAAGTACATAACAACATCATAAACCAAGCTTATGTGATCTCCAATAAGTGGCACACATCCATTCGTCAAAACTGACCGTGTTACGTAGTAAACATAAGACAGCATGCAAATTAAATTCTTTCATTTTTACACGAGAAATTACCAGCATCAAATTTGTGTAAAGAAGACCAAGACCGCAAGTTGCGAACAAGATTTTTAGCAGATCCCAAGCCTTGAAATCCAGGAGAAATCTGATAGGGCTCGCAGTCAACAGTATCTCTGCCGTCGAACAGAGCAAAAGAGCTGGTTCTACGAAAAGAAACAGCAGGAGTCTGGTCATAGCTGTCAATCTGCAAAAGTAGATTAAAAATTACTAAATGGGACAAATAACCTATACTACTAAAAAAAAAAATTAAAAATATAGAAAAAGAAGAAGAAGAAGAAGTGATATACTACCAGGGCATTGTGAAAAAGAATGACATCAAGATGACCACGTACACATGGCAAATCCTTGATATTTCTGTGGAATGCATTGACGCTCAACTCTAGATTAGTGCCACCATCGTCTATAATCTTAAGAATCACACAGTAATCTAATAACAAAACCAAAAATCTTCAAGTCAATAATAAAAAAATGATTATTGAGTTAGCGTAATGTAAAATTATACTCCTCCATAATTAGGGTTTTATTTACCAGTGCCTTTGCTCTTGTGGGGAATGCCACACTCGACTACAATGCCCAATATGTCTACCTTAGAACCAACATTGTTCATCAACTCGTTCAGTTTCACCCACCGCCAATCCCCAACAGGCAGCCGTATCTGCGGCAGCGGCGGAGGCCGCCGTCTCATTCTTGCAAGAATATGCGTTACAACTTTTAGTGGAGATGGGGTTTAGATATTTTTCAAATCGAAGAAAGAAAGGGTTCAACAGTTGGGGAATTTCTCGATTAGGGATTTGGAGATGGAATCTAGAAAGAGTATTTTATTTCGGAATCAAGATTTTAGTACCTCTCGACTTTGATTAATTTCTCTGTTAATAAACCCCAAACCATTCTTTACTTTCTTAATTATGGAAATAACGGGTCACTTCTTAAATATGGAAATTAATATCCTTATTTCCTTGAGTCACTTATTTATAAGCGGGTCCCTTCATTTTTCTTTTTTCGAGTGTTAACTGTTAAGTTGCACAACAACGACGGATAATTAATTAAATACTTTGGAACTTTCTTTTATTATGTTGAACTAGATTCATGGCAGTACAACAGCAATAATATATGGGATATGACAACGTAATTAACTATCCTGATCCTGATCCTGATCCTGATCCTGATCTTGATCTTTGAATACTAATAGCCATTTCAGAAACTCCTCCACTATCACCATTAGTATCCTTCTTCTTCTTGTTGTTGATGAAATCATCAATATAATGCTGATAAGCATAAGACACAAACCCCCACATAGCCAACATCATAGACACAGCCTTCAATCCAGTCATCTTATCATGCAAAAATATCACAGCCAAAACCGGAGCCAACGGTAATCCTAAAATGCTAATCACATTCGAAAACAAAGAAGAAATCTTAAAAATCAACCCAACACAGCCAACCCCGAATGCTTGCCAAGAAATAGCTGTCCAAATCAAGTTCATCACATATGAAACTTTCCCCAACTTAAACTCATTCATCTCTTTACTCATCTTCTTCGACTCCCCACTAGCAAAAAGCCCTATAAGTATCACAAATGTAGCAATCATACTTTGGTAAATCGTCATATCCAAAATCGCACCAAGGGTTTCCTTCTTGATTATTTTTGTAAAAGCCACTTGAGTTACTGACAGAAGTAACGCGTACCCTGCAGACGCGCCAAGAGTGCATAAAAACCCGATTATATATTTTGTTTTCGAGGTTTTGTTTGAGTCACCGGGTTCAGTTTGGAATATGAGGAGCACAGAAGATAGAGTTAGAAGAACTACAGAGTTAACTATGTATGGAGTGAACTTTTGTTTATTTAGGAAGAAGGAGAAAAGGGCATTGAATCCTAATTGACTTGCACAAATCAAGGTATACGTTGTGACTGGTAAATATTGGAGTCCTATAGTATATAACATGCAATTTTGTGCAACAAAAATGCCCAAGGAAATGTAAACCGAAGCAAGAATCAGGGGAAAACGCTTGTTTGGGTTCGACTCTGTAGTAGTGACTTGTTTGGTTGTTGTGATCCATTGAAAGGGGAAAAGGATTGGATATCCTACAACTTGTACTAATGTGGCCATCCATTTGCTTTTTCCACCATTGTCAAAGTATACTCTGCCTAAAAGAGTGCCTACAGATTGCCCAGCCAAGACGAAGAACGAATAGATAGCCATTTGGAGCCACCATTTGTAATGGTTATGAAAAGGGAAGGAACAATATTTGTTGAATTTGGTAATTTCTGGTGATTTTTCAACTTCTTGAGGTTGCAGACCTGTGGAATAACCATTGGTAAAGAACAGAGAAGATGAGTATATAATTGAAGTAGGATAGATTAAAGGCCATTATGAAAAAATACATCAAAAAAGAATAACTTGTGTTGAGCAAAACAAGTATGAAACTCTCTTTCTTTTGAAAAAAAATCATAATTTTAGTCTCATAGAACATTTTTGTTCCAATAAATTATAAATTTCTTTTCTTGGTTCCCAGTTCTTAATATATTTTGCACTTTTGGTCTTATTAACTCTTTCAATATTTTGGAACCAAAAGAGCAAAATGAGGAGGAGAACATGTACTTAGCATACACTATCTTATGGGACCATTAGTGCAGTGTTTTTGTAAGATTTTGATAAAGGGTGCAATTTTATACGGGACCAAAAGTGCAATTCTTCATTTCATTGTTTCTTATTCATAAAACTCCCTCCCTATCTATTTTCACACTTCCACAACCTCCTTTAGTGGCTAATACTCTTAATTAGTAGAGTACTAATAACATGCTTTAAATCGTAAATTTTTATTTATTTTTTTTTATTTTTTTTTTTAGATCTTAAATTGTTAAATTCATGCTTGGAAATTTAAATGGAGGCGGATGGAAAAGTTTCAGATAACAGAGAAAATTTTCAAACATGCATGTTTTGATTTAAATTTATGAAAAGGATCACAAGATTAACATATGAGTACGTACTAACCATTAATGTCTGTTGGCAGTTTTGGAGCTTGTTCCATGGCAGATCTATTGAAGAGAGCAAGAAAATCTGAGCTTTTACTTATGCAGCTGAAATGTAATTGTGATTTTATAATATTGATGATACAATCTTCATACTTGTGATGTCCAATGAATGCATTAAATTTAAAACACTGACTCCTCAAGACTTCAATTTTGTCTGTTTTTGACTTTCTTCTTGACACTCATAATTTGACATTCATCTTCATTTGGGCACACACACTTAAGTTTGTGTTGGTAAAATGAACTCCTAATTGGAGAAAGTGCCTAACTTTTTAAGTTTTAATTAAGTGCTCCTTTTTCTTTGCATTGAAAGTCACTTTCATCCATTTTCTCATATGCTACCTAATTAATTGGTTTATTTCTATTTTGTTAATAGTAGTACCAACTATATACATCAGCTCAGTTGATGATTAATCTAGTGGAAGAGAGTAGTTCCAAGAAACTTCAAATTCTTGAAGGAGAGGTTCTATATAATATGACATGCCTCGAAAATGATTAAGTCAAATATAAAATATGCATCGTTGAGAAAAAAAGGTTACCAACTATACAAGCTAAAACGGAGTAAAAGTGTTTGTTTATGGATCCAAAATTGTTGTAAATGTTGTTTAATTGGCAAACATTTATTTTAATCACTCTAAGGAAGTAAGGATATATGTTGTTGTCTCTTATTTTTTTTTCCTGAAATTATTAAATTTTCACTGTAATATTAACTAACATCAAACCAGCATATAAAGGTTTATGTGATTAGTATAAGATACACAGATATCTGTCATATTTTTATGTGATTAGTCAGGTGAAAACCAAATTTTATACTATCTCAATTTCACTTGATTAATTTCAGTTTTATAATTTTTATTTGAGCTTTACGTTAGTTTAACTCATCTTTTTTCGAACCAAATTCAACATAAAAATTTATCAAAACAATTAATATTGTTTTACTATTAATTTGTAATGTATAATAATGAATCAAGACAAATCTTGAAACAAATTTTTTTTTTTTTTGATAAATAATATTTCATTTTACCAATTCAAAAGATTAGTACATCTTTGAACAAATCTTGAGCTGAATGTAAGTTATGGTTTTTTCAAGTTCTAATATACATTGTCCATAGATATATGTTAGTCCACTAAAACCAAGATATATATATATATATATATATATATATATGTCAAAACTTACATAATTATATCATTAAAGTTTGACAGACAATTAGTTAAAATAAGAAAGTGAGATATAAGATATTTATTTTTTGGGGGTATTCTGAGATATAAGAAAGTGAGGTATATAAGAATATCCAGTTTCAATAATCGAATGTATTATGTGCATGAGTTAAAGTCAAAATTATGTACCACTCGTTTACCCCAAAATTATTGACATTAACTTTGCGATTATGTATAGTTTACTAACAAGCAAAAGCAAATTGGATTGAATCAAGAGCAGAGCAAGCAAATTAGAATATCTCCGGCCTAAACATTTTGATATTTATCAAAAAATTGGAATGTGTCCGATGAATCTTCAAATAAAAGGTCAAATTAAAATAATATATTATTAATATTTATCAAAATAATGAAAATATCCGAAGAAATTGATTCAACCATTGAAAAAAAGAATAAAATAATAAAAACTAGGCAAAATTGATGTTTGTTTAAACCTCGATTGCACAAATTATTTTGGTTGTATCTGAAAATAACAAAATGTTATCCTTAAAGTTAGGGGATAAAATCGGCCTTGTATGGATAGCCGTGCCACAAATATCACATCAATTTGTTAATTTATTCTGATAACTCTGGTGGATGGATGGCGACTGCATACAAAATTATACTCAAATATCAGCGTCTTCTATTGGCTATATATTGCGCGAAAATTGATTTGTTGTGCCAAAATTTGATTTATGCTAATTATAATGATTGAAAAACAATGCATAATAAACTCAACAAGACTTGAACTAAGTCTGCCAATTGAGTTCAGATGGCTTAAGCTCAAATTCAAGCGACCTTGATGAGTATGAGTTTAAATTCGACTCATCAATTTGACTCAAATATTTCAGATTACGAAATAGAGTAAGTTTCAAATTAAATTATTTTGAAACATATGTATTGTATCATTAAAAAGCAAATAAAAAAAATAGGACGATTTACGCACACATTCCCTAAGGTTCATCGTAATTATAGAAAATTCACTGTGATTATAAAAATTACAAGAACACCCCTTGAGTTGAAGTTGTAAGGGGTGTTTTGATATTTAGTATAAATCAGATGAAGTCTCCTTGAATTTTCTGAAACGTTAGGGGA
Organism: Penstemon eatonii; assembly: GCA_038501285.1. NCBI lineage: Eukaryota > Viridiplantae > Streptophyta > Magnoliopsida > Lamiales > Plantaginaceae > Penstemon > Penstemon eatonii. Next base: position 1,038,515 of record JBCEGF010000586.1, on the reverse strand, counting down.
TTCATTGTAATACGACCAAACCTCAAGGAGTTCATTGTAAGACCACTAAACCCCAAGGAATCCAGACGAAAATCACCACAAAAATATTGTACATATAGCACCAAATATATAATTATCATACTAATCTCTAATAGTATTAGTATTAAATAACGTTGCAAACTAAAATCAACTTCTAAAGTACACTTATGAAGATAAAATATTTGCAAATAATTAATAGATGTATACAATGAGAAAGATATACATTGACCCTTCAACATGCCTCAAAATATATATATTTATATAAATCATAATAAGAAAATTTTCAAGAATTTTCGCAAGTCAAACTTAATTCAAATTGAACTTTGTTAAAACTTTCGTTTGAGTTTCGACTGATAAATTAATCGAATCTAAAAATAAGGTACAACTCAAATAAAATTGAGCAAACCATTAGACATCGGATAAAGTCAACTCAATTGACAATTATAACTTAACAATAAGAATGGACACAATTGAATTCCCATTTACTAAATAAACACCATCTATCATGTTTAAAAGTTGTGCAAAGAAAATATTGTACATACATTATTGGAAACATTAGACTGCAAAGCTAATATTGTTACTATTGTCGTTGGTTTAGTATGAGACAAAAGTCATTTAGAGCACAACAATTAATATTAAAGTGTCTGTCACATTCATTCACTGATTGAATCGAAACCTTAAAATACTCACTAAAAATAGTATATGTTAACTTCCATATACCTTAATCAAATCATTAGGATACCAACGACGAAGACTTCGCACCTGATTTCTGAAAATTAGTATTGCAATTACATATGAACTTTTACAGGAAAAAGAAAAAAATTGTGTTGACAAAATTTGTAAAGCGGAAGAAATAAAGTAGATAATTTGTAATTAAGATTTGAATTTACCCATCTAATCAGATTTTTATAGCTTTAACTAATTCAACGTATTTTTTCAAGTTGCTAACTTTTCAGATGCTTTCGGGTTTTTTCAGACAGCCACAAATTTTAACTGATCAAAATATATTAAGATAAAAAATTAACCCATAATATCTATAGTTAACTATGGTATAGTCTGACAAATAATAGTATTTAAAAAATTAACGACTACTTTTCAATCGTACGATTTGTCAAATGGCACTGTAATTCAACGGGTCCCCGAGGCGGACAACGAAAACAATTAGCAGCCAAAAAAGAATCAGAAAGAAATTCCAAGCACTCACAAATCATGTGATAATTCAATAAAGCGGTGACGTTTTGGCATTAAAAGTGGGAAAAAAAACCAAAACTAAAAGAGGAACACTGTTCACGAGGAACATCGAGACTTATTAGTTTAAATAAATATACTATACTTCACCTGTCTCAATTTATTTATCATTTTACATGTTTTTATATATATATATTAAGGCACCTAAATAGTCTCAATTTTAGAAAAGAATAAATTATATTCTTAAAATACCCTTATTCTTTATTTTATCTCACCATTAAATATTTACACTTTACACGCTCTATCTCTTACTCTCTCTTCTATTCTCTCTCTATCTTATAAATGCATTAAATAAGAGCAAAATAAAAAAATATGTATTTGATAGTGCATTGAAATTTTAAAATGATAAATAATTTGGGACAAAAAAAATTCTCTAAAAAAGACAGATAAATTGGGACATGGAGAGTTAACTAACTGCTGGTGACTACTGGTGGAAATGAAATGTTATAAATGTGAAGGTGAGATATTTTCATAATTAATGTGAAGAGGAGATTGATAAATATATTATATAGGTCAGTGGTGATAAGATTAATGGACCCATGGAGTAATAATAGATGATGGTGGTTTCCCATTAAATCTAGTGGCCCAAGCTTCAACCTCCACTGTTGGAGCATTGGATTACGGTAAAACACAAAGGGCATGTCTGTTTGTCATTTCTTAAAAAAAATTCGTGCTTCAGAAATGTCAAATAAATATGTTTTTTATTTTTTTAAATGAATTTTTCGTCTTTTAATTTTCTCAAACTACTCTCTCAAAACTCAAACAAACAATAATTTTCTTATCTCTAAACAAAATCTATACAAACTCTATTCTGATTTGACATAAAGTAACCTATCTTTTACACAATTTATCTCACAATAAACATGATTTGACATAAAGTCTTACACATCTTACACCTACAACATAACTCTTCCAAAAAAATCTACACCTACTTTATTTCTCAAATCACTCTCTCAAAACTAAAACAAACAACATTACGCAAAGCGAGATTATTTCACAAACCTCTACTACTCTCTCAAACTACTTCTCAAACACCAAACAAACAGACCCAAATACTCTTCAGTCTTCGATTCCAGTAACGTTAGGTCCAAATCCGTTCTATTTATGTTTAGTTGGATAGGATATGGATCCGAATTCTAAAATCAAAAATCTGAATCAGGATCTAGGCCCGCCAAAATGGTCAGATTTTAATACAAATTTGGATTCGTAAAAAATTCACCCTAGGCTAAAACCCTGTTCATTTATTAAGCTTCAAGATCGAAAAATCAATCACGCCGTATTTAACTATCTTCTTTAGAATATCCATCAAATTTATTTGGGAAGCAACTATATTGATAAAGTTTCAAAGCTTTATTCATGTTGTTTTCTTGTGAGAATTAAAGAATGACATCACGAAATAAGCACCTTTAAAAATACAAACATATGATTAGTACAGTAGAAATGATTAGTCACTACAAAATAGCAAATTCATGTTCGAAATCCTGTTGGGACAAATTCTCACTTAATATGTATCACACATATTAAAAGAAATTAAACCCTTGAGAAAAAAAAAAAAAAAAAAAAAACACTTTTAGAAATCATGTCCGTTGTTGATGCGTAAGGGTGAAATATATCTAACCCAAAAAATTCTCCAGATTCATCAACTCCAAAAGTGTTTATAACCAGACAAACAAATACGTATAATTTTTTTTTTTTTTAGATACGTATAAATATAAAATACAGTAAAAACTATGTGAGGGTTATAAATTGTTAGGTAGGCTAACATTTTTTTCTTTCTTGTAAGGGTTAATTACCTCTCCTGAGGTTGGGTGTAATTACCGCCCAATCCCCTTCGACTATCATAATTACAAGGACCTCCCCTGAGGTATCAAAAGGATTACAAAATCCTAATGGATCTTAACAGAATTGGACGGGAATCATGAAATGACGTTGTTGCCCTCGGTAATATTACTTAAAAAAAAGGTAAAAAAAACTCGATTAATGAAATGTCCAATTTACCCATAAAATAATGCACAAAATTATCATTCTATCCTTACAAAACTTAATTTTTAATACAAATAAAAATTCATAATTGCACATTAATCCCTAACTTTTAAAAAATTAATTATATACATAAAAAAAAATTCCAATCCCCTAAACCCCCCACCCCGCACCCTCCCCCACCCCACCTCCTTCAAAGCGTCGACCTTCAAGAAGTCAGGCCGTCGCCGGCCTGGGTTGAAGAACCCAGGCCTGCGACGGCAAACCCTAGGCCGCCGCCGGCCTGGTTGAAGAATTTCCTTTTGCTTCTGAAATTAATATTTTGCTTCTCAATTCATCTTCTTCCCAATCGATCATTTGCCCTCTATTTTTTTTTTTAATTTCAGTTCCCCTCATCCTTAATATTTTGAAGCCATTAAAACAAAATTAAGGATGAGGGGACGGAGGGGTGGTGGAGGGTGCGGGGTGGGGTGAAGTGGGGTTGGGGGGGGGGGGTTTATTTGATTAAATAATATATATTAATTTTTTAATAATTATTATTTTCAATATTTATGATTTATATAATAACTATTCTATTTTATTAGGTAATTGAATGATTACTTTTTGTACAAAAAATATTTTTTTAGTTAAAATTTTACGAATCTTTTTAGTATGGACTAATTATGAACATGTGAGCATTTTTACAATATCTAATAACTTAAGTTCAAGTTTTTTTTTTTTATTCTCATGATTGTATGTAATTCATTTATTTATCTTTGTATTTAAATTAAGATTTTTTTTTTAAAATACTACAATTTTGGGTTAAATGTGAAAGTTGAATGTATTTATATTTTTCTCTATGTTATACATTATTTTTCTTATAATTAATCATAAATTATTAATTTTTCCTTGTAGTTTAATCGTAAAAGTATTATGAAAAAATATTGACATGTTATTATATTTTAATTTAAGAATTTATATACACTAATTATAATACATGTAAATTTATAACATTTGAACCGATACATATACATATACATTGCAAAGTAAACCCTCATATGAATTAAACATAACAAGGGCATAATTGTCCACCAATATAGCTATACTAACCCAAAGGTAAAATATGAAGTTCAATAAAAAATTGATGATGACGTCAGCAAAAACTAACGGAACCCTAACGAATGTAATCCTTTTGAAACCTCAGGGGAGGTCCTTGTAATTATGATAGTCGGAGGGAATTGAACGATAATTACACCTAACCTCAGGGGAGGTCCCTGTAATTAACCCTTCTTTTAAATATTTTACTCATAAAAATTCAAAAACCAATTCTTTGAATATAATTAAATTCGTTTCTCAATTATTAACCCCAAAATCCTGTCGTGCCAGGCCTAAGGTTTTAGATATATTAATGGAAATGCAGGGAACTACTACTATTCCAAGTACTCTTGTCCATGTAAATATTCCATTTCTACAGATTTTAAATCAGGGACCTGTAAAATGGCTGTGAATGCCAATTTAAGATGAAATGAAAACCTAAATATCCATTATTTATTACTAGTAAATGAAATAAAGTAGTTTACGTGTTAATGAGGGATCTGAAGAAGAATAAATGAAATGCTATATAAACACACGGAGATAGCAGCTCCGGCAACAAAATTGTAAAATAGCTTCTGATTGTCTCTCGTGGGTACAAAAGCCGACTTAAGTGTGTTGGTCAGTTCAAAAAGCCGATAAGATACCTGCATCATGTAAAAGAAAATTAACAATTAAATCCAAAAGGCAAAGAAAAATAGTTCAAATTTAACAATTAGATTCCACCCAAAAAGAAAAGAAGCACTCACCAAGAGATAAACGGCAGTTGTAAGCATGAAGTTGAGTAAAGGGTAATCTGGAATAAAACAAAGCAGCCATTTAGGCTGTCCATTGGGCACATTTGATCTGTACACATGTTAATGGTTAATGAAAAATTGGTGAGAAGTTTAATTAGTTACTTTAATAAATTTATAGAGTCAAAAATTCGAACAAATGGGACAAGCATTATACAAATGATAGAGGTTGAGAATTTTTTAAAGATCTCAAATAATAAATGGCATATCAAAAGAAATAGCAAACACACCTCAGCCATATGTGAAACTGAGATATATAAGTTTCCAATGTAATTTTGCCAAGCCACCTAAAGAGCATTTTCACAATCAGCAAATAGTAATATCACAAATAAGTTTTAGCAGAAACTTAACAGTAAAAAGAATCATTGTTAGAAAGAAACAGATTGAACTTACGCAAAAAGGGTCAAAGAAAAATTCCGAAGCTGCTGACTGAAATTTCTCAGACAAATATAAACACTAGGGCAAAAAGGAAAATCAAAATAAATAGAAGAGAAACAAAAGTAATGTGATAAAAAATAAATTCAAGAAAAACTTTGCTACACACGTTATGGGAATCCAAGATGTGTAAGGATGGAGCTTGTTATATGAAACTTTGTCCAGTCTGTATATGCATTCATACCACAAGTATCCAACCTAAAGCCAGATAATAGGAAAAATCAGAAAATAAATGTACCAAATGAATTGAATAATGTACCAATCTTGAACATATTAAGCGATTTACAATTAAGGCGACTGTAACAATAGATGTCTTGATCGTACGTCTCCGCTTAGGCTCAGAATCCTCCAGTTTCTCCATCCACTTTTCAACCTGAAATGACAAAATAATTTGAAAGTTGAAGTGCGTAAAAAGAGATATAAAGGCAAAAGTCAAGATTCTTAATCATTACATTTGGGTGGAAATAGGCATAGATCATTCCAATGATCCATATGTATCGATCTAGACCAGATCTAAAATGCCACTCGTGAAGTCGTGGTAGGTCCGGTTTTGCAGGATCACTGTATCCTGTAATGGAGATGAATTATTATCAGGTCTTCAAGGCCTCAAACCCGAAAGTCGAAAAAGGAACTTGATTGTTTCTCCCTCCACTAGCAGATTATTCTTCACTCTTCAGTAATACAAAGGTTATGGGCAGAATTGCAGTTTAGTCCAACGGGATTGGACACTCAGAATTTTTGGTCCCTCATAATGTTTTGCAATTTTGGTCCTATCACTCCCTCTTCTTTCCAAATTTTGCACTTTTGGTCCCATAAATAATTTCGGTTTTGCACTTCTGGTAGAGAGAGAGATGGAACCAAAAGTGCAAAATATTGCATAAATTAAGACCAAAAGTACCTAGGGTCCAGTCCCTGAAGGACTAAATATGCAATCCTGCGAAGGTTACGGATGCCTACTCACCTAAAAGAAAAGTAAGAGGACTCCACAAAAGGTCAAAAACTCCTGGAATTTCCCATACAATGATGACCACTACAAAGCACATAAAGATTTTCAAAGCCATCACTGATTTAATCTCGTTGTAGTTGTGGCCTATACCAAGGGCTCCATACACCATAAGGGTAAAAAGCGTATGCATTGGGCAGATGTAATACAGCATATAGTCATTGTTAAGAACGATACAACAAAATGCAACGAAAAAGTTTAGTCTCCACATCATCTGCATAGAGAACAAAATTTAACTTAGAATAACATTGAGAAACCAAAAAGAAAGAGAAACCTGACTCAGATATAATACCACCTGAGCAAATCGAGCAACACTGAAGTCTTTTCTGATATAATAATAAGAGAAGTTTCCAAAACCAGTCAACCACACATATGCAGCAATAAACATACGAATTGCATTGTAGATCTCCGTTGCAGCAAAGTAATGGTACAATAAAAACAGGACCTGTCAAAACAAAAAAACAGAAAACAAACTGTCAAAAACATTGTAGGCAAAGAGAGAGTACAGCAGCAACGCAGCCGTATAAAATATCCAATATAGATATCCAGTATCTGCATATGAACAGAAGGAAAATAAGAGAAAAACGGAATCCTAACTGCCATTCAGCAAAAAGTACATCAGAAGATGTCATAGATACTATCACTGACTCTTTTGTTAATCCAATCAGTTCAGAAGGGTTGGCATGAAATAGCTATACAAGTAATGTAGCATAGTTCAAATTATTGCGAAGCCCATTATAGAAAATGGTTTGTGACATAATTGCTTGCCTGCATCCACCCTTTCCACTCTTCAGTCTGACTGCGATTAAGATAAAGTATGGATTTCCCAGGAGATGCAGACTTATCCTGATGTTTCTTGAGAGAAGTCATTGCCGAAGCTATGATAAGGAGAATGTATAGGAACATGAATAGATCACGGTTGTAGCTCTGTTCAATAAGGAGAAGAAAGGGCAACAAAAAATAATTAGAGGTATGAAAACTTAAAACATACATTTTACAAGTGAGCCAAAGAGATGGCATGTTTGATTTTATGTATAGTTAAGCATAAAATTATAGAACGTGAATAAAATTGAGCAATTATCTTAAACCTTTTCAGACTTAAAATTATTTAATAACTTTTCAAAGTACACAAATACCAGCCTACTTTTATTACCTAAACAAATTATAAAATAAGCAAAAATGGGGCCTAATATATATTGAGCTGTAGATTCAACAAAGCAGCAAACCGCATCAAAGGTGTATAATAGAGGAATTGAATCATGCTATGCAATTAATGAGTCATGCATCCAAGTTGTTAAAAAGGGCATCCCAAAACTTAATTCCAAATTGATTGCTCTTATTACACTGTTTGTCTGAATGCATCTCTAAATGCATGTTATGAATCAGAGCAATGAAATATATTTTTCTTCATACTCATTTAAAAAAACCCATACATTTTAATTTTTAAAACCATTTCATGAGGAAAGAGCACCTTGGTCGAATCTGCAAAGAAATCTGTGCGGTCACATAAGTAGAAATAGAACAAAATTCCACCAAATTCAGCCCTGCATAAGATTGACAAGATTGAAATCCCATTCATAGAAGCAAGATAGCTTACTTTAGTGCATTAATTGTGATCAAACAACTTACATTGCCCTTAAAAGTTGTCGATTTTCGAGCAAAAATGAGTCCTCCATCATCAAAAACCTGGACAATGAAGCCTAAGAACTGGTAAAAAGGTTTCAAAAATGTAATTGAAAAGAAACTTGCAGAAGATACCATTAGAATATGATTTGCAACAGACTGACCTAATTAAATTTGTTTTAATGGATGGTGTGGGCAACTTGGCAGAAGCAGATGTTGCAAGACCTCCTTCCAACAATACAGCTCGATCATCTTCCTTGACTGTTTCACTTTCTAATTCAACCAAATTATTATCTGAATGACTGCTGATCAGGAGCAAATCATATAGCATAAGCTGATCTTGAAATATAATAAAAAATATTATACTGTAATATTTGTAAAACTTGAGCCTTTTTGGTAAGCTGAAGCAGAATTTCCTCAAATTTATCAGACTTCAACACTATTGTAATCAAGATAAAGAAAGAAAAAGGGGAAAGGAGCACACGCTTTGGATAGGGAAGATGACTTTGTATATTCCAACCACTCCGAGTATATCCAGGCAACAATTACTGGGATGATTCCAAGCAAAAATGACACCTGGGACATCATAAGTTTCATCTTAAAAGCAGGTGCAAGTAGAATTTAAGGAAGCAACAAAGATCGACCTTTAACATTCAAAACGGACAGAAAATCATGTTGAAATTTGAACAACAAAAATAATGCAATTGATGCCACCATATAACAGGTTGCATTTGGGTTATATGAACAATCAAATGGGGAATCATATCCCAAATAAATGTGTGAGCAAATTCAATCCAACCAATTCTCATTCTCTTCTTTAAAAAGAAATGTGTGATCAAACCCATGAAGACCGAATATCCACTCTAACATCAATGGCTTGTTTATAAATTCAAATCTATGAGAGTAATATCATGTTAATCAGAAAAAAAAAATCTTCATCTCGATGTGATACTCTCGTTATACAATAACAGAAAGTCCATAAATGAGAATCGCTTCATTTTAAAATAGAGAACAGTGACTAATAGAGTTATCTTGCTGCATTGAGATCATGATTCACTTTGTAAGAAGTACATCATAATTTATAAAGCTCAAGTTTGCAGAAATTCACATATTATTAGGAATGTCTGGCATTAAATGAAAGTTTAACAAGTGAATAGCACTACTATTCCCCAAAGAAGTTCCTATACTCGACAAATATACATTCCACTAGATCTACTTTCTTTCATCCTAGTGAATTCATGGTGGTATAAATATATAATCATCATGAACATCAACCACATTGCATCAAGACCAAATGCAGAAAAATAGAGACAGCAGAATTTTCAAGAACCATTATATGGCACTCTTAGTATGTTTCTTTCCAAATTAAATTCAATCAAACAAACTAATTCACAAAAAAAAAAAAAAAAAAAAAAAAGACCAAGACAAAAAGAAAGTACAAAGAAGCAGAAACAATTTAACAACAGATTCAGCATCCAATTATTGCCAAAATCAAGTGATCGAGTCAACCGACATAATTTCAAGTTAAAGAAATCACTATATTACTCAATTAACGATAACCTAAACAGGCTCTAATTCACATTATTAATTTAGCGATTCAAAAAAGAATTGCTCAGAATTGTAACTTAACTACACCGACGAGTAATAATACTAAAGAACTTCAAATCCATAGCCACTGCAATATTGAACTTAAGTAAAATTGAGGAGATGAATAACAATACAATCGCCTAGATTGTACGCATCGAAACCTCACCTGTCCAGGTGTCACAGGGCCAGAATCCACCGCCATTTTCCGGTACAAATGAACAAAATCAAATTAAGTAGACGATCCAGCAAAAAGAGAACCTATAGAATTCTCATCGATCGAGCAATTGCGCAACTGTGATGACTATATACAGTGACACTGTGTACTACTACGTATGGAAATATGGGGACAGGAAAGGGATATATATGAAAGAATGAGCCCTAAATTGGAAGAAGAAAGCAGAGATCTGAAGCAAAATATAATAGGAAAGGAGTAGGGAGTGAGACTAGAGTCGGTGAGTTGATCTGACGTCGTCGTTTGCTTGAAGAATTGATGATGAGAGACTTCGGTCGAGATGGTTTTTTCTCTTCGATGGTGGTTGCGGTTTAGTTATAAATATTTTGCTTTATTAATTGCATTTGCCTTGTTTCTCGTATTACTCTTTTGAATTTATGGTAGTGAAAGTAATAAAATAAAATATCCTAAATTACAATACAATATTTTTTTAAAAATATACACTTGTATTCTAAAAAAAATTATTTTAGAAAGATCATAGCAGGGTCCCTCTTAAATGGGCTTTTTGAAGGATGGAGAACAAATGCTATAGCATTTATCTTTATCTTGATGACGCGTGTATTCTTAAAATTTAAATTAAAATAATATATTTTTTTCAACACAAATTTATCATTTTTAATGAGTGAACACCTATCTTAAAATAAATTTTGTGTTATTTTTATTAGCAAAAAAAACATTGTACTTTTTCATTATTACCAAAAAAATATCTCACTCAAATCGAAATTATAATTTTACGCCATCAAAAGATGAAAAAACATTTCCTTAACTTAAAAGATTATAAATAACCTCTCATAGCTTTAAAATTTTGCAATAAACCCTTTTTTTTTAAAGTTGACAAAAACTTCCATATGATTTATGAAACCCACTTTAAAAAATTGACAACAAGCTTATCCCCCAAAGTTACATATTGTAGCACTTTACCACCTATATGTACAAATTAAGCATTTTACCGTCTCAAATAATTTTATTTAATATTTTATTCGACGGTAAATATACAAGTCACAACACTTTTCACAAGTCCAACTACTTCGCTCATATAAAGATCTATTTTCAGGTGGGAAAGGGTTGTGCGGTGGTTGTGATGCCGGAGTTGAAGAGAGATTAATTGGTGGCAGCAATAATTGCAATTACCCCCTTCCAAACTTTTATCTTTTTAGGTATTTTTTTGCCCAATTGAAAATATCCCATGATGAGAAAAAAATGGTGTTTTACATGGACGTGTGCTTGATGCGTGACTTTTTTCATCATAAAACTAACGGGCGAATGAAATGTAAAAGAAGTTGTTCAACTTTTGTACAAAATGTGTCTTTTTGAAAATTTGGTATGAAATTTATAAAGTAGGCAAAAGTTTGGTATGGAAAGTGTAATTTCCTTGATTTTTTGCGGTAATGAAATATGAAATTAATTAGAGATTAGAGAGTTTTTTTTAAACATATTAATTAAAGGGTTAGTATGTAATTTAATATATAATTATTTTTTCTAAATATCCGATGTCACGTCATCATTGTACATTTTGACCATAAATTATGATTTATATTTGTTGTTGACTTTTTTTAGAGGTTAAAATAAATTATCTCATATACACTTATATTCTATAAAATCTTATTTTAAAAAGACCATAGTATTTTTTTTGTTTGTTTATGTATTAACTTTTAATGAAATAGAGAACTCTGTATTTCTCTTTATTCATGTCAGTGAAAAAGATGAAACTCTACTACCGTATTAATTTCGATAAGAAAATTAAATTAAAGTTTGAAGATTGTGTTGTTCAACTAAATTAATTTTACACTACTATGTAATATTTTAGGTGAAAGAAGAAAAATAAAAATGTTTAATATCTTTTCATTTTATTATATCATAGAAATATGTGAGTAGTGATTAATAATGCCACGTCATAAATTTATATACGAGGGATTCTGTTTGAATTTTATTATGGTCGAGAGATTACTCTTTCATCGCCATGATCAAAAAAGAAAAGAAAAATTGTACAAGACTCTTCTTTTAAGTTAATTTTGCACATGCATGTGGAACTATTTCCTTTGGGGGGAGGGGGAATTAAGGTATATGTATAAAAAAAGAATAGAGAATTATTTAAATGAGATATGAAAAGCTATTTTTAGAATTATCATGAATAATCCCTATAGGGCCTATTCATGGTATTAATGCCGACTTGCATCATAATAACTTATTAATTGCGTTATGTATATATCATATGGTGATAATCATGCATTTAAAGCTTAATATATGAGTACTGATGTAAAAAGTAAACAAATAATCAACACTTTTCTTTCTTTTTCCTTACATAACCAATTCTTATTAGCTTAGCTGTATGAGTCAAATTAAACCAACATATATGCTTGATTCATTTAGGTAGGTATATCCGGAAAAATCAATCAAGATTACTGTATTTAATTATACGAATTAAGGTAATCTTTAATTATAAGATCACTAAAATCATATTCTACGTTTGCTAATAAATTTTGAATAAAATACCATTCATCAAAACATATGAACTAACAATCGATTTTGAAGTATAAGAAATTATTGAATGACATTTTGACTTGTAAATTTATATGAAAATGAATGCACCACTCTTTTTCTCAATTAGTTATTAATTGTTAAAAATTGTAAATTAGTACCTACCCCGGCGGATTTAATCCATCCGGGTGCTAGATGAATACCACGTGAGCATGAAAGGACAATTTTTTGTCCTTTGTCCTTTCATGTTCATGTATCATTCATCCAACCCCAATGGATTAAATCCACTGGGGTAGGATCTAAGTAACAGTTAAAAATTCAATTAACCCCATGTTGCGATCTGTATGTCAAACTAATTATTAGCCGCATAAATTAGTTTTCAACAACTCTACCGGAAGATTTCGTGCCGCGTTAAGGGGTGGATGACGTGTATGCACTATCCATCGTAAAAATAAGGGTAAACCTTACCACTAACTTTTCACAGATTAGTCTTTATTTTATTTTTTTTCACATTAGTTCCCACTATGAATTATTTATTTAACTGGTTATTTACAAAAGATCTTTTACTTATGGTGTTACACTTTAGTCCCTCATAAAATTGTTTCTGTATCAATTTAGTTTCTCATAAAAATATTTCTTTATTAATTTAATCCCTCATAAAATTATTTTAACACTTTAATTCACCTTAGACCATATGAAAATAATTAAAATGAAATAAATTATTTTAAGTTGGGACTAACGTAAGAAAAAAATACAAAAGGAATCACTATGTAAACAATTAATAACAAGAAAAGCCAATAATGATATTTACCCTAAAAATAATAATCTTATTATTATTTGAAATGCACTTCCAAGTACTAATGATAAATTATTAAATTTAACACCGGTTATTTGTTCAAAAGCCCAGAATACGGACTTTAATCCGCATCCATGCTAAAGAACTAAGGCCCATTCTCATTACCTAATAATCTATTCTTCTTCAACTCCCCAATTGTAGGACTGTCGTAGCTATCTATTTGAACCGATTCAAATTCGTCATGATTTATTAGAATTAATTTTCGATTAGAAATTGATAAATAAGTGGATTGAATATATGTGTAGGTCAATTCGATTCGTTAAAGATTATGAATTCGATAAATAAAAATGTATATATGCATACATAATATTTTGTTAATTAAAATAAGTAATCTTTTTACCATAAGTGTGAAAAAAAATAGTTATAGTAATTCTTTCATATTGTAATTTTATACATATTCTCATCTAACAACATAAGTTAATTTTTTATAAATTAATATCAATACCGGACCAGTGATTTCCAACGGCATCTATTATATCATTTAAAGCAACGTGACAAATTAAAATTACCTTATGATAATTTTTAGTTGTTCAAGTTATTGACATATCAGATAAACAAATTTTATCGATAAAGTAATTTTAAAACCCAAAACTTGAATGATGCTAAAGTAATTTTTGGAGAGGGGACTGAGGCTAGGGGGTCTCTCATGCATGTATTCTTTATAAGTCAACTTCATTGGATGGTTAGAGTGGTAGGAAGCATATTATTATTTACATATGTATTCAAGATGAATTATTTTTTATTCAATAAATTTTTTTTTTACTCAATCAAATCAAATCATACTGAATCGGTGATTTATCGAATCACACCGAAATTTTCAATTTGGCAAATGGTATGAGATTTTAGAATACCGAACCAACTGGTATAACGAAATTTGGTACGATTCGATTCGGTTTTATCGTTTGCACAACATTACCTAAGATAGTAGCGTGAGCAGAAATATTATACTTTTATATTTTATCTATTTACTATTCTGACAAGTAAAAAATTATCCATAACTATATTCATAATACTTGAATTTTCAATATATGAGTATATATACTCACACGATAAGAAAATTTAAAAATAAAATATTATAAAAATATATTACGATGGAATCTAAAAAATATCAGCTAATTTGTAAAGAGGACCCCAATTTTAATTATCGGCCCAGACCCTGTAATATGTCAGGCCGGCCCTGCTGCTCCTTCGCTAAACATCCTTGTTTGGCATTCTTATGGATCATGCAAAAATTCTTTGTTTAGGTGGTTGAATATAAAATTCTAATAAACCAATGAACAACCCATGCATACACTTCTTGTGGCATAAATCATGCAAAAATCTTTATTTAAATTTAAATTTAAATTTAATCGTCTGTAAATAACTAAAGAGGAGATACCTAATACGTAATCTACATACTAATTGCAATTATGTGATGTCATTCATCACCTACTCTTGATAAGCAAATGTACGCTATGTAAAGACAAAGGGTGTGTTAGGCTGTTAAGTGTTAACTAGCCATGACGAACTGATCCTTAATTTGTATGTACACTGACAAAAATATATATATAAACATGCTTTTACTTAAATAATTCACATAGTACAATAATTTGCATGATCTGTATTAAATGTGATATATAGTTGACTTTGTTATATCGTACAATTTTGACATGATTCTTGCTATTATTACACATATTGTTGACTTGGAATTATTGGTCAACCCATGTATTTCGGCAAGTCCGAACTTGTTTTGGCCGAACTCATTCCATCTATAAAGTTTTGTAATTGATTATTTGAATAATTTTACTATGCGGTCCTTCAACTTAAGGCCTCACATGTTGCCTGTCTCATCCACCGTCGGATCGCCTCCAATGGCTCAGATCAATTCATATGGTAACATGGTCAAGTAAACTAATTAAATCATATACTTTAATAAAAATATCTTTTTAGTAATACACCCTTATACTTAATCTCTTTAAAAAAAATAAAAAACCGAATAACATATTAAAAGACAGTTTTAGCCCCTTTATATTTAATGCTCATTTAGTTAAAATATTAAATCGTGGGCAATTGATAAAGACTGTTATACCCCTACTTAAAACCTAATTAATTAGTTATTTCCTTCTCTTCCATAATCATTCAATCTTAATTGATTACTTCCTATTCAATACTTCTCCATCATTTTTACATCATCCATAACTTGATGTTTTTTATTTTACACCATTTTCATATTTAATACGGAGAGATTGAAAATCAATATCAAAAAGTTTGATCAACATCTTTGAATATCAAACTATATTATCTAAATCAATTGAGATTACTTTTTTTCTTTTTTACCTTAATGTTCGATTTAATTGGAGTGTTTATGGTCTTAAATTAGTTATAACATCACCATCATTTTTGCACCTTAAATTAAACCTCTCCAACTTCATTTCGAAATTTCTTGCGGAAAACACAAATTTTCAATTACTTGGTTGTCTAAAATATCAATATCTCAAATCAATAATTTCGATGTATATAAATTTTAATCCCCCTTTAATTTGTTATTTGTTTCTATTCGATCGATTAAGTTCGAATATCTTAAATATATATATTATAATTTTAGGGTTCATGTGGATTGATTGATTATCTATCACTACAAAACCAATTTCATGAGATTTTTCTTCAGTATTTGTTCGGGTGCAATGTCTAAATCAACTAATTGTACATAATAAACTATCTACATAATACACTCAAAACAAATATTGGATAAAATAATGGAGAAGATGATGAATAGTAACCTAAATTTTAAAAATCGGGGATTTTTTTCTATAATTGATGAAAATGGATGAGGTTGGTGGCAAAAGAACCGCAACACCAATGGGAATGAACGGCGGTAGGTATTAGACGGTAGGTCGACCTCCGGGGCGGAGCAAAAATTGAAAATATTGAAATTCGTAGATTTGAAATACAAGTGACGTGATCGATCTAAAACAATGAAATATTGTGTGAGATTCATTGAAGAGGTCAAGACGAAACTATAGCCACCAAGGAGAGCTTTAATGGTAGCCGGAATCGCCATAAAATTGAAAAATACGTGAGGGGGGAGATGGTGTTCCCCCCTTAACCAATTGCAAATACCCTCCCCTAAGAGTTGAAAATTGTGACTTAACGAAAACGTGCTTGACACGTGTTCTTTTCCACTATCAAAATAAATATAAAAAAAAGTTGGTCAATTTTAATATTAAATGTGTAATTTTAAAAGGTATGGCATGAAATGTATAAATGTGACAAACATTTGATATAAAAAGTGCAATTATCTTTTGCAATTTAGTGTTAAAGGTTAAAAGACATTTTATGTTTAGATTTAAATTTCAATTTTCCTTTAAAAAAATAGAAAAGGGCATTTTAGAGATTTGTAAAATTGGATTTTGTGGGGAAAATCAAATTCATGTTATCTATGCCACATGGCGCTTTTACAGGGCGGGCTGCATGTGAGTCATGTTACATGCGGCTGCATGGTTAACTTCCTAGGTCTTGCAAATATATAATTACTTTGATTTCGGGCAAATTCAACCTGAGATAATTTCTCTTCATGTACATACCGCAAGTAATTCGTAAGTTAGCATTTGTATGTAGTTGTAAATGTAGCTCCTCTATATATATAGAGTAACGTTACAGGAAAAACCCCGTCGAAATTTTTTGCAACATAGCCATTTTCCGACGGTTATTCCGATGGGTAAAATTCGTCGAAAATTCAATTTTCCCACAGATTTTACAGGAAATTCCGTCGGAAAACACTGTTTTTCTTGTAGTGAACATAAATCCTTTATATTTTAGAGATACAAATACATCATTAATTACATCTATATCATTAAATCATAAATTACAAAAAAATTCGAATATACAATCAAATTATTACAAACAAAATAATCATCAACCAACTAATACTAAACTAAAAGAAAACTTACATATATTAATAAAAATTGAATATAGAACCTATTAACCATGGGGCATCAACCTTAGAAGTGTAACATATAAATCTGGTAAACAGACCTGCATGAAATTTTTTTCCGTTAACATAAACATGCATGAAACTTCCCTATGTATATTTCGCTGCATATAACTCGGTGTTTGATTTTTAATTTCATATGTGAAACCCCTATATATACTTCGTCAAACTATATTAATTGTGTAATAGTGAACTTTTATATATCTTTTACATATTTCAAAGACAAAAATACCCATCTCCATTCATATATAATAAGTCAGTAAAATTTACATGTTTATATAAAATCTTGTAAGTGATTTTTACAGTACTTTATGTGTATATAACTAGAAATGGGTATTTTTTTTGTTAATGTACGTATGAGTTTTGTTCTTCCAATTTTATATTTGTTCTAGTAAAATAGATAATGTTTTGATCTGTATTGGCAATATTATTTTGTTATTAGAACTATGTAAAATAATCCAGGGTTAAGTCAAACAATTAATTCAATTCTAAAATTTGGTTTGATCGGGCCTAATTACAAAGCTATATTATATTTTGTGGCAATCAATTTAATTTGGATAGATACATACATGTATAATAAAACCGAGCTAAAAAAAATCACATATCTAATATATTAAATAAACTCTAATAATATAAGACGTACGTAGTTTGATTTCATGAATTAATTATATATAAGAAAATTATACTAATTAACAATACTTCTAAAAGTACAAGAGGTGGTACTAATAGAGATTGGAGAATGATATATCCTTAATTATTGGAAAAATAATATATAGTAATATATAGATGCATGCATGTTAGAATTGAAGTGGAAATTAATTAATCTTGATCTTAATCCTCCTGCAGTTTGGGAAATACAGAATTAGGAATAACATCCTGCAAGAGACCACAGTCAGAAAATAGTTGATCATCATTATAATGATGATACATATTCGTGTTGCTTTTGCTTGTACCACCACCGCCGCTAGCGCTGCCATGATTATTAGTGTAGAGATATTGATGAGGCACTTGAAGCTGTAAGAGTTGTTGAGAGAAGCTACTTTGACCTAATTCCAGTACTACTTGTGGTGGTGGTAGTGGTGGTTGTGGTTGCGGACTACTTAGCATCATAGGGGCAAACATTGATCCGGCAGCCACGTTGCCACGGAGAGTCGAAGGTAGGTGGTGGTTGTGTTGTCCTTCGTAGGTGGTGATTACAATTGAAGGGTCTTGAAATGATCTCTCAAGCCTTTTCTTCACCGGGCATTTTTGAGTTGTGCACCTGTAGTAGCTCCTGCATCCATATATATATTTTAATTCTGAAATAGATTTACTACTAGTTTAGTTATTATATGATCGACGACTAAATAAAGTGAAACAAATTACCAGTAAAAATGTGAGAATAATTGAAGCTTTAGGAAAGAAATAGTACTAGGTGTGCCAAACTGAATTAGGGCTACAACTTTCACCAAAATGAATTACTATTAGTTAAGTTTTGCTTCAATTTGGAACACTAGTAGCACTAAAAAAGTGAATACTAACATGTGATTTTGTGATTAGACGACGAGCGTTCACACAATTTGTGTTCATACTAGCTACAAGAATTTAACACAACAATTTTATCATCCCTTGTTTAGTAATATATATGTATCACAGCAATTTCTTATAATAAGCACATAATATATATATATATATATATGACATGACATTAAGAAGCAATATATATTTAAAATGAGGCTTAGATATATACCTTAATTTATTAATCTGTAATTACAAAAAAAAAAAAAAAAGTTTCGATTTTGTGATCAGTACTGTCCACACAAGGGTACGGTTGTGTTCAAACAAAAGAATTTTATTTACACTAAAAAAAAGAATATGGTAAAACTTATAACTAATAATTGACCCAATTAGTTTGACTAGCTAGCTTTCCATGATTTCTGTGTTTTATTACAAGATATGTTCATACTAGGTAGACACATTCAAATTTAATCACGTACGTAATGATTTAACTAATTGAAGAAATAATTAATGTAAAAATATATAATGAAAATATATCTATATATATATGTATATATATTAACCTTGGGTAAGGGCTGTTCTTGACTGCTTTCTGTCCATATTTTCTCCATCTAAATCCATCTTCTAGATGATCAACTTCACTCTTAGTCAAGAAAGCAAATCTCGGTTGCTTTTCGTTCTTGATCTCCCCTTTCTTCTTCTTCCCTTTAGTACCACTTCATTTTGAATTTTCACAAAAAATTAAAAAATTATGATCACAATTAATCTTAATTAATTAAAGTTCAACTAGAATTAATAACCATATATATATAGTATAATAAAATTAAAACAATTAATATTAATTAAGGCAAATTTAATTTACTCTTTCTTTGTGCTTTCCTCTCCAAGTATATTGTTTGGGTACTGATCATGATCCCCTGCAGCCGCCTCGGTCGAGGAGGAGGACATAGGCGTAGAAACTGCAGCCTCTACCACGTCTAAGGTATGATCATCGGAGGATCCATGCACTGGCACAAGTACATCCGTGAAGTTGTAGTATGAATTTGGATCAAACATTTGGTCATGATGATCATTAATTAATGGCTGTTGGTAGTAAAATTCTTTCAATTCGTCTTCAGACATATATATGTTCTAAGGTTTAATTAGTTTACAAAAAAGAAAGGAAGAGAACTAGAGAGATGTGGAGAAGAATTAATGACAAGGGCTTGCTTGGTTTTGTATATTTATATATATATATAAATATACAAAACCAAGCAAGCCCTTGTCATTAATGACTCTAATTTTGAATAAGATTTTCATTTTCATTTTTTTTTTGTTATTAAATTTATATTATATATTCAGTGGAAGAATATTATCTAGATTAAAAATACCTTATATCTAGCATTTGAGATTGACTAGTTAGACTCAAACCAATTTATGTGGATTTAGCATATATAATATCTATTTCTATTTGGAATACTTTTTGTCTCAATTAATATATTTGGGTACGTGGGAGGCTTAGATATATGAATATTGTATTGATAATATCACAAAATTCTCTAAAACTATAAATAAATCTTTTCTTTTTTGATAAACGAAAGTCGTATTCAAATTTCTAAAATTAATCTCTAAATTAAGCACCGTCTAGGTACTCAATTGTATTTAGCAAAATTTAAATTCAAAGGTGTAAACTTTTTATTTTTCCTTGCACGTACGAAACCTAGTGGAAATTTCCCAAGCTCCTCTGCTCCCTCCATTCACATTCATTCAAAAAAGAAAATCGATCACAGAACCAAAGTATTTATGGTATACTTACTATAAATATAAATATGTGATGCAAAATCTTAACCTCAACGGAGCTAGCTAACAAAAGTCAACGTTCAGTGAGCGGTCAATGTTCAAAAAATTGGGCTATTATATGGGACTGGGGCACATGTCCCCATTGGTGCATCTCGCAATTGATGACCGTATCCAACACGTGGTTAGTGCTCACTGGTTAACCCCCAGTTCTGTCGATCTTGGCATTTTTGTTAATTTGAAATAAGTATAGGGGAGCTTATGTGTATTACTAAAACTATCACATACATTATTACAAGACAAATAAATTTGCTTGTCTTATTCTTCTACCTACCATTGGAAATTTATTAATTTTCGTTGAACCCGGCGAAGTGATATTATTTATCATACTATTCATTCAAAATCAAAAGAGAAAAAGGTACACCATCCGTTTCTTCTAAATTTGTCGCTTTGACAAATAAAAAGGAAAAAATTGTTTACTTTTATTTGTTGTTTTAGAATTTTAATGTAAAATTTATTTTTTTTCAAAAATTCAGGTCATTTATAGGATACCTTAATATGTATGAAAACATGTAAAACGAAGAAAATTTGGGACAAAAATTATGCTGAATTACAAGATTAGGCACGCAATCAAAATCTGTTTGCCCGCTTGTACAAGAACCAACTAGAGGTATTATTTGTGTTCAATTTAGTATTAATTAACAACCTAAACATGAACAACATTTACTAGTACTATTTTCAAAATTCAGTTTGTACTCGAATTGACTAACCAAAATATAAATAATAGCAAATAAAAATACATAGTAATAACTTATGATCAAACTCAATTTATTTATTAATCTTTTTAAAACACGATTAGTTAACAATAACACAGAATTCAGATATATAGTCTTATCCACAACATCAAATTTAAACAATGTTTTGACATAATTAATTCAGCTCTTGTGCCACACTTATTGGTTAAGAAAATCGAGATAGTATAAAACAATAAATTACAACTATGGATGTATGAAAACATACGGGATTGCTTGAGAACTACGACTTTCAGAAGGGTGAATACATATATTATGTAAAAAGTATGATATTATTGACCTCTATTGCACCCATTATATGTGACATAAAGTATATGTGGTGTTTGGTATTAATTGTACATTATATTACCTATTGGAAGTCCTAATCAGTGCAAAAGAGGACAAGTTTATTATTTAATTAGGTGTGAATTAATACCTAATTAAAAGAAAGAATCTTTGAGATATTGACATATCAATTTCATAAGCAAAAACTCAATATAATTTAGTCTGATCAAATTATTATTTCTGAGAAAAAGGGGTCCTTTCCAAGGTCTACAATGTTTTAGTTTGATGAGGATAGGATAGTCATTAAGTCACCTCAAGACCAATTCAAAGGTCTCAATTGGCAAAAAGATGATACTTTAGTTTGAAATTTAATTAATTGTGAAACATCACTAATTAAATTTATATGCTCATTAAAAAAAGTAAACTTTATAACATTGCAACTTTGTAATTAAGTCGGCAATTAGGATTATAAACTTTGATATGTCAAAGAGTGAGAATAATTAAGCATGCATATCATTTTATCATGTACTAAATATTAAATGTTTCTTTTCCTTACTGGCTTAGATTTTAGATGAGTTGAATATTAATTATCTATATTATATAAAAATAAAAGTCATGTCATGCTACATCATTTTTTTATTTTAACCTCAACAATTAAAGTTATCTAATTAATTATGTAGCTTTTTAAACTCCTCCACTTATCTCATTATATTCATTAATAAAAGTTACTTTTCAGTTTTTCATGGGATCAATTCCAAATATATATCTTTATTTTTTGTGCTTAAAAAAATATTCGCATGCAGGGACACGTACTGAATATTACTAGTAATAGTAAATTCAGCTCGAAAAATAGGTCTTGTATATGTTTGAATTTCTTTACCACACATTTCTAAATTTCAAGTATCATAGTTTAGTAAAATATATATTATCTACAAGTGATCAGAGGTATGTGCTAATTAAATCATTAAATATCATGAGTCTTTTTTGTCCAACGACTTAAACTTTTAAATGAGTTGGACAATATTCAATATGTCATATGAAAATAATTATAGAAACTTAACGGAATTTCAAAAGGAAAATAGTTAACATAACTTAATTTTATACGTTTATTTGTAAATTTTAGTTCATGCTCAACCAGTCAGTAATCCCAATCATTGTGTCATCTACTCCCTCCAACTTGGTTGAAATATTATTTGAATTATTAAAAAAGCCAAAATAATTTGAAATAGTTAAAATTTCAATTTTGAACAACATTTTATATGTATACTGTGCTACATGATTGAATAAAACAACTAATTGTAAAGAAGTTGATAGTCATAATGTCTATTTCATAATTAGTCGATTTAAGTAACTTAAAACGTCTTGACCAGTTGTGATATAAATTAAGAAGCATTTCTTTATGCCAACTTATTAATTTGTGGAAAGAAAATAATGAATGTACTATGTACTATACTGTGCTCCATGTAATGTTGACTCAAGTGACAAACTTGCATTGTGATTGTGTTGAGAAAATTAAAACACAGTTATGTGTTTTCAACGTTAAGATAATTAAGATAATATATAAAAGCAAATAACGATGTAGAGCCATGAATAATTAAGTATATAGTATAAATTTAATTATTTTAAATTTCACAAGTTAATATATTGAGATACAAAATATACATTACCTAAAATTATGTAAATATGTTATTTATTTAGACGAAAAAATAAGCTCATTCATACAAACATTTCAACATTAATAATTCTCTCAGTTCTCTGAGGCGTTGGTCTACCATCTTTTTTTATGGCAAGAAATATGATGAAATTAATGGTTTAAATCAATTGAAACTTAAAACTAATTAAAGAGGGCAAAGTGGATTAATTTATATTATAGCAAACTTTATTAGAATGAATAATAGTATGCAATCTTTAGCTAAAAGGTGTTCAAAAATTGAATTATATTATAGAATAGAGAGTTTGACGGAGTCCTGCCGCAATTATCTGTTCCATTGTCATACTAATTATTGTGTGCTATCTTTTCAGTCGTACGTGGTGTTTGTTCGTCAGTCAACCTCATTGAAAGTTGAAACTTTTCATCTCATCGAATCAAATACCTTTTTCATTCCATTTATTTTGTTTTTTCTGGCACGATCAACTGGTTAATTTATAAAAATTAATAAATAATTTAATTAATACATCTCATTACTGAGTTTATAATATTATATGACAATATATATATATATATATATATATATATATATATATATATATATATATTTAAAATTTTTATACATAACAAATATAAATAATTTAATATAATTAATCTCTTAAAAAATTAAAAACTTTGATACTGTAACAAAATGAGCAATATTTATTACTTTTGAGTAAGTCATATTCATTTGGTATCATTTTCTTTTGCTTCCCTTCTTTTATGCAGATTCTGAAATAAAATTAAAATCATTTACTAGATATTTTATATTTTGATTCTAAAAATAGCCATTATAACCTGTGAAATCATATCACTGAGTTGTATAAAAGTATAATTTAAAAAAATACGTTTTAGAATGTATGTCAAAGAAAATAAATTTTTTCGTACTGTATATACAAAGATCTAGATAAAGGAACGAAATAATAGGATATAGTTGTGATTAAAGAAATCAAACCTCATAATTATAAAATCAAATGAATCTTTTAATATAAGACTACTTTAAACCAACATATTATACATAGAAAGTGTTACTTGACATATATAAAAAGTAATCAGACTACGTTTAATTGTCTCTCTATCTATTTGAAGAGGGAGGCTACATTAATTAATAGGAGTATTTGCAATGGAAAGGAGACAAGACTTGACTCGGTCCATCTATTCCAACTTGATTGAACTAAAAGCAATCCCAAAATCCAAATGAATTCAGTTTAATTATGAGTAAAAGAAAAACTGCAAAAGTTAGAGCATTCAAAGTCATGGTGCAAGTTATCAATTGTGCCAAAAAGGTGAAGTTGATTTGTATGTTGTCCATGACTTTCTTCTTATAATTTAATACAAAACTAATCGGCTAAAGAATATAATTTAATAAATAAAACAATTGTGGAGATGAAAGAAAGAAAGACAATAATTAGAGTTGTTATGGGAGCAAGAATTGTTTAGCACAATTTCTACTCTTCATAACAAGTTACAGTTGTCAATCTTGTGATCATCGAGTGGGATTCAAGATTTGGATTTAATACGTGTTTTGCACATGAAGCCGTCTTCGTTGTGTAAAAGTCAAAAAAAATTAAGAAGGACGAACGTGTTACACTACATTGAAAAGAAGAATGTATTTGCTATGAAAAATTTAATAGGGACGAGTAGACAAAAGTTGGCCCATAAACTCTTATCTTTTTTTACAAAAGTATAATATTTCTAATACATCGTTATGATATTTTTATAATACAATATTTCATATGCAGAATATATTGTTGGGTTGATTAGATCATTTAGATGCATAGATGATCGAACCAGTCATTAATTGCTGACATGGAGGGAACCACGCCAGGAGAGTTGGATTACTTACTTAATTACTTTATTTATATTTAATAATAATTACTTTTACAAATAAATGTAAAAATTCCAAGCAGCTTGAGCTAAATTCGTGTTTGACTCAAGCTTGGTTACTTAATAAGATCTTCGTTTCAACTTTCGCTTATAGAAAACTTATAACGTCAATATTTTCTCATTTCACATGTCCCCTAATTTTGCGATAAAAAAAGAGTTAGTATGTAAACTAAGAAATTAAAAGTTTCTATTATATCAATATTTTTTTGAGCTAAAAGTTTCTATATTAATAATAACTCAAGATTTGTAGCCCCTCTGCAAGATAACTCATCTCACATAAACATAAATTCAAATATAGTCTAAAACAGAACTCATTAGCAATTGAAAATGTGTACCTCCTCCCGCACTAGGACAGGCTCGTCTTTCGCCACAAAAAAGCCTTAAGATTTGGAGGCATCTAAATCAGACCAGTCGATGTTGTATCAGTATTCGTGAGTTATAAGTTAAAATTATATGTAACTCAAGAAGCATTTAACCGCCTTTTCTCATGTTTCATTACCTCGTATCTGAACTCAGTGACAACGTAGTCGATTTGGAGTTCCATTGACGAATTCAGTCATCCTAATTCAGTGATGAGTTTCCATAAGATCGGCTAGAGTTATCTTTCCACAGTTGCCTGGATCAAGACGTTCAAACTGTTTGCATATCACCAAAATGTCTTTTTCTGAAACTTTACCCATTTCCTTCAGCTTGTATATTACAAACTCTGGCTTCCTGCACATCATAATATGGCAAAAGAACCAAAAAAATAATAATCAGAAAACAGCAAAGTATTGTTCCAATCAGTATCCAGGTAATTTTTATGCGATCACAGTTAGAATGCATTTGTAATCCCACAGGACTGGAAACCCAACACTCTTAGTCCCATGATTCTAAAATATCATTTTTCGTCCCAATCTTTTAACAAAAATTACACATTCCATCATCTCCCTCCTTTCCTCCAAAAGTACAAAATAGAGACAATCTAATGGGACCAAAAGTGCAAAACATAAATTGTCACGTGGAAACCAAAACTGCAAAAAATGGATGGAAAGGGCTGAAAGTGCAATATTTACTAATAGTTGGACAGCGGGACAAATAGTGTTACAGTGTTCGATCTTATTAATAGGACTAAAGATGCAATTTTGCCAGTTAAAAATACCCATGAGGCGGTGACTGGTGCGTTTAATACAAGCCCTTCACTTGAAAATGAATTAGAAATAAACATTAATGAAAAGTTCTCAAAAACAAGAATATCGGTATGCAAGGATACATGAATCAAGAATCTTTATGAAGATGGACAATAACACTGTTGGGGTAAAGATAATACCATAATCATTATAAAGAAACATGAAGAGGGAATCCCATAGAGAATATAAGGATATGTTTGTGAGTTTTTATTTCCATATTCACACACAAAAACACATATTGTGGTGAGTTTACTTGTTATGTAAATAAATGGATTAACATCACACCAAAGCTATTTCATGAAATTGCAAGAATTTTGGAGGTTAAATGTATATGCAGCATCTAAACTCTTACCTCGCAAATATCCTAAACTATATTTAACCAACAAGACATACATTGTATTTAATATGATCAAAAGTGTGACAAACTTAAGATAAGCCCATGACAAACCATTGAATATCTCATTTATATATATTAAAATAAATAACTGGACTAAAATGATGAAAGATAAAAGAGCTTACGTGACAAATCCATTGTTATCAATATCCGCAGCAAGAAACTGAGCAACAGTCATATCTTGGCCAAGCACCCACTTAGCCATCCTCCTGTGCCTCTTATCAACTCTTGCCTCAGTCAAGTAAAGAAAAGCTCTAGCAACCGCAAGTGTAGACACAAGCAACCAAATCGAAGCAAAAATCCGACCTTCCAAAGAATTGAAAGCCCTATCACCATATCCAACAGTAGTCACAGACATAACCGATAAATAAAACGAGTCCAACCAATTCAACTTCTCAACAAAATGCATAACCGCGACCCCGATTCCAATACATAAAATCACAACCCCTAAAGCCAAAGCAACCTTCATCCTTATCCTCATCCTCCCCTTCTTCACATCAACTATATAAGACCTAGGTCCACGAGCATCTCGACTCTTAATAGTCCTCAAAAGATAATTCTCTTGCAAATCAAGCATATAACTAACCATCCCAGATAACAAAATGTCAATAAATCCAAATCCCACAAGCACAAATGTGATGGAAAACAATTTAGTTGCAGTACTATCAGGAGTTATATCACCATACCCTATTGTACACATAGTTACAATACAAAAATACAAAGCATCAACTACAGGGTGTGTCTCTTTTGCCCTGAAATTATCCCTATTCAAAGAGTATATGACCACACCTAAACTCAAATACATAATCAATAAAAAAACACCCTGTCGTAAAATCGATAGTTTACCAGATTGGGGTGGCTTTGAATCATTGAAATGATCAATTTCATTGATGGTAGCCATTGCAGGTGCAGTTTTGGACCTGTGGAGATTGGATTTGGAGGCGGGATAATCGGTGTCGATTAACGATGATTGCTGGTATTCTGATGAGTCAAGATTAGACCTATTTGAGTCAAGATTGAGTCTTTCTGTATCAAGAAAATTGGGTATTGGTGTTGAAGGGTGGGGTAAGTCTAAGGCATCAAAAAGGTTAGAAGGTGATGATGAAGGGGAGCCGAATATTAACATGTCTTTGAGTTCTTTAGATGGAATGGTGATTTCATTGTGTTCAGGTAAAAGGCGGAGTGGCGGTGGTGAGGGGTGGGGTCTTCGGGGGCTGATGTAAGAGAGGAGTGGCTCGTTTTCCATGCTTGCCCCAAGATTTTTTCTCAATGGCAATGGCTATGGCTATGGCAATGGCATTGGCGGTTTCTTTTTTATTAGTCTGATGGTGATGGCGTCGTTTGAGGATCTTCTCTTCTACCCTTGGAGAAGAGAAGAAATTAACGGAACAGAGAAGACAAGTGTTGGAGCCTTGGGGAGTTTTGCGTGTTTGGATATTTTTTTTTTTCTTTTTTTTGGAAATGAGATAGTAAAATTAGAGAGATTTTTACCCAAATCGGGTTTGGTCAAACCCAAAGTAACTAAAAAGCAAGTGTAATATTCTTGTTTGATGGTTGGATGAGTTTGGTCAAACCAAGCTTGGACAAGAATTTTCGGTAAAATTATAAGTCTCATTGTCGAGAGGCAATTTCGTTTTTCTTTTTTTTTTTTTTGTATTTACTTACTTATATCTATTAATAAATTAATATTACATATACCAGTAGTAGACTAATTGGTAATTACTCTCTCACTAATCATTATAAACAAAACTTTCAAGTTTTCGAGAACATGCAGAATAAAAACAAAACTTATACTATGATGATTAATAGCTGTTGAGGCTACCTACACATTTTACAATTTTCATTGATTTGTTTTATGGGTTTGATATTGTAATTACGTTTATTTTTCTAAATGAATTGAATTGAGAAAGATCTTAATAAAAAAACCTAATCAAGTCCGATTAGTTTCAACTTTCATACTTTTATGTATGTTTTGTTATATTTTAAATTGTCATGTAATCAGATATACTTTCAATCTTGATTAATTATACTTAACTAGTCAACCTAAATATATTTTAAGGATAAAGTTGGACTAATATATCAAAAAGGTTAGTTTAAAAAGATATTTTTATATTGTAATTTTCTATTGAGATTGAGGCATAACAAGTGAACTGCCTAATCTATGAGAAATTATATAAGTATTACAAAGTCATGTATTCTGTATTCTTCTTCTTTTTTTTTTTTTTTTTTTTTGCCATGAGAAATATTATTGCATGGTAACCATCATTGGATTCCTCCGAATAGAAAAATAATAATCACATATTGATATTCTTACTAATTTATAACATATTTAAGGTCCACAATTGATGGTATTAGATTTTCTTACTAGTTTAACAAAGCAAGCAATCTATTATTATCTGACCCCCAGAAAAGAAGGAAGTCAAGAATCCAAGTGGCGGCCGCAAAACAATTTTATAGTATAGTTTATTTCCTGGGATAGAGACGTTAAAAATTAAGGAGCATTTCATTGCGAGAGGAAAATATAATCAAACCTTTGATCTAATCGTTGATTCAAAATTACCAACATCATATAATTATGAAATAGTAATCTGAATGATAAGCCTACATGCAAAATTATCCATGCTCAATCACTCAACTCAATACACTGGCTCAATCAATTAGGTTCTTTATCACACACTGAAAACTAAAACAATCCACAGACTATATCATACACGATAAGATGAATGGGTAATGTAATTTTAAAGAAGTTCCGCTAAGATAAATCCAAAGGAACACAAATCTTCAAAAGTTGACTTAGAACAAATCATACACTGCGCCAGACAAAGGTGAGGCAGATAACTGAAATAAGCTAATCATCGTCAAGAACACTCTGGCGCCTCTTGATCTGAGAAGTAACAACATTTCAATCAACAGTTAGCAAAGGCAAAACTGAATAATTCACTAGAGAAAAAAGACGGCAATTGATCTTTGCTACTTACTGTTACTTTGGTTTCTTTAGTTGTTTGAGTATTGATTTGTTCAAGCAATGATATAAGTCGATCCTCAGATACCTACATCAACCCAAAAATTTAAATGCTTATAAACCGATTAAGTCATTTCTGCACAAAGTTCTTTGAAAATTATGCAGAGGGGTCCTAAATAACGAAGCATCAGAAGTTGTTAAATAACAGTGAGCTACCTTCTCAACAATCTGTCCTGTTTGAGCAGCTCTTATTATAACATCTTCAACGCCTCTGGCCTTTTCAGGTTTAACCAGTGCAATTCTAGCAACTACATACAATATCACAGGGGGTCAAGGATAAATGATACACGTGATTGGCACATAACAATTTACAATTTCTGAAAAACATAGACGTGACAACATATCATATAGTGAATTCCTTCATTCCCATTCTCACTCTCTCTTTCCACACTCGACATTACTCAAATGAATATAGGACATTTTGTGCTTTGTACATTAACTATAAAATGACTAAACATATTCAGATACAGTAACAAAACAAATATCTCAGGTATTGATGAATCATGCATATGGGACAGATAGTCGATTAATACAACTTACCTCTTGCTCGTGCTTCTGCTGTCAAAAGCTGAGAAAGCATCAACTGTCTTTGTTCCTCCGCCTCCCTAAGTTAATTTCCCCAGTTTAGAAGAAAACATTAGCATTGCAGAGCAAAATTTTAACAAATACTGTATAAAAGACTGTTGACACAAAATAATGGCTAAACTAAATCAGAGCATAGATATACATTTTAGCTTCCTCCTGCGCTTTCTGTTGCCCAGGATTTTGATTGTTACCCTAAAAGTCAATTGTCGATACTAATGGTTAGAGGAGGCAGAATTTGAGCAAGAATACGCAATACTCAAAAAACAATAGTTACCATTCCACGTTGAGCCATTAGCTCCTGCATTCTTCTTTGCCTGATGGCCTCCAATTCCGGGTCCGCCTAGCATAAAACCAAACTAAATTATACCAAAAGTGAAGAAGTCAAAATTTGATAATAACTAAAATAAACTATACCAACCCAAATGATGTTCAAGAGAACAACTAAAAATCTATTTCTCCCATTACTCTCTGGCCTAATCTCGGCATAAAACCAACTGCAAGCTGCCAAGAATTCAATGGCTGAGACAGACCCCTGTTGTATTATCCTACTTCCTGCATTTTGTTGTCTTATATATTTAGCAATCTTTTATCGTTCTCTTCTTTTAAGGCCCGCTGCGGGAGCAGAGGGAATTGTTCATGTCGTCGTTAACTATTTTAGCATTGTAATAAGTTGTTGATCATTGATAGCAAAGAGCCTTAGCAATCCACATGTTAGCAGAATTTGCTCTCAAACAGGTAGGAATTATAATTTCATGTGTAGACCAAGTAGAAGTAAAAACAAGACATTTTTATCAGCTAATCAAATCCTATCTAGTTAAGTCCAACAAGATTGCTTTAATTTGTCTGTATTATTGGACATATATGAACCCGTGACAAGCATATACCACAACGACTAGCTTACATACTTTTTCATTAGTTTCTCAAGGTAGCAGTCCAGCATCTTCTGTTTTGATGACATGGGAAAAATAGTTCGAAGCTAAGTCGATTGGTTTCATACTAATCTTACATTTACATAGTTCCACAACTATGAATCGAACCCGTGACAAGCATATACCACAACGATTAGCTTACGTACTTTTTTATTAGTTTCTCAAGGTAGCAGTCCAGCATCTTCGGTTTTGATGACATGGGAAAAATAGTTCGAAGCTAAGTCGATTGGTTTCATACTGATCTTACATAGTTCCACAACTATGAATCGAAGTGCAACCATATTTCACAATGCTTAGGCAAACTGATCCAACCCCTAATACAAATGCCTTGGTTACTGGATAAACTGGTCAATATACAGCTAATTTCAAACAACCATAAAGTAAAAAGTTACAGAGACAAGTCTAGGAACCAGAATTTTGTATTTTCCATCACAAGCTCTTTCAATCTATTACATATCTGTCCTTCATGATTTGTATTCTTGTCTTTTAATATGTAAAAGCATGCAAAACTGTAACTTTCAAGTCTCACAATAGCATGAAAATGCCTGATAGATTTTCCGTTCTCAGGATTGGATTTAATTAATAGCAACATAAAAACAAGTCAAAGATGCAACAACTTCAGTAGCCGAAACGGCAATCAGTTAAAATCTATGACAGGACACCTCAAGCACATCTACCTTATTGTAGCACATACCAGAAGAATTATATGAAACATGCTAAGATTAGCCCTACTTGTTCCGAAATTACATCAGCCCCAACACTGAAAACAATAACCTAACCTTTAAATGGATCACAAAGCAAAGAAAAAGAGGATGATAATAATCCATATTCATGACAACCCAATTTTAACCTAAACACATAAGGCTAAGGGCTTTATTCCCAACGTGAAACAGTTTCTTTAACCTGGCGGATTAATTTCAACAACCCTAATTTCTTCAATTAGAACTATATCAACATAGATAAAGTTCGGGAAAATAGAAACACCAAAGTACTAGCAAACTCGGCTGAATCTTAATTCAGATGAATCGAAAAATCAACATATACGAAAAGCAAAAAGGAATTGCTTACCATTGTTCCTGAGATTGGAAGTTCAATTGAGTGCTTAAAATCTGTTAATAAATGGAAGATGTTTTAGATTCTGATTTTGTACTAAATAACAACCACGGCCCCGCACTTGCGTTCAAAGGACGCGTTGGATCTGGGATGCGAATATTTTTCTGACCCGAACCCGGTCACATGACGGGTCGATAAATAATTACTCACGAATTTATATTCTTAAAATTTTCGTATTTCTAAATTTCAAAAATCACCAATAAGCCCCATTTTTTCTATTTTTTTTTTGTTTCCCAATGATTTAATCATTTTCGAAGGAACCTGAACTTGATATTTTGTAGTGATTAGTTTCTTTCATTAGACCGATCACATGTTAGTTCCCTAAATTATTCTGTAAATGCCATTATCATAATTAAAAGTACAAACTCTCATATATGTCTTAAATAATATTTTACTATCGAACAAAGCAGGTTTAAATAATATCCAAAAGTACTAATTAAGAAGTCAAACCAGGTTAACTTTCCTTTTAATATTTAGCTTTGTGTCAATGAAGTAAATTTAATTTTAACTGAATAGAACAGTATATATTTTAAGGTTAATTCAATTTTTAAATTAAAATAGCATTCAAATTTCATTCAAATTTGGAAGAACACTGCTCGAATGAAGTTAATCAAATCGAGCTAAAATTCACTTTATAATTTTGTCTTATTAAAACAAGTTCGAAATAAATTTTAAAAGTTATCAAATGGTAAATATCATACAAATTATATGACTAATAAAAGTTTTATAAAAAAAAAGAAGAAGCAGTAACTTTATCTGATTTCTTTTTTTTAGGGGAACTTTATCTGATTTCACTACTATCAAAACTTAAATTACTTATTTTTGCCAATAGAAAAAATAACTTGATTGATCATTCAAGAGTAAAACATGAGTTTATCTAGGCCAAAACCCAACAAATCAAACCAAAATCCATTATTTGTCTGATTTTGAATCTATTATGTTCGGTACATATCAGACAATAAAATATCATTTGTATCAAGTTTCAATGGTCAAAGTGTCAAATGCAATAAATAAAGTGAAACAAATTCGATCTAATTTATTTTACATAATTATATGTTGATCAAATTTATATCAACCTCCTTACATTAATAGGTTTTTCACAAATTTTCAAGATTTTATTTTTTGGTACAAACTCTCGGGTATTATATTTGATAATATGATATATGTTACACATCCAACAACAAAACCCACATTTCACATTATCTTTTAGATTGATTTACATTTAAAAAAAAAATCTAAAGAGTTGCATTAAACAAAAAATATCACACATGTAAAAATCTTGAAAATATCCGACTATGTTCACAATATAAAAGAATATGGTCTCATATTCCTCAATGAACAAGAAGTTAGGCCATTTCTAATGATTTTGTCAGGCTAGCCCTCGAGGTAACTCTCGAGCCTCCTGGGCTCTGGCTGGTCATCTCTAATGATTGGACTCCTAACCTCAATTTCTTTCAATTTAATTTCTTATCAACTCTCACCATTATAATAATAATTTTAATATTGATATAATTAATATTATTATTATTATAATAATAGAATAATAGAATTAATTTAAACTATTATAATAATAATATCAAAACCCGAAGTATAACATTAAATAAACGGCACACTTGAAACAAGACGAATGTTAAAACAAGCACGCATTTTCAAGTAATTCTAATTCTAATTTAAGAGAAAATTTTAATTTTATTCTTATATAATCATTGATAATTAGAATTGTAATTAAAATCAATTAAGATTAATATTTTAATTTAATTCTAATTAACAAAAAATCTAAGAAATTATATTAAATAATTCAATTCTAGAAATTTAATTTAATTTAGGTGAAAAAATAATTAATTACAGTTCTTTAACATAAATGAATAAAACAAATTTTAACTACAAATTCTTTAATTCTTTAAATAATTATTTACAAATTTAAATTATAATTTTCAAATTAAAGAATTACAATTAACTTAACAAAATTACAATTATACACTACTTAACAATTACGAAAAAAAATCACCCAGATAACGCCACCTGACTTAAAGAGGGGAGAGTTAATTGCACTCGCCCCTCTCTCTTCTTCCTTCCTCAACGTGCGCCTGAGCTCCATAGCAGGCCGCTCGCGCCCCATCGCCCAGCCCTGTGCCGCCTCGCCCCGCTGCAGGAGATGACTTTCCACTCCCAGCCTGGCCCTCAAGCGCGCCTCGAGCCCGCCATTGGAGATGCCTTATGCTTACATTTTAGGAAAGTCAAACTCTGGCTTGACCAAATTCGCAAGTGTATTGCACTTACTTTATGATTGATCATTCTCTTGAAAGTAACATCAAATCCCAAAATAAATGTATTATACTTGTTATATAGTTACTTTGAACTTGACCAAACTCGGTATAGATAAAACTCGGTATGAATAAGAATTTATGTAGCTTACATACAAAAGAGTCAACCTCAACGCCATGGAAAAAGTAATTCCCCAAATGCAGACACTAATACTAAATTATTACCACCTTTTTTGATAGATAATCTATTACCTCTAGATCTGCCGCAAACATTAAACTATTATGAAAGATCACTAGCAAATCCTCACACTCAACTCAAGTGTGAAATAAGTGAGAACAAATACCAATAGAATTTGACAGACAGAAAACAAGAAAGAGAATGGGATTCACAATGGGTCTAAACTTAGTCCTCTTAATAGCAATGGTGGCCACCAACATCCTCTCCCTCTACCACCTCTCCTCCACCCTCCAATCCCACCCCACCACCACCACCCCTCCCCCCATCCCCGACCACCTCCTCCACCAACTCTCCACCATACGCGCCACCATCTCCCACCTCACCTCTCTCCAACCCCCCACCAAGAAAACCCCCACAACCCACACCCCCACACCCTCCGATCTCCTCCTCTACACTCACATCTCCCCCATAGCTTCCTCTTGCAAAGACAACCCACTACTCCTCCACCAATACATGAACTACACTCCCTTCGCGCTCTGCCCCAACGATTCCCCTTTGTCCGAAGATCTAATCCTCAGGGGCTGCCACCCCCTCCCCCGCCGCCGCTGCTTCTCAAGAACCCCGCCCACCCCACCCACCTCCCTCCCCACCGACCCATTCGCACCTTTCCCCGAAAAGACAACAGCTTTACTCACCCATTTCACTTGCAAGACCTTTTCCTGCTTCTCCAACTTAAAACCCGAAATGGGTTTCAACATGAAAGTCGAGAAATCGAGATTCTTGGACTACAAATCGGATCTGGATCTCCCAATTCCCCAATTTCTCCAACTTGCTAAATCTTCTAAAACTAAAAGCGTTATTCGACTCGGGATCGATATCGGTGGTGGGACCGGTACTTTCGCAGCACAGATGAAGCTACAAAATGTGACTATTTTGACCACCACTATGGATTTGGGTGCACCGTATAATGAAGCGGTGGCGGTTAGGGGATTAATTCCCCTCCACGCCCCCCTGCAGCAGAGGCTGCCGGTGTTTGATGGGGTCGTGGATCTAGTGCGATGTGGGCACGCGGTGAACAGGTGGATTCCGATTACTGCGATGGAGTTCTTGTTTTTTGATGTTGATAGAGTGTTGAGGGGTGGAGGGTACTTTTTGATTGATCATTTTTTTAGTAAAAGGTCTGATCTTGAGAAGGTGTTTACGCCCTTGATTGGGAAGCTTGGGTACAAGAAAGTCAAGTGGGCTGTGGGCAATAAGAGTGATGCGAGTGGGTTGAAGAATGGGGAGGTTTATTTGACTGCCCTTTTGCAGAAGCCTTTGAGTCATTGAGAATTGATAGAGATCGATCAGATTACGACTCCATTTTCATTTTGAGGTAAATTTCAATTTCGTTTGTGTGATTTTGAATCGATAGATATTTTTTATTGGATGAGATTCCCAAGTATAAAAAATAAATTACTACTTTTGAGTTTGATAAGTAGAATTCAGATTCATCTACCTTTTTTTTTTCCTTAATTATTCAATTAAGATTAACCTTGCATACAATTTATTTATTGAAATTCTGGTTCCTTGACTGCGTGTATACACATACTTTACATCTAGTATGGTATGCATTACATAACTAACTCCCTTTTCATCTCAACTTTTCACCCCTTATGGATTGCTACTAGCTCTCTTTGTAGGTACGAGGACAGTGTCGGATGAGAAACGCGGAACAAATTAGCAAAACATCTGCTTCAAGTTGTCAGTTTAGACTTACAAACTTCTTATGTGGAAGATTTGGAGGATAGCCATAGGTGAACTAGGAGAATGAATCATTTTACATTTCGCTAGGTATTTGCAGAATATGAGTTGCAACAATAATCGAAAATGTGCAATTCTATATTGGAAATGTTCAGTTAATTATATAGTCACTGAGTGAGAAAAGTGCTGGTGACAAATTTTTTACATTGTAACTTCAACTGTCCCTCAATCAAATTGGCCACTCAACTTAAGTTTTTCAGTTTTAACAGTGGAAAAACAGCCTCAAAAGTGAACAAAGAAGTAGAGAAAGGAAAAGAGACTCCTATCAATAGTTCCATAGTACCTGGCTTATATGAGATTTTAACTATTTGAAAGTAATTGCATAATTAATGTCAAAAATCAACTGGAAACAATACAACAATTGCATACTTGTACCATCTAATGTCAAACAATCGGTGGAGATCCTGCAAAATGCAGCTTAAACAAAACCGCATTTATATATATAAGGAGGCTTCACCTTCTTGATGAGATTACTGTATATAGTCGCCAAAATTGATTAAACACCCATGATGCAAATTCACTAGTGAAACTATCTAGAGATATTGCATCGACCATATACAACGTACTATTGATTCTAAAGAGACATAAAACATGGCAGGTTATTACTAATAACAATCTCACATGTAAAAAGATCAAATCCACATGAAGTGATTGGTCGCTAACTTTTTGGTGTTATCCTAAGAAGGTGGTGCAGATTAAGTCCATTGATCTTGGCAGCAAGTATGAAATCATTCTCAGTCACTCCACCTACACAATAACCAAAAAAAAAGTTGCTCCAATCTCTCGAACAAAGATTCAAAACACAAAATGAACCAACTTTAATCCAAAGACCTATTACTTCAGTTAACTTACCAACTGCATGTGTCCATATGTCAATCTTTACATTGTTCCACCCAACAAGATGAAGATCTGGGTGATGGCCTGTACATAAAATCAAGAAGGATAAGAAGAGAAAAGAAAGTTTGAGGTCTGTTTAGATTGTTTTTGGTCTGGTTAGGAGGGTTGAAAGATTTTCCCTGGTTATGTACAAACCGATATCAGAAGTGTTTGGAGAAATTTCATATTATTAATGGTGTCTCAAATTTCGATATAATCAACATGTTTTTTTTTTTTTAAATTGGTTTATGAAGTTCTATTTTTTCTTCCTTACTTTTTCTTCGTTTCGAATCAAAAAAATTGAGTAAATCAAAAAGCCAAAGGAGGTTCATGGCCAAGAGGAAAGATGCGCAAGGAACGGTGATTTTGGAATGTACCAATTGTATCTGAAACGGTGTTCAGAAGGTATCAACAGGCATTTCGAGATATATTACTCAAAAGAACCGGCACAATACGCCAAATCGATTAGAACGGAGAAAATTATGTCCCTATTGTTGGAGTTGGAAATGTGAAAATATATAAGTTTTCGACTTTTGCATTTAGGAAAACACACTCTAAAATTACTTTCAAGTTTGTAGTGCCAAACCAAGAAGAGAAATTCTATTCTCTAATCATGTCAAATGAATAAACTTTAGTGTTATATTAGAAAAGATAATAGAACAGAAAGTTAACTGAAAACCGAGAATTTTGGGTTGTTTTATGTTAGAAGAATGAAGCAAACCATTACTTAAAGAGAAACAACTAGGGGCCTAAGAGAAGACAAATAACTTTTTTTCCAGAAGACCAAATGAAGCAACCTAAAAAATCTAATACTTTAAGAAATTTCTCGGTTTAACGATGAGAAAAGTTGATGAATTACCTTCTGCTTCTGCTACATCAGCTACTAGCCTGAGAAATTCCATCCCCTTCACAAAAGTCTTAACTTTCCACGATCGATGCAGCTTTTGTGTACTGCCTTCCTTCACCAGATTCCATCCAGGAACCTGAAAGTATAATACTAATAACTAATAACAAAAAATTTCATCATTAATAAAAAAAGAAAAAGAAATATTCATGTACCTGTTGAATCAAAGCATTAGCTGCTTCCTCAGTCATAGGCTTCAGATCTTTTGAGCTGCATGGCACACAATTCTTGATTGACAAATCTATAAACAAAAAGAGCAACTGATTAAATGTGCAGAACCCGAACATCAGAGCAAGCAAAAATGGTATATTAAAGAATTGAATTAGCTTTTGAAACTTCAAAAAGAAAGACGAGAGCACATTGCCAATAATAGTGGCAAAGAATTTGAATCAAGGCACTGCTATTTAATGAAGAATTGATTGAAGAGAGAAATTAATGTTGTGGAATCCACAGGCTTCTATTATCATTATTTGCAGGAATACCCACCTTGGCCAGTACAAAAAGCCCTAAATTGATTAAGATTGCTTATATTTGATGAAAGTCCAACATGCCCCTGGTGGAGTATATCAGCTACATGATGAGTAGTACTTGAGCTGTAAGTAATTACAAAATTTTCAAGACATGGAAAGTTACATTTCTAGACAAGGCAATATGATTAAGAGGGAATTTATTGTTCCACGAGTACTTAAATATGTGAGATCTTGGTCCTATTTAAGCCCGGAAATATGAAAAAAGCCAAATTAAATCATAGTATTTGATAATAGATGCTAATAGACAACAGTAATACCTTCCATTTCCATGGGCTCTGCAAAATCTCTGCAAGATTGAATTCAAATGAACAGAAACACTATTTTAATATACAACGACAGATATAATCCCAATCGAGGACAGACAGATGTGTATCAAGCGTACGTGGGCGTTGGAGAGAGAGTAGAGACGAGACTGAAGCGGTCGAAGAATCATCATTGTGTTCGAGTTGTCGGCTTTGCCCGTTTCTCTCTGTCAAGAAAACAGACTCTTAAAACGCTACTTTAAAAACGCATATGTCGCTTTTTATCTATTATAGCATCCATATGGGCCCGACATATCGTCCAGAATCCAGATTAAATATTTTCTCGAGTATTATTATTATTAATACATTCAAAAGGTTCGGTTAATTAATTCAATTTAACAACTTTACAGACTGCACAAAAACTATGTAATATGGTCAAATTGGATATCTTTTTCTTTTATCTATTAGACTATATATTTACAACTCGGATCGAAGAGTGCAAATGATATATATCCTTCCTAATATAATGTCTCCAATAAAATTTGATGTCGATTTTTTTGTAACGTTGGTAAAACTCTTTTCTAGTGCAAATACATATAAATAAATAATTTTAAACTATTCTTGTACTCGTAAGAAGTGAAACTCATACTTCTCCATTTATTAACAATACACAGGTTAACATGCTCTATACTATTGCTAAGATGGATCATACCCTTTCTTATATGAAAAAAAATCAAAATTTTAGAAATTTCATTTAAAATAACATATTTTTCTTAGTTTTTACCCTTTTTTCTTTTATTTTTTCAAATTAAGAAAATAAATCCCATAGAAATGTATTGGATAACCATCTTAATATTTTGAGTCCAATAGTGAATATAACCCAATTTATTTTTAAACCTATCCATCCGAGATTCAATCTTATGGCGTGAGACATTCCAGAGTTTATAACTAAATTTATGTGGGCGTTGTTTGGGATTGTAAATCTCCAACATATGATGATTAGTGCATCCATCCAAAATGAACACAGATTGTCATCCCCAGATACCCATGAACTTAACATTATTACATCATGGAATAACCAATAGGACAAATTATGCATAAAATTAGACAATCCCTTTGTCTTTCCCTACCTTACACAAAAGAAAAATGATATTTTATTTGGAGAAGATGTTGGTGCATACCCGCTTTCATGCCTCAACGGATAAGAACATAGTCCGCGTCTTCCGTGAACCTGTCACCAGCTGTTGGGGGCAAGTTATGTCGAGCTGGCTTATGGACTTGGGAGTGAGTTTCTGCCTCGTGCTGGAACATCCTCACCAGTTCATCCAATTCCAATTTCCTCACTTCAACTTGCTCATCCCTTACAGGTTTTTTCAACCCAAGGTAGATTAACCCAACAGCAATGAGCACCATACCTACGAAGAACAGAAGTGCAGCAAAAAGGCCAAAGGCGTATGGTGTGTTTGTTGCGCCAGGTATCCCATCTACATTGATTCCAAACAGCCCCGTGATTATGGAAAGAACAAGCCCACATCCTCCAAATACGGTTAAGTTATGAGTAACGGTAAGGCTTCTATCCTGTAATTTTGAAAAAGAAAAATTCCACCATAGGAGATTTAGAAAGTCGAACTCTTGAATCACTGCAAATCATTATGTAATAACTTAATCTGCTGCACATAACATGATATTTCAATGCAAAAACAATATTAGTCCCACAGAACTTGACCAGTAGCAATTCCATCCCGGGCTTTATAAAATTGCATTTCAAACCCAATATTTTAATATATTTTGCACTTTTGGTCCTATTGTCCCCATTCTCATCCAATTTTTGCACGTTTAGTCCCATGGAATAGTCTATGTTTTGCACTGTTGATCCTACAAGACTGTCTGAGTATTGCTCTATTGGTCCCAAATCGGATGGAAAGGTGCGATGGGACCAAATGTGCTTTTTCTAAAAAAAAAAAATAGGATCAAATGGGTAATTTTGTAAAAGTGGGACCAAAAGTGCCGAAGCTCCAATCTTGTGGGACTAAAAATGCATTTTTTACAAAATTTACTACACAGGTAACATCAGAAGGAGATTGTATCATGTAGAAGGTATATACAAACCTGTAACCATGCACGAATAGTGCTTTGCATGACATCTTGGATGGTAAATAAGCGGCCACGAACTGCTTCTTGCTCATCAATCATTTCTCTAGTACTCTTTCTTATACCTTCCAATAAACTTCTTGTTAAATTTCCCCTTAAATGCTGGAGAAGTTCGAAAACAATCTCTTCTCTTGCATGGAGTGACCATTTTACTCTAATAACCTGCAATATGGTAAGGAGTGGAAATGCAGAAGGCTCGTAATACAGTAATACAAGTGAATTAAATTAATAAATAAATAATATTAAGCAAAGATTTGAAGCAACCTGTTAATCCATCACTCTTCATATAACTCTATCACATGGTTTTCTCATGATTATCAGGAAACCATATTCAAATGTAGCTACTGTGCACTCGAAACTACTCCAGTTCATACCAATACCTCACAAATTCATAGTTTCATACCGTAATTGGACTGAATAAAGCAAGTATCTGCTTGCAGAAATAGGTCCTAATCCATTCTATCTGGCCAATTTTTCACCTCATCTGTTTTAAGTGTTTTATGCAAGCCTCCAACGTTAGTAGCAGCAGGGATTTATTTTTGGCAGCCAGCCCTAAATAGTAGTTCAAAATTTGTACCCACTAAGCAAGCTAACACTATGTCTCCCCCCCCCCCGGCTCCCCCCCCCCCCCCACCCCCCAAAAAACTGATGAGATATTTTCATTAAGAGAATAACTATTATGTATTAATGCATTGTTTCAAATTATAGATGTTTTTAGTTTTATGTTTACACAGGGTAAATTGATGTATCCATTATGCCCATGCCAATGTTATGGCTTTTAAAGTTTATCTTTCTTTTTATACAGGATATGAGTCCATCAGAAACAAACAGAAGAATTGCAGATAAGAATAATCTTGCCCCAAACTCTTGCAGCAAAACAGCTAAGTAGGTAATCTGGAATGACTACATAATAAAAATGAATTCAATATCTAGTATATACCTGTCTTGATAACTTTCTGATTTCTTGGTTGAGTATAATGCCAAAAAGATTTAAATCGTCATAGTTTCTCCTATTTAAAAAGATTTGCAAATATGGTGAGAGAGAGAGAGAGAGAGACGAAGTGTACATCTAAGTAGTAGTTTAAAGTACCTGCTCATAAACTTCAATTCCACTTCATCTGCAGCCCCAAAAATAGACTTTCGAAACAACCTTAAATTAAGCGAACATAACGAAATTAGTCAATACAACACCATTTCGAGGTGTATTATGGCACAGCTAGATACTGATCAACAGCACAGAGGAGAATTGAAGTTTGGAATGATAATTTATTTCAGGCATGCCATGAAAATATGTCTACATTGTGCATCTTTACTTCAATGTCTTGAAAATATGTTCAGCATTGACGAATTCTCACACCATAATGACCCACATAAATTGCTGTATGCATCCTAGTTCTGACACTAAATTATATTGTTTTCTGTACCAAGTAGTTGGTTCTACTGATCTGACGGAAACATATTCCTCTAAACCACTATTACTGTCTAAATTTATGGTAACCAAATTCAAGTATTCAGTTTTCAGGGGAAGCGATAGGTCAGAGAAAACTCCATCATAGATAAGAATATGTTGAATAGTGAAATCAATTTGGTTTTCCAGAGTCCTACATAGACAAGAATAAAGAATTAACAGGTTCACGGAGTAAGAACTGGAGAACAGATAACTAAAACAGAGAAGATTTCGATGCACTAACTGGTAGTGAATGTTGGATTTCTATTGGT
The DNA here is from genome assembly GCA_038501285.1 of Penstemon eatonii. Classification (NCBI taxonomy): domain Eukaryota; kingdom Viridiplantae; phylum Streptophyta; class Magnoliopsida; order Lamiales; family Plantaginaceae; genus Penstemon; species Penstemon eatonii. Next base: position 995,418 of record JBCEGF010000586.1, on the reverse strand, counting down.
ATTAACCCATTTGGTTTGGCCCAATATTGTTAAGCCCATGAAATATAAATGAAAGAAATTGGAAGAGAGAAAAATGACTTCATCCTTCATGTGAAGAATAAAGAAGTTTTAAGCTATTTCTATAGCAAAATACTTGTAGTAAGGGTTGGACCCCTTGGGGGTACCAAGTTTTATAAGGGGAGAGGACCTACATGACCAAGGGTTCACCACATGTTATGAGATTTCGTCAATGTTGAAAATAAGATCCGCTGGGTGGATCCGGATTGACCGAAATGGGTCCGCGTGCAAACCCAATGACCGAACCAGTGTGTACCCATTCGTTTCAAATTTTAAAACGAACGGGTGGCACATATTCGGATCAAACCAATGCTACAGGTTAAATCCAAACCGACATGTCCCTCCAGCAACACATTTTCTGCTGCTATAAAAAGGAGGAGAATCTGACCAATTCTCTTATCCCCGTTTTCTAGCGAACATAGCAGAATCCTATCTTCTCTCTCTATTCTTCACTTTAAATTGTTGAACTTTCCTGTTTGTTGAAGTTCGTTGTGGACTTGTTCTTTGTGCAAAGAAACAAGTATCCGCCTATTGTGTCTTGGGAAAACATTAGGACGAATTGTTGCACATCTGACAGCCCAAAAATATTGTCTTAAGGACATTGCATTAGCAAGCCTCATTCGATCATTTTCGTTTCAAAAATATTTCACTAAGTGTGTTGTATTAAATTCTGATTAAGAGTCATATAATAATATTAATTTGTTTGTTTTGCGCAAATAAACTACACTAAGATTAATAATTAGAGTTAATTATATATAATTATTCTGTGAGAATAATTTACTAAAGTTTTTGAATTATAGTAAAGTATTTATAATGTTTTATATACACTTATTGTTTTAAACATAATAACATTGAATTGATCTATCCTATAGGCACATCAAGGCATAAGCATAATTAGCAAAAATTCATGTACATGGCCATAGTTTATGAAAGACGAGTGATTTGTTAAAATCTCATACCACAGTTTATTAACCTTTTGAGTTTATCAAACAGTGCAAACAATGATTATGAAGTTAATGTGACGAGGGTACATCAAAAAAGATGAATTCCTTGGAAAGCAATTTAGAAGAAAAGACAAATCATAAGACCCAAACAGATAATCAATGCCAAGGAATATGCATGCATGGAGCACGATATGGGTTGAATTGATCATTGATATTGCTCAAGCTTCAAGGGTTAACTATCTCCCTTAGGTGGCATCAGATAGATGATAGACATTGCCCTCGCACCAGTTCCTCTACCCAACTGGCTCTTGAAGACAGATTTACCTTATGAAATTTATACTATTAAATCAAAATTGGCTGTGAAATTCTGCATAGATAATTCTGTCATATGCTACTACATAATTAACTAATTAAAGGAAGTGCATAGGTTAGCCTTTCCAAAATCAAACTACTGCTCTAACCTGTCATCCCACCGTGCCAGGCGGCAAGCTAAGTTTGCTATGATTTCATGTACATTCCTTGGGGTATTATAACCACCACCAAGAAGAAGTTCCTACAATTTAAGAAATGCAACTGATATGAACAAAATATATGCAGAATCAACTAACACACATGCATAAAAAATGAGAGAATTTGTAAGAAGCAGATCAAAATAAGGGAGACTTAAAATTTCAAAATCTGAAATTCCTTGGTCTATTGCAATGACCAGTTTATGGTTGTTCTAAACATCATAAATAGAGCATTTGTACCCATTGATTGTAACATTAAAGATAAGTTTAGTACATCATAGCTCTATTGAATCACGTTTTCAAATACAGTAAGATCCATCGAGATAAAGACAAACCTGGACTTCCGTAATTCCTAAAACATTGATTCTTAAAGCAGTTCCTTTCACATGTAGAACACTTAAAAGGAAGTTCTGAGCTTGAAATGAACGGAGGACAACAGGGATGTCATCTTCATCAACAAATGGATCACCAGCAGACTGTCCCAAAAGCTCAAACAATAAACCTCCAGCAACCCTCACTGGTACCTATTGGAAACATAAAACATAGGAAAAGGTGTGACCTGCCCAGAGCTGAATGATGAAAACGACAAAGCGTGAAGCCCTACTTTTGTTTCTTTTAATCAGAGTTTCAAATATGACAAAGGACTCATAATATCTCATCCAGAGAGAGAGAGAGAGAGAGCAGTTAATATGTTTATATATAGAACAGAGTGTCCCACTTTAGACAATTTGGTTACAAGAGGTAGTGTACACATAAATTTCGATCTGATTGCAAGATACCAGGTTCAGCTAGTTTTCAGTTACAAACACTTGAGCAAGAACATAAGCATAACAGAAAAGAAATTTACCTCATATAGGAGGTGTTTCATCCTATCGCTTATCAATCTACTTTCATCTTTCAAAGCAATACTAATGGCAGGATGCAACCATTGGGCAGTATTGAGCCATGCATCCACAGTAGGATGACCTGCACTAAGATGGCACCACCATATAGGCCCAGCTGGGCGCTCCCAGTAAGGAGCAGCTAGGTCAGCAACAGTGACGTCATCCTCTTCAACTATGAGATCGAACTGCTGAGCCTGAGTAGACCATCCTGCATCAACTTGCACTACTCGGACAAGTTCCGAAATTCTAGCCCATCCTATTGGAACCCAATGGCTCCCTTCAAATCCTTCAGTGGCATGAAAACCGTCTAACGGAGAGTTTGGTCCATCCGGGCGCAAACAGCTAGCTTGGTGATTTCCCAATTCAATAATAGGCGCAGATTCCAGAAAATTATTTCCCTTTGGTCTTTGAGAAGTTAGCTCAGTCCCTCCATCAAGGTGTAACTGGTTCGTTATATTAACATCATTGACTCGATGAGATTTTGATGGAAATGATTTTTTATGCACTCGGATGAATTCGAAAGCGCAAATAAGTCCGTCTGTCCAAAGTTGACTGCCAGGCATGAGGTCCTTATTGGCTTGACTTCTATGGATTTCCAGCTTCTTCGTTTTATTGTTGTGGGATGAGCATTCCTCACCTTTTCCGCTTATGTTATTCTTCATATGCATCAAACTGGAAGAAGCCCTTGCAGAGGTTGCAAAATCCGTCTAGCTACTGCTTTCCTTTCAAGCTATGAAGAAGAACAAGCACGCACAAGGGAGCCCGATATATGTCCCAGCAAGAGCACATACTTGGGGAAATCACCTACATTAAGTCAGGAAGAAGTTTTTTGAGAATAGCTGTAGAGTGTAGATTAAACTTGGCTTAGATCATCCAAGTCAAAGTTCCTGCTAGATGTAAAATATTAATTATGCTCAAGTTTTTCGGTGCAAGCAGTTAGCTCTCCATGAAAGGGAAAAGAAAAAAAAAAGAAAAAAGGAAAAGGGAAAAGGAAAGGAGGAAGACACCTTAACAGGTTTGCCAAAAGGATTATCCTCCTACCAAACCAAATTTTACTAATAGTGTAATAATGTTAATGGATAGTAGAAACTTTTCCCTATAAAAATACACAACTTATAGGAGTAATATATACATCCCCAATTTTCAAAATCACATGAAAACTAGTGACCAAGAATTGAAACCTAAATGAACAATTATTATATTAGCACGAAAAGCAATCGCAATTCCTTATTACGTAAATGACTTCGATTACAAGTATGGAAAGCATCTGCAAAAGGTACACACTTGAGATTTGGCTACAGAGATAAAATACTACGGATATTACTTTTTAGTATAAAGAAATCTCCGAGAAGCTTATTCTAAAATTAAAAAGAAAAAAAAAACGTGTAGAAGCTTGAAAATTGCATGTATTTTATTCGTTTTTCCTTCAAATCGGCAAAAGAGAGAGCACGGGAAAGAAATTTTAATTACCAGTGAGATTATAGTCTGCAGAAAATAAAAATGGAAGTTGCAGAGAATCGTATCAGTGAATTTTGTTTTGTACGGTGAGGGTAGCTAGGAGTGTGGAGTGGTAATGAAATGATTACACGTGTGTTTAAAGCAAGAAATAGCTGGAGCTAGGAGTAAAGTACTACTAATAACTATTTATAGGAAATTAATTTGTAATAAGTCTAGATTTGGCTGGTTCAGTACTACTTATTGAGTACGGACAAACGATTTTTATCATTGAAGTAAAAGCATCCTTCGGACAAACGATTTTTATCATTGAAGTAAAAGCATCCTAATCGGGTATCCCTCAAATAAAAAAAAAAAAAAAAAAAGGCATCCTAATCGGGTCGGGTGGGTTTTTTGAGAACGAGGGTTTAGTTCTCGAAAGGTTGGGGGTATAGGCTGGCTAACAAAGGAGTCCAAGTTACACTCTAGTGGAAAAAAAATAAAATAAAATTGCAAAAGGTTCGAAGTCCAATTGGGATCAATATTATCAGGATCTGCTCCTATCGGATTTCAATCGAAAATTTGAATCAGCTCAAATTGATAATCACAAATTTTTTACTTTTTTTTTCTATTTAAAATGTCATGTTAGTGCACTATTAAAATCCAATTCAGCTCACAAGCTCAACTTTTACTTTTTTTCATTGTGTGAAACTTCAAACTATCATTTTATTTGTTCACATAAATTGAAGTCTCTTTTAAATAGTGTACAATAAATTATCGAAACAAATTCTATATTGTTATTATTAGCAGAAAATTGGAGTATGAAACAATAAAACGTAAGACCATATATCTTGTGATGCAGACAATAAAGACCATTACATTCTCCCATGTAATATAGACAAACTATTAATATGAATTCTTTCTTTACTATCAAATTTTTTATCTCTAGAATCAAATTTGTATACATCCATACTAAGTTATATCTATTTCAAATTATAAATCTTCTTAGATAAGAAAAATCAGATCTCGAAATTTACCAAATTTAGGCTGAATTCGAATCAAGTTCCGTTCACTCGAGACATTGACGCCCTAGGTACACACATAATGCCTTGACATACAGAAAGAATAAGTAAAATCAAATGTTGGGTATTCAATACCATAGAACGGTCCCATCTCATTTACGATCAAACTTTTCCACTACGAAACTGGTAGTAGACAGATTGACTAAGCATATATTATATATATATATATATACACACGAATCAGAGTAATAAGTCCTACGGTAGCGGCCTGATCAGATTCTGATATAATCTACAGCAGAACCAATATCCGTAATTCGTTCACAAACCAAAAATAAATCCTTGAACTACACAGAATACTAACATGGATTTCATTACTTGGGCCAAAAACAAGTGCAGTAAACCGGGTTAGACTCTCAACCTTATGCTTAAGCTATCAGTACATGTCTACTCTAAAGTAAAAGTACATTCGCAACTGGAAAAGAAAGGGAAGTGTTTCCACAATTCCACTAGCACAAAATTAGCACCCAAGTTCCTACATTACATCAACTAATGATAAATAAGTTAAAAGTACAACCTCGAGACACAGATGGCAGTGACCAGCCAAGTCCATTTCTAACATCATATATAGCTTGAAGGGCCACTTGCACACTCATCACATGTCCCTGAAGATCCAGCCCGATTAGTACCCGTTCTGCCAAATTTGGGACTGCTTAGGCTGTCCTTGTGGACCACCAAGTGACCCATCTCTTGGATTCTGTGGCTGATCGAGCGACATTCCAGCCTGGGAATGGTAGAAATTTGGGTATCCTAAGTTCCCATAATTTTGTGACGGCTGCTGACCTTGTCTAAATCCTCCACCAGGTTGCTGCTGAGTTTGTCCCTGATAATAATTATAAGTGTTGGCTGGAAGAGCTGACATTGTTCTTGAATTAGCTCCATGTGGCCACATTGCTGGGTTCTCATTCTGAGAAAATTTAAGTAATAAGATATAAGTAAGCCTTGTACAACTAATTAAAGACTCATGGAGGTAATATAAGGATGTATTTTGGCTCAGGATTTTAGAGTTCTAGAGTGAGCATAACATTGAAAGTATAGATGAAAATATAGAGATGCAGTATTGAGGGCAAACATGCCAAGGAATTTATGTTTTATAAGTATTGAAATGTGAATAGATTTAGGTGTGTTCTCCATCGCAGTTGTTTGTTTAGAATGTGAAATCGAGTTGGATATGTTCTCAATGTTGGGAACCCATCCGAGTATTCTAGTATTTAAAAATATGTAATTTTATCAAGATGGATTTCAAAGTGAGCAGTAGAGGGATGTGTGGGGCCGTGAGTTTTTTTTTTTTTTAATATAGAGTTTTAATTGGATTTTGAAACCCAAACAGAGAGAGAGAGAGAGAGAGTGTGGGTACATTATAGATATAAAGCAAGAGTCAATACAAGGCTAAAAAAATTCGAAGTAAAATACCTGCTGAAGTGAGATCAAGTGACTATTGTCTTTGTACTGAGAACTCATAACATCATCGTAACTTAAATTTGTTCCAGAAGGAGCAACAGATGGATTCATTGAGAAATTCCCAGGGATTGTAGTGGTATTTCCAAAGGCACCGTATCCAGAAGCAATAGCAGCAGACTGAGGCAAATTACCAAGAGCAGCACTATTTTTATACTGAGGTACAGCAGCTAGAGATTGATGGTATGTGTTGTTACCCGCAAATGCTTGTTGAAAAGCCGAAGGCATGTATGTATAACTCTGAGGCAAGAAAGGGTAGCCAATCATATTGGCAAACGGTCCCAAAGGAAGAGTGGGCTGTGAATATGGATGTACAGCAAGTTGTTGAGGCAGAGAATGTCCATTGGCAACACTAGTCCCAGAAAGAGTCTGTGGGGCATGCTGAGCAGTGTTCAAAGCCTGAAATACCACAGTAACAAACTTAGTTAGAAAAAATTAATTAAGCATGCGTACTTTAGCTAAATATATGTCTTTTTTTTTTTTTTTTTTAATACTATATTTATCAAAAAACACAAGAAATAGCTAAATTCTACAATTAAACACAGAGAACAAAAGTTGATGCATTTGCACCAAAACTGTACCTCTGACATTGAAATCCCTGAACCACCAATTGAAGTGACAGAGTTTCCATATTTAGCAGCCATTGCTTGCATAACAGACAATTGAGAGTACTGAAGTTCAGATTCTCTACTGGGGTGGACATTAGCAGCCAACAAAGTACTTGGCAGCGAATTTGTGTATGACTGCTGATGAACATCAATTCAAGAACAAACTTTAATCAAAACAAATTGGGATACATCAAAAACTCCAACAATTATCAATTTAAAGGTCCACCAATTACCAAAAAAAGACATGCTCTGAAATATAAAACAATATGTTGCTAGCCAAAATACAAGAAAGACCTGGAATAATTCAAGTCCCTATACACGCTAAATCATGCATGGTAAATATTTCATAATTTGATAAGTAAATAAATTTTATACATATTTGCAAGTTCAAAACAAAGTTACTAATATCATCAATTGTGAACCATCTAATGTACTCCATACACACGAAAGGAAGTGAGTTCGCTTTTATTTTACTTAAATTGAGAGACTTTTGAGGTCATGAAATTCCTTCTACAAAATATTGAATGCATAAATAGAAACCATGTTTCAAGAAAGACGCATCATAATACCCCCTTATCCCACTACACCACCGCATTTTACTTTTCAAACCAAGAAAAAGCCATTCAAAGATATTCAGATCCAAAACCCTATTATACGTTCATTTTTTTTCCATGTCTTGCATACCAATGACATAAAGATTCAATCGCACTAGTAAAGGACATTGCCTTCACTATCTAATCTCTTCAGATAGTAGGATCTCATAAATCACATATATTTCTTGTATCCTAAACATATTGCAGCAAATATTTTACCATTACGTTTGAAAACTGAGCAATATTTTGCATCTCGGAACTTGTCTGACTGAAAGTGGCATTTAAGTGTTGTTGGGCATCATTAAAAGAGTAAGCAGAGGTGGAAGAAGGGAAAGGGTATTGATTTCCGTGAGCCACTTCAGCATTCTCAGGCTTCAACTCTTCGGGCCGTGAAGCAGAAGATGCATCATAGCTCCCAGCATCATAGCTCCCAGCACTTGCACCAGTTCTATGGAACAAACTACCATCAGAAGCATTTCGAATAGAATCATCAACATAATACTCGGAATTTCTGCAGAAAGAGTGGGAGATTTCTTCTTCTCAGGAGGACAAGGAAAAAACAAAGATGTGAAAGATGTGAAACGCAAATAATTGTTATACCTAGTGTCTGTATGCCCAGCAGAAGAAATATCAGCCTCACTATGTGGCTCTTCCAAGTTAGTTTCTACAGGCACTGACGTCATAGTACCAGAAGAATATGCAACTGTCAAGCCAGATCCGAAACTACCAAAGCTCAAGTGTGAGCAGTCTGCAGTCTGAACTTGCAAATGATCCGGAATTATCACAGAAGGTGCATCCCCATTTGATGATAATCCACGGTCATCGTTTTCCACACTGAGTTGTTGCAAGTTTCTGGTGACTGATGAAACTGAAGCATCAACTTCTTCAACTGCAACATTACAAGAGACTTAAAAACTCGAGTAGACACAATTGTAAACACAAAACTAGGATTGACTGAAACAGAAAACATGCCAAATCATTATCTTAGGAAAGCTAAAAATATTATTCATGAAATGGCTCTTTTTTTACTATTCTGGAATAAGAGTTGATCTGGAAATACATATCAGCTACAAGTAGCATCTGTACACCAAGAGGAGCAATCTACCTAGACTTTCCAGGGCTTTTGATGATGTTACAAGTTATAATGGACACTGTGAACAAAAAAATTAATATTATTATAGTGAAGTGAAAATTGTACAAACAGTTACCTTCACGGCGTTCAAAATCGCAAGCTTGAGGCTGGTATGAGCCACTGTTTTTATATAAATCATTCTCAAATTGGGATGCACCTCTTGCATCATCATCAGAAATCTTCCTACTGGAGAAAGAATGAGACCCCACATTATTTGCACCAGAATCGTCAATGTTATCATCTTCTGAATCTTGATCCTCTTCTGCCTCAGAATCTCGATTTACAGTGTCAAAAGGTAGAACGTATGCCTCTGGTTGCAGCTGGGAATCAACAGAATGTTCCGGGACAGAAGTCACTTTTGAAGTTGCTGGCTTCTCTATAGAAGGCCACTCATCAATGACGGGAACATGCTGGACTGAAGAAACTTCTGACTCGTGAACTTTTGAAGCATGATCATCAGGAAATCTTAAATTGTGATGTGATGTTGTTGAACGACCTTGAACATTATTATGAGATGCATTTGGAACATTTGTTGTTTTATTCTGTGGTCTACCCATCTTAACAATGTCAGCCATGGAAACCTGACCAGCCCAGGCAGAATAATATGCAGAAGGTGGTGGTACGCCAGACAGTATACCATCAGCTGTAACCAATGACGACCGTTTGTTTTCAACAGAGGAACCACCACTGCAACAACCATGGAGGAAAACAAATGAGCATAAATTTGAAAGGACACGATAAACAATGAATGCCCAACCAATTGGAAATTCAAAACATCATGCTCCTACTAAAAGTTTACTTACTGATGATGAAGATCAAATATCAGGATTTATATAATTAAACTTACGACTTATTGAAAGTAACAGAACAGCAAGATAAAAGCATCAAATTCTGATTGAAGGGTATGACATGGTCATAATAACGCACAGTCCGCATGCTAGTGTCTGGACATCGCAATTAATACAAGTATACAGAATGAGCACATACGGAAACATCACATTGCAAAGTTGGAAAATCTAACATGTGAATTTTAAGAAACTAACATAAAATCATATGATCATGAAAAATAAACAAGAAACATAAAAACCTAGATCTTCAACAGTCTATCGGCACAGGAGGCTAACAAAAACATGGATCCAGGAGAGTAAAGGTGGAATTCTCAGCGATTAGCTAGCAAGGAACCTCAAAATACAGAATGTAATAATCACCAACTAAAGTTCACAGACCAACCTGGGGCCAGAAGGACCACTGCTTCTATAATTTCCTGACGCCCCAGACGCTGAGTATAATGCGCTTGTGTAAGGAGTTGATCCATTTTCTTTCTTGTATGTGGACTTCGCGTGCACAAGAGCAGGCTCTGAGAAAGAAGAAATTGTGGTCAATTATGCTTTCAACGACTTGCAACTACATAAATACTGAAGCTAAGAGTACCGGAATAATTATATGAAGTTGAACCACCACGACCAGCACCACTCTTGCCGCCTCGATTTGAATTATTATTGGCACCACGAGGTCTAGATTCAGTGGTATCTTTACCCTGAAAATTTGTGAAGAAAAAAAATATATATCTCAAGCAGAACGAAACTAATCACATGCATATGAAACATGTAAAATTAAATTCTCAAATTAAACCAACAAAAAAGCGGCACTTAAACTAGGTGTGTTCTTGCAATTAATTTTTAATCTAAGAAACAAACCAATCCCTGACATAAACAACTTATCCAAATTCGAAAGTTAAAAGGGAGAATTATACTCAAAAAGCAATCTTGCATAATATAAGAAAGGAGAGAGTCAGCTATCAGACAGAACATCCTACTGAGATTATGAATTGATAACAATAACGCACCTCTTTTTTCTTTTCTCGTTTGCTCTTCACCTCATGGAAAGTATCTAAACAATGTTGAATAACATCAGATATATATATCCAAATAAAAATATATAAATTGACACACGGATTATAGCTGTAAGTGTTCCATAAGCAAGTTATATTCCATGAGATACTACTTCAATTAGCCATATAGTAAATAGATAGTATACATAGTAATCAGAAGAAGTGGTAACAATTAAAATCCAGAAACTGTTATATTGAAACAGAGGAAAGTATTTCTTATCAAACTGCAATCAGGACATTGTGGCACACAAAGACACCATAGTAAACCGTTATTTGGAGTAAAATATATTGGAACGTATACACATCTGCATGTAGAGACATACAGGAGCATGTAATGGACTATGTAAAAACTGGATCTTGAACAGAAATCAAATCCAGACCCTATGCCTAACCTCAAAAGAAATATATTTGTATAACAAGACACCAGTAAATTGTTATTCACTTTCACGGAAATAAATTTTTTTGGACAATATGTAATGGATAGAAACTGAATCTTGAATTGAAATCAAACCAGACCCAAAACAAAACCTCAAAAAAAATCTCCTTATATAAAAAGAAATAGAAAGCATGCTTAGACAAGAAAATTAATACTATGAAAACTAGATAAGCCTTCCGCTGTGCCATCATAACATATATCTGACAACAGGTCAATACAATATACACCAAACGCATGAGAGTACAATCACCATCCAAAAATTAAGAATTTTTTTTTAATATTGCAATTCCTTATTCCTTTTCCTCGGTTTCTAATCCTGTCAAACAAACACATGCGACTAATCACCATTGCACAACCAAATTTCTTCAAAAACAAGCTCAAAGCCCAAACTCAAAAGATAACAAGAAAATCAAATTAAAAAAGAAACTAGGGTTTTTCTGTAAAAATAAAACCTTGAGATAGTAGACGATTGACTGCTTCGTTAGGGTCCATATTGCAGTCCTTAAGAGTAGCATAGATCTCCGCTTCCGTACAGTTAATTATCTCCTTCAAACTCTGAACCATCTTGCGGGACCCCGCCGGTATGTGTTGTACACCATTACCGGCGCCGCTTCCCCTGCTTGTACTCATCCTACAGATCTAAAACCGACCACAATTTCCCCTTCTGTACCTTCAACAATCACTAGCCCCTTTCTTTATTAATTATTAAATTTTATTTATAATTAAATACTTAATTTACAGTACTTTATCACACACCAAGAAACGCACACAGTGAGTAGTGGCGTGTAGATAGATAAATTAAAGTAGGAGACAGTTTATGGAAGAATCCGCAACTGAGAGGAGATTTATCAAAAAATGTTTCGGAAACCCTTCCCTCTCTCTATGCGGTGTCCAGTTTCTTTTGTTTTTTGTTTTATTTCCTTTTATAATTAGAACTCTGAATTTCTATTCCAATACTCTAGTAACTTAAAGTAACTTAACACTCTAATTACTAGACAAAGTAACTTAACACTCTAATTACTAGACACAAGAAAGGTAAGAATATGGCAATATAGGTTAATTCCAAATTTCTAGTAGCTATTCAAACATAGTCGTTCAGAAATAAAATATTCACTTATAAAAGACTTCAAAGTTATATCGTAATTATGTTTATAATATTATTTTCTTAAATAGTAGTGTAATTTATGTTTTTGACCTTGTGATGCAAGTTCTAGGGATTTATTTACATTCCTATTCAAATTTTCAAAAATATTATTTATTCAAGATTTAGATAATTTCACATTTGCCATCCTTTTTTACTTTTTAGTTTTAGTATTGCACTTTCAATTAATGTGAGCAATATCTGGCCAGTTTTTTTAAATGTAAGCAGATTCGAACTAAAAGAATGGTTGTTTTAATAACTCAAAATGTGTTGGATAGAAAATTATAGAGCTAATATTTGAAAATCTAAGGCTTACTAAGAAAGTGGTTTGTCTGAGTTCCGTCTATGGTTTCAAAAAGTGATTTGGGAATTATCGTCGAAACTTTGAAACATGATTTGTATAATGGTTTTAATGAAATATTAAGATAGTAAAATATTGTTAAATAATATTTAGTGAGTTTTGAAACTTTGAGATATTATTTGGATTGATGTTTGATTGTTTGATTTTAAATGATAAAAATATATGGTAGATGGTAAATTAATAATTTTATACGTGAAATATAAATGACTAATATCAAATCAATAAATATACAAGTCTCGATTAGCGTTGTGTAGTTTTCGGTTTGGGCTGAAACTGAGTTTGAATTAAGACTTCTTCAAACTATTTTAATGAAGTTTGGTCCGTTTGGATGAGACCAAACTCATAAAAAAATCGGACTAAGGGTGAGTTTGGTAGCGGTTGGAGCTCTTTCTATTGTGATTTTTGAAGTGTTTGGCCCCGAGTATAAAAATAAATTCTGTTCAATCGTGATTTTCATGGTGTTTGACCCCCAAGATCATAATCAATTTTGGGATCTCGAGAAGCAAAAAATCAACATATTTTAGAAGCTACTAAAGTGTTACTTTTGCAAAAGCTATTATACAAAAGCAATTATTCTATAATTATTTTTTATTATAATCAATTGTACTAAAATTAATTCTCCTATAATTACTTCTTTTAAATATTTATAAACACCTTCTACTTTTAATTAAAACTACTAATTTTTTACTTTTAATTTAAGCAACTATTTTTGAAATTTTCAAAAGCATTTGCAAACACCCTTAAATAGACTGCATTTACTTCTAATTAGAAGTTGTGAGTTATTGGGCCTTAACTAATGGGCCATTGGTCTTATATTTAAATTGATAACCTAACATCTCCAATGGCTACTTCCGGGGCCGGGGCCGGGTCGGGGTCGGGAGGAGAAACGGTTGGAGATGACAGCAGGGCTCGGGGCGGAGTGGCTCGCAGGCTGGAATGGGCTGGGGGCGGCACACAGAAGGGAACGGGCTCGCGAGTCTGGAGGAAGAAGAAAGGGGGCGCGTGCTCTTTAATTTAGTTGTAATTTAGGAAGAAGAAAGGAGTCGCGAGTCTGATTGGTTGCTTTTTTTTTTTTTTATTTCTTGTAATTTAGTTGTTTCAATTAATGAGATACATGCGTGTTTCTTTCAATTAATGAGTACACGTCTGTTTCTTTTCATTAATGAGGTTTAAAATTAATTAATGAGGTTTAAAATTTGTTTGTTGATTATATTTAATGAGGCTTAATTAGTTGCATAATTAATGTGATATTTATGTTAGTTAGTTGTATAATTAAAGTGTTACTTTAATTACTATGATATGTTTTAATTAATGTGTTATATATATATATATATATATATATATTAATGTGTTACTTTATATAATTACGATATACTTATATATATAAACCTTCAGTTAATAGTACTTAATTTAACTCGTAATTTATGCCAACATAATGATTTTATTATGCATAGTAAGAAAATCATAAAAACAATCAATTGCTAATTAAACCCAAAATTTTTGCCATCAACCTTAAAATTAAAATTTTAACCATGATAACAAAATATAATAAGTAATTATATTTAACATAATATGAATATTTAGTCTCAAATTAGGATATTTCCTTTTTTTTTTGGTACATTATTTTTTAATAATAGTGACTTGGTAATTAATGACTTTTTAAATTCTAAAATGACTTAATATTTTAATATAATTAATAATTTAATTATAAGTACTAAAAATTATTACTATTATTAATATTAATATTAATTACAACTAACCCCCTTTTCTATTTTTGGTGAATTTTTCATTTTTGAATGAGCATAATAGTACATTTGATATTTCATGAGGTAGCACATATAACCTTTACAAATACATTATCATAATAATATTGACTTGTTAATTAATGACTTTTAAAATTTTAAAATGACATAATATTTTAATATAATTAATAATTAAATTACGAGTACTAAAATAATTACTATTATTAATATTAATAATAAAAAAAATTAAAACTATAATATTAATAGGTGAGAGTGGGCAAAGGAAAAAAATGGAATTAATTTTCCCACGGAGCCCAACCATTAGAGACGACCAGGCAGGGCCCCGAGCTAGCCCTCTACCATTGGAGATGGCCTAACATGGGATATTTTGATTGGGCTACAAGAATATTTGTAATAACCAATATCATAACACATAGTTCATTCGTGATACACAGTTTAAAAGAGGTTAATAAATTCTTGGTAAGTAAATAACAAAACTTTTTCACGCGTACATACTACTAACGAAAAAATTCTTGTTCAAGCCTGTCTTGGTCAAACCCATCAAACAATTAAGCAAGTGTATTACACTTGCTTTGTAATTGGTCACTCTCTTTAAAGTTACATGAAATCCCAAAGTAACTTCTTAGTTAGTTTGGGTTCGACCAAACCCGATTTTGGGTAAGAATTTCCCTCCATAACGTAATGGAATCTTCCAATTTCCAAATTTACAATCCACAAAGCATTATTATATAAGGAAAGTAAAGATTGTGAGATTCATTTTAATATAAGCGGTATGCTGCTGCGAACAACAGAAGAGTGAAAGATGAGGCTCATTCTTTTTTGCAACTCGCCACCGTCACTCTCTCCGCCTCGGCCGCCGCTGCAATCAGCTGCACGGAATCCTCCACTCAAAACCCCAGCCCTTGACAATAAATTTCCGATAATTACTCAGACATTGAGTAGTGCCTTACTCTCCGTAGCACTCTCACTAGGGCTTTTTTACTCTTATCCTTCAAATTTAATCGCACTCGAATCGTCTACTTTGGTTAAACCCTCGCCTTCTCTTACCGAATTTAGTACTCCGAAACAGGAGTCAAATTGCCGAGACGAAGAAAGTTATACTACTACCAATGATGATAAATTGAAGGAAACGGTGACGAATGAGGAGATCGTGGAAGAGGCATGGGAGATTGTCAATGAAGGGTTTCTTGATACTGGTCGTCACCGCTGGTCGCCTGATTCTTGGCTCGTGTGTATTGAATTTAATTTTAGTTAATTTATTTTAAATTATGTAGCAGTTTGACTGTTATTTTTGTTTTGGTTTCAGAAAAAGAAGGAAGATATTTTAGGCACCTCGATTCAAACGAGATCAAGAGCGCATGATGTCATCCGAAGAATGTTGGCGAGCTTGGGTGACCCTTACACCAGATTTCTTGCCCCTTCAGAGGTAATCACTCCATCAACTTTCGTTTTGTCCTATGCAATTAGTTTGTTGAATGCTCTTTCGCATAGATGGATGATGAACATTTTTGGAGTGTTTTGTGGGTAATTTAGTTTAAGATGTGGATCATGGCTTGCAAGGTCATTTTTTATGTGTTCCGCGGGTATTTAGCGTTCTTGTTAAATTGTGGGGCGAACCCCTATTAAGTTTATTAGGAAGTACTAGTCAATTTAAAATCCACACTTTCATGCATTCACAGTCAGCCTTCTTGTTCTGTTATTCAGAAATATAACAAAATATAAGTTTATAAGTTCAAATGTCACAGGTTTTGTGGTGTTTCTTTGCATTTTTTAGGTGGTTGTCTCGTCAATTTCTGGAGTTACTCAAACCAAATTTATTTTGCTTATTCTCTTTAATTTTTGTATATTCTGTATTTTAGGTTCTCAACTTTTTTTTAAATGACAATTTATCACTTTCTTATTTATCTTTCTGTTTTAACTGTTTTTGGTGGACTATGGATTTTATGATTTCATTGCTAAATACTTAAGCTTTTCCTAAGAATTGTCATGAAACTCGATATTTAGTCACATGTGTCATTGTTGTTTTTTCTTACAAAACTTTTCAGTTATCTTATTCCATGACATGTGTTGGCTCTTCACCTAAAGTTCTCCAAGATGGCAAGGTATGATATCAGTGGGATCGGAATAAACCTTAGGGAAATTGAAGATGACAGCGGAAAAATGACGTTGAAGGTTCTAGGGCTTATTTTGGATGGTCCAGCCCACACTGCAGGAGTCCGACAGGTAGGAGCTTGTGATTTGCCACGTTTACTCCTTTCTCTTTATTTCTTCTTTACCCTTTTTTGGCTAGTTATCTTGAATCAAGATTCCTATTCATTGATTACCTCCTATACAACCAAAACATTCTGCTATCATGTATATTATTGGGTGTTTGGCACATACAAATCCTCACAGTACATGTTTGTTCGCCACTTGGAAGATAAAAAGCTAAAAATATCCAATTATCTTCTGTAATTTTGATGTTTGGCGCATATACAAGCCATGCAGTAACTTTATGTTCTCCCTGGCCGAAGATATCGGAGGTGATTTTTATTTCAGATTACTCCTTTTGATTTTCTTGCTCATGTTCATGCTTGAATATGCTAAAGCTTCTAGTTTATTAGCATGGACCGTATTAGTAACCATTAGTTATCTGGATGTATATGCACTACACATTTGTGTGCTGCTATTGAATTGCTTATATGTTCATATAAAGCATCCTGCTTTCAATTTTGTGGTAGGGCGATGAACTATTGTCTATTAATGGGGTGGATGTCAGAGGAAAATCTTCTTTTGAAGCATCATCACTATTACAAGGACCAAGTGAAACCTTTGTCAATATCATGGTCAGTTAAATCGAGACGACATTGATGCATCAGTTTTGCTTGATATACATATGTATATTTGTCAAATGTATCAACTGGTTACCGTTGATCATAACTGTTGTTAGGTCAAGCATGGGAACTGTGGACCCGTACAGTCCATTGCTGTTCAGAGGCAATCTATAGCAAAATCCCCTGTTTTTTACCGATTGGAGCAGGTTAAAAACCTTTCAGATCCTGTTGGTTATGTGCGCCTAAGAGAATTCAATGCACTAGCAAGGAAAGATTTAGTAACAGGTAATGTTTCATAAATTCATTCCATGCACCACTCAGATTTATGATTTTTTCCTCTCCAATGGTTTTTATCCTTTTCTTAAGCTCTGTGATAATATATGGATAAAACAATTTTTATGCGATTATTTTATCCAACACAAATTTGGCATAGTGCCAAGATGGGAAAAAGAAAAAAGATGATGTTTCTGTAAGTTCAAACTAACTGTTTTAGTATTATACCTTCTCTTAATTTACCGTGCTTATCTTTGCAGCAATGAGAAAACTACAAGAAATGGGTGCCTCTTATTTCGTCCTTGATCTTAGAGATAATCTTGGTGGACTAGTTCAGGTATATTTGTAAAACTCTATCTTTTTTTACCTTGACATTTAATCATATTAATTTTTAAGGGAAACTGCCATTTGCTTTTGGAGTAATTGAGACTTTAAAGCATATTAAAATTTGTTGTAGACTTGGTAGTTGATATATAAGATTTAGTACCCTTGATTAATGCATTACAACCTATTGAATAAGTTTCTTTATATCTCCATTAAAATGATCAATTTGATAGTACAATTCATGGGGTGGCTAAAATTTATCTAAATTTGCATTAAGGCCAATGTTTTGTGAATGGCAGCCAATGAACATCAAACAAAAGCCAATCAATTATTACAGTATTTTAGAGTTAAAAGATAGCACGTATGCCATAAAAATTCAATAGTTTTCAAGGATACAAATGCCAGAGTTAAAGAACATGTTATAAGCGCTTACTGCTTACTCAGCTTGAAAAACCTTGACCTCAACTTTTGTGTTTTAACACAGACAAAAAATATATTTAGTCTTTGTGCTTCAAGAAATATTAAGGAAATGAGAGAGTTGACTCTGAGATGGGTGATTTATACATTTAGGAAGGGCAGTGTTCTCTTCAAATTTACAGGCTATGAATTACTGCAAATCTTTTCTTCAGTTTAGCAATTTATGTTCTAACATGGTGCCTGTTTGCAGGCTGGTATTGAAATTGCTAAACTATTTCTGAATGAAGGAGAAACGGTATGTTACTTTGAACATTTCTTTCCATGATTGTGAATTTAGGGTTGATATTTAAATCTATGACCTTGCGTATGGCCTTATTTTTGTATGCATAATTACGTCATACAATACACCTTTAAAGATATTGGACAAGAATTTCCTGATATAAGAAACTACTTAAATTTTGGGAATATTTATGTTCAAGATGCAATTATCACTGTGCGTCACCACTTTGTCTTGCTCAAGTAGAAGATGCTTCCTTATCTAAGTTCCCTCATGTAGTTATCTATGTGATGAATAAAAGTTCTTGCCCCTGAATTTCACGGTTGAAAATTGTCGAAAACATTGCTCAAATTCTATTCCAGAAGATGTAGACAAAAAAACTTGAAACAGGAAACAGTAGAAAAGACTGTGGGCACATGCTATTGACTAATGTACTCTTCATGTATGAAGTTTGGCTAGTTTTAAGTGATCCCATTGTCATTAGTAAGAACTTTTATTTTCCAATGAGTAACTTCTTGTTTATGAACAGGTCACTTACACTGTTGGTAGGGATCCACTGTACGTGAAAAATATTGTTGCTGAGACTAAGCCTCTTTTTACCGCTCCTACCATTGTAAGGGCAGTTATCTCGCCTAATGAGATTTTGATTTATTATAAATTGAAAGATATCTAATCTATGATGATATTTTGTTGTTTTTGATAGAGTTACCGAAGATTCTCACTGATTTCTAATCTACTCCTCATGCAGGTTTTGGTGAACAAAAATACTGCTAGTGCTAGTGAAATTGTGAGCATTTAGAATACAGCCTTGCGTTTTTAAGTTCAATTTCTGGAGCAATCCTGTAAATAATTGTTATTCTTTCAGGTAGCCACTGCACTCCATGATAATTGCAGAGCTGTTCTTGTGGGGGAAAGGACTTATGGAAAGGTATGAAACGATTTATACCCATTTGTTCCTTATTCGTGTTTACCTATTCTAACCGGATTTCATTTCTCGTATACATCGAATTTGCAGGGTCTGATTCAATCTGTGTTCGAGCTGAACGATGGATCTGGCATGGTGGTCACTATTGGGAAGTATGTTACCCCAAATCATGTAGACATTAACGGCAATGGGGTTGAGCCTGATTTTCATAGTATTCCTGGTAAGATATCTTCATTTTTATTCTAATTAATGGGGAAAACTTGCTAAGAATCTGAACTAGTGCTCAACTACAGCCTGGAATGAGGTCACCGGGTATTTATCAAAGTGCCACAAGGCACAAGCCACGTGAAGAATGAATTGATAAACAGTTTTCTCAAGTTTCAGCTGTCACTTACATTAGAGCTTGAAGGAAGCCCAACACTTAAAAATATTCTGGTAAGCAGCTCATTTAACTCTCTATAAGATAAGTATGATTTTTAAGTGCTATTTGTCTTCTGATAAGTTGATAACTTGATATTGACTTTTTCTGCATTTGGATGCAAGGCAACAATGACTGGATGCGGCGAAATGACAAAATCGGAGCTGTATTCCAGAGGCATTTTTTTGCAGTTTGTTCAAGAACCTGACATTCATGCCTTATTTAAGTGTGTAAATCTGATTTAATAAACTGTATATAATATATACGTCAAAAACAATAACTACTGTTAAGCTTGCATATAAAGAGAGGAACGTGTTTATTATCTTTTCTTCTCAAATTCTCAAAGGTCCCAAACTTGCTATTAAATGTGAAGCTGCATTCCCGCGTCTCATTTGAACATAAATAGTCATAAAAGGTTTCTATGTAGTTATAGAGTATAATTAAAATTATTGATATAACTATACAAAAAGTCAATTTCTTTGGGGTGAGATTCATTATAAAAAATAAAGTAAAAATCTAAATTTTCCCATGATAATGAAGGTTTTGTTGAATAGTAGTAATTATTATCATCCAAAGATGCAAACATCTTTAGTAAACCTTGAAAATATATGGGATAATCATTTCCATTAAGCATCAATTCTCTCTGTGTGTTTGTACTTTAGGTAAAAAAGAGAAGGGAACGAGCACTAATTAATTGTTGTTAAGAATATACATACATATGCTATAAGATTCGTTAATTAAGTATCCACAACGTTTTTAATTATCTCACTTGAGTGGGTGATGTATTTATTATGTGTACACAAAAAAGAAAGTATTATGATACAATTTTTTTAATTTGACAATGTAGGAAGAAGGTCTTGTGTTCCTTATTTTCTCTTTTACATGTGAAAAATTTTAGTCGCACTCATTCATTCAATCTTCTTAAGACAACTTTACATACAATACAAATGTCTTACAATTAATTTTTCACTCTCCTAGAATATCATCAAATATTTAAATACGGCGGAACTATATTTGAGCTCAAAATTTATTATCCTCCCCTCCCCCCAGCTTTTGGAATAGAATTTTGCTTTGCTTACTTTCTTGGTATCTTTTGATCCTTTAGTAAAAAAAATAGTATATGTGGGTCATATTTTCTTTTGATGAATTCCTCCTCTGTTTTCTGGTATCTGAAACAGACAGAATGAAATATCATGGTAAGTTTCTCACAAGCTTGATTCTGAATGTTAAATAGGGCCGGCTTGTTGTCTTAAAAAAGATACTCCTAACATACTAATCTAGAATTAAAAAAGATTAATATTGTCCAAATTGCATTGCATTGCCTTGCCTTGCCTTGCCCAGCCATTACAATAAATAACATCACGACTAAAACATTTTACGCATAAAATAAAACCGAGAATCCAGTAAACAAGGCAGTTGAAACCTTTTACTTAGATTTGGGATTTAGAACAAAATCTCTTTATCTTAGGTTACTCTCTTACCTTTGCCTTTTGATTTAGTACTATGTAACAGTAAAAATAAACAGAACAGATATTCCCTTTTTCTCTCTAGCTTGCTTGTAGTTGAAAACAAACAAATGACTCATTGCTTAAGTTTTCTTATATTCTCCAACACAGAAATCTCTTTCATTCTCTCTTCAATGCAAGAAATCTATGATTCTTTACACTTTAGTATATATAAACTCAAGGCATCAAATGGACATGATTTCTTAGTTCACACACCATCTTGTTCAATAAATCCCAATTTCTCTTACAATTATCCAAGGAGATTATTATGGCTGCTCGAATACTTCAGCGTTCTATGTTCTTTCTCCTCTGTGTTTCCTGTATCTCAGGTAATTTCCTTCAGATTTCAGTTCTTCCATCCAACCTATCTGCACACGCATTGCAGATGTTGTGTATAAATTATATGCGATTTTTCCAACTAGACATAAACATCATCATGTAATATGTTTGTTGGTGCTATTTTACATCAAATATTTGTCCACAAACCTTTGCATCACACACGGTTTTGTCTTCCTTTGATAGGCCATTATTTGGTACATTTTTTAGATAACTCTTGGCTTGTATTCAATTGATAAAAAGGAAGCAGAAAACAAAAATAAAATACGAGAATAATCAAAGATGAACCTGTTTTTTTTTTGTTTCTTTCAGATGCAATCTTTGCAGAAAAACCATCTTCAAACGCAATCAGAGAAAGCGAAAAACTGTATTATCCAGATAACCAAATATACTTTTCATCTCCCATGGATAATAATATCCAGAGAGATAATGTCCCCATCATTAATCCAACAATGCCAGGTACAACTCCTATTATCAATCCATCAACCCCACCCTTCACCATTCCAACAACACCAGGAGGCACAAATCCAACCATAAATCCAATCAATCCACCGCCAACAACCACCACTGGACCACCACCAACCACAACGACGCCTACAACATCAGGCGGCGGTTCTTGGTGCATAGCCAACCCCAGTGCTTCACAGACTGCTCTACAAGTAGCTCTCGATTATGCATGTGGCTATGGAGGTGCAGACTGTTCAGCAATACAACCAAGCGGAGCTTGCTACGAGCCAAGTACTCTACGCGACCATGCCTCGTATGCTTTCAATAACTACTACCAAAGAAACCCAAATCCCACTAGCTGTGTTTTTGGAGGAGCAGCACAGTTAACTAATACTGATCCAAGTACAAAAATAATGAGTCCCTGACCCCGTGTTTGTTTCAATGTATAAATAACATTTCATATAGCTAGAAACTAATGAATCTCTATTAATAACATTTGTTCAGGCCATGGGAACTGCCGATATGCATCATCCACTACTACTACTCCCACAACACCTACAGTTCCAATGACACCAACACCAACAATTCCAATGACACCAACACCAACAATTCCAATGACACCACCAAGGTAAAGTTACTAACTACTTTATTATTGGCAAAATATTTTAAGTTCCACAGGACTGCATACTCTTTAACTTTTACTTCCTTATTTTAAAAAGATAGCACTTTTGGTCCAATTTTCTAAAACAAAAAAAAATCATCTCTTTTCTCCTTTCCATCCAATGTTGGAACTTTTGGTTCCATATGACTGTCTCTTTGCACTTTCGGTTAAAATAATTGGATGTAGGGACATAATGTGCTAACAAAACCTAATAACTGGGGACCAAAAGTGCTATTTTGAAAGCCTGTGAGACTCGAAATGCATTTTTTCACTTAAATGAAACAATTTAAATAACACGGTGGAGAGGTATATTTGAGTAATTTTTCATTGCAGCATGCCCACACCTGTCACTCCTTATACACCGGGTGGAGGAGGAAACGGCTTTGGTTCAGACCCAACAGGAGGCTATGATTATGGTTCACCTACAGGAACCCCAAGCTCAGCAGCAGCCATGTCACTAAACCTACTGCTGCTCA
Source organism: Penstemon eatonii (assembly GCA_038501285.1). NCBI lineage: Eukaryota > Viridiplantae > Streptophyta > Magnoliopsida > Lamiales > Plantaginaceae > Penstemon > Penstemon eatonii. The sequence continues at coordinate 972,256 of JBCEGF010000586.1, read as the reverse complement.
TGGCCATGAATTTTCTAATATCATCAACTGCTGTAGCCAATTATTTCTAAACAAGCAAAGATCGACATGAGAGCAATACATGGATTTTTTTTAGGCAGAGAGATATTGCATGATACATCTCAAGGCCTTAACAATGCATGATCATAGATTGTAAGCTTTCAGCTAGAATAGGAAGCGAGGGAGGAGGGGGTACTGGAAAAGGAGATCACATGTCTTAGTTTTATTATAGCTTATATTTCTTAAGTTAATAAGCACTTTTAGACAAGAAATACCTGGTTTAGTAAAGAGCTGTACAGTATAATCAAGAACCAACACATGAGCAGACGAATTACTTCATTCATCAATAGACTTAAATACATATTCCATGAGAAAATGAACATGATCTATACTAGCATTCATTTGGCATCGAAAATCTAGCACATTCATCAGTTCATTTATAAGGTACGCGAGAAAACAGGCTTGTAAACTAAAGGAAAATATATATATATATATATATATATATATATATATATATATCTTACAACAAGAATGTAGTACGTAAATTTACATACCAAAAGTTGAAAGAAGGTGCAGAGATACACACATGTATTTGACTGAGTGTGCATATATATTTAAGATTTTATCTCATTCAGCAAGTAATTAAAGTCAAACTTATAATGACTTGCTAATGTAGATTAAAAGAGTTAAAAAAAAATCACGATTTATATCACATAATTCAATTCATTTACAAACTTGTAAAGACAGTAAGCATCTATAGCTGTACAAGGAAGAACCTCTTCGAAATCAACACTTCTGCCACAAATTAGCCTAAAGGACTAACAAAATCTAAAAAATGTAGAATAATTAAGGAACGAGGATAAGTTGACTCAACATCAAGAAGGGGATTGTAGATTATTGTATGTAACAACTATAACAAAGCTCAACAGGAAGAGATACAACCATCTAAAACAGAAGAAAAAATTGTTTTCCAAAAAGATGAAGGGCCAATATTTAATAAAAGAACTACTAAGGCTTCACAAGGAGCTTTTATTCCTTGTTACCGAACTTCTTTGCAATGATCGGCCGTACATCATCAGCATCAACCAAGGTCTCTAAAAATGGAAGTAAAGAAATTAGAGCACAGTCTGATGGGTCATCAAACCAACTCTTAATAGGAATTCCGTTATTCACTTGCAACCTGAAAACCTGAAGCCATCAAAAGAAAAATGCTTAAAACAAGGAATCTGTTCATGGAGTCTTGGCATGTAAACAGTGTAACTGGCTACTGTTAATTTAGAGTAACCTTCCCAGAATGCTTATTCAAATGTTATCTTAAGATGGAATGACTTCGTACAAATACTTGACAGCATATATAGATTACAATGTAACTGGTAACATATGCACAGGAAGCCTGAGAATTCTTATTACAATCATATTACCCTATTTTGTGATAAACTACACCACCACCATTGCTACAGCTGCTACTAATATACATGGTAATAAAACTGAGACTAAAAGATCAAGCAAGATTTACAACATCATAGAGGAAGTACTTCAAAAAGAAAAAAATAACTCTACCTGTGGGGTATTATCAATTATGGCAACTTTTGCAAGATCAACACCCAAAACAGTTAAGTCTTTTGTGTAACTTCCCTCTGAAAAGATGCATGACTCGCGATAAGCTCGTCCTGAAATAAGCTTTCCTTCTGGATCTAAAATATCCAGAAGTTTTTCAGCGTAGAAGCTTTGACTGGCAGTGAACACCACAATTTTGAACAATTCTGCCACTCTTTCTAGAAAAGTCTGGAGGTGGGGCCTTCGTTTGACATACACAGTATGTTCTTTCATGTTGAAGAAAACAGGAAATGTGAAGTCTGTATCATCACTGCGATCCAATGTAGAGTGCACAAGTGTTTCTGTACACATTAACAATAATTTTCTGGTTAAAAAATAAAGTTTAGCTCCATTTATAAAGATAACAATTAAAAATGGATGATTTAAAAGATGGTTCACTCTCAGAAGTGAGGATGTGAAAGTTCGCTCGGTTTATTAAGTTATAACTGTGAGAAAATTAAATGTGATGACGGCACCAAGTATGTAAACTTCCACTAATGTTTCCAAAATGATCTTCACGAAGAAGATAAATCAGGATGACCACATGGGAAGCCATATCTAATGACTGGAATGATATCTGCATGTGAAATTATGGTATATGATAAGACAGAATTACGCAAGTAACAGATGTCTGGATAACAATATACTTACCATCCAAATCAAGTACTAATGTAGTCTGTTTGGTATTCTGCTTTTCATTTGGCACTGAACTGGGCAACAAATTGAATGCAACACCCTGCAGGTCTGGAAGATTTCTGATATACATCTGTGGATCAAAGCACTCATAATCTGGATCAGGGTCAGTATTTATATGAGCCTCGTTGTAAGATGTCAACTGATGAATTGCCATGTACAAGCTTGAATTATCAGCATGTATGACGGTTTCTTCTGATGGCCGTCTACCATCATGGTCACATTCAGTATCCAAAGTATCCTCCAAAAAAGGCAATAGCATGTACTCCTCAGTAAAATCACTAAGTAAACATGACTCTTCGCATTTATAATCAGGAAAGAACATGGTATCTGTTTTATTATCGAAAACAAAATTGCTTCCAATGGGTGGTCCAGAAAAAATCATGTCAGAGATGTAAAAATCCGATACATCGCATGCTTGATATCCGCATGAACTTCTGCTGCTGTCGTCACTGTCATCACTATCCAGCTGCGGCATGTAAAAACTGTCACTTCCTACATAGAAACAGCATGCAAATGATGTCAATTCAAACTTTTTAGGCATATGAAACTTCAACTTAACATCAAATTTGGAAAGAGATGCAAATCCTTGAATAGGTTTTATGCATATACTGAATAACTTTCTGCAGACTACGAGATTACTACAATAGTTTATATGGTGATTCCATAAGCTTTTAGTAACAAAATTATAGAGCATACCATTATCATAGTCGAAATCCATTGACTCAAGAATGGGCGAAAAGATCGTCTCCATGTTTGATGTGCATGTGGATGATGTCGGCTCCTACAATTATTTAATGAAGCATCAGAAAGCGCGCAAATGAATATTCAATAAGTACTGTTTAGTCTATCAGGATTCAGGAATAGTATGTATTCATGTAAGTGACGACTCCATTAAATATTTGAAATCACCAACCAAAAAGCTGTCTTAAGCTTTGACATAATTGAATACCCAAATATATATTTTACATATGGAAATTAAATTGTCTATGCAAGAGCAGTTATATAGTATCAAGCAATCAGAGGGTAGCAAGAGCAGTTATACAGTATCAAGCAAATAAATGGGAAGATGCCTTTGCTCATACATGCTTTCAGATCTAGTCATCAGATGATAACTACACAACAAACAAGACTATGAACTCATTGTAACATAATGGCTTCATGTAAAGTGTTATTAACACAATGACTGTGTTTCCCATACTAACCAGAATTATAGAATCAACTAGCGATGACGGCTGCTTATGGAAAAGAAATTCTTCACTGGACAATTTTTCATGGTTAGCCTCATCCTGTCCTATATCATCAGCATATATTTTGTCATAAACTGAAGCTGCAGGATAAAAAGGAAATGCATCAATATTATTATAATATATACTTATCAAACAAAAATGTAAATCATGGAATGCATCAACCAGAGCCACATCCCCATCAAGAAAGAAGAGTGAGAAAGAACAAACAAAGAATAGTCCATGGAATGGCAATGAGTGTGGAAACAAGTCTAAAGAGCATAGCATGGATGAGAAAATAAAGATGTAATTCATGACTGATCCACACTTACCATCCTGCCTACTCTGGTCATAACTTTCACTTTTGTTTGCATTTTGAGAAACTCTGTCATGAGAGAGAGGATTTTTTGATATCATGCTTGACTTTTTGCATACATGGAGGCCATTTCTTTCTTTTACACAACTTGTGGTTGACTTGATTTTCATTTTTAACGATGGCATTTGATCGTTACTTTCTGATATTGATCACGATGTAGTATCAAGAACGATTAGTGGCAAGAGAAACCTCCTCAGGTTATTGGATCGGCCACAGGAGACTGCAATTGAAAATTTTATATAAGAGACATGTAAATCAAAGTTGCCATGTTGGGAGTAAAGCATAAAGGGCTATATAGGTTATAAGTGGATAATGCTCAGAACCAATTAAGTGATGGTTACAGCAAACAAAATTCAATGGGACTAATACTTTGATGTAGAGGAGGGAAAGATCTCTATAAGCTCGAGGAACTCCCGACATTTTATCATTTCTTATGTTTGTGATTCATGAAGAATATAGAAAACATTTTATGGTAAAATATTTTTGCGAAAATTATTCCACATTCAAAACAAACAATAAATAATAAATGATGCATGCGGCAGAACTCCAACAGTTACAAATACATATATTATAGTCCCGTGATCAGCTCAACTTAATATGGAGCAGTATAGCACCATGCAACTTGAGTAAAATATATCCACTCGCCACGATTATAAAAAAAAAAAATGCTTCAGATTTCTAGCAGAGTTTGGGAATATTAAATAGGAATGGATCATGATTTGCTCGGAGGTACAGATTTTTAATTATTTAATTTCTAATGCATACATAATTGTATGATCGTCTTAAATGACTTTTATGATTGCTTTTTTGTGTTACTAATTTAACTTTTATAAATGACCCAAAAAAGCATATCAAATGTTCAAGCAAATAATTTAAAAATAATCAATTTGGGCAACTGAGAATGGCTCCCCGGAACGGCATATCCTGGCTCAATCAGCAAGTACTTAAACACTAGGTCAAATGTAGACACGGTCTAATGTGTGTCCTTAATATAAGCCTGATTACCAAGAGAAAAGAACAAAAAGGAATTAACTTATTTGGGATGTTTTCGATAAAGCATCTAGGGATTTCTTTTTATCTAACAAAAGTATATTTAGACAAATTTTCAACGGAACTAACTTTTTTCACCCTTCATTATAATCATTCCGATGCAACCCCTAAATTTTATTTATATGAAAAGATAATTAAAATTTACAATAACACGACATTAAAAGGAGGAGGAAGTAAGAAATATCAGTCAGAAATCTAAACCCCCAATTTGTTAAAGAAAAGCCCTAATTATTTAAGAACCCCAACACCCCCCAAAAAAAAAAAAAAAAATCAAGCAAACTCCAAGAAGATGAAAGTCAACCCAACTCAACCACTAGGTCTACAAAACAGAGACAAAATACGGAATTATTTGTGACGGCGTTAAAAACACAAAAAGGTCACAAGATTTACAGTATTCACCCCTATCCAGTAATCAAAAACCCTAAAAGTAGAATAAACCACATACCTTAATTAATTCATCACTCCTAATAGCAGAACTTAACGCTAAAACATCCAGTTTACTCGTATGCACAACAGAATGATTATTATCTACATAAGTAGCGATAATACGTATTAAATAAGTGTACCTGTGGAAACCAAGTCCTCTCTCTCTTTCTCTAGAAGACGCGCTTTCTCTCTCTACATACCTCTCCTCTGTGTAAGTTGTTAATATATACAGAGGAGAGGGCGTGCCTGATCATCTACAACTGGACTTTCTTTACTTTCACGCAATTGGCTCTCCGAAGAGGAGTACTAATAGTTTTTATGGTAAGATTGCAGAATTAGGGTTGACCTCGTCTTACAATGTACAATTAAGGGATGCGAGGTTTATGTAGAGTCGGTGGTAGGTGATTTTGACCCGTGCTTAAGTGACGTTCTGTGGGTGGCCGGGATCGAGTGTGGGAGTGAGTGTTAACCTATGACAGGGAGGCACGTGGAACAGCATGACGTATGCACACGTGATGATAAAAGGAGTCTTGTGAAAAAATGGCTGCGTCACGACTGTTGTTGGAGAGTGTGTGGCACGCTCGACTAGTAAATTTTGACTTCAGTGCAAGTGTTCAAGGCTTAAGTCATAATAGTTGGTTAGTAAATTGAGGCTATCATAATCACTCGAAATTCTTACCCAGATCGAATTTGGTCGAACCCAAAGCAACTAAATGGCAAGTGTAATACACTTGCTTTGAGATTGGATGTAACTCCCAGGAGAGTGACCAATCACAAAGCAACACTTGCTTGGTGGTTGGATGGGTTTGGTCAAGTCAGGCTTGGACAAGAATTTTCCTAGATAATAGTTGTTCTAGATTTTGAAGAACACATCATCACTTTAATCATAACAATTGAATTCTCCACTTTTACTTTATTCCTTCTATTGTAAATTCAATTTATTCGGTCTATTAACATGTCTTTGGGCTCTGCAGCTATAGGATCGAGTCCTTCATGGATACATGCATACATATCTTCAACCAATACAAATGCTCTGCACTAATCTAATTACCATCCCCAGGCCACATCGACCATCTCTAGAGTTCACTACAACAAAAATGGCATTTAGTGGCATTAATTCAATGGCATTTTACTTAAAATGTTACAAAACCTTAATTTGGTGGCATATATGAAAAAGTGTTGTAATGTTTACATTTATTTTTTAAATTAGTGGCATTTTACTATTGAGAAATGTTAATAATAGATATATAATGGCATTTCTAGAAGAAAAGTCACTAAATAAGAGTGTTAAACTTTACATTTTGTGGCATACCTTGTGTAAATGCCACTAGTAATGATAACTTACAGTGGCAAAAAGAATAAATGCCACCAAATTAAAATTTTGTCACATCAATTTGATGGCACTTTAAACCTAACGACAATTGTCAATAAAAATGCCACAAATAACTAATAAATTAAATAATTAGTGATATTTAAAATTAGTTTACAGTCTAAAATTAGGTGACATTAATTTGTTTAAATTCTATAAAATTAATCTTCTTAAAACCACAAAATGATATTATATTCTTGAATGAAACACGAGTTTAATGGTTCTTTTTAATAGAACATATCACTATAATTAAAGGACAATCTGGTAAACAGTCTAGAAAGGAAAAAAACACTTTAATTTTTTTAGTTTTATGAATAGAAACTACTCAGGATAAAAAAGATTGGCAGGGAATTAAAAAAAGACCATAGTGAAAACTTAGAAATCTTTTGTCCAAATTGAATTTTTCGTATAAATATTATTTTGGATTTACCTAAACCCGGTTCGGGATAGAAATTCCTAAAAAATGAGAGTGAGGTCTTGAGGCGCTCTTTTATTTTTTTGTTAGGGTTTATTTTTTTCCTTCGCTATCTTAGACATACGATTTCCCTGATCTTAAAGCAGGTATCCCATTCCAGTTATCCCCTCTCCCCTCTCATCCGCTTTTATTTTTAATTCTCTCTCTCTTTTTTTGTTCAATTGCAGGTTTCTGATTTCCATAACCCATTGGTGAGCATTTCTTATTGCGATTCAGCTACTGAACGTATTTGATCATTTTAGGGATTTAGGCGTGTTAATAATAGCATTTAAACTCTTACTTAATGTATTGGAATCTGTTACAGTTGAATTTAATTCAATCCAGGGTACTCCAATCCTTCGATTTGTTTAACCAGAGAAGGTCTAGTGCTTTGATTGAAGCTTCTTCCGGGCTTATTTTTTCGCCTCTGGGATTGAGTTTTGGTTTGAAAGGTAAACGATTTTATTTTTATGCTTTGTACTTAATATTATTGAATACCCAACCTACTATAATTGAATACCCAACCATTGAAATGGGTAGGTTTCAGTTTTCTCCTAGGTTTCGAATACGCCATTTACATTGTCGAAGATTTGTTATTTAGAAAATGAGAGCTCTCTGTTGACACAAACTAGAAAATTAAGTAGTTTAGGTGTGGATTGTTTATTTGCCACTACGGAATAGCTAGTTGAAATTTGTATGCATTATAGTTCTCTATTGCTTTTGACTTTTTTTTTTTTTTTTACTGAATTTAATATCTGCTAATAATGAAAAATGCCCATATAGATCTTTGTGTTTAACTATAATCTTGAAACAACAAAGTTCTTTCTCTATATAATAACTCTTTCAATTTGTCGAGTGATGTGATTGATTTTTCTCTATTTGCTTTGAATTGTTTCAACTTTCAATCCTTAAGAGGGTTTTTTTTTTCTTCCCCTTTATCTTCAGCATAGTATAAGATGATTCATGTAACCCTTTCCACAGAACTTACCACATAATTTGGAGATTGTCAAACCCAAATTCAATATTCACTTATGACAGAGTGAAAATGGTATAATTGGAACAACCTGCAGGCTTACTTCTTCATGTATTGAAGACTGCTCGTGGTGCACAAGTAATCAGGCTAACGGTTTTCCAATAAAAGTTGGGTTCTGGAATGTGGTTATTGCGTTCTATTAATTCTGCAAGGTGTAGGTTAAACTGATTTCTTGAATGTTTATATAGTCAGTATTTGGTCATCTTTTTCCTTTTCATTCGTCTCTTCTGTTTATGTACCTACTAGAAGCCACGTCATAGAGGCTTCTATTGCTAATATTTGGTTACTTTAAGTAACAATACCGAATTCTTGGTCAATGAGTACCCTTTATGTTCTTCTCGGCTGATCACTTTTGCAGTTTAGTAATCATATTTTATTTGATTTGCCTCAGGGGACAAGCTTTTTGTTGAACAACTGCTGTCATAGAAGGAAAGAGCCTCGCAAGACAAATTTCTGAAAAAATAGTAAGTCTTCAGACTTGTATTTTTCCTTTATTTTCCTTGAGGGCTGTAAACTTGTATCGGATACAGGTTGCACTCTCTAAATGTCATAGATCAAAAGCTTCGAATTTATGATTGTATGAGTTGCTAAGTTTTGGATGTCTAACTATATGCATGTGCCATATTTTAACATAACTATTTAGATGTTTAGGTAGCCATGTAAAATTCTGTCAAAATAGTGACTTTTCTCATATCTGTGAATAAGTTTTTTCATTCCATGTTCAAGTGATCTTGATATATATATTTGATGAATTTATCCATGTTAGATTAACTTTTAGTTCTTTGGTTCAATTAGGTTCAAATTATATTTTGTGATTGGTTGAAATTTGTTTCTATTTGGATACAACTTCTCACTCTTCATAGAAATTTTCTGGTATTCCATTTAACTTTTATAGTTTTTTCCTTGGAAATTTAGTAGCGTATTTTATTCATTTATCTATGTTTGCTATTGTCACATGTTGAGTAGATCATTTGTTGAGAATTCAGGTACCTTGGAAAATGTAAGAAATTACAGGTACACTCATTTATTCTAAATTAATATTCTAAAACCCTTTTACTTTATGCTTATTCCTATGCCATGTTAGCATACAACCAAGAAACAAGGTAACATTTTTTCCAAATTTGATATGAATTCTACATCGTTCATCTTAATTTGACATTTACATATTTGGTATGCTTGTTTTTTATTTTTTTAACTAGTTTTTTTAATTGTATTTTTTCTATAATTTTGTAGGCGATTCTTCAAGGGGACATTAACCATAGTACCTTGAGAAGATCAACTGAAGTCCTTGTTAAAATCTAGGACACCTAATTCTTTTTGTTTGAACTTTACTTGTATATTCCATTTTCTTATATTTTTGTTCTTTTGCAGTTACACTTTGAATTTAGGTTCTCTAAATGTATTAACATAATATTATATCCAAATAGATTTGATTAACTAATTGTGCTGTAAAAATATTTATATTTTATTTTATTTTTGTGGCAATTAAAGCATTTTTAGTTTCTTTTTCTATTTTTTTTTTCTTTTTCCCTTTTGTATCAGTGGCATTATAAAATGTGATTATTCAATAGTATTGTGTCACCCCAAATGTTAAAAAGATAGGTGTTTTGTGGCATTTTTAATTGACATTCTCTTTGGGTTCAATGGCATTGTGAAGTGCCATTAAAATACTTATTACTGGTATTTATAATTGTGTCTATATTTGGATGTAGTGTCATTTCACAGTGTTAGTAAAGTAGTATCCCGTGGCATTTTAACATGTTATTTAATGAGATGCTACAACATTTTATATTGTCATTGTTTTTAGTTACTATTACATTTCATGGTGCCATTAAAATATATGATAGTGACATTAATAAATGTCAATGACTTTTAGTGACATCGCTACAAGTGGCACTTCTTAAAAATGCCATTAAATTAAAAAATGCCACCATTATAATAATTAATGACAATTTTCAATGTTGGTAAAAGTCATATTTGTTGTAGTGGTTCACCTTCGCATCAAAATTAATTTTAATGAACTCGGTAGGAGGGGCTTTCCAAGACATTTTTTTATTACAATGTGGCGATGGAATAAAAGCCGAATATTTATGAACGAATAAGCTGACCCCCAACTCTTTTCTGAAATCGATAACATTGCGTTGAAATCACCCATACACAACCATGGTTTATTCGATAAGGATGCTAGTCGCCTCAATAGTTTATAAGACTTATATCTTTCAGTATCTTTTGGTTCACCATAGAACTTAGTAAAATGTCAAGAAATCTCCGGTTCTTATTCCACCACCACAAGTAATTCAAATTTTGTCTTAGTTTATTTTTCAGTATTTTTCAATTAGGGTTTCTGTCTATTAATTAATCAACATGTGAATATTATGCCTTCTGGCATTAACTAATTAATGAAAATGGCTTCATTCAATAGTTGTTAATCATGTTTGACGATATATATTAAATGATGATCTGATAGTGTAGTGACTTCCTTTAGACCATTATTCTTTTTTGCTACGTCCATCGTATACGTTTGATAGTAGTTATTAAGTCCCTTGACTAATTTGATAGTGGTTATTAAGTCAGATTAGACAAAATTGATTTGATCAATCTAATCTAACAACACGACTTTTGTGAGTGAGTTAATTGTTTCCACATGCACCATTAGATTTGGAAAATTATGAGCTTCTTCTGTTTAAAGTTGAATATAGTTCTTGCAACCTTATGGAGAAAAAATCAACATTCAACAATTATTATTTATAAGTTTAATACAAATTACCTGTGGAGTAAGGCAGTGGAAAATGGTGGTAAGACAAAATTATGTCAAATTTTAAGGCCGGGGATTGTTTAGTAAGTTCGAATCAAATCTGCCCGGTCACCAAGTGAGTAAATGACGATTGGGCCAGTAAAGTGGCAGCCCAATCACCCCCCGCTGGCTAATTCCAAACTTCATGGGAAACAGTAGAATTGATCAAATTCCATTTGATTTTGTTATTATTAAAAAAACGATATTATACCCGTCATCTTATTATAGATGTATTTCAGTGACTATCGAATCGTAAAAATAAATAAAAGAAAATGAGTAATATTAGTGGGAGTCGAATCCAATACCTTTTACATTCTTGATTTTGAAAATTCATTTTATTGATGAATTTTCACACCATCACACTAATCGAAAAGGACTTTTATTGGATAACAACAACCAAGTAAACCTTGAAATAAGATAATTAAAAAAAATTGCATGAATCCCGAAACATAGAGTATGACTGGATTTTTAAATTTGTATTGCTCAGAATTTTTAAAAGTTTTAAAAAATTATTATTATATTAAATATATATCATTATTATTTATATATAAATAAAAATTAAATTTAGTTTGTTAAAATATAAACGATTTGTTGGAGTGAAGTTGTGTAATTATTTAAAAGACATATCTTAAAATATAAACGAGTTGTTGGAGTGCAAAGTAAAAGTGGTAATATATAGCACTATTTATTCCTTAAATTTTAAGATAAGACTTAAGAGGCATGAATTTAAGAGGTCTATTGGAGACGGTCTTACTCTGAACAAAACAGACTTACAACCATGTTGTCGATTTATTATAAAATAACTGGTGCAAACTTGATTGCTAATCAACATGATCTGGCATGATTGTTGTGAAAATATCCAAGGTGGTTGGGCCAATAGTAGTGACTTGTGATTATCAGAGACGAGACTGGGGAGGACCGATACCCTTTGTGGTCTTCGATCTGAGCTGTAAATACACTCTAGTAGATAAAAATAATGATTGTTGTGAAAATTCATCTCTCAATTTCCATTGTAAATTATCATAACCACTAAATTGTATTTTCTCCATAAGCTACTGTAATATGAGTTTAATCTAACCATAATTACTAATGATTCATTTATTTGTTCCACCATAAGACCCCAAACTCGAATATTAGGTCATGTATGAGCTATATACTAATCGCGGATGAATTGTTGTCTCTCCGAAGATAAGCTTGAACTACCATTGCACCTTATTTTTTAAAGGGTGATTTATACTCAGATCTCATGAGGTTTAGCTATATTACTAGGAATTCCATGTAGTTTCAAAAATTACAAGGACACCTCTTACATGATGTTTTTTGTAAACATTTTCAAGGTGTAGGGGGTGTCCTTGTAAGATTTGTTAAACCACACGTGTGTCCTTGTAAGACTTGTTAAATCACAAGAGGTGTTTTTGTAATTTTTAAAATTACAAGAGGTTTCTTGTAATATGAATGGCCTTTTTTGAATTTTCTCACTTTTAGCTAGACACATGTAATTAATATTTTGAAATGATTAAAATGTCGATTAGAGGACTAATTTTATCTGACTAAGGTAAGCGAAATTAATATTTTGAGCTTTAAAAGATGAATGACTGAATCTATATAAATCAAGTTCAGCTTTGGAATAATCATCAAAAAAAAAAAAGGTTCAGCTTTGGAATGCAATAATAAAAGATTATTTTTGTCTCCGACAAAATAATAGCCGATTAGATATGCAATTTGCCTCAATTTAATGGAAAGAAAATACTTTTAATATTAATTCTTTTTTTAATATTACACATTTGATCTTAAATTTTTTGAAAAAATAATTTAACGTAAACTTTCAAAACCGATGCAATCATTTTCTTTTTCTTAAAATATTAATTTAAATTTGTATGATGCATCGCCTTCCACAGAACCTTTAATACACCCCAATCTTTTCACCGTCGATCTAATTTATGCACATCTTTGACGATTATAGTACATAGTCAAAACCCTAATGGTACCGAGTGTTTATCTCTATATAAACCACTGAGCACGTACCCTGTACTCAACCCAATCCCAGGGGCGGCCGACGAGAACACAAAACCCTAATCTGATACAGTATGTAAACCCTAACTTTCATTCAATTTCAGATTTCCTCGTTTATACATAGTAAATTGTTTTTCTAATGCTGTTATTTGTAATCTCGTTGTTTTACAGAAGGTAAAAATGGCGGTCCCTTTGCTCGATAAGAAAATCATCAAGAAAAGGGTGAAGAAATTCAAGAGGACACAGAGTGATCGATGGGTTTCTGTTAAGGTATTCATTAAATATAATTAGAAGTATTGGTAATGCACGAGGCAGATGATGATAGTAATTTTGTCGCCCCAGTCTTAATTTGCATCTACACGCAGATGTAAAGTGGTGATTGACATTTTATCTGATTCTCTTATAAAAGATCCGTTTTTTTCATCTTTCATTTTTCATTTTTATTATTGTATACATGTGTTACAGAGTGAAATGATGATAGTAATCTTGTCGCCCCAGTCTTAATCTGCATCTACACGTAGATGTAATGTGGTGATTGACATTCTATCTGATTCCTCTTGTCAAAGATCTGTTTTATTTTTACTATTTTATACCCTGTGTTGTAGAATGTAGAGTTTAGATGATTGAGATATTCAAGTAAATGTGTGATGTTATAATAGGAAGATTTGATAATTTAAGAGGCAGATGATGATAGTAATTTTGTCGCCCCAGTCTTAATTTGCATCTACATGTAGATGTAATGTGGTGATTGACATTTTATCTGATTCCTTTTGTGAAAGATCTGTTTAATCTTTATTTTAATTTTATACACTTGTGTAATAATTTTTGTTATAGAACGAAGGATTTAGATGATGGAGATATGCAAAAATAGGTGTGATGATACTTATCCATTTATTCTGCATTTTAATGATGATAAAAACATGCACTACCATCTGATCTCTTTTGCTAATCTCCTGATATATTGATTTGTATTATTTTTCACCATTGATTTAATTATTTTTTAAATATTTATATGTTCAGGCAATCTATGATGAATTTTTTATTGTTGATGATATGAAAGTGATTATCACAAACAAAATCACCATCTTTCGGCTGAGATTGCTATTTTTTATAGATCATTCCTTTTATGCTTTGTTAATATTTTATTGTAAGCAATGCTTGCCCATGGTATCTAATGTCCAGAATTATATTCTGTTTCTGGCCATTCCGTTTTTTAGGGCATACATGAAGTAGGGAACAGGTCTGCGACACAGATTGCTTCACATTTTATTAGCTTTCTGTTACTATTATCCTGCCTACATTGATTTGCTAAAAATGTACAGCATTCCTTGTAATAGCATTGTAGACAATGTCCGCCCATGGTATCTAATGTCCAGAATTTTGTTAAGTTTCTGGACATTTTGTTTTGTTGGGCAGAAATGAATTAGGGAACAGGCCTGCGACACAAATTGCTTCATTTTTCTAAGCTTTTTGTTACTATATTCCTGCCTACATCTCTTTAAAATTTTTATTCAATTTATTTAATTTATTTATTCGTTCTCTCTTTTTTGAATTGTGTGTTGAATGTGTAACTAAGTTGAAACTCTTTAATGACAGCCAAACTGGCGCAGGCCCAAGGGTATAGACTCTCGGGTGAGAAGAAAGTTCAAGGGATCGGTCTTGATGCCCAACATTGGATATGGATCAGACAAGAAGACTAGGCATTATCTTCCAAATGGTTTCAAAAAGTTCCTTGTGCATAATGTCAAGGAGCTTGAGATACTAATGATGCACAACAGGTAATGAAATAACCATTAGTCCCAATTTGATGGCCTAATTTGTTGATTTTTGAGAATTTTCAGGGTTTTTGGCACACATCATCTTTTCTTGGAAAAATGTTTCTTTAGAAACACATTTATCATTGTCCTATTTTGAGACCTAAATCTTGTTGATTTGGCATCTAATGGCGTGCTTTCAAAAAATTGTCTATCAAAACACAAATCAAATCCTGTAATTTAAAATTTTCCTAAACCAATTCAAATATGTTAAACTTTTTTAGGATTTTTAAAATCGCTAGATTTCCATTGAAAAGCCAACTTTCCGAATCAATTGATATGCCAAGTATATTTTTGTTATTATCAGGAAATACTGTGCTGAAATTGCTCACAATATCTCTACACAAAAGAGGAAAGCAATTGTAGAGCGAGCTGCGCAGCTTGATGTTGTTGTCACTAACAAGCTTGCCCGGTTGAGGAGCCAGGAGGATGAGTAGAGCAATTATGCATACTGATGCAATGCTTGTCTTTGTTGTGGGATTTTAAATTTTAAATTTGGTACATACACTATGACTATTTGGGACTTCTTTGATATTCCTAAATTTCTATTCAAATTGTTGTATATGTTATATTAATTTTTATTTTTGGATGTCCAATAGAATTTAAATGCATTTTACACTATTTCAAGGAAAACATTTTAACATTTTGTTTTTACTTCTTTAATTATCGTTTCTTCAATTATACTTGTGAGATTTGTTGATACCCCAATCGGCCTTTCACACGATGCTACTATAACTGTAGCAATTGAATGTGACGTATTTATACGTAGATGGACGCATTGGTTCACTATAAATAAAGCAAGGCAACCATTTGTTTTTATCAAAATCTATTTTCTGAAAGAAATATTTTTTTTTTCACAATCTTTTTCTTAAGAAACCACTTATTCATAAAATAGATTTAGCTGTCAATGGAAAATAATTTTAGGGTGTGTTTGGAAACTCTGTTGCAAACTTACCATATTTTCTTCTTACCTCAAAACTCGATTGCCATAATTTTGTGTTTGCAAAATTAACTTCAATAAGTTGTAAGTTTCTCTTGAGGTATTTCTACTTATACTGAATAACTTAGGGTTGTCACAATCCATTAGACTTTCACAACCCGGGCTGTGAACCTTAACTTGGACAACTTTCTCAATCTCACCTATAATAATAATAATATTAATTTTGAAAATTAATAATAAACTAAGGACTGTCACAGTCCACTAGGCTTTCACAGCCCAGGACTGTCGACCTCCACCCTGGATAAATTTACACCTCCCTAGGCACCGTCTCCAATCGTTAGAGCTAACAATACCATTTTTGAAAAATAATAATAATAATAATAATAATAATAAATATGAAAAATCAATTTTCAAATATTTATACGTTTTGAATAAATTTTACTTTCGTAGACAAATTTATAAATTCAAAATTTAAACTATACATATTTAATTTAAAATAAATTGTATTAAATCTTGCACAATTTTTATAATTAAATATATCTTCCATTTTTAGTTAATTAAATTAAACAAGGTGTTGTTAAATTCATAGTTAATTTTTTCAATCTCTATTTTTTTAGTAATACATACGAAGTATTTTTTAAATTAAAAAAAAAAAAAAAAAAAAGGCACCAGGTGGTGGCACCACCCGGTGCCTGCTTGTAAGGGACATCCCAAATGTCGGTTGTACCCCACACTGCTGATAGTCTGGGCATATCCTCGGGTTTGTGCCAATTCACAGCCCTGGACGATTGGAGACCGTGCTGGGCCGGGGGGAAGGCATCTCCACCCACCCTTTAGTGGATTTGGATGACCTAATGACTAGGGGATGTCCTAGAGGGTATGTAGGGAAAAAAGAACAAACTCTAATGATTAGGATGGAGGACAAACATTTTAGAGGACCTTAGAGGGGGTCGGGGGAGGCGAAGCTTCCCTAGCCCAAACCCTCCCCCTCACATGCTATTATTTATTTATTGTTTTATTTGATCATTTTTTTAAAAACTTCCTAAAATTTATGTATTATTTGAAGATTATTATCTTTTAATTATTAAAATATAACTTTTATTTAATTTAATTAACATTACTATTTTAATATTTATTTGCTTTAATAATTTTTGGGGTTCTATTTATCACCCAAATATAATTCTTTATTAAAAAAATTCCTATAATTTGTGTATTATTTCAAAATAATTATCTTTGTAATGTATATAATTGATTTTGGTCAATCTATTCTTTTATTCTTTTATTTTTATTTATGGAAAATATATGAATTAATTTCGTTATACCAGTAGTTTAAAAATGAGTTATTTAAAATAATACGATACAATCATGACAATTTCATATTGAAGTCAATCATGTTTTTGTAAATATGATTACAACCCTACGAATTACATATTGAAATCAAATATGTTTCCATAAATACGATTACTTACGACGAAATGTGGGTCCCACACATGTTCGACTAATGTAATTTTATCTTTTTGATGTTCCCTAATATACTTTGATTTTAAATTTATTTTTGGTGTAATAATAAAAAAAAAAAGTAGTGAGAATGGGGAAGAATAAAATTTGTAATTAAATGAGTTTGATAGAATGAGTTATTTAAGATGACTAAGAAACTAGGGGGACCCCTCCGAGTCATTAGAGATAGCCGTACAATCTCCGACCTCCTCAACTTATTTGCTAAAGTTTACAAACACACCATATATTTGATGTTGTTCCGTCTTCAATCTGGATATAATCATCAGATCGATGTTTATTCAATAAATTAAGTAATATGGCTTCTCTTTGATTCCTTTTCTGCTTTCCATTTCTTTTGAGGGGGAGGTTGAGTGATGCAGAAGAGATCACTATGCCAAAACTATGGAGGCCAGGAATCATTTTACAGATAAGGAATTTGATGAATTACATGAAAAAACTAAATAAAAGCCCAAGTAAAGAACAATGCTTTACAATATTCAAAAGGAAAGTTACTAAGCAAGAAAGAAATTAAATCTTTTCCTGTCCTACCTTGAACACAAAGCATAGTTCTGAAAACATACAGCCTTACAAGAAAAGAACAAAAAAAACTTCCCACATTGGAACTTATATAACCCCCCCTTTCAATCTGCACTTAACACATGCATTTGAACAAGTATCTCTTTATACTGATCCATTCACAATACATACATTTAATCGGTCGGAAAAATGGCTGGAGAGCAGCTAAAACCTATTGCAGGATTGCTTTTGGTCCTCAATTTTTGCATGTACACAATAATTTTAGGCATTGGTAGCTGGGCAACTAACAAAGCTATTCATCTCGGCTTCGTAATTGGTATGCAATTAAAGTGAATCATAATTTGGGTTATGGAAAATGAAGAATATTTATTTTTATTTTATGACAGGTCCAGGATTTGATTTGCCGGCACATTTCTCACCAATATACTTTCCTATGGGAAATGCTGCAACTGGATTCTTTGTGTTGTTTTCCTTGATTGCTGGTGTGGTTGGAGTTGCTTCAGCCATTTCTGGAGTAAACCATCTTTGTTTCTGGGACAGAGAGAGCTTACCTGCTGCTGCTTCCGCCGCCACTATTGCCTGGAGCCTTACACTTCTTGCCATGGGGTACGTAAAAAATTGCATTTTTGGTCCCTGGTTTTTTGGAACATGCACATTTTATAATTATTAATAGTAATTTCTTCTTTTCATTCAGCTTTGCGTGGAAAGAAATTGACCTACACATCAGAAATGCTCGTCTGGTGAGTTGAACTTGAACTTGAACTAGAACTACTATTTGTTTTATACCATGATTGATAATTAATGTACATAATCAATTTCTTTTATATTTCTACAGAGAACAATGGAGGCTTTCATAATAATCCTATCAGCTACTCAACTCCTCTATATAGCTGCAATCTATGGAGCTTCTTCAAGGAGAAGAGTTTAAGAATAAATTTAACTTGCGTCTTTTCAAATATATTGTTATGTGTGATTTATTTTTTGATTAACTTTATTTCATTTATGTTGAACAAATTGTACAAGTGCACATGGAGTTAGTGTATTTTTTTTTTATATGGTTCACTTTGTTTTAGCAATTAAAATTTCAATCACAAGAATTGCAGGATCAAATGTTTGTTATTGTGCTAAAAACTGGTTCTTTTAATTTAACATCTATAAACATGTCTATTTATTCAATAAACAAATATTGTAAACAATCAATGAACCAACAATAATTACTTAAAAGTTGGTAGCAAGAGACTGAAAGTTGATAGCAGCTACAAAGTAGTATAATTTAATAAATGAACCAAGTAAATTTTAAAACTCTGCCCTCGAGAAACTTTAACCTCACACACTGGAACAGGAAAGTCTTAAGTCTATCCACTGAAAAATCCACAAGAAACAAGGGGTATTATAGGAAGTTACTCTAGCTGCTTTCTACGTATGCTAACACTATCGAATCTGAATGCATATTGACAGACTCCCCCAGCATTCTAGAAGCACAATCCTGAATGGCAATTTATTCTTTGATTCTGCACCAACAATTTACGAGGATTTAGCAATACATCAAAACCGATAATCTTAAAACTCATTTGTTTGTAACTACAGAATAATTTTTATATGAATAAGAATGGACTTGTTTGATAGCAATGTCAGCAACATAGATTAGTGGCAAAATGAGACTTTCACCACCTATATATATATAATATATGTTAGTTATCACAGGGTTTGATGAGAGAGAATTTTATTGATAAGTTTGAGTTATCTCTTGTTAATAGGTTGATCCATTTTATTCATCAATGCTATCAAAAAGGAGATAAAGATTGAATGCAATGCAAAAATTCCCATTATGCTTTGCCTAATTAGCAAAGAAAATAAAACCTAGAAAACCCCCCTGCATTAATTTTTTATTAGCTAAAAGAAAAAACCTGCCCAAGCCAAAATGACAATTATACCCCACCAAAAGATGCAAAAACACCCCTATTCACTTTTAAATTGACAATAACCCCCTTGTTCACTTATAAATTTGACAATAACCTCCCTATGATTTATGAAGGAATTTCGAATGGTTTTTTGCTAATAAAAAAGTAACACAGGGTCTTTTTGCTTTGCAAATTAGGCAAAACACATGGAGTATTTTTCACTTTAGATCATATTAAAATGATTAGAAAAAGAACACATATAACTCAATATTACATCTTTGATGCAAGAATTCGTTATCTAAGAACCACACATAGCCTTAGATAAAAAAACTCCAATTTACAGCATCGTAAATCACAGCAAGGTAAAATTAAATGTTTTTCCATCTACCTCAACCTATAAAATCACAACAATTTCAATCATCTAATAGAGCAGTTCAAGAACAAATGAGCAAAACCAATTTATGAATCAGGCTTAACAGATGAGCAAAAAACCAAAACCTTTGAAGCTTCAGAAAAGTGCTAACCTCGTTTATCTACTAGACCCAGCAAACAATTCAAATAGTCCACAACAACTCTTCCATGACGTAGTTTGCACATGGGGTGGAGCAGATGCCAGCAAAGGCTGCGAAAAAAAAATCAGCGAGAAATGGTAAAATTCCATAAATTGGCAAAAATTGGCATGATAACATAAGGCAAATAATCCAGAAAAAAAGGTGAGGCAGAACCTGAGTAACTCCATGATCTTTCTCACTCTCTACTCCATTATCGACTGTAAGTGGAGGTTCATTGTACGAATAAACCAATCTATCATCATCTGTTCCCACCTCTTTCGTCTCTGTTGCTGCATCCACGAGCCCTGCTGAAATCCCAACTTTACCCTCATCAGAACTCAGATTTTTCTCCTCATTACCCTCAGATACAGGATAAGCTACAGGGGTTTCTACAACAGGTGTTTCCACAATTGAAACACCAGCCTCTTCTATTATAGCAGTATGAACATCCTCGGCTGGCGTTTCAGATAAAGAAACAGCATCGGTAAATGGGGTTTTATCCACTGCGGATGGACTATTCTTGTTACCATGAGACTCATCATCTGAACCACTGCTGCTACTACTTCTGCTGTGAGAGCTTTCAGATGAGCCTCCATCCCAAGACTTCCCTTTCTCATTGAATTCCCTTTTGTCCACCTCTCCAGTTATTTTCTCTTCATCCTGGAAGCTATGGTGGTCCTGAGATGCAGGAGAGCTAACCTCCCCAACATCACTTTCTTTACCATCTTGGTGCTTCACATCATCTCCTACCATATTTTGATTCATTTCAGAAACAATTAAATAAAAAATAAAGATTGACAACAAAAACTTAAGCCACCTACTATATAAGTATTAATTGCAAATCTACAGGGGCTTCTCCAGATAGCATAGAAACCTAACAAGTTCAAGAAAAACTAACACAAACACAAAACTGATACTGATTTATCGACAAAATATATGAAGCTAGTCAATCAAAGAGGCACAAAATAAGGCATACCCACAAAGACAAATCCATATGAAGACAAACTGTAAAGCTCAAAAAGATGAAATAAAAATAATCATAGAGTAAACACATGGGTGTGTACGGAATGAACTGAATAAAGTAAAGAACCAATCTTTTTTGTACCATGAGCAGAGGAGGAATTGGGTTGGTTGTTGAACTGAATTTCCTTCTTTTTCTTGGCAGCTTTTCGCTTTTTGGCACCTGATGGCATGATTTTTGATTGATTGAGGGCTAGTGTGTTGAAGCAAATTAGTTATAGATCGTGGGTTGTCTGCTGGTTAATTTTCTGGAATCCTTCTCACTACTTTCTCTCACTAAACTCTATCGCTTCGCTGTATTTTTGTTTGTTGTTTGGAAATAAACAGTACAGGGAGGAAGAAGGGCGTGATAGATTGGTGATGGGGGTTGTTCAGGAGTGGGGTTTAACTTTAATGTTTATATGGTGTGGAAAATTTAGTAGCTGAATGGTTTTTCCAAATTTTACTTTTCTATATCTTTTTCATTTTCCAAAAATGTCTTTTTATTTTCCATAAAAATAAGAAATTGGTTTGCAATCATTCGAAATTATTAATAAACAACTAAATCACTTAAAAAGACAGTTGGAAATAAAAACTATAACAAGTATTGTTTCGATGATTTTCAAAATTTCAATTTGGTTTGTAAATTCTGAAAATAAGATAATTCTATATATTAATCTTTTTATGTATATGTATGAAATTTGAATTTGACATGAACTTGGTTAAATTATGATGAGGAAATTCAGAATTTGAAGAATTATAAATTACCATGGTTTAGTAGTTTTATAATAACACGTATTTTGAAAAAGTTTGGAAGTCTCTAATGAGTTAAATTTCATATCATTTTAATTTTTTTTTATTGAATCATATTACTGTGGATCAAAACTAAACATTTCAGACTAAGAAAATAGTTTTTTTTTTTTTTTTTTTTGGGGGGGGGGGTGAGTTTAGAAGTCTAAACCTATAAAATGGTGATGAATTAATTTATTAGGTGTGATTAGATTTGGTCGTTCTTGTGATCATACCTGCAATTGGTATGAATATATTAGTTTAATTAGAAAAGATAAGAGTATAGAAAATCACATATCATAATTGAATATTTGACATTTCATTAATTTGTTGCACAAAAAAATGTGAGACAGCTGAAAGAGATTTATTATTATCCGAGAGAAACTATGAAATGCCGACAATTCGAAATAAAACGGTACGAGGAGTGTATTTAACTATTTATTTATTGAGGGAGACAAAAAAAAAAGAATTAAGCAAGTGGTGTGTAACGTGCCAACTACACGTTATCGTCATAATTTTTTACTGTTTTGAAACTTTTCAAATTTTCACGATGAAATAATTGTAACGGGGCTTTCTGGATCCATCAGTTATTACTAGTAGTAGTAAATTAATGAAACCACGTCATTTCCGCATTTGTGGCTTTTAAATGTCGTCAATCACATGAAAATGGTTAGCTTTAGATTGGAGAATTCATGTGGCCTTCTTTCCTTTTAAATATAAATAAATAAATATAAAACGGTGGTATACTGAATTGCATCAATATTTTAATGGACTTTTAATTAAATGAATCAGGTTGAATAGATTTTCAATAAAGTTTGAAAACTATACGGAAAGATCCATTTGAGATTTCAGTAATTATTATTTTCTTGTTACCGTTGACCTTAACAAAAAATGTAGTGTATTTGTTCCAATATTTTTTACTGTATTAATCATTTGAGCAACATAGTTTCCTACATATCTTTTTGTCAACGTAGACGTGGATTGAATTCTTTAATTTTTGGTCATGTGTTGCTCATATAACAAAAGTAAAATTGTAAATAGATGAGTTATAATGGCAAACCCTGAAAAGCAGGGACGGAACCAAGATTTGATAAGGGATACAAAGTTAATTTGATGAATTATTAATATTTTATAATTTTGACATTTGCATATTTGAATATTTTTATCATAAGTTGTTCTTTCTTTAAATCCAAATGTGTAAACACACATATAACTAATATATAAATGGCCTAATAAAATAACTGAAAAACATAGAAACTAACTCTAGAACTTGAGAAAAAAAAAATGGTACTTCCACGTAACAAAAATTATGAAGTATGCAACATGTAGCAGTTAGAACTTTTTCTTTTAGTTGAAAATCAATTATATTTTGATAAACATGTTTTCCCAAATTATTTTAATTATTGAAATACTTTTCAGTTACATTGTAAAATAACCATGGAACAAAAGCTCAACAATCTTATTGTTAATTTGTTATATTTACTTGTAAAGCAATTTAACTATTCACAATTAAATCATGCATAGCTTTGACAAGAAATTAAAATAGAGATGAATCATAGAAACTAAACAAGCGTGTTAGAAAATACTAGTCATGTTAATCTCATGTTTTACTGGGCAATACTTTTTTTTTTCTAATTATATTTGTTGATTATCTAATTTATCTTGTTAGTTTTATTTTATTAAATGGTCCACTAACCTCCTTTTACTACAAGTTTTAAGGTTGGGACTCTTCATATGATTGATTTAAGGTTGATACTTAATGGATATGCTAAAGGTTTTGTAACTTACAAGAGAGTGGGTTATGGAGGTCATGATGGTTGGCCTTTCACCTTCTTGTAACTCTTACATTTAGTGGCCCTCTACTCTCATCTATAAAAGGAGACACAATCACTCCTCAAAGCTACACCAAAAAAAAGAAAAAGAAACAAAAGTGTTAGCAAACTTCCATCACCTAAAAGTATTCTAAGGTTGTGTCATTTGGATAGAAAGAGAGGAGAAGGTGAGTTCACTAGAAAGGTGATACAAGTGAGGAGATAACAAGTTTAGTTCGAAGGATTACTTGAAGCAACGCCATATCTTGAAGACTCCATGGCGAACGGTATACCGAACTCTCGTATCCTAATTTATATTTATAATATGTGGTAATTGATAAGCATATTGTTAAAGTTTTTCCGCATAAAGTTTAATAAAAGTCTTTCAATTGGTATCAGAGCCATACGATACCTTTGCCTTGATGTTATTATCATTTTGATTCTAAATTATGATCAATGATAGCCTATTTTATTTCGATCATTTTAGAAATCGTTAAGCAGATTAGTATTATGTATATTGAATGAATTAATCTGGTAAAGTGATAGTTTTTTATGGATTCATGACATGACTACTAAAACAGCAAATTAGTCTTTGTTGTAACGTTTCAACTTTTTATTTTCCGTCACTAAGGCAGATGCAAATCTTCTTAATTGATTATGCTATGATGTTTAATTTCATATAAAAATAAAAAAAAAAAAATCTTAAGGTTGTTATTAATATTGCTGGATATATCTTCATGTTTGGCTAGTGAGATTGTGACTATTGGTTCTTTAATAACATAAACCTTCTGCCTAAAAGCTATAAAATATTGATTTAGTGATTGCTTCAATTTTGAAGATTATTGCAAATATGGTACGCATGCTTTGATTTAATATGGCTATTATGTTTACTTTTGTAGTATTACATGATTTGATAACGGAAAATTATGTTTAAATATATAATCATTGTCAAATTATATTATGAAATGCTTTACACCGTTTTATATTATATATAAAACTTTATGTGTAAATTTTATATGATGAATGGTTCTACACAGTTTTATATTGTATATAAAACTTAAATGTGTAAATTTTTTGTGCATATAAAAATTACTGTCATAATAAGATAATAGAATATTATTGGTTAAATCTTGTATTTTGTAAAATATTTCTAATCTTGTAGTTGCCAAAGTGACCTTGGTTAATGAAATTTTACAAATATAAAGATTACATAAAAGTTTTATCACTTAGATGATATTAAGGACAATAATATTTTTGATTGCGGTCATAATTAAAAGATTGGGACTCGCCCAAAGGAGAGTCACTTTTAATTAATTATGATTCGGGTAGGATAGTATAATTTGTATTCACCTAACAATTAGGATTGAATTCCCAAAGGTAACATGACTAATTACATGGGTGAGATAAAATTATATTAGACCTACTTAGGTGTTATATTAAGTGATTTACACCTGTAAAGAGTGAACAATAGGTATACTACTTTTCGCCCAAAGGAGAAATTGTAGTGATGTCAATAAGTTCATCTTAATTGACTTTAAACCTCAATATGAGCATTAATCTAATAATTTGCCTTATTATATTTGTTGCATCTTATTTCAGCTATTACTCCTACTTTATTGCACTCGCATGCTTCTGGTATTGCAACTCTTAATGGATCAAATTTCTCTGAATGGTATGAACAAATCCAATTCACCTTGGGTGTCATGGATCTAGACTTGTCATTGGTTACTGATAAGCCAGAGGAATCGGCTGAGGTTACTGTGAAGGAAGCCTGGAATAGGTCTAACAGGCTTAGTCTAATGTTTATTCGCATGACCGTAGCAAATAACATTAAGACTTCACTTCCCGACAAGGTTGACAATGCCAAGGACCTGTTAGCGGCTATAAAAGACCGTTTTAAATCAGCGGATAAGTCGCTAGCAAGAACACTCATGGCTGAATTGACCACCATGAAATATGATGGTGATACAGGAATTCAGGAACATATCCTGAATATGGCTGATAAGGCTGCTAAGCTTGGAACTCTTGGCATGAAAGTAGATGAGCCATTCCTCGTGCAATTTATACTCAACTCACTTCCTCCTAAGTTTGGCCCATTCAAAATCCACTATAATACCCAAAAAGAGAAGTGGAATATGAATGAGCTGAGCAGTATGTGTGCTCAGGAGGAAACGAGGTTGAGAACTGAAGGGCGCCATCTTGCACTGGCTGTAACTCATGAAATAAAGAAGAATAAAGGAAGGAATGTGCTACTTTTGTGGCAGAAAGGGACATCTGAAGAAGGACTGTGAAAAACGCAAGGCCTGGTTCGCAAAGAAAGGTACTAATCTTTCTTTTGTATGTTATGAATCAAATCTTGTTGAAGTTCCTTCTAATACTTGGTGGATTGATTCTGGAGCAACGACTCATATCACAAATTCTTTGCAGGGATTCCTTACAACCCGGAAACCGGAGGAAAGTGAAAAGATCCTGTATATGGGGAACCGTCATAAATCAAATGTGGTGCTAGTAGGCACTTATCGCCTCATCTTAGAGACGGGTCACCAACTGGATCTTCAAAACACTTTTTATGTACCTTCGATTTCTAGGAATTTAGTTTCTCTGTCTAAATTAGATGTTTGTGGTTATTCCGTTGTTTTCGGTTGTCAAAAACTCAATATTATGATCAATAAAGTTATTGTTGGTTTTGGTATTTTATGTGATGGTTTATATAAAATATCTTTAAATTATGAGTTTGCACAATCGTTATTAACTTCACAATCAGAAATTGGCTTAAAACGTAGTCTAACTAATGAACATTCTTCAATGTTGTGGCATAGACGTTTGGGGCATATCTCCAAGGAAAGATTGGAAAAGTTAGTTAAGTCTGGAGTCTTGGAAAATCTAGACTTTACTGATTTTCATATTTGTGTGAATTGCATTAAGGGTAAGCAATTCAAACACAAGCAAAAGGGTGCCACAAGAAGTAAAGAACTTCTTGAGTTAATCCATACAGATATCTGCAAACTACCTATTCCATGTTTTAGTGGAGAAAGATATTTCAACACTTTCATCGATGATCTGTCTCGTTATGGTTACATCTATCTAATTCATCAAAAGTCTCAGGCCGTTGACGTCCTTGAGGTGTTCATTACGGAGGTCGAAAGACAATTAGATAGAAAAGTTAAAATTGTGAGATCAGATCGTGGTGGAGAGTACTACGGTAGATATGATGAGTTGGGACAACATCCTGGCCCATTTGCAAAATTATTAGAAAAGCGGGGTATTTGTGCTGAATACACAATGCCTGGAACGCCACAGCAGAATGGGGTTGCTGAACGGCGTAATCGTACTCTTATGGATATGGTTAGGAGTATGTTAAGTTATTCAACTGTACCTATTTCATTGTGGAGTGAAGCCTTAAAGACCGCAATGTATATCTTAAACCGGATTCCCAGTAAATCGGTTCCAACAACTCCCTACGAGTTGTGGACTGGCAGGAAACCCAGTTTAAGACATTTACATGTTTGGGGTTGTCCAGCGGAGGCTAGAATCTACAATCCAAATGAAAAGAAATTGGACTCACGAACAATATCTGGATATTTTATTGGATATCCATCAAAGTCAAAAGGGTACAGATTTTATTGTCCTAACCATAGTACGAGAATAATTGAAACTGGCAACGCTAAATTTTTAGAGAATGGTGAATTTAGTGGGAGCAGTGAATCGAGAAAAGCTGAAATTGAGGAAGTAAGAGTGGATATTATACCACCTTATCTTTCTCAAGATAAAGTTGTTACTCAACCTGTACAACAAGTTGAGATAAATGAACAACTTACCGATTCACCACTTCATGGAGATGTCACCATTGACGACGTTAATGTAGAACCACCACAACCGGTAGCTTTGAGAAGATCTCAAAGGGAAAGAAGATCTGCCATAACAGATGACTATGTGGTGTATCTACAAGAATCTAATTTTGATATAGGTATTCAAAATGATCCAGTTTCATATTCACAAGCCAGAAATAGTAAAGATTCTGATAAGTGAATTGATGCCATGAATGAAGAGTTGAAATCGATGGATCACAATGATGTCTGGGATCTTGTCGAATTGCCTAGTGATAGTAAGAAAGTCGGTTGTAAATGGATCTTTAAGACCAAACGCGACGCTAAGGGCAATATCGAAAGATTTAAGGCCAGACTAGTGGCCAAAGGTTTCACTCAGAAAGAAGGCATTGATTATAGAGAGACATTCTCTCCAGTGTCTAAGAAGGACTCTCTTAGAATCATTATGGCCCTTGTAGCTCATTATGATTTGGAGTTACATCAAATGGATGTGAAAACCGCTTTTCTAAATGGAAATTTATATGAAGATATCTATATGGACCAGCCTGAAGGGTTCACAAAACAAGGACAAGAACACTTAGCTTGTAAATTAAAGAAATCTATTTACGGGCTTAAACAAGCTTCCAGACAATGGTATATTAAGTTCAATGATACCGTAACTTCCTTTGGATTTAAAGAAAACATTGTTGATCAATGTATTTATCTAAAGGTCAGTGGGAGCAAGTTTATATTCTTAGTCTTATATGTGGATGATATTTTGTTAGCAAGTAGTGATCTTGGTTTATTGCACGAAACCAAGAATTATCTTTCCACAAACTTTAAGATGGTTGATATGGGAAAGGCAAATTATGTTATTGGCATAGAGATCTTCAGGGATCGATCTCGAGGATTGCTGGGATTGTCTCAAAAAGGATATATTAATCGAGTTTTGGAAAGATTCAATATGCAATTATGTTCAGCCACTGATGCGCCTATCACGAAAGGTGATAAGTTAAATGAAAAGCAATGTCCAAAGAATGATTTGGAAAAAGAGAGAATGAAGTCGATTCCATATGCATCAGCTGTTGGAAGCTTGATGTATGCACAAACTTGTACTAGACCAGATATCAGTTATGCTGTAGGTGTACTTGGTAGGTATCAAAGTAATCCAGGTATCGATCATTGGAAAGCAACAAAGAAGGTTATGAGGTATCTCCAAGGAACGAAGGATTATATGCTAACATATAGGAGATCAGATCAATTAGAGGTTGTTGGATATTCAGACTCGGATTTCGCTGGCTGTCAGGATAGTAAAAAGTCCACTTCGGGCTTTGTATTTCTATTAGTTGGTGGAGCTATCTCGTGGAAGAGTGTAAAACAAAGCATCACTGCTTCTTCCACGATGGAGGCCGAGTTTGTTGCATGTTTTGAGGCTTCGAGTCATGCACTGTGGTTGCGAAATTTTATCTCAGGGCTTAGGGCTGTTGACTCAATTGCTAAGCCGCTGAAGATATATTGTGATAATACCGCAGCGGTTTTCTTTTCAAAGAATGGAAAGTACTCTAGTGGATCCAAGCACATGGATCTTAAGTACTTAGTTGTTAAAGAAAGAGTCCAGAAACAACAAGTGTCAATTGAAAATTTAAGTACCACTCATATGGTCGCCGATCCATTGACCAAAGGATTGCCTATAAAGACTTATAAAGAACATGTTACGAGTATGGGTCTTTTAAGCAATCCATGACTGTAATAAGTGGTTATCAATAAATTGTCATTTGCTTAAATTATTGTTTCTGTTTTTCCTGTTTCCAATTATGTGTACACATGTTATGTTTGAATTTTATAAAACAGGATATGTCTTAACAAGACAAAATTAAAGGGGCAATTTTGGTCTAGAGTAGTAGAAGTTGCTAGTGGTGTAATACATGGAAGGGAATATGATAAATAAAGTCATATGACCGCTATGATTCACATTAGTGATTTAGACTATATCTAGTGTTAAAGTATATCATTTATCTATTTTAGTTGTCAACCTTTATTTTTATCTAAATCGTGATCACGTGTCAAATTTTCTTTGAAGAGCTCGATAAAGTCAAAATTATTTTTAACTTAATCGGTTTAGTGGACCAAGTGGGAGATTGTTAGTTTTATTTTATTAAATGGTCCACTAACCTCCTTTTACTACAAGTTTTAAGGTTGGGACTCTTCATATGATTGATTTAAGGTTGATACTTAATGGATATGCTAAAGATTTGGAACTTACAAGAGAGTGGGTTATGGAGGTCATGATGGTTGGCCTTTCACCTTCTTGTAACTCTTACATTTAGTGGCCCTCTACTCTCATCTATAAAAGGAGACACAATCACTCCTCAAAGCTACACCAAAAAAAAGAAAAAGAAACAAAAGTGTTAGCAAACTTCCATCACCTAAAAGTATTCTAAGGTTGTGTCATTTGGATAGAAAGAGAGGAGAAGGTGAGTTCACTAGAAAGGTGATACAAGTGAGGAGATAACAAGTTTAGTTCGAAGGATTACTTGAAGCAACGCCATATCTTGAAGACTCCATGGCGAACGGTATACCGAACTCTCGTATCCTAATTTATATTTATAATATGTGGTAATTGATAAGCATATTGTTAAAGTTTTTCCGCATAAAGTTTAATAAAAGTCTTTCATATCTTTCCACATGTATTGTATTGAAATTACAAAGAAAATCAGTATATTAATTATCTAGAATTGTAATTGTTTTCTTTAGGAAAACCAGTTGAATATTATCCTATTGAAATTTATATATGACAATATGTCTTAGTATATAAAGAAACAAATTTTTAATTAAGTCTTGGGCTTGGAACTTATGTTAGAATTATCTGGGACTGGGAACCAATTAGAATATGTACGTAAAGGCTAGTAAAGAAAATTGGCTGGAGGGCACCCCCACCTCATATGGCTGCCACTGCTGAAAAGTTAAATGCACGGATAAAAATTTCTACCAATTTCGTTAAAAAATTCGAAATGTTTTATTTTTAAATAATAAATATAAAATTAAGGTATAATATCGAAATTATTTATTTGCTTTGAGATTTTTATTTTTCTTAATTTAATAATAATTTATTTTGTAATTATCTAATATTTCTACAACATTTTTAAAAAATTTGTCGAAACATACATAGAAAATAACCTTTGGCCAGAAAAACTATTTCAAAATCGTATATTAGTAAACATTAAAGATACAAATTTGCCGGAGGTTAATGAAAATTTATCTCCATGTGATATCAATAATGTTAAATTTATTTTCTTGTGATTTGAAAAGATCAATTTACCCTTCCCTAATAGTTTGTTTGGTTGTTAAGAAAGTTAGGGAAAATTGTAGGAAAAAAAAAAAAAGGAAAGGAAAAGGAAAAGAAAGTCATTTTCCTCTACATATTTGGTTGTCAGGAAAACTATTTTCTTGCAGATGTTTGGTTGTCGAGAAAGTTTAGGAATATAATATTTTTGCTTGATTATGAATACTATCAAATTTGTAAAATATATTAAAAGTGGTTGCAAAATAAAACTTATTAAATTAATCTCTAGAAAATATAAAGTACTAATTGAGTAATTGAATCAAATAAAAGCTAACAATAATTAAATAAATAAACTACAATAGCTTACACGTTTATATATATATATATATATATATATATATATATATATATATATATATATATATATATATATATATATATATATATATATATATATATATATATATATATATATATATAATATAATATAATATAAAATCTGTAACTTTTCTTTGGTTGAGATTTATGTAATTAGTTTATAATGTCTTTTGTTATTTGTAATTTTTTTATTTCAAGATAAGAATTACGTTATCTTTGTTGATAAAATATTGTATGACTAATCACGTTTTCATTATATTAACTATAATATTTAGATTAATCTGATGCTATTGTATATTTTTTAGTCACCGAATTTATATCAATTTTTAAAGTTAAAAAGGGATTATGTCAATTTTTCAAGTTAAGAGGGGGCTACTGATAATATTGTAGGTAAAAGGGCTGTTTTTGCATCATTTTGTCGGGGTATAATTTTATATGAATTGAGAGAGTACATTTTTGCTATTAATAACTAAGCACAAATGGACTTTTGATAGGAAAAATCATAAATGGGGAATTATGATAGTTAGACAAATTACAAGGGGTGTTTTGCAATTACTTTGGATTTTTTCAGGATTTCCCCATAAAATTGGTAGGAAAATTTTTCTGCAGGAAAGTTGAAGGAAAATGATAACTTCATTTCCTGCTATCCAAACAACAAATGAGAGAAAAAAAACTGATTTTCTTTCACTTTCCCTCACTTTCTCGACAACCAAACAATACATAAAGAAAAGAAAAGATCAATTTACCCTCTTATGAAATTTTTAAAAAAGCATTTATCCATTCATTCGAAAAGTGTAACTCACTTGCCCAAATTGAGAAAGTGATGAAAAGTATTTTGTAACAAATGAGATGAATTGTCATATTTATCATTATAGAGAGATACATTGCCACATTTATTGTAACAAAAGGGATAAACCGATAAACTATCACATTATTAATATAGGAGATAAATATCATATATAAAAATATCAAGAAGGTGAATTGAATATTATAAATATCACGTGAAAGTAAATTGTAATTAACTAATTTTGTCAGTATTTACTATTTAGTGTTCCAAAAATGAATAAAAATCATCGAGGAGAATACGGGCCGTTGGATTGGATAACATCGGTTTCTACTGTATCGTAATTCCAGTTTTCTCAAATTCCTAATTAACTCAGTGACATTCAAATAAAGATCCGGCAATCGGCATTCATATTTCAATTGGGGATTGGATCTAAATCCTGACAATAAAATTCAAGATCAGCTTCAATGGATGCACTAAGGAAGCAAGCTAGCAAACTGAGAGAGCAAGTCGCCAAACAACAACAGGTTCCTTTTATTGACTCTTAGATTCCAAGTTTTGATTTTGAGTTTAAGAAGTAATTGTTGTTTTGGGTGAATTTTAGGCTGTAATAAAGCAATTCAGTGCGAGCGGCTATGAAAGTTCGGAAGTTATGGTTATTGATGAACTCGAGATGCAAATGCATCACCACCTGGATAAATTGTACAGGTCTACTCGCTCTGGAAGGGTAATTATCTTGTACTGCTACTTGTCAGGAGTTCTTTTAGATTTTTTTTTTATTACATGAGGGTATATTATATTTGAGCATTTAAATTGCTTGAGATATTTAGTTTGATACTGTGATTCATGGGGTTTGGATATATTTTGATTCTATATGACCAGGTTAGGACTTAGGAGAGCTGGTTTGGGTTTATAAAGAGTCATATTAAGTTCAAAATATGAATTCCTTTTTCCAATACATGTCTTTTTTTTTGAAGGTCTACTTTATTGTTTTTAATGATAAACATTTTATTATTTTCTCAATTTTAGGAATTTCAGAAAGAAATTGTCAAAGCAGCCGAAACATTCACCGCTGTAGGGTATAAGCATATTGAAGCTGGTGAGTGTAAATGAGTTCTGCTATTACTTTTTATGTGCCTCAAACTGTTTAAATGATATTAGATTAATTCAAGACGATTTATATGCTAGGAGCATATCATATACTCTCATGTTAACACGATTTGATATCATGTTAGTCAGGAACCAAGTTGTCAGAAGATTGTACTAGATATGGAGTAGAGTGTGCTAGTGATGAGATTCTGGCCAAGACTGCATCCGTGTATGGGGATGCCCGTAAACATGTGGAGAAGGAGCAAGAAGATTACAATAGGTTGCTGTTTACGCAGGTCAGTTGGACAGTACGTCTATAGAAAGATCTACCCTATGATCTAATTTGCTTTGTGATTTGAAAATATGGTTGAAGATTTCTTATGGAGAGCAGAATCTGGGAGTATTCTTAAACTATTTAGATATTTTTTCTAGGTATTAGAACCATTGAGAGCAATGATTGCTGGTTCACCTTTGGAAGATGCTCGTCATCTTGCTCAAAGATATAGTAAACTGAGACAAGATGCAGAGGCACAGGTAATAAGAAACATGTGCATTTATGCATCTGAATGTTCCAAATCTCATGCTAAATTCCTTTAGTACCACCAATCTTATGGTGATTTGTGACATTTTCGGATTATTAATGCTTCAACTTACACAAGCAAATACCTGCAGGCTGCAGAAGTTTCTAGAAGACATGCACGTGTGAGGGAATCTCCTATTCCCGAAAATGTGGCGAAGTTGCATGCAGCAGAGTCCAGGATGCAGGAACTTAAAGCAAACATGGCGGTACTTGGTAAAGAAGCGGCAGCAGCCTTGGCTGCAGTAGAATCACAGCAACAAAGACTTACGTTTCAGAGACTCGTCTCCATGGTATTTATATTAAAGTGACTTAAGATTTTTCTGACTTAGAACACATGAGGACCATATGCTTTAAGTGATTTTTTTCATTGTAGATTGAAGGTGAAAGGACATATCACGAGAGGGTTGCTACAATTCTTGGTAATATTGAAGCTGAGGTGTGTGTTTGCCTTCTTATATTACTGTAAACATGTTATACTGTTCTGTTGTGTTGATGAGATATTCCGAATTTGGTGTAGATGGTGTCAGAGAAACAGAGGAAAGAGGCTGCTCCTCCAGTGACTCCTCTTAGTCATACTTCAGAGAAAACAAAGTACTTTTTGGCTGAGGTAAGTTAAAACTACATGAAATATTTAAACTTGACAACCTTCATGGGTACCTTAAGGCTACTATGGGAACTTAAGATTTTAGTGAAGAAAATGATAGGGAAAAAGGAAAATTAACAAAAAATAAACCTCATGTTCCATCATCTGATGCAAGAAAAAACATTTTTCGTGGTGTTTTTACTCGCTTAAATCCAATAATCAAATTCTTATGGACCATAATTGTGTGGAGCCAATGATATTGAAGCAATATTTTGCATTAGCTAAGCTGATGGCATTTGTTATACTAGCTATTATTTTGACTTTCAAGCTTGAATCTTAGTGTAGATTACATACTATACTGTTTACTGTTAAATTCTTTACTGGCTGGAGATCTTATAGTTTACTCGATAATAAGATCTGTGCTTATATATTTGCAGGCAATGCATGCTTTTGATGCTACATCAGATAAGGAACTAAGTTTGTCAGTTGGAGATTATGTTGTTGTTCGAAAGGTTGTTGTCCATCATTTTATGCTGAGATTTTTATTGTCATAGATCTTTTTAGTTTCTTAATATTCTCTTGTTGAATAAGTTCGTTGTACGACTATCTTAGGTAAACCCGTCTGGGTGGTCAGAAGGAGAATGCAAAGGCAGAGCAGGATGGTTCCCAAGTTCACATGTCGAGAAACGCCAAAGAATTCCAACAAACTATACTGCAAATGAAGTTTACTAAACAATGCCTTGCTTTTGGCCATTCATCTGGTTGGTGGTTATTACTGTGTAACAATCACATAAACAAAATGCTTTCTGGTGTGTAATCTGTTTTTTGTGGTACTAATTTGGCAATTTTTACATTTGAATTTCTAGACAAGGGTGCAAAAAGTATTAAATTTGCTAAGATAACTGTCAACTTCGTTGATCACAAACTATATTAATTTCTGAGTTTAGTTCTTCTTGCACATCAAACAGATCAAATCAAGCTTGAACAATATAATATTTATTGTTTCATAGATTATGCTTAGTTTTATACAAACAAATAATTTATAATTAGACTAGTTCAACTTATTGTATCAATAATATGAACAGAAAAAAGCTGTATAACTGCATACAATGATGTTTAGTGACACCATATCTTTCTTTAAATTCTCATTGAATCAATATATGATTTCCCATCAAGCTTCTTCGAAAAATATCCCTTGAAATAATCAGCCACACCAATATTCTTGAATTTTGCTGGACTTTCAGGACTCATTAAGCTTGGTGCAGGGCCTAAATCTCCATCCAGTTTTGGGCCAAGGAATGTGGCTATGGAGAGCCTCTCTTTCTCAGAGTTTACAGTAGCTCGATGTTCAATGCTTCGATAAGTACCATTTGTCACAACCTGTCAGATAAGATAAGAAAGATACCTTGTGAATCTTGAGAACTTAGATTAAGTTACTGGAAAAACTGTGTTGATAGGCTCAACACTTTTTGGTCCCGCGCTATATAAAATCATACCTTTTGGTCAATATTTCAAATATATATATTTTCATCTTATAGCCCCAATTTCTTCATCGATGCACCTTTGGTCTCAAAGAATAGTATGTGTTTTGCAGGTTTTGGTCACAAATTAGATGAAAAAGGGCCGATAAGACTAAAAGTACAATATATATATATATATTAATGCACATCTATAGAAACCGGAATCAGAAGTACTAAGGGACTAAAAGTGCAACTTTTTAAGTAATTTGAAGTACAATACCTCTAAGATATCTCCAATATTAATGACAAATGCACTAGGAAGTGGAACAACCGGAATCCAAGTTCCATCTTTCTTGATTTGGAGGCCTTCCATTTCATTGATTTGGAGGAGAATTGTGAGCCCAGCTGCATCAGAATGAGGGCAAAGACCAATCACAAGTTCCGGTTGAGGACATGGAGGATAGTAATTCATTCTCATGGACTGCATCCCTTCTTCAAATAGCAATTTCATCTCTTCATCTTTCATGTGTAAGGCTTTAGCCATTTGGTTTAAAATCTTCATGGCAAGAATTTTCATTTCTGTTGCATATGCTTCTATCGCAACCCTGCAAAAACAAAGAACGAATCCTATTCTTATATGCGTGAATATTCAAGAACTGAAAAGCCTAGCTAGAATTTTCTAGTGTACCTGAATGAAGCAGGAAGCTTGGGAATTAAGTGGGGCTTTCTCAAATAAGTTGGCAAAGTCAGTATGTAAAATAAATCTGCCCAATCAAGCTTTTGCTCTTCTGATACAACAAAGGCTTGCCCATAACCCTCTATATCTCCTGTTTCCTGACTAAACTTGTTCTTTTCTTCTATTGGAAGATTGAAGAATTCTTGAATTTCAAACTTCATTTTCTCCACAACTTCAGATTCCACTCCATGATTAATCAACTACAAAAAAAGAATTAGAAATTGTTTTCTTTTCTAATGAAATGATGAGATATTGGCCATCAAGAATTACAAGGGTACCTGAAAGAAGCCCCATTCCTGGCATGCACTATGCAGCTTATCAAGCTCCGAATCCATTGAATCTTTACCGAACAAGTTGTGCATATTGATTACAGGGATTTCGGGTACTGAGGAAAGATCAGAGTGAATCAGATGGTCAGGATCATCAGGTCGCACGTAACGTGGTGGAATCGTGCCTGATATCGTCTTCTTAGCTAGTTCTTGTACAATAGGCACCTTAAGAGAGCTACCTAGTTTCGTTAAATTTGGTTCCATGGCTCCACTGATCCGATAAGCCTGTTCCTCTCTAATTTTGTCTCTTCTTCTTCAATCATTCAATTGGTATTTGATTTTAATGTATTAGTTCTAGAAAGTTTAGTATTCTATTATTATTATTATTATTATTATTATTGCAAGTACCAAATTAAAATCTGAAAATGACCATTACCTAACTTTATAGAAAAAACTTTATATTAAATATTTAAGCAATATAATTTACAAGTGTAATTCTATTCATAGAAGAAAATTTTAGAAACTTCCATAGCACATGAGAAAAGTAATGATCATTTCTTAAAATAGAGAGAAAACGTCCCAATCGAATTAGTGATTTTGGATTTTCGTCCCGAATTATTTCACCTACCGAATTTTGTCCTGTAATTTAATATTTTTTTAGAATATTATCCCAAACTAATTACTGATTTTGGTTTTTCGTTCCAAACTATGTGAACTCGTCGAATTATCATTTTGCATGAATTTAGTCCCAATATTAAATATCTAAATTAATGGAAATGACAATTCAATCTTGTAATTATAGTTTGGGACGAATTTTGTAATTTTGTACTCCTATAATTGTTCATGCTAAAATTTGTCACGTCATGACACATAAGCAGCTACGTGGCAATTTAACGTACACGTGTGCAATTTTCGTCTCCTAATTAACAGTGAGACGATATTCCAAAGCAATATTAAATTACGGGATAAAATTCGATGAAGTGATATATTTTAAGACGAAAATCCAAAATCACTTATTAGTTTGTGATATTTTCTGCAATTTTGCCTAAAATATACTTAGTTTACCATGTTTCAGGTGTGATTTAATTTAGAATATTTTGGCTAACTTTATACTACAAACCAAAGAATTGTTGGTTGTGCTGGTGGAGGCATACAAAATTATTGTGATATGCAAAATTACACTGTGATCTCAATATTTTAAACACTTGTATTTTCAAAGAATAGTCTTAATTTTGCATTTTGATTCCAAATTAGGTAGAAAAGGGGTTGAATGACTAAAAGTACAAATATTTTATACCAAAAGTGCAGTTTACAAAACACACGATTGGGGACATGGAGGATATTAATCTAAACTCAAGGGCTAAAGCTTTACTCTGAAAGATGAAGGAATAAAAATGCTATAGTTTATGTAATTCTTCCTAAAAATGCAGAATTCCCGAAATAATTTTCTAACAAAATATAATTGCCAAAATAAAAATGACAAGTCATACACCATTAGCTAAAAAATTGATGGAAAAAAAAAAAGGAAACATGATAATATAGAAGATGGCAGTAAATGTGTTTTATTTATATAGAAAAAGTTTACTTAGTCCCGACTGTAGAGTTGTTGGTGCTTGATAAATTAACACGAAAGAATCTGCAGAACCTTAATATTCCGATAATATTAAAATGTCCAATAATATGAATTCCATACATCATCGTCTATGTTTGAATATCTATCTTTTCCCTTTAATTAAAAAAAAATAGTCCAGTAATATTCCATCTGAATTGTTTTTGAGTATACTGTCCCATGTGCCGGCAGAGTCTCTCCTCCGCCTTAGGCCATCTCCAATGGGTATGGACTCCCATTCCCCTCAGATTTCCCTTCCCCTTCAGACTC
The DNA here is from genome assembly GCA_038501285.1 of Penstemon eatonii. Taxonomy (NCBI): domain Eukaryota; kingdom Viridiplantae; phylum Streptophyta; class Magnoliopsida; order Lamiales; family Plantaginaceae; genus Penstemon; species Penstemon eatonii. The sequence continues at coordinate 933,543 of JBCEGF010000586.1, read as the reverse complement.
CTCTTTTTATAGTCATCTTCAGTGACTCAGTCTTCACATTCTATTTAATTTCAATTTTCAAACTTCCTCACTCTCACTTAATTTTTTCAATCTTCACATTCTATTTAATTCCAATTCTCATTCATTTAATAATAATAATAATAATAATAATAATAAAGTTAATAGTAACTTAAATATTGAAATTAATAATAAGTAATTTCTAATTTAATTTATCGTATTTAAATTATGTAACCAGTATTCTATTTTTAATCTAGAAATCGTATTTAATTTCAATGTAACTTTATTACAATTTATTCCACAAAATTAATTCTCATATTTTTCACTCTCAATTAATAATAATAGAATTAAATAACAATAACAATTAATGAACATTGTACATAAAATTACAATATTACAAGTTAAAAAAAGTACAAAATGTACAAGTAAGAAAAATATTTAAATGATAATAGATAATTTATTATTATTTAATAAATAAAAAAAAAAGTAAGTATATTAAAGTAAGTGCCGATTAATTAAAAGTTTAAATGTAAAAAAAAAATAAAAAAAAAAGGTATATGGGCTGGGAGTTTCCCAGCCCAAATAAAAAATTAAAAACAAACAAAAAAAAAAAAAGATGAAGGAAGTGGGGCTGGCGCGTCGCCAGCCCCTATAGGAAATGCATGGTGAGGTGGGTGAACCCACCGCTCCACATATTTGGGCGGTGGGTAACCACCTCCCACACCCCCCTCAATTTTCTTCCCTTTACTCATCAAACCTCATTTTTTTCCCCTCCTCTTTATGGATTCACCTTCCCACCTTATCAATGGAGATGCCCTTAAGGTAAGGTAAGGTAAGGTGCTCGCAGTGATGACGTCCATTCACCTTAACAGTAACAACCAGCTTTGCTCTTCAGCTTTAGATATGCATAAAATAAATTTGAGACCCCCCAACAAGTATCATCTTGTCGAAAGTCTGATTGTTGGTCAATTAGAAATCGATCTAGATATCCACAATAATTTGCTACTGTATGGATTAAAACATTCCTTGGATAATGTGATCGGAAAATAAAAATTCGTGGTCAAATTCGAACAATAAGTTATTTAAAGAGCAGATATTGATATTTTTTCTTCTTCTTAAGAAACACATGATCAAGAAAAACAATACCACAAAACAGAGACTCTTAGCATTCCAAGCAGTCAAATCTTTCTAACAAGCCTTGTTCGGATCATGGTGCAAAGAACAAGAAGAGGAAACGTGGATATTTAATTTATGAACATCTTTTCTCGTTTCTGATAGTCGATTGAATTCTTCTTTTCCTTATATATAGTATAGCTGACAATGACATACCTTTTTAAAAAATAGTCTCTGCTAAATTATCTTCATTGAATTTGCTAGTCTTTGGTTCTGCATTGCACAACTTCAATTTCCACTCCATGATCGATCAACTACAATAAAATCAAAAGCATCATTTTTTTTAGCCATGTCAATAATATAAATTTATGACTTCAAATCAAGACACAAAATTATAATTTGATAAAATAACTCAATTATAATTCTTTACACCAAGGAACCTATGAAGGATTGTATTCTCTACCTACACGGAAACCTCAGAATTATTTATTTCCCAACTTCATGAAATCAAGGTAGGATTTGCCATTGAGTTTCCTGGCAAAAAATTCTTTCAAGTACTGATCAATCGGCATTCTATGAAACACTGCTGGATTATTTGGCCCCAAAAGGCTACGTGCAGGGCCCAACTCAGAGTCGAGGTTCGAGCTATAAAACGTGGCAACTGAGAGCCTATCTTTGCTCGAGTTCACTATTGCTCTGTGCTCAATGCTCTTATACTCACCATTGCTCACAATCTGCATACAAAACAAATTGAGTGAAATGCAAAAATACCCACTATGCTTTGCCTAATTAGCAAAATTCCCCCTATATTAATTTTATTACCACACCCCGTGCTAATTTTTATTAGCAAAAAATAAAAACCTCCTGAGCCAAAATGACATTTATACCCCACCAAGATGCAAAAACACCCCTATTCATTTTAAAAATTGACAATAATCCCCTTGTTAACTTTGAAAATCCACCTTGTTCAAATAAAAAAATTGGCAATAACCTCCCTAAGATTTATGAAGGAATTTCAAATGGGGATAAAAAGGAAAGAACGTAAGGGGGTTTTTGCTAAGAAAAATAACACATAGGGTTTTTCGGCCAATTAGACACATGGGACATTTTAGCTAGGTCCATTTATAGATTACGTAATTAGTATTCATGTACGAATAGTGTCAATATACCTCCATTATGTCACCAACATTGACTACAAAAGAATTTTGGAGAGGTTTTACAGGCACCCATTTTCCATCTTTCCGAATTTGAAGGCCATCAGTTTCGTTTAGCTGAAAGAGAATCGTTAGAGCATCAGCATCCGAGTGAGGATTGAAGCCTATGGCTAAGTCCGGCTCAGGGCACGGAGGATAGTAATTCATCCTCATTGATTGCACACCTTCGCTAAATAGTTCTCTCATTTCCTCATCATCCATTTCTAGTGCCTTGGCTAATTGACTTAATAAAGTCATGGCTACCCTTTTCATTTCTGCAGAGTAAGCTTCCATTGTCTCCCTACATAACTCCAACACAGTGGCATGATTGTAAAATCACTTCAACTAGCTTAACTAAATTCGTTCATTTTGGGGAAGGGTGAGTATGGTATATAGAAAATAGAAACTGGGGCTTCATACATGCAAATATACAAATGATCCCCAGATATTTATCTAATCAAATCAAAATGTTTCCAACTTTCTGGTTCTACTTAAACATTAGAGAAAAAAGACAGAAATGCAAAAATACCCCCTATGCTTTGCCTAATTAGCAAAAACTCTCAGTGTTATTTTTTTAGCAAAAAACTCCCCTGTGTGATTATTTATTTGGCAAAAAAAACCCTCCCATGCCGGAATACATAATTGCAGGAAAATGACAATCATATCACCACAAAAAAGTTTGAAAACACCCCTCTTAACCTAAAATATTACAATTATCCCCATGTTAACTTTAAAATTTGCCAATAACCCCCAATGTTCGTATAAAAAATTGACAATAACCTCCTTATTGACTGATGAAGGAATTTCAAATGGGGTTTTTCGCTAATAAGAAAAAAGCACAGAGGGGTATTAAAATAACATGGGATTTATTCGCTATTAGGTAAAGCACATGGGGGTATTTTTGCATTTAGATCAATAAAAAAATTGTATCCGGGATTCCAATCATATAACTATAGTATTCCAGAGTATCGAATCATGATAAAGAACTATATTACCTATTCAAAAAATTTGGATCAACAACATTAGACCAAACAAAATCAAAATAATTTTATACTGTATAAAGGGAGACAATACTCGGTCAATTTCATACTATTATCATTCTTTATTCTAATCCCATGGTACACGGCCAGACGACAAAAGAATTTTAACATGTTATATCAGAGAATACATTCATAGTAATATACTCTAAATATATTGACTTGTAAGAGAGAGAGATACAACACCTTAGCTCGATTGGTATCTTTTCGAACAAATCAGTCTTCCTTAAATTGATGGGAAGAGTTGTTATGTAAAACATGTCTGACCAATCAAGCTTTTGCTCCTCAGAAACAACAAAAAGTTGCCCAAATCCTTCATGATTGTCAAGCTGTTGCCATAACGTTCTTTTCTCTTCTATTGGAAGTTTGAAAAAATCGGTAACTTCATTTCTGAACTTCTCTAGCAATGTAGCAGAAACTCCATGGTGAATAATCTGTTGAGAATGAAACGAATTAGTACAATTCTTGACACATGTTCTCTTTACAACAATAGGAAAAGAGAGGAAGACAATGAAGAGATTTTATGCAGTTTAACGGCAAGATATTCCTTTTAAGCCTGTTCTTTCCTCACATTAATCTGTACTAAAAGTCCAAATTTTAGAATTTGAAATATGACCACTTTTCTTGGTAAATGTGAAATATCAGGACAATAATCAATAAAAAGGAAAAAAGGGCAGGAAAGGAGGAGTAGGAGTCTCAAGGGTGTAAACGAGTCGAGTAGTATTGTACTGACACATTGTTCAAGCTTGGTTTGAATTTTATGGAGCTTGAAATCCAGTGTTTGAGCTGGGTTTGATTTCTTAAGGAACCGAGCTCTAGCGAGCTTTCATCGAATGAGGTCGAGTCGAATATCGAATAACTTGATTTGATTTTGAACCCCAAGTAGGACCAATAAAAAGAGGAACAAAACAACAGGTCTATGGAATTAAAAAGAGTAAAAAATGCAATTTTGCCCATTAAAAAAAATATCATGAGATGTTACAATACAGTGAAGCTGACAGTAACAATAATCATTCTACTTTTATAAATCAAAATCCGATTAAACGGGTGAGGATAAAAAAGTTCAAACATCGACATTCAACTCTAAACTCTGTAATTTGTTGCAGTACAAAAGTTTTACTTAAAAGTCTTAAAGAAAAAGAAGCAAACCTGGAAAAAGCCCCATTCTTGGCAAGCTGAATGAAGCTTCTCTAATTCATTATTCCCAGTTTCTCCGTTTCTGAGCAATTCCTGAAGATCAATTACCGGTACTGATGGCAATTTCTCAGAATCTACGAGCATCGGAGAATCTTGGTCGGGACGCACGTACCTAGTTGGGATATTGACAATTGGTTCCTTGGAGAGTTCTTGGACACTTGGAACTATCAATGACTTCCCAAAGTTAATTACTTCAAATGGAGAATCCATTTCACGAAAGAGCTCACGATAGAGAATCAAATCAGTGAAGAAAGGGTAACGAACAGGTCCTCGAAGACGAAATTGGGCTACAAATTTTACAACCATATTTCTTAAATTCTCATTTGGGCCATCAAATGGCCCAATAAAGAGTTCACGTTATTAATAAGGGCAATATAGTAATTCTTGTTGTTGGAAACAATATAAATATTTAATTATAACAACGTAAATATAACAGAAACCCCGAAAAAGGAGGACGACCAGAAACAAAAATGGTAGAAGAGACTGAGAAATTAGGGCTCGTGGGCAGCAAAGAGGAGGAAGTAGAGGGCTCATCATCAATGGCGAAGAATAACATCGACGGGGCGGGAGAAGAATCGGAGGCGGAGGAAGGTGAGATCGTCGTCGGCGATTCTGAAGGTCAGGAGAAGGCGGTGGCCGCGGCGGCGCCACTTAAGCATCCACTGGAGCATTCGTGGACATTCTGGTTCGATAATCCTTCCGCCAAATCTAAACAGGCGGCTTGGGGAAGCTCCATTCGCCCTATTTACACCTTTTCCTCGGTCCAAGACTTCTGGAGGTTTTCTTATTTCCTTTTTATAGAAGTTCTTCTTTTTCTTAGATTTATGAATTTGTTTGGATGAGGCCGATTTTTATGGTTTAAAGTAGGTAAGACTCAAATTTTAGAGATGCTCGGATTGGCCAGTTTCCTGTTCTGTTCGTTTATGTATTTAGTAATATATGCATCCTTCTGCTTTAGTGTATAATTACAAATTAACAAATTCTTTCTGAGGTTTAATATGTTCTTACATGGTTTTCTTTTTTTAACTTTTCGCTTGATCATGTTTAGATTCATAAATTTAGATTCATAAATTTGGTGTTCTTTTCGTCCTAATTTATCCATATCTAATGTTTTTAGCCGCACAAGATAATAGTGATTTTTGTGTTAGTCTGTATTAAACATTCTAGTTGTCCTCACTCCTCAAGTGTTCCCATGTCTATAGGTAAATTATGCCACTAAAAACATTTCTTTGCTTGATTTTCAGTGTCTACAATAATATACACCATCCTAGCAAGCTAGCAGTGGGAGCAGACTTACATTGTTTCAAAAATAAAGTTGAGCCGAAATGGGAAGATCCTGTTTGTGCCAATGGAGGAAAGTGGACCATGAGTTTTAGTAGGGGTAAATCCGACACTTCTTGGCTCTATACGGTATGTATTGTGGTCTTCTGTTTGTTCAACATGCTATTTTTTTAGTTTTTTTTTTTGGGTACTGATACCCTCGTGGATTTCTTATAGTTGTTGGCTATGATTGGAGAACAATTTGATTATGGAGATGAAATATGTGGGGCAGTTGTCAACGTTCGAGCTAGGCAGGAGAAAATTGCTCTGTGGACAAAGAATGCTGCAAATGAAGCTGCTCAGGTTTGTCTGAGAGTATTACTAAACTGTTATGGATAAGTTTCCAATTGTTATGTTGTAAATTTTCTGATAAAGTCTGTGCCTTTAATTTGCAAATACTATCATGTCATAGTCCAGTTAGCAAGGCAGTGTGCTACATTTGGCAAAGATTTTCTTCGTGAATATTCGTTGTTGTCTTGTTTAATTACATGAAACAAATTTATAATAGAGAATAAGACCCTTTGCATCTATTGATGGTCATGAACTCCAACAAAGACTCCTGCTAGATTGTTATTTGGTGGCAACATCATTGAATCTAGTTTTCAGTTTGCTTAGTGTCCTTGAAACAATTGTGTAAAAGATGATGTCTGGTCTACGTTGGATCTTGAGTAGTGATAAATATACAAGACCTTGAAACTAGTGGAGATAATATCTCAAGCAGCTTATTTATTCATCGTATGAAATTCTACGTTGGAATTTCCATTGTGTTCATTTATCACATTGACTGGGATACGATGGCCAGTCTTGAAGCTCCATCTGCAAGGTGGGTATAAAAATTATTTGGTAAAAGTGGGTTCTTTTAAGGTGTGTGAATATAACACAAATTGTTTGAAGAATTAGAGTTTGGTATAATCAGTTGTATGCAAGGCAATTGCAAAAAAAAAAAATCATTCATATAGATGTGCCATGCTGTGATAACCTAGTTCCAAAAATCTCTTGAAATTATGGATGTTATTCAACTCTTTTACTTTTGGAAAAACGAGTTTGGTTAGGGGAGTTACCTTCTTGAAGTACATGGCAATTGCACTTCAGTAATACCTTAAGTATCATGTGCTTATCTTCCTGATCTCTTAGTTGAAGATAAAAACTCACCAATTACTAATTTAACCTCCCTTCCTTTCATGCTGAATACTGCTACTTTTGTGCAAAGTGACGGATGATTTTATTTTTGTCAACTTTTATCATTTTGAACTTCATACCTAAATTAGTTATTCCATGTGTTTCTTTTTCTATTTTCATGTTTTGGATTATGCTGCAACCTTTCTGGTTAAATGTGTCAAACAAAGGCGCTTATCAAGTGTTGGGTTTCTAGAAAAGCCTTTGATGCTCATGATAACACTGCATCCCCTTGTCTTGAGAGTAAGATCTCCAGGTCACCTTAATAGTCTCCTTGCCTGGTGGAATGAATCATGAGCTTGTAAATTGCCGGGTGTTGTCTTATCTAAAAAGTTCTCTCTGGTAATAGTTTATCGAGATGAAACATAGTATGCCTCATTCATGGTGCTTCAAGTTACTCTGTAGAGCTGTTGGTATACTTATGGTTTTATACCTCTTTCCTTGCTTGTTAACCACATGCCTTTTGAAATTTCCAGCTTAGCATTGGAAGACAGTGGAAGGAGTTTCTAGATAGCAATGAGACAATCGGTTTCATATTCCATGTAAGTTTTCACATTTGTTTGGTTAAAAGTTAAATCTTAAGTTTCACACATGTTGCTAAGCAAATGTTTTGTGATATATATATATCCTTTATAGGGATCAATAACTAACAAGATCTTCTAATGTATAGGATGAAGCAAAGAGGCTCGACCGTGGGGCCAAGAATCGTTATACTGTGTAGTTGTCCAGATGATGCAGTAGGACCATTGCCAGCTCACACATTTATATTGGTCTACTACATTTTGAAATCAAATGCGATTAGTGACTCCTTTTCTTTTCTTTTTCCCCTTTTCGGTCTTTAGTTAGTATATCTGCTGCATTTGTAATGAAGACCACATCAGATTACTGGTTCAGTTAAGTAGTATTCAGTGCTTCCAACTACTAGTCTATTATGGGAGTTTCTAAATTTCAGACAATATAGAACTGGAGATGATGCAGTAAATTTCGTTTTTTACTCAAATATTTGCATATCTATGGAATTATAATCAAGAATTCATCTCTTAGAAAATATACTTGACGTCCGTACCTAGATCCATTCAATAAAAATCTAAGACATAGATGCCCCTTTTGAATTTTATTTAGACAATTGTTGATAATATACTTGACGTCCATACCTAGATCTTTCAATTGTTGAAAATCGTTGAATGAAAATACAGTTAAAATGTGATGAAGCGATGTCTTATGGTAATTTACCACAGTCACCCTCATTTAGAATTTATTTTGTGATGCTCAATTTTTTCTTTCTTTTCCATTAAAATTAGATCTTTCTGAGAGAATCGTAATGTTGATTTGTGCCATACTTTGATAGCGAAAGAAAGCTAGAAGACTTACTCATTTCCTCTATCATGATGATCTCTATAACTTTTCTAAGAAAAGGTTTTTTTTTTGCGCATTCACCAAAATCAAATTATCAGTGGGATTAAATATCAAATTCTTGGTTAAGTAAAGCCCAGTATCTTTAACATTCGAGCATATTTTACTACTAATATTAGAAGTTAGAAGTCCATGATTAATTACAATTTACAAATTAAAAGTATATGATATATGAGTTTAAAAGGCAAGGGCAGTAAACTGACCTAAATTCCTACTCCCAATTAATGAACTTTTCTTTTTATCATAAAGCATATTAATAATTATCCAAATACAAAGAATAAACTATCACCAAACACTAGTATTAAATTAAAAAGAAAAATCAACATTTGTGAGAATTGAACCAAGACCTCTCAGTCCTACTGTCTCATCCTTGACCAACTTGACTTAAACCTCATCGGCTCCAATTAATGAATTGAGAACATATATTTTATCACAGAGCTATTTATTTTTTTTTTAAATTATAACTTGCAAGGTTTGACAAATCATGGATCAAGTTACACTGAGCGTTTTAAAACAAAGATTTACAGAAGAGGCCTAATTAGCTATATTTACTTCACATACTGTGCTACGAGACAATTTCTCCCTCTTCTCCATTCAAAACCGTGTCTTCATCTTCTTCAAGATAATCATCCTTCATGTACAAACCAAGTCGTTCCAAAGGATTTCTACCATGGAAATTGGATTGAGGAAAACACAACTTCTCCAGTTCTTTCAGTATCTGTAGGTTCTCATCAATCTCCACACTTTTTTCTATCTGCAAAAGGTGAAGGAGTCAAAAGAAATCTACAGTAATCTACCAGTATTATTTGCCAGTGAACGAAAAATACATTTTCTAAGGCCATCCTTGCGGCTTCTCGTTCTCTCTCACGCCTCATTTTCAACTCAGCTTGAGCTTTTGTTCGAATAGCTTCTTCAGCAGCTTTGATTTCTTTTTCTATTCTGACTTTCTCTGCAAAACAAAGGAGTTTCTAATAATTACAATTATGGCCCTCTAAAGACCGAGGAAATAATGTGTTGGGCGATAAACAGTTACAAATAACGAGTCATATATATCAGGTCAAAATTTTATGCAAGGATAAATGTATGGCATGTCATGCATATATACTGTCATTGTTCAAGAAGAAACTTCTATCAAACCCAAAATTTATAAACCACAAACTTTAACGTTCAAATCACTGAAAATGGTGAACTTATACATATATGAAGTATAACATGCATATGCATATAAATATATTTAATGCAGACTTGTTTCTGGGTCACCTTCAAGTTGCTCCCTTTCCAGCCTCTCTCTTTCTTGCTGCATTCTTAGGGGACCAGACTTCTCACCCTAGACAATGACATCCATAATCCAGGATAAGCAATCAAAAACAAAAAGACCAGCCTAGAATCCACAATTATGAACCAACACTTTTGTAAGCGAAAAATATAATACCTGATGTGTAGCTTTATAGATAGTAGCTGCAAAGCGGCTTTTTAGCAAAGCAGCACGCAATGCCTTCTTAGGCGACATTAGGACATTCAATGAAGTCCATCCTGATCACAAGGCATAAAAATTTCAAAAACTCCAAATTATAAAGCACAATAAAGAAAATCATTAATTAAAAATATTCATGCATGTTCAACCCAATAGAGAAAGGGGCAAATAATATGTAGATGGTGTGTGTGAGCGCAGGAAGAGGCACATAGATTTGGCATGCACATGCTATTGCATCAGAAAGTAGAACATAGGTAGACTTCCATATGTGAATAACAAAAAAACCTTCAGTCCTGAAAAGGCAAAGGTGCTCTACTTAGATATCTTCCATATATACATAGCTCAATAGTACACCGCATTGCCTTTTTCACACATCTCAAAAAATTATGTTTCATACTCCAGTATTCGTAATGATGTTTCCCTCTCAAATCATTGCCTCTTTCCCAAAAAGGACAAGTCATTTAAGTCTTGCAAAAGGCATATGACTATCATTTGGTGCACATTATGTGTATTACCTTCACCAGATGCAGCAGATGGGGGAGGAGTTGAGAGGTCGGAGCTGCTTTCTTCATTGAGAACAACACCGGGACCTTGAATCATTGGCAAAGAATGTCAAAGCTCAAATATATCATAATTATTGAATAGAAACATAGCGTACAAGATAAAGATGACTCTCACCATCAGAATCTGGACCCAATAGGTTTGTATGAGACGTTGATGGATATTTGACCTCGGAATCCTGATACATAAGAGAAAAGCCATATCACCTAATTTTCCACTGTTAATAGAATAGTTCATGCTCAAAGAAATAAGGCATGACTACAAGCTAATACTTACATGTTTTGAATCACCACAATGACCATGTACTGATGAACTCTCGGAGGATACATCTGAAACAACGACGTATTCATCCAGAGTTGTAGTAGCCTAACACAACCAAAATCCTAAAGCACAGAAAAAAATTAACTCACCGCTTAAAGATGCTTGAACAGAAGCAATTTTAGCCTTGCAATGGCATATCTGGCTGCTGCATGAAGAACATTTAGATGCAGTTGAGTCAGTTGATTGTCTGAGAATGGAGGAGGCTTGACTTCGACTACATTTTTCTGTCCCTGTAAGACAGGTGGCCAGTTAGCTCCTGAAAGAGTCAGAAACAAAAGAAACACTATTCTGCACTTTGGTTGACACCTTTCTGGAGAGTTTTCCCCAGTAAGTAGCTCCCACTTTGAGATATTTTGGTAGGCTCTACCTGTTCAATATGAACACACAATTCAATTATGCTGCATGGGACCTCAGACATCAAACCATAAAAACCCTCGGTAAATAGAAGTTTACATATACATATACACATGTAAAGATTGTTTCCATTATAGTAGAACACCACATGCTTGCTATTAAAGAAAAGAAAAATATTAAATGGCAAACTACCAGAATGACTGTTTACCAAAGGAAATTAAACTTACTTTTCCAGCTCTTGCATCAAAAGAAACCTTAATTTCTCTTCTCAACTTCCACAAAGTTTCATCGTCAGTTGCATCAATGTAAGACTGCAGCCTTTCCACTCTAAGATCAGTCAAGCCAAACTTCTGAAACACGGTATGCAAATCAGCCCTCATCTTTCCGCTCAATACTTCCACAAGTTTTGACCTAAGCTCAAGTTTTTCCTCAAATGACATTGTTCGATTGGTGCATAGATTAACATGCGTAGGAGCTCTGGTAAGAACAATTTGATTTGTGACCTGGGAACTCTTTCCTACTGTCTGCTTGGAATCTTGACCATTATCAGTGGCAGCATTGGCTCTCTTCAGTTTAGCCTCCAGAATTTTCCATTTAGTATTGAAATTGCCATTCAACAACTTGGCCAAATTATGAACGGCATCCCCAGGAGGATTAAACACCATTGCATTTGAAAATGTCAGTCTGACATCAGCAGCAAATTCCTGAACACTGAAGTACAGATTACCCTCAAGTTTACGTTTAATTGTTCCCAAATCCATTGGGTCCGTGATTATTGAGAAATAATCAGGAATATTCAACTTCACTGGATCAACTGGCTCACTGAATATCCATCCATTACGGTGAATCATCAATTCTTTCAATATGTTACTGCATTGAAGTTTCACACTTCTGTCCATCCTCCACTTTTTCTCCCTTTGAGAATGAAGAGCCATTTCCGGACTGCGCTTCTTGGTGCAAACAGACATAGATGGTTTCAATTTTTTTACTTCAGAATGGCCATCTCCAGCAGATGTAACGTGGTGTCTGTGACCATTCTTCACAATAGCATTTACGGTTTTTTCACATGACCTCTCTTCTGAATCAAGACGTACTCCTTTGGTAGTTATTTTGAACTTGAGCTTCATCTGTGTTGTGTTAGCCTCAGGTATCATGGCTTGAAACCGTAAGTGCTGAATTGAGGAATTAGTCACGTCTCGGGTTGGCTCTCAGCCACCATAAACATTCACCAACACACTTAACATGTAAAATGCAAAACAACAATTGTTAGTTCATATGATTGTGGAACACAGCTGTTTGACAATCCTAATAGATAGTGGTAATATCCAACCAAAAATTAGAACTTTCTTGACATTTATGATGAAAGAGTTCTATAAATAATACTTAAAATTACAATGTCATATTTCCAATTAAATTTGATTCTTTAATATGGCATGTAATACCGATAAAGAAAATGAACAGAACAAGTTGGTTTAAGCAGAGTCAAAACACTTTTCATTAATTATAGTCTAATATGACACATTAAAATATAGCACAATATCAAGAGCAGTTACATAATCCAAGAATCAAATTGAAGGATTTTAAAATTAATAACTTATCAATTATTTATATATGAAAAGAACCCTCTTCATTAACCCTTATCATAATTGGAAAGTTCAATCAAGTTGAATTTTTTCAAAATTAAAAACTTGTCAATTAATTATAATTGAAAAAAAAAACCTCATCAATAACCCTATTATAATTGGAAAGACGAACTCACATAATAACCAATGATTAACCCTTCGAATCTTGGACAGCAATAAATTACTCGGAAGGACATAACAACTCCAATTTATAAAATCAAATCACGTAAAAAAAAAGGATCATCTAGGTTAAACGCGAGAAGATAAGTACCTTCACAAACCCATACCACAAAAGAAACCAACAAAAAGAAAAAGAAACATATCCAAAGAAGTTCGAATTAAACTGTGAAAATCAAGAAACAGAAACATACAAATCTTTGGGTTACTTGAAGTTGAACATACTTACGACAAATAATATCGCGAGGCTGAAGAGAAAAGGTTCCTGCATTGTCCGAGCCGCATGAGAAATCGACGCGGTTGAAAAAAGATAAAGAAGGTTTTAGGGTTTTAATTTCCCTCTCGCTTTCTCTCACCTCTCTATCTCTAAAATATCTAAAAAAATTATTACAAAGGTTGTTTTATATTGATTGACTATAAAATTTGCCAGAGGGGTAAAATTGGAATAAAAGGTGTACTTGTAGCTTGAGCCCCAAGATTAACAAATATAAATAAAATATAAAATCCATATGACTTTCATAGCCCAGGGCTTTACAGTCCAGGCTATTCACCTTTACCCCGGTTCAACATGTAGTGATGTGAACATCAATTAATTAAAAATAATATTCCCAACTCTCACCTTTTTCTCTCTCTTTTATTATTAATAATAATACAATAGTAATGTCAATAATAATAATTTTGCATATTAAACTATTATTATTATTATTATGAAAATAAATAATAATAAATCTACACAATGATAATAATTATATATATCATTGAACTTAATTTTAAAAATTAATAATACTAGTTGTGAATGGCTATATTCATCACCATAATTACTAGTGGTGTGAAAGCATCATTGCAAATTTATTTATATAAAACAAAACGTTTGCGAATAATTGGTGAGTATTTTTTTACTTGAAAAAATAAAGGTAAGTTCTTTTTTTTTTAAGACGAATATTAGTAAAGTACTCTACGCCTTCATTTCAATTGTCACATTTTGACTTTTCATCCAGATTAAGAAACTATTAAATTAGTCATTTCTTAAAGATAAACTATCAAAAGTACATTGTAAGAGCATCTCCCATTGTACACCAAATCCTATTTTTTTCACTTAATTTAAATGTTTTAAGCCTCCCACCCTAAATCACTAAATCACCATAACACCAAAAAATATAGAGATTTTGTTTTAGCCTCCCATGGTGGTCAACCACCATTTCACCATTTCACAAAATCCTATTTCTACACCAAATTTTTTGGTGAAGGAATTTGCATCTCCCACCATTCCACCATTTCACCATTTTTTACACCAAATCCTATATTTATCACCAAATATAGGGAAATAAATAGGATTTGGTGTAATTGTCCCTATTTGATTAATTAGCATCTAATTGCATGATTAGCAATGTATTGACATGCTTATTCTAATTTATATGTATTTGACTATATTTTAAATAATTTATCGGTTTTTATTAAATAAATAAACTAATTATTATTAATAAAAAATATTGTTAATAAAAATAAATATTATTTACATCATTGTTAATTAGTTGTATAATAATCAATTAATTTATTGATTTTTATCAAATAAATACAATAATTAATTAGCATTAATAATTTCTTTATCAGTTTGTAATATTGTTTAATTATGCACGTATTTATGAAAATGTTGTTTATGTTATGATTTTAATATATGTATAACATTTTGAGTTCATTGTGTAACATGTTTTAATCATTTTTCACTACTTATAGCATAAAATTTAATTAACACAGTTATAAAATTTTAATACTTTTAAAAATGATTTGTAATTGTAAATAACACTTTAAAATTGATAATAATGTGTTGAAAGTTTAATGAAATAAAATTATGATAAACCTCAAATTTATTATTTGGTGACACATTTGGTGAAATACCATGGGAGATCAAACCAAATCCTATTCTCTAAAAATGGTGAAATGGTGAAATATTATTATTTTATAATTTGGTGTAAATTTTGATGAAAACTATGGGAGGCCAAACACACCATTCTTTCATAAAAAATGGTGAAATGGTGAAATGGTGTGCTAACCATGGGAGTTCAACTCATCTCCATTACACCAAATATAGAATTTGGTGAAAAAAATGGTGATGACCATGGGAGATGCTCTAATGATTTGATGTCATTAATCTTTGTATGCTCTAATATATTGTGAAAGTTCAGAAGTAAGAAATGATAAAATTGAGAATCAAATATGACAACTAATCTTTTTTTTTTTTTGTGCAAATTTGAAAATTGAAATGAAACGGATGGAGTATGTTATAAGAACACCAAGATGGAAATCACTCATGAGAAAAACTAAATTAATTTAAATTGATTTTAGAAATGAGCTCCATTTTGATTCCTATTGCTGAGTAAAAACTTGTTTAGGGAGTGCAAAATGGTATAGCAAATTGCAAATGAATCTGCTAAAAAAATATACTTACAAAATTAAATTGACTCCACTCCACAGTTCTGTTACATTCTAATTTCATATAGATTTCTTTATATCTATACAAAGAATAATATGAAATGGAATGGAATGGAATGATGACTACATTACATTACATTACATTACATGATATCCTCCTCCACCTCTTCTTCTCCATACAAAGCAGCTTGATATACCTTGACAGCATCCCTAACATCCTCAACTGAATCAAGTCCTTGAAAGAATGGAATCAACTTGTTCAGTTCCTCGTCTTCATCATCATCATAAAATTGGTCAATTGGTATTCCATTTTCAGGCTGTAACTCATAAGAATCTGGATTATCATCCACAAGCACTACACTTTTCATATCCCTCCCCGTTCTAGAAAGATCCTTCACATATCTCCCATTGATTAACGTACAGGAATTGCGATACAGACGATGGGAAATAAGATTCCTATTGTCCAGTTGATCAATAACAGCCGAAGCATACATCTTATTCCCAGCGGTAAACACGACAATCTCGAAATTTTCACTCAAGAATTTCAAGAATTCGTCCACAAATGGCCTTTTCAGGACATAAAATTCGACCTTTGTTTCATCATTGGGAGAAGTGACCACGAAATCATACTTTTCTGGAGGTGGGTACAACCTGGCATCAGTGGAGTGTACCAGTGTATGATCCAAATCAAGAAATACAGTTTTCATGTGGGGACAAGGCAGTGGGGGGAGGGTTATTTTGTCATTAAACCTCTTGACGAGAGATTTCTTGTGGCTGTTGTAGTAAAGATTCATCCACTTCTTGAAGGATTTTCTAGGTTTTCTTTTTACTATTTTGGACACCATTATTTTCAAAGAATGGAGAAACTTTTTGAAATTAGGCTTGGTTACAACAGCCGATTTTATTGAGCTGAGAATCTAATCTAATCGAATCGTCGGAAAGAAAGAAACAGAGCAGTAGAGAAGTTGCAGTTCAAATAATTTTTCTGCCTGGCGGGTTCCATCCATCTTTTTTCGTTAACAGATTGTCTGATGGGCCGGGCCTAAATATTTTTTACCAAGAGGATTTGTGGGCTCATGGGCTTGGATGAAACCTAGTTTTTTCTTAGGCTCAATTGAATATATATTATATAGGTCACCAGCCCAATCTATGTAACAACCACCCAATATTTAAATCTGGACTGGACCTAATCTTGCTCTAATCCCCTCCCCTTGGATTTTATATATGGACTTATCAAAATTTCAGATTGTTATAAAAAAAAGAAGGGAAAAATCGGTTGAATAGAAGTTTTTAGTCATTCAAAATTTTCATAAAACAATTCTAAGATTAATCTTCTAAATATTAAGTAACCATTTGATACAACCATCTACTAAGTCAATTTTGAGACCAATTTTCCCCCAAAATATTTAAATGAATCACTTAATAATTTTTTTTTAAAACCAACCAAGGATTTATATCATCATAAAGATTCAGAAAGTACAATGTTAAGAATTGAGCTAGGGGGTAAAGAGGAAAAAGAAAAACATAAGGAAGCAAGCTTTGCTAAACAATGAGCAGCCTTATTATTCCCTATAAACATGTAAAATAATTTATTAATCTATCCAGAAAAGTTGAGCTATCAAAATTCTCGATAGATAATTAACACTTAATTAATTGTGATTGATGATTTGTTTTTATACTTTCGCTTTATATAATCGAATTAATTAATTAATTAATTAAATTGCTAATTAAATTGCTCCTTTTATGTGAATATATAACTTGTGTTATATGTCGCAATTCTCTCCCTGATGAAGAAATCTAGGTTAACAAATCACTGCAGTCGGAAAATTAAGCAACAGTATACTTAACGTAGGGGAAAATCAATTATTATTATTAATTTGTATTATGGATCAATTTTTTGTCCTATGAATTTTGTCATTGTTAGTATGTTCTAATTATGCATACCAATTGTAAGCAGTAGCGCAAACAACGGGCAATCTGGACATAATTATTTCCTTTGTCGTTTTACGTTGCTTTCATGACTGGGAAAGATTACAAATTCCTTGCCATTTTGGTATGTATTGCTCAAAGACTTTTTTGGGATCGTCAATTCAAGTTTATACTTGTAGAATTCATGAACTACTATTAGTTTTTAATTAATTTGAACAGACCGACCTTATAATGGGTATAGATTCATTTAATTAATTAAGTGGATGGAATTTAAATCAATTAGCTGATTCATTTGAAGGTGATAATTATCAATCAATTAGCTTATTTAAGGAGTTGAATAGATCCCATGGAAAATAGTGCCATCTCTGTTCATTTGTGGTGGGTCTTTATTTTTTTTTATTACAACTCCGATGCTTATGATATCAAATCTATTGATAACGATCTGTCAAGCAAGATTAAAATATCTGAAATTACGTAAAATAATTATAAGATGCAATGCTCTGGCAACCAATCATATGCCTCCAGATTTAAATTTATCATATCATCTGGGTTTTCCTTTTCTGTTGAAGCATTAGATAGGATTAGTCATCAAAATCTATTAACAACAAAATATATATAAACAAGTTGAATTCTTCATCAACCATCGCTATCTCTCATTCTTTTCTTTCTAGAACGGGAAATTTTATGGCATAAATATGTCCCACCTCAGCTACAATTACCCTTCTTACAAAACATAACTCAATATTTTAAGAATATTTTTTGAAATATAGAGTAAATTATTTAATCATATTATTTGAGGAATGAGGACTTCAACTGAATTTTGTGGCTTTCATGTATAACACGTACGTGAACAACGTGAAATGGACATTTTTGATATATTTAAGCAGGTCAGCTTATCATTGTGCACTTGCCACATGGTTTGTTTCTTGTATAATGCGTTAATAATTAATAATCTTTTGTACTGTTTTGATTTGATACAGTTTAGTTTTTCATGAGACCTCAACCAAGCACCTCGATCAATTTGGTATAGTTTGTAAAATCTTCTCCCACATCGATCGAATAGGAATAAAATGTGAATACTTTATTTATTTAAGTATGGTAATAAACAATTTAAGTTTTCACAATGATAATAATAGTATCACATATGAAGGAAGAAATAAATATTCTATTTAGTTATTCCCCATAAGTTATGAGGCAACATAAATTTTTTTCTTTTTTTTTAACAATACATAATCTTATTTTAACTAGACAAATATTCTTCGCTACATAGTTGTACTTCTATTTTTGCTTGTGCAATTAAGTTAACTCGGTTTTACGTTACCTTGGCCAAGCCATCCATTTTTTTAGTGTAATTTATAGAAAATCTTGTATAATAATACGATGGCAGATTCGATCAAATCCAATCATTAAGTTTTCCATGTTTGCATGTTAAATTAGCTTGTAATATTTGGTTTTATTTAATTAATGACATATGATATGTCCAACTGGGTTATAACATCCCCGTGAAGCAAAACATAATTTTGACGCAATAAATTACATCGTCGAATTAAGAAGCTAAAGTTCATGACAATACGACAAAATTAGTGTAGCTGCGGTGCTATGCAAGCTTACCATCTACACGTTTAACAATGAAACTCTTTCTTAAATTATTTGTGAATTAAATAATTACTAAATAAATATTTTCAATTCTCTGCACAATCAAAATGCTCTTTCGAATGACAAAAAAATATTCCAACGGCTCTAACTGATTACTGACCACACATATTTAATGGTGATGTTGAACTACGTAGCAAGTCTGAAAATGATAGTCAATTAGGTCGAGTATATTTGAGGTCCGATCATATTTGAGTTAAGTTAGTGAAATGTGAATCGGGTTGAGTTTGAGCTATTTTATTCGGTCGAATAAGTTTATGAGTTGATTGTAAAGATTAGCTTAACGAGGTCCAATCCCAACGAAGCTCGAATTACAAAAATGCTTAAATAACTTAATATGTCATATAAGATGAATGTGTATTTGAAAAGGTGATAAAGAGTATACTCATCAGTGTATTTTTGCTCTTCCAAGAGCTAAAATTGAGATTATACATAACTAAACTAAAAAAATATTGTTCCAGCAGTGGCTTGTATTTATAATAATATGGACATCCACATAAGCAAATTTATGTCCCAACCTTCTCTCCTGCCAAAATAGTTTATTAAATCGTTACTTAAAGCCATTTATTTCTTAAAAAAATATATTAGTTTATTATATTTAAATAAAAAACATTAAACGTGTATTTATTATTTATATTTTAGGTGAAAATATAATAAAATATTATTTATTATTTATAATGGAAAATGAATAAAATATAATAAATTCTGAAATCTTAGATGATGACTACTAGAGAAAATAGCTCAGCTAAAACTAAATATCGAAAACACTGTTCACCATGTATAATTTGATATAGATAACCATTTATAAATGACATTGTTGGAAATGCTCTACCAATACATATCTTGTTTTAGAATAAGTAATCATTAAATATTACTAAATGCAATCATAATATTTAAGAGTTGAGTTTTAATTTGAAATGTTCATTGATATTTTATGTTTAAAGCTATTAGTAGGAGACTTATAATCTTCTTTATGTACACTTAGTATATTTATGTGCGTATAATAATGTGCAATTTCTTTTCGAAAGAATTTAGTGTGATTTGACATGATATTAGTATATAATAGGAACTGACTTAACCAAAATTATATGATCAAATTTGAATTTATGGTCATCAAACTAGGTCGATGTTATTTTGAAGTTGAGCTAATTACTTGATTAAGGCCGGCCCTAAGTGTGAATAACTTAAAAGATTGTCAATAAATTTTATGCACCAATAAACTAAGATAATTTTTCTTCATCGATTGCCTATTATGACTGGGCATCAGACACCTGTACAGCTAGTTTAGAGTAATCAGATCATATTGTTAATTTTGATTTAATTAATTTTGCTTCGTGTAAACTTGGGTAGTGTGTTTATCCAAAGATTCCTAGGAGCTTTAATCCTAAACACGTTACTTACTTACTACTACTTTAATCACATGTGGATAAGATGGAATATTCTTGCCATATCAATCTAAACTTTTATGTATTCATACCTTAATCCACACCAAGGGTTTAAGTATTTAACGTGGTTAAAGTCAATTTCTACTGTGTTTAGTCCCTATAATTAATTAATTAGTTCACCCAAGGTGGTTGGGCCAAGTGGTAGTGACTTGCGACCCCCATAGGCGAGACTCAAGTTCGAATCCTACTGGAGACACCACACCGAGGAGGACTTATACCCTTTGCACTCTTCGGTCCGAGCTGTACATATAGATAAAAAAAAAATTAATTAGTTCAAACTATATATTGAGTCGGAAAAAATTGGATTTTGGTTTTGAGAGGATCGATAGTAGTTATATATACCATTCTTTTTGTATACAAGAAAAACAAAAATGAGGCCAATCAAAATGTAATTCCCTTTTGTTTTTAGTAATGTTATTGAAGTTTAATTTTATATAAAAAAAAGTTGAAGGAAACTAAAAGAATTCACGCATCGAATATATTTATATATAACTGTATTTAAACTAACTAACAACATTACATTATATATAATGACTAATAAATATCCAAATATGGACGTCACTCACATGTATTATAAAATGTACTGTATTAAAAAATGGGATGTATTAAAAAATGGGAGTATAAAATTCCGTAATTAAAGCCCAGCTGTGACCTGTGAGTACTGTTGGACAGTATCCAAATTCCAAACAGACAAAAATTTAATCATAAAATAAATCAAAAAAATTCTGTGAATTAAATCACTATCCAACACCCAGCAAAGCATATAACAGAAACCTAAATCTAATAACACCCTGGATCATTCAAACAACAACATGATATGTAGTATCTTCACATCATAAATAATCACAAAACTACAAAAAATAAAAATAAAATAAACAATTAGTAAATGTGTTCTGTCTTTTTCTTAATTTCATTACCTTAATAATTTTTTTAGGAAATGAACATATAATTAAGATGCAAACTAAAAACTGGGTGATGGGTTTAACAAGAATTACATTACATAAGATCTACAAAAGGGATTCAATTAAATAAATAAAGATTTAATTTCCATTCCCTTCCCATGACATGACATATTAATTAATTTTATGTTTCATCAATTCATATTCCAATCTGAAATTGAAAGTCACGTTTCAAGAAATCCCGTCATTCTAAGAATTGAATTCCGAACTTCACTCAAATCTCTTCCCTTAAGCGTTCTACCGTTCCCTGTGCAAACGGAAAAAGCCATCATCTTTCCAGCCACGCGCCGCCCTATGATGATATGCGGCGGCACTATTTCATTGTCGCCGCCGTCCAAATCCGTGTCAACGTACCGGAATAAATTTTCCCGGCTCAAATTTTGCGGGATATTCACCGGAACTGAACTCTTCTTCGAACCAACCGTCTTTAGCTTTTTCCTTTTCCCATTGTTGTAATTTCTTGACTCCTCTTCATTATTAGTTTCTTCATCGAACTCAAAATTTTCTTGAAATATAATTTCTGATTCTTGAAATTCTTCCGCCATGGATGAAATTGTAATTAAAGTGAGATGTTCTTTTTCTTTTTTTTCTTTTCTTTTTCTAATATTTCTGAATCGAATTAAAGGAGTTGAAGAAAAATATGAATTGAAGTTGGGCATTTATAGGGGAGAATGAAATGAATGATTGGGGATTGAAAAAGATGAAATCGTAGTGAGTACACTTTAATCCATTGCTGGCGTCACTGTAAAGTGCGGTCCCCACTTTTCTATCTATCTAAAAGTTAGTAAATAATAGTAAATATTTTTATATTTTATTTAATGAGATTTCTTTATGTTCTTTGAAAGTTATTCGAGAATGGAAATTAAATTTGACAGAAAGGAGAATCCGACGCTGTTACTTGTGGCCTACGGCTTTTGTTGTGGTTATGACTGCATTATTTAGCTTAGGGTAATCGATTTGATTTTATTATGTAATTAATGATTTGACTAATTATGCCTTGGGATTTTAATTAATGGTTTTTGTCTTTTATTCCTTGCGTATTTTGTACTAAAAAACAGTATTAATACGTGAGCCTAAATTTTCGGGTTTGTTCAAGTCTTAAAGATAGAGAAATAATCTCTATTTGATTTTGTGTATAATGGGAAAATATGTCTGGACTTGCTTTTCGTTGGACCTTTTGAAAGAATTTATTTTCTTCTTAATAGAAAATTTTAATAGTAACTTGCTTTCAGAAATCTCTATCCACCAAATGCACAAACCAACTATTTTAATTTTGTTTAAGATATTATTAAAATGCTATATTAATTCAGACATGTTGTACTCTTTTCAAGATGAAAATCCGGTGATTTCTGTAATGCAAACAGCCAGCCCTTTCTTTTCTGTCACATTAAATGATTTTCTCTTTTCAAATGATATATTAATCTTGCGAATTAAACACCTTAATTAATTGGTTTGTCTCCTTAATTTCTCTTGCAGTCTAATTATGATTTAAAATCATACATTTAAAACTTCAACCCAAAAGGATACCCTTCTTGGGCTAGTAAGTTCGCTTTTGAATTCAATTATTTTTTTAAGAGTGTAATGATAAAAAAATACAGAGTAAAATTAAAAAAAAGAAAAAAAAGACCGAATGATATTAATTTTAATTTAATTTCATGTTCCTATTTTAGTATCCTTTTTTATCCTCTCAAAACAATGCATTTGTTTATATTTCCATAAAAATTATGTTAGAATTCACCACGTACATAGATTGGGCTAAATCCACTTATATGACTTTGGTCTAACTTAATTAACCTCAAAAATTAGTTTATAAGGTGAGGACTGAGGATTGTCAAAAAACTTATAAGGTGGACAACTACTGTTTTCAATCAATGTGAAACATTTAGTCTCAATAAATTAATCATATGTTACCGCTAATTCGAAATATTTTACAGGTAAAAATTTAAAATCAATTACAAATCTGTTTTGAACTTTCAACAAAAAATCAGGAAACAAATTGCAAGAAAATAATTGGATGAATGAAATACCAATAACAAAATAAATATCAAGATCTAAGTGTCTGATGAAATTGAAAAATCAGAAGTATTAATAATTTGGGGAAAATTTTGGCTCTATAAATATGAGCAAAATGCAAAAATAACTCTTATATTATTTTCTATTGGCAAAATTTTCATATATTATTTTTATTAGGCGTATATTAATATTTAATTAACAAACAAAAATAAAAACTTACTATTATAGTATTATTTTATTAGCCAGCAACACTAATTTGAAAATTAAGAGTCGAGTTATAGTCAATTATTTGAGTTTAAGAATTATTTGAGTTTAAAGGTGTCTATTGCAAGGGGGTAATGATTATTCTAGTTTTAATATTTTATTACAAAGAAATAACACATAGAGGTATATTTGTCCCTCCTCATGTAAACTATACTCAGCACTTTGAGCGAGAAAAACATATTGTGGCCTCATGGGGGTACTTTGACTTATAAATATAGGGGATTGCTAATAAAAATAATTTTATCAATTAAGAATAATACAGAGAGTATTTTTGCATGTTACTCACATAAATATATCTGTACAAAAATTTATGAGCACCGATAAAATTAAAATCGCCAATATTTGCCCTGGTTATATAATACGCGTGGAAGTGAATTGAAGATGAATACTACACCCATACG
The DNA here is from genome assembly GCA_038501285.1 of Penstemon eatonii. Classification (NCBI taxonomy): domain Eukaryota; kingdom Viridiplantae; phylum Streptophyta; class Magnoliopsida; order Lamiales; family Plantaginaceae; genus Penstemon; species Penstemon eatonii. The sequence goes on along the minus strand of JBCEGF010000586.1, from coordinate 909,494 downwards.
ATTCTAATTGGTGCTGATAAGGGGCCTATTGTCTATGAATTAAAATATTGAAAGAATTGAATATGGTTTTACGAAATTCGAATTTATTAGGTGAGGGTAGATAAGTATAGATTAAATAGTATGTAAAATAGTATAATATGTCAAGGTTTTATAAATGAAACCTCATGCCTCATACCTGATCTTATATTTCAGAAAGGTAAAATTGCAGAAAACGTTCCAAATTAATTAGTGATTTTGGATTTTCGTCCCAAACTATATTACTTCATCGAATTTCGTCCTGCAATTTAATATTTGTTTGAAATATTATCCCAAACTAATTACTAATTTTGATTTTTCGTCCCAAACTATATCAACTCGCCGAATTTCGTCCCATAATTTACCATTTTGTATGAATTTAGTCCTAATATTAAATTTCTAATTTAATGAAAATGACAATTCAATCTTGTAATTAGTTTGGGTCGAATTCCGCAATATTATGTAATTATTCATGTTAATTTACCACGTCATGACACGTAAGCAACCATGTGGTAATTTAACGGCAAATGCGCAATTTCCGTCTTATATTTAACAGCGAGACGATATTTCAAAAAAATATTAAATTATGGGACGAAATTCGCCAAGTTGAATTGTTTGGGACAAAAATTCAAAGTCAATAATTAGTTTGGGACGATTTTTGCAATTTTACCTTTCAGAAAATATAACTAGATGAACATATCTCCAATTATATAGTGTCCATTATGAATATAACCAAGTGAAGCCGAACAACCAAGTGAAGCCGAACAACCAAGTGAAGCCGGACAGAATAGTTATTATTCTGTAGGCAAGTTCGATCAGATAAATTTTTTACAAGAATATGAGAAATAGTACCCATGAATCTTTGAGAGAATAAATCTCTTTCTTTTTCAAAAACTCATAATCATCAATATTTGAAAATAGTGAAGATTACAACTCCTTTTATCAATGTTTTTAGAACCGGACCGGACAGTGAACCGGTGAGCCGACTGGCCATTGATTTTACTGGTCGAACCGATCGGACCGTTGGTCGGACCGGATGATGTCATAATAATGTAATAAATATATTTTAAAGTTGATAAAGATGTTAATTTGAGTTAATTATCTAATTTATAAATAAATTTGCCTACAAGTTTCTATAATTTATAAATTTTGTTCTAAAAGTTCAACAAAAATGATATGCTTAAATGGTAAGGAAATTATGTTTTATGTAAGAGGTTAGGTGTTCAAATCCTATCTTTTTCAAGAATTTTTAATTTATATTTAACATTAAAAAAATTTAAAAAATCGAGAAAAAGAAAAAAGGAAATTCAGAATCGGGTTAAACCTGTCCAAACCGGTTCAGACTGGTTTTTGAGTCAGACAGTTTTAGGGGGTAAACCGGACCGGACCGGACCAACCTCCGGTTCGCAGTCGAACTGATCGGAAAGGCCTGTCCGATTCGATTTTAACAACATTGTCTGTTTTACTTACAGAAGGGAAGTTATGACACTGTGCTACACCAAAAAATTGTAACTTTTCAAAATTATCCCCAATTACACTTGAAAATGCTTTAACCGTGAGTGTTATTTTGTAAATTTGTGCTCAAAGAAAAATTGAAAAACTGCCACTTTCAATTTCAACTCTACAATTATCCATTTTCATTTATATGGCATTATAAAAAAAACTGTCATCCACTTCCATAATCTTAGGACTGATAATCCTACAGTTGTAGTGATCCGATCATCCTTTCTAGCATTAGTCTCTATTATGAATTTCTTATGTATTTTTTTCTCTTGGCAAATTTGCAGGTGACTTTGAGACAGAGGATATCATCCCGCAACTCATATTTTTGTGGCATTATTTCCTATGTCTTCCTATCCTCGAGATTAATTATTGGTAATACATCTAATTTATTTTGTTCTCTAGAGGTATGACTGGCTTTAGATGCAACTTTACTTGAATAAAATTACTCTAAAAGTATTTGTTTTTTGTTGGGTTGTAAGATAGTGTAATTTTTGGTGTACTGCAACAAAATTATTATCGATTAGGTCCTTTATTTTATGTTACATAATTTCTTAGTAGAATTATATATATCTTTAACCACTCTTTATAATTATAACTATATAAAAATTATGCACGCGGGGACACCTGCGCCAATTGTTAGTAATTAACTAATAAAAAGATAGACTGTCATGGATGCTCCTACATCACCGAGGATAAAGTGAATGAGATATATTATCAAATGAAGAGTTGAAATGATCATTTTCTCGCATCAAAATGAAATTCTAGGTGCAATTTAAACGAATATACAACTACACCTCATAAATCAAGGATAGAGACGAACGTGGCTCGTTATATATTTTTTTTTTTTTAATGTGGTAATATGTTGATTTTAGACAACATAAAATTCAATTGCCCAATAGACATTTTAATAAAGGGTAATATTATAATTATACATATACATATACATATATATATATACATATATATATATATATATACATATATATATATATATATATATATATATATATATATATATATATATATATTCTTCGAAAATCGTGAAGTCTGATTATATTAGGTATTTTTTCGCATTTTTCCTTTTATCAAGCGCTTTTATGTTTAATAAAAAAAGGAATTAGTGAACTGAATTTCTAACCTTTACACTATATCATCAGAAAAAAGTTGTCAGTTTCACTGCAGGGAGTCTATTTGATGAATGCACGTGTGGTGGTGTGGTGTGCCATGAAAAATAAGAAGAAAACTATTACCTAGTTCCGTTTGCGACTATAGAAATTATTATTGTTGAAACACTACCTAAATTTAGGTATAACAAAACAACCACCAATTTTTCTAATAAAAGACTTGTGCCATGTTTTAGATCATGGGTTCATATTCTTGTTACATACATTTATTGGGCTATATCATCGCGATTTTTCTCAATTCTTTTGATCTATGTTTTATTAAATCAGAAAGTCTGTCTAGTAGAATGTATAGTCTAAATTCTAATTATAGTAGTTACACAAAATATCATTGTTAATTGATTTGTATATATTCTGTTGGCCTCTTAATAAAGGTAAAGCAAGGGACTTGTATTGATTTTTGTTTGAGATTCGACTTCTCATCCATGTAGTTCATGATAATTAACTCACGTACAGTTTCTAATTTTATATCCATATATATAATTTGTTCTTTATTTTAAATTGAAAATTAGTAGTTTGAATTTGAATTTATATGACATTTATAAAATGACAAGGTGATAAAATTTAATTTACATTTTCAATTTCATCATAACACAACAAAAAACAGTTCAAAATGGTTGTGGAATATTTCGAAAGCCATATGTAATAAACCAAAAGTATCTTATACAGCTTCAAAAAGTTTGTATATGCTTTTGAATATTATGACAAGATATATATTAGCATAATTTCCGTCTGTCATTGTTTAATAATCAAAATTTTAAATAATTAACACGCTTATGAATTGTGCTAGCTTGTGCTTGTCCCTAGGAAAATTTTCTTCTTTCATGACTTTTTGCATTTCAGAAACGCAATATATACTTGCTAAAATAAGACCAAATTCACAAAAATGAAGAATAGCAGTTATGAAGGAGTTGACAAAATCCTCCCTCCGATTTATATTAATTGACACATTTGAGTTTCCATTGCAATTTTTTTCAATTTTGTCCTTCTCTTATATCTAGGTTGGGAATCTCAAGAGTCTTCAATAAAATATAATTGAGAGTATTAGTGGACCTCGAATAACATGATAGACTAATAGTTATATACCATATAAACTTATTTTATGAAAAAATATAATTTTTTTTTTATTTTTTTACGATGAATACACTATATCAATCACTATATCGAATTTAATTCATTGATATCAAAATGCAAAGATAAAATAATTATAAAAATTAATATTAAATTTTAATCTATTATAACTCATTTTTAAGTATAAAATAATTTAGTTTAGTTTAATTTATCAACTCGAAGTTTCAAACTTCGCGTAAAGCACAAGCGTAAAGCTGTGGTCTGGCTAATAATTAAATATCAGCCATAGATTAGAAGTGACCGCGCAGCTCGGCGTATTGGACGGCTCCTGCTGCGCCTTTAAAGAAAACACATTTCCAGATGCCCACCTAATTATTTACACGCACGTTCCCTGTATTAAATGACGACAGTCGATTCATAAATTGACACGTGTGAGATCACTTGCAGCCCTAAAAAAACAAAAGAGAGGAATCTGAATCATCCTATTACTTCATACCACGTGGTAGAGTTTTTTCGTGTACTCCATCACATATATTTTTGTGGGAGAGTCAGGTCTCCTCTGGGGAAGCAATCACAAAAGATAATCCCCACGCTTTTGTCTTTTTTCCTTTTTTCTTTATAAATATAATTTACACAGATTTTTATATTTTAATATTTCACAGAAATTACTAAGGCTATCATATTTGTCTGAGCATAGGTTGTTGCTACTAGAGCTTTTATTTTTATTTTTTTATTTCTTAATTTGCCCTTCTAATTAAAAGTCGTCAGAACTTATTGGCTGTATTTGGATGAGTTTTGGCCCGGTCTCGTGGGTTTCGCGAGACCGAGCCAAAACCCATCCAAATGAGTTTTCGCCAAATCCATAAAACCTATAAAACATTGATTTGACACCTGCCATCTACTTTTTTTCTCAAATTTCACTAAAAAAGACATTGATTTGACACATATAACCTACTTTTTTCCCTAAACTCCAACATCCAAACTCAATCCAAGTGAGGTCTCAAAGGTTTCATAGAAACCACCAAAACCAATTTTTTTAAACCGAGACCCGCAAAACCGAGCCAAAACCCATCCAAATAGACCCATTATATCTCAGTTTTCAAAATATCCCATATTATTTATTTAACAACTCACTCTTTCTCTTTTATTAAAATATCGTTAATTACCTTTTTCTTTCCCTATAAATCTTTAATATGAAAATGATTAAAGTTGAATTTTTATTTTGCATATTTAATCTGAATATAGCACACTGGTTGAACCAAAAGTTAAATTCAATATTTGCTTTTCCTCTGTACGCAAATATAGAATCATCTTATATAATGAGAAAGTTTGAAAATTTTGAAATAAATAAAGGAGAGATAAGAACTCATAATTAATTTAATGAGAAAATTGAGTCTGATTTTCAATTCCGAATAAGAAAAACACGCGAGTTATAAATATTAATGAGTGATTTAAAATGAATAGTAGCTATATTAAGGGCTTTTGGTACTTTGCACCATGAAATTATAGAGTTTTGACACATTGCATCATAACTTAAAATTTTTGGCACTTTACACCCTGTAAATATAATTTAGTTGACACTTTGCACCATAGTGTGTGTTTTAAAGAAAAAATTCATTGATGAAAGGATATAATAGTCATTTTCGAATATTTTTGGCACATATCACCGTAAAAATATAGAATTTGACACTTTGCATCCTGATAATATAATATGCTGGCACTTGGCACCAAAAAATATAATTTTTGGCATTTTTAACCTCGGCTTAATATGATAATCTAAATAATGTAAATATCATGGTAGATTTGTAAATGTGTATTTTAGATATAAAGTAAATAATTTAGAGGATACTTGAAAACAAAATGAAGATGATGTCTTTTTTTTTTAATCCAAATTTAATTGAGCGAAAATGTTAAAATAAGTTATTATAAAGTAAAATAAATTAAGAATAATATGTTTATGATTGTTGTGCATAGAAATGATCATTTTATTTCCACATCGACTACAATTAAAAGTTTTATTTTTAAGAAAAACACATTAGGGTGCAAATTGTCATACAAACTATATTCTTAGGGTGCAGAGTGCCAAAAAAATTAAATCTGGTTTAAAAGAGCCAATATTTTCTAATTTTAGGGTGCAAAGTGCCAAAAAAAATCAAAAAGGTCTATTCTACCCTTCTACCAGTGAATTTTCTCATCAAATCACACGCTAAGGTGAAAAGTGCCAAAATCCTATAATGTGAGAGTATAAAATGCCAAAAACCCCTATAACAATCACTCCCTCCTGTTCATATTAATTGTCACATTCTTACTTTTCACACAAATTAAGAAACCTCATATTTATATAGTTTTTTATTGTAAAATGTCTCAAATACCCTTTATAATGATGACTAGTTTTTAATTTTTTTATTAGTGAGTGGTGAGCATTGAGTTTCCCAACTCTAATGAGAGAGATCGACAAAATTGAAAAAAAATACTTTGAAAACCCAAAAATGCCAATTAATTTGAAAAAAAAAAAATTAACACAAATACCAATTAATATGAACCAAATGAAGTAATATGAAACGGATCGTGAGTATCAATTTTGCTATAAAAAAATCTTGCCCCCAATATACATCATCTAGATCCCCCGGGTATAATAACAGTGATGAGCTACACAATTAATAAATGTGGAGGCACATATGAAGACTTCATAATCTCACACATGGAGGGACATCCATTCCATACAAGGAAAGAGTTTAGCACTCATTGGGTATAAGTTGACGTACACATTTGCTTTTTTAAGAAAATGACTTCCCACAAAAGGCCAATTGGTAGGGTCATTATCTTTCTTGTAATTTTCCTTTTCCTATGCATGCACGCGTATTTTGGTTTTAACCCACTATAAACGTATATAATGAAACTAAACTTATCATGAACTTTTTCATTTTATATATAATGATAATAACTATTTAAAGCGGTTTACATAATCTATGCATGCTTCCTTATTAGTCTATTTTTTCGATTCAAACTCATTTTCATATTTTTTATATAATTTAGAAAGTCATTGGAAATATATAGAATATTTATATTATTCTAAAACTCTTAGAATCGAAGTAAAAACATTTTAAAAAAACCTGAAGTCCTCCAATTCAATCATTAATTGTTTCTTAATAATTATGAAATTAAGCTAACTAAAAAAAATTGATCAAAATTTGTCACTATTATATTATATATAAAATAAAATGGAAACCTTCTAATGTTTCTTTTTGTTTTAATTCAACGAACAAACTTATTAGGTTAGAGGGGGAAACTTTAAAATTCTAGAAATAAAAGTACATTTAACCATTTAATTGGACCAATTAAAAATATGCAACTTAGATAAGATTCTTCTAGTAATTAATTGTAACATATTTGACAAGTGGATAGTACAAGGACTTTTTGGCAAGAAAATGAATCCTAAACGTAAAAGTTGTTGCACACTTATAGAACCTATGATCTCTTTCACCAAAAAAGTTAGAAAAGAAAATGCTACTAAATGATTAAGACTTTCATATATCTCACCCCTTAAGGTCTAAGAACTAATTTAGTTGGTTGGGATAACATTGTTTAAGCATATTGTAAATGACCCTACTGAAAATTTTAGTCCAAATTCAATTTTGTCAAGTTCAACTAATTATTAAATATCAAATTAATGTAGTCATTAGTTATTCTCTTTAATTATCAATTATCCACTATATACAGATACAATATGTACTCATGTTGATAATTTAAATATGATATAAAGTTTGATCAGGCAAAAAATTAAATATAACATGATATAAAGTTCCCGAGTATATTATAGGATGAGAGAATTAATTGTATTTTTGGTACTAATCAGCTTTAGGTCAATTTTCACTTTTGAAACTGAGCTTTATGTGTCCAACACATTTGGTACAGCTCTTTAACAGATTGTGATACATTTGATACAAAGGTTAAAAATTGCCAGGTGACGTGACAGTTAAGTCTAATTGCAAATTTGATGCCATTATCTCTAATGACTGATAATTTTACCCCATAACATTTTAGACCACAAAAAAAACCCCACATCTTCATATTTAGTGGCGATTTTAGTCTATATTGTTGCCAAATTTCAAAATTGACTTGAAAAAGACCACGTGCAGACCAATTTTAAACTTTTACTTATTTGATTTAAATAACTAATTTGATTTTTAAACAATAATAACAAATTAAATAATACTTTAACATAAATATTACAAAAATTAAGAAAACATATTCTTTTTAAATATAAAATTTATATAATAATATTAATCTATTTAATATTTATTAAAATAATAATTAATTTAATTTAACAAAAAAAAAATTCCCAACCCATCTCACTAGGGGTGGGCGTTTGGGTCGGGTATTTTGGGACCCGTCCCGACCCGTTTGGGTATTTCCTGTTTGGGACAAAAAAATGGGTATTTTGACATTCGGGTTCGGGTACCCGAACCCGAAATATATTTTCGGGTAGGGTATTGGGTATTAATTTCACACCCGAACGGGTTTTCGGGTACCCGTTAGGGTATTTAAAAAAAAATTCGAGTAATTTAGTTGGATTTTCAAGCTTGTAGGTGGATATGATTGGTGAAGATCCGAAGGATGAGTTAAAATATGAAATATTATTGAATGTGATTTGTGATTTTATGTCTATTGTAAGTTGTAACTTTCATGCCATGCGATTGTGATATATAATATTTTGATGCTTTGAGACTTCGAGTTTGATTTGATTGTAATTTATTGAATACTTGAATCTTGAAGGCTTGAGACATTTGTATTGTTTTGTTTTGAAGTTATTGTGTACAATTAATGTTTGAATTCATTTATTTACAATTTTACGTATATATATGTTGAAAAAAATTCTTGAAAAAAAAGTGTGAAATTTCGGGTACCCAATACCCGAAATACCCGAAAATTTCGGGTACCCGAACTTCGGGTACCCGCCAAATCGGGTAGGGTTTCGGGTATGAAAATTCACTACCCGCCAAATCGGGTACCCGACCCAAAATACCCAATACCCGAAATACCCTACCCGCGCCCACCCCTACATCTCACCCCACCCAACCTCCCCTACACCAACCCTTCTCCCCCCCTCCCCCTCCCCTGCCCCGGCAGCCAAGGTCTTCGGTCCCAGGTAGGCTTGGCAAATGGGCGGGCCGGGTCGGGTTCGGGTCGGGTCAAAACGGGTCGGGTCATTAACGGGTTTGTGGTAGCGGGCCAGAAATGGGTCGGGTCTTTAACGGGTCTGGGTCGGTCCTTTAATCCTTATCGTTTTTTCTTCCTTCAAAAATCCACAAAAAATTATTGTAACATGGGTTGAAAAATGAGAGTAATTGATGCCAAGATTTGAAAGAATAAAGTTAACATGCAAATTATGAAACATTAATTATATGATTTGAAAATATAATTTTTATTATCTCTTATATCTAAGAAATATAAAGGAATGGAAATATAAAAAATATATTGCGTAAAAATAAATAAAAACACCCTTTCGAAAGTCGATTCTAATATTTTATTAGTCAAAAGTGGCCATGAAATCGGTATAGAAAAGACCAACGATTTTAAGATGTTTTAATAATTTAATTTTTTTTCTTCGAAATAATGGGTTAGTAATTACAAAATAATAAAAGTTGGGTCTAGGCCTTCAATTTTATGATAGCAAACAAGATATAATATGATTTTCTTTTTGGAATTAAAGATAGTAGTAAAGTTGCTTTTAAATTGGGCCCAATACTTTTTTTTTTTTTTATTTTACAAGATCCATTAACAGACCCATAAGGAGACCCATTAAAGACCCATTAATTATAGAGCTGACCCAAGACTAACCCAACCCAACAAACATCAAAATTAATGGGTTGGATCTGGACGAGCCTGGACTGATCACGGGCCAGTCCGCCGGTCCAGACCCATCTTGCCATGCCTAGTCCCAGGTATCTTGTTGGATTCCTATTAACTTTTCTGATGTGGGAAAAACGTAAAGAGGTATTTTGTTGATTTTACCCTTTTCTTTATGGGCTTAGTAAAGTGTTAATTTAGACCAAGTATCTAGGTTAACTAAGGCCCATATAAGTTGGATGAAAGTGGGCCGCAATTATATTGGGTCACCTTCTCACCACTACAAAAATCACTCACAAGTCACTACACACACCCCATTCATATGAAGAAACCAGTTATTGCCTTACTCGGAACATCGGATTGGCTACTCAAAATATACAACTAGTACTAAATAGGCGTGGCGAAGTATTGGGTTATGTAGGTTATTACTTAAATTACTCAAAGAAAATCCCCTTCTTGTGTGAACTGTGACTTTCTTTTCTCTGTACATCCAACTTAAAGGATTTACGAATCTTCTATTTTCTTGTATAATTATTGGTAACGTTTCTTAAAACAGGAAATTATCCTTTTTGTGTGTGGGTTTTGAAGGATGTAATTTCAACAAGTTTATGAATACAATGGTTGTGCCTTTGGGTCCTATTAGTTCAATTTCTTTTCACATCTGCTCTATGGGTCAAAAACAGGTTTTACTTACTTGCCATAGCTTTATAATTCAATTTATTGCCTCTAGTAAATAATGTGAACAGAATTGTAAATAACTTTTTCAGGTTTTATGCTTTACTGTATATCCTCCAAGGTGTTGTTTGTTACAGAAGGCAGATAGGGGAAATGGTAATTAATTATATACTAATTGTTTTGATGTCATTCTTTAAGGTCTCTCTTCTTTCAAGCTATAAAGAAACTCCATTTTTGTGCATAGTATATGCTGTAAAACGTGACCAAGGCCAGAGCGATAAGCCCCTAATCGTATCTGATACTGGCGAGAAGTAGGTGATCTTATCCTATTCATAGTGTTATACGAATGCAATTTTAGGTTTTCATGTTTTCAGTTTCTTCTAACAAATTCAGCTTTTGTAGTTGCTAGTAAAGGCATAGTTGTTGATATGTGATGCAGGAAATTTGTCCGAAAGGTGGGAAAAAAGGAACACCACTTTTGGAATAAGAGAGATTCTTCTGGGTCAGGACAAAAGGCACTGAATCTTGTCCGAGTTGTATGTGTATTTAGCTTTTGATTGTTAGTTGGTTTTTTATATCAATGATGGAGTATATGATTTTATAATATGGTATCATCCTTAAAGTACACTTCATTATTTAAAATGTATATTGTCTCAGATTTCTAGACTTCCAAATGAGAAGGAGGCTGTTTATGGGGCCTTAGACGAATGGATAGCATTTGAGACTGAATTTCCATTAATTGCTGCTGCAAAGGCTCTAAGAATCCTAAGGAACAGGAATCAGTGGAAACAAGTTATTCGGGTAAGAAACTTGCAAAATCTTATCAATCTATAGACCTTGAGTAAACTTCATTGTGGCTTAATTATTTATTTTTGGACTGACTGATTATGGATTATAACTTGGAGAAATTGCAGTCCTAGATCCAAATGATTGGACTCTCAACACTTCTACTCATGTGCTTTACATAATTGCACCTTTGTCCCATGAAATAGTCTCCGTTTTGCACTTTTGGTCCCGAAATGGATGGAATTCATGTTAATAAAGTGAGACCAAAATTGCAATATGGTAAAGCGCCAGACCAAAAGTGTTGAGATTCAGTCATGTGGGACTAAAATTGTAATTTTGCCATTATAAATTCTTCCATAGCAAAATGATTTCATATCAATGCAATTCCAACCGATTTCAGGTGACTAAGTGGATGTTAAGCAAAGGCCAAGGAGCAACAATGGCAACCTATGATTGCCTTCTACTTGCGTTTGACATGGACGAAAGGGTAGATGAAGCAGAATTGCTCTGGGACACGGTTTTGAATGCACATAACCGCTCTATTTCAAAGAGGCTGTTTTCTAGGATGATATCATTGTATGATCATCATAATTTGCCAAATAAAGTTATAGAGGTGATTATTTTCCTTAATTTGCACTTCTTATAACTTAGTCAATTATCATTCTCATCAATTACACAGATATTTGCAAAATTGCATATTTAGTTCGCTAACTTTGGTCCTAATTTTTTCAAATTTAATCCTTTAGGCTCAAAATTTGGTTATTTATCCTTTCAGTCAGACATATTTCTGTTTATATGATGCCCTTTTCCTTGATACCGAATTTTGTTCACGCATTTTACACTAAAAAAGAGTAGCATTTTTTGCTGATTTTCTCTCTTCTGGTTTCATTAGGTATTTGCTGATATGGAGGAGTTAGGTGTGAAACCAGACGAGGATACAGTTAGAAGAATCGCAAGAGCCTTTAAGGTTCTGGGGCAAGAGGACAAGCAGAAACAAGTGATGAGGAAGTACCAAAGAAAATGGAAATACATTCATTTCAATGGGGAAAGGGTTTGCGCAAGAACTCATCCACGGGATGAAATCAATTCTTCAGACATGTGAGGATTCTCAGTCAAGAACTTGCTGTTTAATTAGTTTTAACAGTGTATATTGTATCTTTTGCGTCACGATTGATATATTTCTCGGTAATCATAAGATATGGAAAATGGATTACACTCCAGATTATGAGTCTATACAAAATTTTATGTTTCCTAGACATCAATCTCAAAAACATAGAACAAGAAATCTAAGCTACTGAAACTGCGATCGGACTACGGACAATGTGGATTCCGTCTGACCAGGCATACCATCCAAATCCGTACTGATCTTTCTCACTCATTTCACTTTGTGTTGTTTTTACTGTGATGGTAAAACTCTGCTTCTGTCCAGAAGAGTTAAAATAAAGAATGGAGGGAGAGATTTTCACAGAGATCCCTTTTGGAGGTTTGACACTGACAAAATACACACTCTTACTGCTGCCAACATTTGTGACGGCTCTTGTAACAGTTGCAGTTCTGTTGAGTTTGGGTATTGCCAGGGATGGATAATTGAGGTTATATGGAGAAGGTGGATTCTTCAGGCACTTGAAGGAAGAATCTAGATTCTTTACTCCACTGCTGCATAGAAAGAGAAGGTAATCGGTATAAGAAGCATCATACACTAGTCCAGGATCTGCTGCTTTTGTTGGGTTGAAATGGCCCGACCCAAATTGGAATGGGTCAGCTGGATTGCCTGATGCATCGGATATGGGCTTGCCCTCGTTGTTATTCAGTCCTGCTGAAAGGCAAAACAACAAGAAGATAAAGAAGAAGAAGAATTATAACGGAGAAGTACTTGCTGTGCTATTTTAATGGATGCCTACCGGAAGTTATTAGAGCAGATCTTATTGCAGCACTACTCCAACTGGGGTGTATGGCCTTGAGAAGTGCAGCTGCCCCTGCTATATGTGGACACGACATTGAAGTTCCCGATATGATGTTATACTTCACAACTCGATTATCTTCTTTCAACTTTGTTGGAGATGATGCTTCACTCCATGCTGCCAATATATTTAGCCCTGGAGCCGTGATATCCGGCTGTAGAAGTCGCTTATTTAGCATCCGATTGCATTATATCAGGCGTAAGGTACTCAAACTACAATCGTTCGTGGTCAAATTACAATGAGGTCCTTTCTGTGTTTGGGGAATTACATAGATATCTTTTGAGGTACGCTATTCACTACATTTATGACTTTCCCATTAAAAACTTCCTGATGGTTTAGCTGGAAATACATAAATACTCTCGGTTTAGCTAAAAGTACTTAAATATCCTGTTTTAATAATCCTACCGACCCCTCATGCAATATGTTACCAACGAAGACACCCATGAAAAAACTTATAAGCAACTACCACCCTTAAGGTTCTATTATGTAACCTCAAAATTGGAAAAAGTTGACCAAGGGTATCTTTGTAATTTTCATGTTAAAATTTGTTGATGTCATCAATCTCCTTAAGCTAGGATTGCCGCCGTAGGATTGTAGATGTAGCGAATTGCATACTTTAGGGGTGTTTTCAATTATATTTAAATATGAGGGAGTTTCATTGCAATTTGACCATATTCTAGGGGTAGATTGTGTAGTTTAACCTAGATAGAATAACAGGTAGTGTATAGTGTACAAGAGTTAAACTTCATTACCTTCAAAATATCAGGTGAAATTGTGCTGGGGCCTCTACTAGAAAATGCAGCCATGAATGGAGCTGGTTTGGTGTCTAAAACTGTTTCAGATGGAAAAATATATGCCTTTGGTGCTTTTGCAGATTTGATGTATTTGATAATTTTGAGACCATTTTCGTAGTTGACAGCAGTGGCAGGAAGAAGATGAGCATCTGCTGCTAATTCATCTCCATTTGCTTTACTATTTCCTAAGATGAAACCAATCCCTCCTGCCCTTTTCACCTCCTGCCCTTTTCCAACTCGTGTTCCGTTTCCTCTCAAACACATTACGATCTTTCCCTTTGATTTCTCAGGCGAAAGTGAACCAGGTAAGCATTGCCTGGAGAAATGTTAGTTATATTGAAATCCCAATTCAGATTCATTAATTAATCTTCTAACCATGAACAAGATGAAATTAAGAATAAGAATAGAGAAAGATAGATAACCCTGATAAGTTTTTGGGTGTATGTGGGTTGATTACTTGAGCTGCATAAACTAATGGGTACAACTTCTCTTCCAAATTGTATGGAGTCACTGTTTGTCCCTGCATATATCCATCACAAAAGAATGCAGTGAATTGATTTCAATTAATTGTTGATCTATTTTGTCGAATGGAAACGGAAATTTGGAGTATCTTTTAAACTTTTTGTTTTCTATGAAAGTATCTTTTTAAATTCATTTACCTCAAGCTTTAGGCCATTTCCCAGAACAACAGATGCGATGAATTTCCGATCAACACTACTCGCGCCAACTGTAATAATCCAGGGGGCTGGGTTAGACAACGTAGATGGAGCGGGTCCTAAATTTCCCGCACTGCACGCCACCACTATATTTTTCTTTATAGCATGTAGAGCACCGATTGCAATAGCGTCCTGGTTAAAGGGTATCGGATCTTTTGTCCCGATCGAAATGCTCAACACATCGACTCCATCATCAATAGCGTCATCGATGGCGGCGAGCATGTCTTCTTCGAAGCAAGTGTTGCCGTCTTCTTTGCCGTGTCCTGGAATAGCCCAACACACCTTGTAAATTGCAAGGCGTGCCAGTGGCGCACCTCCTGAGATGGTGCCGCGGGCGAAGCCTCCGATGGCTGAGACGTTGTTAACCTTACGGCCGGTGGCAGTGGATGAGGTGTGAGTCCCGTGTCCGTCCTTGTCGCGTGGGGAGCGGTAATCCAATGTCTTGTTCAGTGGTCCGTAGTGTGCTTCGTAGCCCTTGATGTAGTATCGTGCACCAATAATCTTCCTGGAAAAAGGTAGTAAAATCCAGGTTTAATGGAAAAAGTATTTTGTCAATCAATGAATTTATTTTAAAAAAAAAATTGCAGTGTCATTTCGAGTTTTTAATCGTATATTCTTATGTTTTGGGAGGTGGTTTCCGATAATCACAAGTCATATAGAATATGTATCTTTTATTATATGTTGTTACGTTTTTGCAATGAAGCATAAAATTGTACCAAAAATGTAAACACGTTTTATACTAGTATTTCTTTATAAAAGATACAAAAACAATATACCTGTTTTACTGAAGAGGTTTTGATTCTACAGATAGACGACACATAACTTAGACCCAACTTAACAACCACTAATTAATACGTACATTTACAATAACATGCCTTGTATATATATATATATATATATATATATATATATATATTTAAGTTAAATGATTTATTATCTCGAGGAATTTTAGGAATTACATGAACGCTAGACAAGTCTAATGACCAGCTAATCACCATTAATTAATGTATGTCCATAATCTGGCTCATTTAACTAAAATTATTACAGAAATTGTGATTTATTATATACAGTAATTATTAAAAATATACAGTGTTTGGTTTGAAATTTGTCACATACAATAAGCTAGCTAGTTGCTTTTAGTTATCACAAATTGTTCCTTTGAAATTAACATAGTAGTACAGAATTTTAAGTGGACTACAACTGGAAGGATGAAAAAATTATTTATTTTTAAGTTCACAAGATGGCAATGCTAAAAGCCATAAGTAATAATTACTTACTTGTCAGATTGATTGTTCATTTTTGTTTTATTCCTGGAAAATTATGAAAACAACAAATTTATGCCAACTAAGTGATGCATGCAACGACACAGATGTAGGTCCAATTAATTGATGAATTGATCTCTAGAGTTCTTTTTAGCTAGGTTTTCCCAAATTAATGCCATTTCGAAAAATAATATGGATGGATATGATATTAATTAATCTTTCTTAATTGTTTTTTTGTTTTGATCGAATTTAATTTGATTAATGGAAAATTACTCACTTGTTACAAATTGATGATGAGTTGAAATATAATGCATCATCAGCAGCAGCAGAAGATTGGCAAATTCCTTTCCATGATTTTGGAATAGGCCCCATCCCTTGATCACTGAAGCTCTGCGACTCTGGCCACACGCCTGATCCATCAAAACACAACAAACAAACAAACAAACAAGATTCATCGATCACATGCATTTCATTCCACAATGTCCAAAATTATAATATGTTAGGATTAACTAGCTAGTATTGAATACCATTGTCTAACACGCCAACAATAACATCTTTTCCGTATCTTGATTTGAGCAACAAATTTTCCTTGTCCAAATTGCTCCATTTCTTGGTCACTTGTAAACCTGAAAACTCCCACGATCTTGTGGTGTGCAATGAATATTTTCTTGGATTACTCCGAAAAACAGACACCACTTCCTCCATCTCTGAAGTCGACAATTCAAAGCAAGATACATACAATATAGATCAATAGGAATGGAATGTAATTAAAAAATTTGATCCGACTACTCACTAGACAGCTTAGCAGCTTCATCTTGAGTGAGTAAACTTGCAAAACCGTTGATGGTGTTTTTGTAACTGTAAAGAAGAGAAGATTTTGCATTTTCCTCTGTTTCTTTCACAGAGAGTAGATATGAATGATGGATTTCTTCTATTTCTTCATATCTTTTCTTTCCATCGTGTTCTCCAAAGTAGACTATATATACCTGCATTCACCCTCTCCTCTCCAAATTAATTACTCATGTCATGCTCATCTATATATATAAATATATATAAATCTACCTTTATCACATATAGGAGTATAATTAATTCATTCATTACTCTGTATATATATATATATATATATATATATATATATATATATATATATATATATATATATTAATTAACCTGCTGTTTCTGAGTACATGAAGCAAGGAGAGGGAAAAAAAGCAGCTGCAGCAGCCAAAGGAATAAAGGAAAATTCTTCATGCTTAATTAAAACCTATCTATATGTATGGCCATATATATATATAGTATTTCTGATTTATTTATCTGAAAGAAAACACGACTTATGCTATATATTTTTATTCTTAAAAATTCTTTTCCTCCTGTGTACAAATTAAATTAAAGATTTTAATTTCTCAATTCATATTATTGACAACACATTCTAACTAATTAAAATGTAAGGTCTCTAGCTCTCTGATCTGATTTACTATTATTATGCATGCTTACAAATACTTACTAGTAGAGTCGATTGATATCTCCAATTAAGGGCTTGCATGTTTTGAAATGTGTATTAGTGTATATATATATCTTGAGAAAAGAAAATTAAATTAAGGTGAATGGATTTAGCCCAGCCCATCTAAGATTTTATATGGTAGGCACCGCATAACAGCAATTACAAGAGTTCTATTTGGGCTTACTACAAAGTCTAAGGGCCCATTGGTTTAGGGCTACTCAAATAAAACAATATTTTTTGTTATGATTTTGTTATTTTCAAACAAAAATTCGAATGCTGTATTTCTTTAAATGCTCGAAAAATATATAAAACTCGCCAAATCTCTAGAGTCCTTTTCAAAGAACAGGGCTTAGATTTTCATCAAAACAAGAATTTTTGAACATTCTACATAATGTTCATATGAATCCACATGCTAGACACAATCATAATGTTCATAATGTTCAGCGACCATATTTTGAGATGTTTGTTAAGCTATGTTAATTGCCATGATCCAACCCGGCAGATTTTAACCGCAACTATGGTAGACTGACTGCACAAGTACCAACTTAATCTTATCTACATTTCCATTATTGCTTGCCTTTGCATATACTATATACTCAGCAATTTGGCACCAACTCAATTTCAAACTTGTGGATGGTCTGGTCCGGAACTGTACAACCTCTGGACTCCTCTTTTAGTTTTTCGGCATGGACTTGTTCACATATGAAGAAACTTAGTTAGTTTGATCGTTTATTAATTCTAGCTATTAGGATTTTTCTACAGATATGATGGATCAAATTCGATTATAAAGATACGTAGAGCGAATATGGATATATCTCGATTCGATCCACCGTTAAAAATTTGTGTTAAATTACAATAATTTTTTCTTATATATATAAATAATGTTTTTACCAAAATAAGTCTTATGAATAATATTTCCATCAGTTTAATAATGTAGTAGCAAGTAATTTCTTCATAGTTTCATTTTTATACATATTCCAGCTAAAAATTATTAGTTAAGAAGTTCGAATATGTATAAATAAAATTTTATAATTAACAAACTTATTTTAGGGAAAAATAACTTTTATAGATTCTGAAAGTGAAAATTTTATTGAATACAAAAAAATATCCGACCGAATTCGACTATAATCCATTGGGCTCGATAATCCCAGACTCATGCAAGATCCATGTCTCACACGAATTCATTCCAATTTAATCCATTGGGCTCGATAAATAAAGCCAGATTTTGGCCGAGTCTGATTCGGCCCATTGACATCCCTAAGGCCATCTCCAGCCGTGGGCTGGGGGCCGCGTGAGTGCCGATCCGGGGCGGAGAAGTGATCTCCAGCGGCGGGGCTGGGCGGTGATCGCGGGCTGGAACAGCTCCAAGTTCGGGTGCCACGTGAGTGTTCTGGAGGAAAGAGGGGAGAGTGCTATGCACTCTCCTTCTTTAAGTCAGGTGGTGCCACTTGGCGCCACCTGACTGGTTACTCTTTTTGTTTTTTTTTAATATGTTTAGCTTTATTTGTTTGTTTGGTGAGTGTTTTTTTAATTGTTTGTTTTAATTGTTTGTATTAATTGTTTGTTTAATGTTATATAAAACATTTTTAATTGTTTGTTTTTAATTTTTTTAATTTTTAATTGAGAAATGTAAATGATTCGTTAGTATATTAAATGAAAATATAATTGCATACTTACACATTTTTTTAGTTTTTAATTGAGAAATGTAAATGATTCGTTAGTATATTAAATGAAAATATAATTGCATACTTACACAAATAATTAAAAATGTTACTTAAAGTAAGAAATGAAAATATAATTACACACTTGCAAAATGATTTAATAAGAATAAAATTTTCTCTAAATTAGAATTAGAATTAGAATTACTTGAAAATATAATTAAACACGGACAAATAATTTAAACTGATACCCTAAACATAGAAATATTTAAAAACATACTTAATTAAAAAAATACATAAATTTTACAATTTACATATATTGTTAACCATATTTTGCGTAGACATTGGCGATTAAGTCTTGTTGGATTCTACGGTTGATTACTTTGGATCGTATAGCATCATGACGAATAATATAGTTATCCAAAGTTTGTCTTCTTGGTAATGGATTTTCCAACTCAACACCTTCCGATGGATAAATTTTAGCACGTGCCCTACGAGATGTACTTAAGTCATCATCGTCGTCGTCGGAGTCATCATCTTTGTATTCATCACGTTCATCCTCCACAATCATATTATGAAGTATTATGCAAGTTAACATAATGCCAGACAAGTCCTCCGTATGCCATCCTCTGCCAGGTTGATTTACAATTGCAAACCGAGCTTGAAGAATTCCGAATGCTTGTTTTTATGTGTGCCTTTTATTTAATGTTATAATTCGTGTTTTGAATTAATTATAATTATAATTTATATTTTATTGTTTAAATATTTTAATTATAATCTATATTTTATTGTTTAAATATTTTAATTATAATATTCTTAAATTAATTATATTATTAAAATTATAATTATTATTATTCTATAATAATAATTATTATTATTATCAATATTAAAACTATTATAAAAAGGGTGAGAGTGGGGAAGAAATTTTTTTGAAAGAAATTGAGTGATGGAGACCACCACTGGAGATGATCACCCAAAGTTTGGGCTAGCTCGGGGGCTAGCCCTGGAGCTGGCCCCGGAAAACCATTGGAGATGGCCTAATTATCTGATAAAAAAAAAAAAGAGAAATACTCAAATAGGAATGATTGTTTTTACTTTCGTGTTCTTTAATTTCTTTTATAGTACTTTAGCATGTTGAGAGTTATCAAAATTACATTGCAAGTAATGGAAATCTAATTTTAAGAATATGTTGTGTAGTCAAGTCATATAAGTATTTCAGTAAGAATAAATTAACACAAAAAACTGAGTTAAACCTTTTTTTTTCTTTTTGTGTGTCTGTGCTGGAGTTAAATTTTTTTGGGTTTTTTTGCACTTTTCACCCCCAAAATATGGGAAATAGATATTTTGCACCATTGAAACATAAATTTAGCATTTTACACTCCCGAAATATGAACAATTCAACACTTTGCACCCTCTTTTATTTTTTTCAAAAAACCCAGGGACAAAATAGGCAATTCAAATTTATTTTTGGATCTTTGGCACTTTGCACCCCGAAACACGAGAATGGGTATTTTATACTCCCGAAATAGAATTAACAAATAGCACCCCCGAATTAAGAACAACTCATCAATTTGCATCCCCGAAACACGAGATATGGACACTTTGAACCCCCTAAACACAAAATTAGCATTTAGCACCTCAAATTAAGAAAAACTCAACAACTAGTACCCCTCATTTTTTTGGGCAAAGTTGACCACCGGTCAAAAAAAATTTAGGGGCAAAATAAGTAATTCATTTTCTTTTTTCTCAAAATTTACAAATTACGATTATGAATACTAGAATATTCATCTGCAAAATCTATTATACCATATTTATGTAATTACAAAATTTCAAATATCCTCAAAATTAATAATTAAAAAGTTTCAAGAAAGTTATATATAAAATTGACTGAATCATATCACATCTGCAAAATCTATTATAAAATATTTATGGAATTACCAATTTGTCAAATATCCTTAAAATAAATAATTCAAAAAGTTTCTAGAAAATCTTATCACAAAACAAATTTTAAGATGGAGAGATAAATGAGTATTCTAGTATTCATAATTGTATTTTTAAATTTAAGGAAAAAAGAAAATAAACTACCAATTATAGAAAAAAAATAAACTACCTATTTTGCCCCTTGGTTTTTTGCCCTCGGTGGTCAACTTTTCGAAAAAAAATGAGGGGTGCTAGTTGTTGAGTTTTTCTTAGTTTGAGGTGCTAAGTGCTAATTTTATTTTTAGGAGATTCAAAGTGTCTATTTCTTGTGTTTAGGAAGTGCAAGTTGATGAGTTGTTCTTAATTCGAGGGTGCTAAATGCTAATTCTATTACGGGGGTTTAAAATGCTCATTTATAGTGTTTTAGGGGTGCAAAGTGCCAAAGATCCAAAATTGAATTACATGTTTTGTCGCTAGATTTTTTAAGGAAAATAAAAGAGGGTGCAAAGTGCTGAATTGTTCAAATTTCGGGTGTGCAAAGTGCTAAATCTATATTTCAAGGGTGAAAAGTGCCTATTTTTCATGTATCGAGGGTGCAAAGTGCAAAAAATCCAATTTTTTTCTACGGGAAAGTATAATTAGGTACGTGTTAATTTAATTCAAAAATATAATTGAGCATTGTGGATATCTATAATTCTATATGGCATTTAACGATATAATTAAGCTATTATTAAATTTCACAAAGACAAATAGCCAAATAAAAAATCATAAAATCAGGATGAATCTTTAAACAGTAACTTTCCATAAAATGAGTTCCGAGTATCTTTTTAATTCAAGAATAATTGATTATTATTAGCAAAAAGTATAAATACTAACCAAAACAAATTGCCTCCTTTAGTTACTCTAATAAAAAAAAAAAGAAAAGAAAATTGCCTTCACGATTTTAAGATACTCGTATTTGTGTAGCGATTTTAAAAAACGCCAGTCTCCGCCGCATAAACCCTAATGACGGCGTCGCCGCCGTCTCTTCCCTTGATCTGCCTCCTCTTATTGTCTTCTACTTTGTCCCTTTCATTCTCCTTTTCCAGCTACCACAAACTCCTATCTTTCTCCCACACTCTCTCTTCCCGAGTCGCCACTCTCCGTGAGGCCCGCGGCGATGTAAAGGGTGCGGCTCGGGCCAGAAGTTTGGCCCGTAATCTCGAGCCCGGACTAGGGATGGGATTCTACAAGTACGCTTTGAATGTGGGATGGGATTATGTAAAGAATTACGCGTGGAGAGACACGGCGTCGTTTGGAAGCCTAAGCGGCGTACTTTCGGATGTAAATGAGTTGGTACAGGTTCTGGGTGAGTTTACTAAGATCCAATCCGACACAGAGAGGGTAGGTTGGGTCTGTCGGAATTACGAGAATACCCTTAGGGTTTCCAAATCACTGTTCGCTCGACTGCTCGGAGTTTGCCGTGAATCTGTATGTCTTTTCATGAGTTTTTTTTTTCTTTTCCCTTAATTACTACTCTACTCTACTCAACTGTTTTTAAAACTCTTGTTGATATAATTAGCAAAACTTGTGTGTTATTAGGGAAAAACCCATGGCGATATTCATAGCATCCAAGTTATTCAATTACATGTTCATTATGTTTGAGTTTTTTGTGCATATGTGTATGATTTTGATATAGAGTTGATTGAAATGGCAGGGTCCATTGCGAGAAGTGGTGGAAGCTCTACAAAAGGAAGTTGTGGAAGGTGATCTTCTTAAGGACTGCCTCAAGGTAGGTGCTAATGACCTGAAGGGTCTGATCCAAGTTTTCAAGGAAATAGCTCTCCAATATGCATCTGCTTCTCCTAGGACTGAATTGTAAATGAGATAATGAATATTATTATCTAAAAATTTGTAGGAGCTTGGCCTTTTCTCTAAACATGGACAAAAATATAAATATAATAATAGGTATAGTACCCATAGTTGTACACATACTATCTTGAAAATGAACCTCTGTTTCTGTTTTCAATTTGATCTCAAATTTCTCTTCATATAGGTTGTGTATATTTGTTTTTTCAATTTGATCTCAAATTTCTCTTCATATAGGTTGTGTATATTTGTTAGACAGGCAGGCTATATTTTCATTCATTGTATGAATGAATTGAAGATTGTCAATCTCAAGAGTATCTAATTTCTACTCCGTGATCTCATTTATTATGTTGAAGACAGACAACATTTTAAGTCTAGCGCTTCCAATTTCAAATTGGCACTTTGGTGCATAGAATAGTTTTTGTTTTGTACTTTTGGTCCCATAAGAATGATTCTGTTTTGCTGTTTTTGTCCTCAATGTGACTCAAAAGAAGGGAAATGAATAACTGTGCAAAGAAGTTACAAAAATTGGGACCGAAAAAAACGCGGTATTAAAAGTCCTAAGCCTCCAGTGTTGTGGAGTGTGGACTAAAAATGCTGCATCTTTTCCCTTTTTCTACTAACTTTTGCAAGGCTCGCTGGAAGTACATGGTTCAATGTTACTGGCCAAGTTGAACCGGTGTGGTTAGTACAGATGAGACTATAACGTTGAAAAGTTTGCCGGTGGATGAAGACTTGGTATTCTCATGGGTTCACTTATCACTTATTTGAAAGCATGGCATAGTTACGGTTGATGATGTGATGAATCGCTAACCACAAAGTCTATGCAAGTCTAGTAGCCACTTTTTCAAGTATGTGCTTACAGCTCTTTCTTCAACTGTCTGCTTTAATTAGAACGGCAGTAAGAAAACTATATTACCACATGTGCAATTAATGATGATGTCTTACTCAATTACAGTGGGATATCTTCTTATCTTTTTCTGATTTTCATTCATGCTCTTAGGCCATCTCCAGAAGCAGGCAATAGCCCCCTCCTGCCTGCTTGCCTGCCTGCCTGGCCAAGTTAGTCATCTCCAGCCGAACCAACAATTCAATATATTTATTTCAATCTCAAACTTTCCCCACTCTCACTTAATTATAACAACAACAACAACAATAATAATAATAATAATAATAATAATAATAATAATAATAATAATAATAATAAAAATTTAATTTGGTACCAAAACTGTTATGAAAACCTATCCTATGTTATCAAATTTGCATTTTAGTATTAAATGGTACCAATAGTGCAAGTTAACCTATCCTATGGTATAAAAAAGCAATTTTCTCAAATTTTAATATAGTCTAATGGAGTAAAAATTTGATAACGTTAAATATCACAATAAACATTCAACTTAAAAGAAATTAATAATAGCGAATTAAAATTTTCAAACGAGACATATAGTGAATTAACTTATATATTTTTTATACATTTCAATTACATTCTTGCATGATTTATAACTTATAAATTCGTCCTACAATTAACTTATAACAAAAAGAAAAAAAAAAGAAAAAGGTAAGGCACGGTAATAAGACAAAAATAAGAGGCAATATTGCAATAATACACTGCAATAATGCACTACAATAATACAATACAATCAATTGCAATTGAAAGAAAGAAAGCAACGTGCAGCATATTTAAAGAAAGAAAGAAGGAGCAATTGAAGAAAAACAAAAAAATAAAATAAAAAAAGAGGGTTATGCGCATTAGCCTCCTGGCAGGCCTGCCTGCCAGCTCCGGGGGGAGTTCTTCTCCAGCCGAAGGGGGGGCTGTTGCTTGTCTCCCCCTTCGGCTGGAGATGGTTATATTCATTAACTTTTAGCTGGCAACACTTTTTGAGTTTGATATTTGTGATGGTATCCAAATGTACGTATGCAAGTAAAAGTTGACTTGAGTGATACATGACAACTACAACTTTCCGATTTTTTCTTCTTTCACGTGAATTGTTATTAACTAAATTGAATCTAATCAAATAAGATCACGAATAAAAAATTATCAAAAAGAATCATGAACTAAATCAAATCTACTTGGATTTACAATATGATAATGTTACTTATATAAATAGTAAATGTACAATCTCTTTTTTTAACGGATTAATTAGGATCCTTAATTAGAGCCACAGTCTGATGCTCCATGCAATTAATTAATTGGTTTAAAAATTAATTAATGTAATGAAGTAAGTAAATTAAAATCCGCTATAAGCTACTAGCTAGCTCTTTCTAGTTTTGATGATGGCTGGTCGGCAAGGAGCTTAAAGATAATAATAATAATAATAATAATAATAATTCATAATTACGTACCAATACCATTCCATGTGCAATAGTAATGGGACGGGAGAGTCTTCCATGGACCCGGTCTAGGAGTTAACTCCTAGACCATGTGGTCTACAATTTATCCCCCAATAAAATATTCATGTTTAATATATACTAGAAAATACTGTAGTTAAAAAAATATTTATGTTGGACAAATAATCTGTAGTCAAAGCTCGCTACAGATGTAATAAAAAAAAAAGCTCGCTACAGATTAAAAAAATCTGTAGTCCTAGATTTAAAAAAAAAATTGTAGTTAAATATTTATTGTTACTAAAATGACAACTAAAAAAACATCATTAAATTATAGTGACAATATTTATTGTTATTAAGTTATCATTACAAAAAATTTAAATTTTATTGATAAAATAGTAAAAGATAAAGTGACAAAAATTTAAATATTAACACTAAAATGATATTTATAGATACACTAGTGACGAGAGTTGTGAAAATGTTTTCAATATTGACATTTAATAATACCTCAAAAGTGGCAACTAAAAAGTTGTCACTAAGTTATCACTGAAATGGTGTCAGTAATTGTCACTAAAATTCATTTTTCTTGTAGTGTATCTGTGAAAAGGTGTCACTAATTGTCAATAATGATAACTTAAGTTTCATACACTTGTCACAAAAAGCCATTAGTGACATTTTAAAATATATTTTATCACATTGTACTTGTCACTATTGTTATTGTGACAAAATTAACATTTTTGTCACTAAATATATGTAAAAACTGACAATTTCAATAATGTTACTTAATATTTTGTCACTAAATTTTATTTTTCTTGTAGTGGTAGTTTTTTACATATATTATGTATTTTTCGTAATCGTTCAATGTTGTTGTAGCTATAATTTTATTTATTTCCAAATATGTGAATTTGCAAAATTCATTTGTGCTATAATTTATGAAATAATTAAAATTGATATTTTTTATAGAATTAATTTAAACATAAATATTTTTAAAGAAAAAATAATGCATGAAAAATGCAAATAATAATTTTTACATGATTTTGATCCAATTTTAAATTATGAATAGATAAGATTTGTAATATTTATGCAGGATTTTTATGTAGTACATTTTAACCTCTCTTTTTTAAATGAAAAATGTGCATAATTCATAATGAAAAAATTGTTCATAATTCCACAAAATTAAATTTAATGTAAAATAAGATTATATAAGTAAAAGATGCACATTTTAAATTTAATTGGGTCAATATTTTTTTTTATTAGTTATTTTATAATTAAATTGCAATGAGATGGAAAAAGAAAATATTGTTTTTTTTTGGTTTGGTTAATTGATGAAGTTAAAGTATAATTAAAGAAAAATAAAAAATTGAATATTTTATTGTAGAAAAAATATAGACCACATGGTCTAGGAGTTTACTCCTAGACCCGGTCCATGGAAGAATCTTCCTAATGGGACAATGTTAGATCCATAATTCATCTATGAAATCAATGCGGTGCTAGCTTACTACCACTCGATTGGTCTCAAAGTCTAAACAATAAATTCAGTTGTTTGCCGTCCACCTATCATTAAATCTCTTGCTCAGCTGACTTTCAAAATCGAAATATATATATATACTCCCTCAGTCCCAATTTATGTGTCGTTTTAGAGAAATTTTTTTGTCCCAAATTATTTGTCACTTTAGAATTTCAATGCACTATTAATTACATATTTTCCCATTTTACCTTATTTAATGTATCTAAAACTCTCTCTTTAAGAGAAAAAGAAAGAGAGAGAATGTAAGGGTATTTTAGGAATGTCATTTATTTTTTCCCTAAGATTGAGGCAATTTAGTAGGTGCCTTAATATGTGTGAAAACACCTAAAACGACACATAAATTGGGACAGAGGGAGTATTTATTATGTTGTTCATTGGAATTTCGTCAACTTAATTTTGACCATTACAAAACTTAAGGTTGTGTTTGGATGGGTTTTGGCCCGGTCTCGCGAGTTTCGCAAGATCGAGCCAAAATCCTTTCAAATGAGTTTTCGCAAAACCCATTAAACCATCAAAAACCTATTCAGAAACCCACACTCACACTCTTTAAACCTATAAAATATTGATTTGACACCTACCACCTACTTTTTCCCCCAATTTTCACTAAAAAAAACATTGATTTGATATATATCACCTACTTTTTCCTCTAAACCCCAACATTCAAACCCAATCCAAGTAGGGTTTCAACTTATTCAAACCACAAAACCCATGCAAATGAAGTCTCAAAGGTTTCATCGAAACCACCCAAACCAATTTTTTTAAACCGAGACCCACAAAACCGAGCCAAAACCCATCCAAATAGACCCTAATTGTTTGCTAACTAGACTCTCGACTTAGTCCTACAGGCTGTAAAGCAACAGTTAGTTGAGTTGAGACTTTTGTATTTTTGACATAAGTGTATGTACCATAATATATATATGCATTAAAACTTCTAAATTATTTTAAATTTGACAAATATTAAGAATGCAAATGCTTACTCTTTATATATATATATATATATGCTGTAAAGTTATAGGCCGACTTGAGGTTTTGGGTGTTCAATTATACAGTCGGTAGGCATTATAGCAATTAGAAACCTGCAGTATACATGATGAAATAAATGCCAATTAATTAATATGTGATCATGTATTCACTACGTACAACCGTTGAAAATGAACAAAGAGTAAATTTCTTTATGAATCAGACCCCTTTAATTAATTAATTAATTTTTTTTAATCAAACTAACTAGCTCTCGATCAGTTATCATGCATGAATACTAGTAAGTATATATATCATTCTCATCATGTTTCTTTCTTTCTTGCCGTACTGCTATATATGCATGATTTACTATTATCAGGACGACTTGCTATATTAGAACGACGTTAAGGTAGTAGCTTATACAAAACTACATACACTTTTAATTGCTTAATAAATAATATAATGGATCATATATAATACGTACACATTAAAAAGAGAATTATTTAATTAATGTGTTCACTCGATCAATCAATCGGTAAAATTAAAGAAAATCTGGGAAGAATGTATTGGGTTCACCAACTTACAATAAAATTAATGCATGCATGGTTAAAAATATCAAGACCGAGTCTCTTAACTTTAGATGTATGATCATGTATATTGTATGAAATAATAAAAAAAAAATATATTTATAAATGTCCGCGTGAAATCAATGCATCCAACCAACTCCAAGTAGTCCATATGTGGAGTAGCTGACAGCAACGTCCCTGCAGTCACATGAGTTTGCATGCGCCTATTAAAAAGTTTCAAAATGAATGAATGTATGTATATATATAACTCTATCTTGATGCTTTAATTAAATTTCATCACGTACATGGCCTTCACCTTTACCTTTAATTAGTACTTTTTGGTTTTGCACTGATATACTATTATATAATATATATATAATGAGTACTAGTAGTTGTAGTGATGAGGTGAAGAAATGGATCATAATTATATTGTTTTATTGTGTGGTTTTTTATGAGGGGGCTTTGGCGGTGCCTCAAGTTCCAGGTTTATTTATATTTGGTGATTCATTGGTGGACGATGGCAATAACAATGCCATTCAGTCATTGGCAAAGGCCAATTACCTGCCGTACGGGATCGATTTTCCCAACGGGCCTACCGGAAGGTTCTCCAATGGTAAAACTACAGTTGATGTCATTGGTAAGTAATTAATTAGTACTAGTTAATTAGTAGATAGTAGATTTACTCATTACTCATGAAGGAAATTTAATTTAATTTACACATATATGCAGCTGAGTTACTGGGGTTTGATAATTACATTCCGCCATACACCACTGCCAGAGGCCAACAAATACTAGGGGGAGTGAACTATGCATCTGCTGCTGCAGGAATTAGATCAGAAACTGGCCAGCAATTGGTAATTATATACTGTATTACAATATAACAGATCAAAATTTGAATAATAATAATAATTATGCATGTGTGATTTAATTTAATTTAATTAGGGAGCACGAGTTGATTTTGCTGGACAAGTAAATAACTACAAGAATACAGTTCAACAAGTGGTGAACATACTTGGGGACGAGAACTCTGCTTCAGATTATTTGAGAAGATGTATATTTTCTATAGGAATGGGTAGCAATGACTATCTCAACAATTACTTCATGCCCAATTACTACTCCACCAGCCGTCGATACACTCCTGACCAATATGCCACCGTCCTCATCCAACAGTACACCCAGCAGCTGAGGACACTCTACGACTATGGGGCTAGAAAGTTTGTTCTGATTGGAGTGGGCCAGATCGGATGCAGCCCAAATGCATTGGCCCAAAACAGCCCTGATGGCCGCACGTGCGTGCAGAGGTTCAACAGTGCAAACCAAATGTTTAATAACAAGTTGAGAGCTTTGGTTGATCAATTTAACGCCAATTCAAGGGATGCACATTTTATCTATATTGATGCATATGGGATTTTCCAGGACCTGATAAACAACCCTTCAGCGTTTGGTTTTAGAGTGACAAATGCAGGGTGTTGTGGTGTCGGAAGGAACAACGGTCAGATAACGTGCTTGCCATTTCAAACTCCATGCCGCAACAGAAATGAGCATTTGTTTTGGGACGCGTTTCATCCTACAGAAGCCGCAAATATTGTTGTTGGGAGGAGATCATACGCTGCTCAAAGGCCATCCGATGCTTATCCATTTGATATTCGTCGCTTGGCTCAAATCTGAATCAAATTAATTAATTAAACGAACATACAACAACAACAGTTCATAAATAAATATATTTATGATCTGTACTACTAGTACTATACTATAATGATCATCAATTTTATTTTATTAGTGTTCTCTTCAAGTTGAGTTTTTGTTTCTGTTTTTCTTCTATCTATTGTAATTGTATTGTATGACAAAGTCATTCTCATCTTAATTAACGTTTTTATATTACTTGCACTTAATATTTCAATTTCATATAAAATTCTATAAACGAATCGGATACATCAAATCGTTGATCAATTAAACATTTAATTAGAATAAACTAAATAAACTCTAATCGGATCCGAATTAAAATTAGCTCCAGGACTCCCCTACTTGTTGATTTAATGATTTTCGAGATGAATTTCTTATAAGCGCAAACAAACACAGCTTGAAAAAAAATGTGGGCTTAAATTCATATTAAAGGGCTTAAAAAAATGTTGACACGTGTCTCAAAAATGACTTGAAATCTTTTAAACAATTACTTTCGCACAACTGAAATTTACAGAATCACCCTTTCTAATATTGTTGCACCTCTGAATACCCCCACATTATTAATGGAGATTTTTAATTTTTCTTTTTCTCGATTCTTGACATTTACTTGCTATAAAAGAGATCTAAACTTGTATTTGATATATGTTATCTCTCAACTCCGTATTTGCATCTCCACCTCTCTAACACCCTAGATTCCTCAGCCATCTAGACCACACTTCGTCTCCAGTCACTATTTCTGTTACGTGCAATTCTTGAATGCAGGCAACAATAAGTAATAATGCAATTACCCCCCTCTTTTATATTTTGAAAATAAATGGTGAAGAATGGATTCGAACTCGGACCACAACTGACCCAGACACAACTTGAGGGAAAAGTGCATTTGACAGAAACGCGTTTTTATTAGTAAAGGGCAAAGGAATTAAACGGAGTCGTTTTGTACAAAGCAGAGGGTGATTGAGCAGCTGTGATGGAACTCAGCTTAACCATTGGGACACGTGGGAGTCTACGTGGCAATAAAGTGCAGGACCACACTAACTGCTATATCAGCTGGGAGCACGCATTTGGCACCTTAACACCTGAATACGTGAGTAAATTTCTCTCTCCCTTCTCTCTGAATTTGTGGTGCGAAGTTTGGGTATTAATCAATTTCAACCATCTTCATTTCAGGTAATATGAAGATCTTGGATTGATTGGATTTAGTTCGATTGTGATTTGCAATCCTACTATCCTCAGTTGTTTTAGCTTGTAATTAGTTGTGGTTTCGTTGTTTGATTCATTCCCATATAATCTGTAATTGTTGGATTGTGTTTGGAAGTTAATGGAGGAGTTTATTGTTTGATTTCTCTATATTGATCTGTGCATTTATTGATTTTTTGTGTGTGAACTGGATTGGATTAGAAATTGATTGTTACAATTTCACCCAATCGCCTCAACGAACAGTCGCATCGTCAACAGAGAAGGACATATGGGGAACGATGATGAAGGGATGGGTGGTGGGAGTGGGTAGTATGAGGAAGAAGATGGGTGATTTTTGTAAATAGTTGAAACCCTTTTTTTTTTTAAATTGCACATTGATCCCAATTTTTTTATTTAGGTTCAACCTAAATAAATATTGTAATTATCTAAAGAAAAAAACAAAATTTTATTAAATTTTCTTCACTACAAGAAAAATGAATTTTAGTGACAAAATATTAAGTGACATTGTTTAAATTGTCACCTTTTGCATATATTTAATGATAAAAATATTAATTTTGTCACAATAACAATAGTAACAAGTGCAATAGTGACAAAATATATTCTTAAGTTGTCACTGATGGCTATTAGTGACAAGTTTATGGAACTTAAGTTGTCACTATTGACAATTAGTGACACCCTTTCAGTGACAACCTAGTGATAATAAATATTGTCACTATGATTTAGTGACAACTTTTTAGTTGTCACTTTTGGGGTATCAATAAATGTCAATAGTGATAACTTTTTCACATTTCTTGTCACTATTATGTCTATATACATCATTTTAGTGACAATATTTAAATTCTTGTCACTTTGTCATTTATTATTTTGTCACTAAAAATCAATTTTTTTGTAGTGCTTGTTCTATTTTTTGGGTTTTTTTAAATTATTATATGAACAAAAATGATAAATTGAAAATGCT
Source organism: Penstemon eatonii (assembly GCA_038501285.1). Taxonomy (NCBI): domain Eukaryota; kingdom Viridiplantae; phylum Streptophyta; class Magnoliopsida; order Lamiales; family Plantaginaceae; genus Penstemon; species Penstemon eatonii. Next base: position 877,539 of record JBCEGF010000586.1, on the reverse strand, counting down.
TAATTGTTTATTATAATTTAAAATTGTAATAAAAAATGACAAATTTAATTTTCATTAAGTAGATGTATACTAAAAATATTAAATAAAATTTGTTGATGTTAATTATTATTATTATTTTTCCAATCTACACAAAATGACCGATTCACAACGACAGATTGTGCAGGTCACTAGCAAAAAAGAAATTTGTGGCTCATATTAATTTAGCTAAAAACATGTGGCCGAAAATGTTTTCTCTCGTCGAACCGAAGGGTTGGGTTATCAAAAAGAAGAAATAAAAACATGTGTAGTTGTGTATAACCACTACGCAAGGAAGATTGACATTAATATCATGTACAATCATTGCATTAAATTCATTTGACTGCACAGATAATTAGTCATAAGCTATCGACTTTGGCGTTCCACAACCACAAGGTAATGTTAATTTGTACAATTTAATCATAAATTATGGATAGTGATACTGCTCTGCAATATTTTTCAATTTTCTAATTTACCCTTTTTATATAATGACTTATGAGTCAAATAACTAAAATTTCTTTCTCTTATTTAATTTGAACTCAATCTTCTCTTTCTTATTAATGTAGTACTGATATCTTTTCCTTTTCTCATACTATATTTAAACATTGAAATAAATAAAATTCTTTCATATCCTTTGAAATAACGTTTGTCACGAAACTCAGCATCATCTTACTTGTTCTTTAGCATTGTTGCATTCGTATAAATAGATTTATAGTCTACAAGCAATTAATTTCTAAGAATGTTTCATAAAAAAAAAAAAATTGAAAAATACAAACTAAAGTATAATATTTATTAATGAGATAAGAGAATTGTAATTGAGGGCATATTTGAAACAATTTTCACTTCTTTCTTGATTGTAGTACATTTAAACTTGTATGTGGAGATTCTAAACGAGTTTAGTAGAGTCAAAAAATATTATTTAAATTTGATTTGAATTTTCTCATATAGTTTGAAATTGAATGTGCACTTGATTTGATTGTTGCATGAATTCAGCTCGAACGAGTTGAATACTTTTGAAGCACAAATAACTTGACATTTACATATATTTGATTATTTTATAACTTATCTAATCAAATTTGAACAAGTTTTATAAAGTATCTAAGTAGGGCTTTTCTATGGTTAGTACCACTTGTGTTAAGTATTCATGAGGTCTCCCTTTAATTATCGTTGGATCATATTTATTTTTTAATATGTCATTCATTTTTTTAAGGGTGACCTGTGATATAGGTTATTGTACTCTTTTTTTTCAAGTCACATGTAATTAAGTCTTATTGCAAAATTGATCTCATAAGTATGTTGACTGATAATTTTACCCCATAATATTTCAGTTTACCAAAATAGTCCCACATCTTCAAATTTATTGACGATTTTAGTCCACCATATTGTCAAATTTCAGAATTGACTCTAATAAAACTACGTACGGACCAATTTGGAGATTTTACTAACTTCTATTATATTTACATAACTAATTTGATTTTTAAATAATATTTAAACATATATTTAAAGAAAAATTAAGAAAACATATTCTTTTCAGATCTAAAGTTTATATAATAGTAATATATTTAATATTTATTAAAATAATAAATTAGAAATAATTATAATTTAAACAAAAATTAAAAAATCTACCCCCATTCGACTCCCAGGCCGTGGTGACTTAGGATCAAATCCTGTTGAAATCTAACAAAGTTTGAATATCCACCTTACCTCCACACCCACCCCACCCTTAACTTATTTTTCATCGTTGGGACCATTTTATTTCATCAATTTCATCGATTTGGAAGCTTTTTGGCCGATTTAACCAACATATTCACTTATTTCATCGATTTAAATTATTTTTGACCGATTTAGCCCTTTTTTTTTAACGTTTTTGCCATTTTTAAACTAATTTATTCGATTTAAACCATTTTTTACCGATTTAATTCATTTATTCACAATTTGAATCGATTTTTTCATAAATTTCATCGATTTGAACGGTTTTTGACCAAGTTTACTCATTTTTTCACTAATTTCAGCGATTTACATTGTTTTTAACCGACTTAGTCCATTTTTCATCGTTTTCGCTCATTTTCCCACTAATTTCATGGATTTAAACTATTTTTGACCGAGTTAACTCATTTCTTTATTGTTTGAATCGATTTGAATGATATATGACTGATTTAATTAATTTTTTCCCTAATTTTATCGTTTGAAATTGATTTTGACCGATTTAGCCTATATTTTCACCGTTTTCCATGAATTTCATCGATTTAAACCGTCTACGACCGATTTAGCTTATATATTCACAACTTACATCGATTTTTGCACTAGTTTCATCAATTTATACCATTTTTTATCGATTTAACACGCCTTTTAACTTATTTCAATGATTTAAATTATTTTTAACCGATTTAGCCCTTTTCACTGCTTTCTTTCGTTTTTTCACTAATTTCCATCGATTTAAACCACTTTTTTTTTTTTACCAATTTAACTTAATTATTCACCATTTGCATCGATTTTTTCACTAATTTTATCGGTTTTAATATTTCTTTTAACAATTTAATCAATTTTTCATTAATTTCATCCATCGTTATTGATCAATTTAACCTATTTTTTTCCGATTTGATCATTTTTAAAATTGATCTCATCGATTTTAAATATTTTTGACAGATCTGACTCGTTTATGTAACGTTTGCATCCATTTTTCTCACTAATTTCAACGATTTGAACGGTTTTTTTTTACTGATATAACCAATTTTTCACTACTTTCATATATTTGAATGGTTTTTCACCGATGTAACCTATCTATTCACTAATTTATCGATTTAAATTAATTTTGACCGATTTAACCAATTTTTCACCATTTTATAGTGAAAAATTAGGTTATAGCAGTCAAAAACAATTTAAAGCTATAAATTAATGAAAAATTGGGTTAAATTGGTCAAACCATTCAAAACGATGAAATTAGTAAAAAAAAATGGAAAAATCCGTTCAAATTGATTAAATTAGTGAAAAAATCGATGCAAACTGCGAAAAAATAAATTAAATCGGTAAAAAATGGCTTAAATCGATATAATTAGTGAAAAACGAAATAAAACAATGAAAAAAACGGACCGATCAAATACTTTAAATCGATGAAATAAGTTAAAATACGAGTTAATTCGGTAAGAAAGAGTACAAATCGATGAAATTAGTGAAAAAATAGTTGCAAATGGTGAATAAATGAGTTAAAACGGTCAGAAATGGTTTGAATCGATGAAATTAATGGAAAAATGGGCGAAAACGTTGAATAAATAGGTTAAATCGGTCAAAAGCAATTTAAACAGATAAAATTAGTCAAAAACCATTCAAATAAATGAAATTTAGTTAAAAAATCGATTCAAACGGTGAAAAAATGAGTTAATTCGATCAAAAATAGTTTAAATCCATGAAACTAGTGAAAAAACTGTAAGAAATATGCTAAGTCGGTTTAAAATAATTTAAATCGATGAAATTAGTGAAAAATGGATAAAATCGGTCAAAAATAGTTTAAATCGATGAAATTGATGCAAACGGTGAAGAAATGAGTTAAATTAGTCAAAAAACGTTTTATATTGATATAATTCATGAAAAACAACAAAAAAATGAGTTAAATCGATTAAATTAGTGAAAAACAAATGAAAATTGTTAGTGGGTTTGATTGGAGGTAGGTTAGGGGATGGGTGGGTGGGTGGGTACGGTAGGGTAGGGTAGGTCCGGATTCGATCCGGGTGATCCATTTGCCACCCCTAGTTACGGCGTTTGGGTGGCGTAGGTTTTTTAGTTTTTTTAATTATAATTATAATTATTTAATTTATTTTGAATGAATATTAAATATTTTTATCAAATAATATATTATTTTAATAAATATTAAATAAATTAATATTGGTATATAAATTTAAATTTGAAAAGAATATGTATTCTTAATTTTTTTAGATTTATGTTAAATATTGTTTATAAATCAAATTAATTATGTAAATATAATATGTAAAATTTTCAAATTGGCCCGCACGTGGTTTTATTCGAGTCATTTTTGAAATCCAGCAACAATGTTGCCTAAAATCGTCAGTGAATTTAAAGATGTAGGATTATTTTGGTAACTTAAAATGTTATGGGGTAAAAGTGTCAGTCAACATAAGTAATGGCAAATATGAGAAAATTTATGAAATTATGGTACAAATTATGTTGGCCTCGAATTGTTTGGTACCAAAAGTGAAAATTGACATATAATTTAGTACCAAAAAATGCAATTTTCTCTTTAATAAAGTCATCTTTAAATCATTACCTTTTCTGAATGTAACATGACAGATTTATGGAGTTTTAAAGGGGACCTAATAAGAATTAGCACAAACTGAAACTAACCACAGAAAACCCCACAGTAATAGTATGTTTTGTTTAAGTTTGATGGATCCGTCTAGAATAAGATTTCGAGGGATGGAGAGTACATAAGATAGCATTTATCTTGGTGACACATGTCCCCTTAAAATTTAAGTTAAAATAATTTATTTTCTCAAAGACAAATTTACCCTTTTTATGAGTAAATTTCAACAACACCCCTTGTTTTTTTTCTAATTAAAAAAACATATGTTATTTTTATTCGAAAAAAAACCCTGTGCTTTTTTATTATTATTGGCAAAAAATATCCTTCTCAAGTCGAACTGACAACTTTATCCCATCAAATGATGAAAAAAAAATCCCCTTATATTAAAGTATTATCAATAACCCCTGACAACATTAAATTTTTGCAATAAACCCCTGTTATTTTAAAAAAATAAAAATTGATAAAAACTTTCAGATGATTTATGAATTCAACTTTAAAAATTTGACAAAAATCTTATCCCCCAAAGTTATGTATTGTTGCACTTTACCACCCATATGTACAAAATACACTTAATTAATATTATTTAATTTTTTTTCGTTGAAAAATATAAATGTGCCCCTCACATGAAATTTCAAAGTTAGTCACAACACTTATTACAAGTCCAAATACTTCGCTCATGTACAAGAACCAAAAATCCGAAGTGAAGTAGAAAAATATTTTATTTGTAAAGAGAAAGTAAAAAATGCACGTCGTGTTTTGACTAATTTACCCTTAAAATACATGTGAGGCGCATATATGAGTTTTTCGGCGATCGAAATTGGCATAAAATCATTTGAGGGGAAAATACAACGAATTTCATACATACTTATTTTATACTTTGGGTGGTAAAATTCAAAATATGTATTATAATACAAAAGATATTAAAATGATTTGATTTGTGTTAAAAAATTAGAACTAATTGAGACTGCCAAAAAAGAAAATCCTAATCATAAAATGAAAGTAGGGTTATGTGGGTACGAGGAATTGGGGCTGGGCGGTGTTTTGGTCTCGGAGGTGAATGAAGAGGAATTGAGTGGGGTTGCAATAATTGCAATTACCCCCTCTAATCTATTAGGTATTTTGTGCTCAATTGTAAATATTCACTTAAGAGATAGAAATGGTGACTTAACGGACATATATTTGGCACGTGACATTTTTCATTCAAAAACTAACGGTCGAATGAAATATATAAAAAAAAAAAAAAAAAAAAAGTTATCAAACTTTTGTATGAAATGTGTCTTTTTGAAAAGTTTGGTATGAAATATATAAAGTAGGCAGAAATTTAGTATGAAAAGTGCAATTTTCTCGATTTTTGTTATTGTTTTGGAAAGTGATCTGAAATTAATTAGAGATTAGAGAGCTTTTTTTAACCATATTAATTAAAGGGTTAATATGTAATTTAAAATATGTTTATTTTTTCTAAATGTCCGATGCCACATCATCATTGGATATTTTGACAAAAAATTGTGGTTCAGATTTGTTGTTGACTTTTTTTAATGGCTGAGATAGGGTATCTCATATACACTTATATTCTATAAAATCTTATTTTAGAAAGATCAAAGTTTGATTGGATTTCTATAATGCATCCAACTCATCACTTAGGTTCATTTGAAAATTTTCTTCTTTCTTTTTGAACCATTTATGCATCAATTGGATGTTGATATAAAATGAAGAGAAACTCATTTTCTACGTACCTTTTTATTTTAGAAAAAGCTCATTCTACACACTGTTCTTCTTATAAAACAATTTTTATATTCTTTTTGATGGAACTACTATATAGATATTGTGTTTTATACGGATATAATTATTAGTAATTATTCCATATATGCTTAAACATAATAAAGAAAATGAAACCAAAATTAATAATAATGCATTAAAAGGAGAGAGAAAAATGAGTTGGGTATATTTGAAAATTGTAAAAAATTACTCTGACGTTAACAATATTTGCTCCGGCGCTAGGCATAAATTTATCTCGTACTTCTGTACAAACAGTCGGTGATGATGGTAACAAATCAATGGACTGATTGGGCCGGGCTGGATAATTAATTTCATGTTGGATTTTTAAAACAGACAGTACCTAGACTTGGGCCCGTTTCTTTCAGTTTTCTATGTATGCTTTCATTTTGAAGAAATACTCGGAATATTTTCGTAGACGTTGATATTATTGACTTTCATTTGGAAAAAAAAAAGGCCTGTTTGTTTGGTGTTTGGGAAAGTAGTTTGAGAGAGTAGTGGAGGTTTGTGAAATAATTTTGATTTGCGTAATGTTGTTTGTTTGAGTTTTGGAAGAGTTGTTTGAGAAATAAAGTAGATGTAGGTTTTTTTTGGAAGAATTAGGTTGTAGATGTAAGATATGTAAGACTTTATGTCAAATCACATATGCTCTTCGTGACTGTGCTTGGGCGAAGAGAATTTGAGACTTTATCATCCTACCGACGCAATACTACGAGTTTATGAGCACAAACTTGAATTCTTGGATAAATGACAACTTAACCAAGTTAAATTTCAGCAACATTATTGCCCCCGAAATCGCGTGGAAAAAGATATTTGCAGCAACAATTTGGGCCATTTGGAAGGGCAGAAATAGAATGGTTTTCGACAACACACCGGAGAATCTGAAAAACATAATTTTCGGAATCAAACTCATGGCGCGGGACACTGATCACGCCTACCCGGAGAAAAGACCGAGTAACAAAGTGATGGAGGTAGATGTGAGATGGACAAAACCGGAACAAGGATGAGTCAAAATCAATACAGATGGCAGCGTACTTACAAGTAAAAAAGTGCTGCTGCGGGGGGCATTATTAGGGATGCTGAGAGTCAATGGATTTTGGGTTTCTCGAGAGGCTTGGGAGACGTTTCCATAACAGTGGCTGAACTTAAGGCTGCTAGAGATGGTTTAACTATTGCCTGGGAAAGACGATTTCGACGTGTGGTTCTTGAACTTGATTCTAAAATTGTTATCCAACTTATACAAGCGACATATATTTCCTCTCACCCCTTGGGTCGCATAATTGAAGATTGTAGACGTCTACTTGGAATGCCGTGGGAGAGCAGAGTTCATCATACCTTAAGAGACTGTATTCTTGTGCAGATGCCTTGGCTAAAAAGGGACACGAATATTGGCATAGTTTTAAGATCTGGGAAACCCCACCCCCAGAAGTTCTTAACTTGATTAGTGGGGATCTAATGTAATAGTTTAGTTTAACCTGTACGTTTTCACTACCAAAAAAAAAAATTTTTTGTGAGATAAATTGTGTAAGAGATAGGTTACTTTAATTTATGTCAAATCAGAAGAGTATAGTTCGTATAAGTTTTGTTTAGAGATAAGAAAATTGTTGTTTGTTTGAATTTTGAAAAAGTAGTTTGAGAAAATTGAGAGATGAAAATTTTATTTCAGAAAATAGAAAACATGTTTGTTTGGCATTTTCCAAACACAAAGTTTTTTTGAGAAACGTCAAACAAACAGGCCCAAAATGTTTGTTTAAAGTTTTTTTTTTTTTTTTTTTTTTTTTTTCTATAATGACACATTTCTTTTTGTTGTTGCTTTGCAGTATTGCAGACAACGTCAAAATTGATTAAGATTTGTGCATGTAAGAAAAACTAAACATGATTAACAGTATTTATTGCCTGATCCATATGATGACAAATTGACAAATATTATGTGAAATAATTTTATAAAATCTAATTTTTAAAATAGTCCCTTTAAATTCCATTTTGCATCTGATAATTTCTCGATTCTTCGATCATTTTATACTTTGTTTTGTATACTTGACTGTGTAGTACCAAAAATTCTGAAATTAAGTAAATACATTTAAGTAGAACTAATTGTTGGATATTTGGATCATGAAGGAGGATTGATGTCAAGTCCAAATAAGACATGGACTGGCTCACAAAAGACGTGGCCTTTTTGAAACCACTTGTTGGATATTGATTGGAAATGGATTTTCAGCCTCGGGTCCCATGTATTCTTTTCCCTTTTCTTTTTTTTTTTACTTTTTTTTAGGGACCATGTATTCGTTTTAAATTAAAATTTCGTGCAAGGTTGCTTGTTGTAACCAAAAAAAAAAAAAAAAAATTGTGCACGGCAAAAGTAGAGGGAAGGAGTACAAGTACAATTCATTGAGTAGGGTTAGTATAGTTGTGATATCATTATCATCTCCATGAAATCATTTATAACTCAAAATATAAGAAAAATTATATGTTTTGTCAGAAAAATAAACTTCAACAGAGCTCTTATATTATAAGATCTAGCAAAAATTATAAGTTCGACCTCTTATAAGAGGCCAAAGTTAAAATGTTAAATGTTAAAAACTCTTTTGCATGGCAAGTTGTATTTTTACTATTTTAAATAGTAATTCATATTACTTGTCAAAATGATAATATTTTAATTTCATATTACTTGCACGAAACATTTAATTTATCATTTTGGTTAAACAAATATGTTTTTGACTTTCTGAAATAAATTTTTCACGTCTCAATTTTCTCAAACTATTCTCTCAAAAGTCAAACAAACAATAATTATTTTTTATCTCTTAATACGCTGATTTGACATAAAGTAACATATCTCTTACATAATATATTTCATATAACAAACATGATTTGACATAAAGTCTTACACATTTTACACCTACAACCTAGCTCTTCCAAAAAAATTTACACCTACTTTATATATGAAATCACTCTCTCAAAATCTAAACAAATAACATTACGCTAATTTAAATTATTTCACAAACCTTTATTACACTCCTAAATTATTTTCCCAAACATCTCCTTAAAGATTTACTGCAATTCAAATCATGAAGAATCATTTTCGGAATGTGATGCAATTAAAAAAAAATCACGTGTTCACTATCTATCCATCACAATTATGATGTCCTTTTGTCGTATAATATAATTTGACCACTCACCTGTCCGGTCTGTCACCACACCCATGACCCAAGCCCCCCCCCCCCCCACCCCTACTATTTACATGTAATATCCATTGTCCAAATTTGAATAAAATAATTAGTAGGCCAATGTTCACCAACAAACAGTGTCAAATATTCAATCATTAATTTAGTTTTGAAGTTAGTCTAGGCTGCCTATTTATTGAAGACCAGCCTCTTACTAAAGTTTTCACCAACGAACATACAACACTAGTCTCCATTTCCATTTGTATACTAAAAAAATCATCAATCATGATTAATTGTACTTCTAGGCTTAGCTCTTTTTTGTTAGCAGTAATCTTCTTAACGTTACAAGAACTTCTTGTTGTTCTTTGCGAACCAAAAGTAGTACCATGTTACTTCATATTTGGAGACTCGTTAGTGGACAATGGTAATAACCTTTATCGTGAAACAACGGAGAAGGTTAATTACATGCCTTATGGTATTGATTTTCCGGATGGGCCGACTGGAAGATTCACTAATGGTCGTACAATTGCAGATATTATTGGTAATTTTAACTTATTAATGTTTGTGCTAGTTTTCTTTATTATTTTGACTTTTAATAGTATAATATTAATAGGAGTATTTGTTTGTTATATATATATATATATATATATATATATATATATATATATATATATATATATATATATACTAGGTAAGCATCACCGCGCAAGGCGAGGTGTTTGGTGCCCATAATTTGTGTTAATATTACTGTATTTGTGGCTTTTATGATTTCCATAAAAGTATATATATGTCGTAAACTGTTAAAGTATGAAACACCATAAAAACAAGTGCAAGGATAATTTATTCCTACCTACTAAACATAAATACAGAAAAGTTTAGACAATCATTCCATTATATAGTAAGATCTACCCAAGTGCGTTGAAAGAAGTAAGTGTTTCGTATTTCATCTCTTCGAGAAGATCAAACTTGTAGTTGTTTTTGAGTTTTTGTATGGGTAGTTGACCGATGATTGTACACCTTTAGGATATTACGTAAAATTTTCCACACCTCTGATATGAACCGGCAGTAGTCACTTGCATTGTTGATCCTATTTGCGCATCCACCAATAAGTGAAACACTTTCTTGCAAATGTTCTTTATTCCAGAACAAATTCCCACCACATTCTCCAGTCTCATTTGTATCCCCATTCCACCATATATGGTCAGACATTCAAAAATTCCTCCACTTGTTACTTGTTGCAAAAGTTTGAGAAACACAAAAACAGAGCTTACAATTCATTTAATAGCTAAGTTAAAAGAAAATTGGAGAAAACATTGTAAAAGAAATTAAAATGTTAGAAATACGGGGAAAAGCAGCAAAACCCAAATATCATGCCTTGGAAGAACAATGAAGGAACCTCCCCAAAATGAAAACTGAACACAGTACCATCATAACAAGTCTTCTGCTTGAAGGTTTCTTCTCATCCTTAGTTTTCTTAAATAGATACGTACCGTAAAGCTGCGTGTAGCATCACGAACATCAAGCTTCTTAGATCTTCTTTACCTGTAAATCTAAAAGTCTTAAGATCTCCTTAAAACACAAAGAACTATATACAAATTAAGAAATTCTCGGCCCAAATTAAAAGGAAAAGAAATTCAGCCCAAGCACAAAACACACAAAAATTAGGCAATACGACACAGTTTTAACCTGGCAAAAATAAATGAAAAAGAAAATCAAGTTTACTGTTCCTGAAGTTATCGCTTCTTATATGTTATTAATTAATATATGTATACAGCTGAACTACTGGGTTTTGAGGAACGCATTCCACCATATGTAAATGCAACAAATGGGGACTTCCTCCGGGGAGTGAACTATGGTTCAGGCGGATGTGGAATTCTTGATGAAACTGGTCGCCAACTCTACGTACGCGTACATATTTATTTATACTCTCATCTCATTTATTAAATGAACCAAATTAACCTTTTTAAATTATATATTATGCTCTGTTTGTCAAACCCCTGCCTCCCTCCCTCCCTACCTATTTTTTTTAACTATCTTTACGTATTTGTTTTTTATAAATAATACTCTGTATTTTCTCTATATGGATTTTTTCATATTCCTTGAAAAGTTGTTTCAAGAGAAAAAATACTTTTAATATCAAATTTTATTTCAAAAAACACATTTGATATCAAATTTTAAAAAAATAAATACATTTCATACCACGATTCACAACCTCTTGATACCTTTATTATTGCGGTTAATTTTCGGACGGAATTCAGCATGTCCCACTCACATGTTCGTTAAGTTAACAATGAGAGAGAAAACATGCATGTATTTTAAAGACCGAATAACGGGCATGTGAGTGACACTTGCTGAATTCCGCCAAAAAATTGACGTCGAAACTAAGAGGATATGAATTATGATATAAATATATTTTATTTAAAAACTTGATATCATATGGTTTTTTGAACTAGTAGTTTTAATTTTGTGTTGAATTCACTGAAAAAACACATTATTGAATTAAATAAAATGTGGTAAACTCTGCAATAAATTAAATAAAGTAGTATCGCTGACTAATGTGTTCGACTGAGAAAGTTTGACTGGATAAGTAACTGAGACCAATTATTGACCTTAAAATATTTATACTTAATTATATCTTAAAAACTTAGTACATAATGCGTTAACTCATATACAAAAAATAAATAATTTCTTAATAAATAACTATTTTATTATCAAGAAAAATAAATAACTATTTTAAAAATAAAGAAATACTCCCTCCGTCCCATTAATCTTTATCCCTTGGTACCGTTGACCAGTCAACTTGACTAAATTTCAAAAAATTATGATAAATAATTTAATTTATATATTTAACTAATAATTTGATAATATCGTATGACACTATGTATATTAATATTTAAAATGTTTAATACGCCAAAAATATTAATAATTTAAAATGATAAGTCACTTAAAAGATTGAAAAGTTTGACCGGGCACTGTAGCTAATGGAGTAAAAATAATGGGACAGAGGGAGTATAAAAAAATTTCAGTCGCCCACCCCTATCTCCAGCCCAGCCATTGGAGATGGCCTATCAATGAGCCATTTACAATAATATTGTCCTCTACAATATGCCAGAAAGTGGTATCTAATTTTATTCATAGTTTGGGCTAAAATATAATATTAATTGATTCTCCGATATCCCTTGTTTTATTTCAGGGTGACGTTATCAGTTTTAATGAGCAATTATCCAATCATGAGTCCGTGGTTTCAGACGTTGTTAAATTACTAGGGACTGAATCTCGAGCTAAGCAACACTTAAGCAGTTGCATATATTCAGTTGGATTTGGCAGTAACGATTACCTGGCCGATTACTTGCCAAGATATTATTCCTCAAGCAGCCCATACAGCCCACAACAATTTGCTTCACTTCTCGTTTCCCAATACTCAAACCAACTTCAAGTAATTAATTAACAAGTTAATTTACTTCAATTTCTTTTTCATCAGAAATTATTATTCTTTCTAAAATGTTGTTAATTTTTCTTTTATTATTTTAATTAGAAATTATACGATTATGGGGCAAGAAAAGTAGCGGTATCTGAACTTGGTAAATTAGGATGTATACCACAACAGGTGAGCACTTATGGCGCATCAGAAGGCTCGTTGTGTGTGGAAACGAGCAATAATATCGTGCGGATATTCAATGCAAAACTTAAACTTGTCATCGAAGATCTCAATTATAATCTTGGTGATGCAAATTTTGTGTACGTGAGCAACATTATAACTTCATATGGTATGACATGTTGAATACCATGCAGATTAATTAAAGTGGCATTATATAATTTGTTTGAATTACAAATTAATTAGTATATATGTGTATGAGGTAGATCAAAATAAAATTGATTTGATTTGATTTGATTTGATTTGATTTTCAGGTAATATTACAAATTTGAGTGAACCATGTTGTAGCTTGTCGATTGATGGGCATTGTCTTCCAGGAGGAGTAATTTGTAGTAACAGAGATGAGTACATCTTTTGGGACGAATTTCACCCCACGGAAGCTACAAATATGATCTATGCCAAACTTGCTCACACTGATATGTCTCCATTGTATGCTGCGGCTGATCTTATTCATATCGTCTGATTTTATTTATTTCATTTTTAATTTATAATATATATGCATGTTATAAAATTAATTAAACTTATTGGAATGTTGCTACCTATCTATTACTACTTCTTAATTATTATTGTGTTAATGGCAATTTACCCTAGCTCCTTGATATATTCATAATATTCAATTTATCTCCTTGTAATTTAAAAAATCGCATTTCATACCAAAATCAATCAACATTTTTCAATTTACATACCGACGTTAAATATTGGATGGAAATGGACACGTGCGTCCGTTAACTCACTTTAAAAAAAAAAAAGAGAGAGAGAATTGCACTTTTTATACCAAACCTTTACCTATTTTATACATTGCATACCACACCTTTCATAATGACACGTTTCATACCAAAATCAATCAACCTTTTTCAATTTACATACCAAATCTCCATGTTCTTTCTTCCTTCTTCTTTCTTCCTCCCCTTAGAAGAAACAGAAAACAGGAAAAAAAAATTAAATTTCATCTTCAAGCTCCACCTCCCGGCGTTCGTACACTCCTCCGGCAAAGGAACATACCTGCTTCTGCCAGAAATCCACTCCGCTTAGGACATCATGGACAACTGATAACCCAGGAAAACGCTTTTAATATTCGTGGCTACCCTCTGGGTAGCCACTACCTGTCATGTTAGATCACTTTTAGGGACGTTTTTGCATAAAAAGTGTCCCTAAAATCCCCCTAATATGGCGGATGGTGGCTACCTCAGAGGGTAGCCACGAAAATTCCCCGCAAGGAAAATGGATGTCAATTTTTTATATGGGAAGATGAACCCATGTTTGCAAGGTCAAAGGCAATAATCCCTGGTTTATTGCGGAAAATCAATAACTTAGAAGATGAAATCAACAAAAAAGATGGAGAAATTATCAAAAGAGATTGAGAAATTCGCGAAAGGGATGATGAAATTATGTTTACTTTAGGAGAAATTAGCAAAAGGGATCGGGAAATTAACATTAAGGATAGAGAAAATTTGAAGTTGAAAAAAAAAAAACATGTATGGTGGCCTCTGTTGTCTTATTTGAAAAATGTTGATTGATTTTGATATGAAATGTGTCATTCTAAAAGGTGTGGTATGAAATGTATAAAGTAGGTAAAAGTTTGGTATAAAAAGTGCAATTTCCTCTTTTTTTTTTAAGTGAGTTAACGGACACGTGCGCATGTGTCCATTTCCATCCAATATTTAACGTTGGTATGTAAAATGAAAAAAGTTAATTGATTTTGGTATGAAATGTGTCATTCTGGAAGGTATGGTATGCAATGTATAAAGTAGGTAAATGTTTGGTATAAAAAGTGTAATATCAATATTTATTCTTCTCCTGCAAGTTCGTTTTTGGACTAGATCTTATTTTTTATATATAACTAATGCAAGTTACCTTGATTCGATATCTATTTTAGTATGATCAATCTCAAATTATATATTCACACAGCGACTATTATTATTTCAATTTTTGACTATATTTTCTTACTATGTATAGCTTATACAACTTACTTTACTACCTATGTTTATTCTTCTCATGCAACTGCGTTTTCACTATATATATTTTTTCTATATAAAGCCAATGCAAGCTACTATATAATAGCAATATATATATTTATTCTTCTTCTTACCCCAAGTTCGTTTTAGCTATATATTCGTTCTTGATATCAAATGGCTTCCACTATCACAAAATGGATTTTCATAACTATCTTATATTTTATTGTGAAACCAAAAATATTAATTCAAGGTCAAAAACAAATTCCT
This sequence comes from Penstemon eatonii, assembly GCA_038501285.1. Taxonomy (NCBI): domain Eukaryota; kingdom Viridiplantae; phylum Streptophyta; class Magnoliopsida; order Lamiales; family Plantaginaceae; genus Penstemon; species Penstemon eatonii. The sequence continues at coordinate 862,398 of JBCEGF010000586.1, read as the reverse complement.
TGTTCATTTTTCTTTGGAGATTCATTATTCGATAATGGCAATAACAATTTGTTGGTTACACAAGCCAAGGCAAATTATCCGCCTTACGGTATTGATTACCCCGATGGTCCCACTGGCAGATTTACCAACGGAAGAAATATTGCCGATTTTCTTGGTTGATCATTATATATTTTTCATCTCCACCACATTATAATTTTTTTTTAAATCATAAATTTGGTGAATTTGTTCTAATAGACGCTTAACTAATTCATGCAGCTCAATTACTAGGTTTTGATAAACCAATTCAGCCTTTTGCTACGGCAAGCGGCTCGGATATTCTCAACGGTGTAAATTATGCATCAGGAGCATCTGGAATTCGCGATGAGTCTGGAAGCCATTTGGTAGCTAATATTAGTACTTAATAAAGTGTGGTTAAATCCGTTGCTAATCTTATATATGTTGATTATTAAATCTGAATTATGATTCAATTGCAATATTTTTAATTTTAAGATATAATGACTGATACAAATTAAAATGGTTGTTGATTTGATGTAGGGTGATCGAATAAGCCTGAGGGAACAGTTGATAAACCATGCAACCACAATCTCCCGCCTTGGGCAGTTAATCAGTCCTCCTAATACAGTTAATAACTACCTCAACAAGTGTCTTTACACGATTAATATAGGCAGTAACGATTACATTAACAACTATTTACTGCCACGGTTTTACCGGACAAGTGTTCAATTTACGCCTGATCAGTATGCAGAAGCCTTGATTCAGCAATATACTCTACAACTCAGGGTTAGTATATATATAATATTTCTACTTTCGAATTCCCCTATTTTTTTCTCATTGCGAATATGATGGAAATATCTAATTTTTAGTACTAAAACCGTGGTCTCAACAGTTATTTTTCATGTATGTATAATTTGTAATTTTAGTTAGCAAACATATTTTCTTACTGATAAAAATGACATATTCTGATTTCTAACATTTATAAATAAATAGCACATAGATCAATTAAACTTGTTTTATGCTATATCACAATGATTCTATAAACTTTTTTCTTTGTAACAGACATTGTACAACAATGGAGCAAGAAAGATAGTTATTATTGGGCTTGGTTTCATAGGTTGCATTCCTCAAGAGTTGGCCAATTTTCCTACAAATGGATCTTCATGTGTCGATTCCATCAACAATAATGTGCAGCTATTCAATAATAGGCTTAAGCCTCTAATCGACAACCTTAATACAAATTTACCCGGTGCACAATTTATCTACATAAACACAACCAGCATTTCATCAGGAGATCCTTCTGCTATAGGTACTTTTTCAATGCAATATGTTGTTTTAGGTTCTGTCTTACAAAATCTAGCCCAAATCTGATTGATAAAACCAACTTATTTTATCTCACACTTTTCCTAGACTAACTTTTGTTTTTCTATTTTGTCATGGCCATCATCATCATCATATATAAATATGATCCTAAACTGAAGTTTAAATGTTGCAGGTATCAAAACTGTGAACGCCCCGTGCTGTGTAGTATCATCATCGAACGGACAATGCGGCCCAAATCAAGTTCCATGCAGTGATAGAAAGCAATTTGTGTTTTGGGATAATTTTCATCCCACAGAGTTATTAAATCAAGTAACAGCTACAAGGGCATACAAAGCAACATTACCTTCCGATGCCTACCCAACTGATATTCGACATCTTGTGCAGCAATAGAATTCAAATATGTCATGATGTAGGGCCAATTAAGAAAAAAAAAAAAGATAATGTTTCATGCCTATGCATTTAATTTCATTAATAATAAAATATTTCATTTTCGACAAGCTTGAATTTTATTAGCATCTTCTATGATGTTATTTAATTTCATAGTTAGACACGAATTTTACACCAATTACTAATTATTATGCTAGACAGAATACAATTAATTAAACAAGTTCATAAGATTCGATTTTCTTACACAAATCAGTCAAGCATATTCAGCAACACTTAGATAACATATTGAAAGAAAGATGTCACTTTGATCGAGGTGATCATTGCTATCCTGTCTTCTCCAACCGAAATTCATCATCCGCAGAAATTGGAAAAAGAGAGATAGCTCTTTAGTTATATCATCTGTTAAAAAATAAGAAACATTTGTATCAAAAAAAAAAAAAAAAAAGAAAAAATAAGAAACATGTTACACACTAATTTGATATTGAACATGGATTAATCATGTTTTGACAAAAATCACAACTTAAGTAAGTATCCCAATTAACACTTTAGTCACATGGGACTGACACTCGGCACATTTAGTCTTGCACTTTACGATATTGCACTTTTGATATCAAATTGGACAGATTATGAACTTCAAGAGTCCAATCAATCAATCAAAATATGTTCTTAATAAAGATGAAGAAAAATTGAAAAGAAGGAAGGATTCTTACACTAATTGAAGAGACAAATGCTCTTGCCTAGGGTAATCTTGATAGTTTGGTGCATCAAATGGATGTGGATGTGGATGTGGATGCGGATGTGGTGTTTCAACTAGCTCATAAGCAGCAGAACTACTCCCGGGCATCAAATTCATCATATGCTGTTGCGCCCTCTCAGATTCAACTATCTACTTACACGTAAAGTTGTTACAATTTAATTAAATGAATTACACGTACTTTTAATAATCTTAATAATTACTAAATAAAGAACTTTAATTAATTAATTTATATGTACATCTAACAATTCAGATATATAGAGAGCTAGATACCTTTGCACGAAGGTACTGATTGTTGTTATGTAAGTCAATCTCCTGCTGCCATTATTTTACAATGCGAGCCAGGAAAGAAACACAATCAGGTAGCAAAGAAATTCAAATTTCCAGCCATGCATATATATAATCTCTTTAATTAATCATCAAATTTTAAATATGTTAAATTATTACTTACCCTCTTTTGCATATATTCAATTTCAGCAAATAGCAACTCATTCTGAAATGAAAAGTCAGATTTTCAATACATAGATATAATTGATCAACATAATATAATAATAATATTGAATTTATTATACCCACTTTCTTTGAACGGATTCTGCTGATTCCTCTTTCGACCTTGCTCTCCAAATTCTTGAGCTCCCTTAGTGATAAAGCCCCTAAAGATTCACCAAGCATATTCCTGAATCAAAATACGGAAACTCATGTCAATATTGTAAAGTAATTAAAAATCCATGTGATCGAACCAGAACCACTTAATTAAATTAGTTAATTACCTGTTTTGATTCTGCAAATTACTTATTTGAGCACGAAGTTTCGATGCTTCTTGTTGATAATACTGAAATTAAAATAATTATCGCAAAGAGTTATTGTGATTTGGAAACAATTAATTAATTAACATAAGTAAAGTCAATATCAAAGTTGAAATCAAATTTATTTATAGTACGTACCTGAGTGTTGGATTCAGATATAGAGCCATTACTTGAGGAGTCTGATGATGCTTTCTTGTACCTCTGAATGGTTTCTTTAACACTGCACATTGTTTCATGAATGCTAATTCATCAAAAAATTTAATATATATATTATATATGTCATTTAATTTGATGGATTTCAAAATGAATTGTGATTTAACAACCAAGATTGCATACACTAAGAAGAAAGTACAATTAATCTAATTCGAAAGGGGTATAGTTAGAGATTTTAATTAAAAAGTTAAAGAGACACTAATTTTAGTAAGTAGGAGTATATCATATTTACATTTTCAATGTTTATTCCAAAGTTAGAGAAATGAAAACAAAAATGTTATATAAACTCTATAATTAATTAATGTCAATAAGAAAAAGTTACTGCATGTAATAACCAACGGGCAAAACCCTCATTGATTAAGTCAGACTTATTCGGTATTCTTAAAATGTCTAAATAACAGTGATTTGATTGGATGTAGTGGAATTGAAATAAATAAAAGGGTAATAAGTCCCTCATTTTGCAGTCCTGCTACTACCTTAATTTCCTCGAGGGGCTGATTGGCTGCCCCTTTGTCAAGTTGGCATTATGATTGGCCCGTATATCTAGGGCGAGGTTTTCTTATTCTACCATTGGATATACCTTTGAAGTTGAACCCCAAATATTATATTACATCAGAACCCTTCAATTTTTTAAACTGCCATTCCCATGCAAGAAAAACTTTAGGAAAAAAAAAAAAAATTGAACTTTTTAGGGCTTTTTTATTGGTTTGCAACTCCCTTTCACTTCTGTTTCTTTCTTCTTTTGGGTTCAATAGTTTCAGAAGCTTTCTGAAAGCTTCAAACTGAGATAACACAAAATAAAAGTAAATGGGTTCTCTTTTAATTTCCCAATTCGAATCTCTGTGTGTTGTGATGTAATTAATATTACTTCTTTTTGCAACGAGTCAAGATCAAGAAAATCGTGCGTGACGTGACTAAGATTCTTGAATATGAGACAAATCTATATCGAATTTCAACTTTAAGTAAACAAGATAACCCATGTTTAGATCTTAAGAAACCAAGAAAACCCAGATCTAAATTCTCAATTTTACGCAATATGTACACCAAAGATTTGATCTTTAACTCGCCTGGGTAGTTTAATTTAGAGTTCTGTACATAGCAAGAGAAACCCATCAAGTTGAAATATTATGTTTAACACTAATAAAAAAAAAATGTTTAGAATCTACGACTAAAAAGAATTAAAGAAGGTGAAGTTTATAGTAAGAAATAAATTTTCGAAACCCTAATTTGGATTAGGGATTTATTTTAATAGACTAAAAAAAAAACCTGGAAAACATCAAATCAATATCATCTTTCTTGCAGAGTCCTATTCTGTTTACCCCTTGATGATGCTAATTAAGACTGATTTGCCATTAAGGAAGTACTTTCAAAGAGATCATATGTATATATATATACATGAATTGAATCAATGGACAAATCAGAAATCGACACCTTGCTAATACTCTCATACCCTTACAGATGTGTGTTTGTGTGTGAGAGATGAAGAAAAAAATGACGGAAAATTGGGATTTAAAAAGTGAAATCCCAGAAAGCACAGTGAAGAAAAAACACAAAATAGGAAAAAATAAAAACACAACTGAATCCATGTCATAGCTAGGAAGAAAAAAAACTTAAAATCTTCACTGTACGTACAGGACATGATTGTGTCTTTGGGCTAAAAAAATTACATGGCACAATACCTCAAACGGACAAGAAGGTAAAAAGAAAAGGTAATTTTAAAAGCAAGGGTTCAAGAAAGGATAAAACCATATATATTTATTTAGATCTCCAATTAAATTGAGGCCATTTCATTATCGTACCTGTTGTTTGAATACTCGTAGAGGCGACCTCTAGTTGAGAAGACAATCAAAGCAACTTCGGCATCGCAAAGCACTGATAATTCATAAGCTTTTTTGAGTAGGCCATTTCTGCGTTTGCAAAACGTGACTTGGCGATTTGTGGTGCTTTCGATTCGCTTGATCTCGATCTTTCCCCTCCCGATTTTCCTTTCCGGGGACATTTCTCTAGTTTGGAGCTCCATTTTCTGCACCCCAAAACATATATCTGTAACTAATTTCGTGTAGCATGATAGTATTATATATTGTTTGTATAGGTCATGATATATATTAGCAAAAATTTAATGGATATGAAATCAAGAAAATTACTACTTCATAAAAAAGAAGATGGTTGAAGTTATTGAGATCTAATTAATTATAATTAACAGCAGAAATTAAAATTAATTAAAGCTTACAATATTTCTTTTATCTGCTTAATTTCTCAGACGGAGGAAGATGAAGAAGTTAAACTGAAGGAAGGTGCACCTGGGAGGGAGGCTAGGTATGTATTTATAAAGTACACAAATAGCTTTAATTAATATGCTTCATAAAAATAAAATACTAAAAAATACTTTTTTTGTTGTCATTTTATTGCTAGATTATGCTTGTATTATTAATCAAATCTTTTGTTTTTTTTTTTTTTTTTTTGTGTGGTTTCTGGTGAACTAATGGAGCACAATAGAGGGTAAAGGAAGAAGCACTTATTCTTTTCCTCCCCTAGTCATTCTTTTTTTCTTTTATATTTAGTTATAAATTACAATAAATTAACCTTTTTTGATTCTTGATAAATTGATCAGATTATGAGAAGATTAGGGTTGGGTGGAGGATAACCATAACATAGGTTAGATAAACAGAGACTGATCAGAAAAAGACCTTCGAAACTGAAAGTGATATTTCATTAATGGATGAATGGAACCTTGACTAGGTTTATTAAGCTTCAATTTTTATGGTAAATTAGAATATCACATAAAGGGACCTTATCTTTCAATTAAATCACACTCACTTAATTATGATACTTAAATTATCATCTTTGTATTTCATTAAAAAAAAAAGGAAACTGCAATTTATCCTTGATGTTTCGTCTAATTTACACTTCGGTACCCCTACCTTTTGTGTTTGTATTTGTATCTTTTTTTAGTTCAAAACCTTTGTCTTAGATGGTTGTTAGAGATCTTAAAACAATGCAGTATACAATATCGTATGTTTAGTTTTACGAGATTGTACTTAATTTCAACACTTTCTGTTTGAGAGAATTGTATTTTTTTTTACTGAATTTTATGTCAATTTTTACTTTTTATACCAAATAAATGTAGATGGACATATTTTGTACCATAATTTAAAAAATTGTTTCATATTTGGCATTGCCATTAACTAAATTTGAATGTCACAACTAAATTGGTGATATAACCGTTAAGTTAGTTTTAATTATTATAAAATTAGTGTCATAACTTATACTAGCTTACGATTCTATCCTATAACATTTCGAGCTGGCAAAATAACATTTCGATAGAATCGTCAGCTAGGATAGGTTATGGGCACTAATTTTGCAATAATTGAAATCAACTTAACGGCCACCTCACCAATAGATGATGATTTTTAAATTTAGTTAACGACAATACCAAATGTGGAACGATTTTTTAAATTATGGTACAAAATGTGTTGACATGTATTTATTTAGTACTAAAAGAAGAAACCGACATAAAACTCAGTACCAAAATTATAATTATCTCCATTCTGTAATTTATAAAACTGTACTTTTAATTCCAAGTTCTTAAAATATTTGCATTTTTGGTACTACGCTTAATTAAATACCAATTTTTGTCCTAGGTTTTGTTTGAAACATTTCACATTTTGTCGCATAGATAGAGTTGGCTGAATTTTGTCCCATAGAATGCTATGTTCTTAAAAATGCAATTTAGTGATGTACAATATCAAAAGTGTTGAGGGGTCAAATCTTTGTGGAACTGAAAAATGTAAATTTTCATGTAAATAAAATGCATAAATTTATATATTTCCATGTGGTATATATGTAATTAATTAGTTATGTCGCGTATAGTTTATATAGCTCTTTAATTGACACAATTTGTTATATATATATATATATCCCCTCGTAATACATACATAGTATATATATATATATGAATACCAACTATCAAAAAAGTAATATGATGCCTTAATATTTCACATAATTTTTTATGTCCCCACTTGTCTGCTCCTATGTCACTAGTATCTGTTCTCTCTTTCTCACATAAACAAACTTCAACTGGATTGATCATGAGCTAGGTATATATGACAAAAAAGAAACTACTGCCATGTCCATGTGACATCCACTGATTTCATTTCCTCTATAATTTCCGTTGAAAGTTGGAGTTTCATAGTTTATATTGGTATGTTTATTACATTGCAAGTACGCACGGATCGAGCAATCAAGATTTGACCTTTAAAATATTTCAAACTTTGTTGATTCTTATATTGTAGCTGGATTTAGTTTTTTTTTTGGAACGAATCAAGGCCAAACGAGTTTAATAAAATCGAACATGAGTCAACTTAAACGAGTAACTTGAGACTTTTACATAGAAGAAAATGCATATCCACAACATTTGTAAAAACAACATTTGTGGTTCCTACGTACATTTTCATTTTCTTTGCACATTTCTTCCTTACAAGAAATTTCTATCATCTTTTTGCACTTTTGGTCGCATAAGACGATCTCGGCTTCATACTTCCAGTCTCAAATTGGATGAAAATGGGTAAATATGCAAAATATAAATAAATTAATTAAATCTTATTTTTCTACTCTAATTGTAAGTACAAATTTTAATTTGATTTTCATGCTAAGGCGTTTTGTCACAAGTCTTTAAAATGAGTTTTCGCCAGACCCGTGAAATTCAAGATAAATATATTCACAGGTCTACGCTAAAACTTTTGAAATTTATAAATTATTGATTTGATATTTACCGTCTATTTATTTTTTCCTAAACTCTATAAAAAAGACATTGATTTGACACTCACCACCTTCTTTTTTCTCCACACCCAACATCTAGAACAAATTCAAGTGAGGTTTCAACTTTTTCAAAACAACAAAACTCAACATCCAAAACCTAACTAGAACACTCAATATCCAAAACTTAAGATTTCACCAAAATCATTTTTTTTTAAAATAGGGACGTTGAATCGAATTTATCCTCCAAAGAAGTAGGACTTGCCGTGAGTAGATGTTGGCATTGGTTCATCAAAAGCCATATAATAATTGAGATGCCAAACTGTTGAATAAAGGGCCATAGGGTTCATGTGGTATGTCCACTTTTTGCCTTGCCATATGAACAAAAATAGTGGCTTCTAATTACTTCTCTATTAAAAACAAAAAAAATATCATCCATGAAAATAGAATTTGGCACGAGGCCGTGCCTATGTGAATCTTTTAATAATCGAACAGAAGCTTTTTTTTTTCTTTCTTTTCATTATTTTTTTGAGACGGTGAATATAATTATTCATTAACTATTATATATTAAATTCGTATATTTTCAACTAACATCAAATTATAAAGATAAATTAATTATAAATTCAACATATAAATTACAAAATGCTCATACAAGCGGAAATCGAATTCTAGACATATTGGTCTAAGGGCCTCAGTTTTGCCATTAAGACACAACTTTGTTGTTAAAAGAAGCCAATTAGTATTAGTAATTTTTACCAAGATCATAAGAGTCTTATATATCATATTTAGTACAATTCCGATTGAATCATAACTATTGTCTAAAAGACAAGCATGTTTAGAACATGTGCATTTCGTTAATTCTTTTTGTTATGTAATATTAGTTGCTAATTCATTTATTTTTTCTGCCTATAGTTAGCATACGTTGCCTGTACTTCTATATCATTAATTACATTGCTGGAACTGGATTTCAATTTGCGTATTGAATTATCAAATGCATTTTTGTCTTTTGTGTCTAATCAAATTATAATTGTCCATATCACAATGGGAAACATTTTATCATTGGAAATGGTGACTGAAACTTTCTAGTGTTATCTTACTGTATTAGTATAATATTGGATACCCTAATTTAATTTTGAAAAAAAAAAAGAATTATCTTTTCATGAATAATGCTTTTTTTTTTTATACATTTTCAGAATTATGTATTTTTTATTTTCCTTTTTAAGAAGTAAAAGGTATTAAATTACAGCAGGTTGACTTTGCAATGGACTAATAGTCAATATTAAAAAAATAAATTTATATACATATTTTTAAGAAAGGATGTGTGTCGTTTGATCTCTTGGTCAAGTAAAGAAATGGTTGTTTGCAAATATTTTCGAAAACCCAAAAATAGTTGCTTAAAGTAAAAGTAAAAAATAAGTATATTTATTTAAAAGCAAGAGATGTTTGTAAATATGTTAAAAAATAAAATCCTTTAATTATTACAAAAATACCACCTAAAAGAAGCACATCCTTAGCTGCTTCTTGTCAATATCAGAAACACCTGCTTGCAAACATTATCAAAGTACTTTAAACTTAAAAAAAGCAAAAAATACTTTTTTAAAGCATTTGCACCCCTAAAGATGTATTTGTAGAAGCTGTTATCACTCTTTCAAAGTACAACTCTCCCAAATTTTAGCTAGGTAAAGTGATGGATTTATTGCTCATTATAGTCAAAGTCAAACATAAATAAAAAAATATTAGAAATCTCTAACAAAACGAGACCAAAAAATTAGGAGAAATGGTGGATTTCATTATTTCATCCAAACCTATTGCCCATTTTTATTTTCACACGTAATACGTCACAAATATCAATATGAAGAATTGTTACACATGTAAAAAAAAAAAAAAAAATTTAGGATTAATCCAAAAAGATTGAGAGAATGAATTAATTGTGGAAATGGAAGAATTCCTAACGTTCAAAACTCGTTATTGGGCGCAACAAGAAAATCTTCATGTATATATGATGAGGACCACAATGATGCAACCAAATCGCAAGTGTTGATCATATGCGTGCTGTGCATATATATATGTCCGGTCCCAATGGCATGTTTAATTTCTAGCTATTAATTATATTTACTAAACTGTCCTACATAATGAACCTAAGTAATGCCATATTTTTTGGAAAGAAAAAAGGAGTTTTATGAAAATGATATTTTCGGGCATTAAGATGTACTTGCTTTGTAATTGGTCACTCTCATGGGTGTTACATCAAATCCCAAAGTAAGTGTATTGCACTTGCCATGTAGTTAGTTTGGGTTTGACCAAACCTAATGTGGGTAAGAATTTCCCATATTTCGCTTGCTTAGCTAATTAGTTGTATGCCACTTCATTGCCTTTATGAGAAACTTTCAATAGCTCAAAACTTGAATTAATATATATTATTTTTAAAGTTTATAATCTTCTTAGTTAGTAGAGTAAAACAATAAATTGGATAGTTTTCGTATTAACTAGCAAAAAATGCCAGAAGAAATAAGTATCCATAGAATCCTTAATTTTATAAGTAATAAAAACGTTGAAAATACTAGAAACAAATAAAGATTATAATAAATATATAAAATACTATTAAAAGCACCATGAAAACAAAAGAAAAGTACATGCCCTAAAGTCTTATGAGAACAATAATCTTTACAAGAAGGGGACCACGATGAACAAACCCTAATATCCTTTTGGGCAAATGATGTTGAAATTTGCAGGACATCAATGCAAATACCTAATCAAATTAATGCCCCCCAACTCCATTATCATCTCCAGCCTGCTCTTTTATGTACAATTGATTACCCTTGTTTGATTGAGAAGTTTAACTGATGTGTTACATATTTATCATCGAGATACGTGGATTGGGTTAATATGGAAATATTGTTCATATGTAATTACCTTTAATAATATCAAATTTTCTTCGGGTAGATATTCGCACAACATTGTGCATCCAAGTTCGAATTTCTGATGAAAAAAATACATATTTATGTTTCGACAATGTCTCGAAATGTATTAATCAGAATAGTACTCTTGAAAAATAAAAAGATACATTATGTTGATTTTTTTGAATTCAAAATTGAATTCATAGTCTCAAAGGACCTTTCCAACTACAATTTTTAATTACTCCAGTTGCCAAGTTATGAACAACCTTATTGCCGAGACAGGGAACCTTTTTAGCATCCGACGATGGATATTTCTGCTGGAGATATTGGTCACATTAATTATAAAATGTGACCGAAGTCCTGAGAGAACAATCCTATGAGAATTTTGGACCAAAAGCATTAAAAAAAAAAAAAAAAAAGCGTTTGAATCCGTAGGAAAAAAAATTGGTCCAAATTTCTTAAAAAAAAATTGTGCTTTTGATCCCACACCCCACCAAAAATTTTCTTTCAGTCCCAATTTTTGTCAAAGGCAAAATATAAATTCCTTTTTTGTCTCAATTATGTTTAGTGTCCTATGAAATTTTGTCAATACCCTTGTAACCCTTCCATCACCTTTTGGTCACACGGATTGTACCTAGTTTGAGAACAAGAAAAAGTTATATAATGATATTAAAATATAAAGAAGCAACAACAAATTTTCTTAAAACCGGAAGAAAAAAAATATCATTTGTACCTTATTAGATTTTGGTTTAAAATTTCAAATAAATTTAGGGTAAATTATGAATACCCCATCAGGTAAGGCATAATTACAAAAAATTTCCTCACGTATTGGGTATTACAAAAATTTCCCTCAATTTTGTCACATTCTTACAATTAACCCCTTGTCCCTATGTTCCAATTTTGCCTTATTTGTAATGTTTATAATATGTCATAAATTTTAAAATTTGGGTGTTAATTGTTATATCTTGTAAATATAAAAATAATAATAATATATTTACCACCAAATAATTGATATAACTTATAATTGCACATAAATTTCATAAATATTTCAATATATAATAAAATATAAATTTATTAAATTTATTAATTTATAAATAAATTCATTTGACTAATGTGTATACAATTTGTTCATGTTTATAAAATATATTATTAAAATTTTATTTAATTTAATATTTTACAATTTAAATTGCTAATAAATATTTAAATGGCTTTTTTGTGCAATATTTATTAAAACTTATGGGCAATTATAAATTTTATCAATTATTTTGGTAGTAAATATATAATTATCTCTTTTCTAATTTATAAGATATAATAATTAGTACCCAAGTTTTAACACTTATAAGACATACAAACAATAGAAATAACACACAAGGGTAAAATTGGAACATTGGGGGCAAGGGGTTAATTGTAATAAAGTGACAAATCTAAGGGGAATTTTTGTAATACCCAATACGTGAGGGTGATTCTTATAATTAGGTCTTACCTAAGAAGATATTGGTAATTTACCCATAAATTTGTTAGAGTTTATTTTACTAACTTATCCTTGTATCATTTTAATAGAAATATGACTGAAGAGCTTTATTATTTTCAATCTCTAAATAAAAATGATTGGATCTATAACAGAAAGGAAGTCTATCTATTAGTTGAGATCTAAAAATATTGCACGTATCTTTCTTTTGGTCATAACTCATAACCCATGTGTCTAATTAAATAAGATTTTGTGATTATTAATTGCCAAAATCAACTCAATTAAAGAAGATTTTTTATTAGTTATTGTCCCTACGCACGTGTCTAAATGAATAAATGCACAAAATAATTTTTCAAAAAATCAACATAATTAAGGAAAGAAGAATACAGCCGATAAGACCATAGCCTAATAGTAACACTAGGTCTTAGGTTCATTTCCCACTTGTGTCTTTTTTTTCTAGTTTCTGTTAGTCTTTAAAATGTGATTATATTAATGTTTACTCTTATGGATAAATATATAATTCAGTGCCATATATATATTAATGCATGTGAAAGGAGATCTTCACGAACAAGTTATGCACGGCACATATGAGGATCATTATGAAACTACAAGGGAAGCAGAAAAAATGAATGTCTCAAGTGAAGCTTTAGAAGCTGCAAGAATTGCCTGCAACAAGTACATGTCGAAATATGCAGGAAAAGATGCTTTCCACAATTGCGAGTTAGATTTCATTCATATCATGTTCACTTGCTCGTGTAAATAAATTGTTGTCCTGTGCTGGTAGGCTCCAAACTTGAATGAGAGGGGCTTTTGGGAAGCCTTTAGGAACCAGTGCACGTGTGGCGGTTAGCCAAGTTATTCTTTTGGTTCGGTGTGAGGATGTACATAGCCAACGGGCTCAGGAAGCTTTACAAATTACAATGTGCCAACAGTTTTTAAGTTTTCCGGGTTGACAAGTATCATCATAAGCAGGAAATGGTATGCTTATGATCTTTTGTTGAATCCTTACGTTTTGCACTTTTAGTCCCAACATTTGCATTTTCCAATCTTGTACAAATGTCATAATTTTGAAAATTTGGGCTCAAAACTGTGATTTTCTAAAGCGTGGAAGCAAAGTGCTGACGGCCACTATTAGAATTCTACCGTGTAATATAATTCTTTCAGATCCTGGCATATAATATGGCAAATAGAATTGAATTCGTACTGTTAGGAACTAGGTAGGAGCATATATGGTGCTCTCTGAATGTCATTTACAACACAGTTTAAGAAAGAAGATTGTCATTTTCCTTTCTTGTTTCTATGATTCATTATTGTGTGAATTTCAGGGGGTAAACATGGTATGAGGAATGAATGAGAGAAGAGAACAACACATCAATTAAGTTGTACAATTTAATTTATTCAAGTTTTACAGGAGGAAGGAAACCATTATGATTATGTTATGTGTTGTGTACCTATTAAAGTTGAAGTTTATACTCAGCAATCTTCTCCCATGATTTGCAGCTTTTGTCTTCGGTGTCAGTTTTGTACAATGCTAGGCGAGATATCTGGAAATTTAAACTGCCAATGCTTTCATCAAGAACATAAGCCTTCTCTTGAGCGGTTTTCTTCTCTTCTTCATTCAAATCCCCATAAAGCAGGCTCAGGTGTGGCATATAAGCTGCAATATTATATGATATAGTATAACTTAATTGGTGATCCTTTCCTTGAACAAATGAAATTGAGTATTTTCAATTTCAAGAACGGCTACCTATATGTATATATGGTACTTCTTAATTACGGAAGAGCTGTGCAAATTATTACCTGTGGAGTTCTGATAACCAAAATGACTGCAGCAACGCGCACTAGCATCCACCACCTGTTTGATAAAAGGTTCCAATATGAAATTAGCATTATGAAGTAGGAAGAAACAAGACCCGATTATGATTTCAATTCAATTATTTACCTCAGGGGTGGGATGAAGTAAAAGGTAAACGCACTGATAAAAGAAAGTCCCCGTGGCAACTTTCTCCACAGTAGCGGTGTACGCCTTGAGATTCTCACAGGCCTTGTTGAACCTGTCACGTGCCTCGTCCTCCGTCAGGCTAATAGCTCCGACGACCGTCACGTGCGGTTCAAACTGGGGCCCACCAAATTCGGATCGAAGACCCTCCATCAATTTCTTCAGTCGGGGAGTCAGTTCCTCCTGCGGGATCCCCCACACCGAATAAACGTCTTTCTTCACCATGGACATAGATTATATAGATTTGAAAACAGGTTTTACCAGAAGTATTTAAATGGGAGCGGTTGGTTTTGACTTTTGAGTTTTGAGGTGTTGGAGCTTAAGTGTTGATGGGAGGGTTTAAGATAATGGAGAATGAATAATCTCGTAATGTAAAACGAATATGCTGAATTTGGGGATCTGAAGATATTACTATTTATTTAATAGAAATGAATAAGATTCCAAGCTGCTATTTTTAAATCGTTTATTAGAGTTCAGTATTTTATTTTCTGGGCCATTAATTTTACAGAGTATTCAAAAATCACATGCTAAAATTTGGAATGTAAAAATCAATCCATTACCTTACCTTGGGTCTTACATGAAAATAAATAAAATAACAATCCATAATCAAACAAACACAAACATAATTAATTAATTACCTTCTCACAAAAACAACAATCAAATTCAAAACTACAATAATACACGTACACTTTCTTCTTCAATTCCAATATATAATATTCATAATTCTTCCTTTTTTTACTTTTCCTCCTCCACATTCTGCTGCAACTCACGATCTTCCTCCCTCCTGTACTTATACCTCTTTGAAACAAACAAATAAACACAGAAATTTAACAAACTCAATATGGAAAGCAACCAATAAAACAAATTCAAATGTCCCCTATTAATATTATTCCCCGCCAACCACCCTCCGCTCCTCGTTATATCTCTTGTGGCACTATTCACAATCTTCACTACTATCGTACTCAAGAAATACCCAATCGCCATCGAACTCCACAGAAAACAACTCGAAATCGACTTCAAGTCCTGCGGTAGTTGCGAGTAGAAAAACTCCAGCAATCCAACATAAGTAAACATATCAGCAATCCCGAATATAAAAAACTGAAACGTCAGCCAAAAAACACTAATCGGAATTGGAGGCATCAGCAACGGAATCGCGTCCAGCATGTTATGCTCCTTCGCGACGCTTTTCCGTTTCACTTCTACAATTGCGGCAACAGCCATGGACATTGCCGAAAGAATTAACCCGACTCCGACCCGTTGTAGATAAGTTATGCCTGTGGGGACGTTTGTGAATTTGCGTATGAAGGGGACGATTATTTGGTCGTATAAAGGGACGAGTATGATTAGGAAAATGATGGGGATGATGGGGAGAGAGGCAGGGGGTATTTTGAAATGTTTGGTGATTGTGGGGTCCATTGTGACGCCTTGTTGAATCGAGAAGGTTTGGAGTTGAGCTAAGCAGAGCGTCATTATAATTGTGCAGCAAAAGATTGGGAGCATGTTTAGTAAGATTTTTGCGTTTTCTACTTGTGTGATTCTGCAGAGTTTCCATGGGTTTGGAGTTTGTGTTGATGATTCAGGTGTTTGGATTGCTGCTTTGTCCAGAAACCTGGTAACATTAAAAATTTATCAATCAATATAAAGTTTTCAACAACACTAATTAAAAGCAAAATATATACCTGAAAGCCTTGGTATGAGGTAGAAATTCTGCTGCTTGGATTGCAGCTTCTTTATCTTTATTTATCTCGTAAAGCTCATTACAGTCCTCAGGAACCTGAAGCTTTCTATTGCGTATGGCTGCAACGTACACCTATATATATAATCAGGCCAAAATACAAAGTTATATATACATACATGCTATAAATTAATTAATAGTTCATCGATGTATACCTGTACAATTCCAGTTAAAGCACTGGTACTCTCATTAACGACATAAAATCGGTACCATGGTAACCCCGAAGCAAAGATTATCAACGCGAAAAACATAGCAATAGTACTAACAGAAAAACCCCAATCCCATCCTTTATGATCTTGAATCCAAACAATAAAAG
Source organism: Penstemon eatonii (assembly GCA_038501285.1). Lineage (NCBI taxonomy): Eukaryota > Viridiplantae > Streptophyta > Magnoliopsida > Lamiales > Plantaginaceae > Penstemon > Penstemon eatonii. The sequence goes on along the minus strand of JBCEGF010000586.1, from coordinate 845,751 downwards.
TCAAACTTATAGCACCACCTACGCACACAGCCATTAGTAGCCAATTGAAGAAACTTGATTTCTGTGTTACTTCTTTCGGGTCCTTATCATCGAACTGATCTGCACCGTGCGATGGCAAAGCAGCTTTCATTCCTCCTGATCCAAGGGCCACTAAGTATAGTGCCACAAAGAGAAGTGCAGCATTGGCTCCATTAACTTGACTACAATTAGCATTTGGAGCAAAGATGTTGCATAGTGGTGGCTTGAGTTTTGGGTAGTGTGCTTGCAGTGCTAGGAGTCCGAGTCCCTGTATGGAGATAATGTTTGTGAGTTTGTATGGGACTAAAACTGCAAAATTGTATGGTAAACAAATTAATTACCAAAAACTCGATGAATGTTGACATGAGAACGGTTCTGAATCGGCCAATATACGCATCTGCTAAGAAGGCGGCAAGGATAGTAACTATGTAGCTAGTGCCCAAATAGTTTGTCAAATGGTTTGCTGAATCTGCTATGTCGAAGTGCATAACTCCGGTGAAGTATGTAACAAGATTAACTCCCAAAGCCAATGTTGCCATGTTCTCAAAAGTAAATGCACCTAATTCAATTACAGTTAATTAAAACCAAATATTGCTATCTAGTTGACATTGAAAAATATACTACTTTGTAGCAGTGTTCCAAATTATAGTGAATGCAGTAATTACCTAATACAAATATAGAGCTACGAGTTCCACCGTGCTTATATCTCGTCGCAGTTCGTCCTTTCCAATCAACCTTCCCTTCAATAAGCTCTGCTTTATCCTGCATGCATATAACAAGTTATAGGAGACGAGAATGGCAAATTTGTTTTGTTCAGATCATTTTAAATGTTTTCGGAAAATCGGTCCTATTGCCTCTTTTGGGTTCAATTCTTGCTCGTTTAGGCCCATAGAATAGTTTTTATTATTTAATTTTCATAGGTTAATGTATCAGTTTTACACTTTTGGATGTAAATGAGACGATAGGACCAAAAGTGGAAAACTATTTCAAAATTTAAAATCTAAAGTGCAATTTTATAAAACGCAGTGGTCTGATCATGTGAAAGTAAGAATGCAGCTTTACCATTTTAATCTAGGGATTAATTCTTGAATCCCTTTTTGCAAGCAAGTGGAAAGAATGGGAAAAGATAAAGATAGTATTGAGTAATTAATGGAAGATATGATGAATATGGAGTGATGATAGATTACTCTTTATATATGAGTTGATTTTTGTCTGATATCCTTGTACAGAGTGCTGGAAATTTTAGCCGACTCTGAGAGGTTGATTCCATTGACAATTTCCACTGAAAATAAATGATTGAGAAATGCAAACATATATAAATAAATAAATAAAACAATAGAAACAGAAACGCCCTCATTCATATCCCACAGCTCGATCTTTTTTTATATGACCATTTGATTTGATATCTTGGAATTTCTTACCTATCTTGTAGCTTCAAAGTCGGCATCAACAGTCAGTTATATTGTAAGTTATAGTCTATCACTGTCACTCAAGGTGTGAACTTTAGTAAGAAAAACATTATTGTCTGACTTTGGACAACAACATTAAACTTCAGAATATCATTCTTTCGTAATCAAGTCCAAAACCCAAGGACTATATGTGCAGTATGTTTGTTGTTTGATTGGGTGGGTTTCGTTCGTTCAAGTCAATTCTGACTTGGGTGAGAATTTTTAAATACATTTAACTTGATTTGTTAACTCTTTCAGAAAAATTATTGAAAATGTATAAGAAAGAGAAGAAGTACCAATTATATATTGTAGAAACAGAATGCTTCTTGTCTTTCAGTGAAAATGTTCAAGGGCATAAATATTAGGAATCTATTCTTTGAAAACGACCATTACATATCATAATTGTGTTGTCTGTCTCCTTTCTTTTTTTGGTTTTAACTTTATTATTATATATATTGTTAATGTTAAGGTGTGAAAGTTACATGTTCTCTTTTTTCTTCTTTTGTTTTCCCTATGAAAGGTGCATGTATTATTATTATTATTATTATTATTATTATGTTGTTGGATAGGAAAAAGGATATGCAGATGATGACAATTAAACATTTGCAGCTTCCACGAATCAAAATTTTTATTCTTAGCTATACATTGGGAAATTGAGAAATGGCAAATATCAAATTCCTTCTAATTAGGAAAAGTGCAGACCAGAAGCCAAGACCAATTCCTGAAATGCCATTCTGAATATTTCTTAGTTTCCAATCTACAAAGTATAAGTTATCAAAATGAGTATAACCAAATCAACTTCTTGTACTTCAAAAACTACATAAATAAATTTGCAATAAGCACACGTCGACCTTGTTTATCTAATCGACTGAATTGTCCCTGTAAACGGTTGAATAGGGTGACTCGGGCAACTTTTCTCAACGGGTGCAAAATACTATTTTTTCCAATTACCAGGTACGAATTTGTGAAAAAAACATAATTAAAAAACTGCTCAAGCACAATGAATAATAAATATATAAACATATATACACAAGAATAGACTCAAATTCAACTATGCAAAAAAATGCTGACACTCTACTAACCTATGAATGAAGGTACAAACAAAAACAAAATCTAGCAAATAATCTCTCAATAGTTCAATAATGAATACTTCACGCGTAACACAATTTTCCCTTTATCAACTCCAAGCTTGGCACCAGTTATCAGCCAATGACCTGGCACATCTTGCGGTCCTTTAGACATTTCCGTCATATCAACAATTTTCACCAGCTTCCCAACTTGGCTCGAGCCATCCCCTTTCTCACTCGATGAGCCATCGAGCTTTTGTGTCAGATTAGATGGGCTATGATCCCATACAGAACGCCTTATCGTACACCCTGGTACTTTAGAGAAGAGGAGTTTAAGGTGCAATACACTTTTGGCACCAAAATCCCAAACACCGAGTTGGGCCCCGGTGACAATGTGAACCCCTGAGAGATCTCCAATACATGTGTCCGTGAACTCGATTGGTGCAGTGCTCACATGGGAAAATTTCTTCCATTTGATTGGTTCAAACCATCGGCTATCTTGCTCTTCGGGCCCATGCCATTTGGGTGCACCTATAGCCATGTGGGTGTCCCAATGAGGCTGGAGAATTTTAGGAAGAGAAACTAGGTGCTGTAAGTTGATGGATAGACGGTTTTGTTTTATGCCTTCTAAGCTGAGTTTGAGTCCTGTTACTGGTTTACGCCCCACTGTTACCTGAGATATCATAACACTGAATGTTATTAGAATTGAGTAATATATGTAGAGTATAGACATTGTAGTATTTATTATAATTAATTATTTTTCATTTTAGCAGGGAAAGAACTTCCGAACCAGGAAATGTTGGAACCAGAAAGGAAAATTTACGCAATTTCAATTTTCAAAAGGCTAAATTACATGTTTAGTCCTCTTAACTTTCGATCCGTGACAAATTTATCCTTAGAACCGACACATTTAGCCCTAACTTCATTAGATTTAATCTTTAGACTCAACATATTTGGTTCTATATCTTTAAGCTAGCATATGTAGTCCTCCACCTCTCTGTTTCAATTTTAAAGGAAAACTACTTGATATATAAATTTACTTAAAATAGTTGCTTGAAGTCCTTTTTACAAATTCATCAAAATTTGAATGTCAGACTAAATGTTCAAAGTGTCAAGAGTAATTTTATTTGACCAATAAGATGGAGGACTGAAAATGTATACTTGATTACTAGATGTGTATCCCACTGAAAAGACAAAAGGACTAAATGTGTTAGTCTAAATGATAAAGAATAAATCAAAAAAGATAGGACTAGATGTGCCGACTCCAAATAGGAAGGACCATTCTTGTAGCGGACCAAATATGCAATGTCGCCTTACAGAATAATGCGACCGAGAAATAATATTACCTGATCTGGGCTTATATAAAGCTTAGGACCCATTAAGCTGAACTGAAGAGATGAACATACAGGCTCTTTCCTATGCAGGTTGTTCTGTTCCGGAGCCCAAACTCGAGAAATTTGGAAATCTAAAAAATACTGAAGATCCTCGATTGGTGGCTTGTCTGAACAAAATGGAACTATGTTAGAAAATTTTAAATTATAAGAAAAGGATGCCTTTTTTCAGTAATAAATGACATGAATATCTAAGCGGATTTTAGAAATTCTGAAATAAATTCAACTTTACAGTTTCATACATTCCAAATATAACTCAATAGCACGAGCTAAGTGCTTTATTCCAGCCACTCCTTCGAGCAAAGAAACGATAGGCGTAAATGTCATATTAATCACATCTGGCGCTCCTTCTACAGACCTGGCCCACTTGGCATAGCTTTGTTCAAGGTCGTCTCCTCCTCTCCTTCTGAAAATTACTGTAACATCCTGCACAAGGTAAATTATCCCGATTAACTTTGCAAAAATCATCATCAAAGTAAAATGAGATCATGAAAAGTCCATTCAGGAAAACTTTGTTTAATACGAAGTATATAAGTACCAGACTTAATAAATTTAGTTGTTGGACTAACCTTGTCCTTGTATTTTAAGGCACCGGCGCCTGAATTGCCTCTTGAATCGGAGAACCTCTGGTCTCCAATGTCTTTTAAGTAGTTTTCAATGTCTGATGCTGACAAAGGTGATGATTGGTGCTGTCTAATATAGACTATATCCCTTCCACCAATTGTAGCAGAGGTAACAATATGGGTGCCATAGTTCTCAATAAAGCTGAGAGGGAAATTTCATGTCAGAAATCATATAACATCAAAATTAATCATGGTGTCAACAATTATCTTGCGTGATTTCCAAACGAATGTTATTCTCCTGTGGGAGTTCGAATATTGAATCTAAGCTTTTGAAATTCAAAAACTTAAAAATCGATAAAATTGCAGTTTTAGTCCCACCTGACTAGTCCTCGGAAGTTTTGGTAACGCATTTTACAAAATTACTCTTTGGGTTAAATTCTTAATTGAATTTGCACTTTTATTATTGTCGTCCCCATTAAATTCAACTTGGGACCAAAAGTGCAAAAATGATACATCTGTATCAACTAAACCATTTTATGGGACCAAAAGTGCCATTATGCAAAGCATGAGACTAGAATTTAAGATTTAATCTCGTGGACTAAAATTGCAATTTTTCCCCAAAAAAGATAACTTTGGTGCTTCTTAGAATATGTCAATTGAATGGAGATATTTAATTACATGATTCACAAAAAGATTTATGTAACCGAGTATTTTACTACTCCATCAAATAAGTAAAGTCTTAAAAGAAAACGACAACAAACTTTAAATAAGAGTAATAATGCACAAAGAACGTCATATTTAATATGATATCCAAGAAACGTGTTAAACATGAGTGGAATTTGAATGCCAAATGCTTCACCTTGCCAAGGATGCAGGATCCCAAGAATACGGAACTGCACGTTTGATTTCATCACGTAAAATTAAATTGGATTTTCCTAATTTGACCTTATACAGTGGGATTACACGTCCAACCATTGCGAGTGATTTTGTAGCTGCTGCATCAATTTGCCAAGAGCCAGTGAAATTAAACATGGCATTGAAGCTTCCAAGTGGTAAGTCACCAGGTACATTTGACTTTTCATTGTAGTACTTTGCCATCTGCAAGTTTAAGTATCATTAGTACAGCCATCAAATCTGGAATGCCACGTTGGAACATTAACGTAAGCATATTTTACACTAATAATCTAACCAAAGGCAGCCCATTTCATTATATTAGTGTAATGCCAAGGGGGTGTTTGGTAGCCCAGTAAAGATTATATCTGATTAAGTCACGCACAGATTATAATGGATGCTTGACTACTGATTCACTAGTTTGGTAGGCAAGATTAGGAGCTCAATCACTATCTTTAGATTCCAATTTCTAGCTCGGTCTTGACAGAATAGCTAATCTGTCAAGGGAGAAAGGGATTATAATAGAGCATATATACCGATCGGCCAGATTAACTTGATTTAGTAAGTCCTACGAAACGAAACATTGGCCAGATTAACAAAGTCAATCTGGTTCAGTCATGGATAATCCCATCCCTAAAATGACTCCACGGGAGCTGCAAGTTGCTATAACTACACGTAATAAAATTTTGAAAAGGAAAAATAGCTATAGTTAAGCATACAAAAAAAACACAATTCAAACATCTACATCTAATGTATCCATTTCTTGCATGCACAAACTCAGTAGTATTAACCAATAAAGTAAAGAATTAAAAATTCAATTAAAAGGCAAGAACAATGAAATGCATCAAACCCTTGTCAATTTCTGCCCATAGTTCCCACAACTCAAGCAAAAAAAGAAACTTGTTGTTTCTTTGACCATTCATTTGCAAAGGACTATCTTTAACCAAGAAAAAGCTTATAAACAATGAAGGTACACAAGATTCGATTTTACCGTAATATAAGCATTATCAATTATTCGAATCAAAACACATATAATAGTTTCACATCATACAAAAAATGGAGATTATCTGCACATTCAACCCAACCAGAATCAAGAAGTATGGGAACCAACAATAAATTAAGTAATGAAACACAAGTAATAAGAGAATCAAGACACAACCCTAATTCAAGAACACATAATACCCCAGCAAGATCATGTATGAAAACAATCAGCAAGAAATAGTCCAACAAAAAAATCAATTGAAAATCAAGAAGATATGACCTCATGAAAGCTCCAGACAGGGGTGTTCTCATCAGAACTCTGTCCTCTTGAGCAATCAATGTCAACAGAAACATTTGGGATCAAACAAGATTCAAATATTTCGAGATTTTTGGTTTGTTCTTCATTTATATGAACCAATCGAGAGGTAGGGGCACCTTTGCAGTAGAGCAACCTAATATCAGATGTAACGTCAAACCCACGACCCAGAGCTTGGATTGAGTTGCAAAGAGTGGTGATCAATGCATTTTCTGAACTGTTGATGTTATTCTTCGGTGATTGTAAAGCCATGGAAGAGTAAAGATTCAAGAATGTCTCATTATTATTATTATTATCAAACTCCTGGTACAGAAAGAAAGAAAGAAAGAAAGATTGAATCTTCTTGAGAGGTTTGAGATGGGTTTGGTGGTGGCGGTGTTGGTGGAGTCAAAGGTTGGACTTTGGATTCACAAATGCTGTCGTTGGGGGTTGTTTGTTCAAATTTGTATACCCTGGGGTGGGGTGGGTGGGTTGTGGGGGTGGGGTGATGAGGTGTTGACTGAAATACTATCAATCAACAAACGCGTTGTCCGCTTGTTTGGATAATCTTCAAATTGACCAGTCTTTTTAATTTTATTCCTTTTTTTTCTTTTCTCTTTTTCCACACTTCTCATCTCCTACTTTAATCTTATTATTAATAAAGGAAAGTTATTAAGGTCAACATTATTGTGCTAATTCTTTTCTAAGTTGAGTTAAAGTTTAATACTTAAAATGTGCAACATTATAAATTTTGTTAGTGCTCGTTCAAAATGTTGAAAAGATATCTAGTGCGCTAAAAATTACAACAACATATCATCAAAATCTGTTTCAAATATAGGATTGTTTCCACATGGACATGCAGTACGCGATTGGATTGGAAAAAATTACTATGAACTTATTGGAGGTTGCTTATTTTATTTTTAATCCTTAAATATTTGAAACATAATAGTTTTTGTGTAACTCGTCAATCAAAAAGAGTTAATACAAATTATATTATACAATCTGATAATATTTGACTGGATTGGTCAAACTGCAATATTATTTCTCAGGTCTGCCTATAAACTATGCAAACAAATATTCTCCTGAACAATCTTAATTTGCACACCAAAATTATTTGCAATTATTTACAAGTTAATTTGCAAATAGTTCAAAAACTCAGGGAGGCCAATGTAATTACCCTAAATCTCTCCCACCACCCTCTATAAATTACAAATCTTTTCCTTAACCAAATACAGAGTTAAATTACAATAATATGACCTCAAAATTGATTTACAAATTTACAATATAATAATGACACAATATCAATATTAAAATTATTACTTGATTACATAGTATCTCTACTATGTTCATAAAAACCAGAAGTAGATGAAGAAAAACCAGCATCCGTTCTTATAGTAGATGAAGTCGGAGTTTGGCTTTCCATAGAAATTCCGTGTATTTTCTCATGTTGGAAATCTTTCATGGCTTTAAACCTCACATCCCTCGTATAAGTGCTTCCCTCCGGAAGAGCATCCGGTACATCCATCTTCCCCTCAAGCATTTGCACTACTTCAGTCATTGTCGGCCTTAACGAAGGAGTTGCATTGGTGCACAAAAGCGCTACTTTGACCGTCCTTTCTATTTCCTCTCGGTTGACTTTAAATCCCAACCGTTGATCCACCAATTCATCTATGTTTTTCGTTTCTTGCAAGTGACAAGCCTGTAGAGTATGTACAATGTTGTCTTAAATTGTGTAATCTCAAAAAGAACGAATGCAAATATTTCATTTTAAGCCTCTCATTAATCATATACTCCAATTGATATAGAAAGAATGTGTTCTTAGTTACCCAATCGAGAAGGCAGATGAAATTGTGACTTGGCATGTAATTGTTGTTGCTTTTGCCACTGACAATTTCCAAAATTACGACTCCGAAGCTGTAAACGTCTACTTTGTCCGTTAGGTAACCCCAAAGTGCGTATTCTGGTGCCATATATCCTCTGAAAATAAGATGAATAGAAGAAAAGTGTGATTTTGTAATGAGCAATATAAATGTGGTTGAGGGTGTTTGCTCGGTCTTGACTGAACCGAACCGGAAATTAGGTTCACCGTTTTGTCAAACCCCGAAAATCAAACCACCCAGCTAGGTTTTTGGTTTATCCATAATAACTACGAATTAGAGTAAATATTTTGCATCCAAAGAAAGCAGATTAACAATCCAGAAATTTATTATTTTGGTCTAAGAAATTTTAAATGTGAAATAGAAAAATGAGTAATAAAATCTAAGATTTGCGATTTGACTCGATAGCCAGTCCAAAAAACCGAACAAAATAAAAAAAAAAAAACAAAATTTTGCAAACATGAAGCCAAAAAGAGAATGTTAAAGCAAAGGGTCGAAAGGAGTGTTGACCGAAATTCATAAAATGCGAATAATCTCACATTGTTCCTGCGACTTTCGTGCTAATGTGTGTCTTCTCGTCTTCATTAAGCCTAGCCAATCCGAAATCCGATATTTTAGGGTTCAAATCTTTATCTAACAAGACATTAGTTGCTTTAATGTCTCGATGAACAATCTTCAGTCTTGATTCCTCGTGGAGAAAAGCTAATCCCTTTGCAATTCCAATAGAGATTCGGAATCTTGTTGGCCAGTCTAGCATCAATTGGCTTTCCTTTGTATCTAAAAAAATGATCCAACACTTAGCTATATATTGTAATTTGACTGAAAAAAAGATTTACTTACCAAATAAAACATGGGCAAGGCTATTGTTTTCCATGTACTCGTATACTACTAACAACTGATCTCCTTCAATACAGCATCCGTAGAGCTTTACAAGATTTGGGTGCTGTAAACAAGAAATCATTCCAATTTCATTCAAAAATTCTCTGTTTCCTTGTCTTGATCTTGAGGAGAGTTGCTTCACAGCAATTACAGTACCATCGGGTAGTTGGCCCTGTACCATTTTTTCGATTAGAACAAATGAATAATAATAAAAAAAGAACATAGAATTACTGGTGAAACCAAACCAAGCTATTTGACATTCGGCTCAAGTTAGATTGATAAAAGCTTGACTTGGTTGGTTTCATTTTCCATTATAATTAGATCAAATGAATTATGAAAAGGAACATAGAATAAGCAAAGTCTCAGCAAATCGAGTACCTTGTATACGGGACCAAAACCACCTTCTCCGATCTTGTTGATAGTATCAAAGTTGTTGGTGGCAGCTCTAATTTGTTTAAGTGTGAAAGCAATAGTTTGCAATTCCAAACCTTCAAAATCTGTCCAAATATTTTGACTTAATGAGCTTCGACATAATTCAAAGCAGTTACCAACTCTTTAATGGATTTTGAGTACTTAAAAAAGAGGATGAAGACAAAGTTCAGAATGTTACCTTTTCCTAATCGTTTTCTGCGTTTTAAAATTACTTTCCACCAAAGGATGCCCAATACCGATAAAATAACAAAGAATGCCAAAACTGAAGCTATTATATAAGCAGCTACATTCTTGCTGTTACCATATGAACAAACTTTAAAATCTGCACAGAAAATAGATAAAGAAAAAAATCAAAGCTTTAACTGACAAAAAAGTTGTGAGAAAAAAAATGTTAGCTAGATTAAGATATATTTGTTAAAGACATGATGTTGACCATAGAAGATTATAGACTAGAAGGTGGGATATGGCAAGATTCAACTACAAGAGCATCCAATTATATTCATATTATTACATGACAAAATTGCAATTTTAGTCCTAAGTCATTGGACAAGCACTTTTGGTCCTGCGTTTCACAAATTGCACTTGTGGTCTCAGTTTTTTAAAATGTTTTCCACTTTTAGTTTTATTGCCCCGTCATCCATCCAGTTTTGCACTGTAGATCCCATAGAGTAGTCTCTATTTAGCACTTTTGGTACCATATGACTATCTAGGTTTTGCACTTTTGGGACCAAAAGTACAACTTTATAAAACACGAAACTAAAGGTGTTGAGTTCAGTTTTATGGACCAAAAATGCAATTTTACCTTATCAAATACAAAATAATCTTTTATTTCTCACATTCTAGAGAAAAAAAATTGTAATTATATTTGTTAATAATATGAAGTTATGCTTGATATATAAGAAGATAATAAGAGAATCACTAACTTGGATTGACTGAAATAGCTGATACTAGAGAACCATAATCTCCTCTATTAGGAATCCGAGTAGTCCCTTTACTAGCCCAATAAAATCGGATCTCCAACGTACCATCTGTAACCGTAACATTAGTGTATCGAACCACAGGCCTTCGAGCTCCACGAGCTTCATCTTCAATGTTAAAATCTTTCCAGACCAAATTCTCCTGATATAGAAAAAGAAAATTCAGTAAAAGTAATAAAAGTCACTTATATATAATATGGAGGTAATAGCAATTTACCCCGCCCCCCCGGGGTGATATGCATAATGGTGAATTTACCCCCTATAATCTTATAAAAGTTTCACGTACACCATCTCCCTCGCATTTTTAAATATAAAAAAATAAGGATTGACAAAACTACCCCTCTTATATACTATACTTTGACTCACTCAACTTATAAATTTGGCACTCTACCCCCTTTTGTTATTTAAAATGTGGCATTTTAACCCCCAAACACCCCCCGTGTTATGATAAATGGACACTTTACCCCACTAAAGTTACTTTTGTCTTTTTATACAACATTTTTCATGCCCACTCTCAATATCAGCGAGTGTGTTACACTCTTTGTTGGAAGGATGTAAATGGCTTCTTAAAATTTTTCACAGGGGGGTAAAGTGCTATTTTTCAAATCACAAGGGAGGAGGGTAATTTGAATATTATGCATATCACTGGGGGTATAAATTGGCATAATCCCATAAAATATCATTGCAACCTGTATGTATATGTCAAACATTCGTCTTCCAAGACTGTTATATGTGCTGTCATTTGTGAACAGAATTTCGGCAAACTGCAGGCTCACATTGTAACTCCCATTCTCCAAGCAATATTGGTAATATGTAAGTGAAAGAGGACTAAGGCGAGCTGAGCTGTACAAGTCGGTGAGATTTGCCGTTGGTGGGATTTTTATGGAACGTGAATTTTGGTAATTAGGTTCGTCTAGGAAATCGCCTGTGCTAGTAAAGCCCCAATGGTTAGTAGTACTTAAATATCTTGGGGAATCATCTCCTGAATCTCCTTCGTACTTAACTTCTCTGTTGTTTTCTTTGACAATTAAATCGTTCCCACCGCAATTAACATGTAAAGAACATCTATCTGCACAATCAGAAATGACATTCTTGATGAAGTTTGAGCAAATTATACACAGTAGTTGAGAAGCCACATGACCTTAAAGCCTAAAAAAAGTTTAAAGTAACATTCTTGGTTTCAATCTATTACAAGGAAGTAATTGAGGATAATTTACTTACATTTAGGGCAGACGACATCTCTATTGCAAGGAAGGATTCGTTGTCTGTTGAAGAATAGCACAAAAGCAGTTAGCCAGGGTTCTATAAAACTATTCTAATGAGCAAAAATGCATCTTACAGTGTGTTCGCGGTGGATGAGGCTTTGAACAAGTTTATGTTTCGGTTCCTACTAAAAGAAAAACAATTATAGAATGGTCAATATAATATTAAAAACTTAATTAAATATAACTGAAAAATATGAATTGCTCTTAACATGTTTGGTTGACATGCGGGTTCATCAGGGCCTTGCCAAGTAAAATTGTTGTAGGAAAGATCACTGCATACAATCAGTGTTTCAAAGTATCATCATCTGGAGATCGGAAATATTTAAAACTCATTTTGGAGTTCAATTTATTTTATTTATTTTTATAACAACTTTACAGAAAAACATACATATTGCTTCCGTCCCTCAATAGAGTATCTGGAACGTTCCCTGTCAGCATGTTGCCACTCACAAACCTATTTACAAGAATTTCATGTACTTACTATGTCAAACTTTCATAATATAAAACTATAGACAAGAACCTTAAGTTATTTGAACTTACACAAGTTTCAAATTTCTCGCGATGTTATTTGGAATCACTCCCATTAACCTATTGAAACTGACATCCCTGTTGATGTCACGAATGTAAACAATGAGTAAAAATTGAATTTTCATAAATATTTTGTTACATTTCTTTTATTATTTGATTCTGAATTTTAGTTTGGATACTTACAGCATGATCAGAACTCTAAGTCTCCATACATATGATGGAATTTCTCCAATAATATTACAATTTCTCAACACCCTAATTCAAGAATGAGACATGTTAGTATCTCATAAAGAATGCGAATAGAAAAGAATAATTTCAACATGCATAGTTACTCAGCATACAATGTTATTAGGGCTGTAGTGCTCCTTATGTTTGGAAATTCCTGAGGCGGACCCTTTAATTCGCTGATTCTCCTGTATGCAGAAATTCAATCAGAATACTCTTTTGGACTATATTTGGTCCATGGATTTTAGTGAATAAAAGGCTGAGCAAAATGCTTTTCTTGCAACAAATAAATGAACATTGAGATTCATTTTCCATTTTCCTTAACATTTTACTCAGTGAAATTCAAGAACCAAAAACAGCTTTAAGCAGTTAAGTGGTAAACGAGAAAAGTAAAAGGAAAAGAGCCAATTGTATACTCACAAGTCAGTTAGCATATTAAGAAGAGATATGTTTAAGGGAATCGGCCCTTCAAATCCACTCGCTAACATTTCTCTTCATAGAAAACATTCAATGTCATAACCAAGATACAAAACAGGAAAGTGAGAAAATTATTTATAGTTTAGGATAGAAAAAGATATTCTTACAATTTGGTAAGCAGTTTCCAGTTCTGAATAAAATCGGGTATTCGTCCAGTGAAATTGTTATCATTTATCCTACTGTAAAACAAAAGGAGAACAACTGAGCTTAATACAGAATTTCAGAACATAAATTGAAAAGGATAATAGTTATGCTTACAAGTCATTTAAGTTTGTTAAGTTTGAAAAGGACGTCGGTAATTGCCCTGTCAACTGGTTGGAGGACAATATCCTGTGTTTCAATCAACATTAGAATATACTGATCAAACTGTCATGAGTTGCACTTACAATATTCAAATTAAAACTTTTAGTACATATGAGAACTTACAGAGTTTTTAAATTTGCCAAATTCCCAATGTCAGAAGGAATCAACCCCGAAAAATGGTTCCCTTCAAGATTCCTGATTAGAGCACACAAATTAAACCTCTTACGCAATTATGCGAACGATATTTCAAAATCAAATGATAGTAAAAACATATGTGACGATTGACTTACAAGTATGTTAGGCTAGTAATATTTGCCAACTCCCTTGGTATTCCCCCTGATAATCGGTTTACTAAGACAGAGCTGCATAAAAATTCTGGCAGCAATATTAGTTATAAAACCAAAAAATTATTCAAATTTAAAACTAAGAAAATGTACGATACGATTAAGACGTACACAGAAGTCAACTGTGTTGAAGCCCATTCTCTTGGAATTGTACCGCTTAAGAGGTTGTAGGCAAAATCACTGAGAGAAAAGAGGTTTAGAAAATTTGTTAACTAATGTTTTCCGTTCTCACATTGTTTAATCATTAATTTCAAGGTCGTGGTGACGTTAGCAAGGTTCTTACACAAATTGGACATACGGGAGTCTCACGATACCACGTGGAAGAGTTCCCGGAAGATTATAACTCTTAAGTACACTACAAGAAGAAAAAAGATAGTAGTAATAAAAAAACAATATAACTGCAGTTAAGAATGTTAGTTAAGTAAGTAAGAGGTGAAAGAAATTATTACATTCTAGTAACATGGCAAACTGTATTGTTGTCATAATTGCAATTACACTCAACATAACCCTCGGAACCACTTGGGGGCGTTTGCGTAACCCCGACCTCCTCGACTTCGCATAAATCAGCGTTGAATCTCCAGTATCTTGCGCCCATCTCAGTTGCAATTTGTTGAAGAGCGTCCGCTGCAAAAAATCATATAAGAAAATTGGAAAAGAATGTAATCAAAAGCAAAAAATTAAGAAATTGAACCATTGTCCCTGTTGGCCTATTAAGAATCAAATAACAAAATAGTTCACTAATACCTTAATTAGCCAACAAATTCACTTTTTCTTCACTAATCTATCAGTCTTTTTCATCACCTAAATAGATATCACCATCATTCTTTCATTTTCTTGAGCCATTCATCCAATTTTGTTTTTGGGTAATTTCTTATATGTTTGTTTTTATACATTTAATTTAAAGCAAGATAAGTAATCTTCGAATTCATCCAATCTTGGTTAATGATAAGTTGATAACTGTCTCAAAAAAAACTGCATATTTCGTATAAGAAAGTAGAGTCAAGAAATTTCAAAAATTTACCAATCAGACTTTTCAATTACTAAGAAACCAAACAAGAAAAATTACTACAAGATGTAACCACTAATCTTTTAATTTTCTTGAGCCATTTCATCCAAAATTATTCTAATAATTCTTTTTTTAAAAAAAAAAAAAGAACAAGAACAAGATATATAATCTTTTACTAATAAGAAACCGCCAAGGCACTCATAGCGAGAGAGAGAGAGAAATTAAAGAAGTATGAATTGGTTACCTTCTTCTTGTGGAACTGTCTGCGATTCACAGAATTTGAAGAAGCAAAAACAAATTAGTGTAAGAACAATCCAACAAAGTAGAGTGCTTCTGATTCTGAACAGCATCTTGCAGCATCTAGATTCAACAACTAACACACACACACACACACAACTTTGGGGAGATTACAGTTTAACTTGTTACTACAATCTTAAACTAATAAGTGTTTGAATTTGAGTGTAGCACAAATCCAGATTCCGTTTTAGTATAATGTGTAATTATATAATGTGTATGAACTTGGGACAAATTTGAGTCGGCCCAAAAAGCAGGTGGATAGAGAGCAAACAAGAGAGAGAGAGAGAGAGAGAGAGAGGAAAAATAAAAAATAAAAGAGTACTACTACTAACTATGGAATAAGACTAGTTCAATATATATATATATATTTGTATTTCCTTTTTTAATATTTGGAAAAGACATGTATATATGTCTTTCTGTTTCTGTACTTTTTTTATTTCCTATTCCCATTCGAAATTAAACGAGACACGCTGGCTGGTGTGGTGATTATGTAAATTTATTATTACTACGTACGGTAACGGTACACGGTACAGTTGAGTTGCTTAATTTGACAATTTGTGTACCTGTTTTAGGGAAAGCCAGCCAAGAACTTTCTAGCGCATATTTATCCCCGTACGTCTTTAATCATTTAATTTTAAAAAGGAATTTAAATGTTGACTTTAATTCGTTAGAGTAATACTAAAATGATCCTGCATTAATAAAATAATTTAATAGATGGATGGATTTTGCCTAACAACTTCCCGCACCAATTATATATCATTCTTTAGGAAAACCTAAAAAAATACTATACTACATTTTAGATTACTGGCAAATTGATAACAACAACTGAACAAAGCAAATTATAACTAAATAACTAACGACTAATTAGAATTACAAAGACAAAAAAAAAAAAAAAAAAAGGGCAAATAACTTATAATTAGACTATTATGAAATTAAAAAGACACTCACATATTTTTAGAATCCGAACTCAATATATTTCTTGGGGTTTCAATTTTTGTTATTAGGCTATACTGCTTCATTTGCCCAATTGTATATCATTTTCGGCCTCATTAAAATGCATAAAACTCTTCTGCTTTCGCAAAATTTGTATGGAATTTCTCTCTATTATTTTTTTTGGCTTAAGATTTCTTTCTATTACTCCTATATTTTATTATTCTTGCATACTTGCCCACATTATCCATTATTTAGGGGAGAAATGCAAAATACTTCCATGTGTTATGCTAAACTTGCAATAAATTATCCCCGTGAAATTTTTATTGCGTCAAACTTCATTGTGCTTTCAAAAATCCTTGCAAAAAACAACCAATTTATAAAAAATAGGTCATTTTGGATCGACATATTTCAAGAAATAATTTCAAAAATATATCACGTGAAGTTGTAGGGGCCAAGGTTGAAATATTTTAATAATGGTTTCTTGAAATATGTCGATCCAAAAGGACTTATTTTTAATTGGGTATTTTTTACAGGGTTTTTGAAAGCACAAAGAAGTTTGATACAATAAAAAATTTACAAGTTAATTTCTTGCAAGTTTAACATAATACAGAGGAGTATTTTGCATTTACCCCATTATTGGAATCTGTTTTTTTTTTTCCAAATTTCACCCTTTTCTTTCTTACTAATGTAGCATAGTCAAAGTTATCTATGTTGTAATTGAGCGTCTAATTTCATATATTTCTTCATTTGTAATGTACACAATTTGATGCTTTAGGATCCAACCATTATTACCTAATTTTGAGTTAATTAATATTTTACCTTTACACAAGTGCTTGACGAGATGATAACTTAATTATAACCATGAAGATATATAATTTTCAAAGGTGAGTAATTTCTTAGTAATAGTTGATGCATGTCTATACATCCTCGGGCTTTTGCGTAATCTAATTGTTTCCTTGGAGAAAGTGAACAAAATTAATTATGCTTTAATTAAATGTACACTTCTCACTTCATGAGGAAATTGACTAACAAAATTAATTGCGTAATAAAATCGACGTGTAGAGTGTAAATGCATGTGTGAGAATATTTATAAATTAATAATAACCATGCATCAGTCTAACAAAATGTACACTTCTCACTTCACGAGGAAATTGACTAAGTGAACGTATTTTTGTGGACTTTGACTAAATTTTAACGTTAATGCACTAATTAAGATAACATTTTTAATCCCATTATCATTTAATTGGATTAATTGTGTCATGAGCAACTCACTGATATGTACTTTTCAATTAGTGTCCATGTTAGTTTGTTAATTACACATTGTTTATAATCCTAAAATAAGTGATGAAATTAATTTCATACTCCTTTTTTTTTTCTCTGAACTTCGATCTATATTCAAATATAGTATGATGGATATATTATCATTAGCGAGGTTGTATAACATCACTTTAGGTTCGCCATATTTGATTTTAATTTTGTATTTAATTATATATATATAATTGGGTTATTGACCTTTATTTTTTGGCCAAACTCATAATTCTTTGGATTACATTTTTGCTCTTATATTCTTATATATCTTGATTTACACCATGTAATGAAAACTGATTTATCATGTATTTTTATTTTTAAAATTTTTGTAGTTGCATAATAGATGAATTTTATGCAACTAATTTATAAAAAAAAACATCTTCTTTATTTAACCAAAAAAACATTGAACTATATTTAAGGACTTTAAAACTAAATGTATCTTATTAAGAGAATAAATAAATATAATAAAACAAAAGATGAATTAAAGATCAAAATTTGTTAAATGTTGTGGCCTTTTATGTATGTCAAAATCATACATATATAACAGATAAATTATAAATATATAATTATTTTTTTTTCCTGAAAAGCATTGGCCGGCGTACATATGCAATTTTGCATGGTACCATTCAACACAAGTTTTCTTCAAGGTTAATACTAGTACTGTTTGGTTGGGGGAAAATGCAAGATATATTTCAATAAATGATTTTTAAAATACTTCAAGTTGGTCCCTACAACTTCACGTGATATATTTTTAGAATTATTTCTTGAAATATGTCGATCTAAAACGGCCTATTTTTTACAAACTGTGTGTTTTTTGCAGGGTTTTTGAAAACACAAGAAAATTTGGCGCAATAAAAATTTTATAAGGTAATTTCTTGCAGATTTAGCCTAACACAGGGGAGTATTTTGCATTTATTCCGTTTGTTTGATAGTTATTTATATGTAATCAATGAAACTTATGATTTAACCCTATCGAAGTAATGATGGTAATTATCGTTTCTAAAATAAATCTCGATGTAATGATGTATATTACATAATAATTGTTTCTATGAAAAAAATCAAGTCATCTGGAATTACTTGTTTGAAAAAAAAAATCAAGTGTTATAGAATTTAAGCAAGTTTCTTTTATTTACTTTTATTAATAATGACGTCATAACTCATGTAATTAGTGATCAACAAAAAGACAAGGAAAAATAGGAATGACGGAAAACGGTTTGTTGGGTCCAACGAAAGGAGAAGGAAAAGTCTGTACAAGTGCTTTGACCTATGAAGGTGTCACGGACAAGTACACATTAATAATTCAAGAATTAATCCTTTACATATAGTATATTATAATAATCTCAATTATTTCATGACCATTTCCACACTAGCTAGCTACGGCTGAGATTGCCTTGCCGTTATATTTTTAAAAAAGGACTCCTCATGAATATGATTCTAACAAGTCCTTTAGCTACATGAAATCAAGTAACTTGAAGATTAGAAATATAATCATATATAATTAAGCAGGCCGCGCAGTATTAGATTTGCGTAATTATTTATGAGATCAGTTAATTAAGTAGGAAGTGAGCATGTCCCCAATTAATTTCACACCTATATATTAAACTGCTAGCTGCTTCAGCAAGCAAGCCTTTCAATATATAAAAAAGAAAAATAAATTAGAGCCCAATCGAACTACAAACCATGTACAATGAAAATTGAAAAATTATTTTTTTTTTTCCAACTATATTTAATGAGTCATGACATCGTCCCAGCTTTTTCCAAGTAATCAGTTTAGAAATACATATTTTCAAATTTCACTCGTGTACTCTTTGAAAAATCTTCGAAACTCCAAAACGGAAACTAAAAACAAGATGTATATATGATGTATCCATATTCAACAGTACTAAACATATTTATAAGATGCTTAATTAGAAATTAAACTCGTGGGCTAAGCAATATGGATTACTTAATTCTCGTGGGCTAAGCAATATGGATTACTTAATTAATAATTATATTACATATTCTATTCTCTTAAATAAATTCTGAGTTGAAGAATTCAACTCAACAACAATGCATGACTATTCGCCAGCCAGCCTTCTGGTAGTTATCCACCCCCTTCAAATTAAACCTTAATAATTTCAAACGGCATGCATAAAATCATTTTTAAGTCAAGATAACAGATTCAAACAGACGAATGCATTTCTTTTTCCTAATTGCAGATGCCTCTATATATAATGCCTTAAATTCTTCTTTTTTATATTGGATCAGTCCAGATGTCTTAATTCTTGTTAATCAAAAAGTTATACTTTATCTATCGATATATAGTTGACATTTTAGTCCTTCAATAATAAGACAAATTAAAGTATATGTTATATAAAGCATATAATAAGTTTGATACATTTAAATGAGAAGGTTGGATTAATTAATTATTAGAAGAATCAAATAATTAATCCTATAATTATAAAAAAAGGAGGAGGAGGAGGAGGAGGAAAACTATAATTATAATATTAATATAGTAGTACGTTCGTACGTACGTATTACTGTGATTTAAATGCAGAGCAGATAAAGTTATCCAACTGCTGCTGCTGATTTGTTTCCCCGGAAACTCTCCTCTGTAAATCGCACTGAAACAAAAGTTGGTATCCATCTGATTCTGGGCTGGTGGAGCTGTTGAGAAAAGGGCTACTACTTCTACTTTTTGTAATTTCACGAATCGGTTTATCTGTTGTCCTTATAAAGTTGTATGTCCAAGCCCCGGCTATAGCTCCGGCTACTGGGCCTAAAATGTAGATCCATAAGCCACTATAATTGCTTGACACAATAGCTGGGCCTATACTCCTTGCTGGATTCATTGAGGCCCCTGATATAGGCCTGCAGCCCACAAATGTAAAACAAAAGACCCAGTAAAGTAAACAAGCATTTGACCTTATTAAATTGTACTCCATCTTAATTGAAAATCTTAACCCATCTTAACTAGACAGCACTCAACAAATAAAAAGTCTTTCTTTTCTTTTGGATTTAATAATTCACTTTTTGGCTTAACATATTGATTAGTCATATTTTAAACTAGACACATTTAGTAGTAGGAATTTTAGTCATTTATCTTTTCATTATATTAATAATAGAATTCTTATTTGCATGAAATTCCAATTATTTTATATGCAACTATCTATCTAATGAGTTTATAAAAAAGAAAATTTATGTTAAAATTGATAAATGTGTATGAACGAAATGTGAGAAGATGACTAAAAGTAATATATATAAAATGCATGATTTGCAAGACTAAATAAGAAAGTTTGTCGATTTCTGATCTAAATGAATGTACTTAACCCTGAATTTACCAAAACCTGAAATAAGAAATAAGTGAATAAGCTGAAAATAAATTTCTTTACCGGAGTATGTGTATATGATAAGATCTTATAAACATAAGAATTTTGTAATAAATATTCATTAGTCTCATCTTCATTATACGTTAACGGGAATGATTTATATTCGAACTTTTAGTTATAAAAAAAGAATAATGTTTGTATGTCAACAAATTCAAATCATCAAAAAAACAGAGGAAAAAAAAAAACTCATGAAATTCCGTCAAAGAATTTTGGGATTCTTGTTTGCGCATTTATAAATTGAGAAATAGTTAGTAAAACAAAATAATTAATGTAGGATTATGCCATACGTACCCAGCATATATCACATTAACCAAGACGGTAGCTCCAATTGCCAGACCAGCAAGTTCTCCAATCTACATGATCGATCGATCCATACAACTTTGTCAAATTAATCATCATATATATAAAAATTATACTTCTACTATACTATCATTTACAATTTCACCAACTTGGTTTCTATTCTAATCAAAATTGTTATACATAATCAAATCAATGCATACATATACGTTTATATAATAAAATTATTTCTTAAATCACAGTTTAATTTTTATTATAAAACTGAATACTTGGTTGATTTCAAAAATCACGAGATGGTACTTTAGTTTTGACACCATTCACACCTTTAAAGTATTACATAAATTGGTGTTTTACCGGTCCAAAAATCTAATATTATGCATCAAAATGCAGGGTGTCCCTATTAAATTATTATTGAAAATAATTCAAAAGCTTAATATATACTCCTTGTTTTAAAAAAGTTTGAATCTCAAGGAATTAATGTACTTACAGCTTTGGTGTCTGTGACGACTCCGGACATGACGAACATGAAGAGGAATGTGATTATGAATTCCACCACCAGAGACTGCAAATTGCTGCCAGCCGGCAGTGTTCCGAAGAAGTGGTCCTGCACCTGCTCTTTTTCAAACAATAGTCGAAGAGTTCCACTTGCTAAGGTTGATCCCAACACCTGAGTTAATATATACGCCGGTACCTAAACAACACCCCATCACAAAATAGTTAGAAAAACTATTATCGGTTTTAACTTTTAAATAGGTATACTTAAACGACCCATGGATCTCGATTTTCATGATCTGAACCATTTGAACCCGACTATTTCCCATTCTTGAAAAATATAATAGGAAAATAGACAATAGACAGTGGTGCACGTGTCGGATACAAACCTGTTTCCATGGGAACCTCTTGCAGCTGGCGAAAGCAATGGTGACTGCGGGGTTGAAATGTGCACCGGAAATATGGCCGACAGCGTAAATCAGGACCATCACTATTAGCCCCCACACCAACGCAATTCCTGGCAGTGTCACCACCTTCTCCTTGCCGGCGTTCAATACCACCGCCGCACAACCTCCGAATATCAAGAAATACGTTCCCAATATCTCAGCAATTAACTACGCCAAAAAAAAAAATATTTAAAATAAAAACAATTGAATTTTTATATACAACTATGATTAATGTCCGAATTAAATCTAATTTTATTCAAGAATTCTATTTTATCATGGTTGCAGAAATTAAAGTAATTAAGCTTTACCTTTCGTATAAAGGATGGATTGACAAAACAGTATTTTGAACATGCCGAGCCTTCATTAATATTGTTACTGTTTGATGCAATAATACCAGGCATGGTGAGATTCAAAACATCATCAGATATATCAACGGCCATTACTTGATTCCCAATTTGGGTTCCTGCAGATATCTGATCAGCCATAACTCTTGTACAACAAATGATCAAATTAATTTCAAGTGGGATTAGAGATTATTGGGGGGGGTTGAAAGAGATAATAATTAAGTAAGCTCTTAATTAAATTCTAAATAAATTACATTGTGACGAGAGACTAAGCAAGAGATTCTACAGTTTTCTATTCATTGAAACTGAGTTGTTGACATCAGACTTCTCTTTTTTAATTATTTCCCATACGTGGTAATGTAAAGTCAATGCTTTAAATTCTGTTAATCTATAGCTAAATAAAATTCAAAAAGAAAAAAAAAACGAAGACTAAGTGAAGAGGACACACCTGCGGCCATGTTCATGAATTTCATGTGTTGAAAATTTCTCCGGTACAATAATTAATTCTCATAGGTTATTTTAATATGATCATATACGTGTGTGTGTGTATATATTTCAAAGTGGCTGGAATTGGAAAGATGTCTTTTTTCTGCTAGAAAGAACAAGACTCTTTATTGATCTCCGTGAAACCATAGAATCAATCAAACTCGTGTAAGTGAGATCAACCCAAATTAAATGCTAGTATTGTGATGAACAAAATGAATGAATTGAATGCATATTTGGATAAGAGAATACTGTCAAGAATTACAGAAATTTTGAGAAAGAATATGCTACCATGCAAACCATCCTTGCTTCTGTACCAGAGAAAAAGAGTGAAACAATAAACAAGTAAAATGAAGTCCATATATGGCTCTCAATTGTTTCCTTCAATCAGGCTTGAAATTCTTGAGCAGCTAAGTTCGAACGTATTCAGTAAAATGGAATTATCTTCAAGAAAGAAAAAATAATAACAGAACTTGATTTTTACCTGGATTTCCACTTTAGTAATATGTTTTCACTAAAGCATAGATAGAGCAAGCGTTCTTGTGGAAATTACTTCATGAATTATTACAGCAAGCAAGCTGTTGCAAATTAACATGATGGACCTAATTAACAAGTCTCAATCATCA
This sequence comes from Penstemon eatonii, assembly GCA_038501285.1. NCBI lineage: Eukaryota > Viridiplantae > Streptophyta > Magnoliopsida > Lamiales > Plantaginaceae > Penstemon > Penstemon eatonii. Next base: position 822,190 of record JBCEGF010000586.1, on the reverse strand, counting down.
CCACTAAAGTCAGCTGGCATGCCTCAGTAACAGGATCATAAGCCCATTGACGCTGAAGGTCAAATCGTTTTCTTGAAAGAATTTTCGTGAAGTGGAGTTACCTGAACACGTGTACTAGCAGAAATAATTCGCAATAATTGATCATGACCATTGTGAAATGAAGTGTCTGCTAATATTTGCAGTAATGTAATACTAAGGGAAGTATTTCTTAAAAGCTCATCATCGATCCTAAATAAAAATCTATTTCATACTAGCTCAAGAACATTTAGGAAGATTTACGTATGCAAAACACTAAAAATATATATTTGATGGTTAGAAGAGTGTAATACTAATCTAACCATAGATGAATTCCTCGGACCTCTTTCTTGAAATAATCTGATAAATTCCCGGGGGATGCCATTCACTTAAAGTGGATGATCATGATGTGGAAATATATAAGTGAAAGGCTCAGAATAGTCTATCTGGCAACCAATTAAGCAGGTTAAATCAAGTTGGATGGAGATATTGACGAACAAAATATGATACCTTGCTCTCTTCAACTCTTCGTCACTAGTCTTAAATGGCCAAGGCCACCATTAATACAAGAATAGGTTTAGCACCAAACCAACATTAAGCCGTGCATTAATTGATATGCCTGAAAACACTCAAGGTAAAGTGGCGTTAAGTTACTTGTGTTTTGACTTAATGCATCGAAATAATTAAAATAAATTTATTTCCTCTCAAATTCAGTTGATCAAGATAAGATCTTTGACAGACCAAAAGAACATAGGTGAACGCAGAATAGTTAAAAAAGAACACCATCGCGGCAGAGGACAAGGTGCAGAGTGGATATAGTTAATTATTAAACTTCCACATCAATCAATGAGCAAAGTGTAAACAAGTACATCATGAAAAATTAGTAAATAACATAGTATCAGATATTGGATTATACTACAACTCAATTTAGAATAATAATTAAAAAATAGGCAACTTGCAACCACGGCATAACCAGATTTAGATAACTTCATAACTTCAATCCTACAGCATCACCTCAACAGTGGATCTACAAAACACATCATAGCAATTATCAAGATTGTATAAGATGGGAGTTCACAAAAAGTAGAGGTAACCTTTTTTTATTGTCTCAGGGAAGCCGAAAAAAATTGATTAAATATATTATCTTATAGCACAAAATGAGACATTGAAGTCATGACAAACTTAACAGCCAATCTCTTGACAAACAGAATCATGGACACGGAGAACAGGGTGTAGGGATTCTAAGGAATGTTAATAATAATATGCGAATCAATTAGTACTTCAATCTCGCACATCAATATGCATATCAATTAGTGATGCAAAATTGCAAATGTATGAAAATCAATTAAAGGAATGGGTGAATTTGTGAGGAAGAAGAAGAAGAAGAAGAAGAAGAAGAAGAAAAGGACAGGCGTAAGGCGTAAGGGGAATTTCTTGCCCCGTGCAGAAAAGAAGAGACGGTGGTCTTGGCTCGTCTCGGTCCTCATTTATGCTACGAAGAATAAGATCGATCAATTTCCATGAGGTTTATATAAGGAAAGAAATTAAGATAAAGGGGTTTAATTTTAATATAATAAATAATATCGTTTATATAAGGAAGAAAATATAAAAATATCTTTTTATATAAGGTTACAAATAAGATCAACGGACACATTTCTTCTCTAAAGGAAACAAATAAAGATATACTATTAGTGAAATTGCTTTTTATTTCTTTTGATTACACCCATTTTCTTGATATTTAGTAACATATAGAAACTCGGTTCAACAAATAAAATAATAAAAATATATTTTAAATTAATATATTGACTTAAATAGTTACATCATTTTAAAATAGTCAATTAAATAATCAAATAAATTCTCAACAAAATTTAAAAACACCCATTTAAAATTTTCAATAATGAATGAATTAATTTATAGTGTGACTTAAGGTCAAATTGGAGAATTCAACTCAGATTAATGGTCAACTTTGATTTTCGTCCTAAAATATATCAGTTTTCGAAAATTTCGTGATATAATTTAATATGTTGCCCCGAATTTCTAACCACCATTAATATTTCGACGGAAACTACTATTTAGTAAGTGTCACGTTTGCGATGCTAGTTTCTTAATTTATGTATATATATATAGGTTAAAATACATTACTTTAAGTTGATTTTGTTTATGTGGATAAGTTTATAATTACTTTTTAATATATTTAGAAAAAAAAAAAAAAAAAGTTCACATATCACCAACAACTTTTACAAACTAACCCATTTATTTAATCTGATTTAAAAAAAAAAAAAAACTAGCATGCATCGAAGCCCATCAGCCAGGAATCCCTCTAAGCCCATAAATATATAGGCCCAGTCAATATCAAACAATTTATCTATCTATCAAATATCACCCCGCCAACCAGAAACAGTATTTGAACCTGAAAACAACGTCTTCCTCCTTCCACTGCTCTGTTTCTTTCCTTTGAAAATAATGGTGTCCAAAACAGTAAAAAAGAAACGCAGAAAATCCTTCGAGAATTGGATACATCTTAGCCACAAGCACTGCCACAGCCGCAAGAGGACTCTGTTTAATGACAAAAGAACCCTTCCCCCATTGACTTGTCCCCACATGAAAACCGTATTTCTTGATTTGGATCATACATTGATACACTCCACTGTTGCCAGGTTGCACCAACCTCTAGATATCTACGATTTCGTGGTCACCTCTCCCATTGACGAAACAAAGATCGAATTTTACGTCCAGAAAAGGCCATATGTGGACGAATTCTTGAAATTCTTGAGCGAAAGATTTGAAATAGTGGTATTTACTGCTGGGAGTCAGAGCTATGCTTCGGCTGTTCTTGATAAACTGGATACCATGAATCTTATATCCCATCGTCTGTATCGCGACTCTTGTTCGTTAATCAATGGGAAATGTGTGAAGGATCTTTCTAAAACGGGGAGGAATATGAAAAGTGTAGTGATTGTTGATGATAATCCAGACTCTTATATGTTACAGCCTAAGAATGGAATACCAATTGAGAAATTCTATGATGATGATGAAGATGAGGAATTGAAGATTTTGATTAAATTCTTTCAAGGACTTGATGCATTTGAGGATGTGAGGGATGCTGTCAAGGTATATCAAGCTGATATGTATGGAGAAGATGTGGATGAAAGGTTGTGAATGCATGTGATGGTTAGTTTTAGCTAGGTTTTTTTTATTCTTTTTTGCTATACAGAATTGAACGATCGATTGTAATAAACAAACATGATGGAACGAAATTAACTAATTTGATTTGATTCGATTCGATTCGATTCTTCCAATGCTGCTGCTGCTGGTAAAATTTAACTGAGACTTGTTGAGAGTATGTATATTGAGATAGTTTTGTTAAGGAGGTGATCATTTTGGCTCATTCCTGTCAAAATTAAAGAAAGTCTGCTTAAGTTTTGTTTGGCTCACTTCTCACAGTGTTTGAAGGGTTTAAAACATAGATACAAGTTTGCCTTCAAGATTACTATAAACCTGAATTACTATGTTTGTTGATATCCAAATAAAGCAACAATAGATCCACTCTTGCTAACTTGTGAATGTTGGGTTCCACATAACAAAAGAAAATAATTACCAGGGTAAACACCACTAACGATCCCCTTTATCATTAATTTTTTACTTGTATTTTTTTTTTTTCTACTATGAATTATTTGTTTCACTTAGATAGATCATTTTCAGGTGGTGAAATCAAGTGTCAAAACAGTTTTATGAGGGACTAAATTAATTTAAAACAATTTTGAGAGGGACTAAAGTGTAACATTGTAAGTAAAATGCCTCTTATAAATGACCAAAATAAAATTAATAATTCATCTATAATAGGGCGAATTACAGTTTCCCCTCTTAAAGTATGAGGGTGGTATCAGTTATCCCCCTAAAGTGTCAATTGTAACACTTACTCCCCTCTGTTATAATTTTGTAGTATTTATTTCAAAAATAACTTCACCTATTTCATAAATAATAATTTCTTTATTACTTTATCGAAATAAAATTGTATCTTTATTAATTATGAATTTATTCATCTACCAACCAACATTATGTAATATGTTCTTCATTTATTTTATTACCTTCCTTTTTTCGATCTCAAATTTTTTTCTTCATTTTCATCTCATTTTTTATAATCGAAGGAAACAAAAGAAATGAAGAAATTGAAACATTATATTGTTTGGTGGATTGATGGACGAATTCATAATTAATAAATATTTTATTTTTTGATAAATGAATGAAGAAATTAAAACATAATATTATTTGGTGTTAAACTTGAAATTTTGCGAGAAATAAATTGAAGGAGAATTAATCAATATTTTGAATAATAATTCATACCAAATATAAATGAGATAATTATCACAAAAAAAAAAACTCAGAAAAATATAAAGAAAAAAATTGAGATAAAAAAATTGAAAAATAAAATAAGGAAAACAAATTGAAACAAAAATAAAGAAAAAAATGAGATGAAAATAAAGAAAAATTTGATACCATAAAACCTAACAAAACAAAATAAATGAAGAAATTTATACATAATATTGTTTGGTAGATAAATAAATTCATAATTAATAAAGAGACAAATTTATTATTTATGTAATGGGGGTGTTTTTAAAATAAAAACTACAAAACTATAACAAATTAAGATAAGTGTTACAAATTAGAGGGGTAAATAATACCCACCTTATATTTTAAGGGGATAAATTGTATTTCACCCTTAATAATTCACTTAAAAGTGTTAAAATGAATAGGTGAGATGGCCCATGCAGGTCTCGAACCTGCGACCTTCGCGTTATTAGCACGACGCTCTAACCAACTGAGCTAATGGGCCAGTTACGTTGGTACATATTTTCTAACTTATTTAACAAAATATTCACGTAATTGAAGCCCACACGTCACCGGATATAGAATTTAATCCGAAAGGTATTAGAGGTTTTTCAACTTTACTTTTATCATCAAAATTCAATTTTTCAGCGCAAATATAATTTAAATAATTCAGAAAAATATACCCGAAGACTTTCTCTTTGTGATCGGCTTCCGAATTCGAAATCGTGCCGTTGGAAAATTGGGCTTCTGATAACAAACTTTAGCTGGTATGTCTTTTTGTTTGATTTTTCATTATAGAAATTGGTTCATTTCTCTGTAATATTAATTTTACAATTATGTATTTTGGCTGAGGCAATCATAACCTTTTGTTTGATCCCAACCCGCAGTTCTGATAGTTGCAAATTCATGATATCTATAATTTTTTTTTGTGAGCCCTAAATTTTTAAGTCCAAATTTCGTATATAATAGAACTGTATAATTCAAATTACTTAAAGTTGAAATGCTTATTTGAGGTTTCAGGACCCATTGCTAGATTTCTTAGCCAAAGAATGAATCCCCATGGTAAAAACAATCTTGAAATATTTTTAGACCATGGGGAGGATATTTCGGTTAGCGAAAATTTCATGATCCAAGCTGAAGAATCTGTTTCTAGAGTTTCACTTCAGAAAAAAGGCCAGGAGAGTGATGAAACAACAATTTTTGAGAGCCAACATGATGTAAATGAGAAATCTCATGTTGAAATTGATTCAAAGAGAGACTCTATGTGCCTCAATATAGCCAAAACTGAAGAAATTGACCATGATTCTTTAGTTGAGAAGGCAGGAGATTTAACATGTGAAAATAGTGTTGTGCATTGCCATCACATGCCTCAATCTGCAGGGGAGTGGAATACTGAGGAAGAAGATCCAGTTGTTCGAGGAATATCTAGAACTAAGGGACGTGAATCATCATTTATTGCAAAGAATGAGAAACACTTAAATTCCTGTGAAGATATGTTGCCTAAAAAGACAGCAACTGATGATGACCAAAATGGAGATTTAGGTGCAAGGAACCTCAAGGAAGGTAAATACTTCTATTACGACACGCCTCTTCATGAAGATACTGGGATTTGGATACCTGTTTCTGTTCCTCCCATGTCAGAAAGCGATCATGAAGATTGGACCAGAGGTTTATGCTCAAATGGAGGATACATTCCGGAAGGAGACATGGGTTGGAGTCAATGCATTGGAGAAGACAAAGAATTAACCATGTGGGACGTGGTTTTGGAGATGTTGCTTGTCGCCCGTGGCAAAGTGAGTTCTCTTTCATCTGGGGATATCGGGCAAATTTCATGGCTATCGACCCACCTTATTGAGCAAACATGGAAAGAGATGGCTCAGACCTTGACAGAGGCTAATTTCAGTAACACTCAAGGAATTCTTGAATCAGAGCCAGCCAAATGGTTGCCTGATAGCACATCTTCTTCCTGTATGCTTTGTAGTGCTCGGTTTCACCCAATCATGTGCACCAGGCATCATTGTCGGTTTTGTGGAGGAATCTTTTGTAGTGAGTGTTCGAAAGGAAGGAGCTTACTTCCTGCAAAATTTCGCACTGCGGACCCTCAACGAGTCTGTGATGTATGCTGTGTGCGCCTTGAATCTGTGCAACCGTACTTAATGGATCAAGTCAGTCGCGCCTCACAGGTACCAACACATGATTTGACAGACTTGAGCACTTTAAGATCCTGGGTGAATTTTCCTTGGGGACAGTCTATGGAATATGAGATTTACAAAGCCACAAACACAATCCGTGGTTACAGTAAGGTATGATATCCACTCCAATTCTGGTCAAGTCTTATACCCTTGTATTTATTCTATGGCAGTTTCTATCCGAGTTACATGATACAAGCCTCTAGGGAATCCCATCCAACAACTAAGCTTTATTTTTGAATTAGGATGGAGTTGTTGGAATGTTTGTGTGTTGAATAACTTTTCAATTTGAAGCGCAATTTGTAATGTATTATGCGAAGCAATAATAACTAAGAGCACTGAATAATGGCTTCCCTCTGAAGTATATTAGCATCGAGAATATTTTGCTCCTCATTGATTGAGTGGATAGATGAGCTTACTCTTCACCTCATAATTTCTCAGGTAGGTTCATTGAGAGCGGAAAAGAGGATTCCAGAAACTATTCTACAAAATGCGAAAGGCCTTGCAATAATAACAGTTGTAAAAGTTGGAATGATGGTCACCTATAACATTGGAACTGGTCTGGTGGTTGCTCGTAGAGAAGATGGTTCATGGTCACCACCCTCTGCCATTTCTTCCTTTGGTGTAGGCTGGGGAGCTCAGGTTAAGTATCCTACTACCTAAAAAAAATCTAGAATCACGAGTTTCAATCTTTCTTTACTCTCCTTCGTCATTTTACCGAGAGACAATAAAATCTACAAGTTTATATGTTTTAATCCTTTTCCAAGTCATTCACGCTGTCGATAAAAATGATGGATCTTCCAGAACAGTAAACTATCCCTGGATCTTTAGTATGCTTTATGATGTGGTAATATCATATCTTTTGTTTGTCCTTGTAGGCTGGAGGAGAGTTGACTGACTTCATTATTGTTTTGAGAACAAATGATGCAGTAAAAACATTCTCTAGTGATGCACATCTCTCTCTTGGAGCTGGTTTAAGTGCTGCTATAGGGATCATAGGGCGTACAGCAGAAGCTGATATGAGAGCTGGTGACAGTGGTTTTTCTGCTTGTTACACATATAGCTGCAGTAAAGGTTATCCTTTGGCTGGCTTATCTTGCATCTTCAAAATATCTTTATATGACATTTCAGCTTCACGGAATTTGGTTTCAGTGTTTTTTTTTTTAATTTGGTAAATGGATCTCTTTATTGTTAACTCATTTGGAAGTAAAGAAGAAAAGGGAACCGAATTGTGAAAAGGCCGTTTAATGTGAATTTTTCTAGTTTAATAAAATTTAGGAAATATTGAAATTGATTGATTCAACCGAGGTATATTTGTAATATCCCCCCCCCCCCCCTCCTTGTATTTGTGATGCAGGTGCTTTTATTGGATGTTCTTTAGAAGGGAGTGTTGTCACAACTCGTGCAAAAGAAAATTCGAGATTCTACGGTAGCCAGTCAATAACAGCATCAGATATTCTTCTTGGTTCTTTGCCTCGGCCACCTGCTGCAGCCACTCTTTATCGGGCACTAGGTGATTTGTATCTGCAGCTTGAAGGATGAATGAAATGGTACATATACTCGTATATTTATAACAGTTATATGAAGGGTTGTGAATATCAATCGTTGGGCAGGACTACATTGTGAGAACTGAATTTGTCGGGAGGTGCTAATCTCAAGAAAACACGATTCTTGGTTGTATATAGTAAATTGATGTACAGTAAAATGTTACTGCAAGTGTGAAAATGGTGTGCATAGGGAAGGGATGTACAGTGAAAAGCTAGACTTTTATCTTTATATTCAAATATTTATTCCATAATTTGTTATATAATATACTGGGATAAGAGAAGGAACTAGCAAATGTAGGTCATAAACCATAAAGAGGTCGAAGTGTTGCATATGGAGTTCTTTCTGAATTAGTATTGATCTAATAATAAAAAAAAAAGGAAAAGAAAGAGAGAAGTTGGATTTGTCTGGTTTTTGACAGTATCACTTCCAGTTTATAAGGTCATTCTTTCCATTCTAAATTTCTATCGACTGAATATTTACCAAATTTCTTTTTTCAATTAACGTCATACTTAGGTTGATGTATTTTTTGTTTGATTATAACAAGTGAAGAGATGAAGAGATGAATATGTTTTAGACATGATTCAATTGAGTCGATAATCGAACACATAAAATCTAATTGTTAAATGGTCCAAATCCATTGTTCAGGCATTGTGTTGTGACCTTTACGTGTATAAACAAGCCTGGTAATATGAATGCTCCTGAAAAACATAAAAGCTTGAGGAAATGAAATTCATATGTAAAAAGTAAAAACCAATTAATCGATCCCAAAAATCACAAATGAAATTTAAATTGAAGCGTATAGAAATCTGGAATAATGGTAATAAGCCTGCCAAAATATTTAAAACTCCTCTAAATATAATGTGACTAACAATCAGAGAAGAACCCCTAGGAACAACATAGACATTGGACATGCTGGCCATACCAGAACTCTACAATAAAATTAAGAACCGTTTGAGATTCTGAGTACATTCAAATTACAACAATAATGGAACACACAAACAGAAATTGCTTGTATTACAAAGAAAAAGAATCAAAAGAATTTGAAATGATAGGAAAATCTGCCAAAAAAAGAAAAAAAGTTGCAGAGCCAAACTACAAGTGCTATTTATACTTTAATTTGTTGTTTCTTTTCAGGGCCATAATGAAAGAAAAAATGAAGGACAAATAGAATGAAAACCTCATCCTACTGTGTACTTCACTTCCCTGTGTCCCAACAATAGTGATTCCGAGTTCAGACAGCAGCCACATTCTAAAGTACCAACTCTTCACCTGAAATTCCACAGAGACAAATATTTACCAAAAAATGAACCAAACACGGCTACAAAGTCTCCAGCAGAAGCTCCAAGCAAAATGACAAGAGAAGGCAAACGGAAAAACGAGCTGGTTTATAATTTAATATTAATACCTGGTACTAGAATTCCCAAGAGTAAGCTCAAGATCATCAGGGACGCACTCATCGTGTATTCTCTCTCCTTCCCATGCTTTCACTAGTCCCATTGTATTATTATTGCCAAATGCAAACTCAGCTGAAATTGCATCCGACATTGGAACATCGGCCGTTTTATCATATCCTGCTGGTATAGCAGGAGAACAAGTCCCACTTTGCCCTGGGGTCCACATGCGAGACCCACCATTGGAAAACGGTTCTCTTAAACCAAATGTATTTGCTGAGACAAGTGTGAATGTGGGAGATGAAGACCCATCCTGTGGAGTTTGAACACCAGAAAGCCATCCCGATTCAGGTGGAGTTTGAAGACCAGGACTTTGAGGTGTAGATGAAGGTAAAAATGGGTAGTCCCAGTTGCTGTTTAGTCTAGGAGTTTGCGCAGAAGGTGAACTCAATGGAGGGGTGACTGGAGCACTTATAGAACCTCCGGGAATGTAAAGATGATGGGGATGCTTAGATGAAGCAGGCAGAGAGCCTGATGATAAATTTTTGAGCCACGGTATAAGAAAGTTTGGATCAGCAGGGTTATTCACATTGGTGTAATGTGATGAGACAGGGCTTGCAAAGGATGAAGATTCAGGGCTTGGATTAAAAGAGGCTCCTGGACTTGGTTGATATGAAGGGCAAGTGCTCACTGCTGCAGAACCCATCATGTCCATGCGTTCCACAGGCTTGCAACCCTGCAAAAGTTAGGAACAGTTGAGCTTAATAATGTCAACTGCATGATCATCTTGCTTCACATTTATCTCCATGACCATATTCTAAACAGCCTTAAGGTATATGGTACATAAAAGTTTATTACAGACTTTTTCAATATTTCAATATATTACTATACTTTAGTCCAACAATATGCATAATCTCTAGCAAATAGGATTTTTTCATAAAAAATGCAGGGCCCACGCGCGACTAATAAAGGCAATAAGAGACACAATTCCATCATTATCACCGAGAATCCAAAGGATTGCGAAACCCGCAATTAACCTAGATAATTGACCATCCTCATATGTCCCACTAGACCAAATTTAAAAAAAAAAAAAAAAAAACTCCAAAGATCAGGGCTCAAATTACGCAAAGGTTATATTGTGTGTTTCGTTCTTGTGCTATCACACATATGAACTCCAAAAAAAAACCATGCAACAATTTGAAATGCTTAAATTCAACCAATTCGATGACAGACTAAAGGAAAATATAAGAATTAAAATTATTTTTTAATGCGGGTGAATAGTAAGAAGAGCTTGAACCAAAAACATCAGAGTTTCGAATTTAAACAGGATGGATTTGAGGAATGAAGTTAATTAGTGAGGGGCATACTTGTCTACATATTATTTTCTCTGATCAGATTCAGAGAACTGACTGATACTTGGAGCTATACAAGTACAAACAGAAGGAAAAGTACATTGCGTTTGTTTGTTATTGATAGAGAGAGAGAAACTACAAAACTGTACTGTAATTTAGTAAATATCATTTTGACTGAGGTAAGATGAGAATCTTTTGATCCTTGCGCTTTAAAAAGTAAAATCACAGTCTCAAGTGATCTATCGTACGCCTAGAGCTGTAAGCATCACCTTGCCCGATGAATCTACACCTACAGACCTCACATGCGTTGTACAACACAGCAATTGACAACTAATCATACTTACCTTATTTTCTTCCAAATAATAAATAAATAAATAATGTATATTCTAAGGGAGTTCGTTCGATTTTCTCACTCCTATCATGCGCCGGATGCGTACACCGAAGTCTAGTTCTCAAAGGCGCTAACGTATCCCAGACGCATCCGGCGCATTTTAGTTAAAAAAGTGTTAAACGTATCGAGGAGATCTAAAAACTACTGCCTAAATCTACTGGCTTAAGATCTACACCAACTGCGCAGATTATCGTCAATCAGAAATTTCTCACTAACCTACACCACACCGGAAGTTAAATAGATCGTGTACCTGTCTATAAGTGGTGCCATCTTCTTCTACGATCCAGCCAGCTTCATTGCAGAGAGCTTTGAGGACTTCGTTGTTGTCACAGTGCTTGGGAAGCTTGTAGTTACCGTACATCCTCAGTCCGGAGAAGATCTTGGCGGCGATCGCCCGCCGCCGCCGCTCCCTGCGCTTATTGTTCTCGCGCTCCTTCCATGTCGGTAGCCTCGATCCCGACGTCATCGTTACGACGCCGGACGATCAGCTTGATTAGAAATTCAAATAGAGAAAAAGTTGCCGGCTATACGAACCGGAATGGGTGGACCGGGTTTACGTGGAGAGGGTTTGAGATATAAATGAAGAGAGAGGGTTTGGTTAATTTGGTTAGTGAAGAAGACAGAGAGGAGTACAGCTAAATACGGGGATGAAATAATTTGAGACTTGAAGTTGAGGTTTAATAACTAAAGTGCCACTGACGGTACAGGTCTTCTCATTTCTTCAAAATATCCTGGAAATGCGGGTCGTGCACGTGTTTTGTCCTTTTTGACTACGCGGGTTAATTAACCTTTTTCATTTTAATTTTTTTAAAGATTAAGATAAGAATTTAATTAAGACTACAATGAAACTAAGTTTTGAGCCTGTATCAAATTTCTATATTGAAAAAAAGGACCAACAGGAATGCAAATACAGGAGATTGTTCTTCCTCATTTTCTAATAGAAAAGTGAATACAAACAAAATTATTTAACTGAAAAGAAATTGATCACACCAGAAGCATAAGTGAACTGTAGTTTTTAATGCTTAAAATATGCGTATAATAAGTTTAATCCTATCTAATAGGAAGGATATAACAGATGCATTGAATAAACATCATATAAACTGTAGTTGTATTTAATCAATGTATAAATATGTATACGTGTTTCTAAAAATATGTACACTTGTTTAATTATTTAAAGGGATTTTTGCACTTCACCCCCCATAAATTTTCCATTTTTGCACTTATTTCCTATGATTGAAAAAACATGATAATACCCCTAAAAGTTGATAAGTGAGTGCACTTTACCCCTGATCAATATATTAAGTTGTTGGATTTTAAAGGGTAGAAATATAATTTTGGGACTTAATGCAATAATCTGAAACTTTTGTATTAATTTAAGTTATTGATTATTAACATTTCAAAGCACAATTTTATAAAATATCTTACCTTGTTAATTAGTCTTGTACCATATTTTTTATTGTTATTGTTTTACATTTTTTTTAAATATGATTTATTTGTAAATCGATATAAAAAAATAGAACTAATGAAAATTTGGTTAAAAGAACTTGTAATTTTCTTTCTCAAAAAAAAAAAAAAAAAGAATGAAGAAGACACTTGTAAATTTGAATTTTTGTATCAAAGTATAACTAGACGATGTTTTTTAAAATTTTTAATTACTTTTTATATTTTTAAATTTTGTGCACTTAATTTCCCTAAAAGTTCTTAATTAGTTATTGCACTAAATCTCCTGGGTAACTCTTTTACCCTTTGAAATTACTGAAAAATGATCGGAGAACAAAGAAAGCTCATTTATCAACTTCGAGGGGACACATACAAATTTTCTTCATAGAATGTCATTTGTTTAGTCATACAAAAACATTACTTGAGTTGAAGAAGGTTGATTTAGTTAACAATTCTACTAAAGACTTGTAGACTAGTTTTAAATTTGATTGAAAATGCAAGATTCTTTCATCTATTATGTAAATTTTCGTGAAATTATCCTATATTTTTTTTATTATATATTTCACATGAAGTTGTAGGGATCTACATGAAATATTTCAAAAATGATTTATTGAAATATGTCGATTCACCACGATATATTTTTTATATATTGTATGCTTTATGCAGGATTTCTAAAACTAAAAAGAAGTTTTGTGCAAAAGAAAATTCATAGAGTTGTTTTCGTACAAGTTTAGCATAACATGGAAAATTTTTAGTACTTACCCCTTTAAATTGCTTTATTAATTCGATCTAGTGTTCTTTTTCTTTTAAATGTCTAGTGAATGATTTTTAAGTTCAGCACAAAATATCGATCGAAAATAAATACAAGATGCCTTGAAAAGGGACAATGTTTTTCTTTAACTTCACTCAAACTTGGACAAGGAAAATTACCATTGCCGAAGAAATTAATAATTAGTTTTATTTAGGTTTTGGTCGAGTAAGAATGATTCTTGCCTTGAGAAAAATTAATTGTATTTATTCAGAATTTTTCTTAGTTCAAGTACGATAATGCTTTAATTTTTTGGAATATATATGAAAGAAAAACAGAAAAAGAAAATCCAGAGTCGATTGGGAGTTGTGGGACCGTGATTATCCAAATTTCAATTATCTTGCACGTGCATGGCAGACTATGACCGGCATTATTATCTCTATTGAATTATACTATTTCTTTTTCTCTTTCATTTATTCTTTTCTGATGGTTCTTATTTAAAGGACATAATTTTTTACAATGTTCCATTTGGGCCATTCATTTTCTAATTCATAGTTTTATTTCTTTAGTGAATAAAATATCAAATTAATTTGACATCGATCATCAAAGCTCTGATTCTTTCTCTATAAAAAAGAAAAAAAATACTTATAAGTTACTGTTCATTTCAAATTAATTGACATATTTCTTATTTTCACATAAATTAAAAAATCTAATAATTACATATTTTTTTATAATAAAATATCTCAAATACCTATCAATATAAGTATATTTTTCAGTTTTTATTTGTGGGTAGTGACCATCAAGTTTCTCAATTAAAATGTGAGAAAGGAACAAAACTAGAAAAAAATACTTTAAAAGCTTAAATATATCAATTAATCTAAAAAAAAGTTGACAGATATGGCAATTGATTTGAAACGTAGGGAGTATAACTATGTGAATGGGGTCAAATTAGCATAAGCTCTATCACTTATGAATAGGTGGCCCATTGAAGTTTGGGCTAAAATCTCATGTCATCCAGCTTTACATCAATAGAGCTACTGGGCCCCTAGCTGTGCTTATGCATGCCAATTAAGAAGAGCCCAATTAATTTACCATAAACCCCATTGTCTTAATGTATATGTATGTCAATCTAACGGCCTACATACATCCAGTGAAATTTTAGAATATTTTCTAGTTATAGGACTCATGTTCCCCCGTAATCTTATTCTGCATGTGTGTTCTTACAAAAATATATTGCACTACAAATTACATTAACATATGTATCAGCTAGGGTTGTTAATGAGACATATTTTCATCCAAGTCCGGCTTGATATATTTATGCGATTAGAGATTCCATAGATTAGAGATCCGGTTATAAATATTCGAAATATGCGGATCAAATATGAATCTAGATCTATCCGATCAATTGAAGATCCATATCCGATAATAAATGAATATTTTATATATACATAATATTTTATTATGATAAATAATATTATATTACAAATATTTTACCATCAATTTAAGAATATATTAGTAATAATTCATTCATAATTTTATTTTTATGCATATTGCAAACTAAAAAAGTGAAATTCAGTTAGGAAAGTCTAAACATGTGAGCTATCCCTCCGTTTTTTGTATTGGTCGCTTTGTCCAAATTTACTTGTTTACTTTTAATTGTCGTTTTAGAATTGTGAAATTAATGTTATTTTACCAAATTTACCCTTCTTATTAATACTTATCATTAATGCTAAGATTATTTGATTAAAAGAGTATTTTGAAATTATTGATTAAAAAAATGGCTATTTATGACATCCCTTAATTCGTGTGCAATTCTTCAAAGCGACAAATAAAAAAACAGAGAGAGTAAATTTTATGAAGCTATAACATTAAAGAAATTATTACAGATGGATCAAAAAAATAGAATGCGAGCAAAATCCGATTGTCGCGGGAAAATTAGTTTGGAGCAAGATCCAAATCCGATCCGACATATAGAAAAATGGACATGGATCAACCCTGATCCGACCCGTTGACAACGCTGGTATCAGCTACATGAAATAATTGAGGGTATATATATTAATGTTCTCAACCTCTCTATGAAGCAGAACTTTTGTTTGCTGAAACACTTCTAGAATTGATGACCTAATCAACTGCAGTGGACTTTGGGAGAAACTCTTTTAAGTCACTATGACATAAATTGATAGTTAGAAAGTGGCCTTTTATTTGATTAGGAGATAATATTTGTAGATTAAAGTTTTTATGGTAACCTTCACATTCTCTTGCTTCAGACGTGAATTAGGCATTACTCAATATCAAGAATCCCAATTTCTTACTCCCATCCTTGCTAGAATTTATTCATACTCAAACATAAAAATTAGTTCAATTGTTAAAAGGGATCATCTTCACTGAAGACTGTCTGTTGAAAAGATCATTTTGGATGTTGATTTTTACTCAAACTATGACGGGAACTGTAAATACTAAATACCAACCATTTATTTAAAAAAAGACATGGTTACGTTATTTCAACAATCATTCTCTATACATTACCAATTTTGCAGGTTGCATCTTGAAAATGAACTGGATCGATCAGAATCGTCAATGGGGGTCCCTGCTCTTTTAGTGGTTCTGGTATCTATGTCTAGAATTAGCAGTATCGATGAGTTCGGAGTACATGTCAGCCGTCGATGATTCATGGATGGTCTGAGATTGGCAATAGAAGCATGTAATTAATCAGTGTATGTAATGAAGTTGGAAAAGAAGCTCCTAATATGGGAAGTTTTGATATATAGAATACATAAAGCTTCACCACTTCTCTTCATCATTCATCTGGTTTCATTTCTTCTACTGTAATATAATTTTGGGTTCCCTTTTTTTTTTGTCCAATTGCAACGTTATATTTTCTGGCAAATACAACCTCGTGTAGGTAGAATTGTGGTTCCGCACCTCCTAACAATTATTAAAATTAAATGAAAATATGAAATTACAAGTTATTGAACAAATTATTCCATTCATCATTTTAGAGACTGGGTCTATAAAAATGAAGTTTGATGTTTACAGGACAGAATTAATGGAGTCAAACCAGAGGCACTCAACAACGTTGGCTAATACACAGTTGAAAAAGAACTACACAACATTAGGAAGTAATGTCAAGTCAAAGAGAAACCAAATCCATGGCAGTTTTGGATGATCGTGCTAAAGAGTGGTAAAATGGATACATACGCAGCTCGATGCCCCAAACACGGGCTTAAAGTCCTTTGGCCCAGGTTGCATGAACCAACCATTGATTTATGATCATAATTACACAACTTTACAAGGGCCTAATGGAAATCTGCTCAAAGGCTCGTTTTACGGCTCGTGGGACTTTGGACGCAGATTTGAGTAAGGAAATGGAAGGGGGTAATGTTTCTTGGCAGAAGGAAATTGGAAAAGGAAGTTTGATTTTTCATCATGTCCTAAGGACTTCAATGAAATATCCATGGCTTATGCTTTACCTTAGGGGTTGCATGTAAAGATCTTATTCTAAAACAAACTAATGACAAACTAATGGTGATTTGCAGGATCAAGGAACCGCTCCAGCTATAAGAGGAAATGGACATCTATAGACTTGGGAACTGAAATTTATGGAGATAAAAATCAAAAGGCACAACGGACTGCTAGTGATTTTGACATTCTAGTACCAGTAGAAAAAAATTAAGTGACAAGCCAAAACAATGACAAACATTTATCTATCAAAAATAAATAAAAAATAAAATGCACCCAATAATCATGAGAAGTAATTTGCCTTGTGAGAGTGCATATTCACTTGTAATGAATGCTATGCTGCAACTTTCAGCCACATAATCAAGCACACTTTCTGGCCATTTTCACATCAACTTGAAGTATACGTGTGAATAGCTTCATTTACGGTAATAGCAATAGAGATGGGGCAGAAATAAAATGAAAATGAGACCAATTTACACACTATACAGCCTCCGCTTCAAGTTCTTTTAACTTTCACGAATCAGATTTGTAGGCTCACTCAAAACGTACTTGGGTAACTCATACTTGGCACCTGCAATAAGATCTCACATTAGGACAATTTTTTTTAAATATTGATTAGAGAATAGTGTAATTCAGTACAAACCTCTCTCGTCATAACATACTGTTAAATCGGGATTTTGGACAATAACACCAGCACTATCCACAATTGCTTGTGCAAGGCTCAACTCAGCCACAGCTGCAGCCTGGAGTGCATCCCAGATCTCTGATAAGAATTTTGAAAATTAAACAAGAAAATCAACAAAAAAAGCAACCTGGTAATTGAATCCCAATTAGGTTTGACTGAGTCTGGAAATTATATATGAACACTAGGATGATGAAAATGTTAGGTGCTGATGAATTTACCTTTCCGACCACCATAATGTGGAGCAGTATCCCAAAACTCTTCACGCATCTGATTTAGTTGTTCCCTTGTTATTGCTTCAGAATGCTTCCATGCTTTTGGTTTCCGTATCTTTTTTGAAGTTTCTGAATTCACAAAATAGTAATGCACATTTCACCAAACTGACATAATTAGAGATTCACATTGGGATAGAACGAGGAACAAATTTTTCTCCAGTCTAGCAAGTCTTTCAACCTAAAGATGTTCTAACAACAGTCAAATTTAACTAATTAAAATCGAATATCTGAATTTTGAATCCGTTTGGACACCAATGGCGGAGTCTATGATATGAATCATACTCTTGAATCAAAGATGTATGTATATAAGCGATTCCCATGTTTGTATTTTTTAAAGAAAGGGGTTACACAAATAGATATGGGAAATCGGAACAAATAAACACACACTGTATATGAATCATAAGATCCAATATCCTAGCAGCAATTGAAATATATAATACCAATTTTAAACAATCCTTCTTATTCAGAGATAATTGACCCACATGAATGCAAAAGATTTCTACAAGCATCAACCACATCAGTAAGCTTAGTGTCATAATGTTCGTTAGGAACTCAAATTATTTCCTAATCTTGATTGGAGGATTGGCTTGAAACAAGAAGAATGATTTTCTCGGAACTGATAGCCAAAAAAAAAGACAAAAAGGAATTTCTAAAAACAAGTCGGCAAAATCAAGATTACAACTCCAAACAAAAAGGTTGAACTACTCAAGAAACCATGATAATTTTCCATATCATCAATCACATATAAGATATAAAATAAAAACCAATGGAAAAAAACGCAAGTAATATCAGTACCATCTACTTTTTCATGCGATCCAGCGCAACCCATCCCGTGAAATCACACGATTTCAATTTCAACAAAAGATTTTGAGATAAACCCACCGAATATTTTACTAATGAGATTACGTTGAGAGGGACAGAAGGTCAAATCGAAGTGAGAATAAATCTCTAGTTCATAATTATCCAGTATGCCCCTTTTCCTATTTTGTACGTATATTTTATTTTACCGAATCTTGTTGGTATCTTTTTTCTTCCAGGGAGTTTGAGAGTAGAGAGTGAGTGAATGTTGTGGGGATGAGAAATCACTTTTCTTTAACGATCAAGGGCTAGGTTTGGTATTTATTTAAACAATCATTAATGCATGATTAACTAATACTCATTCCTCCTATTTATTTTGTTCCATTTTGTTCCATTGGTTCGATCAACTGATCAACTTGATTAAATTTATAAAAAATTATAATAAATAATTTAATTAATAAATTGATAATATAATTTGATACCATACATATTAATATTTAAAAAAATTTAATATAATAAATCACTTATAAAATTGAAAAAATTGATCGGATATAGGTGGAGCAAAATAAATGGGACGGAGGGTGTGCAATTTTATTTATTGTCAGATAACAGATCAAATCGACCTATGGATCTTTTATTGGATCTGATCCATCGAATTTTTAATTGAACAAATATTCTAGTAAATCGAACCATATACAAGGGCTGAGGGACATGGGGCCGCACCCCCCAGCCCGTGACTTATTTCCTAGTTTTAATGCTTCACTTCCTATTAATTACATGATTCCTCATTCAACATTAATTTGTTTTAAATTGGTCATCTAGTCATTAGTTTTTTTTAATTGGATCTAGTCATAATGTTCAAATCTCCAAAGTGATTAATTTTGAATCGGGTGATTGAACATAGAGCCTACAATATTTATTATTAACTTACCTATTCAAGTAGAAATTGAATAAGAAAGTTCCTACAGTTTGTTCAATTATTAAACTTCTACAATTATTTAAGATGATTAAGAAAAAAATTCTACACATAAATGTAATTTCCTTCTTAAATTTCTTGTTAGATAGTTATTCTTTCCTATTTTCTTAACAAAGTGGGTAAGTTAATCATCAAAATATTATAAAAAAAAGTTGTTATTCTAAAACTTTAAATCATGAATATTTAAATTTATTCTTACCTTTATTACTTAGGAAATAAATTTTATATTGTGTTAGATGACTTGCTTGATCTACCTTTTTATTTATCGACAAAACATATGGTAGAAATCGATTTCTTGAAAGAGCGTAGAACGCTATCTAACATGTCTAAGTTAAATTTTAGTTGTTGATATTTGCATTTCGTCAAGTTACTTCAAATTTTTCTTATGTCTAATGATTGCTTATCTCATAATAAAGAAATGATTATATATTATCCAATAGATTTACCTTGATTTTATTATTATTATGATATATAAAAATATATATATATATATATATATATATATATATATATATATCACTCAGTATAAAAATTACTAATTATGATATATAAAAATAATTTACACTTTTTTTTTTTACCAAGACTCGCCCCCATCGATTTAAATTATTGGCTCCGTCCCTGACCATATACAAAGCAAATTCGAATTGATATACACTCCATTGACTGGCCTTATAACATTTTTATTAAAAATATAAATTTACATTTTCTTGTAGTTGGATGTAGAGTACTTCGTATTATTTATTTGCATGTAGACAATTCCGAATTAAATAGGGAAAATTGCAACTTACTCTATTGTGTTATGTTAAACTTGTAAGAAATTACCCTGTGAAATTTTTATTGCGTCAAATTTCCTTGTGTTTTCAAAAATCCTGCAAAAATCACACAATCTGTAAAAAAAATAGGTCGTTTTGGATCGACAAATTTCAACAAATAATTTTTTAAATATATCAAGTGAAGTTGTAGGGACCAACATGAAGTATTTTAGAAATAATTTCTAGAAATGTGTTGATCTAAAACGACCTATTTTTTACAAATTAGGTATTTTTTGCAGGATTTTTGAAAACACAAGGAAATTTAACGCAATAAAATTTTCACATGATAGTTTTTTGCAGGTTGAACATAACACAGGGGAGTGTTTTGCATTTACCCCAAGTAAATATCTAAATGGAGTACAAAGTGTACACCATTTGAATTTGGAACCGAACATATAATTTTTTGGATTTTGAAGGATCTTAAAGCTAAATTCAATTCAAGGACAGTCTTTTAATTAAATGGATTCCTATTTAATACAAAGAATTCTAACATAAATTAATTTGCTCCTCCTCATAATGCATGTAGACAAGTAGCTAATAATATAACAATTAATTTGGATATGAAGATTTCTTCGACTTCGTACTAAATTATATATTTTAAAAGAAGAATTACAAGTTGCAACATTGTTTGTAGAAATGGTTGTTTCCACACGTTAACACGTTCCTAGTCTTCGTTATTCGTTTTCATTGTTAATTAAGTCCATTTCATTTAGACATAACTTGGAGTTAAGTTTGTAATTAAATAAAATTTGGATTAAAGTTGAACTTGATGCTCGGAAAAGGACATATCCTCCTTATTCAATAAACCAAATCCACTTAAAACGCTAAGTACACCTAAAAAAAAATGATTAGAAAAAACAAAATCTCAACAAAGTGATAAGGCACTAGTATTGTATTAAAAAGTCAACAGATTAATTAAAATTATAAAAAGCGTTGACAAAATCAATGAACAATAACATAAATTGTTTAATACTAATATTTTCGACCTAACCAACCATTATAAGAATATATCTTCTGTGAAATTAATCACAACCATTTGATTTGTGATTCATATATACTAGACAAAGGCAAACCTCAAATTCAATCGCATGGACTCGGAAAGGAAAGGTATGCATATATGATATATATAGTCATTTCTATAACATTGAGATAATTAATATGCTAGCTGTTAAACTGGATCGATCGTTAAATTCCTTTTATAGATTTATTTTCAATTTAATTTGTTCAGATGCTGAAGTTGTCACCATTGATGTGTATGCTGCTAAAAATCTTCTCAGTCAAGGCCACCGCTACCTCGATGTCAGGTAATTAAATAAAGAACAAATTGATACACAAATTGATAAATCGCAAACAACAATATATTCTTCTAAATTTAATTTAGATACTAGAAAGTATTAATGCACTAATTATATTGTTTCTATTTGGGTCATAGTTATATAAAACTTCCTTAATTACACAAATACATTAATTGTTAGACTTTAACAGATATGCTATGATAACATGAAATAAATAAGCCATGAAAACATACATATCTCAGGACCTATTCGCAGATGATTAAGTAAGATACGTTTATGCTAAAGAGACGTATACCTGAATCCATTGGTAGAGTAGCGGAAGAATCACAAAGATGGATTCTAGGGGGTTGTGGTCTTCTAAGCCTTATTCACTATTGTCTTATGCTTTCTCTAGATGGGGAAGATGAAAGTGCAAAGTATGAATTGGCTTAGGGACCATAACCCTATATATAGGAGAGTATTAACCCTAACTCTAGTAGGGCTCTAACTGTCAGCCCATCAAGAACATGTAGAGTCCAATTAGGTATCTACACATATAAAGAGTCCATACTTTAATTAATTGATATTCTTAAGTGCCACATGATTATTATTATTATTAGATCACAATTAATTAGGCACATAAATGAAATAGCCTATCATATACAATTATATAACATGTAAGTCCATATTATTAGACTGGTAGGAATAATAATTCCAACATTAATTGGTTGTAAAATCAAATGCATCGTCTTTAGTTAATTTGGTGAATTGGCTTTAAATTAAATAATTAAAATTAATAGGGCTGAAGAAGACTACAAGAGGGGTCATGTGGAGACTGCCTTGAACATTCCATACTATCTTAACACTCCCGAAGGTGAGTTAATTTTATGTAAATTTATTTTCCAAATTTCCCAATTCAAAGTTCAACCTATATATCTTCAATTTAATTTCCCTTAATATTTGATGACTAAACTATGTTTGATTTCTTGGTTAATGAAATTCAGGTAGGGTGAAGAATCCTGAATTTGTGGATCAAGTTTTATCAATTTATGGCAAGGAAGGCCGTATTATTGTGGTAAATAAATGAAAACATATATATATATAATGCATGGTGTCACTTTTTTATGTATAAATTAACTATACATTTTCTTCAACATTAGAACTTTAAAAAATTAATCTTTCAAATTTATAGGGCTGCGGAACTGGTACCCGCTCTGTGTTAGCCACAACTGATCTTCGAAATGCTGTAAGTTAAATCGTTTTTTAGTTTTCATATTTTCTTGATGCTTAAATATTACTCCGTATAATTTATTTTTTATCCTAATTTTTTTAATTTTAGTCCAAAATTGATTCGATCCCGGCCCACTCAATTAATTTTTACCTCCACTAATTATGTGAATCTCTGTTCTAGTTTTTGGGTAGTTGTCAACTATTTACACTTCACAATTATTGAAATAATACTCGATCAGATCATTGTATTAATTATTAATGATACATGATGTATTTTTACGGTAATACAGTTGATAGACCAATGAAATATATAGATGAAAATTGAAACTTTCACCATTACGTACTCTTCCTATATCTAAAATTATTAAAATTGAGTTATTCTGAGTACTGTCACAATATAACAAATTGTTTTAAATCATCTTCTTTCATAACCTGTATATAGTTTACTAGATTTCGGATGATTCTGGTATATGTAGTAGTATAACTTTTTTAAGTTGAAAACGGAAGTGCATATGCAATTATGCATACATCATCATGTTTATATAGAAACATGTTAAAAACTTAAAAGTCAATATCTTTCGTGAGTGAATTAATAGCATATTTCGTTCTTCGGTATTGTATTTGCAGTTTCGTCCTTTATAATTTTTTTTATAGCATATACATCACTCTTACTAATTTATTGTTTCATTTCTGATTTCCGACAATCACACGGTGATCATTTTGAGGACATTTTCGTCCATTTCCCTTTAAACGTAATTTTTCACTTTATAACATAATATAATAGTTCACTTAATCCCTTTTAAACATGTATTGTAACACTTGGAGTCCTTAGGCAATTTTAAAATGAATTATTGCTTATTTAACAATCAAATTTTAATAAAATAGTGCATTATTAAATTCTCATTAATAATAAATAATATAACTAATATTTGTCCGAACTAGCATTATGTGTGGGCATGTGCTAAAAAATTGGGGATTTTTGACATTAGAGGTTAATTTAATAATTCATAATTGCATAATAGGTCCTAAAATTTAATTAATATCAATTTATTTAAAAAAAAAAAGAAACACCCCAACCTCACCCCTTACTAGCGCCGTCCCCACCCCACCTCCTTCGTGGCGTGTCACCCGCTTGGGATCAATAATTCCATTTGGGGGGAGGGAGGAAAGGGGAAGGTTTTTTTTCTTTTGATTTTTTTTATTTAATTTATGAATATATATGTAATTTAAAATATTTTATTGGTTATATAAAACAAAATTAATATTTTACAAACTGTTATATTTTATTTCGATACAAACTACTTAACATGGATCTTTGCATTGCAGGAGTTCAATAATGTATTTAACATGGGAGGGGGATACAAAGCTTGGGCTGGCAACGGATTTCCTGTTAACAAATCAGATTCTGTGGAATCCTGATTTTGAACGAACATTTTTTTTTTATTCATGAAATAATGGTCTTTATAATAATGACCAACCTTGTGTATTTGAGCTTTAAAATTTGATTGATTAATGTTGTATGTATTCAACCTTTCTCAGTTTCAATATTATTTGTATGTTTCGAAAATGATATCAGAAATATTTAATTTTTTTCGTGGTTTTGGAAAATGGCAAAATAAATTGGTGATCAATTCAATATTAATATCTAAGCAGTTAAGTAATTCTAAGTATGGTGGTATTAATTGATCGACATATAAGTTTCTCAAGGAGAATTAATACTATGTAGACAAATACAATCTCTTTATTTTAATAAATAAACTGTTATTTTTTGAAATGAAATAAACCTAGCCAGTTGTACGGTGTAATATTCTCCACTCTCCTAATGTATCCTACAATTTGATTTTTGTTTTTTTGTTTTTTTTTTGGAGCTAGGTTAACCAGCAATAATTTCACTTGCCTCGTATAATCAAACCAACAATAGTTTCAGTTTCCTTAGGCTGTGTTCAGTTTGCTTAATCGGCCCTCAATTAGCTATCAATTGGGCCGGAAATAATTTTAATTGTGGGCTAATACCCTGTTCAGATTGCACAATAAATTCATGTGCTGCCCGGTCCTATTTGCCCGATTTGTGGGCCAGGCCCCCTTATTTGCCCAATTATAATTCACTCGGCCTAGGTCCAATTATAACCTCACTTCCCTTAACAACATTAATAATAAATATTAATTTATTTAACCATCCGGAGGCCCAGCCCACAATTAGGGAAGTTAGAATTTTGGGCGAACTAATGGGCCGACTATATCTAATCTTATTCATTGAATTCAATAAAATCCTGGACTCCTCACGGGCACGGCACGGTGTGGTTGCCTCGCCTCTCTTCAAGACTTCCAAAATCAAACATCAAGGGAAGGGGGTGATGAATGTGATGTAGTATTTTCAATTTCAAAAACCTTTTATTAAAAGTTTAATTCCTATCAAATGAATCATAGACTATCTTTTGTAAGATATTAAGGAATTTAGTTGACGTTAAGTGAAAGTATTCAAGAGTCAAAAAGCATTTTTCTTTGACTTATGTGTATTTTCTGGAATAATGTTGCTTGGTTATTTCTTCCTTCACAATTTTTTTGCAGCTCAGCATACATGGAAACAGACCCTTCAAATGCCTTTCCTACAGGAAATCAATTGTTAAGTTTTCATACACATATATGTTTGGTTACTGGCTCCTGATAAACGAGTTAGAGAAGGCAGTGATACTAAGGGAATTGTTGAAACCCGTGACATGATTGATCATCCATCAAAACGTAGGCCCGGTGAAAAGATGGATTTGAGGTAATGACTAAATTCGTTTATATTGATTCAAATTGGAATATGGGTTCGTTCCTATTCCGTTTTGTCCGTGTAGTAGTCGAAGACCCCTCATCACTTTTCTATATTCCGTTTTGTTGCAATATTTCCATGCTAGTGTTCATGGAAATTTTTAGAATTCACCCCAAAAATAGTCCTCGAGCCATTTGCTTATCTATTGTCATTTACATTGTAATGATCATTGCCCGTGTCAAATGTTGCACTTCTTGGAGGAATGCTCATTTGTGCATTGACAATTTGACAGTGTATGACTTCATTAAAGGTGGTTTAGTTTCATTGTTCGGCCTTTGATCTAATCCCAATTTATTCAGTTTATCTATCCCAGCCATTTAGTTTAATTAATAATTTATCTCACTCGAGTATATATGGAACATGGATTATTTTATAGGGGGGGTAATGATTCTGGTTGGGATATCCTGCATTAATCATTAGTAACCAAGCACAGGCTGCACAGCTTGATTAAATAGGAATATTTAGTATTAGTATTCAATATTGAATTCTTAATCCTGTACCCAAGGGGCCTTAGCGATGTATGTATCTTTTAGTGCAAATTTAGACTTAGAAAAACAATTTCAAGCAGATTCAGAAATCTATCCTTTTATTTTATTTATTTATTTATTTTCCTTTCTGTTTAAGTTGTTCAGTCATATATGATTCATTATATAGCCATTTGGATGATCATGCCCATATTATTATAGGACTCTTCTTTTTTTGGGATCATTTTCAATGGTAAAATTTGCTTCTTTGTTTCAAACATGATTTACACTTTTAACTCTTGGAAAGAACTGGTATGTATTTCATACGGTAAGATTGCATCCGAGTTCTATAAGACTGGACTTTCAACACTTTATATCCCGCATTGTACAAAACTATACTTCTGGTCCAAATTTTTTATATATTTTTTATTTGCCAACGTATCGCCTCCTTTAAATCCAATTTGGGGGAATGGAAGTGCAAAACGGAGAGTATCCTATGGGACCAAAGGTGCAAAAAGTTAGAGGGAAATGGAGGCGATAAGATCAAAAGTGCAAAACTTTCTAAAAATTGAGGCCAAAAGTGCAAAAATTGGAGGGAAAAGTTATGATAGAACAAGAAGTGAAAAACATTGAGACCAAATACAATTTGATGCAACACAGAACCAAAAGTGTTGGACCTAATCTTATAGGACTAAAAATGCAATATTTCCATGTAACTGTTCATGGTCATTGAGAAAAAGTATCTAAAAATATCAAATTTAGTAGAAAGGACTATCTTTGGGGTGCATTCTAAAAATTCCTCAGCATAACATAAAATACAAAATTTTGGAAAAAGCAACACAACTTGGGGACTCTGTTCTTGTTTCTTTTATATTAGGTCCTTTTATCTTGTTTTACTTTATTTAGAATGATGATTTGTGCTTTAGGTCTTAGAAAGAGTTAACATGTCCCTAATTAAAAAGAATTTGACAAGTTTGCATGTTAAGATTCATGGTCAATACCTACTACATTTGAAATGCATACTATCTAGGTGTGAATTACACTTAGTTGAGTGAAGACTGTTAGTAGTTGTAGCCAATATCACACTCCATAGATAATCATTACTTTTATGTACTAAACTGTAATGTAGACGCACTTTTTTTTGGGGGGTTGATTTGACATTTTATGCGCTTCTAAGTGCTTGAAAACAAATACTAGTAGTTTAAAGCTGGTTGTTGGTACCAACCATGGGCTAGCAAAGTGATGTAAGTCTTGTTACATCTCATGGCATTATTTGAACTCTACTTTTCAGGCATTTGTCTCTTGATAGAGAGATATAGTATAGATGAAGTACATACTAGTGGAAATTATTGGTCCAATTCCTTTTTCTGATATTTGGGGTCTATTTGGATAGGTTTTGGTTCGGTTTCGCAAGTCTCGGTTTAAAAACATTGGTTTGGAAGGTTCCGATGAAACCTTTGAGACTTCATTTGGATGGATTTTGGCTCTTGGGTTTTGTGGTTTGAATAAGTTGAAACCCCACTTGGATTGAGTTTGGATGTTGGGGTTTAAGGGAAAAAGTAGGTGATAAGTGTCAAATCAGTGTCTTTTTTAATGAGATTTGGAGGAAAAAGTAGGTGGCCGGTATGTCAAATCAATGTTTTATAAGTTTGAAGAGTTTGATTGTGAGTTTCTGAATAAGTTTTTGATGGTTTTATTGGTTTCGAAAAAACTCATTTGAAAGGGTTTTGGCTCGGTCTCGCGAAACCCGCGAGACCGGGCCAAAACCCATCCACATACACCCTTGATTTTTGTGTAAATTCCAAATTTCAGAAAAAAGAAATTTGTTGTGTATTTTCTTTCACGTATTAAATACTACTACTACATAAAACAACATGCCATGCCAAAAAAGTGATGCATGTGTTGATGAAAATTGAGTACCTAATAATATTGATGATTATGTAGATGGTGTATGAGAATAAACAACCAAGCTCGAGGCAAGTGTTGAAGATTTGTAAATCATTTCCTTAAATCTCCGAAAGAAAATTATAATTTCGATCTCCTCCCATGTTGAATTATTGATGACTAGTTGTTCATTTGGGTATTGTTAAAAAAAATTAATCTCCTGTATCAATTGGGATTAAATAAAAAGAAATGCAATTCCAGTTTCTTAATTGCATCAAAACATCCATCTGATCTGTTTAATTTTTGAAAAATTAGTGAAGAGTGTTGCATTTTGCTTGACGTAAAATCTAAAATGTCTACCGATAGAAGAATCCATCCGATCCCAAAATAGTGTAGAACAAGCTCAATTGAATTGAATTGAATGGTACATTATTAAAATTATTATCAATATCAAATCATTGCAAATGCTGGTACGTACCAGACTTTATTCCCACGTTAAGTTAAGTAGTAGCAACTGTAATCAAACTTACCCCCCTGCTTGTAATATATATACTCTATCAATCAATTAAAAAGTAACATCCGGGAAGAAATGGGTTTAATTTTGATTTTAAAAATTAATGATTAATATATATGAAAATGATTTTGCTACAAGGACTACGTACAAATATGATACATCACTGTCTGTCAGGAGTTGGATGTTGTAGAGTAATACTCCTAGACTATATACTCCTATTAATAATAAAATAAATAAAAAAATAAATAAATGGAGTATATTAATTAATATACCTAGCTAGCTACTGGACAATGGGACATGCATGCATGCACTGTAACATTAACATTGAATGAAGTATACATACATGTTGTTTCGTCCAAGGCACCTCCCCAACGTCAAACTTTTCGTCCAATCTTAGCCTACAATATGGTAACACATTTGCAGATTTCACACTCTGTATTTCACATTCAATAAATTAATCAGTATATATCTCGAATTAAATGTAGGACTGTCAATTGAGCCGGGCCTACCCGAAGCCCGATGGTTCGGCCCGATTAAATATGACCCGAACCCGAATAATTGTGAGCCGGGCCGATTTTGAGCCATTATATTAAACCCGATCAATTTATGAGCCGAGTTTGAGCCTAATAAGGCTCAGCCCGAATAAAGCCCGACCGAATATTACTGCTAATTATTTATATCAAAATTATTATGTACCAAATATCAAAATCAATTACATACAATTGTACAAGCCAAATGAAAAACATAAAGGAAAAAAAAGGAAAAAGATAAAAGAAAGTGATCAAGATTGGGAATTTGGAAGTCTTGGAACGCTAAAACTCTACTTACCTGGAGTAAAAAAAAACGTATATCAATAATTCTATTTCTAGGAAGATGAAAAGTTTTTATCTAATACAGTAATACAATTTAATGTTATTTAATGTTTAATATTATGAAGAACAAGTGTGGAATTTACATATTCTTATCTCATGTGTATTAAGTAAGAGTGGTTTATTCATATTAGTGCATAATTCTTTTATTTATGGAGTAACATTTGCTAGTATTAATAAACCCGACATAAGCCCGATATAGACCCGAAGCCCGAAACGTTACATGAGCTGAGTTTGAGCCGAAACAATTAAAAAATTTATGAGCCGAGTTTGAGCCTATAACTATGAAGCCCGATGGTATTTGAGTTTGAGCTATTTAAAGCTCGGCTCACAAGGCCCGATTGACAGTCCTAATTAAATGTACTTTAAAATTACTAGCATTATAGGGCCTTTTTGTTTGGTGTTTCGGAAAGCAGGGGCGGATCCAGGATTTTTTTCAGGGTGCTAAACTTATACAAAGAAAAAACAGTTTAAAATTTATATTATTCACGAGAAAATATATAACGCAATATAAAAATGGGGAGGTGAAGTTTGACAAAAATAAACACACGAAATATTTGAATTACATATGATACCTCTTTATAGTTTCAAAAGAACCCAAAATATCTGCATATTTACTCTAATAATTAACCACGATGATTTTTCATTTTTTGAAATCGGTCCATGATAGCATCATTTCAAATACTACTAAATATGTCTCTCTTTACAAAGACAAACTATCATTTAGCCATTGATCACCCATTCGGTTACGAAGTCGATTCTTTACTATCTTCTTAGCCGAAAAAGCTCTCTCCACTGATGCAATTGGTAAATTAAGCGTCAATGTCACAAGTTTGTAAACCATCGAGAATGCGACATGTCTCTTATTTGTAATCATCTTCTTAACAGGATCATCAATCCCTTTCAATTTAGAAAAATCATCATTTGATCGAACATCCCTAATATAATTTTCAAGTTGATTGGGAAGGGCCGAGAGCTCAAGAAAAAAGAACTCATTTGGAGATGTTGGGAGTAGAGAAAAATTGGACTTTTCATTGGGGCATAGAAATGGAGTAGAGTGAGTTATTATTAAAGTGGATTTGTGTGATACTAATTGAATTAAGATTATATTTGGGCTGAAATTTTCATATTGAGCTAATTTATTAATTTTTTTTTCATACACCATTATATTAAAAAAAAATCAAATTTCAGAACCCCCCTTGTCACTGTCTCCGTCCGCTTATGTCGGAAAGTAGTTTGGGAGAGTAGTGGAGGTTTGTAAAATAATCTCGATTTGCTTAATGTTGTTTGTTTGCATTTTCAGAAAGTGATTTGAGAAATAAAGTAGTTACATGTTTTTTTTTTTTGAAGATTTAGGTTGTAGGTGTAAGATGTGTAAGACTTTATGTCAAATTATGTTTGTTATGTGAGATATATGATGTAAAAGATATGTTACTTTATGTCAAATCAGAGTAGAGTTTGTATATGTTTTGTTTGAAAATTGTTGTTTGTTTTGGCTTTTGAGACAGTAGTTTAATATAATTGAGAGATAAAAAATTTATTTGAGAAAGTAGAAAACATGTTTTTTTGGTTTTTCTCAAATACAAATTTTTTTGGGAAACGCCAAACAAACAGACCCATAAATTTCGAAAATAAGTTCAAAATTTATAAACATTATTATGTTATATTTTGAGTACATATGGTAGACTAGACAACCTTAATTTAATAATTTAACAGTATATGTTTCTCAATCTACAAATCGTAATGGGTTATGTTACGTTGTTCCCTACCCACTCATCACATACCAAACCATTTTCGAACTTCTTACATTAAGTTAGCACCGTTAGTACGCAATATTCAAATAATTATGCCTTCACCAAAATAATAAAAAACATAAAAGGGAAAATGTTAGTTTTCCTAACAATTTTATTCTAATATAAATTTTTATTCCATGTACTATGTTTTTTTTTTGGGTCTTAATTCCATGTGCTATGTGAATCATAATATTATGCGATATTATGTACCTTTATTATTTGACAAATCAGATTTAGTTGTTGCCAGTTTGCTTCCTTAAATTACAGGTCCTAATTCCATAATACATGATGGATTCCTTTAGCTTTTGTTGAATTATGGTCCTTGGCTTTATTAAAAAAAAAAAAAATAATTTAAGGTCCTTCTGTGTTAAGTCGCACAATTTCATCAATTCCATTTATTCCCAATAATTATGAGTCATTGTGAAGTTGGAAAAAATAGTGATAGTTCTGCCTACGAGTTTGTATTACTCTACAAATGAATCCAAGATGAATAAAAAATTTAGGAAGAAAATTTTCTTTTCTTTTTCAATATCAAAATAATCAACCGTTTTTTATTTTTCAATATTAAAATAATCAACTGTTTTAAAATAAGTCAACAAGCTGAATTTTTATAACTGAAATAAAATAACTAATCAAAGGGTAAACACCACTTTTGGTCGATCTTATCATTAATTTTTTATAGAGTGATCCTTTTATGTATTTTTCTCACTTTAGTCTCTACTATGAATTATTTGTTTTGTTTTATTCCTTCTCAGGTGGTCCAAGGCGATTCCGGTAACATGTGATAAGCACAGGAGGAAAATTTCGTCATTTCAAGTAAACTAACATGGTCCAAACTAGGGTTTCATTTCGTTCCAAACTAAGTTTTCTCTCAAAATCTTCTTCAAACACCAAAACTGCTCACGAATTAAACAATAATATCTCACATACCCATTACATTTCTTAGGGTTTATCATGATTATTCGCGGGGAAGGTAGCAAACATGCCACACTTTTTTTAGTGCCAAAATGTTAGGGGCTTAATTGATACAAAAGAGCTTTATGAGGGACTAAATTGATATAAAATAGATTTATGAGGGACTAAAGTGTAACACTGTAAGTAAATAGTTTCTAACCAAAAATAGACTCAATAGTAACAGACGAAAGTGCCCTAAAAAATATTTATGTGCATGTCACGTGTTATCGGAACTATTTGATAAGGACTAAAATGAAACATATTTCATAATAGGAAGTAGGAACTAAAGTGATATAAATAATTTATATTAAGGACTAAAGCGAAAAAAATACCCATAAAAAGAACCACTCTATAAAAAATTAATAATAAGAGGAATAAAAAATAGTATTTACCCCTAACTAAAAATAGATAAACTTCTACTGGAGAAACACAATAACTAAAATAACAAAGGGTCTATTTGGATGGGTTTTGGTTCGGCTTCGCGGGTCTCGGTTTTAAAAAATTGGTTTGGGTGGTTTCGATGAAACCTTTGAGACTTTATTTGGATGAGTTTTGATTCTTGGGTTTGGTGGTTTGAATAAGTTGAAACCCCACTTGGATTGGGTTTGGATGTTGGGGTTTAGGGGAAAAAGTAGGTGATAGGTGTCAAATCAATGTCTTTTTTAGTGAGATTTGAAGGAAAAAATAGGTGGTAAGTGTCAAATCAATGTTTTATAGGTTTGAAGAGTTTGAGTGTGAATTTCTGAATAGATTTTTTTATGGTTTTACGGGTTTGATGAAAATACATTTAAAAGAATTTTGGCTCAATCTCGCGAGATCGGGCCAAAATCCATCCACACATAACCAAAATTTCATGCTTGATATTCTCCCAAAATCATCTTGCATCACATTGCATATTGCTTTTTGGATGAGTCTTCCGTTTTGGCAGTACTAAAAATGACCTGGCTGTATCATTTTCACACTAAAAATGGAAGTTTCTAGTAGTAGGCCTTGTTTGGACTATACTTTAGTAGTAGGCCTTGTTTGGACTATACTTTTTAGAGTGTTTTGAACACTCAAAAGTCTTATATTCTGAATTTTATTAATGTTGTTTTTAAGACTTCTCTCTATTTATATATTCATTAAAATCGTCTCAACAACATTTTTTTTTTTTTGATAACTCTTTAGATTAATCTCATCACCTTAGAAAAACTTGAGGATAATTTGTGAAATATTTATTAATTTGTATAATTTTCTTAATATGAATTGTTCGTGTGAGAACTATCAAGAGTAAAATGAATGATTTACCAGATCACATTTTTTCTTAAATAAATATTTCAAATTCAAATTACTTGATTAGGATCTTATCCATTGTCCATTGGGTCTCCTAAAAAAAAGTATTTGATAATTGATATAATGTATCACATTATTGAAGGACTTGATTAGGACGTTTGTTAACTAGTAATTATTTAATTATCCCATCATTGCCATTAATATGATAATAGGAGGTAATGGGTATGAATAGATATTCTATCCATAATAATAATAATGCAGAGATCCATCATCTATCTACGTTATGGAACAAATTAAATCGACCAAGGTCCCTGGACTTGATTGGCGATGTGTTTCTCGAACGAGCTGAGTGCCTTTATGCGATTTCAATAATACGGGTCAAAATGTTTACTTTGTGACTTGTTTTATTTTTGGTCTTATATATATGGTGTTCTACTAACCCTGTGAATTTATTAATAAATGTTAGCAGAAGTTTGCCCGGACATCCATTCCAAAAAAGAAGGAAAAAAAACCCATTAAACAATTCTTTTATTCTCAACAAAAATTTCTACCAAATGAATAAGGAATATCTCAACAAAAATATATATGCATTTCTATCTCGTATGATAGTTTTTAAACAGCAGCGAAACTTATCTCTACTATTAAAAAACATGAATATTTCTTTAACTTTTTTGTGCGGAATAAAATACCTTTATGTGATTTTAAGAAGTATAATTAGATTAGGAGACATTAAAAGTTAAAATACTTAACATTATACAATTCTAACTAAAATGTTTTCAAGGTAATATAAACTTAAAAAAATAGTTAGATTAGAAATCACAAGATATAACTAGATTATAATTTTTGATAAAGTCTAAAATGAATTATATAGAAAATAAAGCTATGAATAATATTTTATAGTTATAATTATATTACTATTTATATAATTTTATGATACTTTCAATTTTTTTTTAATACTTATATTTATAATATATTTGTGAATTGTATTGTATGAAAAAAATCAATAATAATTAATCAAATACACGCAACTAGTGTAAATTAACTTCACCTTGTTTCTAAAGTGCTTTCCTAAAACGTTGTCCAAACAGAGTATACTCTTTGAAGAAGACTAGAGCCCTTTTCTTTTTCCAAGGCGCTTTCAAATTTCCTTTTCCTTTCTGTTTCTTGGTTTGCGGGCTAAAAATTTTATCTTTATTTACGATATTTTCTTTACTCCACTTGACTCTATAATAAGCTCAACTACGTCTACAACAAATAATTACAATCTGAATAATAATTAAAATATATAATCCTAAGCTTCAACTTGTCTAACGCGTTTGCTTTGCTTTGAGTATAATATTAGCAATAAACAACCCACATCAGAATGATTAGCTATAAAGATTAAGAATTCCATCAACTTGAATCATCATATCATCACAACACGAGCGTATAATTTCTTCAAAAGTAGTATATTTCATATCCTCCTATCCTATATTAAGAACCCGCCCCCCGAAAATATAATACTAAAAAAATACACCTCAAAGTTATCGTAATTGAATATATTTATTTATCATAATCTTTGCGCATGCAAAATACTGAATTTTCCTTTTATCTTTTCTTTCTTTCCCGCCCTTTAGATCTTTCTTTGCTTTTAACTGATCACTCTCTCTAAATCTCCGCCTTAAACCACAGAGTCAAAGTAGTGTCCCCTCCCCTCCCCTGCTTTTTCTTTCTTTCTTCTTCCTTTTTTATACCCTATATTTATTTATTTCCTTTTTTCCCATAAAATTCAAATTTCAAAACATTCAATAGATGACCTGATCAAGAATTAAACAATTTACCCGTTTCTCAAAATTTCCCAATTTCAATGGATTCAACAAGGCCTCCAGTTCAAAACAGAGGCAACAAAATAGCCAGAACATTTCAAAAAGTAATTAATCTGAAAACATCTTCAAAATCCCGTTCAAATCCTGGATTTTGCTATTTAATTCCTCAAGAAAAACTAAGGTGCTGCGAATCTCAACAGTTTCAGAAAGAAAACGAAGAAGAGGCAAAAGAAGAGTCCAAAAATAGAGCAGTAATCGAAGCTTTCGTCGCCAAACTTTTCGCCACGGTTTCAGCTGTAAAAGCAGCTTATGCAGAGCTTCAAATGGCACAGTTTCCGTACAACAGCGAAGCTATACAAAACGCAGATCAAGCTGTTGTTGATGAATTAAAAGCACTTTCTGAACTCAAACACAGATTCATGAAAAAACAAATCGATTCTTCACCACCACATGTCACTTTAATGCTTGCAGAAATTCAAGAACAGCAGTCTTTAATGAAGACTTATGAGATTACAATGAAGAAAATGCAGGGCGAAATAGAAAACAGGGAGACCCAAATCGATTCCCTTCAAGAACAGTTTCAAGAAGTCATTCAAAGCAATAAATTCTTAGAGAAGAAGTTAAACGCAAGTGGGTCTTTTTCAATTCTTGATAATGTTAAATTTTCTGATTTGAATCCTAAAGATTTCATCTTGGTTTTACACTACGGTTTGAGATCTATACGGAATTTCGTCAAGTTCTTGATTAAAGAAATGGAGTCTGCAAATTGGGATATCGAAGCTGCAACAAGTTCGATACAACCCGACACTGTTTTCTGCAAAAGGGATCATAAAGCTTTCGCCTTTGAATCATTTGTGTGCAGGGAAATTTTCGCTGGGTTTAACGATCCATGTTTTTCAATACAAACAAATGAACAGTCTTTAGCCACAGAAAATCATAACCGTCGCCTTTTCTTTTTTGAGCAATTTAGAAAGTTGAGGTCGGTGAGCGTACTTCATTTCCTCAAGCAAAACCCAAATTCTTTATTTGGGAAGTTTCTGAAATCGAAGTACCTTCACCTGGTGCACCCAAAAATGGAATTTTCATTTTCCGGCAATTTGAATCAAAGAAAAATGGTGAATTCTGGCGAGTTCCCGGAAACGGAATTCTTTAAGATGTTTGCTGAAATGGGGAGAAGGGTTTGGCTTTTACATTGTTTAGGATATTCTTTTGATGAAGAAGTTAGCGTATTTCAAGTGCAACGGAATTCCAAATTTTCTGAAGTGTATATGGACAGCGTGACGGAGGATGTTTTCGCGGCGGCGGACGGTGGTTTTAGGGTGGCGTTCACGGTGGTTCCGGGGTTTAAGGTTGGGCAGACGGTGGTCCAGAGCCAGGTATATTTAATTCCAGCTAATTCTCCCGCTAAAAGTTAGTCCTGTCCTGGGGGTTTTTTCACGCGCCGCCTACCTTTAAAGTGGGTGGGGGGTTCAATTTCTTGAAATGGGATTTCCTCTCAACACCTTCACAAATAATTTCAGAGTAAAGCATGACAAATTCTATTTGTGCCTTGATAAGTCAAAGAATCTACAATGTGGTCCAATCCATACTATTAAGCTATTTTGTTAAGGATTTTAGGACTAATTTCCCTCTAAATTGAGAGGGTGACAAATTTCAATAGTATTATTATCTAATCTTATTCCATGTGAAATGTGTTCGTCTTCTACTACCTATGTTGCCCTCAGTCATTACCATCAAACATCATTTGAATGATGTTTGGCTAATACCAGTTAAAATTGATTGAGAGATCCATGTTAATCCGTTATTATGGGGAAGAAGTAGAAGGTGTTAAAGAAGGATGTTTAAATTTTCAATTGGGGGCGCGTGAACAAATGAAAGTGTAACTAACATTACTGTCATAAGATGTGACACAAAGTCCAAGGGGAGGCAACAACATTAAAGAGGAATTGGACCCCACACGTACAATTCAGACCGGATATGAACTGGAAAATTTGGAGCATAGCAAGCAAATATTGTCTGTATATTTTTGTCTTGGGGAGGCGCGAGATAGGCGGTGGACAAATGCAAAAGAGGCGCTCAGGTTGTGGGGACAAATTTGTTCTTCGGGAGTGGGAAAGAAGAGGAAATGGAGCCCACTTTCAAGAAAAATAAATGATGCTATTTTGCTACTTTTGTTATCTATAATTTAATATAGTAGAAGTTAGGCAGATCAAAGGTACAAGTTGTTCGATATAAATTTCATTAGGTATATGTTCTTTTAAAACGACAGATCGATCGAAGCCTACAAGTTGTATGTATGATATAATAACATTAATGTGTGCAAGTGGTATATGTTGGATGTTGGATCGTTTGAAAGTGTACAAATTATGAGTAGATGAAACATGA
The DNA here is from genome assembly GCA_038501285.1 of Penstemon eatonii. NCBI lineage: Eukaryota > Viridiplantae > Streptophyta > Magnoliopsida > Lamiales > Plantaginaceae > Penstemon > Penstemon eatonii. Next base: position 784,526 of record JBCEGF010000586.1, on the reverse strand, counting down.
TTATGTCTTTTCTTTAGTCTTGTATGAGTAGTTTTAATTTTGTTTTGAGTTGATTACAAGCAAAGGTATCAGCTAAATGATTGTTATGATATATATACATATATATATATTTCAAAACAAATGTTTGTCAAAATTTAGACAATCTGCTCAAAAAGATTAATTATCTAACGTCTTTCCCTAATTCTATAGGGTTAAATACAATTTTTCCCCAGGTATATCAATTACCTTTAGAAGTATTATTTGTATCATTTACTCCCTTCAATATTAATTACTTAATGTTATATTTTTTCTTGTTCAAGTTATTCTTCCCCCTTCATATATGTTAATGGATAGTTTTACTCTCATAATAAATTTATTCTTAATTTTAATTTTACATCAAATTGTATTATTCTTGGTGAATTTTTTTCATTCTTCTTGCCAAAAGAAGAAGTTCCATATATATGTTGTTATTTCACCGATTATTATATTTATATTAACAATTAATTATTATGTTTTTACCTCAATGATTATTTGAACCATTTGATCAAACCATTCTAACCAATACACGTCTAATTTTTCAGGTTTTATTACAACTGTTAGAAACTTGCACCAGCTCATCCATGCCATATGAACATTTCATTTAAATCGTCTTTCTAACCATTAAACGCCTAACTGGGAAATTACTTACATTTCAATTACCAATCAATTTAAGAACATTTTATTTTTATTTTCCATGCCATATGAATTGGTGCAAGTTTCGAACATTTAAGTAAAAATATGGAAAATTAAATGTGTAATGGTTATAATGACAATCTGAATTTCCTTTCGATTAGGAATTCAAAGAGCTACAAGAAATTTTAAATAACAATGAAGAAAGATCGCAATTGTTCCAGGTACAAACATTATAATCGATTGAATAATGACAAACATAAATGTAAGAACAAGTGAAAGAATAATCGGGACCATTTTTTTTGGCAATAAGTATGAAAAATAAATCACCAAGAAAAATATAATTGAATGTAAAATATGAGCTTAAACATAAACTATATATGAGGTGAAAACTAATAACCATTAGCACGTATAAAGGGAAGGGTAATTTTGACCAAAGAATAATAAAACTTTGACTAATAAAAATTGGAGGGAGGTAAGTGTTACAAATAATACTTTAGGGATATTTGATACAACCCAATATTTTAGGAGAGCAGACGGTATTTAACCAAATTTTATACATAATGAAAAGGAAAGAATGTTGACCAATTCATTAGTTACTGATTAATTGACAGAAAATGCTTGCAAATCTGATATTTATGTGAAGTTTTAGACAGAAAATCTGGCCTGCATCGCACAATAAATCGTATGTATTTTTCTATTGGAAAATTGACTGAAGTACTAAACTTGCAAGTAATCTTAACATTTAATATTAAATTTATACTTTGAGAAAATAACGACTCTAGTAATACCCATTAAATTATAATAATAACATAACATTCTGAGAAAATATGTTTGAATCATTACTTATTCCTTTTAATAAAAAATGGTCAAAACCTAACTTGAAATATTCTTATCTAAATTAAATCTAGGATTTTTTTTTTTTTACTTCGTGACTAAAAATGCATTACAACATCGATTGCGATAATATAATATTTCTACTATGACACTTACGGTGCGTTCTTAGCCTGTCAATTTTTTTTTTAGATTAGCCAAACACCAATTATCTAACATGCAATTAAATTTTCGTAAAATTAGGTAATTAATTTATCTTCGGAAACTCGAGTAACATAATTATTTAATTTGCTGCATGCTTGTGCAATGTTGATAAAGTTCGAGGTAAAATATGATTCTCGAACGAGGCCCAAAGCATGTTTATTACTGTTTGGGAATTGAGCATTCTTAATTTGTCCCACCCTCACCCCAATAATAGGGACAATAAGATAGACATCATAAATTGAAATGTTGGTTTGAGGAAAGGGGGTAAGTCATTTACCTCTTGGTAGATTTATGTTGTCTGCGTATAAATAAACAACATTTGTTTGTTTGTCATTTCTATTTTTACTATTATAAAAGAAAGCATGAATAAGGTATATTATTTCTTAACTTATTTGTTCAGACTATAATACATCTATGTTTTTTTTTTTTGACAACTATAATACATCTATGTAAATAATAGATAAAAAGATCAATATTAAAAGATCGACTTAACATAATATAATTTTTAACTATGTAAATATTTTTTCCTCAATTTTCATATAGATCCAAGCACATGAATTTTATATTTAATTTGATAATGTTTCTTCCTACATCCAATCACATGAATCTTATTTTAGTTTGTTATTGCCCATTTTTCCAAGTAAGTGAAACAAATTAGTTTTATGAAAATAAAAAGAATATTTTTATGTAGAGACCCAATTTTATCCATTTCACGAAAATTCATTTGAAAGGGTTTTGACTCAATCTCACGAAACCCGCGAGACGGCCAAAATCCTTTCAAATGAGTTTTCATCATCTCCTATAAAACCATCAAACCTGTTCAGAAACTCACACTCAAACTTTTCAAACATGTAAAACATTAATTTGACACTTACCATCTATTTTTTCCTTCAAATCTCACTGAAAAAATATTGATTTGACACATACCAACTAATTTTTGAGATATTATTTAGTACAACCGCTGCACAACGTCATCAAGTACATGTGGTGCAGCTCACCAATACACTTGTAACATGTGGAGTGATCCACATCACCCCATATTTTGGTCATGTTCCCAAAAAATTATTTTCACATTGCCAGAACATAGGTGATGTGGATTATTACTTCACATATCCAAGTACACGTGGTGCAGAGGTTATAGTATATAATTTTTCCTACTTTTTCCCCTAAACCCCAACATTCATATCAAATTCAAGTGAGATTTCAATCAAACCACAAAAATAATAGCCAAGTGAGGTCTCAAATTTTTATCGAATCCTCTCAAATCATTTTTCTAAATCGAGACCTTTGAAACGGTGCCAAGATACATCCAAATTGACCCTAAACTCCTTCACGGAATTAGCCGGTCTTTTTAGAGTTTACACACAAAGAAAAAATAATAATAATTTAATAGTAGTAAACGAACAAGAAAATCTTCAACTATTTTCAATTTTTGCGAACAAGAAGAAAACCAAGAAAAGGCTGGAGGGGGCTGATTCCTCCAATGCTATCAGCGAAAGATTGGTCATTCGTGTTTATATAAAAATACAACGATTATCAGCAGTATGTTTGTAAGGAATAAAATTCTTGACGGGCTATTGCAATGTCTGATGAGAATGGCAGCAAAACTAATTCAGTGGAATTGGCCATTGGAATTGTTGGAAAGTGGAAGCAGACTTATCAATGGATACCCTTTTTTGCTGGCGTTGTTGCTATTGCAATGGCGTTTCTTGCCGGTGCAAACAATATCCCAATTTCAGTATGTTTTCAAGAATTCACTTAAGGTTTCTTTTTTAAGTTCAATTATGGGTTTCAAATTAAAAAAGTTTTTCGAGTGCGAAGAAAATAATTGACTAAAGTATTCAAATAGATAGTTTGGATAAAGTTCTTGGATATGTTTTTTATTCTTTAATCAAATTATGGGTCCATGGTCTAAATACTACGGGGATTTCCTGTTTTCCTTTGTTTCTTGAAGAACTAGTTTGAATGTTTGATCGAGTTTATTTGAGTAATTTTCTTGACAAAAATAGTTTGGGTTAAGTAAATTCTTTCTTGAGACTGATTTGACCAAGTTCTTTTGAATATTGTTCTTGGTTATGTAGTTGATAATGCTAATTAAAGAGCTGTATATATGTCCATACATGTGGGCTATGTAGACTTTATCTTGTTCTTGAAAATACTAATTTGTCCAGGATTATATGAATGTATAGTATTGTTTGTTCTATTTATGAAATTGATAATGCTTGTTGGACATCTGTTGGCAGTTCTCCTCGTTAATAGGGTCAGGAAGGCTAACATTTCTGAAGGTTGCACTAGTCTCATGTGTTCTCTATGTTCCTGGAGCAGTGTTTGGCAACAACAATACTGTTAATCATCTGTTGTCCAATGTAAGGGAAATTATAATTAATAGGTCTAAGTATTAGCTTTAAATCATGGCAAGTTATTATTGGTCAAAAATATTAATATAGACTCATTAGATTGGTTGATGATATTTATCAAATCTTGCAGTTCATTAGAGAAAATCAACCAAGTGAAGGTTTCTTGATGTGGAGTATGGTAGTTGTGCTCATCACTGCAAGTAATTCATAGCATTCATGTGGACCTGCATTTTTTATGCATTACTAAATTGTTTGATTTAAGTAAAGCTACTTTTATATAATTTATTTTCCTATTAGTAAAGCATTTTGTTTCTTTTGACAGCAATTTGGCTTGCACTTGCGACTTACTTTGCATTACCAGTTTCGCCTCAACAATCAATACAAGCCGCTCTTTTGGGAACCATTCTTGTTACAAAAGGTTTTAAATTTTTACCATTTTGGAACAAGGTATTCTATAGTTTCAGCATATTCTTAAATTACAATCTTATTGAATTCTTTTGATGGTAGTGAAAATCTGATTGTGTAGAATGGAAACCATAATTTTTCCGGTGGAGGTCTTTTATGGATTTTCCTTGAATGGACTATAGGTCCTATGATCTCCTGTGCCTGCGCATTTTGCTTCTTTGTGGCTCTTAGGAAATTTGTACTTCGTAATGAGAATGGAGAGAAAAGGGTTTTCATTTTCCTTCCTATTTACTATGGTATAGCTGCGGGACTACTTTGCCTCTTTATTATGTATCAGGTCATCTCTTTTCTATGTGCTACAAGATAAAATCGGCATTGTTCTACTTCTTTTGTTTAATTTCTATAATTTAATTTTCAGGTCATACCAGTTCCCATGAGAGCCTACAAATGGACCATTGTTATTGCTATAGTGATGACCACTTTGATTGGAGCCTTGTTATCTTTGGTGAGTCCCTAAATTGCTTCACTTGACAAAACTGCATCTTTAATCCCACATGATTCGACCTTCAACACTTTGGCTCCTGCTCTTTACAAAATTGCACTTTTGGTTCCATATTTTTGAAACTTACTGCACTTTTCGTCATGTTGCCCCATTGCCATTCAATTTTTGCACTTATGATCCATAGGGTAGTCTCTGTTTTACAATTTTGGTCACGCATCACATTTTGTTTCCAAATTGGATGAAAGGGGCGGGTGATATGACCAGAAATACAAAATATTTTGAAAATTTGAAACCAAGTGCATTTTTGGTGGTCCAGTCTCCTTGGATTAAAAATGCAATTTTACCCTTGAATTCTTGTTTATGCATTCTATTGAATATTTGGCAATGGTAGCTTTTGGTAGTTCCTTTGGCGAGGACAAGAATCGATTCAACTCTCCCTTCTGAGACACCCAGTACAGAGCAAAATAGCAATGAAAGGAAAAATCAAGAATTTAATGCTAAAGATGATGATGGAGACAACTTTGATGATGCTGTAAGAGACTTTATGCAGATGAGAGTTCTAAATACAGTTTACGAAGAGGATGAACGGAGTTGGGGTTCGCCTCAAATATCTCCGGAGATTGTAAAAATACTATCTCCTCAGTCAACTATGGGACAATCAACTGCATTCAAGCAGCTACTCGAGTCTACACCAAATCAGTTGGTACAAACACGGAACTCGAAGAGAGTTGAGAAAACAAAGAATATCTCGCAATTCATCAGAGATTTTGCTAATTTCATGTTTTTTCCAGTAAAGTATTCCAAGTTTCTAATTCATATGTCACTTTTTAGTTGGAAATTCTACTTATTTGCACAATGATGGTTTCCATAATTTTTTTTTTTATTTTCAAGCAGGTAACTAAATGTGATAGAGAGACGCTAATACGGCATGCTCTAGCTGAGAAGTTCGATGAAATGGAAGACTTGTTGTGTTTTCCTCACATTCTTACTTCATGCATTTTTGCGTAGGTTTTACTTCCTCAATAGTAGCTTTTTTATATGATTGAAATGAGAAAATACCCCTTTAATTTGCCTAATTAGCAAAAACACCAGTAAATTGTTTTTATTAGTAAGACCCCCTGTGTTCTTTTTTAATTAACAAAATATCCCCTCCCATGTTGGAGTACATATTTTTGCAGGAAAAATGACAATTATAACCCCACCAAAAAAATGCGAAACAACCCCTATAAACCCAAATAATTATCAAGAATACCCAAAAATTGGCAATAACCCCCATGTTCACTTTAAAACCTCCCTATTGACTTATGAAAGAATTTCAAATGGGGCTTTTAGCTGATAAAAAAAGCACATTGGGTTTTTGCTAATTAAAAGAAGACAGGTTGCCAATTAGGCAAAGCACAGGGGGTATTTTTGCATTTCGCTCTTTTATATTTGTTACATACTTTTTCTACATTTGTAATATGTTAGAAGTTTTTCTACAGGCTTATTCAATCTGTTAGCGAGACTGCTGCCCTGTTGAGCCCATTTCAAGCTGTTTTTGAGATTTTTAACTTCAGAGCAGACTACTCCGGAAATGGGGAAACAGTGGTGAGTTTAGCATCTTCATTCACATTTTGGAATAAGCAAACATTTGCCTTTTCCAGTAAGAAAGGTTATATTTAAAAAACAAATATTCGTGTATTGATCCTAATTGCAAATATCAGTCTACTTTTGAAATATTTTCTTCATATTGATGGTTGGATCCAGTAGTCAGAGTCCGTGATCATGTTTAGTTATTCGTAGGGTGCCTTGTCCGTTAATTGGTGGTTTAGAGCAACTGGAGGACTTGTTGCATCAATTGGTTTCTTGCTATGTGGTTGGCGCTTGACGCAGTGTCTAGCCACTAGGTTGACATATATAAGCCACTCAAGAGGACTGGCCTTCCAATTGTCAGCCGTGGCAACAATGATACTTATGAATCGAGCAAATTTTCCAGCTTCAAGCATTCATATATCTGTTGGAGCTTTACTAGGAGTTGGGATTGCTGATGAATCCAAGGTTTTATTCAATAAGACTATGTTTGGTTGTCGGATATTAGTGAATAAATTTCTTAACACCAAAAAAAAAAAAAAAAAGTGATTTTCTTGCATTAATTTTTAAGGTTGTGTTGATGAATGTTTGTGTTTGATTTATTGCAGAATGTGAACTGGAAGGTCTTGCTCACATTTATGTTTGGATGGGTCATGACCATTATATTCTGTTGTTTGGTTGCCTATGGAATCTATTTTTCATCAATACATTCCCCTGCATACGTGGTGCCCTGATCCCACAAGCAATTCTGGTAACTACGTACTTCACATGTTCTGAAAATTTTGATTATTATTCTTTTATTTTAGAGATATATAATATAATAATTAACTCACTGAAAGGTTGTTGGAAAAAATTGAATTGGGATCTTATAATAGCTAGCATATCTTGATATTTGACTCGGATCTGTGAATACAATTCGCTGTTCATAATACATCAATTTATTTGAATTACATTTGTTAGTTTTAGAAACTCTCTACATAATATTCCAAAAAGACGTAAAGGATATTTTATGGAAATTTACGATTTGCAAGAATTTAACGTTTCTCAACTGTTGAAAAAGATGCAATATATGTGATTAAAGATTAGAAATATTGATGTTACCTCTAAATGTATTTATCGTTTCATTAAAAAAAGAATTCTTAATTTTGGTTGAAATGATATTGCAAAATACGACAAGAGATTTGCTTTAACGAGTGACTATTTCTTTATCTAGCAAAGTTGGGGTTAAAATGCCTAACATGACTATGACTAATTATCTGAATTCGATATGATCATATCATTTCAATTCAAATCTTCTGTACATGTAATTCTATTAATCCATTCAATTGCTACGTACTACTATATATCTAACTACAGCATCTTTAATTAATTAATTCATGATGTGCTATATAGTCTCCATCACTTGCATGCAAGGCCATGGGATTAAACTATATGCGTATAATACATACATATAAAAATAGAAAGTATATTACATCAATCATTTAAACTATTTAGAAGTTATAACTAGCTAGAATTGGCACAACATAACGTGAAGTCTAATAAAGGTGGCACTTGATCGTGTTGGATAGGATTTACGAGGGTCAAATATGAGTCGGGTCAATGAAACCACCTCTTGCCAAGTCAAGAGACGGATCAAGTCTGATTGGGTTAGATCATTAAAGTGGGTTTGTGAGGATCACATTAGCCGAGTCAAGAAAACCCGTTGACAATTTAAGAGCATTTTCTAGTGTGTCTGATGTAGATATATTTGAAATAATGTTAGATTCACATGTTGATCTAATTAGGGATATTAATGTATTTTATTAAGTAAATTTTTTACTTGCTTGATTCGTTGTTGATAAGTCACTCGATTGAAATGACTTCACTCACTAATTTTAATATACTTTAATCTAAAGAAAAATATGGTGACTAAATTCGAATCCAGAAATATATGAGTTTTGGCATAGGCAGGGGCGGAGGTATAGGAGGTGCGGGCCAGAAAAAAAAAATTTAGTAGCACATATCTATTATTATTAGTATTATTATAGTAGTACCTTATGTATTCTTGTTAGTACCTCTAAATTCCTAAAGGAAAGAATCCGTGTGAATCAAAACTCTTTGTCTACTTTAATTAAATGTGTAGTCAAATCATAGAAAATAAAACCTCACTAATAGAGTACCTAGTATAAGTAGAATTTAATAAGAAAAATTTTCTTTAACACTTAATATAGTTCTCTTTTAATAAGGAAAAACAAAATTATGTTATCAATATCAAGTATCATAAGAATTATTGGCATATTAAAAATAAATTCTGATAATCATTATTTTTAAATAATTTAATTATATACTTTTCATTTTAATCTCGCCCCCGCGACTAAAATTTCTGACTCCGCCCCTGGGCATAGGTAAAATTAATCCTGTATATATGACGTCATTAAAGAGGAAAATCTATGTAGCAGACAATTTTGGGTGTACGTGATCTGGGGAATGAAAATCAGATCCACTAAAATTTGGAGAGAAATTCTTTGAGCGCCTCTCACTCTCACCACAAGAGAAATCTATGTAATCTCATGGCACTTGTGGCCCTGACCAGGCACTAAATACTCGAAAGTTAATTCGGATTAAGACCACATTACTTTACTTGAAAAAAGCAACCGACAACATAGACATGGCAATGTCTCAAAAACGCGTTCTTTTTACCTTTCATCCATATAGATACTAAATTATATATTAATTAAGGAAACAAAATGAACAACATATATATAGATACTGCATGTGATCCAAATTCCATATTTTATACTCCAACGTACTAATGCACCCATCTTAATTTTTTTTAAGATTTGCATGTTAACATATCATGATCACATGATACATTATTTAACTAATTAAATCAAGTCACTAACTGCGTATGTATTATAATTAAATCGATACTAAATATATATATGGACTACAATTCCCAAACTTTCACCCCGGCCCATCTAATCAAATCTATGAAATCATAATTAATACTGTAGTGTATACACATCGGCCACATGCAATAAACACAAATCAAATGAACTATAAACGAGTCAATATTAATCTTTGCTCAAAGCACGTATCTTATAATTTCACTAACAATTTAACAGTATCTATTTGAAGACTGGTTTGAGAATTAAATGTGTATATAGTCTAGTGGGAATTAAAAAAAAAAAAAAAAAAAAAAAGAGATTAATTACAGATTAATCCATAAACAAGAGAAAAAATAGTAATATACCTTATACCTCTCCGATGTTGTGCTATATATATATTTATATATATACACTGGTTTAAGGGCCTTAATTAGCCTCTTTAAACTCATCATGATCAACAAAAGAATTAATCCAAAATTGTCGAAATTAAAATTGGTCATGACTAGTGACCGACACCGGGGCTAGGAACGGAGCGGAGAATCCGATCGATGGCGGCGAGGTGGCGGGTGATGAGCTTTTGGTCAGTGGTGACGGCGTGGCCTTTCTTGCTAGGTGTAGAAACCGGGACCGTGCCCTTAGGCAGGGCCGCTAGATACAACTTGTGGTCGTCTAATGACCGAACCTTGAAATCATTCAACTTCCGGGCTTGTACCGAGGATAGTGAGGCGGAAAGTATAATCAAGAAAACTAGCATTAGGAGGCTTTTTCGAGCCATGACTAATAGAGATTATTGATGAGTTTGGTAGCTGGAGAAAAAAAGAGAGATAGATTTTCTTTTGTGGGAGAGAAAGCGGAGGAGATGAATAAATTAAATGGGGAATCATTTTGGCGCATGGAAGTTATATAATGTTAATGAAGGCTAGCTCAGGGAGGCGTGGGGGTCTGGGGCTCAAGTTAGTTGGGCCAAGTCAAATTTGATGTTTTTTCTGCATTAAATATTACAAAGGGACGTTTTAGCCCCAAGCAGAGATTGGTTTACATGAGACGCAATATGAAGATTTTTTTTTTTTAATTCTAAAAACTATTATTATATTACAATTCAATTCAATGTTACTAAATAAAAAAAATATATATTGAATTACAAGGAAAATTAATCACCTAAATTAGAGAAAAACCCACTTTAACGGGGTTGAACTCATAACCTCTTAGTTTTGTGGTCTCGATCTTAATAATGAGCTACGATCTTATTGGCCAATCTGAAGATATTCTGAACTATTAATATAAGGTTTGGAATTGGTTGATTTTCACGTTTGAGATTCTACTTCTTTGGCCCTTTTTTTTCCCTTTCTAATAACAACCTTATAATGGTTAGTTTTTCAACATTTACTTTGATGTACCACGAACAGGGATATATGGTGTTGAATTGTCAGATTGTATGCTAAGATCGTTAAACTACCATAATTTGACAGATTAGCATAAATATGAGAACTAATCATGTTATTTATAACTGAGACAATTTTAGATGCATTTAAATCTTTTTTTTTTTTTAAGATGACAAATACATTATTACGTCAATCTTTATATCAAAATTTTTATTCGGATATTTTTTTTTTCCTTGTGAGAAGGGGTGTACTTAATGTGAATGGGAAGACCCAATTTTGTTGTACGATGACCGCGTGGAGGCTGAATTAGGTGGTTGTGAGCTAAGCTGCCGGCCAATTTTCTGAGAAATTTCGTTCATGGTCAATTACTATTTTGCACCGTCATTTTCATTAAGACTCATGAGATTTGAGTTTAGGCTTGAGCTTGACATTGATTGCAGGTGCTATAGGGAAGTACAGATTATATATATATATATATATACCACCACTTCTAAGATTTGATAGTTCTTCAAATTTATCTAATTAGTATAAAATCTAACCTTCATTCTAGTGATGTGGATAGTAAGTTAAAGGTTCATGTAATGGTAAAAATATTATGTGCTATTTTAATTATCTAATGATTTTATTAATTAACATTTAATACTAATGATGTTTAGACCATGGTTAACATTAACTTCCACATGCCCATGGTTAAAATTAATTCTTATTTAGACCCGATCTTTATGACGACATGAACATAAAATATCCAGTATATTTAGTGTATGCATTGATTTGATTGTGGCTTATGAAATACATGTGTTAATATTACTATGAAATTACCCATACCAAACGGGACTAATAATTTTTTTTATGTGAGACATGCATAATTTTTTAATTTGATAAACAACTTCATCGGTTAACAATTTAAGATACGGTTTACAGAAGTCTAAAATGATGTAAAACCCAGCACAAAATACATTAAAGAAAACTATTTAATATCTAATTAAAAACCAAAAACAAAAATTAAGTCCATCCGCTTAACTAGATGGTGGGTTGCAAATTAATTAAGTGAAATGCGTACATACTATATGGCGATATAATTAAATTAATCTGATACACCAAAGATATAAAATAGCCCAGAAAATTCTTACTCAATTCTGATTAATTAATTGATCAAATTCATTTATTCATACTTATTTAATTTTTACTTATTGTACGTGTGTTGAGGTTAATACGCTCTCCAAACGTGTTAATGATATTGCACCTACTAGAATTTGATCAAAATCGGTGTATGCAAACCATTATGCTGCCGATTGAACTTGAAGTCTATAAAATAAAATAAAAAACTTTAGTGTCTATTTGGATGGGGTCTGGCTCAATTTTACAGGTCTCGATTTAAGAAAAAATGATTTGGGTAGTTTTGGTGAAACTTTGAAATCCCATTTTGTTATGTTTTGAATATTGAATTTTGTGGTTCTAAAAAACTTGGAACATCACTTATATTGATTTTGGAAGTTGGGGTGTGGGAAAAAAATAGATGGTAAGTGTCAAATCAATATTTCATAATTTTTAAAAGTTTGAATGTAAATTTGTAAATATTTATATACTAAATTTCATGAATTTGATGAAACTCAATTGAAATTTTTTTAACACGATCTCGCGAAACTGAACCAAAACTCGTCCACATGTAAGCCAAGTCTATAAACATGGACTTTATTCTGAATCTAAAGTCAAACACGTTGGTCCTACAAAAAAGCTAATAAATTATTAATATAGTACTCTACTAGACCTCCTTCACTGTTTTGGATATCCACAATATTTTTGCAAGTAATTCAACATATTCAAGTTTCGCGTTACGTCACAAGTAACATGGCCCTGTCTGTTGTACTTATTGAAAATAAGTCCGCAATAAGGCCTTTTTATTAGGGTTTTTTAAATAACCTTATACATTATTAATATAAGTATAATTTTACGACCGGTCCTCTGTTTTCAAAAGTAAAATATATCTTTCTGTCGGCTTCGTTTAAATAAAGGTATAACATTACCAAACAAATACTTCCTCGGGTCTCATTTTTCTTTATCTCTTCGTACAGTTGATTAGTCAAATTAACTTGATTAAATATATAAAAATTATAATAAATAATTTAATTAATAAATTTCACTTATAATTTGATAATATTATATAACACCATCTATATTAATATTTAAAATGTTTAATATATTAGTAATTGTGAAAAATAATAACATGATAAGTCACTTAAAAAATTAAAAAGTTTGACCGAATACCGTAATTATAATGGAGGAAAAATATTGGAATGAATGTAATATTAAAAAGACATGACAACATTATAAAATAATTAAATTTTAGTTTATGGAAACATTATTGCTCGTCCCATAAAAAAACTGTTGCATGTGCTCACAAAAAAGAAAAGAAAAAAACTATTTAATTTCATGCATGCATGCAATGTTTTCAAAATATCAATGAAATAATTAAATTTAATAAATTATCTTCTTTTTTTATAAATAATTTTCATATATTATATATGTTGTATATATGAACAAGATGAAATTTTGATTCATTTACTATCTCATATATATATACAAGTATTACAACCCGAATACCCTCACCAGCCACTTTTAAACTCCAATTTGTTATTTATTTACAATTTATTATTAAAAAATAATGGAGACCAGGAAACAATTATTAATCCAGTTGATATATATAGTTCCCTGTCCATATCATAATAAAAGGTATATCATAAGACATAAATACAAAGATTCAATCTTGAAAGGTTAACTATGAAAAGACCCTTCACTTTGTTGGTGGTCGTAACTCGTAAGCATGCAAATGTCCAAATGCTAGCTGCAATCACCGGTGCCCATATATATATATATCAATTAGTGTTTATATATATAATTGTTATAGAAAAACTGTCAATTGAGTAGATATTGTAGATTCGAATATATAGACATGCTTGGATGGGTCGGAAGATTGTCAATTAGTTTGGTCTGCAAGCATATATATATATATATATGACAATTTTGCTAGATACTACATATATTGAGACATAACAGAGTATTACTTAAATTTCAGTCTCTGATCTTTTACTTCAATATAATTATGTGATTGTGGTATGAAATTTTCATCTATGTTTTATTTGACTCAATAATTAAAGAAAAAAATGGATATTTAATTATTTATTGGGGAACTTTGGTGAACTGGTAAAGGTATTGGAATACGCTAATTAATTTCGAAGAACTTAATTTGAATTGAACTTCTAGACTTGCAAATTAAATGATATTTAAAAAAAAATTATTTAAAGTTTATTCTCGGGAGAGCCAGCCATATTTGTTTCCGTTGCCATTCTAATTGTTAAATCCGCAGAACTAATTTATAATCTGTCTTATTTAAATATATATTAAAGAGAACCGTACTATTAAAAACGTTTTTAAAAGTGCATGCTCTATACGTACATGGCAATCTAATAATTATAATCAAGTAACATATGTCAGTGGCACGAGTTTGGTTCCTAAATCTCATGCTTTACAGGATTTCCTTGAGATCATGATCACTTAATTATTATTTTTGCTCGGATTAATTTAGTTATTGGCTCATTATAAGCACCTAACTTAACCTAAACTGTCCTTGCTTAATTATCTAATAGAACAAATTGTACTTTAATTAAAAAAATACTGTATTTCACAAGAGTTTAATCCTTTTTTAGGTGCGTCAGACACATTAAATAAGAACCTCTCCTAACAAGAATTTTCGACATGAATTCATTACTTTGGAGTGATTAGTTCCTTTCACTAGATCAATCACTTGTTGGTATTGCACTTAATTAATTAGTAGGTGCAATGGGATAACATAATTTGCTAGCTATTCACTCTATTAATTAATGTAGACTTTCATGTTCAAACTATTAAAATGCGCGCATTGAATAAACAATGAAATGATTTTTTTTTTACATTAATTCTCTAACGTAAAGCCACATTAATTAATTCAGACTAATTTTACTAAGTGGTTTGTGTCTAAAATTAGATAAACATAGATAATGTAATTATAAAGGGAGTATGCATGTGAGATTAATTTTTTTATAATTAAATTGTATATTTATGAGTGTACATACATACAAATATGCATATGTATTTACTGTGATAGACCCAAGTTTATTGGACAAAGTGGTAGTGATTTGCGACCTCAGAGATAAAATTCATGTTTGAATCTCATTGAAGACATCACACTAAGAAAGACATATATTATTTATACTTTTTAGTCCGAGTTATATATATATATATATATATATATATATATATATATATATATTAATGTGAAAGAGTTACTAGTATTGATGATCCGTATGTTAAAATGCCTGAATTGTCGGCATAAAAGGGTGTATGAAAGGTGATTTGCCGGGAGGGTTATGTACATTTTGGCCCATGGACCATTCATCCTGTTCTCTCATTAGGTGTCTGCCTCTAGACAATTTTTTTTTTCTTCCTTTGCTGGTGCCGAAAGAGTTTTTGTCTCTATTTGACTTTGATGATGGCTACATTTTAACTGCAATTAATAGCAAACATAAATTTTAATTGGACGAAATCACGGTCGGACCCAAATCGTTCATAAAATGATAAAAATGTGTAAATTTTACAAAGCTAAACGTTTTATTACAAAATTTCATTTATAGTTATTCGATTGCATATGTATTTATCGATTTTATAGGCGCCTATTTTTTTTTTTATCAATTTTATTCTTTCTTCATCAACTTTATCAATGTTTATTTATAATCATTTTCACATGTTTTAACCGACTTTTATCGATTTCACCAATTTTTATTAACCAGTTTCACCCGTTTTCCAAGAAAATTCAAGTATCACCGATTTAATCCATTTTTCAAGAATTCACCCGAATTTTCGTTTCACATGTATTTACGGATTTTACGAACATTCTTTTTTTATCTATTTCACACATTTTTCCACACTAACTTTACCAATATTTATATTTGAGGCTATTCATGTCTCGATTATTCGAGGTTATGCATGTCTTGATATTCTTGGATATTGTTTATATTTTGCTTCTAGCCAAAGAAAAATTGGGTACTTAGCTAAGTCATAAGCATTTTTTTATTAGATAGATAAAATGCAATTCTTTTTCATGACTGCTATTTTTTTTGTGCAACAAAATAATGTTTAAGAGAATTTGATATTTAATTTTTTATTCTTAGAGGACTTTTATGACTTATTTTTGTGCTAAATCTTTCAATGACACAATTGATATTTTTTACTTCAAAGTATATTGTTGCTAAATTATAATAATTAAACATATATATTTTACGAGCTATTTAAAACATGAGTGTTTTTTTTCTTATTCATTATGATTCATTAATTTTTATGTGTTATAAGAGAAGAATAATGAATTTATAAAAGTTGATGTAAGAGATAATTTCTAAATTTTAGGAGTTTATCTAATAAATATAATAAGACTTCATGTTTAATTATACCTCTTTATTTAGTTTTCTTATTTTAATTTTATTTATATTGAAGTAGACTTCTCTTTCTTATTCTATTTTTTTTCTTATTTTAATTCATTTAATTTTTTTAAATAGGGATATTCTTTTTAATGTACTCATACTTATAGAAAATAGTCAATTAAAATACATTTCAGTTAGTAAGGTTATCTTTTCTATTAATCAAAGCCGCATATAAACTTCTTTCTGCCGATAATTCTTTAATTAGACAAGGATCGTTTTAGTATACTTTATTATCATTTTATGTATATGTATAAGATGACAAAATAACTTTTTGATAAAATTTACCAAAGCACTACTAACGTTTTTTTGTTTATATTATTATGTATATACATATGATTTGACAATTAATATGACTACGTATTACATAAGTTTCAACATGAACAACTGGTTATAGTCTATAATCTTGGGCTTTGATGAGACTAAAACCAATTCAAAATAAATGAATGAATTTTTTAAGTAAAATGATAGTGCGTGTATCGGATGAATTTGACCCAAGTTATTGACCTTGAGCTTTGATGAGACTAAAACCAATTAAAAAAAACATGAATGAATTATTTAAGTAAAATGATAGTGCGTGTATCAGATGAAGTTGACCCAAGTTATTAATCTTGGGCTTTGATGAGACTAAAACCAATTCAAAATTAATGAATGAATTTTTTAAGTAAAATAATAGTGCGTGTATCAGATGGATTTGACCCAAGTTATTGACCTTGGGCTTTGATTAGACCGAATCCAATTTAAAATAAATGAATGATTTTTTTTTTTTAAGTAAAATGATAGCGCGTGTATCAGATGGATTTGACCCAAGTTATTGACCTCCAGTGACTCCAGACTCTCATTTCCCTCAGACTCTTATTTTTATAGTCATCTTCAATGATTCAATCTTCTCATTCTATTTAATTCCAATTCTCATACTTTTCCACTCCCACTTAATGAAAAGATAATAATAATAACAAATATATAATAATAAAAATAAAAATTTAATAATTATACTAATAGTAAATTAAACACTAGCATTAATAATAAGTAATTTAACATTGACATAAATAATAAAAAATTTAATAATAACATTACAACTAATAAAATAAATTATTATTATGTTTATTAAATAAAACTACATATTATACAAGAAATAAAATTAAGATTAAGATTTAAAAAAATATTTTATATAACTATTCCTAATTTAACTAAAAGATAACTTAAAAAAAAAAAAACATGTGCAGAAAGTCTTTTTGTATTTTATAATATGTTGCTAATCTCCCATCCAAAGTAACATCGTGTCTCTCACTCGTGTTTGATGAGACTAAAATTCAATTTTCATCAGCCATAGCCAAGAATGTCTAACACTGGCTAAATTAAATTACCAAATTACTCTAAATATCAATTTTTTTTAAAAAAAATACTCCTATTAATTAAATAGGATTCATTAAACTCCATATATACTAGATAATTTTTAAAAAATTAGATTTTTTTATAAAATAATTATTTTATTTTTTAGTATTATATATAAATTAAATTAAGTTTAAAATATATGAAAATATAATAATTATGGAGGGATATGAATGTTACCATAAATATTTTTATTTAACTAGATGTTATTATTAATTTGGAAACAATTATGTATTAGTCCATGTTACCACAAATAATTCTATATATTAAATTGGAAAAAAATTATTACATTTGAATCTTTGGAATATACTATGTATTACCATAAATATTTCTAAGTAGATGGATATAAGTATTTATGGTAATATTTTGGAATCTGAAGAATTAATAATTACGAAGTTACCATACATATTAGGAAAAGACGCGGAAACAATCAATATGACGAAATGGGCTCAAAACGCATAAGATCCTCCTCATTTGGGCCGTAAATATAAAAGAACAGAGCCAGTAGGAATTTTGTCATACGGATAATAGAACTTCCGTAGCTCGTTTTTCTTTGAGAATCGCAACTCTCCAAGATTTTAATAAATCGTTCTCTTTCAATTTGAAATCTTCCTAATAGTTGTCGAGCGCTTTCAGTTCAAACTGGAGGCAATGGATTTAACGGCATTGGAGACGAATTTCTGAATTTCGGTAATGTTCGATTTCTATGACGTGTTTTATCGGGAAAATTCTTGCAAGCAGACCAGACACATCATAGTAGTAGTATATGTGGTGTGCATTAATTCCATCAATTTCTATTGAATTTCTATATTATCAAAAGAAGGTTCTATCTTTGTGAAAATAAACATGGAGTACCACTGCGTATGTAGTGTAACCAACTCATCTTCTTTTGCTTACTCAAGAATTCATAATTCTCAGGTATGCCACAATCTTGAATTTTTTTAAGAATCGTGGTTTATTTATTTAAAAGAATCTTTCTTGCTCTATTAGGTTTAGTGGGTACTACGAATTCCAAATATTTTTAGAAATCTTGTCCTTTTATCTTTTTCCCTTTAGCCCTTACTTCCTTTTCTATGTGCTTATCTCTGTTTTTGCGTTCTCTCATCTTTTCTCTAGTTTTTTGATGTAATGTAAGCTGTCTGGATTTCGTTGAACAATGTACTAGTTTGAGGTTTGATATTTTGCTTAATGCATGTTTCAAGACTTTTGATTGATCATACAATTTACAAATTGTTTGGTATTTCATTTGAGTTTTGAATGTTAATTATCAAGAAATATGTTAATGTCTATGAGATACAAACAGGTTTTAAGAGTAGGGTAGTTCCATAAAGGTACTATTCCAGTGCTCTTGTGCGTTTTTTTCCCATTTGCTGCACACTTTCTCTATGTCCTTTTGGGTCTGTTTATTGCTATCTTTTTCTTTATATATACTGTTTAATACCATGCTTTGTTAAAAATGATGTCTCTTTTTAGATGGTTGATGATTAGTTTAAGTTAAAGTTTAAGCTAAACTCAATGCTTATATCTCTTATGTAATTCACGTCCCAGGACTTGATTGTGATTGATCTTACTATCGTAAAATTGTATACTTTATATTTTAATCAAGAATTTGGTATATAAAAAAGATTAAAGCCCAAAGTTATAATTTCAAATCTAAGGATTTTGTTGTTATATTCAGGGAATCGGTATAAAAAGTGGTCTGGTTTTTTTCATTTTCTTTCTTCTTTCGTTATTTCTGTATGAGGGATCACTCTACTGCGAGATGATCTTGTTCACAAATATTTTGTAAACACCTTTTCATTTGAATTTAAACTAACTTCACTATCTTTTTGATAGCTTATTTTCTATATCTATTCATATGATTGCTTTTTTACCTGATTCATAATACTGTGATATCAAGAGGATTTCACTAGAAATTTTTACGTATAAATGCACTTCTACTCGATATATTTCTTGAATAATCACCAAGAAGCAACAAAAATCAAGGACCATTAAAAAATTTATTTGCACAGGAATAATGTCAAACACAATGCTGAACTTGTTTAATGTTGCAGGTTGTTTCATTTGTTTGCAGAAAATTACCTAGGAAGTTGTCTTCTCCAATTCCAAATCCTTTTCTTCAAAGTAATTTTCACCCTTCTCTTTACCAACAAAAGTCTTCAATCCATACATCAAGAACCTATAGAGGCCGCATTGTCTCAGAAACTGGAAAGCAAGGTTGGGATGTGGGTAGATTTTTGAAAACATTGTATTTCTTTAATGGCCCTCCTTCTCCTGTAAAGGTTCAACTTACTTGATCCTCTCTTCTTCATATGTGTGGTTCTGATTTATTCATTATTATTTGATCTAACAATATTCGCTTATATTTGAAGTTGTTTGAATTTCTGATTGAGAAACTCTCTGGTCCATCACCTAGCGAAGCAGTAAAGGCTATGGACACTTCTGGGATCGTATTAGTGGCTGGAGCTACTGGTGGTGTTGGAAGAAGAGTTTTCGATCTGTTACGCAAAAAAGGGGTTCCAGTACGAGCACTGGTACTTTCTCTTATAGACCTATAAATAATTATTTAGAGCTAAATGCAAAAGATCCCCTGTTCTTTGCCTAATTGGCAAAAACCCCCTGTGTTCTTTTAATTAGCAAAAATTCCTTGTGTTCTTTTTTAATTAGCAAAAAACCCCATATGAAATTCCTTCATTAGACAATAGGGAGGCTATTGTCAATTTTTTAAGTGAACAAGGGGGGTTATTGCCAATTTTCAAATTTAACAGTGGGAATAAACCCCATATGAAATTCCTTCATTCGACAATAGGGAGGCTATTGTCAATTTTTTAAGTGAACAAGGGGGGTTATTGCCAATTTTCAAATTTAACAGTGGGATTATTGAATATGTTTTAGGTTAAGAGAGGTGTTTTCGCGTTTTCTGTGGTGTTATAATTGTCATTTTTCTAGCAAAATATGTATTCCGGCATGGGAGGTTTTTTTTTGCCAATATAAGAATAACATAAGGGGGGGTTGCTTATAAAAATATCACATGACGTTTTTTGCTAATTAGGCAAAGCAAAGGGGGTATGTTTGCATTTCACTCTAATTATTAATTATTTTAACTTGGGGTATCAAGATATGCTGATCGAGAGTTTTCTACAGTTAGATTAAATTATCTAGCTATGTTTGGTTTTGGGTATTAGTGAGTAAAACGCGACGGGTAATTTTTTCTTGAACCCAAGTGATAGGATATGTTTTATTTTCTCACTGCCTTTTCCTTATTATTTTCTCAATAAAATTCAAGAATCAAACATAGACTTAATGATTCCCATCTTAGACTAACATTTGTTTCAGGTTCGAAATGAAGAGAAAGCGCGAAAAATGTTGGGTCCAGATGTTGACTTGGTGAGTATTCTGACATGTTAGTAGTCTATTTGTTTCCAAGTCTACTAGTGAACATAGTTCTAGACTCACCTTATATGGTGGCCATTGCTTGATCAAATTTTTCTTGTGATGATTAACATAGGAAAATGTTGCTTGTTGAAATTTTATTATCTGTAGAAACATGCTGACAATAGGAGAACATGAATTTAGTTGCATCAAAATAGAATAAATATTTCCTCAGTAGCATTTCAATGTTCATTTTTCAATTGCCACAACTTTGGATGAGAATGACAAAGTGAGAATTTTGGGTTCTTCACATTATTGGCTTTAAAAGTAGTGATTGAAAGTTAGTGGGGTCTAACGAAGATGATTTTCTAGTTTAGGAGTGAAATTCATTTGTGGATAGATGGATTAGTAGTAAAGAGATCAAAGAAGGAACAAATCTGTATATAAGCTAATAACGAAGTCTTGAATCATCAATTTTCTCCTATTATATCTTCAAAATCCGTGGCTTAGCAACCAAAATATATAAGAAGACTCTTAAATTGTGGAAAGCCTTTATAATTTCTTTTAATTTCAACTAAACAATGTACTGTATTTGATTTTGAAATGGTATTCTTGAGTGAATATTAGAATTCATGTTGTTTGTCAAGTATAACATTTCTTCATCTAAATTTAGTGAAAGTCAGGAGGCTTCGACTTTGTTACTTATTCAGAGCTTTATGATAACTAATGTTAATACTTAAACTTGTTCCAAGAACAAATTATATCCTCTGATGGTTCCACACTTAATTTTTTTTTTTGGTCAGATTGTTGGGGATATTACTAAGGCAAGCACATTGATACCAGAGTACTTCAAAGGAGTAAGAATGGTCGTTAATGCTGTTTCAGTCATTGTCGGCCCTAAGGAAGGTGATACTCCAGATAGGGCCAAATATAGTCAGGTATGAAATAGCTTATAATAACATTTGCTGCTTGGAAATATTATAACTTGATGAGATATTTCCGTCGTCGTTGGCAGGGAATCAAGTTCTTTGAACCAGAGGTTAGTATATATTGCCAAAAGCATTGTTCATCATTATCTTACTCAGACTCCATTGTCTACTTTATATCAATTACTATTTATGCTTATATGAATGATGTAATCAGATTAAAGGTGACTCCCCTGAAATGGTGGAATTCATTGGAATAAAAAATTTGATTAATACCGTCAAGGAAACTGTTGGGCTTCGAAGTGGAAAACTGGTCTTTGGATTTGAAGGTATTGTTAATCAAAAAATAAATCCAATCAGGTCTTTCTTTTTTTTTTTGGATTTTTGCAGTATGTATTTGTTTCAATCTCCGGTTAAAATTTACATTCTTTATTAGACAATTCATCCAGAGAACTTGCCTGGGGAGCGTTGGATGATGTTGTCATGGGAGGAGTGAGTGAGAGTACATTTCTAATTGATCCTAGTGGAGGTGAAAATGGTGGACCATCAGGAGTTTTTAGAGGTTCGTTTTTTTCTCATGCATTTGCATACAAACTTTTTAATGCTGCTACTATTTTCCTTGTGTCAATCTATTTACAAATTTCTATAGGAGTTGTCTCCACTGCAAACAATGGTGGTTTTACCAGTATCCGAACTAAGGTTAGCAATAACTTTATCATCCCTATTCTATCTTCTCCTTTCAGTTTAATTTATCAATATGATAGTTGTTTTTTACTTTTTTCTCAATAGATGTGCAAAACACAATAATTATATAAGTTGTATTTTTGAGTTAAAAATTTCCTAAATTTTGCCTCAGAATTTCTCGGTACCAGAAGATCTGTCCGCATATGATGGTCTTGAGTTACGCCTTAAAGGTGATGGTCGTCGATATAAACTCATTATTCGAACTAGCCGTGATTGGGACACAGTTGGCTATACAAGTGGATTTGACACTGTGAAGGACCAATGGCAATCGGTTTGTGACCCCCCCCCCCCCCCTTGCATAACCCATGGTTTATTAGCAGAATCAATCTCTATCTCACATAACGCCACAAATTGGTCACACCAATGCATGCACGACAGGTGTCCTATATTAAAATGGAGGGAAATGCAAAAGTACCCCCTATTTGCTTTGCCTATTAGCAAAAACACTCCTGTGTTAGTTTAATTAGCAAAAAAACCCTGTGATACATTTTTATTAGCAAAAAAAGCCTTCCATGCAGGAATACATGTTTTGCAGGAAAAATGAAAATTATACCCTCACCAAAAATGCAAAAACACCCCTATCCACTTAAAAAATTATCAACAATCCCCATGTTATTTTTTAAATAAAAAATAACCTCCCTATTATTGACTTATGAAGGAATTTCAAATGATTTTTTTTTTGTTTAAAGAAAAAGAACTGAGTAATTTATGTTAATCAATTTTAGGTGCGTGTACCTTTCTCTTCTTTGAGGCCTATATTTCGAGCACGGACAGTGTCTGATGCACCACCGTTTAATCCGAGCGAAATTATATCAATACAGGCATGCCTTCATCAAAACTTGTTGTATACTTCTGCTTCACTTTTTATTTTAAGTACTAATTTTCTTTAATACTATTTACAGCTCATGTTTAGTAAGTTTGAGTATGATGGAAAGTTAAACCCGTCTTTTGTGGAAGGTCCGTTTCAGCTTCCTATATCAACTATAAGGGCTTACTTAAAGGAGCCAATCACTCCCAGGTTAATTTATACAACCTTTTTTTTCGTGCAATGTATGATCTTGTAGTTTATATATCAACTAACTTTTTAGTTCATAGGTTTGTGCATGTTGGCTCAGCTGGGGTTACTAGACCTGATAGGCCAGGACTTGATTTAAGTAAGCAACCTCCAGCCGTCCGATTAAACAAGGAATTGGGATTCATTCTCACATACAAATTGAAGGTTCTTTTTACCATTTCCTAGTAATTCTGATCTTCAAATCCCATTTACTTACTCGTAAAGATGGATCTAAATTTTGTTTGGTGAAAAACAGTTCTGGTTTGTACTAAAGAGTGACACGCAAAAATACCTCCTATGCTTTGTCTAATTAGCAAAATTCCCCTCGTGTTATTTTTATTACCAGAAAACCCCCGTGTGCTAATTTTTATTAGCAAAAAAAAACCCCTCCCAAGCCAAAATGCAGTTATACCCCCATCAACGATGACCACTCCTATTCGCTTAAATGATTGACAATAACCCCCCCGCCCCCCTGTTCACTTAAAAATTGACAAAAACATCTCTATGATTTATGAATGAATTTCAAATGGGGTATTTTGCTAATTAAAAAATAACATGGGGTTTTTTGCTAATAAAAATAACACGGGGTTTTTGCTAATTAAAGAACTTTTAATTGTTTTATGGTTATAAAAATATGATATATTTGTTACATATATTATATGTTTTCTTTCTTTTAGCAATACTAATAAAGTTTTCATGAAGTTATACAAAACCTAAGCATCCATATACAATTGATTTTAATTGCTGCTTGTTAGTTTAACTTGGTAGATAATTCACGTCACATGTATAGTGAACTTGTGTATTATCCTCATAATATGAATTTATGAAAGGATAAAATCGTGAAGTATCACAGGGGGAGGATTTGATCCGGGAAAGTGGCATCCCATATACAATTGTTAGGCCCTGTGCATTGACTGAGGAACCTGCTGGAGCTGATCTCATCTTTGATCAGGGAGATAATATAACAGTATGATAATTGATTAAAAATTTATAAATACGTTTTTTAGATACCTTAGATGACTTCATTTTGCTTGATACGTATTGCATTACAGGGAAAGATTTCCAGGGAAGAGGTTGCTCGAATATGTATTGCTGCTTTAGAAAGCCCATATGCAACGGACAAGACCTTTGAGGTTGCCCTTTAAGCTTTTCCTGGATTGTTTTTTTAATTTAATACTTAGTATTTATTGAATTGGAAAATCAAATTATATGAAACACTTGATGCTATTCTTTTTTTGGTTACAGGTTAAGAGCGTGATTCCATTTAGTGAACCATATACAGTGGATCCGGAAAATCCTCCTCCAGAGAAAGACTACAATGTGTACTTTCAAACTCTGAAAGATGGTATAACGGGGAAAGAAAGCTTAGAACAAACACCTGTTCCTGTCTAAAACCACATGGACCTGGTGAGTTGAAATTTAAAAGTTTTATGTATATTGTGAAAACTTGTTAGATAGATGAAAATTATGTAAAATAATTCATATAGTATATGTGTCTAGCAGAATCTCAATTAATTAATTAATTAACTAATTTTAGAAAGTGCATTGGGTTGGGATTGATGAATTTAGCTTTAGGTTCCTTTACTTGCATATTTGCTTCATGTAACTATAATTTGTAATTGATTTTCTCGTGTTCCTTAGAATATATAAACTACAAGCGTGTAGACATCAGCTAATCCCTAAAAACGGAATTCAGTTCCGTTAAGAAACTCATTCTCTCATTCAATTAAAGAGCAAGACATAGGTTGAAAGAATCTATAGTATAGACCTGTGAAAAACTCTTTACAAGTCAATTAGGCGTGGTGAAAATTGACCTGATCCTGAGGGGGTTCAGTTTCAGTTTCAGTTTCAGTATCAGACTATCAGTATCAGGATAGATGAATGAATAATTGTATCACTGCAGACAAGAATCTCTCTCTGCAGTAATCAAAGGTGCAGTTATTACCTTTTAGTCCGCAATCTTCATCTTGTACGACTCGATTCAAATTTTTAATTTTCCCACCGCCCCTTCTACACTATAACAGACACAGTCAGGCTCAGGCTGTCTTAAATGGTACTACTAATATTCCTTTTTCTTTTTGGTCCTAGCTAAATAAAAATTATTATTCCTTCCTTTTACTTTCTTTCTGCCTTTGAAACGTACTGCCAGAATGATTCAATCTGCTGCTGTGTGAGTGAGAAAATTTACTTGAAGTTAAAACCAATGTTTTCAGAACTGGACGGACAATGAACCGGTTAGCCGACTGGTTTCTGGTTTTATCGGTCGAACCGGTCGGATCGGATGACGTTATAATAATAAATATATTTAATTTTAAAGTATATGTAATGTGTGTAAAATTTAAACATTATCCTGCAATTGATTAAAAATATAAATTTTGTTATATTATACAAAAATAAAATCATATAATATTTATCTAACTTATATCATAACAGTAATATGGTATTAATTTGTATGCACATATAAATGATTATATTTCTTTATCAAAATTTAGAAGTGTAAGTTAAAAATACAACAAACTAAGAAATTCATAAATTTTAAAATATGGTTATGTATAAAAGTCTAATATTCAAAGTCAAACGTGCATATTATATCGATTTGACTCTTTATCCTAAAAATAATATTGAAAATAAATATTTTATAGAATATATTTGAGTATTAATTTTCATTCATAATGTGTAAAATATTTATTTGAGGTAATTATCTAATTTTTAAATAAATTTGGCTACAAGTTTTTATAATTTATAAATTTTAATTTGTACTAAAAGTTCAACAAAAGTGAGGTAGCTCAAATGGTAAGGAAGTCATGTTTCACTCTAAGGTTAGGTGTTCAAATCCCAACTTTTACAAGAATTAACATTAAAAAAAATTAAAAAAAACTAAAAAAAAAAGGAAATTCAAAATCGGGTTGAACCGGTCCATATCAGTTCGACGGTTTCGGACTGGTTCAACTCGGTTCAAACTGTATTTTGGAGTAAGTGGTTTTAGGGGGTAAACCGGATCGGTCCAACCTCTGGTTCGTGGTCCAACCGGTCGGACCGGCCAGATCGGTCCGGTTTTAACAACATTGGTTAAAACACGACGATTTACATCATAATTCACGTTCCTGCCGAACAGTAATAATGTGATTGTAAGTTTATTTCTTGGTTATCCAATAAGGATCATTAATTTTACTTTTGCAGAAATATGCAGTTACTGATTTGGTCATTTTTTCTTTTCCAAAATTATTATTAAAAACTAAAAAAATTAGGGTTGTAAAAAACCAGTTAAAAAGTGTCAAACAAACACGTTGTACTTAAAACTTCATTTAGTTTTCTTATTTGAACTTAAATATGTATCTTAACTTGAGTTAATTGTTAACTGAACATATAACTAAACGAGTTTTGGTTAACTCGGGCCTGAATCAGGTGCAAAAATCAGGAAAAACATGTTATTCGATCTTAGTTTGAGTTGTATAATAATGAAGAAAACTCAAATTTAGCTTTTTAAAAGCAAATTCTTGATATATATATATATATATATATATATATATAGTAGCTTGACTTATTGATTTACAGCTCCAAAGAATACACAAATTAAAATGTCTACTTAAATTTATAATCTGATTTAATTAATTAGTAATTTTGTATTTTCAAAACCGTAACTGGTACATAAATAAAAGCTGATTAGGTTTTCGGTTCGAATAAGATCGATTGAGCTGAAAAGTTTTCATTGGTTTGAAGTTGAAGAGATACATATCTAATCCTAGCTAGACTAGTTCAAGCCGTCTGGACCACTATCGATCTGCAACACATGAATTTGGAAAACTACGTACTACTGATGAAGTATTTAATTAGTTGGACCGCGCATGCCAGGTCGGGTACGGTACAACTTAATTTCTGGACGTAGAAAATGTCATGAATCAATAGTCTCACTACTTTGCAATAGCACAGAATTCATTAAATTAAATAGAGTTTGGACTGTTTCATCCCAGCCCATGGACAGGCATAATTAATAATCATTGATGATGTGGAATTAATTCGAGTCTAATTAATTACTATGTGCAATATCATATCGATCACATGGCAAATGATAGGTCGTAAAGTAAACTACTCCTAAATGTGTTGTAGCTATATTTATATATTGCATTTGTTTCTTCTTTTATTATATATATATATATATATATGCCTCAAACTCAAAACATTCAAAGCCATATATATATATCAACTCAGTCACGTTATATTTATAATGACCACATTTAATTTACGCAATCAGATGACAAGACTTTTCAGGTAATAAGATTTTAGTGCAGAGAGATAGAGGAATTATTATAAATAAATAAATATAAACAGCTACCCCATAAATATAAATTTGGTACAAACGTATATATATATAATCATAATGTACACTAATTAATTTAATGCCACTTTTGTGTTTTCATTCAGCATCTCCTTGGAGAACACAAGCACGCCTGCAGTGAGAGAAGAGAATATAATATATTGTAAACGTAAAAAAAAAATTGATGAATTAATTAAGGCTACGTACGTACGTACATTAAAAGAAATTCTGGATCTTCTTCTGTTGTGTGTTTGAAGAGCGTTTCTCAGCTTTGCGACCATGTCGTGTTGAGTGAAAATCTCTCCTGGAGAGCTCAAAAACACGTTTCTTTGAATAGGGGGAGACCATAGCCCACTTTGACTGTAGTCAAAATTGAATTCTGAGACATCAGAAAACTTTGTAAGCAGTCTTTCGGATACAGACTTGGACACCAATTGAATTCTATGTGAAGAAGAATTAGAAGAAGAGGCTGCTTGTGGAGAAGATGGGATTTCAGAGGTAGACATAATAAATATATTTAGTTGAATGACTTGTGATTTGATTTAACCTCAATATTAAGGTGTGAATGAATAAGATCGATTTCAATGGTGGGTGGGGTATTGTATTGTATTGGTAATTGGTAGATACATATATATAAAAATTAAGGGTAAACACCACTTTTGGTCCCTCTTATCATTAACTTTTTACAGAGTGGTCCCTCTTATGTTTTTTTTCCCACTTTAGTCCCTACTATGAATTATTTGTTTCACTTTAGTCATATTCAAGTGGTCCAAGGCGATTCCGATAACATGTGATACGCTCATGAGGGCAATTTTGTCATTTCAAGTAAACTAACATGGATATTTTCGTTTTTCTAATTATTTAAAAAAAAAAAACTAAATTTCCAAACTAGGCTTTCATTCCAATCGAACTTAATCGTACATTTCGTTCCAAACTAAAGTTTTTTCCTAAAATCTTTTTCAAACACCAAAATTGCTCACCAATTAAATAATATCTCAAATAGTCTCAATAGTGAACGAACGAAAATGCCCTTAAAAATATTTATATGCATGTCACGTGTTATCGAAACCACCTGATAAGGACTAAAGTGAAACACATAATTCATAGTAGGAACTAAAGTGAAACAAATAATTCATAGTAGGGACTAGAGTGTGAAAAAAACATAAAAGGGACCACTCTGTAAAAAGTTAATGATAAGAGGGACCAAAAGTGGTATTTACCCAAAAATTAATAAGGGTTGCATGAAAAAGACGCGTATGGCTGTAGGCAATCATGGAGTTGGACCGGACGTGGGCAGCATCATTAGAAGCCAAAACATTTTGTGTTTTTTCTTTCATGTGTTTGAGTAGTGAAATCAATTTATATGTGCTAGCTGTTTTCATTTAAAATTAAAAGGTAATTGATTTAAACGAATACTTGTAATGATTGTAATGATGCGAAGTTCTAATCTTTCACGTGAGAGGTTCTCAAATAATGTATTTGATGCTTCTCGAATAAATTAAATATGATCTAAAACATAAGAAATCAAAAGAAGAAGAAAATCTATATGTTACTTTCAAGCAACTTATTTGTTTTTTCCCCTTTCAAAGGTAATTTTGCTTGATAGAGAAGTTAGTAACGTGAAGTTACCATACGTTGGACTAAAATTCATTGGCAAATATATATTTTATTGGCTTATGTTTATATCCTTTTTTCGCCAAATTAAAGTTGAGCTTTTAATATCTAGCACATGAAACCAAATCCATAAATTAATACTAATACTAAGCATAACTAGTCTTCGTAATGAAGCGAGTGAAACTCAGATTCATGCACTTCGCGATTGCACTTCGGCAGCTAGAGTTTGGGACTTGATTATTAATCCAACTCAACTCTTAGCTTTCTATCGAACTTCCCCTAGCAACTGGATTTGTGAGAGTTGCGATGATATGTTCCGCAACAATTTAATAACAGATATATCGTGGACTTTGATTTTTATATCTTCAGTTTGGGCAATATGGAAAACGAGAAATAGGTTCGTGTTTGAAGGTAAATCTAAAAGTCTGATGGTGACTTTATCTAATATTAAAGCTATGGCGAACGAAGCCTGAACAATGTCAACGAAGATACTAGATGGAAAGAACCACCTCCTGGTTGGATGAAGCTCAATACAGATGGTAGTGCTCTTTTAGAGGAAAGGAAAGCTGCAGCTGGAGGTTTACTTAGAGATAATATGGGTGATTGGAGCTTCAGCTTTTCTATGAACATTGGAGCTTGCACAATTACTGAGGCAGAGTTACTGGTACTTAGGAAGCTTGGGAAAGGAGGATAGAGAAACTTGAAGTAGAACTCGATTCTCAAGTTGTGATTAATTTGATCAAGAATACGGACTTGGAGGCTCACGCACTTGGAGCTATCATAGAGGACTGTATGAGGCTTCTACGGAACCCTTGGACTTGTGTTCTTAAACACACCTTACGAAATGGAAATAAGTGTGCTGATGATGCTCTAGCTAAATTGGGCTATTACAGTCAGAGAGAACGAGGATTTGAGACATCCCACCGAAAAGTTTGATTGATTTGCTTGTTGGTGACTTTGAATAATCCTTATTGTAGTCTTTAGTTTGTTTTTCCTTTTGAACAATAAAAAAAAAAATAAGTCTTATAACAAGATATTCTTTTGAATGCAATATATATATATATATATATATATATATATATATATATATATATTTATTGTACAGTTCATTGAGTTTAATTAAAAGATTCACCAGTATAAAAATTGTTTCCAAGCTTAATTTTACAAGTAGTCTAGATAACTTGTTGCTTTCCTGTCGGCATATTTTGTTTCAATTTGGGCTGTCAAAAAAGTATGTTCATCTTTTAGCAATTTCTGTTGTTCGACTTTTTTAAGTAATATCTGATCTTACTAGAAAATAATTGATCAATGGAAAAGTAGTTGCACCATATATATATATATATATATATTATGTCCCACAACTACATATTTCTGACAATTTAGGATATTATTATATCATACATCTCTCCTGGTCTGCGCGCGGTATGTTTGAAGGTATTAAAAAATTCGAACAACTTATTCTTCGAATTGTTATAGTTTACTAATTGTAAGACCGAATTTTGGGTTGTTCACAGGTCGAGTTCAGATCATATCAGTTCAAATTCAAAAGCAGATTCATTTATTTGCATTTAAGTCCGTCCGATTCTTGGAGGAATCTCGAGTAGAAATTCATATCCACTATTAATATTATTTAACATAAATTATATAAACTCGTTTTATTTGAAAAGTAGTGTGGCTCTTATTAATTGATCATAGATTCATAGCCATAGAATATGCAATCCTGATAAACATTTTAATAAACTGGACCGAACCTCAACAAATTAGAGGATTAATTCCGCTCCATTGAGACCTGATTCGAATGTACAACTTTTTTAACATTAAATAAGTATATAGCCTTCAATAGCCTATAGTTTGTACAACAACTCAATGGGCCTAAAATTGGGGATCACAAACTCGAGTTTATTATGGGCTGAATTAGGGCCTCAATGACTTAACTTAACGACCCATTAATTATGGTTTGGGCCTAGGTAACCCAACTAAAGCTATGAAGCCCATTTAAGTAATTTGTTTGGTTAACTTATTTCCATTTCCCGGGCCCCTAGTTTCAAAATGTAACCCATTCCGAAATTTTCTCATCTGTTGTCCATTCAAATCAGCTGACAATAGTCTCTTCAGTTTCCCACTCAATCATTGGGTCAAAAAGAAAAATCTTTTACAGTAACACTAGTAAAGAGAGAGCGAAAAATACTCAAGATCTTGCAAATTTCTTTCCTGTTTTCATCCAACAATAGTAGTGGCAATGACAGGGTACAGAGCAGAAGATGACTATGATTATCTGTTCAAGGTTGTTTTGATTGGGGATTCAGGTGTGGGCAAATCCAACCTGCTTTCGAGATTTACCAGAAATGAGTTCAGCCTTGAATCCAAATCCACAATTGGAGTTGAGTTTGCTACTAGAAGCTTGACCGTTGATGGAAAAGTAATCAAGGCTCAGATTTGGGACACTGCTGGTCAAGAAAGGTTTTTCTCAACTTTCATCTGATCTGTTTTCTTGTTTTTGTTTTTTTCCTTCTAAATATTTCTGCATTGTTAACTTTTTATATTACTTGTACTGAAATTGATGGTTTGCTCAGATCTTTATCTAGGAATTGCTAAATCCTGATCTATATTTATGAGAATTGTGAGTAGTATTGTGTTTCTAGATCAATTTTATTGTAGATTGGTAATGTAAGTTGCAGAGAGAGGTGAATGATTAGGAATATGGGATAGATCTGATGACTGTTTGATGCAAAATGAAAAAAATTTAGTTTGGACCTAAAAGAGGTTGTTGACTTGGATTATATAAATGGAGAACACTCTTTGAATGTTTGTTTTGGAGCCGGATTAATTCTTAGTTTGCCTTATTTGTTTATTTGATCTTGTTTTTTATATTTAGTCAATAGGAATCATGTTATCCATTCTATGATCATTAATTGTGATCATCCTATTTTGCTGTTCCAAAATGTCCCCGGAAGTGATATTACAGAATGGGAAGGAGGGAAATGTTACTAATACCTTTGTCATGTTTGGTTTTGATGCCAATAGAATTTTGAAGAGTTATGTGGTTACTGAAATAGTTAAGGTAACCTAGAACATAGTCATTCAGTAATTAGTCAAAGCATCATATAAACATGATCAGAATTGGTTTCTTAATATCATAATTTAGTGTTGAGATTAAATAGAAGAGATGAAGACCTTGAGTCAAGTGATCAACCAGAATACATATTGCCGTAATTTTAATTTTGCATTTATCTTTCTTTGGTAGGTTTTGAACCCACAAAAAAAAGGGTTTAGCTTATGTTGTTCGAGATACTTCAGTGTGTAGTCATTTTGGGTGCAACTATATTCTCTCTGCTGGTACCTTTATCAAGGTTCTACCACTTACAAAAAAATTGTAGACTTGCGCTCTGTTTGGTTCTTGGATTTTAGTGAGAAAAATGACAAGGAAAATGAAAATTAACAAAACTGAAGCATAATTAAGGCAAGAAAAACATTATACTTATTGTGTTACTCACTCAAACAAAAGAACAAACCATAGACTTAGTGATTTCCTCAGGCTTGATTTTGATTGAATAATATGGAGCTAACAAATTCATAACTTTGGTTTGTTTTAAATTTGTATGCAGTTCAAATCCTTTGGTAACCACTTTATATTATATTTTTTACTATGATGCTGAATTTGGAAACCGCCAAGTATTGGAAAATGTTGAAATCCTTTCGTGATAATTCAGATTCCTCAATCCAAATGAAGCCATTACATCTTCACTTGTTTCACATTCTGCACTTAATGGTTCCATTTTGTTCTCCATCTTTGCTTGTTTCGTTTTCTGCACTAAAATTTGTTTCATTTTTATCTCTAGGTACCGTGCCATCACAAGTGCTTACTATCGTGGTGCTGTCGGTGCTTTACTTGTCTACGATGTCACTAGACACTCCACATATGAAAGTGTTGAAAGATGGTTAAAGGAATTGAGGGACCATACTGATCCAAACATTGTTGTAATGCTTATAGGCAACAAATCGGACCTTAGACACTTAGTTGCTGTCTCAACTGAAGATGGAACATCCTTTGCTGAGACAGAGTCTCTCTATTTCATGGAAACCTCTGCACTTGATGCTACTAATGTAGATAATGCGTTTTCTGAGGTTTTAACTCAAATATACCGTGTTGTGAGTAAGAAGACTATGGAGACAGGTGAGGATGGGGCTGGATCAAATGTCCCTTCAAAGGGTGAGAAGATCGATGTTAATAAAGATGTATCGGCTATGAAGAAAGGTGGTTGCTGTTCCTCATAGATCGATGTTAATAAAGATGCATCGGCTAATGAAGAAAGGTGGTTGTTGTTCCTAGTAGGTTTAAGACTATATTTTAATTACAATTATTTGACTGAGCTCTTGCTTGCATTTTATTAGTTTGTAGATGGAATGGTTATAAGAATATGGGGAGGGATATTCTGAATCAATTGCTTCATTTCTTTTTAACTTTTATTTTCTTGTTTTTATTTTGTTGGGATTTTTGTTATATTTATTATTTATGCTGCTTTCATCTAATAGCTTAGATGGAATTTTTATTTCAGAAGAAGGTGAAAATTTGATATATATTTCAAAACGACCCTTTTGAATCAAGTTGGATTGGTTTTGGATGAAACATTCGATGATAAAATCAAAGTAATAATATTATTTTGAGAATGTGATATATATTTCAATTTGTTTGAAGTGTTGCTTTGGAGTGGGAGGGGGGTGGAGGTAAAAAAGTCTCATTTTAGATATCATATTTTTTAAAAATTGTACATTTCTTTATTTAATTTTTCATCTTAATCAAACTTTATTATTTAAACTTGAAACAAGTGAACTAAAATACATCCAAACGTGTATATATATATATATATTGATAAATATTTTAGAACAGTATTTAAAAGAAAAATCCCAATCGCTAAAGCCCAAAATACTTACCGGTGCAATTGCACAAGGAAAATCAAAACCACATGAAGATCCTCCATATCTCTTCGGATTACTTTACTCCTTTCTTTATAATTTACAAAGAGGACAACTTCTTCATATATTTAAGAAATTTGTGTACCCAATGCTACATTGGATAAGATTAAAAAGGATCCAGAGTTGTTAATCAATAATTTTCGTTTATAAATTACAATCAAGTATCATTGACGTTACAACAAGAATCGCATCTGACGCGACGACATGCACGTGTAATATGTGGGAACTAATCTCATTTTAAGTTCAATGTTAAAAAAAAAAAAAAAAAAAATATCAACATGAAAATTAATTTGATAATTAAACAACTAAGCCAATTGGGTCCCCATTTAAGGAATCCCATACCTACTACATGTATTTAAATGTCCCTCGCCAGCCACTAAGTACACTCGTCGTTAAATGATTGAGTAAAAACTTATAATTTTTGATATATTTTTAAATATAGAATTCATAATAATGTTATTTTATTACTATTTGATACTGTACCTGTAATAATAGTTTTAGATTTGGATCGACAGTTTGTAATTGCTTGGCACGACTAATATTTTTTAATGTTACAAGTGCTTTCTTCGCTAGCCAGCTGCATGATGCATGCTATATCATGTAAATTAAAATCATAGGCTCCCATAAACAAAATGATTTATATGTGATCTACTAAGTACTAGCTGTGTCCAAATTTTGTGCCCGATAGCAATCAAGAGATTACACTAAATTGACATAAATGAGAGATTTGTAACGTCTTTATCATTTAAATCTTGTAACGTTACGTTAGTAACGTCTTTGTATTTATTACTTGTAACGTCTTTCCTGAAAAGACTATTGTACTCATGTATATACCTATAAATAGGTAACCCTATTTCCTAACAAAGAGAACTCAAGTCACTATTACAATTACTATACAATTTTTCTCTCGATATAAGTGTGCATACCTTATTTCATTATTGTGATGTTGTTATAGTTCGAAGAGCTTATTTCATCTTTACCATGAACATTTTTATACAAATACATCACTAGCCAATGAAGACAATAAAATATAGAAGAAAGTATTTTGGCTAATGTTTTTACTTTTTACAGTTTAGAATCGTTCAAAAAAAATATCTTATGTGAAAATTTTAAAATAGAAATGTAACATGAAAACCCAACTCAAACTTGGCGTGTGAACTACTCAAGAGTCAGGTCGTAAGTGAGGGCATGAGTGCTCTTTCATATGACCGATCGACTCCCAACTTGAAGCTCAAAAAAGTTTGGAACCCTCACACATGCACTCCTTCAATCAAATAATTAATAACACACATCCAGCGATTTACATCCTTCAGAGTTCTAGGGCAAGGATTCTGAGGGTACAGGATTAGTTTAGTGTAAGCTTGTACACTTGAGTTATCAAAAAAAAAAAATTAATAACACGAATTTGGACAATGGCCCATAAACCAGGTCCAACGAAAGCTAGTCAAGGAAATCCAGTTAATTAATGTCCCAAAACAAGCATGACATGTAAATCGGGAAAAGATCTCACCTACGATTTCAGCGAGCAACTTATAGGGACATATCGGAGCAAAGTAGGCAATATTGACCTAAGTTTCATAATCTGAAGAAATATATATATATTTATTCTCAGTTTTGCTCTCAGATCAATGTAATATGTATGTCATAATTATCAACTTAGGTTCAATGAATTTAATTTAGTTTACCGTTGTTATAAAGAATAAGAAATTCCATAATCAACCCAATTCAAACTAAGAACCAAACCGGATGCATGCACATCAATGTGTGGATAGTTGAGATTTTGAAGATTCAAGAGTACAAAAATGCTTTTTAGATCTATTCTCATTGTGAGTGCTTTTATTAGAATATTTCTGTGAATTAATATGATCCAACTATATATATATACATATATATATATCATTGCTAAAAAGTCAAATTTATTTGTTAACAGACTATGAATTCGACGGGCTAGCACGTTTTTAGTGAACCGTGAACGGATTGGCGAAACGAAGAAAGAATTTTTAACTTTTAAAAGTAGATCATGATTTGTCCTTACTTGCATTTTCTTAAAATTCTAATGTCCTATTTGGGACTGACATCTTTTATTGGGTCTTCCTCCCCCACGAGAAACAAGATGCATATTCATATCAACTACTTTTAAATTTTAATAATTGCTTAATAATAAGAATTAAAAATGAGAAAACAATTTAGCTACGCGCCTATATATGGTTCTCTCGTTTGGGTAGAAGAAGATTGTATATTCATTTAAAAGAATGAATGAGAATAATTCAATTTGTTTTCTTATGATGTGCCAAAAAACAAAGCAAAAATGAAAATGAAAAGGTAAAATTTTACCTCTTTTGAAGTATAAAGGTGATATCAGTTATCCCCTTAGGGGTCATTTGAAAAACTATTACAAAAATGGTAGGTGCTTTTATTTATGTATAATGTTTATCCATTTTCATATATTAGAGAAGAATTTATGATATTTAATGATATGTTAAAAAGGAAATATGTAAATTTGAGGTTATTAGTGATATTTACCTAATCCATATTTATTCGGATTAACTAACCCACCCACGTCTGGGTGGATTATAATCTAGTCTTAATACCGCGTCGTAAGGATTTAATCCATTTGACCCGGTATTAGAGCAATGCCACCAAACATTGTATTAGCCCATATTAACTCATATAATATGACCTAATACCCCTATTAGGTCCTACCAAACGGCCCCTTAAAGTATAAGTATAACTAATAATACTTACCCCATTTATTATAGTTTTGTTTTTCTTATTCCATAAATACATCCGCCCCTTTTATAATCAGTAAATTGTTTCTTTAATAAGTATTTATTCGTCCGTACACCAAATAACATTATGTCTCAATTTCTTCATTCGTTTTGTTTCCTTCCGTTTTTTCGTCTCATTTTTTTTCTTTATTTCCGTTTCAATTTGTTTTATTTATTTTTTGTCTCATTTTTTATATTTTTATCTCATTTTTTATACATTCGATTTCAGTTTTTATCCAAATGTCGAATAATTCTACTTCAGATTCTTCCTCGAAAAATTCAAAGTTGACAAATGCTCGTATCTTCAATTCCTCTATTTATAATTACTCTAATTTTTTTTATGAAAATCATAATAACATTCAATACCAACACAAATCATTACCAATATTGTGAACATGCATGTGCTTAAGATTGAATTTTGCGAGTAAGCTTAAAGGAGAATTACTAAACTTTACGAAAATAATTTAGATAATTCACCAAATAAAACTGAGACAAAATATAAGAAAAATATCTAGATAGAGGTAAATAAAATAATGAAATCAAAATAAAGAAAACAAACTAAAACAAAAAAAAAATGAGATGAAAATGAAGAAAATTTTTGGGACCAAACAACGGAAAGAAACGAAAGGAATGAAGAAATTGAGACAAAATATTGTATGGACTGTGATGAATGAAGGAATAAATAATTAAATAAAGAAACAATTTATTGGTTATAAAAAAGGGCAGGGTAGCTTTTAAATAAAAAATCCAAAATTATAACATAGGGGTAAATCCAACCATAAAATTATGAAGTTTAATTCTCTTCTATTAGATATATGAGCACAACTCTTTTGGTTCATGTATAATTAAGACATTAAACAAGTTCAGTTCATCAAGAGATCAAACATACTTTCAGTAGGTTATCATCAAATTTTAGTCCTTGCTCTAGAAGAAATAAACCAAGAAAAAGGAAAATTAATTAAATATAGAGGCAGTAATCCAGTTAATATACTTGCCTAAGTTTTTAATAACAATGTCACATGAGATGACGAAGAAGAATAGCCGTTAGAGGCGTACGGCCATGGTGCTAATTACAAGAAGATTATGACATCAAATTAAAACTTGTTTTATTCCCTAGCTAGCTAGCTAACCACTACATGCACTAGAATCTTTAAAAAAGAAACAATTAAATTACATAAAAATGTGGACTGGCTGCTGCATCTTTTTGTTCAACAAGGTAAAATTATAATGTTATGACGTATGTATGAC
The DNA here is from genome assembly GCA_038501285.1 of Penstemon eatonii. Classification (NCBI taxonomy): domain Eukaryota; kingdom Viridiplantae; phylum Streptophyta; class Magnoliopsida; order Lamiales; family Plantaginaceae; genus Penstemon; species Penstemon eatonii. The sequence continues at coordinate 745,844 of JBCEGF010000586.1, read as the reverse complement.
ACTTTCTTTGAGTAGGCCTGCTTGATCGAACCCAAAACATTTACACGACAATCGCAACAAATTAACTTGGTCGAAAAATAGAGAAATTTGATGAGACAGGTGTTTAATAATGAAGCGGTGGTGGGCAAGCTATGCTGCCGTTGCTCCTGTCTCTCTTTGCACCATCATCCCCCGTCGGAAAACTGTTGAACACTCGGGCAGCTCACCAAGATCCGCAAAAAGCGGCTCATCTTCTTCTCTCATTGTGAAATTGATCATACCCATTTCATGATCATTGTAATCAATTCTGTCCTCGATTAAAATTGGACTCTCTAGCATATTACAAGTAGTTGTGGACTCAAAATCATTAAACCATCCAAGTTGATCATGATGACTTCCAATAATTAAAGGTCCCTCTCCAAATTTGTATTCGTCGGAAAGCAGTTCATCATTGGTAGAGATAATCACGGGTTTCTTCTCTTCTTCTTCTACTACTTCTTCTTCTTCTTCTTCTTCTTCCTCCTCTAATTCTTCATCATCCGAAGTTGTGGTTGTGGTGGTGATGGCGGGGGCTGACATTGTATTCTTCTGATGATGATGATTATGATTGTTCCTTGAAACAGCAGGCCAAGGGTGATTGTGTTCACAAGCATATGTCACTACTAACATTTCAGGATCCACTCTACTCCTCTCCACTTGTTTTCTTGCGGGACATCCCTTTGAACTACTACATCTATAGTATGCTCTGCAATTAATTCAAAATAATTAATTAAATGGGTGGGTCGTCCGAATTACTAATACTGGGAAGGACCTATACCATTCGCACTCGTATATATATATATATATATATATATATATATATATATATATATATATATATGTACCTGGGATATGGGGAACCTTTGATAGGTTTTTGGCCGTATTTTCTCCAGGCCCAAGAATCGGAAGGTGGAGCGCTCATCTGATCACCTTTCATTTTCAATTTTTCAATGTCTTTGATTCGCACTGACACAACCCTCTTCTGTATGGCTCGCCTACTGTACATATATATAATTTAATCAAATACTTAATTACTACTATAACATTTTCATTAATGACATACTACTATAAAATTGTAGGAGTATTATACTAGTAACCCTCATATGCATGCACATGATGAAATCCGTGCCATTAATTTAGCCCTAGCTAGCTAAAAGATTCTCGCATATTTCAAAATTCAAATTACTCAACCTATATATAGGAAGAATTTTATATTTATGGTTATGGTGTATTATTTTCTAAGCGTCTAGTCAGAATATTTCTAATCGACCGGTGACATAATATCAACATCATATTTCACGGGAAATTCTGATGCTATATGTCTCTAACTCATCCATCATAGAATACCAACAAATTATCAACAGGTGATTGGTCTAGTGAAAATGATTAGTCATTACAAACTAGCAGACTCGGGTTCGAATCACAGTTGGGAGAAGTATCCACTTAATGTATCCAACCCATCTCGAAAGGGATTAAACCCTTGGGAAATTAAAAAAAAAAAAAAGAACACCAACAAATTTAAGTCGTAAAAATCTCTCTCTACACTTTAATTTTGTTGCAAAAATGTTTCATGATTCAGATCATCAATATATATAGCATTTCTAGAAGAATTGTCAATAAAAAATTATTGTCGTTGTATAACAATTAATAACAAAAAGAAAAAAGAAAAAAGGAGAGATAGATCCCGCCACTTCGTTTACTTCAGACCTATTGAATATTAAACTGAAAAATTCCGTTTCGTAGAATTGAATAACAACGGAATTAATTAAATCAATCAAGGCTTCAATTCATCTGTTATTGATGGTTTTCTTGACTATAATTAATATATATAGTGTAAGTAAGTAAGTAAGTAAGTAAGTAATTACGTACCTTCGTTTGAAAGATGAAGTAGAGGCGATCTTTTTATCATTGGACAGGGGCGAATCTCCGCTATTATGAGGCGAATTCTCGGAGTCTTCTAGCTCTACTACTCCAAATGGGTTTTTGTTGATTTGTCTGCCGTCCATGGCCGTGATTAATTAATTGATCGATGAGTCCCAATATTAATTTTCTGTCTTACTCCTTCTCTCTCTCTCTGTGTGTGTGTGTGTGTGTGTTTAAGTGAGAGAGAATTAGCTAGCTTGTATATTAGAGAGATTGATGAGAACAAGAAATGGAGATGGTGGATTGGGTGGTGTGTGACTGTGTGTTTTAATATTGGGTCCGAATACCGACAGATGTGTGTATGTATATATATAATGGTATTATTTTTTTATAGAGGACGTGCAAGAAAATGTTGAAGAAGTAATCCAACCTCCGTTTCTAATACTCCTATATTATTGTATTGTGCGAAAGGGACCTTATTATTGATTTGTGTGTTGTAATTAATCTAATACTAACTATTATATTAATATAATTATGATTAATTATTTATCCATCTTAACGCGTCAGGATCTGGTCTAATTATTCAGCAGTGTGCTATGGGGCAAATTGTCTTAATTAGTAATTAATTACTATCTTATCCAAACTTTGGCAAAATTCTTGCTCTAATAGAAAGTATTCACATTATGTGGTAAGTGCACTTTATCTTTTTCGGGGTTAAATGAATTTCTAAATAATAAATGATATGCATGATAATGCAATACAATGTTTTTGAATTTCAGACCAACTATATTTGGATAAGAATTTTTTATCTACGTATAAACTTTACCAAGGGTGATTAGAAACAATTATAGAAAAAAAAAAAAATTAAGTAGTTACAGACTTGCGGTGTAATTCATTTATATTCTATTTTTCATTTTTTCTCTCACTAAAATTCAAATTACAAAATTACATTAATTATGCATCGTAGTTTGAATATATTATACATGTAACATTTGTTGTCGTAATTCAGTGGGGTGGAACATTTTAATGTTATATGGCCTTTATCTTGTAAACTTTTATATACCACTATGAATTATGAAATTGGTCTTCCATAATATGATCCGTTTCATAACTTGTAATTTTATACGTTTCTGTATTTGGTATCCTCGATATTAATAATTAAAGACATAATTTAGCAAACAATATATTATATCTTGGAAATTAATGGCTAATGGATAAAGCCTTAATTCTTTTTTTTTCTTTTCATTTTTCAAGAATATTCATGATGTCTTCATTCGAAAAGCAATAGCCCTAAATTTAACAATCGATGAGTAATAATTAACTACTGAACAACCAATAATGCCTAGCCCATTTGTAAGACCGAGACCTCAGATCCAATAGATCATGAGTTCAATTTCCACTACTGTGAATGCTTCTCCTAAATTTAATATTTTATTTTGGTGATTGATTTTCTTTGTAATTTGTCTATAACTGAATAAATTTAGTGATCTTTTCTCTATAAAAAATAACCTGACTATTGAACAAAATCATTTTCTCAATTTTCACAACAAAATATAATATTAAATCATCAAAATAATTAATACCAATGTATGAAAACTTAGTATAGCGTTCATTAAGATGGGGGACCACTTGATCAACATAACTCACATGGCAATTGGAGAAAATAATGGAGACCCAGTAGATTAATGAAGCTCTAATTTGATTGTGGTATTCTAATTCTAATATTTTATCAACAATTATTTAGTATTGAATGGTTCGAATCTCCGTTTGGCGTGTTATTTATTTGATCAGTTGTTCACAAACACCCTCAAATCATTGTCTTATCTAACCCAATAATATATCTTTTTCCTAAAGTCAAATTATCTTGTTTTGAATATTGTAATTTACATGCTAATTCGTACTATATACACAATTATCTTGTTCATAGTAATCAACTATTCATCACGTCATCATCTGTGTAATTATTACTATATGAGTTTGGTGTAAGGGATATTTCCATTTATATATCCGGTTGTACCCAAATTTTTTATATACTATATATGTATTATAAATGACGTGAATACAATAATTCGATATTTACTTGATTCTGTAAACTTAATTAGGCTATTAGTGATTCTTAACAAAGGTTTTCAAAACAGAACATCCGAGGCGATGTCAAAGTTATTTCAATAAAATATCTCTTGTGCATATATAATTTGTTCGGTTTGGTTAAAAAACAAAGAATGATCATATATATATATATATATATATATAACTACTCGAAAATTAGCCAGTCTTTATTAGGTATATGTTAATCATGCACACTAATTTGAAAATTATAATATTCTTAAGTAAAGAGCATTTTTGTAATTTTTGATAAATTACATAAAGAGTATATACAGCCTAGATCTGTAAATATATTATTATTGAAGAGGTCAATCTTTGCAACGAAAGAGAAATGGATGGAAATTGCCATTGAATAAAAGAATATTTTATTACGTACTAACGTAAGCATAACTTGTAACGTGAAGCAAAACGTGAAGCAAAACGTGTTTAATAATGTTCTAATGTGGTGCCATTTGATGACTTCATTTATTACTTATTTGACTTTCTCTCTCTTCAGACTGACACGATAAAAACAGGATATTTTTAGTGGAAGGTACTTATTTTATTTTTAGGTTTTAGTTTTTCCTGATTACATATAGTGATAATGATTTTTTTTATTTAATTTCCAGGTGCAAGTGTCCTCACGATTGCAGAGTAAACCTTTTCGGAGCTTATGTCCCATCGATTACTTGTTGAATTAATTACTTAGCTTTTTTAAGTTTAATTTTAATAAAAAAAAATTAATTTTTTTAATTTTTTTAGTTTAGTGTGGAAGTATTTAGATACTTAATTTATAGATACTATACCCTACTCCCTTTTTTTAATATTGTTTGTCGTTTAGGATAGTGACACACAAATTAAAAAAAATATATATTAAATAATTACTATTTGAAAATAAAAACTCTAAAATGTCTCTACGGAGTAGTAATCATTGTTCTCTCTTTTCTCAACGAGGAGCTAGAAGCTAGAACAATTGATATGAGATGGTAAATTTGGAAAATAAATATTAATTTTACATTGAATTTTTAAAATGACAAATACTATGAAACAATTTTTTTTTGCTAAAACTACAAATAATATGAAATGAAGAGATTAACGAGCTACATAAAAAATCATTGGTTAAAAACTTAAATATAGGTCTGGATACAATCCTAATTCAAGTGCCGCAAAATTAAATCCGAATCGGCCTGGGTAATGCAAGCTTGAATGGATAAACAAGAACGGATATTTGTTCGGCCATCTTTTAACATTTTTATTATGGGCGACGAAATGGATCACGATCTATGAATTTGCCCGGATCAACTAAGAATCGGCCCAATTGAAATCTTACCTTTTGTTTGGTTAGGTTAAAATAATTCGAATGCGTTGGACTTCATAGCAGGGCCAAAGGCCCACCATTTTGGGCCTCTTAATAAAGAGAAAAACAGTGGACACAGCCTACTTATCATACGTACTATATAAAAAGTGGTTAGTTTAATTACTAAAAATTAAATGAAGGAAAGAAGATATATATATATATAACACTAATTCACATTACTTTTTCAAATTCAAGAAGGGTCACTCTCTCTTTTTTCACTTCAAAATAAAAGTGACCTTGAATAATGAAAATATCACAGCACATGATAATTAATTAATATTACATCATGATTAACGAATAATTAGCGGTTAATTAATTTTAGCTTTGGATAACTCCGAGAATAGCTTGGGTCAAGATTTGCGCATCGATGTTAATATTATTAGCTTCAACCATGGCTTCCAATCCGAAGAAGTGATTGCTGCAGGTGACACTAGCTTCTACAACATTCACATTCATTTCTTCAAAAGCTTCCAATATTGACGCCATCAATTCTTCCCTTTCCTTGCATCTGACTCTTATTACTAAATGTCCCGTCCCAATCTTCTCCACTTTTACTTCCTGTTATTTGCAAATTAATAACCACCCATGCCAAATACCAACAAGTATTACCTATATACGTCGATCTGTATGGATTTAAGTTTTCGTTTTCTCGGTATATTTTGATTACTTAATTAAGAAAATTTTGGAGATAGATAATCATCTAATAATAAACACATAGAAAAATTGTTTTGATACCAAACTTTAGTCCAATAATATATATATATTTATATTTGGTATAGAACAAGCTTTTCGAAAAAACACATTTCATACCATGATTAACACCCTCTTGACACATTTTATTTTTCCGTCAATTTTCGGACATAGTTCAACATGTGTCCGTCATAGTTAAGCCGTTAAGTTGACAATGAGAGGAAAAACCTGCATGGGTTTTAAAGACCCATTATAGTAACTTAACGGGCACGTGCTAAATTCCGTCCGAAAATTAATCAGGAAAAAATAAACGTGTCAGGAAGGTGTGAATCATGGTATGAAATGTGTTTTAAAAAAAAAAATTGTTTTCAAATATATTTTTTGGACTAAAGTTTGATATCGAAAGTATTTTTTTTTCCTCGATAATAAATAGCGAATCAATGAAATATATTGAAGTAAACATTACTCTATATTTTCTTCCCTATTCGTTCATCCAATAATAGAAACTAGCGTCCACATATTTTCAAGTGAAAACATGTGGAAATTTAAATTCTTAATGTGTGTGTTCGTACATGGATGTGATTAATCAAGTAATGGTACTCTCTTTTGATTGCTTCAACTTGGAGCTTCAACTTGTAGATGTAGAGGAAAGCATCCCTGATAATGGAGCTCCTTTTCACCTTCACAAATCAAGAAAAGAAAAAATGGGACATGCATTATATACTAATAATTAGACTGATTTGTAAAAGAAGAAGTATTAAAATTAAAAATAAAATAAAAAGTATATATATATATATATATTATTACTGCTTTGGATTTGGTTAGAGCTCTCAAAATGTGAAGCTTTCTGCGCAATGCTATCCTCCTTTGCAATTTTGCTGCCATCTTTGTGTGTGAGCTAGCTAGTGTTTGAATGTGTTCTTAATAATATATTTTATTTAATGAATGGTAATGGTAATGGTAATGGTAATGGTAATGGGCCGGCGCGTGCTTTTTATAGAGACTGAAAAAGTGGATGGATGGGTGTAGTCACGGAATGTTAAGATATGGGCTGACAGGATCTTGTCTTGTTCTGAAATTATTTATGGGTAAATAAATGGGTATTAAATTTGAAAAGCTATATCATTATATTATTAGACCCCAAATTACTCCCAGTATATAACGCGCGATAGCGACTGATCAATCAGTTTATTTAATTTTTTTTCTATCTTTTCGGGGTAAATATTACTATCATCCAGGTTAATTACATTTACATTGTTTTTAATAGTACATACTACTACAGTACTTAAGAAGAATACAATTCAGTAAAAACATTTGAGTGTGAGGATCGAGTACTGGCCGGATTCCTCCAGCCTATATACTAGCTACCTAGCAGATCAACCTAGCTTATTGATGAAGGAAACAAATCAAACAATCAATTAATTGAACTTTTAACTATTTCTCAGATGTGTACGTATATACATAAACGTAACATACATTAATGGTGAAAACATCAAAAAATTGGACAACTCTTACCAAAATAAAGTTTGTCATATTCATCCAATACAAATTAATGCACACGTTTTTTATTGGATTGTATCATCAAATCATAAAACAAGTATATATATAATTTAAATTGAATTACGTTAATTCAGCAATTGTAGTTGTTTGAACATTTAATCTTGCTAGTTGGAATGACATTGTAGTGTCACATTGGTGACATGTTTACAAATATAGTCACGAGTTTTTCAATCCAAAATTTGTATTTAATAATATATAGAGTGATGGACATTTGTCACATTTTGGTGTCACGTATTTGTTAATGCATTATTGTTATACACACAAGTGACACCAAAAGGTAAGATAAATGATCCAAAATTTAAACCCCTTTAATGATTGTTATAATTAATGCTATTAAGATTTTGTGTACATTAATAAGTGTGTAAGTCTAGAAGTATGAAAGCGTAAAATTAAATGACTAACTTTGATCGAGTAGCAGTTAGCATATCTTTCCTTATTTCCAAGAATGAAAGGTGACATAGGATGCCTCTTCTTAATCAAGTAATTGGCGCAAGATTAAGTGCCCAAGTTAATTACCCAAAAAAAAAAAAGAGAGGGTGTCATCGTCACTAATAGGTAGTATGAGGATGACTGCCTGAGCTGAAAAGGAGCAACAAATGTAGAGACCAAATGCAGGCACCAAAAGCGTGAATAATCTCTGTAGACCCTATATATATATAGCTAGCTATGGAAGTCTAGTAGTACTTGTAGGACCTATATAATATATATATCTAAATATGGAGCGTACAAATAGAAATACTAATAGTACTTGCATTGCATTTTGTATGGAATATGAAATTATAATTAATTAGCATATCCGATCCTTTTGTGTGTATAAAATTATATTTCCAATTCAAAATCACGAGCGCCCGGTTCTACTTTTCCGTCGTCCTTGGGTATGGTTTCAGTCTGCTCTTGTAAAGCTCTTTTGCCAGTGTATTATTCACATGAATGAATGAATGAATATATATATATATATATTATATTTGACAAAAATCTGATTATCTGACACCACCATATATAGGCCTTGTCTGAATGCATGCTTTATTTTATTTACTCTTCGGATGTACACTAATTAACGACATTGCATTATTAACAAACGTATATAATAAGTATATTGTTTGTAAGTACAATTAATTAATGCACTTTATTTAATTATACTTTTACAAGGATAGCAAAACTAGGATGTCACGCACTCACGCTTACTTTTGGTTACTCTAGGTCAAAGCAAATTAAAATAGAATAGAATTCACGTTTAATTTCCTTGATGGATTTATATTTCTACTAAAATCTATCTCTTTATATATGAAGATGTTTCACGGATTGCAAGAGAGAGATTTCTTTTTCTCGACGGACGAAGACAAATCTCGTACTTTCTCAAGCATCAATTATGGTTAAGTAAGGAACGACAAATCATTATGAAAAGCAGCTTATACAAATTAAAGAATCAAAACTTGCTTTAGGGCATCTTCATTGCTCCGGGAGAGGGGGATCAGTTCAGGGGAATATGAGAGATATGTGAATTTAGGCCATCTCCAATGGTTCAGGGCTAGCCCTGGGGCTGCCCCCTCGGGGCAGCCCCAGGGCTAGCCCTGAGCCCTGTCGTCGTCTCCAATGGTTGGGGCTCCGTGGGGGAATTAATTCCATTTTGAAACTTTGCCCACTCTCACCTATTAATATTATAGTTTTAAATTTTTTTAATATTAATATTAATAATAGTAATTATATTAATACTCGTAATTTAATTATTAATTATATTAAAAATATTAATATTAAATAGAATATTTAATAAAAGTAATTTAAAATTAATACAGAAAATTAATACGCAAACAAATATTTTTATAACACGGAAGAAAATACAAGAAATGAAATACAACAAACAACAAAGGAAATACAAGAAACAACAACGGACTTAATAGAACATGTTTATGCAAAATACGGTTAAAAACGAGTGTTTAAATTTAATTTTCTTATCTATTTTAGTATGTATTTAAATTTTTAATTTAGATTAAGTATTAATCTAAATTTTATGCTTATGACGTGTTTATTTTGTATTTTTAACTAATTTGGTATTTTAAAAAAAATTATTTGTATGAGTGTTAAATTAAATGGACTATTCTAATATTAAATAGTATATCATAATTTTATTTAAAATATCATTAAATAATTAATCATATTATATCTATATAATTAAAACAACACATTAATTAAAATAATACATTAATTACTATAACACATTTATTAAAATAAAACACTAATTAAAATAACACATTAATTAAAATAACACATTAAATAAAATCACATTAATTACAATAACACATTAATTAAAATACAACACATTAATTAAAATCACATTAATTACAATAACACATTAATTAAAATACAACACATTAATTAAAATTACATACAACACATTAATTATACAAAATTAACCATACACACATTAAATAAACCATACACCAATTAATACACCAATTAATTCATTAAAGAAAAGCAAAAAAAAAAAAAAAAAAGACCAATCAGGTGCCGCCACTTGGCGGCACCTGTTTTAAAGAGGGGCGCGTGTTTACACGCGCCCCTCCTTCTTCAATCGCGGCCCGGGCTGGGCGCAGGGCTCCGCCGAGCCCTGCGCCCAGCCCGTTCCGCCCCGTTTCCCACCCCGGCCCCCGCCCCGCGCCGTCTCCAGCGGTTCTCCTCCCCAGCCCGGCCCCGAGCCCGACCCCGCACACCACCGCTGGAGATGGCCTTAGTGAGGTGGGGGGAGGGAGAGAGGGGACCACCGCCCAGGTGAGTGCCACCTCTTTTTGGGGCTGGGCAACTCGCCCAATCCCATTTGTTTTTTTTTTTTTTTTATTTATGTTAATTTTAAATTATAAAAAATATTTTATTTTTTTCTAAATCTTAACATTAATTTAATTTTGTTAATTGTATAATTTGTACTTTTATAATTTGTAATATTGTAATTTTATGTTTAATGTTTATTACTTTCTCCGTCCCATTTATTTTGCTCCATTTGCTACAGTACTCGATCAAACTTTTCAATCTTTTAATTGACTTATCATATTAAATTATTCACATTTGTGGTGTATTAAACATTTTAAATATTAATATATATATATAGTGTTATAAGATATTATCCAACTTATTAGTAAAATATATTATAATAAATAATTTAATTAATATATTTTACTAATAAGTTGGATAATATCTTATAACACTATATATATATATATTGGGACGGAGAGAGTATTATTTAGCTCTATTATAATTAATTTTATTAAGTGGGAGTGAAAATATAAGAGAATTAGAATTTTGTGGGATAAATGATAATAAAGTTAACACAAATTTAATTTTATTACTTATAATATTATAACTTTTATGTAATAAACTTAACGCTAATTTAATTTATTGTTTGAAATTTAATCACATTGTAAAAATAATAATTTATGGAAATTAAATACATAGGAATAGTGGATTAAAATAATTATATGTTACATAAATTAAATATGATAACCCTATCAAATATAGATTGGAATTATTACTCATGACCATCATTTGGATCGCGTGTATGTTCGACTAAATAGGCTTGAAGTTGGCCGGTGATTTACTTCTAGTTATCGTATCTGGTGACGAAGGAACATATATACTTCTAGGGATATGAGACTTGTTCTTGGATTCAAATCTATTAAATTAGTTATTATTAATGCCAATGTAAATGTCAATGTTTAATTTACTATTGACTTAATTATTAATTTTTATTTTATTATTATTATTTGTTATTATTATTATTATTATTATTATTATTATTAAATGGGAGTGGTTAAGTATGAGAATTGAAATTAATTAGAATGTGAAGATTGAATCACCGAAGATGATTACTAAAAGAGTAGTCTGAAGGGGAAGGAGATGGAGTCACTGAAAATAGCCTTAGGTAAAGAGTCTTATTAAAATCTTACAAGTTTTTTACTTGATATCTAGAAATAAAAGCATCAATGGTGAATTTTGCTATCCAATGCGTAAAGCTATCCACTGGCGGAGCTACATTGTGAGTAGGGGGGTGCATGGACCCCCCTGAACTTTTCATCTTGTTTAAAAAATAAGTATAGTGTTAGGTTTATTTCTAATTTTTGTATTGAAATTTTAGTGTAATTTTGGCTTAGCTTCAAAATGATCCTACTTATTAAAGTTGTAAATTGCATATTAAAGGGGTCCATACTTTAATTCGAGTGACGTTTTATAATGCGTTTTCATTTACTTACAATATATTAAGAAATTGGATATTGGACAAGATTACTATATACTATATTTTTATGTTTAATAAACTATAACAAAGTGAAATACAATAAATTTGGCTTCAACTCAAATACCAATTTTTTCTTTACCCTATTTTGAATCAGAATAAAACACAAATCACAAAATTTAAGATTGAGTGATACTTTTCCAATATTAGGAATTATTTTAATTAGATATCCAAAAAAAATTATGTAGAAAACACCCCATCTACTTGAATTATATTTTTAAATTAATTTTGATTGTCTTTTCAATGTGGTGGTTGATATTTTTTTTTTTAAAATTTCTAATTAATATTTAAATTTACTGTAATATTTAATTTATAATGACCCCGGTGAAAATATTTTCTGGCTCCGCCATTGAAGCTATCAATGAATGGTCAATAATTAAAACTTTTGGACAGAGTGTATAATCAAATTAAATCCAACTTGAAATCTATTTGTACTTAATTTGGGACAAGACCTGTACCTTCAGTTTCTATCAATTCGTAGAAGGCATGCATAAAAATGCAGAGGCAGAATAACACAAACAAAAGGTAAAGAAAACATATTTCCTCAAATCACTCTTGGAAATTAAGCTTTTGTTGTTTAGTACTATGTGCTTCAACATTGGGCCTTTTTTGAGGATTTTAGGTCACTTTCTATGTCTACCCATTTTTCGATATTTCAATGTGGCAAACTAAAGCTCATCTCCCCATCCCTTTCTTCTTTTGTCTCTATCTTCTTGACATGTCTTTCTCCCCTTCCTCCATCTTCGCTTTTGTCTCCATTTTTTAACTTTTTATTCGTCCATAGAATCTAGCCACACTCACATGACTAACTAACTCTGTTTGAGCTTTTAATAAGAGAGAAATTGAGAATTCGAATTGGAGTAAGTAAATGTTAATGAGTAATTAAAATCATGAATTAATTGATTTGTTTATTTTTATTCAATGAAAATAAGATATAGTTCGCCTCAAAATTCTCTTATTTATTTTACAACTTTTCAAGAAATTTTTCATAAGTTTCCAATATTTATATAACCTGAACTTCCATTGAAAATGAAATTTTGGTACATGGTTAAAATAGTTCATATTTTTCTGGTATTTATATATAATAATAATTAAGACCTAAGTATCAAATTAATATTCTTGGTGCACTATTAATAAATTAATATTCAATCAACAGTAATTTGAACCTTAATCAACAAACCCTGAAACCCATAAATCTGTTTGGAATTTGGGCCACATACATAAGTCTGTCCGTCTCGGCAACTAAAGTTTTCCAATTAATTAAAATGAGTTGGGCTTAGTTGACAACAAGAAGCAGGCCTAGCCTTGTTACTATCCTGGTCCTGGAGATTAGTAAGTTTGGGCTACAGATTCAAACAAATAAGGAAAGATGCGGACATTCAGTGGAAGAAAGAAAATCATATTCAATGAATCTTCATGAAAATCCTCCTTGATAGCCATCAAACAGATTTATGCAGTAAGTTTTTCTTGCTAATTTCAATAATTTAATTTTCATAATTTTTTCCTGCTGAAAATGCTGTTAATTCAGTTTATCTGCCTAGTGTAATTACCGTTGCTTATATTTGAAGAATCTGAGTGATTGCATGTTCCAGATTGAGGAATATGAAATGTTGGAGATTTTTAAGAAATTTAGTAGTGCGAACTCTATGAAATGTGTTTGTTAAATTGTTTGTTTAAGAGCTCTAATCTTCATGCTTAATCAACTCTGGATCTGAAGAACAAAAATTGAATACTTAAAAAGATTATTGATCTTAGTTTGAATTTAGGATATTTCATGAAAATCAGAGAGCTCTTATAAAATTGATTGAACATCTAAATAGCACTCCAATGGCTCTTACCAATTTCCATATCTAAAAATGTATTCACACAAAAGCCTTCCTATATATCCATCATCTATAAACATAAGACTTACTGAAAGAATACTGTCTCAGCTTATAGGGATTGACAATTGGGAAGAATTGAACCAGCAGAGATACAGAATGGCAGGGCAAATCTCCTTTGGCAGAACAGAGCTTGTACGTTATACGCGCAAAGACAGACAGACAGACACACACACAGAGGTGTTTTTTCTGCCATAGGAGAACTGCACTGTTATTCTTCCCCACTTCTTTTCTTTCACCTCATCTCATTGCTTCTGTTGAGCTTAAATATACGCAACTATTCGGACATTACATGGATATTCTCTCTACACGTGGTTGGTATATGCTATAGCACAATTCCCCTAACCCCTTGTTGCACTCATGGTCCCCCTTGTCTTTCAGAAACCTCACCGTTGAATGCCTATGACCATTTTATCATTGATAAATCCTAATATGGTTTATGTGAGAAATCAAAAGTTGCTTTGGTATTGTGATTATAACCTTTTTGCTTAAGAGATGGTTCTAAAGGAGTTAATAACACATTCATACAATGTAATGTGTAACTTGCTAAGTTTCCATTACATGTGTTCTTTATTTTATTAGGAGAACATTATAAATAGGGAACTTAGAATTATCCCAACTCCTGTCTCTATGCTTTGCTTTTTCTTACTTTTCTTAAAGCTTTTAAGTTGAAAATTAACAGCAGTGAGGAAAGGAGTGGTTTTATCTTCTACATTTAGCTAGGTGCTTAGTTGCTGAACAAGATAAAAACAAATATCCTTGGACTAAATATACTTACCAGCTTTACAACAATTTCTTGCATCATTTCCTAAGTGTTATTGGCAGCACTGATTATCATTCGGAGAACTAATTTCCTACAGAACTATTTTTAATTTCCTAAAGAACATATTGTTTTATTTTACGTTAATTTTTGTTTTTTAATTTTTCTTATTGTTTACTCACTAATTATAAATTCAAGAACCAAACGTTTTCTTTGCTTTTGGTTGTATCTGGAAAGTATTTTTTTATTGCTTGACAAAAGATATCAGCTCCATTAATTATATATAGTTGTTATTTTGATATTAGCCTATCCATCTGCTGGAGTGTTCCATCATTTGTTCTACTCTTATTGCTTTGTGTCAAATAATTATATTGTCTAGACTAAAAGATAGATTGGTTCTCTGTTTAGGATCTAAAATAGTATTTAGTTTATTAGAGCCATGATGATTAAGAGCAAGTTTCTATTAGGACATTTTTCGTTATATTTTCTCTAAAAAGCTATAGATATTAGTATATTGTTTCTATCTGCAGTCCACAAGTATATTGTACGTACTTCAAGTCGAATTTCAGAGAATGGAATCTGCGTGGCTTGTTGACAGGGCATTCCCGCGAATCTTATCATTATCTACAAACTCCAGATTTTGTGAGTTTTAAGACTTTTGTTACATTTAAAATTATGGAACTTTTTGTTTCATTATTATTATTTTTTTAAAATACCCATGAGAGGTAAGTACTACTTTAATGGGAATAACTGGTTTGGGTGATCCCTTGATCTGTTATTTACTGAATTAAAAAGGAGAAGAAGCTACTATGTGCAGATTTTATTATGTTATCTTGCTATTTTATGAAACACAAATTAAATATGATTTTTTTGAGAACTTTTTTCAATATATAATTACAAGGAATCCATTGTTTACAGATATTGTAATAAATAACCTTCTTTACTGGGTGACAAGAAGAAAATAAAAGTGAAAGAAAATAATACGAAATCATAAGATATTTGTCTGTCAATACAGAACTTATAGCATAATATGAAAAATTGAGAAGATTATACTTGTTACATTGGAACTTGATTAATTATTGCAGCATTGTGGCAATGAATGGCAGGGCAATTCTCCTTTGGCAGAGAAAAAAGTATGCATTTAATTTGCATGTCATCCCTGCCAAAGGAGGATCGCACTGTTATTCGATTTCCCACACTATTTATATATATATATATTCTTCCTCGAGCTCGATCTAGTTTTCAAATTACCCGAGAGTGTGCTTTATATATATATGAGCTTCATTTGGATATACTGGAGGTGGAAATGGCATATGCTTTGGACTATTCCTTTGAGGTGTTTTTCTTTACTTTTAATTTTGGAGCCATTGCCCCAAAATCTTCTGACTTTCTTTCTGTACCTTTTTGTTATATGGATATACTTTTTAAAACTACACCACTTGATGAAACATATATTGTGTGTTATTTGTCATTTTACAAAGGAATTTGATCCTTATTGATTAATTGTTTTGGTACGAGTACGAATTTAAGGGTGTGTGTGGATGGGTTTTGGCCCGGTCTCACGGGTCTCGCGAGGCCGAGCCAGAACCCTTTCAAATGAGTTTTCGCCAAACCCATAAAACCATCAAAAACTTATTCAGGAACTTACACTCAAACTCTTCAAACCTATAAAACATTGATTTGACACCTACCACCTACTTTTTCCCCCAAATTTCACTAAAAAAGACATTGATTTGACACCTCTCACCTACTTTTTCCCCTAAACCCCAACATCCAAACCCAATCTAAGTGGGGTTTCAACTTATTTAAACCACAAAACCCAAGAATCAAAACTTATCCAAATGTAGTCTCAAAGGTTTCAACGAAACCACCCAAACCAATTTTTTTAAACTGAGACCCACGAAACCGAGCTAAAACCCATCCAAATAGACCTTAAGATTCTTCCAGCTTGTTTATGTTTTTATATCCAGAATGGTATATATTGACACCTGCGCGCAGGCACATGAACAAAGAACAATATTATACGCACTGGTGTTTTTTTTTCAAATTTTTTTTTCGAATAAGTGAATAATTTTAAATATTTGTTTCTAGAATTAGTGAGTCGTAAAAGGACCGAACTTTATAATTAGTGGCATGGATCGAATGATATATTTTATTTGCTTGGGTCCAGAAAATTGAAATAGGAATGGAGAGACTTAGCTTCATTGTGTGGCATATTAAAGAAGAATCTGATTAAGAAATATTTAGGATGCTTTTGACTTGTTCAAATCATACTAAAATAATCGCTAAGTAAGATTACATTATTGAATTATATAATCATCTGGTAATGACATGTTAAACGCCCCAATCAAACAAGATCGTGAATTTGCTGAACACATGTATTAATCTTGTGATAATGACATGATTAGCTCTAATCAAGTTGAATGTGACATAATATTATATTACCTAGACTCCAAGTTAATCTGTTCCTGCACATATATAGTCTATTGCATGACGTTGCACTTATAAGGAAATTGATATATGAATTTGTATTCAAACGTACATATTTTTAGCTAGTCATAATTGTTGAAAATAGTGTTGTAATGAATTATAGACAATTTGAATGCGATCATATAAATATATAATTCAAATTAGATTATATAAAGCGAGTTTATTTCCCTTTCTTTTGATAAGTATATTATATATACCTATATTAAGTGGAAATCCTTCATCGTTTATTTTTCACGTAGATTTATTCGTCAAAAGAAAAAAGAACACCTTATATGATCATGAACTTATGAATTACATATAAATAACTTTACTTTTTTTTTTTCTGATGAAAACAAACAGTTTATTCCTCTGGTTCATGCATATGAATATATGTTGATATCAGGATATGCCTGAGATATCCTTGTAACTATATAGCATGCAAAAATTAATACATAGTACATAAGTATGGGATTATTGTATTTTTTGTGTCACATTTATAGCGCGTTTCTACCTCGTATCTTTTTAGCTTGGCACATCTGGTACCGTAACTTCATTGAATTTTTTTTCTTTAAAAAAAAAAGGCGTTTGAATGGTCAAAATTTTCAATTTTCATGTCACATGCCCGCACGTGGGGAAATTTCGGGTCAATTTTGAAATTGGGCTCAATTAACACCAAAATTGTCACCGATCTTGAAGTTGTGACATCAAATGTACCAGTCCAAAAAAATACGTGGTAGAAATACTAATGAGCTATAGTTGTGGCACAAAAAATACAATAATTCCTTGTGAAAATTGTTTGCATATGCAACGATGGAAGCACTCGACTTTGGGAGTGTAAATGACAATATAAAAATAAATATGGAGTTTTAAAGATAAAAATAACACAAGTGTCTTTTTTGAATTATGCAAAGCACATAGGATGTTCTTGCATGATGCCATATATTTCGTACCAGTTTTACTTATAAACATAATGCCTTAATTATCATAATCAATGCAATATATATAATGACTGGACCAAAATAAAATTGTGGTACACATTTTAGTCTTCTCAACATTTCTAAGTTTTCAAAATTTATCTTATTCACCAATTAATTTCATTAACTTTGTAACGTCGAACCAATAGAGGATTAAAAGTGCAGTATATACAATAATTTTAAAGAATAAACAACTCATTACTCAATGAAATCCACTAAAAATAATATGACCAAGCTAACTTGGACAACCACGTACGCATGAATATCTTCAACACTTCAACTCACTTATTAAAAATGCATGAAGCTACAAAATAACTAATTAAATAAATAAAAAGGGATGAATAAGATGATACTCCTTTTCCCATCAATGCATTTGATTTGTTATGATTATCTATTTTTCTTAGTATATCTAAAAAGTTAACCTTGAGTATGGACAGTAATGGTTGATACCTACTGATTAGTAAAGATTTAAATCTATTTTAAATTAAATTGATTACTTCTTGAATATATTATAATTAATTGGCGAAACAGAAAAGGTAACTTCACTTTTTATCAACATGCTCTTTTTTTTTTCTTTTTATAATTATTAACATGCTCTTTTGCTATGCGAAGAATTGGATTAAAAAATTGAATTAACCAAACAAGAGAAGAAGTACGTGCAAAATTAGTCTCCTTCTATATATGCTTAAACTAGAAGAAAGTACGCATGTGCATGCATATATGGTTTCCTTTTTCCTTTTAACAGCTTTACTTTTATGTGATTCGTTCTCGTGTTTTCGCATAAATAAACCACTCAACCAGAACTTTTATTTAATTATTTTATTTTATTTTTACACCAAATATTAGGAATATGCCGAGGAAATTGAAGGGCATATGCGAGGACAATTCTCATAGGAATTCCTCTTCTTTTTTTTCCATAAGTCATGGTGTCTAAGGGTCAAGTTATCATCTATATATCTCTTCTAGATCTTTATAAATTTAAGTACGTATCCATGGCGTATGGCTTGTTTGGATGTGTTTTGATCCAATTTTATTGGGGTTGGGTGAATATTTTGATTAAGTATTTTAAATACTACTCCTATATATCTAGAAAATGTGTGAAATAATTAAAGCATGATATATCTTGGTATCAAATTTAAAGAATGTAAAATGATGTAAATTGAATGGTGAGTTGAGTTTGCAAATATGGTTTGTGGTTTGAACCAATTTTAAATTTAAAGTTTTGGAGAAAAATGGTAGATCACAAGTGTCGAAGCATGTCTTTTCAAAAAAGAATAAGTGATAGTATAATATGTTATGATGATTGGTGCGATTTAAAATTAGTCATCTATATAAATCGCAAGCATTATATATAGACCTTGAAATAGAAAGTGTCGATTGTCGAACTTTCGATTATATGCGCCATGTATTTAATAATTTCTGGCAATTTTAGTCGAAAATCCCTAAGTTGAGGGGTCATGTGATGGCCCATACGTGACATGATGTGTTAAATTACGAGTTTGGTAAAAACATAAAAAAAAATTTGCCAAAAACAATTATTTGTACGACGGAATCGAAAGCCCGGTTCTTTAAAAGAGTAAAATGTTAACAAACTATAATTACTGGACTTATTTTGCAATTTTTCCAAAATTTAACTTGCATCCATTTTTCCCAATCCTGAATTCAACAAAAATACATGACACCTCTCGATCGACTTTACAGTCTACACTTCAAAGTTTTCTGCTTTAGAAACGTAGGCTCTTTTCTTTTATTAATATTTGAAGTATTTTGCCCTCGTAGCTGCATAACTCATGAGTACTTACAAAGTATATATTCATAAATTGCTGGAAACTCTTATTTTCTAAAACTATATTCCAAAAACAGGGACGAAGTTTAAAAACCAACTAGTTTTGAAAAAATTAACATTGAGAATCAGGAAACTGATGCTTGGGAATGTGCTGTGAATATATGTATATATCACTTATTTTCTTTGATTCTTCTTTTAGATGAATATATAGATTCATGAACTGGTGGGAAAAAAAAAAAGATTTGAGGCACAAGAATTTTCCAGCACTTTTTAGTTTTTACATATACATATGCCTTCGGTTATGGCGTCCCTTTGAATATGAAAGGGTCAACCAATCCAATTGTTCAAACGCTAATTAATTATATATGTCTGGGTCTTTATTTTAAACAAAGAGAAATTACCATTGAAAATGGGCATAAAAATAAGGACAACTAAATTAAGTCGGTCATTTGAAGTAAAGAAAACATTTTTCTTAAGTTTATTATAATTTGTAGTAAAATCCGTAATTGCATGATAATACTTATAAATTGCTAGCCAATGTTATAAAAACCGGACCGGTTCGATTGGTTCGACCACGAATCGGTGGCTATCTGATTCAGTTAACCCCTAAAATCAGTTAACTTAAAAATCAATATGAACCGGGTTGAATTGGTCCAAAATCGGTGAACAGACGAACCTGTTTGGACTGGTTCAATCCGTTTCTGATTTTCCGTTTTTTTTCTTTTTTCTTTTTTTGGATTTATTAATTTTTTTTAAATATTAAAAATTAATTGAAATTTTTTGTTGACGAAGGGATTTGAACACCTAACCTCTTGAATAAAAAATAACATCTTTATCATTTAAGTTACATCAAATTTGTTGAACTATTAGTATAGAAATATATAACTATAGAAAATTTGTAATCAAATTTATTTATAAATTAGATTATGAATCAACTCAAATTAATATTTTACACATTATCTATGAAAATTAAAACTAATTTTTGTTTTATGACATAATTTCCTATTAAAAGTTTTTCTATAAAATATTTCTTTAGAACTATGTTATTTAATTTTAGGATAAAGAGAGTAAAAGTTTGAAAGTGAAATCGATATATTATGTAAATCGATATATTATATACTTTAAAATTAAATATATTTATTCTATCATTATAACGTTATTCGGTCTAACCAGTGATTCGACGGGTTCGACTAATAGAACCAGTAACCAGTCGACTTATCGGTTCGTAGTCCGATCCGATTCTGAAAACATTGTTGCTAGTACTAGTTAATTGTTAAACCAGAAGAAAAGTATTTCTATAAACAAATAGTATAATTGAAAATTGTATATTTTTTAGAAGAAATATAAGACAGTAAAAGAAGGATTAACTAGGAAGCAGGGCCGGCCCTGAGGGTAGGCGGCATAGGCGGCCGCTTAGGGCCACCGACTCGCGAGGGCCTCTGGCAAAAAATACATATATACATGCATATATAAATATAAATATAAGTGTACTTGTATATTTTATTGACATGTGATACAGATACAATTGAAGTGGTAATGTCTTTGCATCTCATCACAAAGGTCCAAGGTTCCAAACTTTTCATGTCTTGTGTGTTTATTTTTTATTTTTGTTATTTGTTTTGAGGGGCCCACATTTTAACATAGAAAACCCAAAAACATTGCTTAAATTTTCAAAATCAGATCCAATACATTCATAAATAATTTAGTGGATCCTCATATTTAGATTAGTTGGCCATAAGTTAAGATATATATTATCTAAATAAAAAAGTAAAAAAAAAAAAATCTTTATATTACAATTTCAAATTTATGTGGCCAACGGATCTGTAGGATTATCTCATAATTTAAATACTTTAGTGTTCGACCTTGCATATCTAATCATCCTTTCCGACAATTTTAAATAAATTATACCTATATTTTTGTATCCTCAATGGATGTTATGTGACGTAACTTTAATATTAATATGTTTCTTTATATCTAAAATTAATACGTTAATAAAAATGTGTCTCGTATTACCCTTTTTTTTTTATGAAAGCGAGATTATATATGATTCATTATTCATTATTGATTCTTGTTTTTCTAATTAATAGTTTTTTTGTTTGTTTAATAAGTTTGTATTAATTATTAACATAATATAAGTACATAAAAATTCAAGGGCCACTTTTTTAATATCTGCTTAGGGCCACCGAAAACTCAGGACCGGCCCTGCTAGGAAGCAAAACCTTTTTTTTCTTTTTTCATGGCATATAGAATTATTACAGAATATACCTTTTGTACTTACTTTTGGGGCACCTATATATATGATCTTAGAGCCTCAGTATTTTTCATGAAGACAACAAACAAGATATGTGTAAATGCATTACAGGGCAATTACTCCTCTGGCAGAAGCTAATTAAATTACTGCAATTGCAATAATATTAATATATTAATATTGCATTTTCAGCAGATCAATAAATAAGCTCACTGCCAAAGGAGATTTGCCCGGCAATGCACTTTACACAATCATTATATATAATCACCTATATCCGTCCCATATTTATTTTGCTCCCGTTTGGTTCTGCAATAAGAGTTTTAGATCAAAGTTAAAAATTAAATCTTTAGTTGCTTTTATATTTTTTTAATTTTTAACTAATTTTGTCACATTATTATTTTGTTTGATTTTTAATTATCTAGAAGATAAAGTGTCTAACTATAAACTCTGAGTCAATGTTCTTTTAGGTTTGGTCAAATTATGTTGAAGTGATGTTTTGGATTTTTGACATTTTATACCCAGAAATTATAGGGTTTTGATACTTTATACATTGATTTAAAAGTCAAGGTATTTTTATATTTTCAAATACTTCACTTTGTTTTTCTAATCTAATTAAATGGCAATTTATATTTATCTTTCTATTTACCAACAAAACGGTCAACCTTTTTTGTACTAATTAAATTACCACTCCGTCCTAATCTTGATTATATATTGAAAATTAATAATGAATTCATTTTTGTCTTCGTATGAGTTTTAGATATTATTAAATTTGTCCGAATAAATTTTAAAACCTTCTTAAGCTTAATAATTAAATAAGTTTCGATACATGCAACAAACTTCAACTTTTATTAGTATAATGTATGAAATAAATATAGGTCGAAATGGTGAATGTCAAGTTGATTGTCTATATATAAATGTTGAAAATAACTTTGGAAAAGTATATGACTACTTGGTTGATTTAGTTTAGGAAAATTCAGCGTATAAGGTTGATATTTTTCCTTTTTCTCATATTTTAATGAATGTCAAAAGGAAATATGATTATTTTGTGCGTGATTCTTCTGATTAGCTGTCTCATTTTTTAATGATTTTCAAAAGGATATTATGAATATTTTGTGCGTGATTATTCTGATAAAATTAAATGACAATCTTGTAAAAATATGAAAACTTAAATCAATATTTTCGTTGCCGGGACTTGAACTCGGGTCCATAGGATGAGAGCCAAGTGTCCTAACCATCTAGACTACAACGGATTCATGACTGAGGTCATCGTTTTATCTACTCATTATTATAAATGATTCTAAGCGTCCCAAACAAGCGCAACAAGTGCTAAAAAAGTTTTCCCTAGCAAATTTATCAAGGAATGGAAATCATAAGTTACATCAAAGCTGGTAGCCATGAGCATCATTATGTGAATAAAATTTGATGTAATTAATGATACTAATAAACAAATACAATCGCCGGTAAGAGGTACATTTTGTGATCAATTTTATCATTTTTATGTAAATTATTTGAATCAAACCTAGTCAAATAACCGATCAACTAAAAACATTCAATGGTATTAAATAGGAGGTAGTGCGAGTTATGTCTAATTCACATCTTTTGGATTTGTAAATCAAATGCCTCATTTGCTTCAGATGTCGGAAATAATTGACTTGATGAAATGCAAGAACAGTACATTTTACTATGACAATTAATAAAAGAAATTAGAAACAAGTCTTCTGAAAAGTCAAATGAAAACATCTGCTGAGACCATCAAAGAGAAGATTATCAGTTATACACTAGTATTTACATGGATATGGAATAATAATAGAAATACATTTTAACACAGCTTCGCCCAAAATGGAATATTCTAAAGCACTCCGCTTCTTCAAATAGTCTGAACTAATTGTGTCATAGTTGGGCGTTTTTCTCCAACTGAAGCAAAAAATACATCAATAATGTATGTCTCTACAAAATCATCATCCGAGATCGAAGAACAGTTCCCAGCTTTCGGCTCAGAATCAGAAACAACCGAACACCAAGACCAACAAGAAAAAACCACCAAACAATGAAAGATTGCGATTTCCTATAAGAAGAACTACAAAGCTAAGATTAATGAGAAGACTATTAGTACAACAGTTGCTGCTTCATCACCATAGCCTCATTTCACGAAGACTATATTTCACAATTTGATCACTTGTGGCTCTGCGGATACAAATGATTCCGCTGTGTTTATGATCAATAAACATAATAGAAGTAGACACTTTTTGTATGTGTGTTGTGATGAGAAAAATGTTCTTGATTCAACTGAAAAGTGCAAAAGGATAGGCCTGAATCTTCTCTACAACAATTGAATGGAAAGTAATTTATGAATGAAGTCCATTACAGTCATACGAGTTCTAAAAATCTATTGAACTTCAGGACCGCTTTCAGTGTTTTGTGATAGAGAACCTCCGCCTAAAAGTCTAAACTTTTATCTTCGGAGATTTTAATCTAGTTCATTTGCTTATTTAGAAAAAAAGTTGCCTGATTTTGAGAATGAAATGATTTATGGTTACTTACAAATCACATGGACAGCTTGTATTGACACCATTTTCATGAAAAATCGATTAGGTATGTCACTAATAACAGAATCAATCTTAATTATACCACAAAATTGAAGCTGAGATCAGATGTCAATCAAAAATTTACATCTATATTTCACAGGTCTAAAAGGCTAAAACCATCTAAAAATTGTTGGAACTCTCTAAAACCATCTAAATCAATTAATGGTACATTCAAACAATACGAATAAAATTTACCTGTATATTTATTAATTATTATGCAATTTGTTAGACTTGCCAGCTTAATTGCAAAATCCAGTCAACATAGCCATTTGCACTGCCAGTATGGTCCTCTACAATAAAATATGTTGGGCAAATTTACCAGTTGCTGCTTGATCACAAAATCAACATCCTAGATCGAACAAGAGTCCCCAACTTTCGGCTCAGAATCATCCACACTGACGGATGATTCCACAAAACTCGGAACTGAACAATTCAGAAACAACCAAACACCAAAACCAACAAGAAAAACCACCATACAATGAAAAGATTGCGATTTCCTATAAGAACTACAAAGCTAAGATCAATGAGTAGACTATTAGTACATCGGTTGCTGCTTCATCACCAGAGCCTCCTTTTACGAAGACTATGTTTCGCAAATGATTCCGCTGTGTTTATGATCAATATATTCAACCAAAATAGACCCTTTTTGAATAAGTGTTCGTTGATTAGAGAAATGTTCATGACTCGACTGAATCTTCTCTACCACAACTGAATGGCTGCAAGTAACTCTCTTATATGATGAGTGATCGTTAATTTGTATTGTATTTGAGAAAGAACTGCAAACGGGTGAAGGATTCAATGAAGAACAATAACGACGGCAAAGACCAAAGGGTGGGTGCATCATTCTGCTGCTTACAAGCGGATTAATGGGCCAAATTGCTCGTAAGTTAATTAGCCATATGGTTTTCTACATTTATCTTTAAATTACTCGAACGAGGATGTAAGACCTAAACAACTCTATTGATGTTTTAATGCAAGACAATGTGGGAAACAATTAAAGCCAGATAAACTGCATGCACATTTAAAATCCTGCAAAAGGAATCAAAGCCATGGCCAAGATTGCTGCTATTAATCCTGAAATTGCTACTGCTACTCATGAGAAAACATCAAAGAATTTGAAAGAATTGCATCCAAGTTTCTGGTTATTTACTGATAGAAACGTAAGGATCTTATCCAATTAAGAAGATCCGTAATCAGAATCATATGGATCAACATGGTACTAAATCATCCAAACAAACAAGAAACATAAAAAGCCCCCAGACAAGAAACCCTAATTAAAAAACAGAAGAAATTACTTTAAGGGAGGTCTTCGGTTTTCTCAGACTTGACATATTCATTGAATATTTCGAATTCCTTCTCGTTGATATATCCACTGAGCCTGCGGTAAGATTTGATGTAGGTGTAAGTGAACGCACCCAGAACCGCCGTCAGACCACACTTAACCCTAAGCGCAGCCGATCTTCCAGGTTTATCCAAAAGCACAAAAGAGACGAAGAAGCCTATGGTGGGGCTGACGTAATCATCCGCTCTGAAGTTCAAAACGGTATCCTTGAAAGAAGGTCTGGGAAGTAGTTCCGGGTATGGTGGCGTTCGCGTCATTGTTTCGGTTCTCAGTTTGGTCTGCTAGCTGGAGAATAATAATAATCTATACTATATCAAAAAACAAACAAACCTAAATAGAAAAGGTAGCTTCCTGCAATCATTTTTGTCCACTCATTTTTTAATTGAAAATCACCTACACAACCTTAGTCATTGTTAGTCGGGTGTGTAGTGATAATTTGAATATCATTTTGATGCTCTCTTGGCCCAATCTTGTTATTGATTGGGTTTCGAAGTTCCTTGTTGACGAAATCAAGAAATTTTGGCTCAAGTGGCATTTCATAATAATTCAACGGAATACAAAATAAATTGAAAACGCATATTTATTTATAATAATTTAAATTTGCAATAAACATTGATAAATTTAATTTTCTCTGGGTAGATGTATAAAAAAATATGTACGTGGATATGATTTTAAAAAAGGAAAATGGATTTTTCATTAATTTTTTAAGGTAGGGTAATATGATCATAAAATATTTTTTTCCCTACTTGCTAAATCATTCCCCAGTGAAAATTGGGAAACTTGGCAGCATTAGGAACTGACCTAATGAAAGGTTTTTTAATAGTTTATAATTTATTTTTACTCTTGACATGGAATCAACCGTGAAAAACTATTCTAGAGTGGAGTTAATCTTTAACACTACATTCACAATAATATTTGTCAAGTCGAACAATTCCACACGCTTCACCCACCATTGTGCATTCTTATTGCTATTTCTACAATTTAATTTAATTCTTCGTCATATCTTCTTTGTATTAATGTACAAATAGAAGTATATAAATTGAGATTTCTTTCAATTTTTCTTCTTACAACATTTTCTCGTTCCAAATATTAAAATATTTTTTAAAACTTATGGACAATTATTTGTTAGTAAATAGGAGTATATAATTATCTATTTTCTAATTTATAATATATACATTTATGGATATTACAAACATTAGAAATAACACCCAATGACAAAATTAAAATATTTTGGGGACAAAAAATTTATTGTAACTTATAAAAAAGTGACAAACCTAAGAAATATTTTTATAATATTCAATACAGGGAATATTCGTAATTTACCCTAAGGTAAATGACAATCTTGTGAAAATATGAAAATTAAAAATAAGTTTTCCGTTGCCAAACACATGGGATTTTTTGGTAGTTAAATAACACAGGAGATTTTCGGGAGTTAGACAAAGCATAGGGGATGTTTTTATCTTTTGCTCCAATGGTACATTTTACTATGACAATTAATAAAAGAAATTAGAAACAAGCCTTCTGAAAAGTCAAATGGAAACATCTGCTGAGACCATCAAAGAGAAGATTAACAGTTGCACACTAGTATTTACATGGATATGGAATAATAATAATAGAAATACACTCTAACACAGCTTCGCCAAAATGGAATATTCTAAAGCACCCACTTATTCAAATAGTTTGAACTAATTGTGTCATAGTTGAGCGTTTTTCTCCAACTGAAGCAAAAATACTAGTTCCTCCAATTGTAGCTTAAATACACTTAATATTCAACCATCTTCTGTCTCTGCAGTTTTACATTGGATTTTACCAAAAAGTTATTTTACATTTGTGAATAAACATTTCGAAAATCTTATTAAAACCCACAAATATAAGGAAGCATACCTTGTATTGTTTCCATGTTGTCTTCCTTGTACACACCAAGAGGCGAGCCATGAACAGATAGAAGCATCTCCCCTTGCTTTGGAATCCTGAGAGTTTTGGGTGTCATTCCAACTAACAGCTTATTATTATTCACCTGAAATCAAGAAGCAATAAACTATGACAGGAGAGAGCAAGAGAGAGAGAGAGAGAGAGACCAAAATCTTATTTCATATGAAAATTTAGATTTCTAAATAGGTCACACACACTTGTACTTCAGATCTCCACAAAGCTCACTAAAGTCTTCAGAGTGAAAAACAAATCTCGCTGGCATTGAACACTTCTACAATTCCATAAGTAGAAATCGAAGATAGAACGGATTGCAATGATACCATCTATATGCATTTTTTCACAAATTACTGTCTCAAGGATCAAAATAGTAATGCAAAATTGTGATAACCACCCTACTATTTACCACAGAAATTAAGACTTGAAACTAACTTTAACTATATAAATGGTATGTAAGTTAGGCCATCTCCAATGGTTGAGGGCTAGCCCCGGGCTCTGGAGCCCGGGCTAGCCCAGGGCCAGCCCAGGGCCAGCCCGGGGCCCTGCTGGTCGTCTCCAATGGTTGGGGCTCCGTGGGGGAATTACTTCCATTTTTTTCCTTTGCCCACTCTCACCTATTAATATTATAGATTTATATTTTTTTAATATTAATATTAATAATAATAATTATATTAATACTCGTAATTTAATTATTAATTCTATTAAAATATTAATATTAAATAGAATATTTAATTAAAGTAACTTAAGAATTAATACATAATACGCAAACAAATATTTTTATAACACGGAAGAAAATACAAGAAATGGCACACAACCAACAACAAAAGAAATACAACAAACAACAACGGAAATACAAGAAATCGAAAATAATTAATTTAGATTAAGTAATAATCTAAATTTTATTTGTATGAGTGCTTATTTTGTATTTTTAACAAATTTCGTATTTTAAAAAAAAAAATTTGTATGAGTGTTAAATTAAATGGACTATTTCTATATTTATTAGTATATCATAATTAAAATAACACATTAATTACAATAACACATTATTTAAAATAAAACACTAATTAAAATAACACATTAAAAGAAAAAAAAAAAAAAAAGGAAAGACCCAATAAGGTGCCGCCACTTGGCGGCACCTGTTTTAAAGAGGCTTCTTCCCCACACACCAGACGCGCAGCCCCGCCCGTTCCGCCCCGCCACCCCGCCCCGGCCCGGCCCGGCCCCTCTCCATCTCCAGCGGTTCTCCCACCTCAGCCCGACCCCGCCCCGACCCCGCAGGCAACCGCTGGAGATGGCCTTAGAGAACAACTTTATGAGGCATTTTCATAATTAGTACAATAACTTAACACAAGGATTTGTAAAGATACATACATCTGGAGTTTGCAGGCCATCCTTCATTTGAGAATCAGATGGCTCTTCCAGGACCTGTAAAGTTATAATTTAAGGTGAATAAGATTTGAGAAATAAGGAAAAAGGACAGTGACAATAAAGGGCTTGCATAAACTGATATAAAACCTTATTATATTCAACTTAACAAAGAACATAATTTGATAAGAAAAAAAAGTGAAAATGAAGGCACAAATTCGAAATGGAAGTTAGTTGAAGTAGGACATACAAGACTCCTGATCTGAAGTTTATCAGCACCAAAAAATCCCGTTTTCACTGCCACAAAATCAATAAATTGCATCAGATCAATGGATAATAATTGGGATCAGCATCTCATATGTACATCAACAAGCGATTTATGAATACCAGATTTATTTGAAAATTCAAAGCCACCCAAAGATGCAATGCCAGCAGAGTAATCAGGATAGGCCATCGACAACCGATGTAGAAGAGAAGCATGCAATGTATTATCATCAACCTGATTCAGAGATATGTTCCCATCCTTGTCTTTCCATCCCACTTCATACTGGCCATCCTTCTCTATTATGGACAGGTTTGGAAGGTTTTCCTTGAAAAACTGCAGTACAGGAACTTGCAACTGTTCTTCATTGAAATAGGAACGAAGTAACCGTAACATAGTCTGCAATTGCTCAATCTCCATATCCCGAAGATCCCTGATTGCAGCACTTTGACGTTCAACTGAAGAAGAAAATGATTTAATTCTTACCATATAAGATAACTAAAAATGTTTCCAAATAAAGAATGCTTTGACTTCTGATGTATGTCCATAGGAGAAACATATCACAAGGTAAACCTTTATGAGGATGTACATGGCTAATCTGAATGTGCAGGAATTTAATATTACATAAGATATTTCTGGGAAATGAGCGACTTGAAAATTTTGCTAGTCATACATTATTTTGTAGCCATGACTCCACCCAAGAGTCGACATACTATAAGAGGGAATGACAGAATCACAAAATTTTCCTATTGATATTAGACCATTAGAAACTACTCTTCTAAAAACTGATTCCAACTCCTTCCAAATAACAATAACTAATGGCACATGTTAATAATGATTTCAAGCTCAACAGGGCATGCATCTGTTTAGGAGTTCGCATTCTCATCACATTTGGTAGGATTATTTAATTGAAAAGCACAACATTTTGACGAAAGTATACATGTGTTTAGCTCACTTCAAAAAGGAATAGTTTGGACATTAGCAAAATGAGCCAAGGCCAAAATTTTAAATCTGAAGAAAATAGTTCAGCAGTTAGCCTAAGAACTAAAGAATTTAGGACCAGATATTAGATCACAACAGACTTATTGGGGGTCTTGCTTATTCTACAAAAATGCTAAGTAACAATATCATACAGTTTCTTTCCTTTGACACCATTTAAGGTTTCTAAAGGTTAATTTGACACACTCAAATAAGTACAATTATATAGTGTGAAGGTGAAGTTTAATACCTTCATGGTCTTCAAATGCTTCTTTCTTGCTCACTGATTGTTTAGCAGTATTTTTTCTGACTCTTCGTTTTGCCATTGAAACTATTCACGCTCACTGAAACTAGAATATAAAAATCAAAATAAAAGAAGTCAAGGAAAAATAGTTAATTGATGTCAAAGGTAATTACAAAAAAAGGTACAAAGTTGAAGAATCTATTATACAAGAGCTGAAGAGTACATGAGAGTTCATCATAAAATCTACAATTCAATTTCAAAGGAGTGCATCAATCAATTAATTGGTCGATATAAGCGGGCTTAACTTACACCATCATAATTCGAACAAACCCTAGACCACAGAGAGAAAATTATTCCGCTACGATCTTTTCAGCCAATAAAATTCCGCTGATTAGGTTTTCCATTTTCGGATGTGTGTGCTGAAGAGAAATTTTAAAACCCCAACTTGGAAAACAATAAAATAAGAGATTTCAAACATTTAATCCTCATCAAAAGTAAAAAGAAAACTTACTGCGGTATTAAGCATCCTCAAGAGACGAGAGAGAAAGAAGAGGGAGAATCTGAAATTCAAAAGGATACTAGTTCTAATTTATTTTCTTGGTAGGCAGTTCAGTCACCATCCCTTTCTTTCTGACTGATTATTTGAAATTGTCCTGATTAAGGTAAATAAAAATAAAATTAAAAAACTGCGTACCATCATTAATCGATTCGATTTTTCACCTGAGTAAGGATTAGGGTTTTGGCAGAAGAAGAGGGGCCGACAATTTCTACTACATTGCCTACGCGGAGAGGTAGACGGTGGAGCGGCGGCGGCAATACGACAAATGGCCGATCGGTGAGTATCTTTCGCTGTTTCGATTGGATGGTTCTAGGAACTATTTTTTATTGGATGGTTCAGGGAACTATTAAGAATACTTATTCATATATATATATTGTCGACCTGGGTTGACTGACCATATCAACAAACTCAACTTGGTCATTTGAGAAATGATAATTTATTTAATTACTTTATAAATTTTTTTTTTTTTTTTTGAAAGAGAATTACTTTATAAATTAAGGGGTTGGTGTTGGATTCATAATTACCTTTCTGTAAAGTCTAAACATTAGAAATCATTAATATTAATTGCACAAAAATCAATTTATGTGCAACTCAAATGTTATTTTTTCTTGAAAAGAACCTCAAATACAAATGGAAAATTACATATTTAGATTGATAAAATTTCTTTTAACAAAAATTCCAACACTTGCACTACATAATTAATTTATTATGTGCACCCAATCCATTGATCAAAATTTTCATCTTTTCCTTCGAAAAGTTTCCGTTTCTGAATCAAGCGAAACGAAAATAAGATGTCATTACGAAACTATTTGTTTACCTTAAACCTTGATATTTATTTAAATTTAGTAACTTTTATTACAATTTTCCTTAGTATTTCCGAAACATTTTCGAAAAGTTTCAAATATTTGTCTGACCGAAACATACACTCGAAACGAAATTTTGATCCATGTGTGCACCAATGACCTTGATTACGAAGAATTTACATGTCCATTAATTCAATACGTAAATAATTTTTTAGTGAAAATATGAATACATGGTTTTATTTCGAGTGTAGATGAGATTTTAACCGAAACCTTCAAAGCCTTGTGAAATAAGTAAATATAGCCTTCGCAAAAACAAGAATCAATAACAAGGTAAAAAGGAAATACTTTTACTTGGTAATAATATTCTTCTCACAACATGTAGAAGCCATTTGAGAGTCCCCAGTCTATTTTGGAAGTTGTTAGAAGGGGATAGTTAGTTGTGCTGTTTTTGCCTTTTGTACCAAAAACAAAAATAACAGTGGAGCAAACAGATAAAAATAGAAAAGAAAAAAAATATATATATATATATATATATATATATATATATATATATATATATATATATGAACCCTCCATCTTTTGGCTCCGGCTGCTCCTCTGGGCCATCCTTATACATTCAATATTAACCTGCTTGCGCGCGTCCCTTTCCCTTTCAGTTATCAAACATATACAAAAAAGATCTTCACTTCTCCAATTTTGATGCTTTGAAACCAACTGGCTGCCCCTTGAGTACATACTTGTTCTTGTAGCTCAAAGATGCTTGAGGTCTCAGTAAAAATAATCTAGAACACCCATTTGTGTTCTTCAACTCTCATCAACTAGAATTACCCGATCTATATCAAGTTGTGACCTCATAGGAAGCAAAAAACTGTAGACCCATTTGCCTCTTCACGTGATCTGGTATCAGTTTGTTGATTAGATTTGCAGAGGCACCAGAAAGCTCATGTTTGAAGTTGAATAGAGGTGGTAATGGCCGACCATTTGGCAATCGAGCATTAGGTTCTCGAAGCTCATCAAAAAAGGGATGTGCAATTGCTTCTAGCTGCAATAACAAGCATCTTCCTCTTGTCAAAATATACAAATAAATACAGGCAAATACTCCTGTATCTTGAACTACGTGAAGATTAATAAAAATAGTCGAATTCAAGAATCAATTACTATATTAGTAATATATAAAGAAATACTCCTATCAATTAAAATCTGAAAAAAAGGAAAGGAGAAGGGGACTCACCGCAGTGCAACGTAGATTTGGAGAGTATTGCAGCAACCTAGATGCAAGATCTATTGCTTCTGGAGGCATTCGTTTTTGAAAAACCTGAAACATGATACAGACACATTCAATTAACAAAAAATCAATAACCCATGAAAAGAATACAAGAATCAAATCTATTTAGTATTATTCTGGGGCGTGAGATAAAAGAAAAAACAAATAGATCATGGAACATGTTTATTTTTCCATCATCTTTATTTCTCTAATCATTTAGTAATCATTTTCCCTCTAACCTGGGCTTGGAGGCCCTGCGTAGTCCACTAATATGCAGTTGCAAACTATCATTTGGGACTTCAGGACATCTGTCTAACTCTTTGATCAGCAAAGCCTTACAAATGACTTGGTAAGACCAAAAGGCCATCCATATGATTTATAGTAGCACATTCTCCCATTACAATCCTCTTCAACAGAGTTTACTAGACCAACCTTTTCCCTCATTCAGTCCAAATACAAATATACTTCTTGCCACATGCCCATAGAGAGAATTCAAAAACTTGAATAAACCAAATCCTTGAGTCAATAAATTAATAACCTCTCAAGGCTTCAATCATACTCGTATATTTCACCTCATTATGAAGCTCTGTATCCAATTATTAGCAGAAGCCTGAAACAAGTTTTGAGATACCCACACCACATTCCCTCAATGTTGCAATATGTTGTTGGCACCTTGCTATAACAGAGACTCAATAATTCTTTTCTTCATAGAAATTTGAATAGATATCCAAATTATGTGACTGTGTTATGCTTAATCTAAATTTTCCTGGAGCAAATTGGAGATAACTATTCTGAGAAGATAAAGACTAAAATAACATAAGTGATAGCAACAAATCAGCAAGCAAGAAAAAAATGCAATCAAGACACATAGATCCCTCTCCACACCATAAACTTTAAAAGTGGAACATGTACCTTGTGCCAAGGGTGTGCCTTTACTTGTGGAAACCTAAAATCAGTGTAGTTTGGATTCATACAACGGATTTCCTCGCGTGTCGGAGTTCCAAGAACCTGGAAGACAAAATACATTAGACTTATATGAAATACATGATAATATACCACTTCAAGTTAATGATGAAATGGTACCTTGATAATTTCCACAAGTTGATCTACAGCATTTTCCCCAGGAAACAATGGCTACAAAGTTGTATCATATGCATGAGTAATTAAAAAAAGAAAATAGGAATAAAATCCACCAAGTACTTCTGTGATGGCAGATGCCTACTCACTTGGCCCAGAAGAAGCTCAGCAAGCACACATCCAGCTGACCAGATATCAATTGAGGTATTGTACTCTGTTGCGCCGAAAATGAGTTCCGGAGCCCGATAAAATCTTGAACATATGTATGATATGTTTGCTTCACCTTTCACCTATTTGAAATGCAACAGCTAATCATGTAAGTAGAAGCACACTAGCAAGTAGGATAGAGAGAATAAACGTACAATGCCACAAATATTAAGCTACAAATCTCCATCTATTATCATAACTAGCTCAAATATCCAGAAGTAGGTAGGGTATAGAACTCAATAGAGTATCACTTACCAATACTTTTGCACTTCCAAAATCACATATTTTAAGTTGATGAGTAAGAGGATCAACCTACAATGAACAAAAAAAAGAGTAAGTGATATCAAGAAAAGACTAATTGCCAACTCAAGTCAAGGTCTCTAAATGATTCTTTTGTAACATACCAAAACATTTTGAGGCTTCAAGTCTCTGTGGCACACTCCAGCAACAGAGTGCATGTAAGCCAACCCTCTGAAGATCTGCAAAATGTCCTTACTATGAAGTTGGGAGGTGATAAATGTCCAAGTCAGGAATAGCTCACATGGAAATTCGCAAAACTTACTTGGTAGGTATAAAGTTTCACATAAAGGAGAGGCATTCTCTGATTCACATTACTATAATGCTTCAAAACACGAAACATGCTTTCTGGAACATACTCCATAACTAAATTGAGGAATAGTTCATTTTTGCTTGTAGTTGAAAAGAAACAATGCTTCAAGGAAACAACATTAGGATGACTCATTGTTCGCATTAGCTGCAATTCGCGGTTCTTGTATCTTCGGTCTTGCAAAACCTTCTTTATGGCCACAGTCTCCCCAGTTTCAATGCATTTTGCCTAAGTAAATGAGAAGTACCAAAATGAGTTAGATAGAAAAATGTGACCATAAAAGCAGAAAGGGGACATAAATGCATATACCTGAAACACAACTCCAAATGAACCAGTCCCCACAACTCGCTCTGCCATATAACTAACAGTCTGAAGAATAATCAAGAAATTTAATGAGATTGGATTTGATCAGACTCAAGACAAAAACTTTTTTCAGTAATAAATAAAAATACTAAATAAAAATTTGAGATATGAGTATAATATATCAAGGGATGCAATTGAAGCCCAATAAGTCTGTTTTGATCCAGCTTGGCATGGTTATAAGAACAAGCATCAAAAGATGTTTTAAATTCCAACAAGTTATATTAAATCCAAGCTTGCGTATCTTTGATTTAGTTGCATTGTACATTTAAAGTTTTTAACTTAATTAGCTGACTCCAAAATTAACATGCTAAAAATGTATATTTGGCTTTAGAAAACAACTAGAACCTGTTCAGGACCCGAGATACAGCCCAAATAGAAAACATGAATGCATGAAATTTTATACTTAATAAGGCTCATAATCAGTCTAAAGGAGTTCTAAATATAAATAATTTTACCTGCTTAGGTTCTCCATTCTTGCCCCCAATTGTTGTGGATATTATGTGACCAGTAACAGCATCATTCCCATCCACTACAGGAGCAGACATATCCTACAAAAAGTGTAATCACAATCATGTCAAAAACTATACCATTGGATTTATGCAACTAAGAGTAAGTTATATAAATATATGATTTTACAGTTTCATGTATTATCATGATTGGTAACTCGCAAGTATTATACTTAGTATGATATTTCTTGGATATAGATCAAGTCAAGATTCCAGGTGAAAAAAAAAATACGAATATACAGCCTAACCATGAGACTTTCCAAATTAGAAGAACATAGAGTGTAATTAAAAACCCTAATATAATCCCCTTTGCCACCTCAACTACGCAATAAAAGCTTAGCCATTCAAGATCTAAAATTATGAAATCAAATTCCCAATCCGGATAAACTGGTTATGTACTTACACCTAATCTAAAATTCTAATAAAAAGGGATGCGGAATTTCTAATCTGTGACACGTCAAAAGAAACAACGATCATCATACGATGGACAATTCTTGAGCACCGGAAGACACAAATTGAAAAACCCACAGTCAATATTGCTGCTCGGGTAGAAATTCAGATCTACAATATCTGTGAGGAAATTAAAAGAAATAATTAAAGCAATAACAAATTCACCTTATCACTGGCCATCATAAGAACAATGAATTGCAGAAATTCCGCCCTAGAATCAGATAACGAAGAAGAATTTCTTGAAAGAATTCTCAAGTTGGAAATTTGCGTACAATTTTTCTGTCTACGGTTCAGAACTCATTATTGTCGGTAGGAGAAAAGGAAAGAGAGAGAAAAGAAGGGGTGCAGGACCCATTAACCAATCAGCACCCACCCCATGTGACTACAGCTATCCTCCTTTTCTTTCCCCCCTCATTATTTCTTCTCTTTCTTTATCTTTAGTGGAGAGAATTCCTAAAATGGCCCCTAAATTCTCGTTTAATAACCAATTTAACGCCGGGCCTGTAGTAAATGGATTTGGACTGCTAAAAGAAGACCTCTCTTTTTTTATTTTTTAAATGAAAGAGAAGTTCATTCGCTAGCTTAAATTAATATTACAACTGTCAAAAACCGTTTCTGCTTTTTCAGTCAAGGAAAATAAAAAATACTGTAATCAAGATCAATGGGCTATATATGTTATTGGCAACAAAATCTGCATTCTTACACTTTCCAATAGTATTTCTTATGCACTAAAAATGATCTTTTAAGAAACTCTTGTCTGAGTTCACCACAAGGAATTATATTATTACCTTATTAAACTAGAGCTTGAAGCAGTTAAAAGTTAAAACTGTAGATTCTAAAATTCCATTTTGAGCTCAACCATAATTTTAATTTTTCAATCACTGCATGGGCATTGCAGGAAAATATGCAGCTCGATCTACTATTTAATTTCTTTTGGACGGTCAAATAAGAGGCAGTTTCCAAAGAGAAATGTTGATCTTGTAGAAATACTAGATGATGTCACTTTCCAAAGAAATTAACAATTTGAATCTATCATGTAAAATTTGCTTCCAAGTTTTATGTTCACAATTTGCTAGTAAGAATCTATGAGATTGGCCGTCGCACAGATAGGCCGAAGGAATATTCAGAACCTTAAGAATTATCTTCATGGATAACTTCGGGTGAGAAATTAATGAATTAAACTATTAGAAAATTAAAAAAAAAAAATTGACAATGCTATCTACACATATCATTATTTCAGTTAAAACGAAACAACATTGTTTATAACTCATTAATGTTCATTTTTCAAATACACATATATGAGATATGTGCCTAGGGCATGTTTTTAAGAAAGAGTAAATGTGTTTAATTTTGGCCATGTTTTGACGTGGTGTTTTCTCTAACTTAAAATAATCAATTTTAATGTTTTATCTCTCCAAAAGTGCTTATGAAGGTGTTTGTAGAATTAACTTCTCTAAAACTAAGCTAAAAATTGACAGAAAAGCAAAAGCAGTTGGAAGACAGCTTTTAGCTTTTGGTGGTCTTTTTTTTCTTCTTAATTTACAAACACTACTCACTTAATCTAGAGATTTTTGAAAAATCACTTAAAAGTAGTTGTTGAAAATAAAAAATGGAAGGCGTTTGCATTTTAAGAGGAAAAAAAGACCACCAATAGCTAAAAGCATTAAGAGAATCTAACGGAGAAGCTGAAATCGAAAACACACCATTAAGTACTTTTGAATGAAAAAAAGCATAAAAGTAATTTTATAAGCTTTTGAAAACACCACATAAATGATTCTTCAAACTCTCTAATACAAATAAAAGTTCAAGCATTTGAAAACACTATATGTGTGTGTTTGCAGTAACTTATGTTATGAATAAGTTAAAGCACAAGCATCTCTGAATGTGCTTATAGCGTATAAGTTTATTTTAATAGAAGCAGAAGCTAAAACAATTCTTGTAAACACTCTAAAAAAGCTTCTAAGCAAAAATAAGCTCGGAAGTTGTTTTTCAAAAGTTGTTGCAAACATTTGTTCATGTTGTCTCGCTTTTGAAAGAGTAGTTGGGAGAATAGTGAATGAGAAATTATTTGTTTGAATTTTGTGACAGTGATTTGAAAAATAAGAATGGTATGCATTTTTTCTATTCTAAATAATACCCAAAAATGAATTAATGGTATAAGGGTAAAACTTGACCCATGTGATGCTGATAACAATAAGTGGTTGTGTGAGTTTTTTCGTTCTAGTCGAATTTGAGTTTCTATGAATAAAAATGAGAAGACAAAAACGTCAACGTAAATGAAAAGCTAAAGAGCTAAGCAATCTGGCTGGGTATGAAAATTTTCAACAATTAATGACCAAATCATACTAACTAAAAGTAATTGTTCAAATTCAATAAATTAGAAATAATAAAAGCAATCTTGGGCCTTCACATGTTAATTTGAGACCAGTTAGTTGAGTCAGTTGTAAAATGGACCGGCGAAAAACAAGTCAAATTCAAATCTGTGCGTATACTATACTCCTTTCATTCTTTTTCTCTTCATATCAACATTCAAACCCCTTTGAGATTTCTTGAACAGTAAGCATTTAAACTGAAACAACTCCGTTTGGTAGAGAGTAGTTGTTCGAATGTGATACTTTGCCTGTATTATACATGCAACAAACAAAGTTAATGATAAAATATATTCACTACAAATTTTATACTATTTGACTAATATGAATACGTGCATGTATCTTGTTGATGTAGGTGAGCATCATCAAACTCTTACCACCTTACTTAACTTGACTTGTAACCCATGTTGATGTTCTTGGTTTATCTAATTTATTAAAATCTACTATCCCACCCAATTTCTAATTTCTCCCAAGCTTAACAGTCAACAATGAAATGAAATTTCCAAGAGGTTATGCTATTTGGGTTTCTAAGATTCATGAGAAGTTTAATGAAGACGCTGTTTCTTCAGATTAGGTTTTAGTATATTTTTAGAGGTCATTTGCAGATGAAAAATTTAGAAGGAAAACAGCGAATTTGTTAAGAAATGGGAAAGCAAGGATCTCCAAAAAGCTCACGTCCTGGTTCTTTAAGTTTTGATGCTTCATCTAATTTAGAACATCAACTGAGATGGGAAAAGGCAGTATTGGGTAAAGGAATTAAGAACAATATTGTGAAATATGGTTCTTATAAAGGAGTTTATAATGGTAAAAGGCATACATGGTGGCTCCATAGGCACATAAGGTCAATTATATTCACATTCTTGTTGATGGGATTCCTTTTTCTTCTGGATTCCTTAATGTTTTCCCTGTTTAATCCCTCCTTTCTCAAGACTAGTCCAGCTCCAGGAAAATCACATGAACAAGAGGTACAGTTTCGTAAATTGTTAATCTGAAATTCATTTTGTCAGCTGATATGAAAGAATGTCTCTATTTAGTACAATCATATGTACTTGGTTTGTCTGCAGGGGAGCAACACTGCATACAATGACGAAGGAAAAAGTCCAGTGATGTATTCTCGACTCTTACAAATGGCTTCTGTTTCGCTTGCAGAGGTTCGAGTCAAAACCTAAAAAGTTTGACAGTGTGTTTTTAGCAGACACAAATGATTCATAACTCGTAAGTTTAATTATGTACCAATGAAACAGAGAGAACTTGAGCAAAAAGAGTCAAAGTACTGGAAGCAACCATTTCAACAAGCATCTATGTGGAAACCTTGTGCAGATATAAAGGTCCAAAGGTATTAATCATGGCACACTTAGAACTGTCATATTGAGAGAGTAGTTCATTCTTTGTGACTTGTTTAACTATAGATATATGTCAGGGCAGGGACAAGAACAGCCGTAATGGTTTTATTTTGGTCAGTTCTAATGGAGGTCTAAATCAACAGCGAGTTGCTGTAAGATTTTCTTGTACTTCTTAAATTATGTTCATCTATTCACTTAATAACATTCTGATTTCTGGTATTATGTGCAGGTTTGTAATGCTGTTGCTGTAGCATCTCTACTAAATGCAACATTAGTGATTCCTAAATTTCTTTATAGCAATGTATGGAAGGATCCAAGGTAACTAAATTTGTAATTTTTTCATCTAGTTATAATACAGCTTCATTATCATCATTAACTTCAGTTTGTGGTTGCAGCCAGTTCAGTGATATTTATCAGGAGGAGACTTTTATGAATATATTAAAGGATGATATAGATATTGTGAAGGAACTTCCTTCTCATCTAAAAT
Source organism: Penstemon eatonii (assembly GCA_038501285.1). Taxonomy (NCBI): domain Eukaryota; kingdom Viridiplantae; phylum Streptophyta; class Magnoliopsida; order Lamiales; family Plantaginaceae; genus Penstemon; species Penstemon eatonii. The sequence goes on along the minus strand of JBCEGF010000586.1, from coordinate 705,135 downwards.
CAATGGACTTTGAAGCATTTGGTAGTTTGGTATGTTGTCTATTTGATCTTTTTAGATTTTGATCTGATTTTGAGGAACATTGTCTTAGACCTCCTACAAGGCTACAACGCTTTTCAGGTAACAGACGCAGACCTTTCAAAAGAGGCAACACCTGAAGAATACATAAAGAATATACTTCCTATTTTGCTAAAAAATGGAGTTGTTCATTTCCTCGGATTTGGCAATCGATTAGGGTTCGATCCCCTGCCTTCTGATCTTCAGGTAAAGGACACTCTTAAGAAATTAAATGTATCAGAAAAGAATCATTTCCATAAGAAATTTACCTTCAGTTTTGAGTTCTCTTGCTTAACTAAGATATAATTTATTTGCAGAGACTAAGGTGCAAATGCAACTTCCATGCTCTAAAGTATGTACTAAAAATTCAAAAAACTGCTTCCTTACTAGTGAAGAGGATAAGAAAAAATGAAGCTGCAAAGAGCATGTTAGACAAACAACTTCTAGGAAACTTCATCTCAAATGTTCCTTCTAATGAGCACACATCCAAGTACCTTGCTTTACACTTAAGGTTTGAAGTAGATATGGTGGCTTATTCAATGTGTGATTTTGGAGGTGGTGAAAATGAAATTAGAGAGCTTCAGGCTTACAGAGAAGAGCATTTTCCTTTGCTCCTCGAACGTTTAAAGAAAACAAAGTATGTTCTCCAAATACTCAAATTATGCTTCAATTAACATGATATATTCTTCAACTGCCCAATGTTCATTCAATGGCTGCAGATATATTTCCCCAATGGAATTAAGAACTATGGGAAGATGTCCATTAACACCTGAAGAAGCAGCATTGGTTCTAGCTGGTCTTGGATTTGATCAAGGAACTTATATATATCTTGCCGGGTCTCAGATCTATGGCGGAAAATCAAGAATGCATTCTCTAACCGGCCTATATCCCAATTTAGTTACAAAGGAGGATCTCCTCTCTCCAAGTGAACTTGCACCTTTTCGGAATTTTTCTTCTCAGGTAGTTAGGCCTGAATGTAGTAGAAACTGGTTTGGTAGCAAAGATTATGTGATATTAAATCTTTTATCAGCATTAACTCTTGTTTCGCAGTGTTGATAATATAATCTCCATGCTCCAACACAAGTTTAGGTAGTAAATTTTGACTCATTTTACTAATTTGCCACTAATCCATACTTCAGACTTTGCTACCAAACAAGTCTAAAAATTTTATTCATAGTAATATGGTATATAAGAAGAATGCATTACCGCGAGATATTTCTTGTAACTGATTTGAGCAAAGCAAATTTATGAATGCAGCTTGCAGCATTAGACTTTATCGCTTGTGCTTCTTCGGATGTTTTTGCCATGACGGATTCTGGAAGCCAGCTATCATCCCTCGTGTCTGGTTTTCGAATATATTATGGTGGAGGAAATGCTCCTAACTTGAGGCCAAGCAAGAAGAGGCTGGCTGCAATCTTGCAAGAAAATAGCACTATCAGGTGGCATAGTTTTGAAAGCAGAATAAGGAAAATGATTGAGGAAGGTCAGAGAGTACATACCAGGAGTAAAGGCAGAAGCATTTACCGACAACCAAGATGCAAAGAGTGCATGTGCCAGCATGTATAGTTTATTCACTGCATAACCATATGATTGAGGAGGTTTTGCATGAGGGTTAGGCGTTGGGAGCCGAGATATACCTGGTGATTTCTTTTCCACAATATATCACACCGAAAACTACAGACAGCAGTATGTACAAGTGCTGAGAAAGGAAGCTTCCATCTTATTTTTCAAGCTTCATAAAATGTACTTTTAAAGCTCACAGAAAATGAAATCAAAGTTGAAACTAGTATTCTCCAATTTCATAACCAGGAATGAGTATACAAATTAGTTCTGCACCAATTGTTACAATGGGTTTGGTTTTCTCTTTTTCTAACAAATAAATACAAACCACGGGCACGGATGACCCTTGTTGGCACACACACTCAGAGCTAAATATAGATGGAAGACAAGAGATATTAATAAGAACAGAGAGATGATGCATTAAATCCATATAAACTCACAGCACAGTTCCTTGAAATTAACTTTCTTTTTAATCCACTAACAATCTAATCAAGGTTTCATTCAGTGAAAACTGAAGCATCTAAATTTCGTAAAATGGAAATCTGAATGTTACATTGTCTCAACGAAGTCAAGTTACAGAGATGCTGATGAAAATAAGTTTAAGTTAGCTAAAATTGAAAGCTGCACATACCATCACTACATAACTCGATCAGTAGCCACTCTTTTCTTCCTACAATATATGAATCAATAAATGAACACTAAAAAACTGATTAAATAAATTTTAAGGTGTGCTGAAACAACATACACAACCTTCGAGCTTCACGGATAACTTTCTCCCCAAGTGAAACCCTAACCTAACCTAGGATTTCTATTCTTTTCTTTTTTTCTGAATCGTAATTGACTATGGCAGAATAGTATGATTTGGCAGCGGGATTTTTCCAAACTGTGCAGTGGTAGCGAGTCCAGTACCACGGCCTCTCTTCATTCAATTTGAATCGACTGGAAGAAAAGCTAATAACCAAAGTCGCTATTATTCTTCCGCAAGGAGTAGCCCACTCTTTCAAATAGCGCTTTATATTATCGATGGTGATAAGAATCGAATTAATAAACGTAAATATACATTTTTCTAAAAGGTAATTGTCAAATTATTGACATAAATCATTAAGGAAGCAAATTTTAATATATAAGAATTTGGAATACGAAAAGCAGCATACGATAAATGGAAGAGATGTATAGTTCGATATGGCAATTAGTTTTTATTTTTATTAAAAAGAACTAGCTATTATATATAAAAAAATAATTCAGGTAACAATCAGCCTGATGCAGAATTATAGAGAAGTAATGTGTATATCTAATACAACACAACACTATTACACATACATATATTTATATTAGATAAAAAAAATAAAATAAAAATTGCCGCTATAGTGTTCGAATAATAGTTAAACGATTAGAAGGTCAAATTTTGTTTTGGATTGACTGATTACCCATATTAAGTAATACATCCATCTAGCCCAATCAACTATAATTAATGTAATTTGCTAAAGATTTCCTTAGTAACTTTATCTTTATGAGATACTAATAACAATTTAGATTATCAATTTGTATGGGTGAACGTGTCTTTGACTTTGAGCCGTTTGGTTTGATATATTGGATTACGGTGAATTTGATAGGAACTTAATCGAATGTTACATTAAAAATATGTTTGATAGATTTGATTGAGTCATATTACATAAGGAAAAATTCTAAGATGTCGTTATGTTAGGTGTCGCTAGTTATAATCAATAGAAATAAGACATGACATTAATTAGTAATTTGTTAAACAAGTTGTCAACATGTCATAATAATATTATCATAATAAGTGATACTATACCACAACAAATAATATTATACTATACATTTAGTAACATCAAATTGTAAATTATTTTCTAATAAATTATTATGAAAATAAATAAATGAATGTTACAATAATATTTTAAAATAAATGATATGTAATTTTTTTGATTAATTAATATTAACTTTGGAAAAATTGCATAAATAACCTAATATAGAATAAATAATACATGACGTGGGATCATATTAAATATATGGGGTTAATACTACGTAATGTGTGCTCGTACTATCACATGTGAATTATAAGATAGAATGTGATACACATTTCGTTGTAATATCACCTAATTTGGAACAAATACTACATAATGAGGGGTCATACTAATTATATGGATTAATACTATGTAATATGAACATGTACTGTCACATGTGAGTTATAACATATAATGTGATACAAATTGCATGGTACCACTTAATGTGGAATAAATACTACATGATGTGTGGTCATACTGAACATATGAGGTTAATACTATGTAATGTGAATTCGTATTATCATATATAATTTATAGCATAGAATGTGACACATATTGCGTGGTAATACCACCTAATTTGGAATAAATACTATATGATGTGGGGGTCATACTAAATATATGAGGTTAATACTATGTAATGTGAGCATGTACTGTCACATGTGAGTTATACCACATAATGTGATACATGCACATTGTGCGGTAATGCCACCTAATGTGGTAAATTAGCGGCACCTAACGCAACGACACCCTAGAATCCCCCTATGTTTGGTGAAGTTGTGAGTTTAGTCATATATTATTATTATTTCACTACATAATTTGACAATATCTGACTATAATAAAAATTAATTATAGAATATTTGAGTTTGTATAATATCTTTTGTAAAAATAACATTCGAACTTTTAAAATGAGTTGATTTTTTTATTTTTGGAGATCTCAAAAGTTATTATGACATTGGGGATCAAACATCATGAAAATCACGATTGAGTAAAGGTAATTTTTATAATTTAAGTCAAACATTTTAAAAATCATAATAGATATATATATGTGTGTTGGGGTTTTATGTGTGAATGAAATAAATAAAGTAAGAGATGTGTCTATTCGATTCGAAGAGGTACCATTTGGATCGAAACATTGTGTCCCTTTCCAAGAGGCACCTTTGTGTCTATAAATATGAGACAGAATCTGGCCAATTCTGAATTAATTTTGATAGTAACATAAAGGAAAAACACTACTCTCTCTTTCTCTTACTTCCCTAAAAATTCAGTCCGAAATTTCTATTTGTTAAAGTTCGCCGTGGGTTCATTAGTTGTGCAAATAATGAACAACAGACTGTTGTATCTTGGGAGACTACCGGGAATCAAACTGTATGCACCGTGGCAGCCCCGTAAATATTGTCTTAAGAAAATTTATTTCGGCAAGCCTCAGTCTTATTTCCTATTTACGTGTTGATTAAAGTGTTCTACAAATTAATCCTAACCAAGTAAGTATGATTTATATGCTTTAATAATGCATGAATTTTATTTGTTAGAATATTGTTTAATATATTCTATGTTTTGTGAAACATATAAGTGCACAGATTGTTAGATAGCTTTCACCGCTTGGCCAGACATGCCCTAAAATGTTTTTTTTTTCTCCACTAATTTATAATATCGCCATCTCCTTCTACTTTTACATATTATTCCTCACGTAATGCACAAATTCTGATATGTTGGGCCATGTTCCAATTTGCACGTTAGTCCTTTTCAACTTGATAAACAAATCTTCCATAAGGCAAATTAAATCAGGCGTCCAGGCCCTGTTCTCTCAATGACATTTCTTTCAAGGGTTGCTTTTGCCATTAGTTTCTTCGAATTTCAGAACGTAGAAAAAGAAACAAAATAACTAAATATGGAGAAAGCAACTAAACTCTAAAAGCAAGACACTGAAAAACAGGAATAGAAACTGACATTACTTTTATTTCACCCTTCAAGTCTAGCTGTAAATTCCTAAAGTTAATAAAATCACAATTTATAAATTAAGTATCCATTCTGATAATTCTTCTAATATTTAATGGCAGAATTACCATTGATTTTAGCTTATTTTTGGCCATACCTTTATTATTTTATAATTTAAATTATTGATTCAAACTAATTTTATATATGCACATGTGTATTTTAATATTTAAATTATGTAGTATATTAATTTCTTAATGTCTAACTAATACTACTTCCTCCGTCTTTAAAATAGTAATCCTATTTTCTTTTTGAAATGTTTTGAAATAAGACTTCCTTTACTAAAATGATTTTTTTTCAAAACTATTCAATCGTACAAAATAATAATTTGATATTTGATACCACTATTCTTAGGTACATAAATGTAAAACTATCCAAAAGTTTCATTTTTTTTAATTTTTATAAAACTAGGTATAAAAAATAAAAAGTGCAAAAAATTAAGGACAAAGGGAATACTATTAGTAATGGCACTGTTTTCCCGCATCATTTTAACCGCCAAACCCAATCAACCGCCCGTTCACCACACTCATATTTAATTTATATTCTCAACAAAAATAAATATTTTTAGGGTCTCAACCAAAATAAGTTAAAATAATGAATTGTGCACGAGTATGTAACATGGGGTTATTTGCACCTATACCCCTGAATTATTGCTATTTTGCAATTATTTCCAAAAGTTTTTATTTTCTTACAATCACACCCCTTCTGCATAAACCATATATTACACTTATTTATCAATTTTATCCTTCACCTAACAACTATTTTTATAGATTTCTTTTTTATAACTACTTAGATTTATTCTAGTAATATGAATTTGAGAATATTAAATATTATTTTATTTATATTATAATTTTGCTTATAAAATCATACAAAACATATATGAGCTAGTTTCTTCCATTATTCTATCCTCAAAACTCATATATTTATGTTGTCAAAATTTATATGAAAATTATAATTAGGGCATCAACATAAAAACATTATATGTAATAGCACCATGCATAATATTTGGAAAAAATTAGGCATGGTGCTATATAATATTTCTATTTTGATGCCCTAGTTATAATTTTTATATAGACATTGTAACACCATTATCTGAGTTTTTTTGTTAGAATTATGGAAGAAACTAATTTATAGTTTGTGAATTTTTTAAAGCAAAATTGCAACATAAATAAAATAATATTCAATGATCTTAAGTTCATATTACTATAATCAATTCAAATATTTCTAGAAAAAAAATAACCAATTCAAAGGGTAAAATTGACATTTAATAATTGGAATGAATAGTTTGTTAACAAAGGGTCACTACAAGAAAAATGAATTTTAGTGACAACATATTAGCTGACATTATTGAAATTGTCACTTTTTACATATATTTAGTGAAAAATTATTAATTTTGTCACAATAATAATAGTGACAAGTGGAATAGTGACAAAATATAATTTTAAATTGTCAATAATGACTATTTTTATGGAACTTAAGTTGTCACTATTGATAATTAGTGACACCCTTTCAGTGACAATGAATATTGATAATTAGTGACAATGAATATTGTCACTATAATTTATTGACAAATTTTGAGTTGTCACTTTTGAGGTGTCACTAAATGTCAACAGTGACAACGTAATTTTTTCACATTTCTTGCCATTAGTGTGTATATACATCATTTTGGTGACAATATTTAAATTCTTGTCACTTTGTCATTTACTATTTTGTCATTAAAATTAAATTTTTTTGTAGTGGGTGTGATTGTCAAAAATTGAGAAGTTTTGGGAGGTAATTACCAAATAACAAAAGTTCATAGGGTGTAAGTGTAAATAACCCTATATAACATGTGGGTCTGTGCCTACAAATTTGACTGCTACGTTATACCATGCATGGAAATGGAATGTTAGGAAAACGAACGATGGTGGTTTAAAACTGTGTCGGCTCGGCTCCCTCCCATAAACTAAAGCCTAAAGGTCATATGATTAATGGTCCCGTCCCTTCTCTTAAAAAACAAACGACAGAAAATATTTTATATAGAGATAGATATCATATATTATTCCAATCTATTTGCTAAAGAACATTGTCTTGTTCACTTTAATAAGTGGAATATCACTTTTATCCAACTTTGAAAAATAAGAAGGAATATTAAAAATTCAAAGGAATAAAAGCTACAAATAGAAACAAAGAAAAGGAAACAAAAAAGAGAAAGAAACTAGTAAACAAAGACCAAAGATAATAAAGGAGTGGGTGACATTTTAAACCAAACCGTAGAAACAAAAAGGAAATTCTACACAAAACTTGGGTAAGATTTTTATAGGAATAATCTATCACAAAATACGTCACACTTTCTTAATGTACACAATTTTTTTTCCTAATCTATTTTATTCATGTCGAGACACGAGACATGTCAAACACATTAAGCAGATACACAACACAAAAACTAAAAATAATTATTTACATATACATTATAATTAAAACTCATCAACTTACGATGTAAAAATATTCTACGCTCCGATTTGCCTTGTAATTGTTTTCAATGTGCAGTCGAGTCAGTCTGAACTAGATTGATTTTGTTTTATGGAAATTTGCGAGTTAAAGAAACCAAAAGGGTAATATCTCAAAGAAAATGATCACTCACAAAATAAATAAGTATTTAATTTGCAACACATAATTACAATCAAATGAAAATTAAATTATAACTGGAGAAGTGATTTTGACTTCAACAATTTTTGCAATTAAAATTGGAAAATTTGTTCGCTCTTTTGATCCACGGATATTCAGAGAAAATTACGATGCATTGGTTTTGTGTGAAACGTGATTGAAATAAATCTCCTTTGTTCTTAATCTTAAGTTGCATTGTTAACAATTCCATTTTGCAGACAACTCAAATGAATTTACTCTATATATTTTAACACCCCGATCGATCGAACAGAAAAGGGAAACTCAGATAATCTCCAACGGAGATGGGTGTATATCTTTTAACAAACCCAACACTTGTTGCATAGTGGGCCTCTTCTCCGCCGTACACAAATATCCAACTCGGAGGCACTCCACCATCTCACTCACCGAGTCACCACCGCTTCTCAACCTGGAGTCAAGCGCCTGAACCCCTTCTCCATCCTTCACCAACCTCCTAACCCTATCCACGTTCTCACCCGAACCCGTTTGACCAGTCAACAATTCCACCAACAACACCCCAAACTCATAAACATCATCCTCAGTCGACCCGCCAACTCGGTCCCGACTCAGTGCGAAGTCAGCAATTCGGGGCTCAAAATCGTCCGCCAGTAAGATATTTGACAGGACTAAATGTCCATGCACCACAGGCTTCGACCGCGCGTGGTGGAGATAGGCAAGTCCACGCGCCACACCAACCGCAATGCGGTGGCGCGTGGTCCATTCCATTTTCTCCGGCGAGGTGATGTGGGGCTCGTTTTGAACTTCCCACGTGTCAGTGCTCCAGTCTTCCACGTTGGGTGCTCCGGTGGGTAGCTCGTGTAGCCACCGGTGGAGGTCGCCGTTGGCCATAAACTCGTATAGTACCAATTTTTCTTTACCTGTTCGAAAGGGAACAATCAAATCAAATGTAAAGTCCCTGTTGGGTTGATATTTATGAAACATACAATCAAATTACTACTATCATTAATTGAAATGGGTACACTTCTGTCAAAAATCATTCAAAAATTGCTTGTGGCAATATTAAATTCACACTGTCAGCCAATTGCAATAGTTGTTCGCGTGGGCCCCGGATTTCTGTCACATGTACGTGTCACTTACCACAAGTGTTTGTGTGAGTTTATACAACTTCATTCATATAGATTGTTCTGAGTAATCTGCATGCACAATGTATTCCTAAACTTGTTGGATTTTTCAAAGTAGTATATTTCTTGGCCAAAGCATTTACTAATTCATAATAAGCTTAGATAAGATAAATTAATAAATAAATACGAAAGAAAAATGAAGTTTAGCAGACAGCATTAATTGTTATGCCACTAAACTAAAATCCCTCTACTCTGTTAATTCAAACAGACATATATACCTGAATGTTTTAAATTCAGATCCCAATATATTACCCTCAATCTCAAACATTTTGACTTTTCGCAATGACACGAACCCCAATAAATCAGAAGAAATTTTTACAGCAGTTCAAAATTGAATCTTTCCAAGCTAATTTATCCTATTATTAGTAGTAATCATATCTCTACTGCAAGATAAGTAAGATAGTATTTGTATTCACATTAAATGTGGTAGCTGAAGACAGCTTAAGAAAAGTCAAGAACACAGTACATACCTGCAATGCAGTATCCAGAAATTGGCAGCAAATTTGGGTGTTTTAGTCTTTTCAAGTCTTCAAACATAGCTGTAGCATCATCATGACTTAGCCTTCTAGCATTTTCCAAGACCTTGATTGCCACGTGGAGGTCACCTGGAAGCACGGCTCTGTACACCGGCCCACACCTTCCTTCAGCGAGGAGAGATTCTTTACCGAAGTGTGAAGTGGCAGCAATTAGGTCCTTGAACGTGAGGTTCATCAATGGCTTCTCAAACATCACTACTGGAGCTGAAGTGGGTTCTTTTATGTCAGCTATCCAAGATGACCCGGATTCTGTTTCGAACGAAAACGGGCCGGATTTTTCTATTCGGAATGGGATTTGGACCGGTTTTGAGATTGCCCATTTGTTATTTCTTGCTGCTTTTCTCTTCTTGTATATGCAGTATGTGAAAGCAGTGAATGCCAATAAAAGAAATGACGATGCTAAGGATGTTGCTAAAATTAAAATCTTTCTATTTATGGATTTGAGTTTCTTCTTCTTGATGGGCTTTTGATTAACATTTCCATTAAAGTATAGATTACCTCCTCTGTTTTTAGGCGGTGATTTTGGATGCGAAAATGGTGGATGAGGTGTCACGTGTAATTCAGGAGTCGTGATAGAATTGTTCTTAGTGATGAGATTTCCCGCATGAATAAAAGCTGATTTACCAAAAGTTTGAATCTTTGTTGAATCCAAAGTGCCAGAGAAGTTATTGAATGAGATGTTCAAGAACTTGAGGTTTGTTAATGTTGGGAAATCAGTGGGGAAGTTTCCATAAAATCGATTTCTTGAAATATCAAGATACTTAAGAGACTTTAAATTAGATATTAGTTTTAAATTCCCAGAAATATTGCAACCAGAAATGTCAAGATATTCAAGATTAGTTAAGTTGGTGAACCAAAAAGGCAACACGCCTTGAAACTCGTTATGTGAAAGATTCAAAAAGCTAAGATTAACAAAATTCGAAAAATAAGAAAAGTTTTTGAACCTATTGAACGAAAGATTGATTTTTTTCACCGGAGAAAACTTCAACATTCCCTTTTCCGGCAGCCCAATTCCTCCGCCGAGTCGGTTGTTAGAGAGATCGATTTCATAAAGGTTTGGAAGAAACCATATCAATGGCGAGACAGAGCCTGTAAGAGAATTATTTGAGAGATCTATTACACGAAGCTGCGTCATGTTTTTAAGAAACTTCCATGAAATTGTGCCTCTTAGATTTCTAGAGGGTAGTTTAATTTCTGGGATTGGTGGATTTGTACAGTTGGATTTTAAGAACCAAGAAATGTTGAAGCCTGAAACAGAGCCGAACGCTTTGGTTAACAGATCTTTATCTGTGCTGTTGCATGTTGATGAAGCTTCTGATGTAAAGAAAAGTGAAATGAAAAGTACGATTTTGAAGAGGATTTTCATGGTTTTTCTCAGTTGAGATTTGAGAGAGAGAGAGATAAAGGATGTAATTTAATGTATACGTACTGGTGCAATATGTATGTAGGTATTGTTTTTTTATTAGGTCAGCATTGTTAAAGAGAAACTACTCTCCCTCTTTTTGTATGGGGGAAAACTGAACCACTAGAGAACATTGTGTAGTGGATAGTGGGCTTGGGGCAGATAAATTGGACTGACCAGTTTGAAATGAGGACATTTGTTTATTTGGAAATGTTTGACCTCAGCACTGAAAAGAATTTGGGTTCAATTTAGTATTGACAAAAAAAAAATAAGAATAATATATTTGAATAGAAAATGAAAGAAAATTCTTCACCAGATTAGGTTTAGAAAAAAGTTCTTAGATGATGAGAAATATTATGTTGATATCATGCTCATAAAAAAGTAAATAATGTGATGCATTTTCATACACAAGGTTTAGGAAATAAAAATTATCTTGAACCTGATCAATCACATTAGTTTTAGTTTGAACTTTGGTATCTATTTATTTGTTAAAAAAAAGTCGTTGGTACTCCATGCATTTGATGTACAAAATCAATTTTCTTCATAAGAGCAACTCACCAGTATGATGATAAAATATAGGAGAAATGATACAATTTCATATATTTAAAAATTAAGAAAAAAAGAAAGAAAAATATTACTTCATATACTCGTAGCGGCCGTGCATAAAACAATTTCTTTTCGAGGGACATTCTTATCTTGATTAGGCGCAGGAGAATCGGCTAAGCCTTGTAGCTAGCAAGAATGCATTAAATTTAATTATTGTAGTGAAGTCGAAGTTTCCGAATTTCACAATTGTTGACATAGTGTATATGTAATCTTTTTTGCAGGTTATCGATAAGTAATAAAATTTAATAGTGAGACTTTTCTAAAAATAAAATATCTCATTTTACTATATAAAAATGATATTTTTTCACTACTCATATATATGTTACATACAATTACATTTACACATATAAATTCATTGGCATGTCGTTCAACATATTTAATTTGACTGTATGTATGAAATAAATTGTGGATCAGTAGAATCCACATTAATCTCTTTTTGTTATTTTTAGTGTTAGTAAGAAGTTGTCTTCAAAATAAGTTTTTTTTTTTCTTTTCAAAATTTAAAATAAAAAAATCTTAGAGTAAAGCCAATTGAGATAGGTGAATTAATTTTAACATGGAAATTATGTTTTGGAAATGACTGTTATATATATTCTACTGCTACGAATTGTTTCCTGTATTTTGTTTGATTATGCTTTTAATATCTCCTCAATGTCAATGGTATGTCAGGTGCCTGCTGAAGAATATTTTGGTAATGACCTGATTAGTGCATTATTTTCTTCACTGAGTACTAAAGACAATAACCAAGAATTAGGAATAATTAATTATTAATAAATTCCAAGTCATTCCGCACAAAAGATTAAATATCAAGTCTAAATCACCACATGATTTCATGTGCATCACTGATTAATTATTACGTAAAAGTTAAAGTGGATCTGGACGCTAGCAGGCGACTTACTCCAAAACTCGTATCTGGATTTGGTCATGATCTCTACCGCATAAGTACTACGTACGTGATTATCGGCTTAATTATTCTTTTTCTAAACAAATAAATAAGTCGCATTTTTATAGTTTTTTTCTGGGTTAGATGGCTTATAGCTTCACCTAACCCGACATAATCCAAACTTAAAATTCCAACAGAATGGCAACTAGGATTTGGTAGTCCCACCCTCTCAAATCTATACGGACATATATAACAGAGCCTTATTTATTTATTTATTTATTTTCTTGCAACGGCAAAATGAAAACAATATGCTGCATTAAATAGCTAAGAACCATAGAAAAAGGAAATCAAAACTCATTTACTTGAAATATATTCTATATGCATCAAGTTCTTTATTTATTTGAGCACGAAAATAGGAGTATAAAAATGAATGCTTTTTTCCTTTTTCCTTAAGGGTGGTGATTAGAAAGTTGTACAAGAACCAAGTCAGCCTTTGAATGTTAAGTTGTCATAACTTATCTATGATATTTATTGGAGTATTTGAAATTGATCTGAGCAAATTTAAATTAATTTTTTACCACTATTAAAACTTTCGAACTCCAGAAAAGGAGAAGGTATTTTGATTGTGTACTTGGATGTATTTTTCTTGATACTTCTGCGAAACAAATTAAAATTTTATTTGGATGTACTTTTCCTGAATATAAGTAGGGGCATCTGTCCGCTTTCAACCCTTTGCAAGCGTGTGCTACTGGCTCGATGGACAAACTCAAGCTATTTAATTTCATAGTGTCTTGTGTTTTAAATTGTGATTTTCATTTTAGAAATAATCGTTACATCAATATTCAATATCTCACACCAATATCAATAAATCAGAAAATTTATTGAATTACAAGGAAAATCAATCACAAACATAAGTATTGAACTATATATTAGTGGGAGTTGAAACCACACCTTTTAGTTGTGGAGTCTCGGTTTTATTGATGAGCTACGACTTCATTGACTTTTAAATTGAAAGTTATGGTTTGAATGTATTTTTTATGTTGGACTTTCCGGAAAATAAAGTTAGGCAGTTAATGTCGAACTAAGTCTTTTTATACTTAATTAATTGATATTATATTATATGATGATTGATTTAATTTAAATATCATTATCATTAATTTAGGTTGAAATCGTGCTCTGTGCTTTTGAGTTTTGATTCGACAAAAACATTCTGATCAACCGAAAATTCAAAATATTACTGGGTCATTAAAGATCCAAACATGCCAATTGAGTTGGCAATCGACCCATGAGACATTAAGGGCCTGTTTGGATCCATTTTGGCTCAAGTGTTTCGCCCAATATTTGGGCCAAAATGGATCATTTTGGTGTTTGGCCCATTTTTTCAGCCAAACGCATGTTTGGCTCAAGCTACCGACATGAATGTTCCGTGTGACCTGCCAAAGTTAAGTAAAAGATAAGTTAGTTGACTATGCAGTCTGCACATGCACATGTCTATCTCTCCTTACCGACTTTGTTTGTTCATTATCTTTTATGTATTAGCAATTTAACATATATTATCGTTTATGCATGGTTCATTATCTTTTATGTTCATTATCTTTTGTTCATTATCTTTTATGTATTATCTTTTATATATTAGCAATTTAAAATATATATAATAAATTTTATATTACCCGTATTAAACATGGTTCATGAGATCAATATTTCTTTTCTCTTAAAAAAATTTAATGATAATTTACATCCATGTAATATTCATAATATTCAATTTACCTTAAATTGCTTCATTTCAAATTATAAGAGATAAATTGAACATAATGAAAATTATAGGAAATAAATTGTCATTAGTCCCTTAAAAAGGTAAAAGATGAGTCATCATTTCCATAAAATTAAAAATTTAATAATGGACTAAATTCATGCCAAATGATAAATTGTTAGACGAAATTCAAATTTATAATTAGTTTGGGACGAATTCTGCAATCGTATATAATTATTTATGATTTGCATGATTGTGTACTATAAGCATCTATGTGGCAAGTGGGGTGATAGTTCAAAAAAAATATAAAATTTGATATTTACACCTATATTCAATTATTATTAATTATCAAAATTAATACTACAATAATATTATTACAATCATCATCTCAATCATAACAATATTATCATTATTACAATTTCAATTATTACACTATTTAATAATATATCCTACTTTTATAAAGTCTATGATGTAACATGTTGTCATTAACTTTTCACCCCCAAACACGGAAGATTCTTCCATAGACCAGGTCCAGATTTTTTCTCCTTTTGTTTTTCTCCCTTTTTTTTTTCTTTTTCATTCTTTCTTTATTTTTTCTTTCTTATAAGTTATAACTAATATTCTTTTACATAAATTAAACACATTTATATACTTTGTGTTATAGTAATATATTGTTCCTATCAAAATAATATTGTACAAAAAATTTAGATTTTAGTAACAAAATATTAAATGACTAAGTAACAAAAATTTAAATATTGTCACTAAAATGATGTACATAAACACATTATTGACAAGAAATGTAAAAATATTGTCATTATTGACATTTAGTGACGTCCCAAAAATGACAATTGAAAAAAAATCACTAAATTATAGTGACAATATTTGTTATTACTAAGTTGTCACTACAAAAAATTTAAATTTTAGTGACAAAATAGTAAAAGACAAAGTGACAAAAATTTAAATATTGTTACTAAAATGATATTTATAGATACACTAGTGGCGAGAGTTATAAAAGAGTTGTCACTATTGACATTTAATGATACCCCAAAAGGGACAACTAAAAAGTTGTCACTAAATTGTAGTGACAATATTTATTGTCTCTAGGTTATCACTGAAAGGGGGTCGCTAATTGTCAATATTGACAATTTAAGTTCCACAGATTTGTCACTAATCGCCATTAGTGATAACTTAAAAATATATTTTGTCACTATTGCACTTATCACTATTTTATTGTGACAAAACTAATATTTTTGTCACTAAATATATATAGAAAGTGATAATTTCAACAATGTCACTTAATATTTTGTCACTAAAATTCATTTTTCTTGTAGTGTGTCCCTGAAAGAGTGTTACTAATTGTCAATGGTGATAACTTAAGTTTCATACACTTGTCACAAATAGCCATTACTGATAATTTAAAAATATATTTTATCACTATTGACTATTGTACCTGTCACTATTGTTATTGTGACAAAACTAACGTTTTTGTCACTAAATATATGCAAAAACTGACAATTTCAACAATGTTACTTAATATTTTTTCACTAAATTTAATTTTTCTTGTAGTGGTAGTTTTTTTTATATATATTATGTATTTTTCATAATCGTTCAATGTTGTTGTAGCTATATTTTTATTTATTTCCAAAGATGTGAATTTGCAAATTCATTGTGTCATTTTGTGCTATAATCTATGAAATAATTTAGATTGATATTTTTTTTAATAGAACTAATTTAAAAATTAAATATTTTTAAAGAAGAAATAATGCGTGGATAATGCAAATAATAATTTTAATAGAAACAAACATCCTATTATAAATTTACAACACAAAATATGTCAATGTTTTTTTAATTGTATAAGACAATTTAATTATTAATGAAGGAAAGGAAAAAGAAAAGAAGAAGAGAAAAGAAAAAAAAAAAATCCTAGACCAGGTCCGGGGATGTATCTTCCCCCAAACACCAACATCCAAACTCAATCCAAACCATATCTCAAATTCTCAAAACCCACTAACTATTATTTTACTAATATATTACTATCAAAATGTTCCAACCAAAATCAATTCAAATCATGTTTCACCAAACCCATTCAAAACAATTTGAAACACCGAAACATGGCAAAACAGAACCAAAACCGATCCAAACGGGGCCTAAGTTTTCTTTATTTTGATCAGTCACATACGAAGTGGACTTCTAATTAATTCTTCAATTGGACCCCTTGGAGTTTGGAAAGCAAGGAAACTCGGCAACCCATTTGTTAAATCCATGCGACAAGAGGAGATAACAAATTACACGCACACTTTTAAATTTGAGATGTCTGTGAAACTATTTTGGATGGACCTAATATGGTCTGGATCCTCCTCGTTGGCCCAACATAGTGAGAACACCTAAAATAAATTGACTAACTTAAATATTTGAAACTTAACCCATAAAACTATATTTCTTCCTTTGATAAAAAAATATATATATATATATATGCGGAGTGTTAATTTAATATAATAATATCTCAATAATTACGTTAACATCACACAATATAATATCAATGAAGCTAATTTGAAAGGTCATCATTTGACACGTAATATCTATATTTTGCCCCAAAATTTCAATTTCTAAATACACAATCGAAACATACTTTATATTTTCAAATCCAAAAAGTTTATTTATTTAACATTACTTTAACATCAAATCATGTTTGAACGGTTACGCATATATTTCAAGAATAATATTCAATTTTTTAACCAAGAATTTCTTCTTCCAAACTTAACCAGATCAAGTCAAAACACTCCCAAAGAGGGTCTACGTATTTTTGACGAAAAAGTTAATGACATATTGACGAGTTTTCATCATAAATCTACAAATTTGAAATGCATAAAAATGAATCCAAGATGGGTAAAAATCCGAGAGAGAAAAATCTCTTCTATTTTGTAAATATCAATAAAACAACTATATGAAAATAAGTTCACACGCCGGACTATTATAGCTAAAACAAATTAACTAACTAAAAATAAATAAAACTCCTAGAGAAAACAAAATAAGTTAAAAATAACAATGAAAACTTTTCTAAAAATAAAATAACTAAAAAAATAACAAAAATATTCTACAAATCTCATCTTTGATATTCTTTCAAAATCTTCATGTATCACATATTGACATCTAAAAAAATCAAAGATAAAGATATAAGTGAATTCACGTGCAGTGCATGTCTAAATTCATTAAGGGACACATTTCTCAATTTGGACTTGTAGTTGTAGGATTTTTCTTCCAACGCTTCTGTCGGTGGGGACAGATGTCTTATATATTGGCATTTATCACTTACTGAAATATTTCCTTATATATTGGCATTTTAGGCCCTTTGTCATATAGTATTGTTTAATCTCCTAGCTAGTTTCCATAACAATTTTTTTTCTTTTTTTGTCTACATGAATTTTGTCAAAGTCAAAAGTATTTTAAGAATGTGCAGGTAACAATTAGGTGTACTCAAATACGTGTATGCAGCAGGTAGCTAGGTGACCTATCATTGAGTAAGAGAAGATGAGAATATATTTAATCATAATTCATAGTAGTATTATATTATACTTCATCTAGCAACCGACGTTCCATTATTTTGTTATCAAGTTGAAGTATCTGTGAATCACCACCGTCAAATTGGTCTGACCGTTGACCTAGCGTATCATCTCCAGCTATTATGTGTTGTCTTCCTAAGTTCAGAATCTTATATACGTACGTACTAAAACGGGTTTTTTGCACTTTGCACCCCCGAAACATGGAAAATAGGCACTTTGTACTCCCGAAACTTAGATTTAGCACTTTGCACCCTCGAAATATGAAAAATGCAGCACTTTGCACCCTCATTTATTTTCAAGAAAAAATTCAAGGGCAAAATAGGTAATTCTATTGTAAATTTTTGACACTTTGCCCCCCCCCCCCCCCCACCTCCAAAATAAAATTAGCACTTAACACTCCCTAATTAAGAACAAATTAACAACTTGCACTCCCGAAACACAATAAATGGACACTTTGCACCCCAAAATACAAAATTAACACTTAACACCCTCAAAATAAAAAAAAAAAAAAACTCAAACCCCTCATTTTTTCCAGCAAATTAAGTTGACCATTAAGGTGAATTTTTTTAAGGCAAAATAGGTAATTATTTATGGGTATTTGATATGTTGAAGTAGACAATAGGTCTTCGAGAAGTTTACTTGTACTTTATTTAGTTACTTATGATTATATTGTTGAAAAGAAAGATGGAGAGAGAAATGAGTATTCGAGTATTTATAATAGTAATTTGTAAAATTTAAGTAAAAAAATGAATGTTCCTATTTTGCCTTAGATTATTTTCACTCCGATAGTCAACTTTGACGAAAAAAACGAGGGGTTTGGGTTTTTTAAATTTGAGGGTGTTAAGTGTTAATTTTGTGCTTTTGGGGTGCAAAGTGCCCATTTATTGTGTTTCGGGGGTGGAAGTTGCTGATTTATTCTTAAATAGCGGGTGTTAAGTGCTAATTTTATTTTAGTGGTACAAAGTGCGAAATTCTCAAGTTTTGAGGGTGCAAAGTGCTAATACTATTGAAATACCTATTTTGCCTTTGAATTTTTGCTTGAAAGTAAATGAGGGTGCAAAGTGCTATATTTTTCATATTTCGAGGGTGCAAAATGTTAAATCTAAGTTTTGGGGATGCAAAGTACCTATTTCCCATATTTCGGGGGTGCAAAGTGCAAAAAACCCGTACTAAAACTGAAAACAATCTATTAATTTCCAGATCTTGACCGCGTAACTAAAATAACATAATATTTGCTAAAAATATAATAAAGATCCTCTAGCGTAGACACCTGAATCTTGGATCCAGAGATCACATACAAATAAATCAAATTATTTCAAAGCCGTGGGATGGATTCAATGTTGTGTTTTTTTCCATAGAAAAGGTATAGTTGTCGTGATATCAAATGCATTTTATATTTTACACATTTGTGCAATATTTGTATCACATCATGTTGATCGATCTGAGTATATATTAACTCTCGTGGTAATTTACATAAGTTGGTTTTTATAAAATATAAGTTATTAATAGCTATTTTACATATATATAAACATCAAAATTCTAGTTTAACTTCAAAAGCTTGATTCAAAACTCTTCGTTATTTAAACTATCACGCTCACCTTTTTCACCGAAAATTTGAATTATCAAAAGCTTGATTTACTCCAAACGATCATCTTCACGTTCTCCCCAAGCTTTCTATTTCTTCAACTTCTTTCTCACAGTTTTGTTTCCTCTCTTTCTTCTTCCTTTCTTTTCAATTTCTTGTAATTCTCTCTTACTCACGTACACTACTAGGGACTGAAATATGTTGTGTTAATTCAAGTTCAAGAATGAGAAAGATGAAGTATTTAAAGGAGTTTTTAGCCAATCACATTAGTCCAAAAATGCATACATGTGGGAGTTTGCATGTTTCCACTAAATGTAATTAGAAAGAAAACTTATAAACAAGTGCCCCATGAGTTGTCTTCATTAGAATTAATCACATTGTTAATTTAGGGCAAAATTGCAAAAGAACCCTTGTAATTTTGAAGTTTTCATTTTTTTATCCTAAAATATCAAAAATTATACAATCAGGTTCCTACTAAAATTTTAACACTTAATTAAATTTTTTAAGACTTTGGATAAATTTTATAAGGAAAAATGTTGGGGTTTTACAAAGGAGTTCGACTGTGAACGTGCACAGTAGAAATATTTGCACTGTTAAATGTACTGTAACCATATTGTGAATAATTATAACTTATATATAATATTATATATGCCTTGAGATACACGTGATTGGCCTGCTCAACCACATAATTTTGTTGTTTTTCTTTATGGTTGACACTTGACTCTGCGCCATATCACCTACACGGCAACATCTCAGCTAATCTCCAGTAGTAGTTGACACGTATACATGAAAAAATACTACACTATAAGGGCATCTCCTATGTTTAGAGGGGAGGTTGAATTGAGATTTAGAGGGGTGAAAAAATCAAATTAAATGAATAAAGAGGTGAAAAGGGAAAAATGGATTGGAGGGGTGTACCCACCGCTTCATGCGGTCAACGCTCTTCAAGCGCTGGGCGGGCTGCACTCGCCCGCCCAGCCCATTTTTATTTAATTTTTGTTTTTTTTTAATTAAAAACCTTTTTAATTTAAAAAAAAAATTTAAAATACCTTATTAAATAAAATGTAACTCTTATTTAATCTTAATTTTATTTAATTTGTCTACTATTTTTAAAAGGTTAATTTTAGTATGAAAATGTAACTCTTATTTAATAAAATTAAATTTAATGTAACTATTATTTTGGAAAATTTAATGTCAATATTAAATTATTTTTATTATTTTCAAATTATGTCAATCAAGTATTTAATTGTTGTATTATTGTGCACCAATTTTAAAATCCTTTTAAAAGTTAATTATTCGAAACTCAAATTTAATTTAATTAATAAAAACGAAACCTTAAAAGAACTTAATAAACATTACATATGATTCGTTAAATTAAAAACGATAACAATTATATAGTGAAACACTTGGGTGGATAGTTAGACATCTAAAATAAATACGATAACAATTGTTGTGTTTTTTTTTTAAAAAATATTGGTTGTTATTGTTATTATTAATGTCATCTTAAATTATATCTTATTGTTATTTATTAATGTTTAATTTTTATTATTATTATTATTAAGTGAGAGTGGGGAAAATGAGAATTTTAATTAAATGGAATTGATAGATTGAATTATTTTAGTTGACTTATGAAAAGGAAAGGGGAAGCTGAACTTGGAATCTGGGAGGAAGCTGGACTGAGTGAGGAAAAACTGGACTTGAACTGAAGGCATCACTGGAGATGTCCTAATCTTCTCTTTAAATTTGTAATAGAGAACCACGAACTTAATGTCAATTTGTCAAGTGAGATATATGATTGGCTACTAATGTACTACCAGTCACATCATGTTTGCGTCTGCATACAATCACTCATCCTAAAGGGTAAATTAGGAATACACATACGATAAGGTCTCATTATAAAAATTTCTCTAATGTATTGATTATTATAGAAAATTTCTCTCAAGCTTGTCATTTTCTTACAATTAACCTCTTGTAACTAAAAAAATTTATTTTTGCCCATGGAAGCTTATTTTTAATATATATAATATCTTATAAATTTTAATACTTAGATGCTATTATGTTATATTTTTTAATTATAAAAACGATAATTATATATTTGTTATCAAAGTAAATAAAGTATTTATATATTTATTAACAATTTAAATTATATAAAAAATAAATTAAAAAGAATTTTAATAATTTTATTTTATAAATATAAAAAAATTATTTACATATTTAGTTAAATGAATTACTTTTTCTATATTTGTAATAAATATGTTCAAAAATATATTTTTTTATTTTTTTTGCAATATATATCGAAACTTATGGACATATAAAAAATTATCAATTATTTTGATAGTAAATATGTAATTATAACTTTTATAATATATAAGATATAACAACTAGCACCCAACTTTAAAATTTATAAGATATTTCAAACATTACAAATAACTTTCAATGATAAAACTTGAATTTTTTAGAGGCAATGAGTTAATTATAAAAATGCTATAAATATGAGAATTTCTTTTATAATTCTCAATATGTAGGGGGAATTTTGGTATTTAGACCTTAACTCATGGGTATTGTTAATTTACCAAATTTATTATCGAACTTAAATAGAATAGCCGTTAGCCGTTAGAATCAAGGCACTGTTGACTCCAACGTCAAGCTATAGGCGTAGGGGTGCACATGGTTTTCAAAACCGAACCGGACCGTCCCATACCGTACCGAAATATATCGAATGTTAGGTTTTTTTCTCAAAATCAAAGGTCTTGGTATGGATGAAAACCGTACCGAGTATTTTGGTATGGTTATGGTTTTAGACTTCTCATACCGTAAAAAATCGTACCGTACCGAAATTGAGAATAAACATGAATTAACTATTCATTTTTTTATATTTACAACTAAATTTTATAAATTTATAATTCAACTATTTTCGAATAGTATATTATTTATAATTAATATTATAGTCCATCATAGTTTATTATTACTACATTGCTCGCATTCAATTAAAAACAAATATGCCTGAATTTAGCACAAATTAAACTTGTTATATGTTGAAACCTTAAAATGCAAAAATTCTACACAATAAATACAAAGTAGTAATTTTCTTCACATAATAAAAACAATGATCAAAGAATTAACCAATTAATTTTATTTAATTAGGTCGAATTTTAGCGTCAAATTTGTGAATATTTTATTTTCCAATGCTTTATTTAATGTAAAAAAATAGTTTGTAAGATATTATATTTTTAACTTTTATATAACTGTCAACCATATAATCGACCATATAAGAAAAAATGCATGAAAAAAATTTGTTTAAAAAAACCTCAAAACCGTAACGTACCGTATCAGAACCGCACAAAACCGAGTTAGTTGGTATGAGTACATAAAACTCTAGTTTGGTTTTGAGTTTTTAAAAATCGCACTAATTGGTACATTATAAATTTTGTTAAAAATACCGCAAAACCGTACCATGTGCACCCCTAGTTAAGCGGCTGCAGATCTTATTAAATAAAATTTGCTTTGCTTTGCCAGGTAGAGTAGTTTATTCAAAGTAATATTCAAAAAAATCTCTTAGCTTGTGCTTTATCTAATTATCTAATTACAAAAGTATATGTGTTACTTTTATTAATAAAAATATCTTGTATTATCAAACATATTTACCCCTCAAAGGCGCAATAAGTTATGAGTAGTTGAGTATAAATATTCTTCATGATAATAACAATATAATGTCTCTAGATTTATTTTTGGGTAAATATCACTTTTGGTCCCTCTTATCATTAACTTTTTACAGAGTGGTCCCTTTTATGTTTTTTTTCCCACTCTAGTCCCTACTATGAATTATTTGTTTCACTTTAGTCCCTACTATAAATTATGAGTTTCACTTTAGTCCTTATCAGGTGGTTCCGATAACACGTGACATGCATATGAATATTTTTTAGGGCATTTTCGTCCGTTCACTATTGAGATTATTTGAGATATTATTTAATTGGTGAGCAATTTTGGTGTTTGAAAAAAAATTTAGGAAAAAACTTTAGTTTGGAACGAAATGTACGATTAAGTTCGATTGGAATGAAAGCCTAGTTTGGAAATTTTTTTTTTAAATAATTAGAAAAACGAAAATATCCATGTTAGTTTACTTGAAATGACAAAATTGCCCTCATGAGCATATCACATGTTATCGGAATCGCCTTGGACCACTTGAAAAGGACTAAAGTGAAACAAATAATTCATAGTAGGGACTAAAGTGGGAAAAAAAACATAAGAAGGACCACTCTGTAAAAAGTTAATGATAAGAGGGACCAAAAGTGATGTTTACCCTTTATTTTTTCTTCAAATAAAATATTAAAAACCATTGGTTATTTGAAAAAAAAAATAATAACCTCTTTTGACTTTAAAATCTGACAATAACATCATTCAAAACATAAACATATTCCGTTACCATCAACTTTAAATTTATAAATGGTTAAAATGAACTAATCAAATGCTACAATCACGTGTTTTTTTCCAATAAATTATTTAGTAGGAGAGGTTCCTACAAATTAATACGAGTTATTTGCACTTACACCTTATGAACTATCGTTATTTGTCAGCTATCCCTAAAACTTTTTATTTTTTGGCAATTATATCCATTATATTATTAACAAGTCTTTAATTTCACTTATTAATGTAAATTTTACCTTCCCCTGACAACTATTTGTATTGATTCTTTTTTCAAGAACTACTTGAATTGATTCTAGTAATATGAACTTGGTAACATTGAATATTATTTTATTTATATTGCAATTTTGCTTTAAAAAATTACACAAAATATAACTTAGTTTCTTCCATGATTTTAATCCAAAATCTCACACAATGGTGTTAAAAGTCTATGTAGGAAAATTATGACCATGACATCAATATAAAAAGAAATCTTATGCAATAGCACCATGCATAATGTTTTCAAGAATTTGATGCTATTCAACACAAAAAAAAAAAAAAAAAAAAAATAAAAAAAAAAATTGATGCTATTGTACATGATATTTATTTGAAAATGTAATCAGGCCATCAAAATAGCATCTCATATGAAATATTAAACACGGTGCTATTACATATTTATGTTTTTATTTTGATGCTTTGGTCACAATTCCATATATAGACATTTCAACGTAGTTTGAGTTTTTTTTTTTTGGGGTGGGGGGGGGAGTTTACTTTCATTTTGCACTCTGAAAATGTATCAATTTGGCACTTTGCACCATAAAAAAATAATCACATTTCACACCCTAAAAACATATATTGTCTTTCACTTTGCACTTTGGGTGAATTTCATGGAAAAAAACATGAGTATTTGTCACTTCCTTAAAAATTCAATGTATAAAATAAAGTGCAATTCATGTGCAAGTTAGAGTTAAAATGAATGTTACCCATTAAAATAACTCGAAAAAATAAATCATTTTGAAAGGCAGCCAAATGAATACATATTTAATACTCGACCTACTATAATATATAATTCTTAAAAAATTATATAACTTGAAATTAGAAAATATAATTTCAATAAAAAAATAGAATGTATTCTGGTTTTTACAGTAAAGTGGTAGAGTTAGAATAGATAGGCGCCAAGAAATCCATTGGAACAACCGTCCGAAATACTTGTCACTCGAATAATTTCTCAAAATAAATTCCGACACGATATTTTCCGACAAAAAATTTCAATCCCAATTTTCGTCGCGACAAATTTGTCAATTTTAATGTTTTTCTCGGAGTTATTTTAATGGGTAATTTGTCATCGCTTGCACATGGATCTCACGCATTAGTATATTTTGGAGGGAATATATGTTGGAGTGATAAAATTACCACTATTTTTTTGACTAAAATTCATTTAGGGTGCAAGATGAGAGATAATATAAGTTTTGAGGGTGCAAAGTATGATTGATTTTTTTTCAGGATGTAAAGTGGAATTAAGTCATTTTTGGGTTATAATAATAAAAGATATTAGCTTTTGTGATATTTTAGGCAAAATTATAATATAAATAAAATACTATTCAATATTATAAGTTCATATTACTAGAATCACTCCAAGTAGTTCTAAAAAAATAAATTAACTCAAATGGTTGTTAAGGGGAAGGTTAAAATGGATATTTAATAAGTAGAATGGATAATTTGTTAATCAAAGGAGTGTAATTGTCAAAAAAGAATTTTTTTTAAGGTAACTACCAAATAATGATACTGTGATAGTTCACCTGTTCAAAGGATTTAAGTGCAAATCAAACTAATACATATATTATCAATTACATAAAGTGAAGGGGTGTTTTTGATTTGACTCCTTTTATTAAATACGTAAACACCCACTGCACTAAACAAATACGAGTCATTTGTATGACCTCATGAAAAGTTCAATTTGTATAATTAGCTATTTTTTTATTTACAAAATTAGCCTTATTTAGATTGAGTTATTAATTAATTTAAATTAAATAAAAAATTATAAAAAAAGCCGGTTGTTATTTGGACGCTTAAGTGACAAGTGATAAAAACGTGGGATGAATTTTTGAGAGAGTTTTTGTAGTGAGAGAGATTTTAAAATTTGAATTGAAAGTGAAAATAAAATTTTATGGGTGTTTTTGTATTGTTAATAAGCGGTCAATTGATTAATTAAACTTAATTGTTTTCAACTAGATTTAATTATTATTAAAACTTAGAAAAAAGAAAAAAGGGAAGGGTAATTTTGCAAATAGCTAATTTGATAAGGCCATTGAGACAAATTTCCCAACCAATATAATAACAGAGAAATTATGGATTTCATTCGGTCTTTGTATAGACCTCACAAAACAAAACGAAACACACCCATCCTCAACCAACGGCAAAGCAAAACAACCACCCTACCACCGCCGGAAACTAGGGTTTTAATATAAATTTTGATTATCTTTAATTCGCGAGGATCCATGGACGCCTATGGGCCGCCAACTAAATCTACGAAGCAGAAAGAAATCCAGGGGTTGTTGTTAGGCCGATACGAAATCGGTAAACTCCTAGGGCACGGAACTTTCGCGAAGGTATACCATGCTCGAAACGTGAAAACGGGAGAAGGTGTTGCGATTAAGGTGATCGATAAAGAGAAGATCTTGAAAGTAGGGTTGATTTCCCACATCAAACGTGAGATCTCGATTTTGAGGAGAGTTCGGCACCCAAACATTGTGCAATTGTTCGAGGTTATGGCCACCAAAACGAAGATCTTCTTCGTAATGGAATTCGTAAAAGGTGGGGAGCTGTTCAACAAAGTTGCTAAAGGAAGGCTTAAGGAAGAAGTTGCTAGAAAGTATTTCCAGCAATTGATCTCTGCGGTGTCGTTTTGCCACGCCAGAGGTGTTTATCATCGTGATTTGAAGCCGGAAAATATATTGTTAGATGAAGATGGTAACCTTAAGGTTTCGGATTTCGGATTGAGTGCTATTTCAGATCAGATAAAGCAGGACGGCCTTTTCCACACGTTTTGCGGAACACCTGCTTACGTGGCTCCGGAGGTGTTGGCGAGGAAGGGCTATGACGCAGCAAAGGTGGATATATGGAGCTGTGGGGTAATACTATTTGTTTTAATGGCTGGATATTTGCCTTTCCATGATCAAAATGTCATGTCTATGTATAAGAAGATTTATAAAGGTGAATTTAGGTGTCCTAGGTGGTTTTCCCCGGATTTAATTCGATTGTTGACTCGTGTACTGGACACGAATCCTGAAACTCGAATCACCATTTCCGAGATCATGAATAATAAATGGTTTAAAAAAGGGTTTAAGCATGTGAAATTCTATATTGAGGATGATAAGTTATGTAGTGTTAATGATGATCAGAATGACGAGACTGATTGTTTATCGGATCAGTCGTTATCTGAATCCGATTCTGAGATGGAAACCAGAAGAAAGATCACCACTCTTCCTAGACCAGCTAGCTTGAATGCATTTGATATCATTTCATTTTCGCGCGGTTTTGATTTGTCGGGGTTGTTTGAGGAGGGAGCAGATAAGGGTGCAAGATTTGTTTCAGGGGCACCCGTTTCTAACATCATATCAAAATTGGAGGAGATTGCTAAGGTTGTGAGTTTTACGGTAAGGAAAAAAGATTGCCGAGTGAGTTTGGAGGGATCTAGAGATGGTGTTAAGGGACCCTTGTCAATTGCAGCTGAAATATTTGAATTAACTCCGGCATTGAGAGTGGTTGAAGTGAAGAAGAAAGGAGGTGATAAAGAAGAATACGATGAGTTTTGTAACCGTGAATTGAAGCCTGGGCTACAAAGCCTTATGATGGGAAATGATGTTCATTCTTCTTACTTGCCTTCGGACACGGAATAGGGAAAGAGACAGAAGGGGAATTAACGAGTATGTGCTCTTTTTGATCCCTTCTTTCTTTAACAATTTGTGGCTTTTAGTGTGCTAATTAGATGAACTTTCCTATGTTTTATTATCTTTCATTGTTGATTTCTCTTTTTGGTAAAGTAGATCATGTAAAATCCTCCAGAGAATGAATAACAAGTAGATAATTTACCATTTCTGGTGGTTTATTACTTCATGCTCTGAGTTGAATTTGACAAACTTTGCCATTCCTTTTGAGGATATTGCCTTCTTTTCATTTATGGAAAGAATCTAATACTTGTATCTACAGAATCTCATTAAGGATGTCGAATTTCAGTGTCTAAAATTTGTCGATACATTACAAATTATGATGCTCCATTTATATGTGACAATTGTTCATTCAAGTTGGCTCTTAAACAATTTCTACATCAGTTCTGGACTCCTACAATTTTCACCCAATATGCATATTCAACTTTCTTTAGTTCATTTGGTTTTTTGTTATACCTTTGTACCTAAATTGGCATATGCAACAGTTAGAGGGCCCATCATGTATGTTGGAATCACGCAAGAACATCATAGACCATTGCTTTTAGGATTTTTCTCCTTTCACACTGGATCAAAGGTTGTTTTTTGTTCCTTTGAAAATTAGGCACGTGAAATAACTTCATTTGTTTCTTAACTTTTTGAGCATTTTCTTCGAGACAAAATATCGGTTGGGAACTGTGTCTCTACTATATATTCCTCATTTACTGGTCGACTACTTCGAGAAAAAACATTCATAACTATATATTAATTCAATTAATGTGGTTTATCAATATATGATTTTTTTTTTATCCCAACGCCCACCGTCTTTATTTTGTTTTACCGCCTTTCTCATCTTCTCTATTTTCAATTTGGTATTGTCCTTTTCCAAGTTTTGTCTTGATAAACGAATGGTTGGCATACACTAGGAAATTGTAGCCTTGTTGTAGTAGATATGAAAACAATACACTTGCAACTTGCAAGTTGTATTATACTCGAGAAGATGACTTCTCTGGACCAAAGTTCTTTTGCAGACCCGGTCTGTCAAACTCACTTGATCATGATTCATGTCACAAATCTAAATAAACATATCATCTTCTATGTGCTCAATCTAGCAGAAATATAATGTTACAACATTGCTTAGGTTAAATGTTGATTGGCTACATGCATGCTGCTGGCATAATTCATGTTTAAAATTTGAACTTCAATGCTTAACGACAGACATTTTTGGAAGTAGTAAGGTTATGCTATAGAAAGATTTCTTGAATTTTTTTTGATGGAAAATATGCAAGTAGGGATATGCTCGAAACGGAAATTGAAAGGAAATGCTCCAGAAGAAGGACCCAGTTGGACAAGAGAGCTGTCATGTGGTTGTTAAAGAGAGTATTTATTGAACCTGTCCCAAAATTTGGTAGTATGTCACTGCTCAATCAGAAATCAATTGGCAAATATTTGATGTGGATATTAATAGAAAGCGATCCGAAGAAGGATGTATGTCGTTCATTGCTCTTTTAACTACCATATCCCCCAAATAGTTATTATACAACTTGCCAATGACGATTAACAATGATACAGTTTGTTTTTAATGTACCTTTGTAATACTATCAATCTTTCTCTTTTTCAACAAAAATAAAAAAATAAATCAATCTTTCTTTCTTTCTTCATTACACACACATGTATATATATATACACTTTTCTCAAGGACAGGTATTTTATACTACTAAATATTCAGGTACGCAGAATTTCGCAATTCATGTGACTAGTGGGGTTAATAGTATCATTTTGGAGTATCTTGGAAAGTACTAATTTTTACTTACATTAACAAGTTAGTGCGGAATAAGTAATCATTATCTTGCCGCATAAAGAGTTAGTGAAGTGAATGATTAGTCTGAAAGGCAAAGAAAATATCTAAGGATTAATAATTAAATGGTAATCATAGGTTTTTTTAGTTGGTGGTGCAATACTAAACAATTTCCATTTCAATACTACAAAACAATTTCATTTCAATACTACAAAAGTACAAATAATACAGCAAAGTGCTTTGCTTTTTCAGCATCATGTCAAAATGGCCATGTTGGCAATGCCCAATGGGCTGTTTCCTCTTTTAAGGTTCAGTTTTCAGTGTATTGGAACAATTCCAGGCCCAGCTCTAGATGCATCTGTCAACAAATTGGATAGGAGGGTTTTGTTTTGTAATCCAGATCCATACTGGAAGAAATCCTTGTCCGTTTGATTGCTTAAGAATGATCGGAAGTAATCCTCTTCATTAACCTAAATTAGAATATGTGCAATTATGAGAGTCAACTATTTACATATGTATATTCTTATTCTATTACGGAATAATTCACATTTTGGATCCCAGTCTTAAATAGTTAACCTCAACGTATTTATATTAATATTTATTTTTTATCAAAATTTTTAAATTATTTATTCTTTTTGAAAATCTAGTACATACTTCTTGGGTCGAGTGTAGTATTTGAATCAAATACAGAGGGTTTTTTGGGATTTAAAATAACACAAGGGGGTTTTTCGGAGTTAGACAAAGCATAGGGAGTATTTTTATCTTTCGATATCAGGGGTAAAATTGTCATTTCAAAAGCAATGTATGAACATACACTTGCAATTTTTCACGTTTGAATCACACTCTTTCTCAGGGGTGTATTTGACACTTACTTGAGATCACATGGGGGGTTTTGGGAGTTAAAAAAGTACAAGAAATTTTTTGAGAGTTAGACAAAGCATATGGGGTGTTTTTGTCTTTCGCTCAATCCTTTTTCTTTTTTAGGTAACCTTTCGCTCAATCCTGAAAACCACAAATGTAACTCTTTAGGATCCATTTACCCGGGTCGATCAGAGAAAATTGGACCATAAGTTCGAATGTTTCATACAATGCAATTATTCTATTAGTTTGGCTTAGCAAATCAACCAAAACGAGTCTAACAATCTTCCATGTTTAATCAATGCCTATCTCCTGTTTGTCGAATTGCCTAACTCATTAATATATATGGATTGTTTTTGAACACTGTCCATATTGGGACTCTAATCATAATCCATAGTCTTAGGCTTGATTTCGAAGATGTTAACAACTGAGCTTCTAATTTGGGGGACATTCTAGAGCCGAGAATAGAATGTAGCACATTATTGTAAGACATGATGATCTGGTATAGTAAAATTTCTTTTTCTAAGTTGATAGTGATTAGTGATACTGATACACCTCTCATGAATGAATGCTTTAGCCTTTATGTTTGTGCAAAGAGCTTTACTACTACTAGTATTCTGCAATTCTGCTGCTGCTGCTGCTGAGATGACGATAACGCACCGAATGAATTAATGACAGCTTTTCCTCACAAGAATCCAAAACAGGGGAATTCTATTTTTTTTATTATTAAGTATAAAGGTGAGTATTTCATATACATCAAAATTCGATTATTGTCAAAATACAATTACAAATCAACTAGCAAGACTAATTTTCAACTAGAAAAAAAAAAGTATTCACATTCACATTGGCATTCGAATTCGAGGTCATGATTTTATCTTGAAGTATTCTATTCTCATCAACTAGAAAATGTGTCTCATAGTGAAGTGATAGAAGAATTTAACGTTTTGTACTAAACCTCCAACACCAAAAAGTAACAGAGTTGTGATACAAGAATTTAACGTTTTGTGCTCATCTAAAAACATCCGAAATAGCTCACCACATTGTTCATCTCTCTTTTGTCCTATTATTATAATTAAATCTTAAAAATCTCATATTTCCCATGCACCAAGAAATATTAATTACTTGTATACAGATTAAATTAATACCCAAAAACTGTGTCTCTCTTCGTCGCTATCCCCATATGTGAAATAAATTACTATATTCTATCAGAAGAATTCTTACCTATATTATATATATAGATTAAGCTTACTCGTTAAGTTTCCCCCAAAATAAAATTAAAGTGTAACCTCCTCATTCTTGTTTGGATATATATATATATATATATATATATAGATTATAGACAGACAATATTGCAAAAAATCAATGGCAAGTAGCAGTGACCAAGTTAGAGAGCACAGCTGCTTCCAAGAATGGATTGCCCAACAAGAATGTGATCTCTCCGAACTTCACCACTACATGGAGATGGAGGCACTGCCGAACTCCAACCAAACCTCCGCTGACCGGGAAGTCTGTCTTCGCCAACTCGTTGACAAGAACATCCGCCACTTTCAGGTGACTGATAAATATTTTTTTGTTTAATTTTATTGAACATTTGATGAAACAAGTACAATCTAGATTTCACCCCTATTTATACTATTTTTGGCATATCAAGTACATATGTACATGTATCTAATTTCATGAATCTACATACTAGCTATATATCATACAATATAACATGAAGTTCATGTATGCATTAAAATCTTGTTTTCTTGACATGTCTAGGTCACTGATCAAATAATAGAAATATATAGTATAGCTTCGATTGACTCATAAATAAAAATTTCTCGGTGAAAACTTGTAGAAATTCTCATCAATGATAGAATTAATTATAGTTTCTTTTCAATTAACTTATGAAATTTTTGATCGTGTATCAGGCATACTCGGAGAAAAGAATCCGTCTAGCACGCGATGACGTGTCACCTTTCTTCTCACCCACATGGTGCTCCATCTTCGAAAATTCCCTCCTCTGGCTTGGCGGCTGCCGCCCAACTCTCTTAATCCGTCTGGTCTACGCCCTTTGTGGTTTACAAATCGAGTCCCAGCTCGACAAGTTTCTAGAAGGCGTCAGAAGCGGAAATCTAGGCGAGCTCTCGGCTAAACAGCTCAGCTTAATTAATGATTTACAGGGAAGAACGATAAAGGAAGAGGGAAGGTTGTCGAGTTGTGTGGCGAGTTTGCAAGAGAAAATTGGGGACCAACCGATTGCCGCGATTGTTAATGAGTTGAGTTACAAATTTTTGGAGCCGAATGCAAAAGTTGATGAGGCATTGGATGAACACGAAGAGTCGATGGTGAGTATGTTAGAAGAGGCGGACAGGTTGAGGATGAAAACATTGAAGGAGTTGATGAACATATTGACTCCTTTACAAGCTGTGATTTTTTTAGCAGCTAGCAAAAAGCTTCATCTTTGTGTTCATGCTTGTGGGAAAAGGAGAGATCGGTTTCACGGTAGAAGGGGAAATTAATTATTAGCTACTGTTTTGCAGTTTAAGCTAGCTGTGCCTGAAAAATATATTATATTATATTAGTGCATAAATAAATTATAAGTAGATTTAGCTTCAGATTTTCAGGCTGACTTGAAGTTAGTCACTTATGTTAGTAAGGTTCTCTGCGTATTAATTATATTTTCCAAATGCATGTATGTTTAAGTCTATTTACTAATTAAACGAATACAGCAAGTGAAGTGAATTGAATTATTTATGATCTCAAAGTCAATTATTTTCTCAAGGTCCTATTCCAGATTTCTGGACAACATGATGCATGTTTGATCTAAACATTAAAAGACATAACACTGATAACAGCCAAAACTGTAATAATGGATGTGAACAGAAATGCTCCTCCATATGCTTTGGTTCTATAGTCGAGTATTAAATGACTACTAAACAAAATTTAATGAAAATTCTTCCCCCATTCACCCAAATTTTAATTCATCTCCATAAATTTTTTTTAATGAAAATTACTATATTAATGAAAATTGTTCATGATTTTTTGGACTAGTTTGCTTAATTCGGCATCGTTTGTGCAGCCGTTTGATTTAAGAGCAATGGCATGGTTGAGTTCTGAGACTTCTTCTTCTTGGATGTTCATCCACTCGTATTGTAATAGTAACATGTTTCCTTGCCTTGATCAGTTTTTGCTTACATATTGTGAATGATGAGAAGAAATACACAAGTAGAGAGGCTTAATTGGATATTTTCCATATGACTTATTGTTCTTCAATTAGATCATAACTTGTGAGTGAGGTTTTCTCTTTAGTCCTGAATTTCTGATGACCTGTGGATTTCATTTTTCCCTTTTCTTAACTTCTAGTCTAGTAGAGGTTATTTTATTTCGTGGCTACATACTGCAATATACAATTATTCAATTTATTTTATTAATTATGTGCTACATAACAATAACATTACATATATGCCTATTTCTTTTATTAATTATTATTATCATGCACCAATTCCCCCTATTAATTATTAATTAAATAACTCTTCTATACTATACTATACCATACCATACCATATCTTTCTCTTCTGTTACTGTAAAAAGACAGTTTTCAGCAATTATCTTTTTCCTTTTATTGTAAGTAAAGGTCCAACAAGTAGGACAGTATAGTGGGCTGGATGGATGTTGGTTAACGGTCGGGCCATGAAAGTTGGAAATGCAGGCCTGAACAAGCCGTGTCTTTAATACCCCCAAAAGCTTGGGCCTAAGTTGGCCTTGTACCCCTCTCTCTCTCTTGTGATAAAAGAAAAGAGGCAAGATATACACATAACACATCCTTTGTCTTTCTTTGTGTTTGTATTTTTTTAGAGAGATAAAATATCTATCTATTAGATAATATCACAGCGGGAGAGAGTGTTAATTAGACAATTTCATTTTACTAGCTTAGACTTACATTGATTATTTTTCACATTTAAATAAAATTTCAGTCGCATTTTGAAGCGCTTTGAAAAGAAAAGGAAGATAAATCACTCATTATATATAACAAAGAGCTAATATGCTTATTTTCATATTACAAGGAGTAAATTGTCCATTACTTATATCACATGAAGGTAACTTGTAAAAAAACTCCTCCATTTATAACTCACGCAATTTAGTCCTATTGACTATCAAGTAATTTATGTTGAAGTTGCTGATGTAGTGATGTAAGCAAAATTCAAAGAAATCCTCGTATTCATCCATTTTTATTTTTTTGTTATTTTTTATCTCCAACTCCAATAGAAGTATGTAATATTGGGAATGTAAAATGTCTTATACATTATCAAATAATTGTTGATTCACACAAATTATGAGTATGTAAATGAGTTTTCAATTCACTTTATCAATATTCTTATTATTTAATTCATATTTTTTATTTATTCACATTCATCATCTCTCAATTGTAGTTGAATGGAATACGAGGAAGGAAAAGAACGTCTTGTAAGTTTGCTCAATTGTCTAAAATTAAATAATTACAAAAGGGAAATTGGTGACTGCATGAGAAATATAAATACATAACACAAACAAAGTGTAAATCCCAGAACAAAGTTACAAACATAAGGCGAAAAAGAAAAAGAAAAAAAGAAAAAGGATAAACGTACGTACACAGTATCAGCTCAAAACCTCCTCTCTACCAATTAATTAATTAATCCCTACCATGATCATGATCTCTTTGCCTCCCCCACTTCTGCAAGCAAAACCTGAGCTTCTTACCCGCCGATAGAAAATCCACCGCCTGTGACGGTGTAAGTATCCCCACAATCTCTTTCACCGTGTCGGTCCTCAAGCTATCAGCTTCCTCCAATAACTGCTAGGTAAATATATAAGAATTTAGATAGATAGATATAAAGTAAAAGTAATTAAATTAAGAATTATTATTAATTAATACTTATAATTAAGTACCTTGGCCATTGCTCTGCCATGGTCATCCAACGCCTCCTCCACATTGCCGGTGGTTTCTTGACACTTGGTACCGGCAG
The DNA here is from genome assembly GCA_038501285.1 of Penstemon eatonii. Taxonomy (NCBI): domain Eukaryota; kingdom Viridiplantae; phylum Streptophyta; class Magnoliopsida; order Lamiales; family Plantaginaceae; genus Penstemon; species Penstemon eatonii. Next base: position 669,631 of record JBCEGF010000586.1, on the reverse strand, counting down.
ACTTGACCGCAATCTCCGCAACCGGATGGTCCAAAACATCCTCCTGCAAAGTGGCCAAACGGGTCGAAAGCTTCCTCTCTTCGCTTATGGTTTTGCCCTGCAACTCATCCACCATTGATATTTGCTTCCCAGAAAGCTCACCCAATTTCCCTATACTCTCGCCTCGAAGAAACTCATCCAGGTGTGAGTCGATGTTTGACCCGCATAGAGCGTAAATGAGTCGGATATATGAGGAGGGCCTGCACCCTCCGACCCAGAGTACTGATCTTTCAAAGGAGCTGCACCATGGGGGTGCGAAGTAGGGGGAAACATCCGCTCGGGCCAATTCGGATCTCTTTTCCATGCATTCTTCAAAATGGTTAATGATTTTTTCAACTAATTGACTCAATTCGGCGTCGTTTGTGCTGCCCCTTGATTTCAAAGCAATGGCTTGGTTGAGCTCCGAGACTTCTTGTTCTTGGATGTTCATCCACTCGTAGAAGTAACAAGCTTCCTTGATTTGATCACTTTTTCTTGTTGACATGATCGATGGATGATTTTTCTTGATTACCTTAAATAAAAAAAAAAAAATGATTTTAGAAACTAGTAGGTAGTAGTATATATGTACAAGAGAATTAAACAGTTTGAAGTTGGCTCAGTAACTTATTTTCTTGATTACCTTAAATAAAATAATAATAATAATAATAATAATAAACAAAAAACTTTGTTGATTACTTACCTATTTATTATTGTAATGGGAAGCCAGAATGTCCCATTTTGTAATTGTGAATGACAAGAATACACAAATTTGAATGTGACTAGGGCGTATCTTGAATTTTGTTCCAGTTGATGTTTTGTTTTGATCTATGTAGAAATAGAATAAGACAACGTCTTTAATCAAATTACTTCTCAGTGAGGAAACCCACCTCTCTGTATTTGTTCTGAATTTATGATTACTTGTGCACAACCTCTGGATTTTTCCTCTTCTTAACGTTTAGTTATCATATTTCATAGTATTAGTAATGATTATGAAGGAAGATTTGTTATTTTGTGACATGCTGCTGCAATATACAATCGGACCGGTTTAGACTTATTCATTTTAGGTTTTACTTATCAATATCAATCTGTGGTTGAAATGAAATTTTGGAATTAACTGTTTTTTAAGTTTAGAGATCAACTATGATCTTATCGTGGGTTGTCTCATATCAACTATAATCTATGAAGCACGTATACTTCAAAAAATTCAAGTATGCAAGTCGGACTCTTTACGGACTCGGACACGCGTGCGACTTGGCTCGGACACGCGTCGGACTCGCCACGTTTTTGGATTTCGAGAAAATACGGTTTTGGATTCGGCGGGGATACGGTCAAGGACTCGGTCAAATGCTACGTCAAGGACTCGGACTCGGTCTTGAACACGACGGGGGTCTTTTTGCAATTTTTTTTCGAAATTGTGGATTTAAATTGAAAATTTGAAACTTAATTTACAAAAATCAGATGTGAACTAGCTAGTCGATTAAACTTCTATAGGGTACTCTTCCTCTTCATTCCAAACACAAATTAAACAACTCATAAACTCCTCAATTTCATTCATTTTATAAACCTTAGTTTTTTTTTTTTTTTTTTTTTTTTGGTAGTGTAAGTGGGCTACCACTCCGAGCCGGGTCGCTGTTTACGGAAAGCTCTTCCCAAGGAATTCTTTACAGTGGAGGGGGTCGAACCCTTGACCTTAGTTTAAGAATTCTCTTCCAATTTATTCAAATTTACAGGTATTTCTCTTCCTCTCTACCTCATTTTTTAGAGTGAATTTCGATATCTTTTGTGATCTTTTCTTTTGATTTTGTGTTTGAAATATTAGAATGAATATTAATTCGTTGACTATGATGCTAATATATTTTATTTTTATATAAACTATATAGTTTTTTTTTTTAATATACGTATCCATACCGTGTCGTATCTTGAAACTTTTTTAGAAAACGAGTCGCCGAATCCGAATCGTGTCAAATCCGAGTCAGTGTCTGTGCAACTTAGACTATAATATAATTACGGATTGAAGGAATGAATTTAATTTATCGAAAAAATAAAAAGGAAAAAGGAATGAATTTGACTTTTTTGGTCTTCTTCTTTTGTTTTTGTAGATAAACATAAACTGTGGTTATTGCCTGGAGGCTGTCAAATGTTATATAAACCAACCTGGATCCTCTTTCCTCCAAGAGCCTCCTATCTATAGACGTGTGCTGTCATGTCTGTCGCCGGGCTATATCATTGTGATTCTATGCCAAAATTAAATTTGCCTAGACTTTAATGCAAAACTAAAGTTGATCCAATCTAAAAATTGGGGCGTCAAGTATTGGAGGAATTTTTGTCAAAGGTACCAAGTACAGTACATCATTAAGAAAAAACAATTTGTTGAAATAGTGAACCATCTAATATTAGATACAAACTATTAAATAAAGCAAAGCAGAATTTATCCAATTTTTTTTTTTTTTTAAAGTATCTAAGCAGACACCGGGTCACTTAAGCTTGATCCTCGTATATGAGTTTTTCTTTCCAACTCACGTTTTAGAGTAATGAAATTTATGTAACATAATAGGACTTAGGAGTATCACTTTTCGGAAGGTTCTCACCCTGTCCCCGACATTGTTCTCCAACGATGTCCCCTGGGCGAAAGGACCGTTTAATCAAGGGCAATTAGGGTGACTTAGACCTAGCGATTCAAAAAATAATTATAGGAGAATTAATTTTATTAAAATTGATTATGTTAATAATTGATTATGATAAAAATTAATTATAGAATAATTGATTTTGTATAATAGCTTTTGTAAAAGTAACACTTTAGTTGCTGATAAAATAAATTGATTTTTTGCTTCTCGAGCCCCCAAAAGTGATTATGATCTTGAGGGTCAAACACCATGAAAATCACGATTGAACATAAGTAATTTTTATAATCAGGGCCAAACACTTTAAAAATCACAATAGAGATTTAAAAGTGATTTTAAGAGCTCCAATCGGGCCAAACTCACCCTTAATCATTGTTCAGAAATGGGCTCCATTCTGTTTTAAAATCTGAATAACAAATTTTGGTACTGTTTCATTAGTAAGCGTTTTTTGTGGGGCTCCCGATCGAAAAGATTACTTGGGCAATCTTTCCAGTGGGCTCTAGAGAACTAAGAGTGTAGGCCCTTTAACCAATTCGGATTCAAGTCTTGATTAGCCCATAAAGTGGCCATAATTAATTATATGATAAGGATTTAATTGAGGGCTTTCAGCGGGATTTGGATACAGTTCGAAGTTGTCTGGACTCTGGTGCAACCCAATCTTTTGTGTTTCACAGAAAACATAAACAAATATGGGCAAAATACATTTCATCACTCGTAAATAAATTATTCCTCTTTCGTTCCTTTTAAATATTATAATATGTGTTACAACGATCACTTTTTCGACGAATTTTCAGCAGAAATATAATTTTGATAGGGGTATTTTCATAATACAATGTTATTTAATATTTTGGTATTACGCTAATTTTAAAATGAAGGGAATATTAGATAACATAGTATTCCGAAAATACTATTAGATACTATTTTGTATATACACATTTCTTGTACAGCAAGACAGATTGGGTAGTAGTTAGTAAAGATAGTATTTAAACACTTTTACCTGATGCAATTCATTATTCAGTAAATACAATTCATGTTACCTTTTCTAGATTCTCCTCTTTCCTTTTATCTTAATAATTACTCCAGACAAATATATATTTTTGTCGGAAAAGTGACACTACAAAATTTTTTAATTTTAGTGACAAAATAGTAAATGACAAAGTGACAAAACTTTTAATATTGTCACTAAATTGATGTATATAGACACATTAGTGATAAGAAATGTGTAAAAGTTGTCACTATTGATATTTAGTGATACCCCAATAGTGACAACTAAAAAGTTATCACTAAGTTATAGTAACAATATTTATTGTCACTAGGTTGTCACTGAAAGGGTGTCACTAATTGTCAGTAGTGACAACTTAAGTTCCATAAACTTGTCACTAATCCATTAGTGACAACTTAAAAATATATTTTGTCATTTTTGCACTTGTCACTATTATTATTGTGACAAAACTAATATTCTTATCACTAAATGTATGCAAAAAGTGACAATTTCAACAATGTCACTTAATATTTTGTCAGTAAAATCCATTTTTCTTGTAGTATGATCGGGGTAACATATATTATTTAAGAGGGACAAAAGTGTAACAAACTTTACACCTGAGGGACCATTAGTATCATTTAGCCACAAATATGCATATATTAATTTTATTGCCTTCCGAAGAATATTTAGGTCTTAAATAACTTAATCTAAAAAAAATAAATCTTACGAGACATATCAAACATATTATATGAAAAACTCTCCTAACAGAGATTCAAATATAAATTTACTATTTTGTGGGGGCTAGTTTATTCAACTAGACTAACTACCAATTGATAATATTTATGTAAGATATAAACAAACAAAAATTTAGATGCTACACACCATTGAATGTACGAATGTATTATCCTAATGACAAGTACAAGTCATTTGTTGTGAATTAGCACTGACAAGGCAAACATACAAAATAAAATTAAAGACGTATCATTAAGAGAATATGCACGTTCATTTCACAACATGTAGCATCTAAGTTCCCACGGCAACCCCCTTCCCTCACCAAAAAAAAAAAAAAAAAAACAAACAAACAAAGGAAAAGTCATTAAATGGTTTAAGAGAAGCTACATAGTGGGTAATACATATTGGCATTTTTTGCATGACATGTGTAAAATATGGACTTTAACATGTGGTATATGTTTAAACATAAGGGGTCCTTTTTGGACATGTGTCATGCAAAGAATGCCGATATGCATTACCCACTATGTAGGTACTCCCAAATCTCATTAAATGAACAATTAAGCTGAAGAGCATTGAAGGCACTTTGGATGTGTGAATACAAGTAATATTTCAGAAAAGCATGAAGTGCAAAGCATTAAAGAGGTCCCCCATATCTAGTCGTTCGGTATTTGGGTTAAATTTTGTTTAAGATTTTCATGATTTCCTCGACCAATATCCATATGTATGACATAGTTAGGACCGTCAATCGGGTCTTGTGAGTCAAACTTTAAATAGTTCGAACTCAAATACAGTGGAGCTTCATAGTTATAGGCTCAAACTCAGCTCATAAATTTTATAATTTATTTGGCTCAAACTCGATCCATATAATTTTTCGGGTTTCGGATCTAAAGCGGGCTTACATCAGGTTTGTTATTAGGCTTAAGCTCTGCTCATAAATTGATCAGGTTTAATATAATGGATAAAACTCGATCCGGCTTACAAATAGTCGGATTCGAACCAATTTTAATCGGATCGAGCCATCGAACTTCCGATAGGCCCGATTCAATTAACAGTCCTAGACATAGCTAGCAAAGAAATAGATATAACCTACCAGTCCTACCTATCGATCTCCTGCTGACACAGCCATAAGAGCTTTAGTTAATTTATCGGGGATTCATATTCCCCATTCAACCTATTGATATTATTTCATTTGTACATATGATTTTTGTATGTAGGTTATAAGATTTCATGACTTCATTCCGACAGCACGTTATATATATAGTTACACATTGCAAGAGGAAAAATGAAAAACTAGTCTCATTAGTTAGGAAAATTCTTGTCCAAGCCTGACTTGGCCAAACTCATCCAACCACCAAGCAAGTGTATTGTACTTGCTTTGTGATTGGTCACTCTCCTGGGAGTAACATCCAATCCTAAAGCAAGTGTATTACACTTGCCTTATAGTTACTTTGGGCTCGGCCAAACCCGGTGTGGGTAAGAATTTCCCCATTAGTTATTACAGTTGACTAGTTGCCTTATATATATTTAGATTGACAATTTTAATTCACAATTTATTAAACTGAAGTAATTTTGGAATTTTTTTACTTTTGTTGTGAAAGTGAACCCCACTCACGGACTTGTTGAATTTAAATTGAAGTATTGCCAACGTGCAAGTGAAATTCACCTTCATAATTGGACAAAAAAAAAACCTAAAATTGCTGGTAAATATGAACCCAAATACTTGTGAAGCAAATTTTCCAATAACCATTAATTAAGAGCCAATTTTACATTTTTACTCATTGCAAGAACTCTAAGTACATAACAGGACCACATGCAGGATCATATATAAATATATATGGGAGTCATGGGACATTAGTCTCAACAGTTTTGAGAATCATATATTTTCCTAACTTATTTTTAATAATGTTATCATTCTCATAAAAAGAGAGTTTCATTAGATAAATTTTAGTGATAGAATATTAAATGACAAAGTGACAAAATTTTTAATATTGTCACTAAAATGATGTATATAGACATATTAGTGATAAGAAAATTTGAAAAAATTGTCACTTTTGATATTTAGTGATTTCCACTAAAAAGTTGTCACTTAATTATAGTGACAATATTTATTCTCACTAAGTTTTCACTAAAAGGGTACCACTAGTTGTTAGTAGTGACAACTTAAGCTTCATACACTTATCACTAATAATCATTAGTGACAACTTAAAATATATTTCTTCACTAGTAAACTTGTCACTACTGATATTGTGACAAAACTAATATTTTTGTCACTATTTATTTTTCATGTAGTGTTATTTGTCCAGATATTTTTGTACATATTTCATTTTGGATAATGGATATACCAAAATAAAAGTTATTCTCATAATCGTTTTTTTTTCCAAAACTAATTTCTTAAATGAAGGTAATTAATAATTATCAATTTTATTTTGAGAGCACCACTCTTATGTAATAGTAATTGGTGTCAAACAAAAATTATTAAAAAAATTTAGAAAGAAAAGGTATTTTGTTTGCATTTTTTTTTCCCCACATATCAGCAGAACCTAAAACTAACTGTTACATTATTTCTGGATTCTAAAAGCAAATTAATGCTTACACTATTTCTAGGATATATATGCGCATTTAATTATTTTTTCTATAGCAGAAGCCAAACTATCAAATCGAACATTAAATTCGAAAATTTTGTTCTCAATAATTTTTGAAACTCAGCATATTATTATAAATTATACTCCATAATATGTGGGTGGGATGAAATATCGTACAGAGTACGTAGGTAGTCCGAGACTCCGAGCACAATATTCATTAATCTAAAGTCTCACAAATATTAAACAAGCACCTGACCTGAGACTAATTGGTATGTATGTATACATGGATCAAAATTTTCTTTTTGAGGTATGTTTCGATTATTTAAAATTTAGAAAAAATTCGGGAAATTTTTGAAAAATATTTAGCGAAATTGTAAATTAAAGAAAAAGTAGAAAATATATACTCCCTCCGTCCCATTAATCTTATCCCTTGGTACCGTTGATCAGTCAACTTGATTAAATTTAAAAAAATTATAATAAATAATATAATTAATATATTTAACTGACACTATGTATATTCATATTTAAAAAGTTTAATACGGCAAAAATATTAGTAATTTTAGATGATAAGTCACTTAAAAAATTAAAAAGTTTGACCGAATACTATAGCTAATGGAATAAAAATAATGGAACAGAGGGAGTACTATTTTTCATTTCGACTAATTAAAAAAAAAAAATTGGATGTGTTTGATGTAAGAATGACGGTTAATGTGAGGAAAGAATATACTAGAAGGAGACATCTTCATTTATTTAAGCACCACGTGGGAACCCACATTGCTTCACCTGATGACACGTTCCCACAGGCATTGCAACACCTGCTGAGTACACTGCATGCATGCATTTGCCCCTTCGTCGCAGTCAAAGTACACAACACAAATCTACGTATCTCAATTTTTTTAAAGAAAAAAATAAACTAGATTTAATTAGTACTTGTAATAACCACTTGAGAACTCCAAAAGACAACAAGCATTTTTATTTTTGGAAGAGATGGGTAATTTTTCGATATTTTGGAAATTCGAAAGTTGTGGGCTTTTCGGTTTAAACGGCGTTTCAAATTTGTTTCAAGATCGGTTAATTGTGCGGTTCATAATATTGCTGCATTGGCTTTTTCCGCTAATTCATATTTGTGTCTTAATCAGGATTGTTTACCTATTACTTTATTTTGTCACGGTGGACATCCTTTTATAAATTAGTTATCTTTTGTCTAATTTTATGTATGGATTTTATTTATCGAAAAAAAAAGCCTTGTTTGGATGTAATTTAGCTCCAAATTTGAAGATTTTATAAAAATCAAAACATCAAAAGTTATCAATTTTTTAAAAATTATATTCGTCCCATTTATTTTGCTCCCTTTGCTACAGTACTAAGATAAAAAAAATTAATCTTTTAATTAACTTGTCATATTAAATTATTTCTATTTATAATGTATTAAATCTTTTAAATATTAATATATATGGTGTCATATAATAGTATCAGTTATTAATGATATATATTAATTAAATAATTTATTATAATTTTTATAAATTTAGTCAAGTTTAATAAGTTGAACATATAAAGGGAGCAAAATAAATGGGACAAAGGGAGTATAATTTTTTATGTTTCTTATAAAATAAATTAAACAGCATAAAAAATTAAAAACATTCTAACCACTCAAAATCTTCATATATACGTGATTCTTTAATTCAAATGTGGTTTGTCCAAATCAATTATAAAAGTATTGCATGAATTGCTCCATGATTTGTTATTTTCATAGAAGCTACTTTCAATTGTAAAGTAAGTGTATTGCATTTATCTATATAAATTATGTATTAAGTTAAATCCGATTTAAAATACATTTTTCTCACATATGAATAGTACATTTTAATTTGTATGATATATAAACATCATCTGACAAATAAGTGCGTGGATCATCCACATATATTTAGAAAATCATAGATCATGAGTGACACCGACATACATATGTTATATGTTAAACATCAATTTTCCCATATATATATTAATGTTATGAAATAAATATGTTTATTTTCAAATTCCTAAATATTCTCCTAGCTTTGCATATATATTCCAAATACTAGTCTTATATATTTATTTTGTCAATCTAATTCCGAAATGATCATCATTATTTACAGAAATGGCCAAGTAAACAAGAGGGAATTTTTATTCCTAAAATTGAGTTGGAACCCAATTGATAGTACTTATTATAAATAATTAGTTGAATTTGACCCAATCTAAAATTAAATTAGAGTGATAATTAATTTCTGCTTACGAGCGCGTAAGCAGGCATGCAAAGTAAAGCCACGCATGCATTATGTATCCTATCCCTCTAGCTCCACATGCATGCAGCGTGGCTTGCCCACAATTTATACATCTGGTCATTCTTTTCTCTTAACAACGTAACATCCGATCCGATCCGATCCGATCCGATCCATTCATCCATCCTAAACACTTTCACTCTGTAGTGTTTATGCGTGTATACCCCTATCCCTATCCCTATATATATCAACCCCAACCCACCACTTTGAACTACTTTACTTTGATCAATATCAATCAAGCCTTCCTCAAAAAATATATTTAACTACTTAAAATTAATTTCTTCTATTATTATTAAAAAGAAAAGAAAACAAAAAACAAAGCAAAGAAGAAAAATGAGAACCCAAATTGAGGAGAATTTCTCAAATTTCTATGACAAATGGATGCGCCAATTGGAAGATTTACTTCAACTTCTTCTTGTGGTGTCAAAAGAGCACACTCAAGAGGCCGGCTATGAGGCCGTGGTTGATAGACTCACGGCCCATCACAAAGAATTCTACACATTCAAATGGGCTGCGGCCCACGAAGATGTCTTGTCGGTTTTCACCCCTGTTTGGTTGAGCCCACTTGAGAATGCGTACCTCTGGGTCACCGGCTGGAAGCCGTCAATGGTGTTTCGTCTTGTGGAGTCTCTAAGGGGGGCTCAGAACCCCGCTACTGGGAGTTTAGCCGGTATTTTTAGAATTTATATATATATATATATATATATATATATATATATATATATATATATATACACACATTCGAGATGGATATACAATCATGCAATTAATTAATATTTTCCTTTTAGATATTACGTACGTACGTGTCAATACAATTGTCCTTTAATTTCTTTTAAATTAATCTTTAGATAATCACGAAATCAACATTTTACCGAGCTCAGTATTTAATAGGAGTATGTGGTATTTTTCTGAAATTTAGAGTCTTAATTAATAATTAATTTGTTCTATTGAGATTTCTCAATTACTAAGGACTGTAGGAACACTTTGGATAACGGTATGTCTATTTTAGGTAACGTGACATGTGGATGCAAATATATAATAACTAGTGAGTATATAGTAATATAGTAGTAGTATTTAATGTATGTAGCCAAGCCACTTTTTGTTTTGTTTAAAATACATAATTTATATATATATGTATATATAATTAAAAAAAAGATTTTAATTAATTTGAAAAATGTTGAGATTATAAACAGGTATGACGGAGGAGCAAGTGAAGAAGATGGAGGCTTTGCGAGGTAAGATGAAAGTGGAGGAGGAAAGGGTGGAGAGAGAGATGGAGAGGCAACAGGTGGCCATGGCGGATAGGAAGTTGGTGGAGCTTGCGAGGTTGGAGAGGCGAGCGAAGAGCGAGGGGGGGTCTGCGGCGGCGGTGGCGCAAGTTGATGGGCTGGTGGAGGTGGCGCTTAAAGGGTTATTGGTTGGGTTGGAAAGAGTGATGAAAATGGCTGATTGCGCTAGGCTCAAGACTTTGAAAGGGGTGTTGGATGTGTTGACTCCTATGCAGAGTGTTGTCTTTTTGGCGGCCAAGTCAATGTTGCAAATTCAGATGAGGAAATGGGGGAAAATGAGGGACAAATGTAATTTTGTTAAACCAACTCATCATAACATTTGAATCATTTAGTCAGTGGTGTACTGTACTGTACTGTACTGGTGTGTGAAATTTGGAGTTTTAATTATGTTAGGAGTATTAATTAATTAATTAGCAATTGCTTTTGTGTTTCTTCTGTTTTTGTTAATTTGTACTAGTAATAGTAATAGGAATAGATAGAAGAGAATTTCGCAAGTGATAGATGATCGATGATCCATTTGTAAAACTTTATATGAATTTATTTTATTAATTAATTGCTAATTTCATTCCCTCCTTTCTACTGTATCTCGTCTATTTTGGTTTTATCAACCAATTAAACCTAAGATACGTATTCTCAAAATATTCGGGAATTAAAATAGACAGAGTTTCTAAGAATGTTCATATTCTCAGTCGTAACCCGTTTATGTAGTCCAGAATTGTAAAAAAAAGAGGAATTCATTTTAGCGAAAAAGTCCGCAACTGCATTGGTTTTCCTGAAACAAAAACTGATATCTGTAGATGTGAATTCAGTCAATATCTTTCAGATATCATGGAGGAGATTGATGTGTAGTTTGTTCCGGGCTAATTTTCTGCGCACAAATTAGAGTAAAGATAGTAAGTCAGTATTTATAATCAACTTTTCTATGTTAAGATTTCGAGCTAGTTCTAGTCCTTCTCGTAAGGCCCACATTTATGTTGTATGATTGGCGGTTATGCAAATGTATGTCGTAAAGCAGGATATATATGAAATTCCCTGTAGAGTATCATAAAATTCCACCAATACCTGCTTTACCTGGATTACCAAAAGATGATCAATCTATATTTAATTTCACCATATTAGGGGTGGGGTGGGGGGAGAGTTTCTAGTGGGTAAAGTACAAAAACTTACTAGCAAGATTTTTCTTTTGCGTATATAGTAAAAAGTTTGTGAAATTTCGTATAGATTACCATATTTGAAGCTAGTTTATTAATATTGGCTTTTGGGTAAAGACCGCTTCATTTCTAGTTTTCCATATAAATCAACATGCATGTACGCACGAATTGTCTCCATGAGTTAGATCGTAAACTACTATTATATAGTAATATATTTTTTGATTTTGTATCGATAGTAAAAGTAATCCGACGCAATCAGTTGAACAAAGGACATTCAAAGATGATATGATATGTGCTTTCGTTTGCTTCATGGCATAAAAAACAGACTGGTGATGGCAAACGATATCTTTACCATAGATATAGAGCGCTGGATAGACGATCATTTATCATTAGCCAAACAAATAATCTAACTTTTGATATTGTAGGGAGTATCCATATTTCATTTGATTTAGGAGAGGCTACCTGCTGGGTATTGCCTTCCGCTCTCTTTGGTTTACATGTATCCTAAGTAGGTCTACTTTTTGAATATAAAAGCAGAATGAGTTGGTCCACTTTGGACATATGTCATTCATAGAAACTCATAAGACAATACCCAGCAGGTAGCATCTCCTAATTCATTTCATTTCACGGAAAAGTAGGATAATTATAGTCCCAAACATTTGACATAAACCAAGAGTATGCACTGGAAATAAGTACTTTAAGTAGGAATCTTTCACGAAATTAACGTAGTAAAATGATCTTCTGTGTTAAACATTTATCAATAAGATAAAGTTAAATTTGGGATGTACCACTTTTGTTGGGCCGCCTCATAGGTCATTTAACTTATTTGACATCTCTAATATCGAGAAATTCAAACTCACGACTTTGGATTTGCTCATCCAAAATGGAGTACATAATTGATGTTTTTGTATACTTTATCCATTCTGTTTTTCTTTTTCTTCTCTGTATTTACAACCAATTTTAGTGGGTTTGAAGTTGCTATATTCCAAGATTTTACTATCTATTCACCAAAAAAAAAAAAAAAAAAAAAGCTCCAAAGCATTTAAATCATCTTGTGGAACCACCAAAAAAATTACCTCCTACTTCTTAATAAATCCTTTCCAAAAGCTAGAGCTGAAAACATCGAATGAATGAAATGAGACACAAAAAACACCAAAGTACATTAAATATTTGGTTATAACACACATCATCTCAACAGTAACAGAAAAATCAAAGAATAAAATAATAAGGAACCGTTACAATAGCACACCAAATGAGAGAAAACAATGATTAGAAATCTTTTTTCAGCGCTTTCTTGAAGCAAAGCAATGTCAATTGAAATGCGACTTTTCATTATAAGCATGCAGTGAAATGAAATCAAGCTGCCTCAGCTGATAAAATCTCAAGCTCAGCCCACCAAAGAGGAGAAAGCCTTGGCGTTGCTGCCTCAGGCGATATATCAATTACTTGTCTCAATTTCTGAATAACTTCTTTCATTGTAGGTCTTTTTCGAGCATCTTGTTGAATGCAACTTTGGATTACTTCACACACAATACCTAGCTCGTTATCCTTAAACGACTTCAAAGTTGGATCGATTAAGTAGCTGATTGTTTTGTTGTCATTCAAGTACTGAGCAGCCTAACAAAAGTTCCAAGTAATCATCTTGATAAGGAAAAGGTCGAAATTTTGTTATTCAAAATGTAATATACGAAATAAATACCCAGTTTGTGAGATGCCCTTCTTCTTCTGAGTAAATGTGTTTTCCGGAGATTATTTCGAGCAATAAGATTCCAAAACTGTGGACATTTGTATCCACATCAGCAAGTGGTGGTAGTTCAGAATGCTCTGAATCATTTTCCCCTGTGTGTTTTGACTTGGCTATGAGTTCAGCCCAGAAACCGATATCTCCAATCTTCAAAAGTGAAAGTTTACCAATTAAAAACAGAATTAGCAGCATCTATCAATTCTAAATATATTATGTTTTGATCGAAACTCATTTTCTAGTTTTTCTAACATAACTTTTTCTATTTATAAAATGGCAAAAAAATCAATCTTTCTAGTAACTTAATGAATCATAAATATGGTTTCATTAATTCTAATTTCGGAACTATCACAAAATTTTAATTACATGCCATTTAATAAAAATAGAGAGAAAGAAGCTTACTTTGGCAGCATAATCATCGGTCAAAAGTATTTCTTTTGAAGTTAAATTGAAATGTGCCACTGGTGGATTGAGATCATGCATGTATTGAAGACAATAAGCAGTTCCCATTATTATCCTCATCCTCGTACTCCAGTCGAGGTGCTCGACTTCTTCATCTGAATAAACAAATAAATTATTTCAAGTTTATTTCAATTTTCAACCTTCATTTGTTATTAAAAAATTGGCAGTATATCAAAAAAATCACCATGCAGATGCTCGAAAAGAGTGCCATTTGGAGCATATTCGAAAACCATCATTCTAGTGAAAGGTTCATCATCCTCACAGTACCCAATAAGGTTCAAGAAATTCTTGTGGTTTATTCTCGACAAGCTATCAATCTATGGTGGTATCAAAGGCAAAACGAAAAATTCATTTATCACACACACAAAAAAAAAAAAAAAAAAAAAAAAACCTTTGCAAAAAAAGATGTATAATCTAACCTTCTTCCTGAAGGCCAATTCCGAACGTTTTGACCAGTCTTTTAAAGAACATATAGCAGTTGAAGCAACAGCAATTTCTACTCCACTTGATAGTGTTCCCTTATATATAGTGGCCACATTATCATATATCCTAATAATATTGCTAAAATCTTCACATGCAGTTTCTAGCTCACCTCTGTTCAGCTTAGGTACCCCTATAAATGAAACAAGTCCACTTTAGAAAGCTTTAAAATAAGGTGAAATTACAGAAACACCACCCTAAGATTACACATGACACTGAGAAAGCATACCAGTGACAAAAGCTTTTTGCAACTGGCCACTCAGACCACTCTTCCAAGGACCGATTGTTTTTGCGGCTCTGCTTCTAAAAACGAGAAACATGACTGAAACAACAATGAGCAACATAACTGCACTTGATATTCCGATTATAACCTTCAGTGAATTCCCGGATTTTTCATCTGATGGTGGTTGGCTCACTGCACCACGACTAGTTGCATCATGAGGCTTATGTTCTTGTATTGGTGTAGGTGATGGCACAGGAGCAAGGGATTTTTTCTTCGCATTTGGTATAGCTGGAAACGACCCACTACTTCTGCTTGGAAGAGTACCGACGGGTTCTGATGGAAGTGGGGCCCCCACATTGGGTGGGATGGCAGCTAGGTTACTCGACTCTTCAGCTAGTATGCGGCGCACATTATTAACCTGGGGAACCACATTCCGTATGACACCTGGCAAATGCAAGAATACGATGTTTATTCAAAGGGATATCATCGATGGGGCATCGTCAATAAGGTGATTTACGATTGGACCCCTGAGGTTTACTGGTATTACCCGGGCTACCCCTGCTGTTTCGGAAATTACAAGAATCCCCCTTATGGTTTAAACTATTTACCAAAATACCTCTTACAGCTTCAAATATCCTTTAAATTTCTGGAACTATTCAACAAAACACCCCTTATAAGGGGTGTTCTTGTAACTCCTGGAACTACAAGAGGTTTTTGGTAATTAGGGTTTACCTGAGGGGGTCCGAGCGTAAATCACCCTAAAAATAAATTGTTTCTCACCGGTAAAGCTTTTATCAGCATGATCGGATGATGCTTCGGTTTCAAACTTGAACCTTGAAAAAGATGAAATACATTTTCGTAAATGACATGTAATAAATAAAAAGATGACAAACTAGCAACAAATATTTGAACACAAATTATGGCTGCTTACCTTGAGAACAGATTGAGATAATGAATTATGGTCTTTTTAATTGGTCTTTCGAGGGAATCTGATTTCTTCGATTGTGTTAGAACATTCTGCCAGATGCTACTCAAAACATGCATAATATTACAAACAAAGTACGAGGATTTGTATGAACTTATATAGTATTATATTTTAATCTTGCAAAAGAATGAACTATGAAGTAAGGAATTAATATCTAACCAGTGCCCGATTTTTCTGTTCATGCAGCTGATTCCAGACACCGAAGTTGTAAGGATTTCATCAAACTGCAAATCATTTAGCAAACTAAGCTTCCTAATCTCCACAGGAATGCTTCCTTTAAATCTATTGTTACATAGAAGCCTAGAGAAACGTATTGAAATAATTAGGTGAGGTAAAATAATATTATTGAATCGAGAAACTTGAGCACATAACAAAGTTAGAATTTAGTACTTACAATCGTTTTAGGGAATGCAATTCTCCTAATTCTGAAGGAACGTTTCCAGTCAAGTTATTATCCCTCAAGTCCAACACTTCTAGTGATGTAAGCTGTCCCAATTGTGGAGGTAAGTTACCAGAAAAATGGTTCTTGGATAGGTCACTAATTAGAAATATATAAGGAAAAGTTAATTAAAAGTATTCAAATTTAAGGATGTAACACAAATGTACAAAGACAGCAAGTGTGTAATTCTAATACAGTTCAAACATAGTGATAGGAAGATTGAAAACTATATAAAAACGTTAACTCATCATCTAGTTTTGTAAAATAGCAAAACTTAACTTGAAAGGCCTAATACTAGAACATAAGAGGGTAATAACATACGATTTTTTTGTCAAAAGATTACTGAACCCTATCAAAACTGATTTGAGGTTCCAGATAAATTTGGGACATCTCTAATACTTAGAAAAGAAAAATAAGCCTATTCTAGGAACATACAAGATTTAGAAGAGAAAGGTCAGTGAATTGCCGAATTGTGCCTTATTAAATCGATTCTTTGAAGTAGACATTTTGAATCTAAACAAAATTGCCATGTCTCGTGGACCACTAATAATACAACTTCAAAAAAAGGAAGAAAAAAACATATAGAAAGTTGTGAAGTTCTAAGGATTTTCAGAGTAAGAAAGAACTTTCTCAAACCTACAAACTTTATTATAAGGTGAAATTTGATAAATCAGATATAAATTTAATACTTACAGAAATCTTAAATGAGTAAGATTTCCGAGCTCTGCTGCCAATGCTCCCTCCAAGTCTTGTCCATTGAGATCTCTAAAAAAGACATGAAAAATTTATATATTAACAAATATATAAATTCAGAGGCCAATATGAAAAGAAGCAGTATCATTCTTCCACCGAAGCACATAATAGGTACTTACAACATATGTACTTTACCGTCCAGACAATCAACGCCAGACCACATACACGGATTACAATCATTAGGATTCCAATTTTCTAAAGCTCCAAACGGGTCAATTTCCACCTTTGCTCGGAATTGCAACAAAGCCAATCCTAAATTTCAATTTTCACAATTCAAAATTAATATTATACTAAAGTGTTTTTTCTTCTTCAAAAAAGTAAAAAAAGAAACTCTGATTACCTTCAGCATTGAGGGACCAGCAACCATGAATTTGAAGGAGGAGAATTAAAAACACGAAAAAAGAAAAGTTGATTCCATACGCAGTCCATCTACCCCCCATTGCTTGCCTAACCATTTGCCGCAGTGGTGGAGGCAGTAACAACTGCCGACAGCCAGGACCCTACACAAACTAGCAATACACAAAATAGCCAGCTTTTTCTTTCAACAACCAAACTAACCCCTCCGAGCAATATCAAATTACTCGGAAAAAAAAAAAAAAAACTATCAAGAAAACTGTACAAACACAATTTGTCTACTAACTAAGCACAACTAATTAAAAAATAAAAGAATGTACAGCATCCCTTTCTTTAAACCTATTAACCAAACTGGGGTCTCTCATTTTCAACTAGTTTCTAATTTAGGCTATAAGTCCTCCAATTTCACAAAGAACTGCATAATCTGGCTATCTCCAAGATTCAATCTTTAGCTGAACCTGCAAAACAAAAATAAATAAATAAATAATACAAAATTAACAATCTTGGTATTTGAAATGGAACAAAAGACAAGGGTATTCCACAACCCTCTAAAGAATCACAATAAAAAGTACCAAAAAGAAAAAAAATATGTTCTAAAAGAATAACCTTTGTAACAAGCAATCCAGGGAAAAAGCAAAAGGGCAAGAAATGTAAAGACATTGAAGAATAATTATAAAAAAAAAAAAAAAAAACTCACCAGAGGAAGAAGGACAAAAGGGCAGTCAAATTTGGGGTTGAAAAGGTAATTTGCAATCCTTTTCGATACTCTCTGTACAAAAAATGTATCCAAGAAATTTCAGAGGGTAGAAAAGGGTTGAAAATTATGACGATGATAGGTGGGAAAAATTGGTGTTATTGACACTGAAAAATGGCAGCTTGCATAAGATTAGGGATAAAGAAATTAAATTAAATAATTAGTAAATAGGTTAATATTAATATATACAGAATATATATATATTTTTTTTCTTATTTCTTGAAGACTGCCCTTTTCAGGATGAATGATCTCAGAGGTGGAAACTCTCTTCGACCATCTTTCTCTGAAAAAGATATTTCTCTCTCTAAATTAAGAAATTTGTTTTTCTTTCTTACACTTTCTTTACCTTACACCCCTCACACCAGTCACCTCCTCCCACAAAATCGAATTTCCTGTTTTTTCTTATTAATTTTTCTCTATACTAGGGATAGATAAATGATGATTTTAGGACATTATTTCCTAATGTATATTTTATTAGATGAGGTTATCGGGTAATAACCGGTAAACGGTTAACCGCCGGCGAGGTTTGCCGCGTGATATTTAATGTATGGTGGTGCGGGCCCCTACTTCCGAAGTAATCGGACGCGCTTTTGCTTTCATTGACTGGATCCCTTTCTCTCTCTCTGACAAATCATACAAATCATAATAATATATTTGTTGCGTGCCTGCCTCTCTTATTATTGTTCCATCTAATGTTCAACAAGTCCAACCTAATTTTAATAGATTATTCTGTCAAAAGTATTGCAAAAATTCGTACCAAAGAATACAGTATGATTATAGAATTTGATAATTACATTCTATACAATTATTTTTAAAGAGGATATACCCCATAGGCGAGACTCAAGTTTGAATCCTACTGGAGACACCACACTGGGGAGGACCTATACCCTTTGCACTCTTCGGTCCGAGCTGTAAATACACAGTCTAGTAGATAAAAAAAAAAAAAAAAATTAAGATCAATTATGTGTAATATGTTGTCACCAATTTTCAGAATTGTATGTAATATGCTAGATGAAATGTCAAAATAAAAATCTTATGGTTTCTTAAATCGAATTATTTTGATTTGACATAAACACTCATACATCTTATTTCTATAATCTGAACTCTTCTAAAACAAATATATCCATCTTATTTCTTAAATCACTCTCCCAAAATCTAAACAAACAACATTACGTAAATCAAAATTATTTCACAATCCCCACCACCCTCTCAAACTACTCTTCCAAATTTCAAACAAATAGGCCCAATTGTATCGATGATGATATATTTTAGTTAGTTAGCCTGGGGCACCCCTCACGGTAATCGAGGGAATTTATAATAGTACTCCATTCGTTTCAAATTAATTGGCACATTTGATCTTTTCACACAAATAGTACTCCATTAGTTTCAAATTAATGACATTAGTCTTGTACACTCTACTTTATTGTGTGAACCTAGAAGCACGAAATGACAAAATTAAATAAAGATATTGTGAAGTTAAAAGTGACAAATAATTTGTAACATAAAGATTTTGCAAATATGTCAATTAATTGAAAATGAAGGGAATAAAATATTATATTATATCGGTGGATTTTCAATGCTAACCATTCTATGCTTAAATCATGATTATTTTTTTTTTAGAAAATTATTACTTCGTGTATGAATCATATAAAGGGAGAGTATCTTAGCTTGTAGCAATGATTATGTGGGGTTTTATATTACATGGGTACCAACTACAAAGAAAGTATCTCATAGCCCACTTACAAATAAACGGACGCAATTTTATGAGCTCTATTTTTTTTGGGTCCAAATAGACAAACTACAAGCTACCAAACCATATTCCTTTGAACAAATCCAATATGAGAGTCCCATCACACCTTCTCTTGATCTTGAATTTGACTCCGGTTTGCAAGTACACCAGCATAAACATTATTTTCCTCCATATCATAAATCGATAAAAAAAAAATCTAAATGAAAATAATAAAATAAGCAGCAAGGTATTGATCTTATTATTCGACTTGTGGACTATTTTCAATTGATTGGTTATTTATTATTGAAATATTGAAAGTTCGTATCTTATGAATCAGTTTCTTGCAATATCCTTCTGGTAATTTAGTATTCATCTTGTTCCTGCATATTAATCACTAATTTGTTTTGTCTTCAATTTATGCGATTTTTTATAATATTTTAGTTATGATTTTTGAAGTCGATTTGAACCTGATTTGGGCCAAATTTAGGCCGAGTGTCTTATTTTATTTCATGCTTCAAACATGTTTATTTTTTCCAATTTTTGGCATATTTTTAATGCTATACCCTTATAAATTATTTTGTCCTGTTTGTAGGCTATTTTCAAGTGGTTAATTATTTGTTATTGAAATATTGAGAGTTTGTCATGTATGGTTCCGTTTCTTGCAATCTTCTTCTGGTAATTTGGTATTCATCTTGCGTTTGCATGTTAATCATTAATCTGTTCCGGCTCCTGTTTTTGTCATTTTTTGTAGTAGTATTTGAGTTATGGTTTTTGAGATCGATTTGAACTCGATTTGGGCCAAATTTTGGCCGAGTGTCTTATTTTATTTCGTGCTTCTAACAAGTTTAGTTTTAGATTTTTATCCATTTTGACATATTTTTACAATTTTAATCATATTAGTTATTTGTCCGGCTTGTGGACTATTTTCAACTGGTTGGTTATTTGTTATTGAAATATTAAGAGTTTGTCCCTTATGGTTTCATTTCTTCCAATATTCTTCAGGTTTTGGTATTCATCTTGTGTCTGCATGTTAATCACTAATATGTTTTGGCTCCAAAATTTACCAGGTTTTATAATATATGAGTTATGGTTCTGGAGGTCGATTTGAACCCGATTTTTGCCAAATTTTGGTTTCTATTTCGTTATTTAAACTTGTTAAGTTTTTTGGATTTTGCGATTTTTGGCATATTTGTTTTTTTACCCTTATTGACTGTTTAATCCAGCATGTACACTATTTTAGAACTGGTTGATTAAAGATTATTGAAATATTGAGAGTTTGTAACTTATGGTTTCATTTCTTGCAATCTTCTTTTGATAATTTGGTATTCATATTGTGTCTCTATGTTAATCACTTATATGTTTTGGCTCCAATTTGAGCGATTTTCGGTAATATTTTAGTTATAGTTTTGGAGTTCAATTTGAACCCGATTCGGGGCAAATTTTAGTCGAGTGTATTATTTTATTTCGTGCTTCAAATAGGTTTAGATTTTGTTTTTTCCTTTCATTTTTGACATATTTTTACTGTTTTACCCTTATTAGTTATTTTGTCATGATTGTGGACTATTTTCAACTAGTTGGTTATTTGTTATTGAAATATTGAGAGTTTGTCACTTATGGTTTCGTTTCTCGTAATCTTTTTAATTTAGTATTCATCTTGTGTCTGCATGTTAATCACTAATCTATTTCAGCTACAATTTCATTTTTTATAATATTTATGTTATGACTTTGGATGTCGATTTGAACCCGATTAGGGCCAAATTTTGGTTGAGTGACTTATTTTATTTCGTGATTTAAACTTGTTTAGTTTTTGGATTTTACCATTTTTGACATATTTTAACTATTTTAACATTATTAGCTATTTTGACCAGGTTGTGGAATATTTTCGAACTAATTGATTAAATGTTACTGAAATATTGAGAGTTTGAATCTTATGGTCTTATTTATTGCAATCCTACTATGATAATTTTGTACACATCTTGTGTCTCCATGTTAATCTCTTATCTGTTCGGACTTCAATTTTTGCGATTTTTGATAATATTTTAGTTATGATTTTGGATGTCGATTTGAACCCGATTTGGGCCAAATTTTTGTTGAGTGTCTTATTTTATTTCTTGCTACAACCAGGTTTAGTTTTTTATTTTTGGCTTATTTTTACTTCATTACCCTTATTAGTTTTTTTGTCTGGCTTGAGGATTATTTTCAACTGGTTGATTATTTGTTATTGAAATATTGAGATTTTATCTCATATGGTTCCATTTCCTGCAATCTTCTTCTGGTAATTGGTATAAATATTATGCTTGCATGTTAATCAATAATTTGTTTCGGCTCTAGTTTTTTCAATTTTTTATGTCAAGGATTATAAATGTTAAATATACTACTTAGTGACATTTTAATATTATTATGACATTTTATAATGTTACATCTTGTTATAATAATGATATTTAACTTTTAGTCGCACCGCTACAAGTGGCAGTTTGAAAAATGTCGTTATATATAAAATGTAACTAGCAAAGTGCCACACTTGTAGCGGTGTGGCTAAATGTATCAATCCACAATTATAGTTAAAAGTAACATTATAAAATATCACTATAGTATAAAAATGTCACTAATCAGTAAAATTAACACTTATACTTTGTGGCATTTTTCAAAAATATGACTATATTAATAATTTGTGACATTTTCTTTAAAATATTATCAAGCATGGTGCCATTATAGATCATATTTGTTGTAGTGGGGGCCATATTTTGGTGAGTGACTTTTTTTATTTTGTGCTTTAAACTTGTTAAGTTTTTGGATTTTGACATTTTTTTTCATTTTTTTACTGTTTTACCCTTATTAGCTATTCAATCCATCTTGTGGAATATAGTTAACTTTATCCTTAATTAGTTGCACGTCTCATTCACGTGATGTTAGTTTTTGGAGGGAATGTCGAGTGATATTTTAATTTAAGCCCTTAAATTAACCAACCAAGCCAGATCGTAGCCAAATATTGTACGAAAGTTGAAAAATATTCGTATTAAAATCCGATCAGACATAGGTTTCGCATCAAATGAAACAATTGTTAGGGCTGTCAATGGGGCGGATTTTAATCCGGATCCGATCCGAATCCGGTCCAATTTATTAGGATAATTGTCCGATTAGTTATTCGATGGACTTGATCCGATTAAGAAGATCCGTAATCCGAATTATATGGAGCGAATATGGATCTAGGCTGATCCGATCTATTACATATCCGTATCCGATATATATTACTATATGTTGTTTATATATTATGTATGTAAATAAAAATAAAAATAAAACTATCTATGTTCCACTAAAATCTTTTACTATATTAAAAATAATTTTAAAAAGAAATGCATGAGAGATGTTGGTGGACTGACCAGATAACTAATTGGGTCTACAACATATTAATTTTTACTATTTAATAAGAAAAATCAAACCATAACCATTCATCCTTCAATTTATATCTTCTCTTCCATTTCTCTATATTGAGTTTTCTTCTTCTTTGTCTCAGTTTATATTTTTTTTACTTATATTTTTGTTTATTCTTTTGTTCTAATTTTTATCGTTTATATTTGTCCATCATATTCCATCTTCTACAATTTTTAGGCAATAGTTTCGATGAAGTAAGTAAAATTTTATATTTTTAATTCATGATGGTGGAATTTGAAGCATTATCCTGTGTGCTGGGCTTGTAGGCCGATTTGTACCATAATTAGTATTAAAACCAAATGAAGTACTGGTCGATCCATTGGGCTTACTAAAAGTAAGTCTACTATGTTGCAAATCAAAGGAGAAGTGTTTTGTTACAATTAAAATTGGGGAAAAGATAGGAAGATACTCAGAACAAGATTTATTTATTATCTTAATGTATGATTTTGAATTTTTGATTAAATGACGCATAATGAAAACTTATAGATCATTTAGCAGAAACATATATGGTGACACATAAATAATTGATTTGTGTTAAGTACGTAGAACTATATAGGTGTAGCACCTGCTTCATAGCTTGTAGCCAACATGTGCTCTTAAGTTTTGTTGACCAATTGGGTGATTCATTTTTGAATTAGTTGATCAAACCCAAAACGATAATGTCAAATCCAACACACTTGTTTCAAAACAAAAACGAATTTTAGTGATAAAATATTAAGTAATATTGTTGAAATAATCACATTTTATATAAATTTAGTGACAAAATAATAGTTTTGTAACAATAACAATAATGACAAAATATATTTTTAAGTTGTTACTATTAATAACTAATGACATCATTTTATTGACAACTTAGTGACAATAAATAATGTCGCTATAATTTAATGATATTTTTTAGTTGTCACTTTTGGTTTATCATAAAATGTCAATATGAGAATTTTTTTCACATTTCTTATCACTAATATGTCTATGTGCATTATTTTAGTAACAATATTTAAATTCTTCTCACTTTGTCGTTTAATACATTGTCACTAAAATTTAATATTTTGGTTTGCGACCTTCAGAGGCGAGACTCAAGTTCGAATTCTACTGGTGACACCACACTGGGAAGGACCTATACCCTTTGTACTTTTTGGTCCGAGCTGCATATACACAGTCTAATAGATAAAAAAATAAAATCAACTTTTAAGGTAGTTAAGTTGTTGTAGCTAGGTGGTAGGATGAAGTTCCCGTACGTAAAGAAAATATGCATTTAAGATTTACTATTTTTATTTTAAAGTTAGAAAAGGGTAAATATATATATATATATATATATATATGTATCCATCTGAGATTAATTAACATTATTTTGGTGAAAAAAAGTAAAGGGATGTATAGTTTTTTAATTTGATTATAATACGCAAAACAAACATGTTTTTTTGAGACAAAACATGAGTTTCATGAAACACCGAAATACCATGACCAAAGCACAACTACATGGGCCTTAAATGTTTCAATCGTTTGTGTTGTTTGTGGTCTTTAATTTTTCTCATATTTCATTCTTAAGTAAGACGTCTTAAAACAAAACTCATTTTCTTTAAATACAATTTTATTTATTAAGTTCATCATTTCATCTAAAATAATCAATGAGATCATGACATCACCAAACCTGAGTCACTAATTTCTACAATATAATTGTTACATGACCTGAATTTTTTATTTATATAACTTAATTAAAGAAACTACTATCAATCTTTAAAGAATTAAATTATAACTAAGAAACGAGCTAGGGAGTAATAATTTGAAGTTAGACATAGAATAAGAATAATGGAGGTTAAACAGGTTTGACGGAACATTAGAAAATTTGCATGAACGAAGGACTGGTCAAACCAAAAATAATTTAATTAATTTGAAGACAACGAAAGGCTAGACCGACTTTTGAATTCTTGATCCACCGTTTGTACATTACTGACGCTGTACTACTCTACTAGCTGTTCGAGACTAAATTGTTGACATCAAACAGCGAAAATATTCTTTGTAAGTGTATTTATATATATTTGAATTCACTGGATCTTGACTTTAGTTTTTAAATTTATTTCTTTAATTAAGTAAAAACAAAAAAAAAAAATGGATATTTTGGTATTTTCAATGAAAACATATCGAAATTTCATCCATGATAGATAATGAGACCATATTAAA
Organism: Penstemon eatonii; assembly: GCA_038501285.1. Lineage (NCBI taxonomy): Eukaryota > Viridiplantae > Streptophyta > Magnoliopsida > Lamiales > Plantaginaceae > Penstemon > Penstemon eatonii. The sequence goes on along the minus strand of JBCEGF010000586.1, from coordinate 644,414 downwards.
ATTGAACGTTTTCAGATAATGATGAATAATTCCTACAATACAATATAGGCCGGTAAGAGGCGTTCACTGGTTGGTTAGAAATCATGTTTCATTATATTATACAGTGCCCATGGTGGGGGACCAGATTAATTAAAGGGATATTAATTAGCTAGCTAGTTTGCTTTGCTATATATATATATATGAAGGTATCTGAATCTGAAATTTAATGGCCACGATATCAGCTAGAAATATACATTCAAATATATATGATACAACTGCACATGTGGTAACAAACTTTATATCTATATTTACTTACGGTACTATTAAAATTTAGGTTGATAAATTTGGTATATTAATTTTAGAAATTTACTCACATTTAGTACGATTTTTGAAAATCACCGTTAAGTGGGTGACGTGGCAGTTAAGTCATTTGATTTAAGCAAAATTGATGCCATTACTTACGCTGACTGACAATTCTACCTCATAATATTCCAGGCTACCAAAATAACCCCCACATCTTCAAATTTATTGACAATTTTAGTTCACGTTGTTGCTGTTGCATAATTTCAAAATTGATTCGAAATAAGACAACTTCTTGACCAATTTGAAGATTTTACTTATTATATTTATATATCTATTTAACTAATTTGGTTGTATAGACAATATTAATTAATAAATTAAATAATACCGTAATATACATCTAAAATAAATTAAGAAAAAAATATATTTTTTAAAAGTCTAAAATTTATTTATTGGTACCAAATGTGAGTTAATTTCTTAAATTATGGCACCATATGTGTCGGCCTAATTTTTCATGTACCATAAATAAAAATCGATACAAATTTGAGAACCAAAAGTGTAATTCCCTCATATATATATATATATATATATATATATATAGATATTTATGTAAATTAGTTATCCCAATTAGTAAAGAAATAAAGAAAGAGAGCCTAGGGTAAAATAGAGTTTTCAGTGATATTATTTTGACATCATGCATCCTGTAAATGGAGACCAAATATTAGTTAGCATTTTTAAAGTTAATTTAAAGTCTTTGAAGGTCGTGTAATTTCACATAACTTTAGATGTCTAAAAATAAATAAAAATTTGAAAAACCGCCGATCGATGGCTATATTCCCCATTAACGAAAAAAGAATCGCATGACATGAGAATTCTTGTTGTGTTGTATAAATTAATACTCCTATTTATACTACGTACTTATATATCATATATGGAATTGCATGTTAAGTATGCTAGGTTGCATGTCTACATCCACGAACAAATTAAAAAACAGGATTTAAATTTAAAAAACACAATACAATACAATACAATTCGTTGGAAGATTCCGATGACTCAAATCATTAGAATGTCAACTCTCCATGCAAGCGTAAAGGCAAGAAAACACAATATTTATTTTGAAGGTGCATGTGTATGGTTTCATGCTCATTAATTTTCATAGCTAGTTTAATAGCTTAAATTAAATTAAAATTACCCAATGAGTCCCAATTTATACTACTGTCACTGCAGTCTGATCAAAACTTAACCCAAAATTCATATTAAAGTCTACCAAAACGTACTGCTTTTATTAATAATTTGAAACAAAATAAAATTGTATATGGTATATATATATATGTATATAATGAACAGAATACATATATTCCCACCAAAATTGACCAAGTGTTAGTTAAATATATACACTGACATTCCATCAACAATATATGCATCCCCCACGGGAGCTATATGTGCACAACTGTGCACCATTGCTTGTTAAATGTAAATAAATAAATTAAAACTTTAAGACATGGGGACAGATAATTGATCAATATTAAATTCATATATACCATGGAGAAAAAGAAATAAAGCGAAAGTCTTTGTTTAGGTAGGAATAAGATAAGCAGGTTGAAACTTGAAAGGGAACCCTTTTTCCACATCATTTCTCTGGCAAAGTATATAATGCCCAAAAGATAATAATATTTTAATCATCAGAAGAAGCATAGGTCAAATAATTTGTATAATCACATGAGAGGGAAATTAAAGATTGAATTTTTTTACACTTTCTTGGGGGACTAATTCTACTCTAAATCCGTCTTTAATTGGCTGAACTAAAATATTCTACATATCACAAGTACAATACACTTGCATAATTAGATGTTGGCTTAATTAAGTCTGATCAAGGTATATAAATTTGATATAACAGTCTGAAGATTAACTCTAACCAGAGACATTTTGTTTTGGTCATAATTTTTTATGATCGATCAATTTCTAATAATAATTTTACCACATATATAAGTGTTCATAAATTAAGTTAATAGAGTTAATTGAACTCAATTTGAATTAAAATCTTATTTGAAGATATAACTAGCAAACATATATAGACAACTGTCAAATAAAGGAAGGATTTAAATTTCAAAATAGAAAAGAAGAAAGAAAGTAGAGAGAAAATTCTTGTCCAAGCCTGGCTTAGCCAAACCCATCCAACCACCAAGCAAGTGTATTGCACTTGCTTTGTGATTGGTCACTCTCCTTGAAGTTACATACAATCCCAAAGCAAGTGTAAGTGTATTACACTTGCCATGTAGTTGCTTTGGGTTCGGCCAAACCCGGTCTGGATAAGAATTTCCCGAAGTTCAATTCGTTTTTGGGGAATTAAGTCAGATGATCGATGATGATATCATCAACAGCCAATGGGACAGGGCCATCTGTAGCAATACATAATGAAACAATTATTGAATTACTACGATATTAAAGAGAACAAGTAGATTGTCCGACCACCGTTGAATTTCTAGTTTTGATTTGCATGAAAAGTCTTTGGTAAAAATCTAAAATTCTGACGAAATGAATAATTGCCTTAGAATTTAATTCCATGATTAATTGTATAAAACGCAAACCCTCTTCTAGTATATCCCCCTCCCCCCCGAACCAGGGCTCATTTTTAATTTCTTCTCCCATAAAGCTTAATTTCAAGAAGTGAGTCTTGCGTAGAAGAGGAGAAACGTTACGTTCAAGTATTGCAAAAGAAAGACAGGGTTTAATTGAAGGAGTATTTTAGAGTTTGTGATATTCGGTATATATATCTTTAATTTGTTTATGCGCGCATAAGTAAACCAGGCTCGATCTAAGAAAGGGTTTTCTAGCCTTTAAACATCTTAGTAAATTTGAATGATTTCTTTTGTTCTTCCCCGTCTTAAATCAAACCAAAACATTTTTAATTTGTAGGAACTTAATTAATTATAAGATCAGTTCTAGAAATTCATTTCATGGAAGATCAGCTTTTGAGTTGTATGCAGTCAACTTTCCAGGTACCCCTTTCTACATATCTCATTTTTAGGGTTTCTGTGTGGCTATATATATATATATATATACTTGGTCATGCTATTCGTACTAATGTTTTAGTAGTAAAGAGGATGACAAATTATTAAAGATTATGTATATACATAAATCAATTTGGCAAGATCAATTTGGATGCCATTTTTTTTTTGGTAAATACTTATAACTTTTCAGTAGACACGAGAATTGGCCGGGATAAAGGTTTTAATTGTAAGGAAACAACATCAATCTTTTAGTTTTTTATTCAATTTCTTTTTCTTCCCCTTTGTTTTTAGGTGATGGAAGTGAGGATTTGAGAAAATTAATTTATATACCATTTTTTTCTTTGTTACAGCTTCAGAATTCAACCATTTTTTTCTTTTCTTTTTCTTTTTGTGGGTCACAAAATACTTGAAATTCTAAGCTCCCATTTGTAATTAGTTGTTTAAATAATGAAAACTGCAAATTCTTACATGAAACTGGTTGATGCAGTAGTTAATATGAAGAATTCATTAATAAATGTCTTAATTAACATGAGTTATGCATTCACCTGTTAGTTCATCCAGTTACTTAAATCCCACAACCCCCAGTAGTTGAAAGAGTACCTACCTAGCATGTGCATACATTAGCTAGATAATAATCATTATTTATATAGTTCTTGAAAAATAATTCTTCTTCTTGTTACATTTACATTTTCAGTTTCAGCCAAATAAAAACAAAAACTATATATATATATATATATATGTGTGTGTGTGTGTGTGTGTGTGTGTGTCCAGATGAGATCATTTAATTCAAGCCCTAGCTACTTAATTTGTGAAACACACATCAAGTTTAATGCCTGATTAAGAATTAGTTCTAGCTAATATATAATTGAATATATATGATCATGAGTAATTTTCTAATTCTATGCTACAATTTATATTGTATGCATTTAAGTACTTTATTTTTTCTTTCTGCCAGTACTGGATTTAAATTTGATTAATTAAACAATCTACATATATATCATTTAAATATACCACCTCTTTCAATTTTCTTTTCAAGATTTCTGTAATATTATTATAAGGTTGATTGGTAATAAAAAATGAAGTCCCAACAAACATTCTCATTTAAAATAATAATATTATTAGGAATCATCCACGAACCTGATTTACACATTGCATCACTATTCGTGACAGACTTTAGTTTTGATTATTTCATACATGCACTTAGCTCCTTTTTCTTTCTCCCCCCCCATACATTAATTACACAATTATCATGATTAATTCATTCTGCAGGTTCAAATCCTTTGAGGAAAATTACGTACGAGTGATTGTAAGCGTACGTGGTTAGGCGGCCATGGCTGAGAACACGACGTTATTATATGATTCATCAGAGACGACTATGAACTCATCGTCTATCGATTTGAATGAAGAAGCAGCTGCCAATAACATTAATGAAGTTAATGATAATTATCAAGATTATTATGAACAAGAGAGAATATTGGGGGGTACTAAATTATCACGTCCAATTAATGATGGAAAGAGTAATAGTAGTAGTAGAGTTCGACAGTATATTAGATCGAAAATGCCAAGACTCCGGTGGACTCCTGACCTTCATCTCTCTTTTCTTCATGCTATTCACAGACTAGGTGGCCAAGAAAGTAAGTGCATAATTAATTAATGTTTAATTATAAATTAGCTAGTTCAAAGGAAAACAGCTAATGGATCATTTTTTAATTTTTCTAACCTATTAATTTTTGGCATTAATTTCCAGGAGCTACTCCTAAATCAGTTCTTCAGTTGATGAATGTTAGAGGACTTAGCATTTCTCATGTCAAAAGTCACCTCCAGGTACGTACAAAATAAAAAAAAAATGATGGAAAATGAAATTTATAGTAATACTTTTACGTACTATTAATAATGATTTTACTACATTTCTTATTGTTGATTACAGATGTACCGAAGTAAGAAACTCGATGAATGTGGAAAAGGTACAACGATATTAATTAAATTATTTTCTGTCATATATATAAGTAATTCATTCTTATAAATGATGGATCGGATCACAAAGTACCAATTAAATACCTAATCATGACATGATATATAGTGTTTAATTAATTGAATATATGTATGCATGTGACTATATATATACAGTAATAGGTCAAGCAAATAGGGGTTACATTAATCAAAGAAGAAATCATGAGCAGCTTTGTGGGACAACAACGTCTAATTATGATGCTAAATGGAGCAGCCCTTTTCATCATCAGTTGAAATTAGAGAGTGGAGGCATTGTTTTTGCTGCAAATCATCAGGCTATCAGGAATTATTTAGCCCCGACTCCACATTTTGATCATCATGAAGAAGGGAAAATTAGATCACATGATCCAGGTGGATTAATAATTCGAGAGAAGCCTTGGACGTCTATTAATTATGATGAAGAAAGAAGATCATGGAATATCCCAAATCAATCTAAAAACCAAAAATCACCTTCATGGAACATTTTATCTAGCAATAGTACTACTTATCCACAGAAGAAATCAGCTTGCTGGAGGAATGTGAATGTATTTACTCTACAGAAATCATTAGGAGGTGGCAGCTGTTATACCCCATCTCATGATAATTATGATATATTCAAACCAATTACGACTAGTCTTGAAGAAGACGACGACGACCATCATCCCAGCTTCAGGGTTCAGCTGGTAACTTAATTATATTAAATTCCATAATTAATTAATTTAATTGTACGTAATTAGTTGCTTAATTAATTAATTTATTAATTTTCTTTTCTTTTCTTTTCTTTTCTTTAAAAGGATTATAATTAATCCGCTAATGTTGAATATCTACAGATGAATCATGATGATGAGGAGAAGAAAATGGAGTTTAACAAGGATTTGCAACTAAGTTTGAGCCTCGGCGTAGGTCATGATCATAATTATAATACTAATACTAATACTAATACTAATACTAATACTAATAATGATGAGAAAGGATGCAATAAAGGCGACGCCTCAGATATTAACACAATGCTTTCTCTTGCTTTAAGTAAGTAAAATGAACTCGATCGATCGAAGAATATATAGATAATCATATTTATTTAATTATAGTAATGTACTAGCTAGCTAGTATTATTAAGTAGAACATTGAGATATATATTTATATATATAAGAGGCTGAGTACTTGAGATCTCACCGTGTATGCTTGAGAGCATAAGTGTGAGATCTTTTCTAAGTACTTGGTTTTAATTAATTACGTACCTTTTTAGAGATTAGAAGAGTTAGCTCATTCTGTACTTCATTTTATTTATAATTTAATTTTATGTAATAGTGCTTCAGTTGAATGCTAGCTACCAAATTTGTATTTGATGATCGAAAATTCTGTAAAAGTGGAATTTGGCTTATATATAATGCGGCATTGACAATTGTTATATGTACCTTTGAATTTGTATCCAGTTGAGTTTTGGATTTTTGTTAAGATTCTTCTAATTTCTCTGTTGGGTTGGTAAATGGTTGCTAGATTTGGCTTCCATGTTTGCCATGTGCAATTATAATTATATATATATATATATATATATATATATATATATATATATATATATATATATATATATAAATTCAATATTCGTTATACACATGAAATGAAAGACTAACAAGCCAGGTTAATTAATTGATAAAATACTAAAAAGTGTAGTTATTAGAAAATGGTAATAGGAGTGTAATATGAGGGTCCATTATTAGTCTAACGTAAACCTGGACACTTGGGTTATAAAAAAAAAAGAATAATAATAATAAACTTTAATTAAAGAAAAGATTTAATATGTTGGAGTAGGGCTGAGCAAAACAAATCGGACCGACCGAACCGAACCGGAACCGACGGTTCGGTCCGGACCGATTACCGAACCGGCCAACCGGTTCGGTATTCGGTTCTAGCGTGAGAACCGAACCAGGAAGTATTCGGTTTTCGGTAAAAACCGACGGTTTCCCGCACCGAACCGAAGACCCGAACCCACTTGGATATTTTTTTTCCCCTTACCCGGTCCTCTTTCACTTGGATATTAACCGAACCAATCAAGTATCAACCATTCAACTGCCCAACCCATCCAGAAAAATACCCGATTTGAAATACTCTCCACTGCCCAGTACTCACTTGCCCTAGTTACCCATTTGCAAAATTGACCCAGCCGCTTCTTCTTCCAAATCAAAACCCTTTCAATTTTCTTCTCCTCCAACACTCCAGTCGTCGCCGCCGCCTTCGCCGACCTCCAATTTTCTTCTCCTCTTCCAATCAGCCCCGCCGTCTCCTCACCTGAATTGACGATCCATAAGGAAACCCATGATGATCTCCAACACCTGAATTCTCAAAGCACAACAAATACCCATTCTCTACTGCTAAAAAAAAATGTGTACAGTATCAGTGTTAGAGATAAATCCTCTTCCCTTCTTTTCCATAAATAATTGTTGCGTATGCTATATGCATATTCTTTGTCAAATCTTCCAGATCCGGCCAGAATTGTACTCCTGAATACAATTGGAAGATAACAAAAATGTATGTATATATATCAATTATGAGAAAACAAGTTTGATTTGGGTTTGGGGTATTATGAAATAAGAATTCTCTCTTGTTCTCTGCTCTCTTCTAATTTGTTTGAAATTGGAATCTTCTTTTTCATTTCCCCTCTATATCTTTTCCATTAATTTAGATCCGGACCGAACCGGATTGAATCGAATACGAACCGGACCAAATTTTCAAAATTGGGCATGTTAAATAAGAATTTAGCTGCTAATTCGGTACACAGTGGATCGAACCGGAACCGAACCGGATCGATCGGTTTTTATACCGAACCGGACCGAATATTTCGGTCCGGTAAACGGTCCTTCATTTTTCAGAACCGAACCGGGCTAGAACCGAAATTCGGTTCGGTCCGGTTCGGGCCGAATGCTCACCCCTACCTAAAATCAGTTGGAGGTGGTTAATAGTCTATTTATAGTATATTAAAATATTGACTCCACGAATAAATAAGATTAATTGAGCTGTCATGATGATATAGACTGGACAATAAAAAGGCTCTTAAAATAAAATCCATAAAAGAAAACCCCAGAATGTCGTTTTCGTTAATGAATGTCATCAATCGCGATTGATTCTCTTATATATCTTTTTTTCTTTTTAAGAATGATTAATTTTGCGTTGAAACCCGGCCCGCATGTTGACTCTATTCTCAAAGACAATATTAGTAGTATTATTCTAAAAGTAGATATAATATTAGACTATTCGAAAATTTACCTAATAGTACAAAATTGAAAGGGTTAGATTAGATATAAACCTGCCCCATGTTTTTCTTTTGCCTAAAATGATTGAAAACAGACCAGACCTGTTATATAAAATAACATATATATAATGGAACATATTACTCCAGATCCATATGCATTTTATGTAATTCGGATAATGAATTTTCATTATAGCATCGGATCTATGGTATATCCAATTGTATAAAAATCATAAAGATTGAAAAACCTTCTCCATTGTGACGGAAACTTTTAATTATGGCCCAAAATCATGAGAAAGGTCCAATATATGGAATTTGGGCTAACTTTATGGGCCTTAAACTGTGATGGGTTCAGTCAGATCTTTTAAATTCTCAAATACAATAATCTTTTTGATCGTTGAAGGCTTTCCTATTCGTCAGATACATCTTAACATCATAGGTTGATTTGACCAATCGAATCGAATCCCCAATATTTAAAATTAGATATATCATAAATAAATACTCTTACTATAAAGGTTAATGATTATTAATTCCTACGTTATTTCTTATAATATGTCTCCATATATTTGGATAATAAAATTATTACTAAAATTTATTAAACTATTTAAATTCCTTGGATCGAAATAATTCCAAAAAAAATTCACACCTACTAAATTTCTTAAACCACTTTTTCAAAACTCAAACAAATAAAATCAAAATTATTTCACAAACGTCATGATCCACTCTCTCAAAAACCAAACAAACAGGGCGATTGAACTTATAAATATCCTAGCTACAGATATTAACTTGCCCTGTGATATAAATATATAGAAGCTGACTTAATTAGTAAACTTGATCATAATCTACACCTAAATCAATGAAAAATCAACAGACTCAACAATACTTATATATAAAAACACACATGAGTCTGTCTAGCTAAATAAGTAATGAAGAAGATCCTTTGCCCCAAACGTGAGGGAACTCTATGCAATTGCAGACTACATAATATATATATATATATATATATATATATATATATATATATATATATATATATATATATATATATAGCACGAGATAGATTTTAAGCCTTCAACTTTTCTCAGGCCTATCTATTTGCTTACTAATAACATGATCAAGACATGGAAAGAAGAAGAAGATAAGAATGAGAAACCAAACAAACAACATTAATATATAGTTCATCAATCAACTTCACTTCTTACACTAGATCTAGCTACGCAATAACTACTCTTCTCTCATATGTGTTCAAGCTCCAAAATCAGGAGATGATACCATGGCCATATCTAACTACAGCACAATGGATACAAATTTACGAAAAAAATGATAAAACTCTGTCTCTGTGTATGCCAATAAAATTTCCCGGCTTAGTGTCACATATCCACAAATACTGTAAAACCAAAAAAAACCTTGTAAAATTAGAGATTCTTCATGTTCTTGTATATCCAGGAGTGTGTGGAAATAAGACATTCCAAACAATATATAGATCTTTATAACCCCTTTAACCCTTCATCGGATTTATCTTGCTCGATGATTCCTTGTGTTGATAAGATATCTTAGGTGTTAGTTCCTGTCAAAGTTCAGTGAAAAAAATCAGAAAAGTGATGAACAAAACTACTTATTTCAACTTTTATGGAAGATTATAAAAAAGAGAAGGTGAATTTACCTCTGAATAACGAACACGATCATGACGTAAGTTAGAAGTTTTCACAATAGTCTCCCATTTAGCATCAGTGGTTAAACCATTTGTACCTTCCTTCTTAGAGTGAAGATGGCTTCTACTTCTTGAATGAGAAAAAGGATTCCCCAGTGAAATCGAAGGCAGTGTTTTCCATAGCCAAGATTCTGAAGGTGATCTTGGTAATGGTGGAGCTAAAGGTGATTTTCGTATTTCTTGGTTACGCTCGTCTTTTATCAAAAATTTTACATCAGAAGATTCATGATCACTCGGTTTAATATCCTCGATAGCAACAGAAGGTAAAATCTTATCAGCTTTGAATATAGCTTTGGTTGGAGATGTCTTTGAAATGGGAACATCTGTGTTATTTTGAGAATCTATGTAGAGTATTTTCTCTACAGCATCTCCAGGTGGACCTGATCCACGTTCGTTTATCTGATTCTTTGATACATCTTGCAATGCCTTAAACAGTTTTCGAGATGAAGCAATCTTACTATCATTGTATTGCTCGACTTCTTTAGGTACACCAAGAAATCCTGCTCCTTCGCGAAATGGAGACTTTGGAGATTCATTTCTGTAGGGAGATATGTTGCCACTTCTGGTGCACCGTAAGGAAGATACTCCTGATTTATACGGGTCATTGGTTAGCTTATTCTCCATTTTTTGAATATCCCGAGTTAGCAATCCAGAATTAAATTTGATCTTGTGAGGTACATGACAAGCATTCTGCATAGATTATTCAAAATAACTCAACTGTTCTGCAAATAAATATAATCTACTAATTACCCAAGTTACACATTGAAAAATGTATCAAAGAAGAAAAGCTAGAAAAAAATTCATTTTTTGTCCATAGGATTGGATACTAGGCATTTTTTCCCCGTTATTTTAGAAACAACTGCAGTTTTGGTCCTTTCCCCCTTTCAATTCGACTTGGGACCAAAATTGCATAACATACAGTCATATGCTACCAAAAGAGCAAAATTGTGACTATTCTATGGAACAAAATGCAAATATTTGATGGAAAGGGTGAAAGGACGAACTGTGCAAGAAAAATATCAAATTATTGGGACTAAAGGTGCTATTTTTGAAAGTGCGGGTTTCTCGTAAAAATTACCTTGTCAAGAGGTCCACTGTGCGCATTTCTTGTCAATCTCCTGATTTCAGTCGAAGGCGTAGGAGTAGGAGGTCGAGTTAGTAATTTCATTCCCGGTAATGGTTTCAAAAGACGCAGAGAGTTCTTCACACAAAAACGAGGGATGATCCCCCAAGCTTTCCCTGACTTTTTTACACGAACATTAGACTCCTCATCTTCATCTTCACTTTCCACATTATCTACATACTTACTATAATAAGGCAATGCAGCTGAACTATATTGCTTAAGTAAAGGCTTTTTTTCCAAGGAAACCACCTTCTTTAACTCCTTTAGTTGCTCATTTACTATTGTCGGTTTCTTAACAACATGCTTAGGAGTTTCCAAAGCAACAGCCTTGGCTGCTGGTAAGAACCTATTCATCATAAAATCTCGAGTTTGTGTGTCGATAGTGAATGTTCCGGAAGGTTTCACACCTGAATTATAGCCACTAAGACCACTCACACTGTAGTTCAAGGACCGTGTTTCGGTTGGTGAAAGCGTGTCAAGTGCATCCGAGTATGAATCTTCCTCAGTTTCTGAACTAGATTCGTCCTCTTTACATTTTAGACTCTCGTTTAATTTCTCCAAAAGACTAGCATGATCACTGAAGGAAAATGCTTCTATTTGAGGCTTGAACAAATTTCGATCATTTGATCTTTCACCAGAATTGAATCTCGAGGCAAATCCCATTTTCGTAATTTCACCAGAATTGTACCTTGAGGTAAATCCCGCCCTCGTAATTTCACCAGAATTGTATAATCTACCGGGTGGCAGTCTCGGAGTATTTGAAAGCTCGACAGGAGTTCGGGCTGGACTTTGGGATTCACTTTTGGGCTTACCAGGGATTTGTTCCCAGTTAAATGGAACTGTTGCTGGTTTTGTTGGCTCGTATTCCCAATCGGATTTGTTCACTGGAAGAGATTGTAGTTTGGACGGGGGCTTTTCGGTCATTTTACGTTTTATGAGCTCGGAAGTGTTTGAAGGGGATTGAATTCTTCTTACGGATAGAAGTGGTGCATTGAAATTTAATTGCCTTTTCTCCATTTGGTCACTTAACTATCACTGTCCCTGTGACTAAAAGAACACAAGAAACTAAGAAAAAGGGACTTAGATTAGTAAAGTTCACATGTGAAATGAAAATCGACTAAAAACAGAACAGAATATCACAGACAAACACGTCACGGAATCACAAAACAAATGAATGAAAGAAGTAATATTTTTCTACTTAATCAGCGAACAAAAAGAAAATCAAGAATGACAAGTGAAAGAAACCTAAGGGCCGAATCAAACCTTGAATTTCTACAGCAATGAAAACCAAGTAACTACTTTTCTCATCTATCAGTGAGCCATTGCTTTTGGGCGGCTCCTTTTCTTTATTACTTTTCTTCGTAAGAGACCTTTTTATTTGAAGATTTACTAGTTATTACACATATATGCAACCAAGAATTAAGAAAATCTAAGCATAATAGGGAAAAAAATCTACCTTCTTGATTTCTCAAATACCATAAAAAATTACCCAAGAGCAGGAATTCATTGTTACTTTCCTTGGAATAAAAAAGAAAAAACCAAAAGCAAGTCAAATCAAAGAAATTTCTTCTTAAAGGAAATGTGATTTATTGCCATAATACAATTTCCAAATACAGGTTGTCAACAGTTTCTTTCTTTCCCCACATAGAAAGAAATCAAGAAACCCTTGTGTCGAGAATGAGTAACAATTACATTACAAAATCTAAAAAGCAAGAAAAAAAGGACACAGCCTCATCACACACCAAGAACTCAAAACAGAGGAGGTGTTCATAAATAGTCCCCCTTAAGAATCAAAGAAAACACAAAATAATCAAAACTCAGATGAGATAATTATTTTTGCTTACCTGAGAAAAATGTTATTAAGTTCTTGGATTTGGGTTTTCTTCCGCAATTGAAGGAAAGAGAAAGAAAGAGAGAGAGAGAGAGAAGTGAAAAAGAGGATATGAGAGAGGCGTGGTTGCTTGTGCTTTTGAAGTTATTTTGAGTATTTATTTAGTAGGAAGAATTAAGAGTGAGTGGCGCTAGTTACTAACAAAACTAATTGAATTGACCCAAGGCATGTGGATTTTGGATTGTGGTGGGGGCTAAAATACAATAAAGTTAAGGGGTGGGTCATACTGCATTTGATTGATTTTTCAATATTTTTTAGCTCTCTGGTTTGCCTAGACAAGAAGGGGACAAGCGTCACGGACATACCGTTGAAGTAGAATGACAGTTAAATCCAACTGCCTTTATTTCGCGCCCATTTAATTTCTTGTACAAATTCATGAGGGGAGGGGACCCTTGATTCATTGTAACGTTTTCCCCCTTCTCACTGCGAAATTTTTTCCTCCCACCATAGCACGAACAAATAGGGCCTGGCTATGAGGATAATTAACTCTTTGCCCCATTTTTGAGTCCATAAGCCCAGAACCAAACAGGGTCCACATGATAGTCGGATCCAACTAGCCAGTCAGTCAAACACGAACCTGTTCCTTTCAGTTCAGGATCGAACTTGAACCATTTTTTGGAGCAAAACTATACATTGTTTGGACTAAAAGATTAAAATTCTGACAGGTCAAATATATTTTGTCTCAAATAGATTATATTCTACAAGGTTTTAATTGTTCACTCTGTCATATGCATTATTCTCATCCAAATAAGTATATTAACTACTTTTTATTTAATTTAATGTTGTTAGTGGTCATAAATATTAAACTATATCATACAATTACTTTGCTGCACTATAGAAAATAATTACGACCTATACCAATGCATTAAATTAAGCTTCACCTATACTATTGAACTAGATATATACTAAAAAAAATTGCTATGTGGGAAAGTTTTGCAGAGATATGAGACAGAAAGGAAGACTTGTTATTTGGATCATGAAGAAATTAGTAAAAAATAATCTCTCCGTTTCAAAGTTTTTGCTTCTTTTAGGTTTGGCACGGAGTTTTAGACAATTTGTTAAAAAAATAAACTTTTGTTATTTTTTTAGAGATAGACATTCCAAAAAGAAAATAAGAGCAAAAACAATGAAACGGACATAGTAATACTAATACTAATGGAAAAGCAAGCGTGCGGTCAATTTGGTGCATGTAGCTAGTCATGGCCTTAAAGTCACCAATAAATTGTCGCCATACCAAATCCTCAATTTGTCGGCCCGAATGTTAATTAAGTCAATATATTGCCTCCATCCTCTTCTATATGTGTTAAACTTTTTATATCTTCTATGTATTAAACAAACTGCTTAATTAATTAATTATCTAGTGAACTATAGGTTAGAATATTATTTCTAGCACTGTATGTTCCGGATTTCGAAATCATTTTGGAAACAATGAAAGAAAAAATGTGAATAAATTACTAAATTAAAAAAAAAAAAAAAAACTGTACTTCATTTTTTGTTTTTATACTAAAACTTCACAAAAATAATGTTTTCGAAAGCAATGACGAATTTTTTTATTTATACAAGAACAAACATATCTTGCACTTTTACCTACTGATATGTAAATATATGAGGAAAAAACAATTTTTTATATCAAAATTTATCCAAATTACATATATGATACCAAGTTTTCTGGAAAGACACATTTAATACCATGATTTAGGTTATTTTGACACATTTCATTTGGTCGTCAAATTTTTAACATAATTCATCACGTGTGCAGCATATGTCCGTTAAGTGGAACGGATTTTGTACGTGGAAGGGGTAATATTTCATTTTTCATACAAGACTTTTACCTATTTTACACTTTTAGTACCAAATCTTCCAAAAAAATCACATTTAATACCAAAATTAAAGGTAGTTTGACACATTTGTTACAAGGCCAAAGTTACGATTCTATCTTAATGAATGAAATTGGAAAAAACTGAAACTTTGTTTGCGTATCATAAATTGAAATTTGTACCGTTAAAAAGCTCTTGCCAAGAACTTTGCAGCCATATAAAGAACACGAAATTTGGCCTCGTAACGAAGGAGTTATATATGACAAAATTAAGATTAGGTTCAAATACTTCATGTTCGAGCACACCACGTGCAAAAAGCATGCAATTTTGGTGACTTAACGGCCACGTGGTTGTTTAGGCAAATGTGTCAAACGTCTATCAATTTTGGTATAAAATGTGTCATTTTCGAAAGTTTGGTATCAAAAGTGTAAAGTAGATATGGTATCAAAAATAAATTTTTACCCCCTGCACATGCAGAATCCGTGCCACTTAATGGACATGTGTCGCACACGTGATAAATTCTGTTAAATATTTGACGGGCAAATGAAATGTATCAAGAGAGCCTAAATCATTGTATCATAAATGTACGTGTAATTTGGTATTAAAAGTGATTTTCCTTGTAAATGTATATAATCTAATAATGAGTAAATGGCCAATTCCATCAAATGTTTAAGTTTGATTCGATGATTTTCTTAAATCAAGTGTGAAGAAGTTCTGAAAAGTTAAGTATAATTCGATCTTGAATAATTAGGTGCACAAAATCAAGTTCAAACCAATTTCACACATCAAATTTTAAATCTCCATTAACTGATCAGATTGATTTTCAATAGGGATAAATGTACGTATGATACTACCATGTGTTATGAAAAACCTACATAAAACTATTATGTAATTCTTTTTGCACTAAAATTCTTTGTATTTTCAAAAATTCTGCATAAAATATTCAATCTCCATTATTCACTAACACCGTTAATTTTTAAATAATTTTGTTTATGTAAAGTCTCCTTGTACTTTTAAATATATATATCTAAGAGTAGTTTAGAAAATTCAATTAAAAAGTTAACAGTGTTAGTAAGTAACGAAGATTGAGTATTTTATGCAGGATTTTTTAAAAGTACAAAGAATTGAAGTATATATAGTGCAAAAAAAGAAAATTTAGAGGGTAATTTGATGCAAGATATTTCCTTTTTGAATACTACTAATAATCTGTTGGAAGAATAAAGAAAAGGAGAAAAATGAAAAATATAATTTCTTATTATTATTATTATTATTATTATTATATGTTTGTTAGGTATTGAGTATCATAAAGTATACCACACAGCCGCGTAGATGACTTTGGTTGTCTGCCATTGTTGACAACAATTCAACCAATTCATTCTAAATAGTATTTTCTTTGTTTGATTAAATTAGAGTATATAATTAATAACGTGAAGCTAGAGAGTAAAGACAATTATCTCATCTTAATCAGCCCAAAATTTACGGACCGCATCTTTCGCTGACATTTGACATATATAGATGGAATAAATAGGGGATTCTCAATTTCATCATGTCTTATTAATTTGCGACATGAAATACTACTTACTAGCATTTGCCCCGTGCTATGCACGGTTTATACACAATAATTTAAAATTATATTTTAATTGAAATAAATTTAACAGTAATTAGTTAATAATTATGACTTTTATTATTTATATATAGAAACCAAGGCGATTAATTTACCACACTCAATTCATAACAACAAAAGGCGCAAAATGCTACATATTTTGTAATTCTAAAGTACAGTAGTAATTCTTTAAAAAAAAAATATAATAAGATAAGGCTTTGATCAGTTCTCAAGACCAAAAATAAAAAAATATAGAACTGCGGAAAAAAAAACTAAAACTTTAATTGAACTTTTCTATAAAAAAATTAATCATATAAAAGTATTAGCTATTGCAATAGATTATATCACTTAGGAAATTTCGAGACATATTGGACATATTATATGAGAACGTCTTCATACGGATATACGAATTTGAGTTCACCACTTTGTGAAGGGTTCACTTCAGAGACAATAAAATATTTGTTTTACAAACCTCTACGTATTTCAAATTACAAAATCTGATAACATTTCATAAAATATATAAATTTGATTTATTTGATCATGATTATAAAAATTAAATGATAGTGATACATGTTCAAATTAATTAAAAATAACAAACTCTAAGTTTTGAGTTTTCCTACTTCAGTCTCAAAGATTATTATCTAATTAAAAAGTTAATAAATGCGTTAAAGTTACAATGACAAAATAATTAAACTAATTCAAAGCTTTTGTAATAACATAAAATTGAAAATTATGACTTCAGAATTGTATTTCTAATCATAAAAAAATATTAGACAGCAAAGAAGCACCAAATATTAATAATACTAAACCAAATTAAGAATTTTGATGAATCAAACATTAAATATTTGAGTTAAATATGAATGAAACCTAACAACTAAGCAAAAAAAAAAGGAAAATGTTCCTAAATAAAAATCTTAAAATCATATAGGTATATTAAAGTCATTGTTTTATCACTCGTCCATTTATCCTATTGCAAAATTCTTTTTTGCCTTATTTTTTAATGCTATCTAGCTTCGAGGCCATTTGCGTGGTTGCATATATATATTCAGGTAAACTCTATTGATCGAGCATGCTATATATATATATATATATATATAATATTTCAAGAATTTGTATTTGTTTAATTCAGACGCAAGTCACATTAAATATTTGAAAATGAAAAAGGTATTGATGCATATATGCTCCAGAAAGGTCATATGACGAAGCGTTTTCAATTTTGTTTTATCTTTGTAATAATAAATAAATAAAGAAAAGGGATATCATGATATAAAAAATAGGGAATTATATATTTAAAGTAGTAATTATTGGGCACCCATGTCATGTGGATTTGATGTACATATGACATCACTAGACACTAGCTAGTAGTCTGCTGCCTGTACAATTGATTGAATTTGCCCAAAAGCTAAATGGGCCACTTTTTTTGGTATTAGCTAGCAACTCTTTGTAAACTTGATCATACATACATACATACATACCATTAATTGTGACATTTCTGGTTTAAATCGTAATTAATTATTGTTCAGGATCACAACCGCATTTCCGTTCATAATTCGATTAGAGAGTTTTAGTATTTACAAATTCAACATAAGCATTTACTTATATACGTACCCTACTAATTAATTTCATATATATGAGGATCGTACCGAAAGCAATTTGTGACAACTTTGGGCTTATAAATAAATTGGGGTATTGGGCTAGTGGGAACTGAACAGATGACTTTTGTCTCTTAATTAAGAATAATCTTATACTCATCATCGATCTTCAATATAAAGTTGTAAACATGCATCATGGTAGGAGAATTTGATAAAAGGTGGGGAGTATTTACAGTACTTTTCTTTTTCTTGGGTTTGAGGAGAATTTTGGATTCACCGTACGTTTAAGTTTGATTATTTAAATCTAATCTTGGTGATCAAGTAGTTATCAGAAGTCCAGAACTGTGTTGCGAGCAAAATTACAGTCATGTGATATATATTAATTTGTAGCCACAACTTATGCTATGCTATGAATTCAATAAATGGAAGTTGCAGATTCTGTCTGCAATGCATGTACGTATTTAATTAATTTGGCGGGTGGGTGGGTGGGAGTTAGTTACTGCTGGAACTAGATGATCAAATACTCAGTGGGCGATTCTATATCGAATCTTCTACATGGTTCTAGCCCATATTAGTACAATCATCTTTGGGCTATTCATGATTTGTTTGGCAGCAATTTATTGGGCTCTGTTTATATGAAGCCCAATCTTGCTCTTAACTGTTTAATTGCTCGGCCCTTGAATCTGGCACTGGAGTTGGATTTCTGTTTTTCAGGGGAAAATGCAAGATACTTTCCTATGTTATGTTAAATCTGTAAGAAATTATTCTGTCAAAATTTTATTGCGTGTTTTCAAAAATCCTGCAAAAAACACTCGATTTGTATAAAATAGGTCGTTTTGGATCGACGTATTTCTAGAAATAATTTTTAAAACACTTCAAGTTGGTCCCTACAACTTCACGTGATATATTTCTGAAATGATTTCTTAAAAAATATCGATTCAAAACGACCTATTTTTTACAAATTGGATGTTTCTTGCAGGGTTTTTAAAAAAATAAGAAAGTTTGACGCAATAAAAAATTCACAGGGTAATTTTTTACAGGTTTAACATAATAAAGGGGAGTATTTTGCATTTACCCCTTTTTTCATAACGAGAAAGATGAAGTGCTGAAAGAAGTGGATTTAAATAATCACCTTTCTTAAAACCCAATCAAATGAATCAATATATCATATTCCAACTGCAACGTTCATTGTTTTATACGTGCAACTCCAAGAGTCATATTTTTAGATGGTGTAATGTACATGAACAAATTCTTTTGTTTAGTTAATAATTTTTTACATATTGTTTCCAACCCAATATTGATATAATCAATTTATCTAATCTGTCATAATAATGACAAATAAACATCACCTTATTATATTAGAAGTACGAATCCACTTTGTTAGATCACATGTTGAGTTGGTCACATTTAACAATAATTTTTTTTCCGTTTTTCTCCAAATCACTTGAAGATTCTACCATCATGAATTAAAAACGTAACATATTATTTATTTCATTGTCTGAAAATTGTAGAAGATAGAATATGGTGGAAAAATATAAACGAGATTTTAGTGGAACGTAGATATTTTATTTTTATTTTGGTTTAAATACATAATATATAAACAAAATAGAGTAATATATATCCGGGTCGTTTGATAGGACCTAATAAGGGGTATTAGATCATATTATATGTGTTAATATTGGTTAATACAATGTTTTGTGGCATTGTTCTAATACCGGGTCAAATATATTAAATCATTATGTCCCGGTATTGAGACTAGATTATAATCCACCCAAGCATGAGTGGATTAGTTAATCCGGGTGAATATGGATTCAGTGAAATTTCACTTATATAACCTCAAATTTACATATTACCTATTTTAATATATAATAATTTTTTCTTAAATCTCTGAAAATGAGAACACATATTACATAAATAAATCCAGGGGCGGAGGTATATGGGGTGCGGGTGGGGGCGCTCGCACCCCCAGCAAAAAAAAAATTAGTAGCACCTATCCATTATTATTATTTTAGTTGTACATCATGTATTTTTAATAGTACCTCTAAATTTTTAATAATTCCTAAAGCAAAGAATTCATGTAAATCAAGACTCTTTGTCTAGTTTAATTTAATATGTATCCAGATCATAGGGAATAGAGTCCCACTAATAGAGTTATCTAGTATAAGTAGAATTTAATAAGGAAAATTTATTTTACACTTAATACAGTTCTCTTTGAATGAGGAAAAGTAATTATGTTTGAGTTTTGAAATTCAATTTAAGATACCAAAATAAACTTTTAGTTACTAATATTTCCATTTAAATGTATATTCAACTTTCTTCTTAAGTATTACTCCCTCCGTCCCATTTTAATTGTCGTTTTAGAGAATTTTTTTTGTCCCAAATTATCTGTCACTTTAGAGTTTCAATGCACTTTTAATTACATACTTTCCCATTTTGCCCTTTGCTTTTTCTCTCTCTTACTTTATTACTCCAAGAGAGATAGAAAGAGAAAGATAGAGAGAATAAAAGAAAAAGGAAGAGAGAGAATGTAAGGGTATTTTAGGAATATCATTTGTTTTTTTCCTAAAATTGAGGCAATAAAGTAGGTGCCTTAATATGTGTGAAAACACCTAAAACGACAATTAAAATGGGACGGAGGGAGTAATATATTTCTTTTTATGTCTAGTGTTTGTTTTTTGCATATTATTTGTGGTATAGGAGTACCTACATAGTGGGAAATACATATCGGCCTTCTTTGTTTGACATGTGTAAAAAGTGGACTTTAACATGTGGTATATATTTAAACATAAGAGATCCTCTTTTTACACATGTCATGCAAAGAAGGTCGATATGCATTACCCACTATGTAGGTACTCCTAAACCATTATTTGTTATATATTTCGCAATAGATTTTTTACTATCTTATTTGATTATAAACATTATTAATATCAAGTATCATAAGAGTTATCGGCACATTAAAAAATAAATTTTGATAATTACAAATTTTCAAATAATTTAATTATATACTTTTTATTTCAATTTCGCCCCCCGCGGCTAAAATTTCTGGTTCCGCCCCTGAATAAATCACAAACTAAAATCTATATCAATTTACAATTAACATTGAGGCATCCGAAGTAAAACATTGAATAAACCTTGATCAACTCATATTCTTATACTTATTATACACCCTACCATACGGCCCCATCGGATACATATTTGTAATGAATTGGATCAGTTTAAATCTATATTCGCTCCATATAATTCGAATTATCGATCTTCTTAATTGAATCATGTCTATCAAATTACTAATCCAACAATTATCATAATAAATTGAAACCAAATTCAGGTAACTGATATCAGCCCATTGTCAGCGCTAACTAATATCATAAAAAAAGAAAAAAAATCTTATTTATGTAATACGCAATCAAGTAGGCCGTCCGGTCAACTGGTCCATAAAAAGGAATTCTGCCGGGGACAAAACCGTCTTATCATCAAAGCGCACGGCAGCATAACCGGACAATTCATCGGCCCTTTGAATAATCGTAAGCCCAAACCATTAATAAAAATGACTAATCCAATCAATCGACAAAATCTCGACGTAAAAATGATGCCGAAATCGCGTGGTGGTCGACCTCACGCGCGCCCCCCGGCGATAAACCCTTTGTTTTTCCCCACACGATATGTATCCACTCAGCAGTCAGCACGCGCCTTTCGCCATCCGGCGCCCCCCTCGCCGCACTCACATTTATTTCACCGATTCCTTTTCCCAACTCTTCATCGCCTTTCATTTTTTCTTTCTATCCCCATTTTTAAAATATTTATCGTCTTTGTCAATGGGTGATTTAACGGAATCGTCGACTCCTCAGACGACAGCATCACGACAAGTTCCGTTCCGTGAGGATTGCTGGACGGAAGAGGCTACGGCGACTCTTGTTGACGCCTGGGGACGCCGTTACTTGGAATTGAACCGTGGTAATCTCCGTCAGAAAGATTGGCAGGAGGTGGCAGACGCCGTTAACTCACGCCACGGTCATACGAAGAAGACTCACCGCACGGATGTTCAGTGCAAGAATCGGATCGATACTCTCAAGAAAAAGTATAAGATTGAGAAAGCTAAGATCTCCGAGTCTAACGGAACCCTAACATCGTCCTGGCCGTTCTTCTCCCGTTTGGAATTTCTGATAGGATCTAATTTCAATAAACACACGCCATCCCCTACGCCTACCCCTACGCCTATGCCCATGCCGCTGTTGTCTCTGCCTTCGCCGCCGATGGCTGTGCCGTTAGCGTACCGGAAACCGATGCCTTCGGCGGTGGCTACGCCGGTGATTTTGCCGCAGAAGCGTCCGATGCCGTCTCAGGCCGTTGATGAGTCTAACTTCAGGAGGAATTATTCGGCAATGGCTGCTGCTGCGGCGGCGGCAGAAGAGGAAGACGATGGAGAAACGGAGGGTGAGGAAGTAGAAGAGGAGGAGGAGGAGGAGGAGAAAGGGGAAGGGGGAAAGGGGATGAAGAGATTGGCAGAGGCGATAGAGAAGTTTGGGGAGATATATGAGAAGGTGGAAAGTATGAAGCAGAGGCAGATGGTGGAGTTGGAGAAGCAGAGGATGCAGTTTGCTAAAGATCTGGAGGTTCAGAGGATGCAATTATTTATGGATACGCAGCTACAGCTAGAGAAGATCAAGCAACCCAAGCGATCTGGATCTTCTGATGGTATATGGTCTTTTACAATTACTAATATTATGATTTTGTCTAGTCTTGTTTATCATGATAATAGAATACATCTTCGAAACTTATTGCATTTTGTCCAATTTATATTTTTAATGTAAATCATAAATTTTTTGAAGAGTGCACGAGCATGTTTACTCTCTAATTACATATTTTTTCCACCTGCATTTGTGAAATATTGCATAATGGAGGGGACTAGGTGAAGTTGCCCACTTTTTCATAAATAGTCATTGTTTTATTTACATTAACCTTCTGGGGGCACACTTCCGCCTACATAGCAAGTTACTTTGAGTCCTAACATATCAAACATTTTCAAAGTTGACTGTAGACTATTGGAGTGTCAATGGCATATGCATAAAGCATTGTCGAATACATGAGCGTCACTATTTCTTTGGGTTAATAACAAAGTATCTTTTTCTCTGCGCCCCAAAGGACAGAACATTATATATTGAACATCAAGCTGATTATTTACTATTGGATTGTTGGACTCATGTCTAAAGACTCTAGACTTCCATTTGGAGATGATCTAGGATAACCATTAGTTTGGAGACGTTTTATTGATTGTAAGAGTTGGTTCCATTCTTTCTCTGAAATATCTTGATTTTAGTTTGCCAGTGTGTAATTTCTCCTGAGATGGTTTTTGGTTTCATCCAAGTGTAATCTATTTCTAGTGTAATGCTAGAACTGGGGGATATTTAAGGGCTAATCTGTCGGGGTTCTTTCTGGTTATATTTCATGAGCCAAAATTGTCAGGCTTGTTAATCATTCTCAAATTAAACACCAATTTGATTTCCTTCTGGGTCTACCTTTTGAAAAAATGATCTTGATATCTAGTTTTTAGCTTCCATAATTTTGTGAGAATAGTAGGAGACGCTGGGATAACACCTTAAACAGTTATTTTTACATAATAATGGCTTTTGTACAACTAGTTGGTTGGAGTGCAAAATGAAAAACGCAAATGAATTTTTATATTTTTTTGAAATTTTTGTAGGAAGATCACAACGGATGCTAAGAAAACAAACAAAAAATATTTCTTTTTATGTTTAAGTATAATTCGAAAACCTATAAAAGAATAAAGAAATTGCAGTTCCTAGAAATTTGAGTTTTAATGTTCTGTTTAATCTTTGTTTTCAGCTACTTCTTGACACAATTTGTTTTTATTTATTGCATTTGCCACCCCACCCCCCCAGTCATTTTACAGTCATTTTTAGTGGACCTAATATTACATGAGAGATTCTTCTTACCTATGCATGCTCATGAACATAGTAACCATATTTAGTCCTGCATATTTTGTTTTCAAATTTTCTATCTTACTAGTGATTTACTGTCAATGTTGCAGATATTTATAGCTAGACGGTCAGGAACAGAACATGATGGCATCCTTCGTAGGTGCAGGGCACACAAATCGTTTGCCCTTTGGACTCATTTTACCTGTTAATAGTTGAGGAAGATTTATTACCTAGAAGAATTAGAATGAACAAATTTATCAGCAGAAAAGAGATCCACATGTCATGGTGAATTAGGCTTTTTTTTTTTTTTTTTTAAATTTATCTTTTTATTTGTGTATTGAATATTTTGATTTCTGCTATGACGAACTGATTCTCATGTTTGGCCTAGTTAGAACAGAATTATTAATGCTTTTTTTGAAAGGAAAGACATTGGTTTAGTGGTCCAATTGCTTTTTTAAACATTTCACATCTCCTTTTCAGATAATCTATATGAGGTGTACTTATGTAGAGTAGCTTTTAAACCAAGGAAGGAACAATATTTTTTGATATGGATTGGTGTGGGCCGGGTCTCGCTTGTTTCAATTTCTTTCGCAAAATTACTTGGAGTGGTATCAATGAACCTTTTTAAGATGATTTTGAGATATAATATTATACTGTATATATTAATTAGGCTCAATGTAAATTTGAGAGGTTTGAAGTTTTGAGGATATGGTGGACATGTGTTTGAGTTGATTTTGAGGTTGAATTAGATATATTTTCAGTGGAACAAGCTCTGGGCAAAAACCAAGAGTCCGTTTTGAGTGTTGTTTATGCTCGTTTCTAGGTTTTTTCTTTTAAGAATAGGTTGCTTTTGTTACACATTTGTTATTATGCACTATTTCGGAAACCTGATTACATTATTGTACGTCTTTCCGGTCTCAAGCCTTATTTACCCCAATTTTAACATTTCAATGTTACAAATTATTCTATTGAAGAAAAGGAAAATGTTATCTGTTTTGTTGGTTCCTTGGTCGGTTTATGTAAAAATTAATTTTATTGCATTCCTAAATTGTTTTTATATATAAACAATATGGTTACAAGCGACCGACACTAGAGGAAATTCTAGCACGATACTATTTTCTCCGCACACATTCAATCATGTAATTGAAGTGTATTTAAATATACTGTTATTTTTATTGAACGGTAAATAATAATCATTACATCAATATTTTTATTGATAATAAAACTAGTAAGAAACTAGAAAAATACGTACCCATTTGTGGAATTCAAACCCAAGATCTCATAATTACTCAATCACAAGGTATATATGTATAATAATTTAATTTTGGTCAAGTAAACTTTAGACTAAAATTTCAAGATATTACAGCTGAAATACTGAAACTGTAAAGAGATTAGCACAACATATATATAGTTACTTAAATTCACATTTGTAAAATACATGTAGAAAGCTGATCCTATTACAAATAGTAATAATGTAACATATATTTCAATTCGTCCATCATTATTTAGAGCTCTACTACTAATGTACGTACGATTGTATGTCTACGTACACTGAAATCTCAAGCCGTCTGCAACATGAAATCCCCAGAATCCTTTCTCGTTCCATGCAGTATACTAAACCTGATCCTGCTAAAGAATTTCAAGAAAACATGAACTTATATTCTCAAACAAATGACAGACAATTAGTTATGCTTTGGACATAATAAAGATACTTTTCATCACACAATATATATGTAGTAGCTAGGAAAACCAAAATCATCATGTTGCACTGGAAACTGCAAAACTAATTAACATACATTCCCTTATGACTTAATTATCTTCCTCCTCTTCTCTACCTCAAGTGCTCCAATAAATAATAAGTCTATACGCACCAAACATACAAATGGAAACGATGAATCAACATGCATATGAACAAGTACAAATAGATTAAGCCTCTTTTCCTTTCGGATATTTCCGGATCATGGAAACCCCATTCATTTTGTGCCTAGGTGACCGAGGCGGTTATACTAGAATGAATCTAATTTTATGTTACTTTGATGTCACAGATCACTGACAACTATTACAACTTAATTTGAAGTGATCTTATTTAAATTTTTGTCAATATGCATATACATGACATTAATATGCCTGAATTTCCAAATTCAAATATTAATACATCACAATAGCATTTTATCGATCTCACTATCATAAAGTTTCCATTTCATAAGAGCATGATTGTATTGTATATCATTGTATTAATATAAGTATGATTACATTTTATATAATAAACATGTTTGACAACTTCCAAATATATTTCTACTTTTCAAACTTGTTGCAAATTACATTTTCTAAACTCCCATATAAGTACCAAAACCATTTCAATTATATCAATTTCTTTTGGCAATTGATCAGCTAGGTTTGAGCTCATGCAAATAAAGAAGATAATGAACTTAAAGTAATTGCTTCTAATCAAAGTGACTGGTTATCGAAAAATTCTTGTCCAAACCTGCTTTAGTCAAACCTATCCAATCATATGACAAGTGCATTGCACTTGCTTTATGATTGACCACTCTCCTAGCAGTTACATCAAATTATAAAACGAGTGTATTGCATTTGCCATATATGTAGTTACTTTGAGTTCAACCGAATTCGGTTTGAGTAAGAATTTTCCCTGGTTCTCACCCTCCAAGTTTACTACCAACACTTCATTTTACATATTTATCGGAAATATATTTTGGAGTGTGAGAATAGAAAGTTAATACAGAAATGTTATTTGCTATTTTACAAAGGGGACATAACAATGAATCCGTTTATGGATTATACACAAAGGGATAGAGTTTAGCGTTTATATATATTGCCGTTCATGCATGTTCTTCCCTACTTAAGTGTTTAAAAGAAAAATAATGGTGAAAAGCATATATCTATGTAAATAGATTACTTTTGTTAAATCTTAAAATCAGACCAAAGCATTAAGACAAAATATATTGATGATCGTTAGTAAAATGAAGGAAAATGCTTGTTCAAGTCTGGCTTGGCCAAACTATTCCAATCACCAAGCAAGTATATTACATTTGTTTTGTGATTGGTTACTCTCGTGGGAGTTAAATCCAATTAAAAATCAAGTGTATTGCCTTTGCCTTGTAGCTACTTTGGGTTCGGCCAAACCCGGTGTGAGTAAGAATTTTCCCAAAATGAAAATGGATTGTGTTATGCTTTCTTGTCATTAAAGTTATTAATTACATGACACTTCTAGACCTTATACCACCATTAAAAAACAGAAGTTTTTTCACTATTTTATTTGTCATTATCATTATTATGACGAGATACTTGTACCAAATACATGTTATGAATCACACTATTAATATATTATCACTTAATATTTTTTAGAATTATATTATCACTTAACATATATACTATCTCTACTAGCTAATACACCAAATTTTGTAGTTATTTAATTGTAGCTCATATTAATATGACTCAATTAACACTTGTTGAACTCGATTATTTTGTCAATCAAATCAAAACAAAACAATTAGAAAATAAAATCAAGTTGAAAAGTGTATTCTCCTTTCAACTGGTTAATTTAATCCTAACCTCTCATGCTATGGTTTTGGATTAATACATAGCTTAAAGAACATATATAATGTGTTAGCTATTTTAAACCTCAATTTCAAATAGGACGACTGAACAAGCAGCTGAAGGAAACAAACATAATCATGGTGCTAAATATACTGACAACATTGCGCGCTGAAAAGCTATATATATGTAGAAAGAAATTTAAATAAATAGAGAAACAAACAGCATGCAAGTAGCCAAATAGTGAAAACATTTATTGTACCCCAACTAGACAAGGATGAATTAAGCATGAATATATATCATGTATTAAATTTGGAGTTGAAGAATTTAATTAGTAAGTTCCACATACATTATAATTGAATTAGCTTCAGCTAGTGAAAAATCACAAGGAAAAGATGTTAAGTTGCAAGTTCATTCATGGGGTTCACAAAATCTCCCCGAATCCCAAAAGAACAAAAAAAAAAAAAGAAAAGGATCCGAAATTGAATATAGAAACTAAATTTATGATTTAAAAAAAAACTAAAACAACAGTGTTTTTCTTGCATGATTTGAGAGAGAAATAAATAAAAGAGTTATATCATTACCCACTTATAATAACTAAACCCATTCAAAATGTCCCCAAATTTAAAGTTCCACTCTGTACTCCATCTGGTTCACTGAAAGTGCCTAGATATATAATTAGGGTTTTTTTGGATGATAATTTCTTGATCTAGGGTTTCTTGTTTATGTGTAGTGTATCATTCTTGAAAATATACTATTCTACTTCTGATTCTTGTGGTCCTGTCCAGGTTAATTCTGCTTCCATTAATAAAACTTATGAAATTCATTTTATTTTTTATTTTTTGTGTTCCACATCGATCAGTTGTCACTTTCCTAGTATCCTGAATTTGATGTTACTTGCAGAAGCTATACACGAAATCATATACACATAATTAATTATGTGCATTAAAAAACCCTTTGTGTTTTTTTTTTTTTTTTGAAGAAAACGAAATAAAAATAAAATCTTGAATAGATAAGAGTTTGTAATTAATTACCAATTTGTTTTGTGCTCCTATGAATTGATCAAGTGTTCATCATTGGGCTTGTTTGGATGGCTAATTTTCTTCTTCTTTTTCTTCTTCTTATACAAAATCCCTCTGGCCTTAGCTTGACAGTCCTTGACTTCACGCAAGTAGACCCGAATAACGCCGTTCCCAAAGGGATTGGTCTCCGGTGAGCCTCCATGCTCTTCGTACGCTGCCCTAAGACGTCCAATCAAGGCGTCTAGGCTCCCCCAGGCTTGCCTGAGAGGGCAGGTACAAGGGGCAGGAGGGTCAGGCTGCCCGAAGAAGACACAACCATGCATATGGACCTTAGTTTTTCCGAACTGGTCGAGGTATCTCATGAATTCGAGGACGTGGTTGCAGTTGCACTGAGAGAGTGAAACTGGGGGCCTTTGATTCTTTAAGTATTGGCCGAAGGTGTTCCAGTCCCTTCTTTTCTGGGACTCGTAACGGCTGAGTGGCGGCGGATGATTGTTGCTGGAGGAGCCACCTGATGCTGATGCTGATGCTGATGATGAGTTAATTATAATATTGTTATTGTTGGACATGATTGCTGCTGTTGCACTTGTTGTTGTTGAAGAAGAATTCATGGTTGTTTTTGGCAATTGGAAAAAAAAGAAACAAAGAAACAAACAAAGAAAGAAAGAGAATATTAATAATTGTTGAAAATGGGAAAGAGAGAGAGAGAGAAAAAAAAAAGATTAAAATCACATCATCTTATTAAGAGTCTATTGAGGGGACATAATATGGGCCCTGTGAGGGGCTGCTATTGTTTCCTCCTTACCTTTTTCTTCATTTTTTTTTTCTCTTCTCTTCCTCTCTCATGCATTTAATTTCCAAGTTCTTTTTTCAAATTTGTAATATATACTTCTTCACCTCAATATTTTTGCTCCCTTGTAATTTGACTCAAAGTTTCAGATAAAAAATTTGACATGTAGAACTTTTAGTTTTTTTTAAACTATTCCCATAAAAATAATCCAGTTATTTTAAAGTTAGTAGTAAAGTCAATTTATTATTTTTTGGCACAAACATATATTTATTTTACTAATATTCTTTACGTCCCAAAAAGAAAATAGGAGTATTTTTTAGATAGAAGGTGTATAATAATGTTATTTATTTAATAAAATCAAACTGCCAAATATTCGATTCAAAATGTCCAATTCCTAATTTTTTTAGAGTAAACATGCAATAATCTATTTTAAAATTCAGTCAAAATGCGCAAGCCTAATTTTGGGAGTAAATATGCGCAATTACTAATTTTTAAAATTCAGCCAGAACCCTCAAATCCTAATTTTACTTCTAAATTTCAATAACATTCCCAAATTCCATAGCACATGTCCCGTACTTAGTTTAATTTTGCAATTGGGTCGTAATTGGTACCAAAATTGCTTCAGATTTGTAAATTAAGAGGTAAACTTATCGGTCCAAATACATTTAAGGTAAATTTGCCAGCTTGCTTTAGTTGTGGAATCATTTTTCCCGAATTCTCTAAATTAGTTAATAGCAACATGCGTTTTTCGTTTAAATTTTGATAGAAGTACCAAATTAAATTGCAAGCATACAACAATTTCTAATTATATTAATTAGTATAATCTGTATTTTTTCTTGAAAAAGGTAATGACACTGCACTACGACTTAGATTTTGATGTATGTGTACTTTTCAAGAATATGGTGCAATGACCTTTCTTCTGCATTTTGGTTCAAATTAATATGGAGTATTACATATTTTTTTATACTTAACAGTAATATATAATATACTATAGTAAACGGATTCCTCAAGGATATTAATCAGCGGGAGTGGTTTATGTTTAATTTTTTCAATATTTTATACTCAATAAGTTTGAGTTAAATGAGATTAATTAATTTATGATCTAGTCTTTTTGCATGAACATTGATTGTTCAGAAATATTACTCCCTCCGTTTTATTTAAAATATCACATTTGCAAAAAAATTATTTTTCAAATTTATTGTCATATTTGATTTTCAATGCATTTTTTTTTTCAATTTTATAATTGCTTACTTATAAGCTTGCATGTTTATTAATAACATTAATTAAAACTATTATTAAAATGATATTTTGATATTATATTTTATAAAAATGAATAATTATAGAGTTTTTAAATCTGTGTAAAAAGATTAAATGCAATAATTAAGATAAAACGGAGAGAATAGTATATATACAAGTCAACCTATCTACAGTTAAGCACTCAAATCAAATATGATATGATGTTGAAAGTTGAAACCTTTTAAATTTTTAGCATTTAAATAATATATTTAATAATATTGTGGCAAATTATTCAAGCCACTATCATTAATTAAGCATATAATTAATTATAATATAATAATGCCACTAATGTGACTAATTTA
Organism: Penstemon eatonii; assembly: GCA_038501285.1. Taxonomy (NCBI): domain Eukaryota; kingdom Viridiplantae; phylum Streptophyta; class Magnoliopsida; order Lamiales; family Plantaginaceae; genus Penstemon; species Penstemon eatonii. The sequence goes on along the minus strand of JBCEGF010000586.1, from coordinate 613,253 downwards.
ATAGGCTGATGTCTCTGTCTATTACTAGCCAGTATCCATTCAATTTTTTTTACAGAATCGAGCAAAACCTGAAAGAAATCAGTTGTACTCTCAGCAATCCTGTTTGAAAATTTTAAGCTAAAAACAGTTGTACATTTAATTTGAATTCATGTACATGCATGAGATGATGACAAATGTGTATGATGAATTGATGATGGGAAACATTCCCATCATGAATTTCGGGTACGTGTGGGACTGTGGAATTTCCTTTGGGTAAAAATCAACAAGGATTAATTTCTACCTCGTCGGTGCTTAATGTTTTTTTAATAATTTCGTCGATATTTATTTATTACTACTAAATATATTATAAATTAAATAATCAAGGGGAGTATTTATTTACATAAATGCTGTACTATACTACTAATATTTAGTTCTGGTTGGTGTGGGGACTTTGTTTGTGGGTTTCTTTTTTATAGACAGAATAAACTAGTTTATAATTAATAGTATTGAACCTAAGGTAGCTATCAAATTATTTACTTAACTAAATAATTCTAGCTTATGTCGCTTAGAATATTCAGCTTTGTATATTAGATTTATTCACTTGAATTGGGTAAAACATTAAATAGTTTGATCATAACTTGTCTCAAAATCTAATTTATGAGTTGAGGATTGCTCAAGACCTTATAAAGTGAATTGAAATATAATTTTGTCTCAACACCCCCGCCCCCCTTCAGGGGCGGAGGTATAGGGGGTGCGGGTGTGGGCACGCCCACCCCCCAGCAAAAAAAAATAAAAATTAGTAGCACATATCTATTAGGATATTTTTTCATTTTTTCTACATGGGACATAATTTTCTATAATTAGGATAATTTTGTAGAAAATGCTCTCTAACAAAAATATAGCCTAAATATGAATCGGATTCAAGAGAAAGGTTGGAAAAATTAGACGACCCAAAAAGATGACCAATCAATAATGAAGAGGATCTTAGTAATGTAAGCCAGAACTCTCTTGGGTTAGTCTATTACGAGATAGGGCAAAAATCTATCTCCTATAAGATAGTTCATCTTGACCCTTAAAATTTATCAAGATTAGATCTTGGCCACATAATTTTGTCCAATGCAAAAATATTCAATTGGACCCTTTTAATTGTTGGACATTTCCAAAAGTAATAATTTCCTTTTATACCCCTTTATAAATATGTTAATAAAAATTAAAAAACCCTTCATTTCTTCCTTCTCCTCTCTCTCAATCCTTTCTCTCTCAATCTTCCTTCTCCTTCTTCCAAACTCTATGGCCACACAACCTTCCCACCACATCATCTAGTAAGGTCTAAGATCTGCCACAATTAATCCGGCCTAAACCCCCATCACCACACCGACGCCAGCCACCACGCGAAGGCCATTTTTGGGCGTGGGGTTGCCGGAAATGGCCTTCGCGTGGCCGATTCCGGCCACGCAGCCCCCACTTCTATACCTTCCGTGGCCCTATATTTTGTTGCCGGATGAAGGCTGGGGTGAGGGATGTGTTTTAGGGTTTAAGTTGGCGGCGCGGCGGCGGGACGGCGGGACGGCGGCTAGGGTTTGTAGAGGAAGAAGAATTTGGGATTTGGGCTTGAGTAGTTGGGCCTTGGGGTGGTTTTGAAATTTTACATTATTATAATTTATACCCTCAAATTCAATGTTGAAATATTTTGGGTGTAATTGAATTATTGGAGCAAATTTCAATGTTTAATTTTTAATTAAATATATCAAGCAGAATATATATTTCTCTAATAATATTAAAAATTTAATATTGAAAATTTTCATTTACTTTTATATTTTAATTCAATATTCATAAAATATTTATTATATTAAAAATAATATTTGACTATTATAAGTTTTCATTTACTATGGGAGTGTATATTTATGAAATTATTAATAATTTACAAAGTATATTTTTGTTTTCTAACGAAAGATTAATCTTTTTGTCATTTTTCTTACTAAAAGAAGAATTGAACATAATCAATAAGACGTAAGTTTATAAATATTTATTGGAGCACAATATAAAGATGAAATTTAAAATCATTAAATTATAAGTCAACATTAATGTTCTTAAGGTATATATATATATATATATATATTATTTAATAGACTGTATATTCACAGTACGGATCAAATAGTACAAATGGTATAAGTATTCACAAGGGTGATGTCTCTAGTAATATTCAAACTTGAGTCTTGCATATATCTATAATTTAAAGAAATTGATAATTCGGTCGTTATTTCGATCAAAATTATCTATTAAATGGCTATATAACACTAAGTATTACGTAATTTGAAAATATATCGATAATTTAAAAAAATTGACGATTCGGTAATTATTTCGATCAAATTGACTATTAGATGCTTATGCAACACTAATTCCTTCATAATTGAAATATATCGATAACTTTAAAAAATTGATAATTCGGTCATTATTTGATCAAATTATCAATTAGATGGTTATGTTATAATAAGTCCTCGGTAATTTTATAAAAATTGATGATTCGGTCATTATTTTGATCAAATTATTTATTAAATGGTTACATAACACTAACTTTTCCATAATTTATTAATAATTAAGCATTTATTCTCAATACCTATTCCAATTAACTCCTAGTTTCTTAAATAATTCAATTTACGGTTTAATATCTTAAATATTTTTATATTTGAACCTTAGGTTCATTAAATTAATTAAATATTAATAATTTTGATAATATTAACAATTTATGTTAATGTAATTAAAACTTGTAATTTTACATTTTAAAATTTGTTTAAATGATGGAGTGAAATTTTTTATTCTTTAATTTTTATTTGGTATTAGAAATTAAAATAAGAAAAAAGATCTCTTTGTTTTTGAAAAATCATGACAGTATTTATTTTTAATACTACAAAATTAAGAGAAGGTATTTCCTAAGTAAATAATTAATTGATGGGAAAGAGATAATTAGGGATTTAAAAGGGGTTATTAAATAATTGATTAGTAGTCAAAGTAATAAGAACATCTTTAAAAGGGTAAAAATGTCTTTTAATAATTACTTTGTATTGCTCATTAATTTTGAGGGCCAAGTGGCACAAAGTGAGAGGGTATCTCATTTACCCAATGCCCAAAAAAATCTCACAATAGAGTGCCCCAACTCTCTTGAAAAAATTGGACATTTTCTACGTGTTATAGATACAACTATTACTTTTTTATTCGCTGATGGTTTAATCACTTTTAAATTGCGTCGACCATATTAAATGAAATCTCCCCTAATAAAAATTTGAACCAATTTAGGATTTCTTTTTCATTTGACCAATCACTTATTAGTCCAATCATTAAAACATATTCTCTCTCTTTCTCTCTATATGTATACTTAACCATATAACCAAAAATATTGATACATGTACTTTGCCTCAAGTATGTGCAACAATTTTACTTTCCCGTCTAACTACTCTAGATTAATCTCAACATTTACCAATATTTCTAAATATCAATTTTAGCACGTATGCTACTAATTAATCTAAACAAGAATATCCTTTTATGGATTACATCGAGCTTTATTTGACTGCTGGTGTACCGTATATCACATCAATTTAGGGTGTGTTCGGTTTGCATAATAAATCAAGATTCAAAATCTAATTATGATTGTATCACATGTTTGGTTTGACTGATTATTTTTCGGATCGGTCCGAAATAGTGGGTCACCTTCCCATATTTTGAAAAGTTACTCCCTTATTTGATCAGATAACAATTGCACCACTCTCCCTGATATTCAACTATCTGCTCAAAATTGAATTGCAATTTTAGTCCGTTAGACTTATAACCGAACACCCCCTTAGTGGATTATACATTCCTGTATTCATAAGAGCATTCATAGATTGAGTAATAATAAGCTATCCATGTTATTTATAAGTTAAGACAAGCCCTTGATATGAACGGGTAAAACCTGCTAGTAATATTGTATTTTAAAGAGAATATGATATTAATTATTACCCTCCAAATTTAATTTTATGTAAATTGATATAATATAATTATGTAAATGAGAATACGAAAAGTTGACTCTTATATGCGCTCTTTTAATTAGTGACAAATCAAAATTTTACTTTTCTCACAAAAATAATTGTGTAGAGTACTAGCTGTAGTGACAATATGTAAATTTATATGTATACATGATATTTATATGATTGCTAATGAATTATAATATTAAATAAATATTTACATTAGTAACGGCGATAACGCCAAGTTATTCTCCCAGAAGTTAATTATCCTCAATAATTACAAGAGAGTAGAGCATAAAAGTGATATAGAATTAGCATTTATTGATGAGAAAGATCTAGCAATAAGATACTCGTGTCTCCTTATCACTTTAATTTCCTTTTCATATATATATATATATAAATATATATATATTTTCTCATCCCCCACCCACACTATTGTCAATTGCCCTTTTCTCTAAGATGTTCTACTCCATAACTTTATTAGTAATTTATAGTAGTATGTCTTTATTTATTTTGTTTTTGCTGTCAAATAGAAACAATGAAAGCAAACTATTTCAGAGAATGAACATCATTAATTATAATCAACAAGATCGAATATTACAATTATCTGGGGAAGGAGATCGAATCCATTAATGGAAGAAAAAAAAATGAGACTCAAAACATTTGACACTGTATGAGATACTGATTCCAAGGGGAAGCAATATGAAAAATATTCCTCTTAGGATCCTCCTTGTCGGATCAAGATTTTCAAATTAATTTTTTACTTATCAGTTTCTTTTTCCCTTAATTATTACTTAGGATGGTTTGTTTGACGGGAATGATATCTGATTCTGGGTATTTTATTTCTAGTGATATAATTTCCAGAAATATGATTATATTATCATGTTTGGGTATCACTTCGAATTGTTCCAAAAAAAATTAATCGAAATCATTTTCAAATGTGTAGTAGTGACAATGATTGGATTACATATTTAAAAGGTTCACAAAAACAACCCCACCCATATAATTTATATAAATCATTTACATCAACATTTATTATATAGTATTATTTATGATATATATAAATTGTATTAAATATATATCATAATAATCTAAGAATATAATGTAACTATTAGGAGTGCTATAAATTATCTTTAGTGTATTTCTTATTCATGTATTTAATAAAAGTGTGAAATAAATTACTGACAAATGACTAAGAACAAACTTTTATCAAGTTTTTTTGTTTATATTAATATTCATGGTATACATAAGATTGTACAAAATTTGTAATCATTTTTTTTACTCTAATTTATAATCATCGACATATAAGTTGGTAAGAATAAATATTATAACAAAGTGTGATATTGAAAATGTGTATGTTTCTTTTATCGATTTAATAATAGCAACAATATGTGTTTGATTTTACATTTGTATTGATATAATTAGTCATAAACTTTATCAAACCGCAAATCCACTCGACCAACCCGCCCGCACCCGCACCCGCCTCACCCGAATTGATTTTACATTAGTATTGATAGATATAATTAGTCATAAAAATAGGGATGTGGTTTAAAATTTTGGCAACCCGCATATATTGGGTCGGGTTGATTTTTTCGTATACACCCGCCCAAACCCGACCGCGTTCACCCCTAGTAACTATATCACAAAAAAAAAAAAAAAAAAAAGACAGTGTGCTAATAGTTATGGCAGTTGGAAAAGAAAAGAACGCAAGAAACAAGAAAACAATAAAATATTTCGTAGGAAAAAGAAAAAAACTATCATAAATTCATAATTAAGAAATAGTATATGGGTTATAATGTCTCTTTATTTTTAGTATTAAATTCATTAACAAAAGAATCATAATACCTTAGAAAAGTTGGATTTCACATTCCCATATTTTGATGGCAAGATTTCTAGATTTTAGGAATATATGTCCTTTCCTAAAATTCAAAAAATCTTATCAACTAATTTATTTTATTTCAATGAATCATACTGCTAAATAAGATGTCATTCCCGAATAAACATTCGGGTCCTTAGGATAGACTAGTGAAACTAATTAATTACAGTATTTTAACTTCAATATTGATAAAACTAATTAATTCAACCCCACTATAGATTTAGCATTTGAAATTCCTTCTTTTCTTTCACAACAATTCTTTCTAAAATAAATTTGGATTAGAGATTATTTGTATTTTATTCCACAATATAGCTAGCAGTTTGATTTCTTTAAACAAGTACTTGAAATATAATCGGATGCAACTTTATTGAGATCTTTGTGGGCCTAATATCCTTAAACCCTGATGATGTAACCAATCACAACATGTGGTTATGGGGCCAAGTGTTTTTCCCAGTTAAATTATACGAGAATCATCCTTTTTTAATTTTGTTTTCCCTTTTCTATGTGGATTTCTCTTTCTTGATTAGTGTAATTTTTATAATCAGTTTATTTTTTGTAGCTAAAAATAGCCTAAGATGGGGAAAACTGGATCTCAAAATCTTGCCAGTTTATTAAGTGTGTAAGTAGATGGGTTTTGACCCGATCTCGCGAAATCAAAACCCTTTCAAATTAGTTTTCGTCAAATCCATAAAATCATAAAAAACCTATTCAGAAACTCACACTCAAACTCTTCAAACTTATAAAACATTGATTTGACACCTAGCTACCACCTACTTTTTCTCTTTAATCTCAACATCCAAACATAATCCAATTGGCCGGGGTTTCAACTTATTCAAACCACAAAACTCAACAGCCAAAACACATCCAAATGAGATCTCCGATCTTTCAACGAGACCATCCAAATCCTTTTTTAAATCGATACCTGCGAAATCGAGCCAAAATCCATCAAAATAAAAGTCTAGGTTTCAGGTTTTCTTTTAGATGATGTTTTTAAGCTAGCAACATAGGTACGTGGTTGTGCAGTCTCTTTCATTCATTTCAACATTGTTACCTTTTAGTCCTAAAGTTAACCCATTTGCTCCATAGGCCCCCTTCTTATTTTGGGCCATTAGTTTTATTTTATGTCTACCTTCTTCAATTCAAAAATATGGCCAACCAAATTATTTTGATTTTAAAGGCAAACCTCCGTACGGTCTCTTTTTCTTTATTGGCATTTTGTTTTCTTGAATTATTACCTGTTGATGTCTTGTTATTATTATTCTTCTGCATCAGACAAAGTGTCACATCCTTTATCCATGTTTTCCCTAAATGTCCAGTACATCTAATTAATTAAAAATCATGTATCTGTCTAATTATTTTTGGACTGGTAGAGCATTCAAGGAATCGTTAAATTTGTTTAGGTGTGCAAAAATTGATCGATTTGATCATTATTTCTATATAAATATTTAAAAAGAAAAAAGAAATTGTATTAATGGTTATAAATTAACCGGAGAAGACGCACTTTATTACTTATTAGAAAAATGCTTTTATTTCTTGAATCTATATGAGAGTAAGAGTAGTCATTGGTTCCACGTGATTGGCCCCCTAGGCTCTTCTCCAATTGTCTCTAAGTGCACCACTCCAGTTCAAGGCCCCACTCAATTCATTGTGAATCGCATTCAATATAAATAAAAATGATTGATTGAATAAATAAATAAATATGAATTATAGGCCATTGGCTGAAATTTAACTAAAATAAACGAGGAAGCGAAATGATGAATTTCCGATTCTACCAGGCTTAATCCTCGATCAAAAGGGTTAACATTAACAGAATGTAAAAGAATTTGTTGTCCACTCAGTGAAAAAAGTAATGAAATCCAAAATCCAAACTCATCTGTACTTTTCTGAATTAATCTTGGTTTGGCCCAAGACAAAGCTGTAAGGCCCATTAAATGGTTCAGTGTTGGACAACCGGCTCGTGCGTTTATTTGGGCCGGGTCCCTTGGGTCTAGTATTGATTGGTTTGATTTTCTTATTAAAAATAAGATTTGGATTTAAGCGATAAGAAAGCAAAAAATTTAAGTGAGAAACAAATCAAGAACGGAAACATTGCTACGAGTTGAGGTGTCTCTGTTTGTATTGTATGTATATCTTGTATTTTTCTTTTTGCTTACTGAGTTTTAAATGATACTAATGTTATTTAATTTGCTATATACAATATTAAATTATGCTCCGATGAATTTTATGGAGTTTGATCTGATATTAGTTTGTTTGATAAATTTATACAGTTTTGGGACTGCTCCTCCACCCTTTTAGTTAGGGAAAAGCTATTAGACAGTACTGCAGTCCCGGTTAGCTAGTTTGATTATTATATCTAGAGAAAGGACATGACTTTATTTAATTATTTTAATTCATTAAGTAAAGCAAGTTGAGGGTTGTAATTTGTCACCACATGAGCAAACAAGTTATTCAAACTTTTTTATTCTCTCGGGCGAAATTTGTTTGGCACCCAAATTCTAGCCCAGTGCCTTCTTCTTGTTCCGGTTAATGACAACGTTGCCCCTTTAGTTATAGTTAGCTACGCAATTTTTTATGTAAAACCAAATTTTTTAAGTGGGTCATATTTACAGTCATATTTCAAAGTTGCACAAATTTAACGTTATGTCGTCATATTATTGTTTAAGATATATGCATCAAAAGAAAAGGCGTACGTGCAGCCAAAAGGAATAGCCATAACAAGCATCTTTAAATTTCTTTTTTTGAATTACCATAACAAGCATCTATTCACTTCTTTTTGGATCTCTTTATTCATATATACTTTATTTTAGCCCTCCATATATATCGTGTTTGTTCAATGTTCAATATGACCTTATGTGAAAAGGTTTTGGTTCGAAAAAACCAATTTAAAAAAATGATTTGAGAGGTTTTTGTAAAATTTTTGAAATTTCATTTGACTAGGTTTTGGATGTTGGATTATGTAGTTTTGAAAAAGCTAAAATCTTACTTTGATAGGTTCTGGATGTTGGGATTTTCGGAAAAAAGTAGGTGGTATGTGTCAAATCAAAAGTTCATAGATTTCAAGAGTTTTGGTGCAGATTCCTGAATATGTTTGTACTGATGAGTTTCAGGAGTTTAGTCAAACTCATGTGGAAGAGTTATGGCAACTCATGAATTTTGTCAAACTCTGTTTGGAAGAATTATGACTCAGTTTCGCGAGATCTGCTCTACCAGGCCATAACCCAAGGAGGAAGGGGATATCGGATTTCCATCTCCAACCGGGCGCTTGGACCCGCTTTATCTTTTTTTTATTTATTTTTCTATTTTTTTCCTTTTCTAATTATTTTATTTAAAATGTGATTTTTTTAAAATTAACTAAAAATGAAAAAGTTTATTTTTGAATTTTTTGTAAGATTTAACAACATTGTACTTTAAATTAAAAACCTTAGGATAAGCCCTCGGGATGGAGATGGCCTAAGATTTTTTTCTCATTAAAATGAAATTTTTTCAAAAATACTATTTTACAGTAATGATTTGACACCACTAACTCTCAAACATTATTTTTAAGGGCAAAAATATAAATAATCATAAAAATACTTTTAAATAAAAAAAATTGATTTTATAAACTTTTGAAAGCACTACCCAATACCGTGTAGGATTTTAATCTATTTTATTTATTTGTTAGAGGATCTCTTCCCAAAAAATACGGAAACGTAGCCATTAGAGTGAGGAGAAAGAAAAAAAAGGCCAAGCCGGCTAAAAATAATACTTATAGTCTGTTGACTTAGAAATATGTGTCGACTCCCATAATTTTATATTTACTCCTTAAAAGTGGTAATAGGGACTGCTACTACGTCTTTTATTTCTATTAATGAATAAGCTAAAGTGACCATAGAAATTACTCTTATTATTATTATTATTATTATTATTACTACTCTTTCCGTCACAATTTGTTTGTTTGTTTTATTTTCATACATAGCAGAAGAAGGCAATAAAAAAATTGTTTCTTTGTGACAAGAAATTTAATGACAATATTAATTTTGAGGAATGCAATAATGATGAGAAATCATTATTTTTTTTATCAATTATAAGTTATAATAATTTAAGTTGACACTATGTGACATTTATCAACATATAGTTAGAGAAAAGAGTGCCACAAAATTTTTATGACAGTTTGGCTATGCTTAGTTTTATATCATTGTTTCAATAATTGCACATCTTGATCTTCTAAGGTTTCCAATCATTGATATTCATAAATCACTAAATTTCTAAATTTATGTTTATGTTTCTCAAAAAATTAAGGTACTAAAGTAGACAATTGACGTCAATTCCTTTGTCACCTTTATTTAACAAATTGGTTCCAATTGGATTTCTGTTAAGAACTTTTTTCCAACAAAAGAAAAAAAAAAATTGTTAGCTTTTACTAATATAACCACACGATAATGATTTTCATGTTAACCAAATCAAATCAACGAAACATTTCAGATTTATACCTTTAATCTTTATATTATGTTTATTCTCTCACTTTTTATAACTTTTGTTAAACTTGATCAGATTTTAAACTCAACAATATAACTACGTGGTGCACAAAAAAGTTCAGTTTCGACTTTTTCAAGTTTTTTTTAGTCCAATCCCACATCGTTTGCTGCTGGCTGTTCTCAATCTCAATTCACTTTACATTGAATTTTAAGTCAACTCTAAAGTCGTCTTCCATTTTATTTTGCACTTTTGCACTTTCCCTTTTCTATTTAATAATCCAAGTAGAATTTTACCAAGTCCGTTCGTTCAATTATTGAATGTTTTCAATCAAATTCAAATTAGTTATAAATGAAGAACTATACATTCTTGCACTTTTTGCTTTTAAGAAGCACATATTCTTCATCAAGGATAAAACAGCAATAATACTCCGGCCTATATATATATATATATATTATATTTTGCTTAATCAATCCTATATAATTATTCTCTTTCTCTAGCTAGCTGAGCTCTCTCCAAATATGGGTGAGGTCCAAGATAACAACAACTCATCAGGGATCAAGTTATTTGGTGCCACAATTATTTCAGTGAAAGAAAAAAATGATCATGATCACGATCAAGAAGAACCAAATCCAACGGTGGAAAAAAGGCCAGACAAGATCATCCCATGTCCGAGGTGCAAAAGCATGGAGACCAAGTTTTGTTACTTCAACAACTACAATGTTAACCAGCCTAGACACTTTTGCAAGGGCTGTCATAGGTACTGGACCGCAGGTGGGGCCCTCCGCAACGTCCCCATCGGTGCCGGTCGCCGGAAAAACAAGCCACCGTGTGGAGAGGTGTCGGATGGTTCCGGGATAGATTTCGATGCGGTGGTGGAGCACGGTGGCTTCGGGCAACTTTTTCCGGTGAAGAGGAGAAGATGCGTTTCCAATAGTCAAAATGATCCTCTACTTTGTCTTGTAGCTAGTTTCAAGGGGAAAAAATAATTAATTAAGTAGGTGCTTGTACATCATGTCCAAGTTGATAATTAATTTAATATTTTGATATATTATATATATATTAGTACGTAGTAGCATATTATATTTATGTGATAATATATATGTATATATGCTGTTCATACTGGAATCAAAAGCGTAGATTAATTAGGGAGACAATTTTAATATGTATGCTGTGCAGTACAAATACAATTAATATGCAAGGTTTATATATAGAGAAAAATTATGAACCTATATAAAACACCTTATCAAATTCGAGGAGAATAATTATAAGCGAGAAAAATTAAGATAATATATGATCTTCTGATCGATAAAATGTAACAGTTAATTAACATTTCAGTCCCGTCTTACTATATATATATGCTGTGCTTAATTCAGATCGATTGAATGAGATCTGATCCAAGAACACAGATCGATCGAGTTCTAGAACAAGAATCGCATACTCAAAAGGCTATCCGGCCTTCATACATATTTATGCTGCAATCTATCTGAATAGAATATAATATAATATAATTAAGGATGTAATTAAAGTAAGACATCGATCCAAGAAATTTATTTTAAATGGAAATTATTTAAACACTGATGAAAATTCATAAAATTAAAATGAAAGAGATTATTCATTCATCAAAACTATTACAACTATCTCTCACAACCTACAACTTGTATTATTACACACTTCCAATTTAGGATAGGAAATATTATATTAAAACTCTTGCAGATTAACAAAATTAATAACCATCATAAGCAAAAATAGAAACATATATAAAATTCAAATAAAACAACTAGATCTCACTAAACAAAATATTGAGACTTAGCTTGATCAATCAATCAATGTAATTAATTAATTAATCATCGATGACCTCAAGCTCCTTTAAGAGCTCTGCGCACTCTGGCAGGGCAACCTTCTTGGCAAATGCTAGGGGGTTGGCCTTGCGAGTATCGTCATGCATGCCGCTGTTTGCAGTGAGTGAGACTCTCGAGGATGGCTTAGTGGCCCATCCCTCGTCTGGAATCTCATCGCAGTCGGGCCTACTGCTCTTAACCAATGTGATATCACATGTCTCATCCTCATGGTCCCCTTTCACCGCAAACCGGTACACCCCTTTCTCATTTGTTACAGCCTCAGCACTGTATGTCACATTTCCTTCTTCGTCGCCTTTGCACTCCAACAGAACCTTTGCCCCTATATATATATATATATATATATATATATATATACAATTTAATTTAAAATTGTTAATTAGTATTTGTTAATCATACAAATTAACCTATTTTTTATCTTAGTTAAATTACCTGACATAGGCTCGCTGAGTTTATTGATGAAGTCGGCTCTGCAGACTTCGCAGTAGACTTCTCCTTGGACGTAGAACTCAGGGGCCGCCGAGTGGGCAATGTCGGGGAGAGATATTAAGCACAGAGCCCCTGCAAATAGGATTGCTAATTGTGTGAGTCTTGCCATGATCTTTTCTTTTAAATGACGTCTTCTTTCAACTCGATCCAGGGAATATTATTTGAAAATGTGTTGGTTAATTTGTTGAGTTATATAGTGTAATAATATATATATATAGTTCCTGGTAGTTATTAATTTGTTTGGTCTCTAGCTAGTGGTTGAACATTTTTTCAGACTCCATGTTTTGTGCAATACCGAAGACGATGCTGATCACTCCCACATTCAAGTACGCCCACACAATCAAATTACTTTTACTTTTGTTGGGATCCTATGTTTATGTTTACTTGACTTAATTCCCTAGTTCTTAAAACTCAAAAACAAACAAGTTTACGCTTATCAATATATGTACCGACACAAATGTGACAATTAATATATGCAGATCTCAAACTCAACACAACCGATCTGTATAGAATGTTGTTGATGCACTTAATCTTGCAACCTTATAAGTATAAACCACAACTTTAAGACTTTTTTTTTTTTTTTGGTTAATAAGAGTCTAAAACTTTGTTTGATTAGAAAATATTATGTGAATTAAAGTCTTTAATAATTGGTATCATTGCTAAACAAGATAGGACCCACATGCATAAACAAATGAAGACGTCACAGGTTCTTCCGTATATATGTGAAAAAGTGGATTCAGGATTTTTTGTCAGGGGCTAAAACAGTACAAACATAAAAAGAAAATTTCAATCAAACAGTCAAACTTAAAGCATATATTCTTCACAATAAAATATATGACGAAATACAAAAATGGAAAAATGAAATTTGACAAAAATAACCCTCACGATATACTTTAATTACATATGATACCCTGTAGAGTCCCAAAAAACCCAACATATCTACTTATATTTACATTAATATATAATTGACCACGACTATTTCTCATATTTTGAAATTGGTCCATGATAACATCGTTTGAAATACTACTAAATATGTCACTTTCTATAGAGACAATTGTACTATCATTTAACCATTGATCGCCCATTCGATTACGAAGTCAATTATTTACGAACTTTGTAGCCGAAAAAAACTATCTCCACTGATGCAGTTGCAATTGGTAGAATAAGCGACAATGTCACAAGTTTGTAAACCAACGAGAATGCGATATGCCTAGCAAGATCACCAATCGCTTTCAAGCTAGAGAAATTATCACATGATCGAACATCCTTAATTTAATTTTCAAGTTGATTGGGAAAGGCCGAGAGCTCAAGAAAAGAGAAGTCGTTTGGAGTGAACATTTGGGTTTGGATATATATGTTGGGAGTTGGGAGAAGATTTGAGCTTTAATTGAAGCATGGATGGAATTAGGTAATGTTAGGGTGAATTAATATTAAGTTAAATTAATTGGACTAATTTTTAATTTAGGTTGACGAATTGCTGATTGTGCTAACTTTTTGAGTTTTTTTTTTTCTTTCTTTTCAAACTACATCAATACTATACTAAAATAAAATAAAAAATTGAGGGGAGTCTATAAACCCTAGTCCCTCTCTCCATCCGCCCTTGTTAATATATATATATATATATATATATATATAATACTATATAAGGCCATCTTCAATGTGGGGGGCTCGAGGCTCCGGGATTGGCCCTGCCCCTACCCCGAGCCCTGCCTCGTCGTCTCCAATGGCAGGGCTCCGGAATGAAATTAATTTTATTTTTTTTCTTTTGCCCACTCTCACCTATTAATATTATAGTTTTCATTTATTTTTAATATTAATATTAATAATAATAATAATAAGTATTTGCATCTTGTAATTAAATTATTAATTATATTAAAATATTAAAATTAAAGAGAGTAAATAATTAAGTATTAATCTAAATTTTTTGTGTAAGTGTTTAATTTTATTTTTAACTAATTCCATATATTTAAAAAAGTATAGCCACCACCAATATTGTAGTTAAATGATTAAACTTTTAATTACAATAAAAAAATATTAAAATAAAATAGGCTATTTATTTATTAATGATTTATCCATAAATAAATTTAATTACAATTCTAATAAATTATTAATAATTTTGATTTTAAAAAATAATAATTTTTTTATATTAAATAATCAAATTAAAAATTGGTGACTACATATATTTATTAAATACTAGTAAATATACTAAATAAATTTTATGAAATAATTCAATTTTATATATTTAATTAATTTAATAGGAAAATTTAATTTTATTAATTATTTAAGTATATATAGTATTTTTTTCTATTTTAATTAATTAAATGAACAATTTTTTTTTTTAAAAAAAAGAACAAGAGATCCAGTCTGGGGACGCCAAGTGGCATCCCCTGACTTAAAGAGGGGCGCGTGTTGGGCGCGTACCAACACGCGCCCCCTCTTTCTTCTTCAATTTCTGCACGCGGCCAGCGCTTCGCGGAGCCCCGGCTGCGGCCCGTTCCCGCCTCGATGCCGCCCCGCCCCAGGTCCCTCCTCAGTTGGAGACGGCTCCAGCCGCAGAGCCCGACCCCGCCCCCACTCTAAATGACTCAAGATCCTCTATACTATTTTTGTATACCACTAATAATTGATTGTCACATGTCAAGCTCTATCACATGATTATTTTATTCTTACACTTTAAATCTTTGTTCAAACAAATGTAACCATTCAACAAAAAATATTGAAACAAATGATTCAGAAATATTAATTGATTTTTGGGTCAATGTATTATTGTGTAAATTCCATGAGTTTTGTTGTCGTTTTAATTACACCATATTAAACCAAAAGCAATTGAACTCAAAGGCCGCCTCTGAGAGTGAGACATTGTATATAGGCTGCTTTCAACCATTCAAGTGAGTCACCTCCAAACCATATTGAAAAAGACAGAGGAATGGTTGACGCTTTGAGCTACTCTACTATCTACCTAACACTCGTTCTAATGATTTCTTATAATATCAATTTTAATTTAGGTCTTGTTCTATTTGATTAAATTTATGGTATATGGATTAATAAAACATATTCTTTGTAACCACAATTTTTGCATTAGACGTGTCAATTTATTTTATATTGAAATCTTATTATTTTTATAGTAATAAATTTTTTTTCTTAAATCATATTTCATGGATCCGATAAATTGTTAGTTGAAAATTATATACCCAACAATTTTTTAGATAGTGTAATTGTTATGAAGATGGGGAAAAAATTGAGATGGCGTTTGTATAATTAAGATGGAGAAGAATATGGAGATTATAATTATGGGTGATGTATATTACATATGGCAATTGATTATTTGTGGTACATAAAGATGGTACACAAGAATAGTACAGAAGATCCTAAGCCAATATAAATTTATGGTTCAAAAACAAATTCAGGTGGTAATTTAGTAGCATTTTACTAATATTTTGTCATTATCTAATTACAGACTCCTATTATTTAGACTTTGCTATCAAATTAGTAGGAAAAAAAAATAGTATATATAATTTATTTGTTATGATACAATTAGCATTTTACTATTATTATAATTATATAGCTAAAGTCTAACTCACAAAATTGACTTATTGACACAGTTATATTTAGTATTTTATGAAATGGTGATTGATCTAGTGAATAAAACTTATCGATGCATTATTGTGCAACAAAACTGAATTATGGTTGAGAGATGTTCTTTACCTTTTCTTTTCTATTTTTTGAATAGCATTTGAAATGAAGAAAAAAAACACTAACATCTTATGATTTGGTTATTTACTTTTTCTACTTTTTGTTTTACATTTTAAAGGTTGGACTTTCTGAACCTCTCATAACTGAATTTTAGACTTTAATTTATTACTTTGTGGGGCTAACCCCTTCCTACTAGAATAACTATCTGTCTGTTAGAAAATTCTTACTTAAACTGGGTTTGACCAAATCCAAAGTAACTAAAAAGCGAGTGCAATACATTTGTTTTGGGATTGGATGTAACTCTCAGGAGAGTGATCAATCACAAAACAAGTGCAATACACTTGTTTGGTGGTTGGATGAGTTTGGCCAAATCAGGCTTGGACAAGAATTTTTTTTATTCTTAGTAGATTAGTTGAGTCAAACAATAACGATTTTTTTAGAATATATTTATTAATAATAATTATAGTTTTTATAGAATATATTTATTCTTAATAATTAATTATTACATTAAATTTTTTTTTAATAATTACTTAAGTGCAAATAATTACAAACAATAGACAAATATCCAATACTATTCATAAACTAGAATAAAT
Organism: Penstemon eatonii; assembly: GCA_038501285.1. Taxonomy (NCBI): domain Eukaryota; kingdom Viridiplantae; phylum Streptophyta; class Magnoliopsida; order Lamiales; family Plantaginaceae; genus Penstemon; species Penstemon eatonii. Next base: position 596,314 of record JBCEGF010000586.1, on the reverse strand, counting down.
ATCCTCTTTGCAAAATGATTTTTCTTTGTATGAAAAAGAATCACGTATATTTAATTTAAATTATAGTAACAATCAGTTTTCCCTAAATAGGTAGATGACAAATTTGAAATCAAGTGACCAAGTCAGAATCACTGATTGACTAATCTCTTCTTCCAGTGGCAGAGACAGAGAGAGAATGGGCGCAAGTATGGCGTATGGTGCGCTGTGTGGCAGAGGATAACAATAAGTCGAGAACACGGAGAAACAAGTATGGGGCGGGGTTTTTGACGATGCTGCCTGTCCTGTCATACATATATAGTTCAAACGATTATATCCTCTCTTTCTCTCTCTAGAAACTATAAATAGCTTTGAGTACACACAAATGGCGTCATCTCCTCCTTTGTTTTATTGTTGCTCTCCACGAATTCTTGGCCATTGGAACTCGAAATTTACTAATAACAGCAATCCGACGTCTTCTTCTTCTTCTGATTCTAATTCTAATTCTAATTCTTGCTCCCCTTCCCCTTATTCTTCCTACTACCTTAATTCTTCGTATAATCGACAAGGGCATAGCTGCAATTTCATATCTCACTCCGGTAAGCCCTCGTTCCCTCTGTCAGTGTCATTGACGGCTAGAACTAATTTATTTTAATACCCAACAAGAATTCTTGGTCAAGATTTCATAATCTTGGTTTCGGGAACTTTTTTAACTATTGGCGTTTGCCCTTTCTTGTTTTGCAATGAAACATTTATGTTATAAGATATTGAGATATCAAGTAATGATCTTCATCTGTTTTTTAAGGTTAGAAATTTGACTTGTTGCTGTTATCTTATAATTCTTTTTTATAACTATTTTCAGAGTATTTACCAACTTTCCATTATTCACCATGCTTAGCTGTAACTCTATTCTATTACACATTTGTTTCCTTTGAAGAAAATAATATGAAAAGATGAATCTTGATATTCATTGTCAATGATAAATTGTTTGCTACTCGTTGCCCCTTTTCTAAACTTGGGTGCTAAATTACTTTATGTTTGGGGTATTTCTGTGCGGAGTGGTGATTGTTATTGACTAGGTTTTTGTTTGTGTGATTTTCTTCTACCCTTGCTTGTATATTCTGTTTCAAATCTATGACTACTATACTCATTCGCGAATCTTGAATATGTTTCCACACCACAATTAATAGTTTTAACAATGTGTATGATCAATCCTAAGTTTTAAGGTCTATCGTCTCTGAATACTAAACTATTGTTTACAGCCTTTAGGCAAGTTCATCTATTGTATCGCCAACCTACAGGCATAAAATATATCTGAGGGTTTATCATTACCTTACAGGCATAAACAATATCTGGAAGTGTCAAAGTCTCAGAGCTCAAGCCATGAGTACAACTCAAGGAAATTTTGCGTCACCAAGGAGTATTCTTAAAGTGGAGGACAAACCCGAACATCTTCTTGTTCTTGTTCATGGCATCTTGGCAAGGTGTGCATATTTGGTGCATGGAAAATCTTTGCTCTATTGATATAAAATGGGAACTTTTTTGAATGAAAAATAGTATGGTGGAGAATAGAGAATGTCTGAGTAAATAGGAAGTATAAGCACGAGAATACTAATTCTGTGAGATGAAAACATGCCTGTTACCGTGTCTTTTGTTCTTCCACTTCCATTATATAACTCATTTTCTATGGACAACTTGTTCTTTCTTTTCATATTACATAGTGTAACACTCATTAAACTAAATAAACAATCCAGTTTTTAACTTTTATGTGCATGTGTATTACTTAGGAATATGGTTTATGATCCTGGAAGTATATAATTAACTTTTCCATTTCTATGCTTTCAAGTTTTTCTGGTGCAGGGTTTGTGCTTCTTTTTGTTTACCTAAAGGTACTTGGTAACTTGAATACACTCTTCATTTTATTCTATGTGGTCCTTAAGCATATGAATTCATATTACCAGCTGCTGCCCATTTATATGATGTATACAATATAAGGAAAAAAAAAGTTAGGCATGTGTGGTTCATAGATTCCTACTTCGGTTTTTGGAGAAAGCTTGGTCATAGACTCATTTTCATTGTACATAAACAAAATAGCTTAATGTATTATTCAAGTTTGTAGATTTATACTATTATTATTGACTTTAACTGAAGTTTCCAAGTAATGCAGCCCAAGTGATTGGACGTATTTTGAAGCAGAGTTGAAGAGGCGATTAGGAAAAAAGTTCTTGATATATGGTATAATGTTTATTTTTAAGTTTTCCGCATAATTTGTTCACTAGAAAACATCATCTTCAGTGTTATTCTTCTGCTCTTTCTTGATTTGGTGTTACACAAAATGAACTGACATTAACCAGCTTATTCTGGTTTTTTAATTTAAAATTATTGCTTAGGTAATAATGCGATGTAGATTAAGTTTTAAAACCTCCTTATTATGTGCAGCAAGTTCTTGTAATACATACACTAAGACGTTCACTGGGATTGATGGTGCTGGGAAACGGCTGGCAGATGAAGTAAATATATGAATACTCTAAAGATACATAAAAGTGTTTAATATTGTTTTTGCATTGATGTTTGCGATGAACAGGTCATTCAAGTCGCGAAGAAGACAGAGAGCTTAAAAAGGATATCCTTTTTGGCCCATTCTCTTGGTGGATTATTTGCAAGATATGCAATCTCTGTTCTCTACATGCCTTCTGTGTCTTCAAATAAAAGCTTAATTGCTGGGCTTGAAGCAATTAATTTCATTACCTTGGCAACACCTCATCTTGGAGTACGAGGAAATAAACAGGTACTTTTTCATGGAGTTTATGTATCGCTAATTTAATGTATAAAAACGACAATACTGCAATTTTGGTCCCATAGTACTAGAACCTCAAATACTTTTAGTCCCCTGCTTAACAAAATTGCTGTTTTTGGTCTTATCATCCCTTTCTATACAATATGTCTAAAAGTGCAAAATTAAGATAGCCATGTGGGACCAGAAGTGAAAAATTAAGATAGTCACGAGGGACCAAAAGTGCAAAGGATGGAAAAGGGGGCGATAGGACCACAACTGCTGAATATTTGAAGTAATGGGGACCAAAACTGCAGTTTTACAAAGCATGCGGCCAAAAGTGCCGTTGGTCCGATCCCGTGGGACTAAAAGTGCAACTTTATCATTTTACAATTAACATGTAATTTTCTTTGGTAGTTGTTTAGAATCTGACCTCTAGACAGTAAATTATGTTCAATGATTCAGCTTCCTTTCCTCTTTGGTGTACCATTCTTGGAGAAACTTGCTGCCCCAATTGCCCCGTTTTTTACTGGTCGAACAGGCAGTCAGCTCTTCCTTACAGATGGCAAGTCCAATAAACCTCCTCTCTTATTACGAATGACCTCAGATTGTGAAGATGGAAATTTCATGTGAGTATGTTTAGAACCTATTATGATGTTGTTTGAGCAAGTCCATTAAGTTACTACCACATGTTAATTATCTAAATTTTTTTATACTTGACTGCTTTCAGATCTGCACTTGGTGCTTTCAGATGTCGGGTTCTTTATGCCAATGTCTCTTATGACCGTATCCCAATAATTTTTATTCTCCTTTTTCTATTTTGGCACTAAAAGATATCCCAATTGATTTTTGAAAAGGTTATTCTCTGTTGCGTTGATTATTGAAACCCTTAACACAATCCAGATATGGTTGGTTGGCGCACATCCTCCTTACGAAGGGAAGCCGAACTTGTTAAGGTAATTACTACTACTTCTCGAATCTACTCACGTATAATGAAGTAAAATATTGAAAGAATGGTTTAAATATGAAATGATCATATGTAAATAAAGTAGTCGGTCATTACCAGATAAATTGATCCATGAATTTTTTAGGTGATGTTTTCTCTCAGACTTTGTTGCTGGAATTTTTTAGGTGATAAATTGATCCATGAAATGTTGTGGCGTTAATGAAGATATTGGAAAGTAAATTGCTAGTTGACTAAATGGAATATTTTTTATGGACAGACCAGAAAAGAAAGAATCTTTAAAACATTAGTTAGATTTGCAGATTTAATTAACCTTGCAAAATTTGCTTCCTTAAATGTGTTTTGCCCACAGTCTGCTTATGACTTTTAGCATTTCTAGTGTGAGAGAAACCCCGTAAATCTAATAATTCTTCAATTTTAGAGATTTAGTGAATTTAAGTGATTTAATTATCAAGTTTCATTTTTTGTTAATTATCAATTTCCATATCATTTACTTGACACCAAACATAACCTAAATGTTATTTCGGGTGAGTAATAGTGAAGAAGTGGTTCCATGGTCTAGCGGTTAGGACATTGGACTCTGAATCCAGTAACCCGAGTTCAATTCTCGGTGGAACCTTTGTTGTTTATCCTTTTGTACCAACACAATGGTATCACCACAGGATTTTCATATTATTAGTTTATTACTGTCTTTTCCTTTATAAAAAAAAATCTTTGATGACTTTTTTGTCCTCAACCAACAGTTCTAGCTAGGAAATTAAACAATATTTTATTACCCACCAGAAGCAGCTTCTTAGGTAGGAATATTATGATGCAGTTTAGCTTCAATCTGAAATCAAATTTGCCTTTCTTTCCTCTGTTGGCTAACAAGAATTGAGATTGTAAATGAGTGCTTATTTTAATTTCCCTTTCCTTTCTTACTTTCCTCCACTAAATCCTTTTCCAATTAGATTTCTCCGTGTTTATATCATGTTGAGAAATGATACTATTGTTTAGGAAACTGTAACAAGCTCAAATCTTGCTTGTCAATCTGAGTAATGTTCTCATTGTTGTGAGATTATTGGTTTTGAAAATGACACAGCCTCCTAAACGGTCATTGGTTGGCTACAAGCATGTTGTCGATGTGGAGTATTGTCCGCCAGTTTTGTCCAAGGTTCCTAATTTTCCTCCAGAGGCAGCCAAAGCAAAAGAAGCTGCTCAAAATGAACCCAACACACAGACTACTGCTGAATATCATGAGATCATGGAAGGTAATTCACTGTCGACTATGAAAATTTCATTTATTTACAATATATTTTGAATTTTTTACATCTTTTTTTTACAGAGGAAATGATACATGGGCTGCAACGATTAGGGTGGATGAAAGTCGATGTCAGCTTTCACTCGGCGTTATGGCCCTTCTTCGCACATAACAATATTCATGTAAGAGCAATTGCTAATGCTCATATCACAAACTATTTAATTTCTGCTGATTCATATTTTTGATCGGATTCTTGTCTTTGTATAAACCAGGTGAAAAATGAATGGTTTCACAATGCCGGAACCGGAGTGGTTGCTCATGTTGCAGACACCATAAAGCAGCAAGAAATTCAACAAGATTCTTCACCATACATTACTGCTAGTCTGTAAAATTCTGTTTGTAAATTCATAAATAATTCTCATATCACACCATATGTCAAAATGCAGAATCTTCACACATTTTTAAGTAAAAACAAATCATCACAAATATATACATGATTCTTTACTTGAATTATAGAAACAAATTAAAGCGCTTGCACCCTTTTCGACTTAGACTACATTATAGTGCACCCGGTGGCATTGTCGTCACTAAACATGACGCTAGTTCGTTCATCGAGGATGACTGTGGAGGGTGGTTGCTGATAGTAGCCATGCTCGTGGCCATTGTACCCATGTTTGCGGTAGTTGTACGTGGAGTGTTGCTCGTAGTCTGCTGGAGTGCCGTAGTAATGGTAAGTATAGTCATGGTATTCTGGGTTGTAGGGAAATGGCCAAAGCTCCGCGTTTCGGTCGGTCTTTCTTACTGTTTTCAGAACCTTTTTTTGGTCGGCCCACCCTGTGACTGTGACTTTTTGCATGTCCATATCAATTTCAATGTTCTCCACTCCTAAATGCATTCATATGAATGTGTAGATTAACCTCATGTGTTTAGTAATAAAATAGTTACAAATTTGTGATATGGTTCTGAATTCTTTAATTTGCAAATTTGTGTTTGTTCATTTTTCATTTAAATGTAAAATGTATTAGTAAACAAATAAAATAAAGCATGGTTAAAGAAATTAAGGAACAAGGCATTAGCATTAATTAATTACCATCTAATTTGGAAAGAGCTTTCCTAACTTTGCTTTCGCAGCCAGGACAGTCCATGTTCACTCTCATCTCCACAATCTGAAAAAAGCAAAAGCGATATAAATAATTAAGCAGCTTCACATGAATAAAAAGCCCAGTTGATTATTAATAATGGAGTATATATTATCATCACATTCATAATTTTGGGCATGCTAACTAATACGTCCCTACATATATCTGTGTCATTGTATTTTGTTGTGATAATGAATAGTTTCACGGGCTCGAGAAATTGTAGGGCCTCTTTAGTTGAGAGTGCTTAAATTAACTAAATTGTTTACAATAATATCCTTATCCAACCCAATAATGTAGTACTATTATTTGTGGATTCATAAAAGGAAAACATGTTTATGTTTTGTCACCCCTAAAAATATGACGTCATCTGAATGATTAACTTTGATTTCTATTTAATTGTTTTAAAACTGACTGACAATTTCTTCTTTCTTTTATAAATGGTCACTAATGTGGGGTTTTTTCTTCTATCTAAATTCATCCGCTTAAATTTGTGGGGTTGAATATATGGTCACTAATTATGTTTTCTTCTATTTAAATGTTTAGTGATTGAATTTCTTGAAATTTAATTACAGTTCAATAAATATATAGTATTAATTTAGTGACATTGAAGTAGTAGTGATCGGTTTCTTTAAAAAAAAAAAAAAAGATACATGGCCATACTTAATGATCCTTTATCCGCCTCCCTTCCTGGTGATATATAGTTGGATCTAGCTAGCTCCACTCGAAAAGTAAAAGAAAATGTGATGTACATGTACATTTTGATTTTTAATTGTAGTTCTCAGTTCATGTACTCATTTAATCGAAAACAAATACTAATTAGAAGAACAATCATGGCCGGCTACCCGCTACCATATTGTGATATTTTTGTTGTTGATCCATATAAATATATAAAAAGTTAAATTTATCGAAATATACTTGTTATTGAGATTATATTCGATATGTATACTTTTAAGAAAGAATTTTTTCAAAATTAAAAATTGTAAAAACATGATTCAAAAAAGTGAAGTGGATCCTGTCATTTTATTAATTTGGAAATAAAAAAATATGTCAACATTTAATTAGTAAATTTATATTTTTTAAATAAGAATATAAGACTGTGCACAATTTATTATATATTATGGTCTTCGATTTTAGAATTCGTCTAGGGCGATCTTGATTATAGGAAAAACAATTTGGTCATTTTAACAATTGATTAAAAGACAAATACTCTAAAAAAAACAATTATATATATCTACATATCTCAATGAAATTTCAAACATAAAATTTCATTGAGATGATGAAGAAAAAGAAAGAATAATATATATGTATGCGTAAATGTTAGTTATCTTTCTGAAAAGAAAAAAGAAAAATGTTAATTAATTATCTGTTCTTGCATGCAATTAATCATATCGTTGTTGCTTAGAAACTTTTCTACTTTAATTAACGCCGCCAAAACAAATATCTCAGAAAGAAAGAAAGAAACCCATCCTTCTACGTTGAGTAAGCTGGTTCTTAATTGTTCGACAAATTTAAACTGAGAATTAATCTAAAGAAAAATAAATTAATAATATTACTAAAAAAAAGGAAAACAAAAAGATTCATCATTTAATGAATTAATGCTTACAACAATATAAAGAGAGAGGATTAAGAATAGAAAGCTGACCGTCATTTAATTTGGGGTGTCGTATGTACGATCGTGATGATCTTATTATATAGGAGTATATATATATATATATGTTGTTCACAATTTAATTCCTGCAGTTAGTATATATTTGAAATATATAGTAGTTAGTAAATTTGGTCTGAGAAATTTAGATGTTTCTGTATATATATAGAGAGAGCATTCAAATTATAAATACGTACAGTATATATATGCGTGTACTATCTAGCTAGTATTTATTGTATGTATATATATAGAGAGAGATCAGAGGTTAGAATTTCCCAGCAGTAGTACGGCTGTATTTAATTTAATTGGAGAGCAAGTAATAATAGTAAGAAAGGATAAGAACAGCACAATTAATTAATTAGTATATATATATTCAAATGTCCACTGTTCTTTCTATATATAGTTTTATTTTATTATTAGTTAGGACTTAGGAGAGTTTTATTTTAATTTCTTCCATGTTTTCTGATAAGCTTCCTTAATGTAGTAGACAGGAGGACCCAACCATGCATTAATTAATCACTCTGAAATTGCTTTAATTTTCACAAACATATATATACTATATATATACTTTATTTGAATTACTCTAGCTAATCAGCACAAGAAACTATGAAAATATAAATATAAATTTCAAAAAATTAATGTTAATTAAACTAGCTAGCTCAACAATTTAACATGATATACTAGACATCAAACAAAATAATTATAGACATCGCTATGATATGTGCGTGGCCCTTCACTTTTAATAATTGTCATTATTTAATTAATTTGACTAATAATTAATATATTATATTATATGCTTTCTCTATCATAATTGTTAATTTCATGGAATTTGCCCAATATAACGTATAAATATTATAACGCAATATGTCCAAAATTAATTAATGTATAATTTGACTAATGATATCCTTGCGAATTTAATTATAATCTTATAACTATCAAAGAGTTTTAGTAGTACTGTATTATTGATATTTTATATACCATTATGGTGGAATATATATAGAAAAAGACTTGGACAAAAAAAAATTAAGTCAATTTTAATATGTTAACTAAATGGAATAATTATTATGATCTCACGTTAATGACGTGATATAAATGACGCGCTTACTGAAATTTATAGGCTAGAAAATTAGAGCTGGTTAATTGGTGCAATGCAATTTACATGAAGATGACCCCTTCACTCAGATTCTTTTGCGATCATCTACCTGGATACTTCATACTATTTACTGATATTTTTTTGTTTAAATTAAGCTTTCATAATATGCTAAAAAGTATTCTAGTACACACTAGTTAAGAACTTAAAGTTTTAATAATATTTTGAGAAAATCGCACTTTTCCTCTAAACTTTAATTTTTTGCAAAGTCCATCTTGCACTTACATTAATGTTGCATTTCTCCCTCTACTCTTTTCGGAGCACTTTTCCGGCCAAAGAGTTCAAGGGAAAAAGTGCAACAAGGGTGTTAGTTCAGGGGAGAAAGTGAAACTCGACTATAAGTTCAGGGAAAAAGCATAATTTTATGATTGGAAGTGTTATTTTATTTTTTTAATTAATAAGTTCACCTCTTTATTCTTAAAATGATAATTATAGACTAGAAGATCCACGATTTCATATTACCAAACTAATTTATTTTTTTAAATAAATTTTAACAACTTGTAGCCTCATTGAAGGTAATGCAAATTTTGTAAAATGAATTTAAACATTAAAGTATAATAGTGTATACTCGATTTTACACACATCTCTCATTCTGTAATGTCTAAAAAAAAATGGTATCTATTTTATATTTGTTAATTTTGTACTTAGGTTTTTGTTTTTTATGTGTTATATAGCTATATACAATTAAATTTGCCCCCTAAATTTACTTCAAAGGTACACTCCCCCCCCCCCCCCCAAAAAAAAAAAAAACTTACACCCTTGTTGCATTTTTCATCCTCAATTTTTCTTTTGCAATTTTTCCTTGAACTCTTTAATCGGAAAAGTGCTCCGAAACGAGTCCAATGGGGAAAGTACAACATTAATATATAAGTTCAGGAAGTACGATTATTTCTTATTTTTATGTTATTTCCTCTTAAGTAGTAATTAGAAATGATGTGTGTATATTAAAAATTATATATTTTAAAACATAAAAAATGAAACCGATATTTAAGTCATGAATTTTTTTCTTTTCCTTCTTATAGTAATGAAAGCTTCCTAGAAATTGAACAGTTGAGACTTCAGAAGGCCCTAAACATGACCCATTGAAAACAATTTTCGAAGGCCCATTACAAGCTTGCTTCTTGGGTAGCACTACATTATTTGATACTTTTAAATTTTGGGTTAAGGCTTTATTGAGTTCGACATAGCTATACAAATTAAAAAAATAAAAATAAAATTGTTTTGCCATCGAATTATTAGATCTGTAAGGAAGGCAAGAAGAAAGAATCCTCTTAGCTTCCCTTCCCTTTGCATATTTTTCTTTCTTTCTTTCTTTTTTTTTTTTTTTTTTTTTTTTTGAGGGAGCCTTTTGTCTTTTTATTTGATCAAAATTATATCGTTTTGGCTCTAGATTGAATTATCAAGTTGGTAATCTCTTTACTAAAACTAGCACTATGGTGAATCCATGTGCGTAAAAGGGGGAAATTTAGTTCAAATAACTAGGTCCTCAATTTTTTCTTCTTTATAAATTAAGTACAATATAAAATAACAGCTTCTAATTAGATAGTGGACGATACAAAGTTAATCGCGTTGATTTCTCCTTCAAATTTGTTCCATGAAAAATACTTGGTCACACTATATATAAATTCCCAAGAAGAAAAACTTCAGAATCCCACCAAAAGAAATAAAAACTAAATGCAAATTCCGAGCAAATTAACTATGGCAGAAAGGGAAGGAGCACTAGTCAAGAAAGGTCACGAAGAAGGCTTAAAACTGGCCATGGCTCTTCTAGAAGAATTCCAACTGCCAGCCGGACTTCTCCCCCTCGCAGACGTAATCGAAGTAGGATTCGTAAGAAGCACAGGCTACATGTGGATCAAACAAAAGAAAAAAGTTGAACACAGCTTTAAGATTATCAGCAAGCTTGTTAGTTATAATTCAGATATGAGTGGCCATTTGGAGAGGAAAACAATAAAGAAGCTCAAGGGAGTTAAGGCCAAGGAACTCATGCTTTGGCCTCCAGTCAATGAAATAACTCTTGATGATCCACCCACTGGGAAAATACACTTCAAAAGTCTTGCCGGCATCACCAAGACTTTCCCGGTCGAGGCCTTTGCTGCAGGCCAGTGACGAAATCAAGAATTCAACTTCGTGGATTCTCCGTTTACAGTCAAAATGATGTTCTTTAATCAAAATGCTTTTTTCATGAGATTTAATTAATAGATAGTAAAACTTTCATATACTATATGGAAATAAGATGTAAACCAAAAATGCGGATTGAATATTTTAGTAAGAAAGAGTGTTATAATATTTGTAATTCTCTTCAGATAAAAAAAAAATTGTAATTCTCTTATGAATTACAAAAGAAAGAGAACTCTTTTATGCAAGACTGTATAATTGAAATATCCGTGCATAAACATATTAGACCCAAACTCGCAATTCAAAAAGTATGAAGTCTTTATATCATTTGTACTTTCTGAAATCAACAACTGCCTCTGGTTTACCTTGACCTTTTGCCTTCATTCATTCAGCTCAATTTCGATTCAGGATCTTGAAAGTTCAACGAGGAGCTTGCACTTCAACCTTGCGTTCTCCCACGTTGGAAGCTGTCCTCTCTGCTAAGCCAAAAAAATAATTTTCAAAGGATTCAAAAATTGGTACAGCTAAACTTGTATAATCGGAATATGGGAAGAATATTTTACCTGTGAAGATTAAAGGTTGACTTATGCTTCCATTAATATGTATATTGCTGTCAAAAATCCAAGAATTTGATGAAAACTGAAGAATAGTTCTCCAGTTTTTCCATGGAAGAAAAAACTAGGAAATATTATATTTGACAGGAACCTATTGTAAGGGGCAAGATCAACCTAGCATATCTGTTCAGAAGATTAGCATCACTAATGAACATCCTTCAATCCTATAGTATGGAACATTAGTTCTAGTTTCCTTTGGTAATTGGAAATATATTCTGTTCTATAAAAGTGGAAACATACAGCAGTCTAAAAAATCCATGTCTTTTTCAGAATTTTGGTGTGTTATTTTACCTTTAAGTTCACAACTCACTGTCCAGGCGTCCAGCAAAAGAAACTGAAAGCCACCAACACAGAAATAAAGAATGACTAAAGACTGACGGAAAAGCTTGTTTGCAATAAAATGCTCATATAAAAACACTTTCCTTTCATATAATCAGTATGGTATAAACTTAGCAAGAATGACATAGATTACAAGTAACGTTTCACCTTGTAAAAGTTATAAATCAAGAGAATCAATCATGTAATGCCATAGTATATTAGTTAAATACATGCAAAGCCAACAAAACATTGTAATGCCCATTCTCTATCTCCTCCTCCTTTACCTTATGAAGGAGGAGGGTTTCAATTATGAGGTCTTCCCAATCAATATCCACTTGACCTCTTTTTCTCTTCTTCTTAGATTTTTCAGGCTTGAAGACACAAATATCATTATTACAACCAGTGTCAGCATTAGTAGGACACATAATTCTCTCAATTCGCAGTTTAGCAGCTTTTATCCTTTCTCGCCTCTTTCCCGAAGCTATGCATCCCATCTTAAAAGATGGAGGTGTAGCATCCAATCCCACATCTTTCTTCAATATCTGCTTTAACAGAAGCTTTTTACTCAAATCTGATTTACCTTTCCACCAGTCTGTACATGCCTCAAGGTCAAAGCCTTTTCCCTTTTCCCTCATACTACCACCAATCTCTGCAGTGCTCTTGGCTAAAGCAATCTCATCCAAATAATTGGAATATATCATGGCCAAGGATTCTTGAGATATCTGAAATTTATCTGGATATTCAATGCTCAGGGTTGATGAACCTTCCACTTCAAAATACTGCGAGCTACAATCTTCTACATGATCACTATTGAATCCATATTGAATTTCTTTGCTGAAACAATCACCCACCAAACCTTCGATATCAGTTTGGATAAGGTCAAAGCTCTTCTCTTTCCCACCACACCTTTTCATCGACTTCATCTCCATATATTGAATGACGAAAGAAGCATTCTTCATAATATTCTTCACTGTCACATCTTTTCCCCATGGCAAAACTCGCGCAACTTCCACAAGCTTCTCCAGAAGTTCTTTGTACCTCCTCTTACACGTAGAAACAGCCACATGCAATTCTTGAGCCACTTCTTCAATCGTAACTGGAACTTTATTCAATTCTCCAATAAAAACTAAGACTGCAGCCACCACAGGAATTGGCCTCCTACCTGTGGTTAGGAACCATTTGATCAAACACTGCACCAAAAAAACCCCTTGCTTCATCATTGTCTTAAGCATGTCTTCCGAAACCTCACTAAAACTCGGACTAGTCCTAATTGCACGTTCAAAAGAATTCACGATATCAAACTCAGGTAACTTCAAGTCAACAAAGTCAACCACTCGACCAATCATACGTCCCAATTCATGAACATCACAACCGACTAAATCCGCCACCTCAACAATCGGCAACATTTTACTATCCTTTCGCATCACAACATAAGCACAAGCACCAACGAATACCGGAAACCACCTCCCTGCACCATATTCTCCATTTGTGATATTCTGAACCAAAGTTTTGACCTCGTGAGATTTCGACCCTGAAAACCCTAATTTGAACATGAAATCCTCAATCAGCTTTTGGGCTTCATAAACTTTATTTTCTTTATAATTGTTATAGCTGCCAGTGCCAGCACTGCCTATACGAACATAAGTGCCAGTATCGCCAGTAAATCCGCCAATGTGAGCTTGGAAATTGTCAAAATCTTGAACGACGCCGCATGACGCGCAGAATGTATTGCCTGTTACATCGTCGGGGATTAGACTTCTGCTCTCGCAACTCTTGCAGGAGCGATAATTTGCCATTCTCTAGTTAAATCCTAAATCGAGTAAAGATCAAGATTAGGGTTTCAAGGACTGGGAAAATTCAATATTTGGCACAAATCAAATTAGCTATTTATTCACTTTTGAAACAAGAAAATAAAGATGGCTTCTGCGTCTCCGTGAAAACTTGAAATTTTTAGATCAATATTAATACGGGAAAGAACAGGAAGATGCAAAATTGGTTGTACCTTAACGTTGGAGCTGGGTATAGATGATCGAAAGGTTGGACTCAGAAAACCCAACTATTAAATTAAAAGTTCGAATTTTTTGTAATAAGACGACGAATCGAATTGTCGATTTCAACGGCTACCAAATACTATTGGACTAGAGATAGAAGAAGAGAGAATTTACTAATTTAATTTATGGAGCTACTAGAGTTAAGAAACTCAACATGGTTAATTAAGTTGTGGACTTAGGTTAAAGGATTAGCCCAATGGGCTTATAATATTTTAGCATTAGTTTCAATTCGTATTTTTATTCTTCCCAGTTACATAATTATGGATATATTAAAAGAATATTGATTTTTAAATATATCAGCACCAGTGGTCTAGTGGTAGAATAGTACCCTGCCACGGTACAGACCCGGGTTCGATTCCCGGCTGGTGCATAATTTTTCCCCTTTTGTAGTTTTGGCTGCCTATACTTCTTTGCTCTTAACAGTGTCCATCCCGTGGCATAAGGGTGGGGGCCAGGCAAGTGCAACATAGATTTTTGGGTTAATTACAGGTACCTCCCCTGAGGTTAGGTGTAATTACCGTCCAATCCCCTCGGACAATCATAATTACAACCGTCTCCCCTGAGGTTTCAAAAGGATTACATCCGTTAGGAATCAGTTAGTTTTTGCTGACGTCATCACTTAATATTTTTTGAATTTCCCATTTTACCCCTCTATTACTGTAGCATTTTACGTGGACAATTTTACCCTTTTTAGGACAGGGGGTTTATTGTAATGTTTAGGATAATGAAAGGGTGTCAATGTTGTATTTTAGTTTTATCCTTAAAATCAATTTTTATTGTGTATAAATTCAGGAAATTAGTTTCAAAATAGAATATTTGGTTTTCTCAAGGTTGTTGCAAAATAAATTCCAAGTAAAATGCATAAATTACCAAAGAAATCCATAGAAAGATTCTACTGTTTTCATAGCTTATACAAAATAAAATACCAAAGAAATCCATAAAACAAATGCATTAATAAAAACACAAATTTTTTGCCAAAATGATTCATATGATAAATAACCAGCCATAATAGCTTGTATAGTTCATTACAAATACCATAACATTTGTATCCAAAATATTAACAAAACATTACTAATATCCCCCTTTACAATCCAAAACATTTAAATAACATCCAAATTTTGCCCAAAATATTACCAAAACAGAAATCCATAAACAAACACACAATAAACTGGATGTTAATTAAATGACATCAACAAAAATCCAAAAACACATCATAATTCATCAAAAACCATATCAATAACATAAATTCTTAAACAAATCCAACAAATTCATTCATCAGGTGGAACTTGTGAGGATTGGGAGATTGGGGGGGCTTCTTGAGTGTTCACCACCACAGTTTCACTTCTTGATCTCCTTAGTTGATTAAGCACTCGACTTAGTGGGATATCAGCATCAAAATCAACTCTTCTAGCAGCATTTGATGGTCCAGCACCTCCATCTTCAGCTACCTGCAAATGCAACGAATGAGTTAATAAAAAACATTCATTTTAGTAAATTTAGGCTAAAGCATAAGTTTGAATATAATGACATGTGCCTCCTCTCTGTTGGTTGCTCTCTTTGTTCTCTTATTTTTTGTTCTCCCACCCTCACAGGTCCTTTTGTTATGCCCTAATTGCCCACACCTACCACACTTCAAGGTTGCTGACCTTTTTGAGGGGATTACCCTTGATGCTTCTCCTTCCTCCCAATTAAACCCAAATACATGTATTACATAACAAATAAGTCCTTACCAACTTACAAATATTACAAATAAGTCTTTCTAACTAATGAGACTTAATATATTAAACCTTCAAAGAAATAATATCTTACAACTAAGTTCATACCTTTTGCCTGTCTGTCATGAAAGTCCAAGGCCTTTCTTCATTGAAGCCTCCCAACATGTTCTCCAAGCAGTGAAAGAAAAATCCCCAACTATCCTTGTTCTCACTTTCAACCACAACAAATGCCAAAGGAAAAAGACCATTATTCCCATCCAGTCCAATGGCAGAAAGTAAAATCCCCTTATGAGGTCCTTATAAGTGACACCCATCAAAGCCCAAGAATGGACTACATTCAGCTAAAAATCCTATCTTCAATTGTTCCAAACCCAAAAAAAATCTTTTAAATCAACAGTGCCAACAACTTGCAATATTGAACTATGAAATCAACAACATAATCATATGTTCCTTCGTTTTATCAACAAAAACAACACCAATCAAAATCAAAACTATGAAATCAAAACATAATCATATTATCACATAAATATTCAGAGATATTTTCCAAAAAAAAAAAAAAGCAGTGATCTAAATTTTGTGCCAAAAAAACCCTAGGTGACTGAAAATTCTTCATTTTTTTAGAATATACAAGAGTATTACTTAACTAAGCTATTTTCAACAAAAAAAACAAAAATCGATTGAAAATAAAAGATTAATTTTCGATTTTACCTTCGGTTCTTTGGATGTTTTGCTGCCCAAAAACGATACGGGAATGAGTCTTGTGCTTTCTCCTTAATACGGTTTTTCAACACACTAAAATGGGGCTTGATAGTTTTTGAAGTTGGAGAAACAATGGTGATTGAAAATGGTGGGGAAGATGAATGGTTTGAGTGATGGTGAGGATTTTATTGTAAGTGTGTGAGTGTGTGTATGTGTTTTGAAGCGGGAAATGAAGCAGGGGCAATATTGTCAATCCGGGTCAAGATATTTTTTGGGGTTTTTTTTTTTTTTTAATTAAAAAACTGAAGGGCATAACCGTCAATTCACACATTCCGTCCAAGTCCGTTAGTCTCCGTTAGGGTTTTGTAATCCTTTTGAAACCTCAGGGGAGGTGGTTGTAATTATGATTGTCCGAGGGGATTGGGCGGTAATTACACCTAACCTCAGGGGAGGTACCTGTAATTAACCCTAGATTTTTATAATCATGGCATAAATTATTTTCGTACTGGGAACAGAAAAGAAAATGTGAAATTACATTATGTAAGGTGGATGATATCATATTATCATCCAATGAAATTGCATTATTTATGGTTTTACTTCTGCTGGTGGATATGATCATGTGATCTTCTAGTGGAATGTCCATGATAAAAACCAACATTTGGTTTTTTGTTATCTTACATTTTTTTTGGTACATGATGTGTATGATATTCTTGAGGCTGTGAGTCCACCACCACCATGTGTTTTGTAATCAAAAAGTAGAGATTCGGTATGGGATTGGCCAGAATTAATAGACTCCAGACTTGCGTATGTGTTTTGGCTTTCAGAATTTTAAAGTGAGATGAAAATTAGTGACGTGTAACAAGATGTGTTTATCAGATTGGAGTTTCGTAACATATGTGACAACATTAAAAAAATTACTCCCTCCTTAGCCTCCTAAGGATTTATGTAAGATTCAAAAAAGTAAAAGTTTTAAGGTATTTTTATAATTATGCCCTTAAGAATAGTGTTTAAGAATAGTATTTTGGAAAAAACAATTCGATTTTAAAAAAAGGAGTGTCAAAGTGGAACACCTCAAAAAGGAAATAAGAGTAAGAATAATGGGAAGGGTAAAGTATAATTTAAAATTGGAACAATGTAATTATATATATTTTTAATTTTAGGTGTTTGAAAGACGTGTGCATATATTTTTTATATAGAAATATTGCTTGAAGTTCTAACTATAAAAAAACTTGAAAATTCATATCATTGAGTTAAAATACATAAAAACCTCGCAGTTCAAGGTGACATGATGCAACACAACCATAAGGGTACACGAGTTTTTAAATCTAAAGAAAAATAATTGCTAGCAAAAACTAAATAAACTGCATCACGTCATATGGGGTTGCTACACATAATAGTCTCTTTATTGAGAGTTTCAAATTTAGTTTTCATATTGTTTGATAAATTTAGTGTTTTAGTTTAATTATTTTGAAGGTTTTTTAGCACAAATTGATTTGGTTGGTGTCTGTACATTTCCTATGATAAATAATTCATTTGATGTTTTTTGCCTTGTGAATAATTTGGATGCCACCAAGTATGAATTGGGCATATTTTTCTTTTGCTCTTAATTGGCTCTCACTATTCAAAAGAGCAAGAGTTAATTTAGTACTTTCAGAATTCCATTTTCATGTGTTAGAAAATTCAGGTGGTGGTTTGGTACACTCCATGAAAGTACCAATTTTTTTTTTTCAATTTGATCCAAACACCTTCAATTAAAACATTTGATGAAGGGCAGGTGCATTAATAATTTTTAATACTATTCCACATGTGTGATTAATTGTTGCCACGATCCAGATGAGAAAGTGCCGTTTGGCATATGAAACCTTACATATATACAAAGATCGAGTTAATGGCAATTTACTCCTTCAGATATTCATAAAATTCAATTTTTTTTTTTGTGATTTGGAAAAATAGCACTTTACCATTATGTGATCTTATTAAGAAATTACATTGCCTTTTTTATATTTTTTTATCCCTATGTGCTATGATAATGTGGTAATTTACCCCTGCGACAATTTACCCCGTGTTATGATAAATATGAAAATTTATCCTCCTATTAAAAAATTACATTGCATTCCTAATATTTTTATATGTGACATTTTACCCCCCATGTGTTATGATAATGTGGTAATTAATCTCTTGTGTTATGATAAATATGATAATTTACCCACATGTGTTATGATAATTAATGTGGTAATTTATCCCTTATGTTATGATAAATGTGACAATATATCCCTTATGTTATGATTAATGTCAACTTTTTTTTCTTCAATTACTACACTTGAGAGAGATAAAAGAATTACTTTTTTTTTTGGAAAGAAGATAAGAGTATTTGTTACAAATCACAATATATCCTTAAATCTTTTTCATTTGCATAGGTGAATAATGTATGACGACTTATAATTTCGGTGTAATTGTGTATTTAATACGATTTTGGTAAAAAGATTTTGCCTAAACTATTGTTAGTGTCACCATAACGCATCACGATAAAAAGATTTTACTATAAGTTTTCCACTATATAACACTAGTTAATTTTAATTAAGTAGACAACATAAATTTATAAAAAAATAAAAAATAAAAATAAAAAGAGAACAGCAATAGCATCCATCATTATTAACCACACGTGTGCTATGATTCTTCTCTGTTTCCTCAGCAAAACTAGCAGGAAATTTAATACTCCGCCTCAAGACTCATTATGTCTTAAATGTTGACAGCAAGCAGAACAGAACACAGTGATTAATTAATTATTAGCTGTAAGGTGGAAACATGGGACATGCAGTATGAAGAGGAAAGGAAACAGAGAAGAATATTATTATTAACTAATAAATAATACAGTTTAGTTCGAGGAATATTGAAAATACTATTAACCACTAGTATCATATATGGAGTACGTACTTTTCTTCTTTTAGTTTAATTTCTAAAATTCATAAAGAGTTGTTACTATCAAGATTAATCACATTTTTTCAAGTTAGGCACATGCAAGAAGAGGAAAGCCACCGATTTTACGGGAACATTGAGCATGAAGAATTAAACCTGATTCCCACAAGCAATTAATGTCGATCAAACCTAACAGATCTCTAGTTTAATATAAAGATTGTGAATCTTGTTTATGACATAGCGAGCACTAGCACTTTTTACTGCAAAAAATAGGACATCTAAAGAAACTTCTTTCATAATATTTTCTTTTTTTATAAATAATGTAACTAAATAGTATTCCGTATTAGCTTTGTTTCTTATTATTATTAATTTGATACGATTTTATTTGTAATTTGGGTCATGATTAATCTCCGATTTAATTACATTAAGATCTAAATATATGATTACAAAAAATCTAAATCTATGATTAAAATTAAAAAATCTAAATTTAGAAGTTCATAACTGTAGGAAGTGTTATGCTACGAAACTTTTTTCTATTTTTATTGCATAAAATCTCCTTGTACTTTTAAAACTCGACATGAAACTCTAGCATATTCAAAATACGTCATTCTAGATCGGCTTATTTCAAGAAATTACTAATTCTAAAACATTTCAAATGAAGTTGTAATTTTAAAAATTATTTAAAATATGTCAATCCAAAATGACATATATATTTTATACAAATTGAGAGTTGCTTTATGAGATTTTAAAAATACAAGAGAGTTCTATTAAAAAACTTTCAGAGAGCAAAGAAATTGAGAATTCCCTTAATTAGAATTAGGTAGATACCATACAATATGTTTCTCGTTCAACACAAAGAATACATAAAAATAATTACTTTCATCAAATGTGATTTTGTTATTAACCGATAAATTTTGTTTGGATGAATTCATGAACTAGCTAGGCCTGTTAGGTATGTATATGAAAGTCTATATTATTATAAAATTTACATATCAATGATATCACAAACAAGCAAGTCCAAAAATTAGGTTCCCCCTCCCTCCAATATATACGTTTTTTTATCCGTAGCTTTTAATTTGACTAGCTAGTGCAAATTTAATTACATCAATGATTAGGTCATATCTCACCAATTTCAGTGTCCCCCAAAGCCAGCCAATTAGAATATTAATTCAAACCACAATATTGGCGTTATCAAAATTCCAAGTCTAGTTGCAAGGAATGAGTAGGTAAATTTGAACTTCAACTTTGACAAGTTAAACTCGGTCTAAACTGAAATTAAATAAATCACCTAAACTTGTAATATTTTAATTAATTTAATTTTCACTTTATTACACATACAATAGAGTAATATATCTCATGTTATATATAAACGGGTAACAGTTGATGATATGTAATGCACCCGAACATTTTTATAATTCTTAAGCTCCATGTGCTCTCTGCCCTCTCTCTCTCTCTGTTTGTATTTTTGTACAAAGTCTCTTTCTCCCTATTTGATTCTTCAGTAGTTTACTCCATCCCCAAAAGTCAGAACAAATAGGCTTTTATAATTAATTAAGCTCACAAGAGTTTGAATCAAACTAGCTTATTGAAATAAATATATATGTCAATTCCACAAGCACCAAAAAAGTCGACAGATTCTTTATCTAATTGGTTATTTACCTACTCAAAGCTAAGGTTTTTTACTCGCATGCGGCGGTTATTCCGCCTAAAAGCAGCCAAAAAGCTGGACGAAAAACCTGTTGAGACGGTAGAAGCAAAGATTGAAACAGAGGACATGGCAAAAAAGATTGAAACAGAGGACATGGCAAAAAAGATTGAGGGTCATGATGGCAAATTCTGCAGTGAAGTTAATTTGGTGGTGGATCTGCACAGGTCTGTGAAAAGGCTTCATTTTGGGAACTGGGAAGAAAAAGAAGCGGCTGCGATGGAGATAAAGAAGCTGGCGGAGGAAAATTTGAAGCGGAGGAAAACCATGGCGGAGCTCGGTGTTATTCCGCCGTTGGTGGACATGGTTGCTTCGAAAACGGTGGCGCGTCAAAGGTTGGCAGTTGGGGCGTTAATTGAACTCGCTAATGGCTCTTTCACGTAAGTTTTATTTATTTACTTGTTTTTTTAATTAATAGACTAATAGACATTTTAATTAACATAAATGATCGGGTAAGAAATTAATTAAAGAATTAAAAAGCTGCTCATAAGTAAGGTGATCTTTCTCACCATGCCAAAACTGAATTTAAAAATACTGAGTAATCAGATATTATATCCCTAGATTAAAAGATGGGAAGTAAATTCCAAATCTCTACTATTATAAAAGCATGAATATTTCTTAACTTTTTTGTGAAGACTGAAATACCCCTATTTAAACTGTGAAGTGATATTTAATTAAATAGTAAATATATAAAAGAATAAAAGAAATTGAAGAGGTATATTTAGACATGAAGTCTTATTATATTTATCTCCTACATAAACTCCTAAAATTTATAAATTCTCTTTTACATGAACTTTTGTAATTTTAATTTTAAGAAAACACTATTATTTTAAATAGTCCCTAAAATATGTATAAAAAATATTATATTTTAGCATCAATTTTTATTTAAGTAAGAAAATGTTAATTTAAAGATTTAGTACAATATAAGTCATAAACTCTCTAAACATAAATCTTTAAAATGAAGTTCTCTAAAATATCATTATTTTACAAAAAAATAAATAAATAAATAAATAAAATTGAATTGCCATCTTGCTATGAAAGAATAAAAATTACTATTAACTTAGCTAATTATGTAATTTTACTCTGGGCTAGAATATAAATATGAAGAATATTCAATAATTTCAAGACATGCATAACATATGTGTAATTCTTTTCGTAAAAAAAAGGTGAAATTCGTGGAAAATGAGGAAACAGATAAAATATAATCATTGAAATATGTGAAATCAATGAAAATTCAGATGAAATTGGTGAACACTGGCGAAGTTGATTAAAATTTGGTTGACAATAATTTAAAAAAAAAACCTCTGAAATCAATGAAAATTCGTGTAAAAAAGATAAGACCGGTGAAGCGACAACAATAGTGAAAAGCATGTGAAATCGGTGAAAAAATGAATAAAGTCGGCAAAAACGTGTCAAATCAATGAAAATTCAGGTGATATTGGTGAAAAGAACATGTGAAATCAGTAAAAAAAATGTGTGAAATAAGTGAAAATGGGTAATATGATAAAAACGTTTGAATCAATAAAAAAAAGTTTCAACAGTTTAAAACGGATAAAACAAGAGGAAAAAATGGGTAAAACGGTAAAAAAAACAATGGGTAAAAAGGTAAAACAAAAACAACGGGTAAAAAGGTAAACAAAGAAAAACTAAATTGGTAAAAATGAATAAAATCGGTTAAAAAACATGTTAAATCGGTGAAAAATAAATTAAATAGAAGAAAATTTGTTAATTTACTTTATTTTATGTTTATGAATAAAATTAATTTTACTCTAACTTACAAAAGATACCAATGAAATTAACTAGACACGTACAACGTACGTGCACTTTCCTAGTTAATATATATATATATATATATGTATATGTATCAGAAGTTGGGGGGAAATTAGGCCAGGAGCTGTTTTCCGTTAATTGCATGACTTTATGTGTATTTTGTGGGGTTGAATTGAAGGGAAAATTGTTCTAAAAAAAAAATTGGAGGGAAAATTAGTACCTACCCGATGGATTGGAGTCCCGTAGACAAGGTCGAGCCTAGTGGCAAAAGCTGGGAATAATATAGGATTTGAATACTATTAATGTGAATATTTTTCTATTTTTTAATATTAATTTCATTAGTTGATTTTTCGTTCTAATTTGCAAGCCATTTTTCCTTGTTATAGGAGGGATAAATGGTCATTAACCCTAGTACTCGATTTAATATGTACGTTGTTCCGTTTAAAAAAAAAAATTGGAGTATGGGAATTTAATGAGATTACATTTAGTCATAATTTCTTTGGGTTGTTGACTGAATTATTGTTAGTACTTTATTATTATTGCTGAAGAAGAGGTGAATCATATATGTGGGGAATATGATGAGGTGGTTGGTGGAAAAATGTCAGTATTAGAAATTAAGTAAACTGATGCATAAAGAAAATCAACCATAATGGAGGTCCACTGGCCATTATTGACTTGAGTGTGTGTTGGGCGGAGAGGCACCTGAGTTTTAGGATCCGGCCCTGTTTCCAGCTGCCCGACTCCGATCTCCGGCACAAGTTTACACTTTACAACTCTTGTTCTTACAGGATATAAGATTTGGACAGTGACATCAATTAATTAATCATGGATATTTCTAGATTAGTATCCTATCAAACTCATTCATATTAGGCAGTATAATTATCACGTAAAATATGAAGAATAAATGGAAAATGATTTAAATTGAAGTTCAATGTTCAATCATTTGATGCAAGAAAAATATTTTTTTAGTTTATTACTCACTAATATCAAGATATAACCTAGTGATTCAATGATCCCTATCTTTAGGATAAATTTCAACAACGATATCCAATTATTTGAACTTTTCAGTTGTGTTGAAATTAAGCTTATATTGATCTCGAATAATCATGGGACCTCTTTTGTACATATCAAGAAAGTTATCTTTGATTAAAAGTTTGTGTAATGTGTACTTAAGTTATATTCCATAAAATTATTTTGTAGAGTGTCACATGTTACTAGGTCAAGGATAAAGATAGTTATAGTGGGTTTTTTATGCCGCTCTTACGGTCACGATCTTTGAGGCTTCTTAGGACAATATAATACATGACACTCTATTTTCATTCTTATGCAAATATTAAGGACATCGAGTGTCGCGTGTCGTGCTGACCAGCCTTATGGGCAGTGACCTTAAAAAAGGCTTAGAAAATTAAGGGTTACTTACTAACTTTGGCATATAGCAACATGCTACTTATAGGATGAGGACTTTTTTGCGTTGTTTAGTCCATGATTGCAATGTGAAAGTTAGTCTTAAATAATGTCCCATACACCTTCATTCAACTCAACTTCTAGTGACAAGTCGTATCTTTAGAGAGAAAAAAGAAAATATTAGTTGTTGAGATTTAGGTAGTTGTTTGAATATGGGTTATCTGTCCACAATATAAAAATTGAGTCGTTGACTCTAATTTTCAAAGCCGGCAGATCTATTCAAGAGAATCTTGTTGACTTAACTCTTGCATAATAATGTCTAGGACCCTCAAATATAATACTGAGATACCTCCTATTTGTTTAATTGATCACAATGTAATAAAGAAATATTTCATTATTGTTTTGCTTCCTTCTTTAGTAACATTCTTGTTTCATTTCAGGAACAAAGCTCTAATGGTTGAAGCAGGAATCTTCTCAAAATTACCCGAAAACCTAAGTGTTTTGGAAGAAACAACTAAACAAGAATTTGTAAAACTACTCTTGTCTATATCAGCCTTAGCCAACAGCCAATTTTCCCTCACTTCAACGACAATCATTCCTAATGTCGTCTCCATTCTTGAGTCGAGTTCAAGTATCAAAACAAAACACTTGTGTTTAAGCACATTACACAATCTCTCTTCGGTTCTAGAAAACTCCGGAACTTTGATTAGCACCGGGGTAGTCGACACTCTACTAAGATTATCTTCATTAAAAGAAACATCAGAAAAGTCCTTAGCCACTTTAGGGAACATGGTTGTAACCTTATCCGGAAGAAAAGAGCTAGAGCATAATCCTATGGTGCCCGAAGGCTTAATAGAGATCATGAGTTGGGAAGAGCGTCCCGAATGCCAAGAATTATCGGCTTACATTTTGATGATTTTAGCTCATCAAAGCTCATTGCAAAGGCAAAAAATGGCCAAGGCTGGAATTGTACAAGTGCTTCTTGAAGTAGCATTGATGGGTAGCCCGTTGGCTCAGAAACGAGCTTTGAAGATACTGCAATGGTTTAAGAATGAAAGGCAAGTGAGAGTGGGACCTCACTCGGGCCCTCAGGTGGGGAGGATGCAGACGATTGGCTCACCGGTTAATCAGATGGATGTTGATGAAGGGAAGAAATTGATGAAGAGGATTGTGAAGCAAAGTTTAGATAAGAATATGGAAACCATTACTCGGAGAGCTAATGGTGTTGAGGATTGTTCAAAGCTTAAGGCTTTAGTGATTAGTTCTAGTTCTAAGAGCTTGCCTTATTAAATAACTTATTTAACTTGGTACAGGATTTTCCTTTTTTTTTTTAAAAAAAAAAATCGTGTTTACATGTAAGAAATGAGAATGCACTTCTTGTGCAATAAAAAAGGTTCAGCTTGTTCATTTTTTAATCAAACCTTTTGCAACAATACTTTTCTTCATAGCTATCTAATTGATTGCAGATAATCTAATATCAACTCTCAGACAAGAAGTATAAAGAAAATCCACTTGTGTCTTATTGCAGTAATATATGTTTGTTGGCTCTTTCGGTCTTTCTTATCTTGATGATTCTCACTGCCTCCTCCATTGAAGAATGATTCTGAGAAATAAATCGAGTACCCTTTTTAAGTTCTTTTATTCGAACTAGCTTGTAGACAAGGATTTTAACATGTCTTCGTATTTAAATTATATAGAAAAGAAAAGGGGCAACCAAACCAAGCTTCCAAATTAAGTTGCTGTGTCTTTCTCTTTTCCTCTTTTCTATTTTTTGGTTTTATTCTTATATAACCGAGACAATCTTGTTGAAAGTTCAAATACTCAATAAGCAATCAAAGTCCTCCACAATCCACACACACAAAAAAAAAAAAAAAAAAGGAATAGCAATGAAAGTCTCAGCATTGTCAGATTGTACAGTGTGCTTAAACACATGATCATTTGGCCTCAATACTTGAACTTCACTCGAGAATAGAGACTATAAATTAAAACTAGGGCTGATATATATAAACAAGATTTGGTTCTTAAAATTGCTTCAATATTTGGTGAGTTTCTTGCATAAAGAAATAAAGCCTTGTTTTTGGAAGTACTGTTTGATGTCTAACAATACGTGCATGTATATATTTTTAAGAAGCATTTAAAATTCACACATTATTGTACACGTTATTAAAAAAACTTAAAAAGTAAACAATGGTCTTTTTAAAATAAGATTTTATAGAACATAGGTGTATATGAGATACCCCATATCAATCATTAAAAAAAGTCAACAACAAATCTGAACCACAAATTTTGGTCAAAATGTCCAATGATGATGTGACATCGGACATTTGGAAAAAATAAACATATGTTAAATTACATACTAACCCTTTAATTAATATGTTTAAAAAAATCTCCCTAATCTCTAATTAATATCAAATATCTTTCCAAAATAAAAACAAAAATCGAGAAAATTGCACTTTTCATACAAAATTTCTACCTACTTTATATATTTCATACCAAACTTTTCAAAACGACACATTTCGTATAAAAGTTGGATAACTTTTTTTCTATATTTCGTTCGGCCGTTAGTTTTTGGATGAAAAATATCACGTGCCAAATATGTGTCCGTTAACTCACCATTTTTATCTCTCAAGGGAACATTTACAATTGAACACAAAATACCTAAAATCTTGAAGGGGATAATTGCAATTATTGCAACCCCGCCCAATTCCTCTTCATTCACCTCCGAGACCACAACACTGCCCAGCCCCAATTCCTCGTACCCACACAACCCCACTTTCATTTTATGATTAGGATTTTCTTTTTTAGCAATCTCAATTAGTTCTAATTTTTTAATACAAATCAAATCATTTTAATATCTTTTGTATTATAATACATATTTTGAATTTTACCACCTAAAGTATAAAATAAGCACGTATGAGATCCGTTGCATTTTTCCCCTTTAAATGATTTTATGCCAATTTCGATCGCCGAAAAACTCATATATGCGTCTCACATGTATTTTAAGGGTAAAATTAGTCAAAACATGACGTGCATTTTTTACTTTCTCTTTACAAATAAAATATTTTTCTACTTAACTTCGGATTTCCGGTTCATTTACATGAGCGAAGTATTTGGACTTACAAGAAGTGTTGTGACTAAAGGGACACAATATTTTCCGCCGAACAAAAATTAAATAAAATTATTTTAGGCGGTAATTAAGTGATTATTTTGTACATATGGGTGGTAAAGTGCAACAATATGTAACTTTGGGGGATATGATTTTTGTAAAATATTTAAAGTGGACTTCATAAATCATATGAAAGTTTTTATCAAATTTTTTTTTTTTAAATAACAGGGGTTTATTGCAAAAATTTAATGTTGTCAGGGGTTATTGATAATATATTAATTTAAGGGGATGTTTTTTCATCATTTGATGGGGTAAAATTGTCATTTCGACTTGAGAGGGATATTTTTTGCCAATAATAAAAAAAAAGTGCAGGGTTCTTTTTCTAATAAAAATAACATATTTTTTTTAATTAGAAAAAGCACAAGGGGTGTTGTTGAAATTTACTCATAAAAAAGGGTAAATTTGTCTTTGAGAAAATAAATTATTTTAACTTAAATTTTAAGGGGACATGTGTCACCAAGATAAATGATATCTTATGTGCTCTCCATCCCTCAAAATCTCATTTTAGATGGACCCAACATACATAGTTAGTATTAATCCAAAGAACTCTTCAACCAAAACATGAAAATAGGAAATAATAAGACTGAGGCTGCAAATGAAAACTTCTTTAAGGCAATATTTCTCAGGCTGCCTATGGTGCACACAATATTCTCCGATAATCTCCCAAGATACAACAATCTTAATCATTTGTTGTTTGCACGAAGAAAAAGGCCACATACGAGTTGGAACAAAGAGAACTTTGACTGTGTAAAAATATAAAATAAGAAGAGGAGAGGAGATAAATGTTTATGCTTTTGATTGCTAGAAAAATTGGATAAAGAATTGACCAACTTCTTCTCCTATTTATAGACGCAAAAATGTATTTTTCGCAAAAAACACAATATTTTAATCCAAATGATACCTCTTGAACCGAACAAATACAACTCTTCTCTCAACTTATTTCAACAAGAAGTGCAATTGAAACTACAATAAATATGATGAAGAACTGCACTAAATGAGAAAAAAAAAATGAGTGAAATGCAAAAATACCCCCTATGCCTTGCTAATTGGCAAAAATCCCCATGTATAATTTTTATTAACAAAATCTCCCTTGTGCTATTTTTTATTAGCAAAAAAACCATCTCAAGTGTACATTTTTTTCAAGAAAACGATAATAATACCCTCACCATAAAATACACCTAAAAATTTAATAATAATCCCTTGTTACTTAGAAATTGATAATTATCTCCCATTTACTTAGAAAATTGGCAATAATCTTCTTATTGACTTATAAAATGAGAAATTTTGTTAAATGAAAAAAAATATACGAAGGTTTTTGCCAAGTAGATAAAACGTAAGGGATATTTTTGCATTGGCTAATAAAATTGTGTTTTATTTTGTCCTTCAAAAGAAAGAAGTTGTATGTTAAATTAAGTTGTAGAAAGTTATACAATACCAAAAAAAAAAAAAAAGAGTTGTAGAAAGTTAATAACTATTTATTTGGCGTGACTAAACTAGAGTCTCATCTTGTCAAAACATCCATCATTAGCTAATTGATTTTATGACAAGAAATCAAATCGATGTAATCTTCACTCTCAAATTTTTATTTATTTATTTATTTTTTCACGACCTACAACAAGTTCTTTGTTGCTAAACAATTATTCAACTCAAATATAAACTCCGACGTTCTTCGCCATCCACTGACCATCAAAATGGAGAAAATCAATTGAAGCACATGTAACCATTTGTCTTGAAATATTTATTAGATATTTTCGAGAAATAACTATATTAAAAATGTTTTAAAGTCTCATCAAAAGAATTGAGATCTGAAAATGTAATTATGAATGTAATTACTAAATGTAAAATTAGATTGTTACTAAAACATTGCTCATTACTACATAACATAGGAGTAACATATCGACTCTAAACAAATCGAATTATGTTTTGTTAATTGGATGCTGCATATAAATTATTTGATTGGATCTCATTTTTCATCGACAACCCCAATATAACTTTTCGTGACCTTAAGTCATCAAGCCCAAAAGGATCCACACAAATGAGGCCCATATGAGCCATAATACACCTGGCCCAGTAAATCCATAAGTCGGCGCCCACTCCAAGAATCCGACACGTGTGCATCGAAACGCAGAGTTTCAGTCCCAGTCCATAGTAGTAAACACCTAATCCCTATATAACTAGGGTTTTGGTGGATAAAAAATCCTGCGTCACTTTTAAGCAGATATTTTCCCCTAGGGTTTACAAACTCAATTCATTCACAAATGGATCTGAACAAGAAACGCAAGGCCGACGATATCAACGGCGGCGCGTACCCCGTTCCCGCTTACGTAAACAACACAGCACCGACCGGAATCTTATACCCCGAAGATGCTGAAAAAATTCTCGAACCCTTCACGAAGGAGCAGCTTCTCCCAATTCTACGCGCCGCCGTCCTTCGCCACCCCGATGTCTTGGAGGCTGTACGCGCCGTCGCTGACGCCGACCCCGTCCAGCGCAAACTTTTCGTTCGCGGTCTCGGTTGGGAAACAACCACTGAAAAACTCCGCCAAGTCTTCTCCGCATACGGCGAGCTTGACGAGGCTAACACCATCGTCATTACTGACAAGAATACTGGAAAATCAAAGGGTTACGGGTTTGTGACGTTTAAGCACATCGATGCAGCAATATTGTCCCTAAAAGAGCCAAACAAGAAGATTGATGGACGGATTACTGTGACACAACTCGCGGCAGCTGGAAATTCAGGTAATTCCCATTCTGCTGATGTTTCTTTGAGGAAGATTTATGTTGGTAATATTCCGTTCGAGATTTCGTCCGAGAGGTTGTTGTCACACTTTTCTATGTACGGTGAGATTGAGGAAGGGCCGTTAGGGTTTGACAAGCAGACTGGAAAGGCTAGGGGATTTGCCTTTTTTGTTTATAAGACAGAGGAAGGAGCAAAGGCAGCGTTGGCTGATCCTATGAAAACCATTGATGGGCATCAAGTGGTTTGTAAGCTGGCGGCGGATAACAAGAAACAGAAGCCGAACGCGGGGCCCACTGGTGGGATGGTTCCAGGAATGCCGAATTCAGGAGGGCATTCCCAGGGGATGCCTACACCAAACTACGGCATGGGAGGTGGTTACATGGGGTATGGCCCTGGCCCTAATATGCCTCCTGCTCAGCAGCAGCCTGTATTAGCGAATCAGAACACAAGCTATCCTGGTGGTCCTGGAGGACCAGGGGGGCAAGTTTATGGTGGCGGGTATGGTGGTGGTGCTTCACAGTATGGTGGTGGTGCTTCGCAGTATGGTGGTTCTGTAGGTGGGGCTGGACCAGGGGAGTTTGGTGGAGGCTTGGGTAGTGCTGGAGGCTACAGACTTCCAGCTAGCACTATTGGGATGCAGAGCTCTGGGGGTTACCCAGATGGTGGTAACTACGGGCTTCAAACAGCATATCCGTCACAGCAAAACCAGTCTGGAGCTGGTCCAGGGCCTAGGCTTCCGGGGTACCATGGTATGCCTCCATATTATTAAGGTAATTGAGCATTATCTCTAACTATATCATTTTGTCATACTAATGAATTGATAGTTGCAGTTGAAAGATGAAACACCTGTTTTTGCATGTGACTTGGTTAAAATTTATTTTCGACTGTCTTGTAAATGGTTATTGTAATCTTTGAATTTGAAACTTCATTATTATTTGTGGTACTTTGCCTGTGCTACTTATCTTTGTTTCGCAGATAAAGGATCAAATTCCACTTTTTGCTAGTAACTACATACATTGTTCTGCATATCATATTTGGGGTCTTGCTTATTTATAAGTAGGGTTCATGTATTCTACAGTCTTAACTTTTGGTGCATTATCTTTTATTTCCTCATTAGCATTACTTGTTTTATTTGTTTGAAATCTGAATGACGGATTAAGTTGTGCAAAAATATGTTCAGGTTTCTTGACAGCTTCTTGGGCGCAAATGCTTTAAATGGTTGTGGTGATTACGTGATTGCCGACTGTGAAATCTTTGGTTGATAAATGGACTGCTGTAGATCTTTCGCTGCTTCACTCTGCTACTCTTATCTGCTCCTATGAGTTGTGGATTTGTGAAATAGATATTTGCTAGAATGAGTTTAAAATTGTTACTTAGAACTTTGGTGTATTATGTGATATGATTAGTGGCTTCGAAGTTTCCTTAATTTGGTATTGTTTTTTCTTCTTATATGATGAATTTCGGTTTGGTACATTCCATTTTTTTTAGTTAATTGATTACAGTGCTACATCCATTTTGTGCATTCAGTATTTTTTTAATTGTTAAATATTTTGTCGAATTTAGCATTTATATTTTGACACAGCCGTGGTACCTGTTAGGGCTTATGTCCTGCTGTTGTTTGACATATCGTAAATGCCACTTGGCATGTGATATATTACTGGTGTTACTCCAGGTTATGGCCATAGTTATTAATAGTGCTTCTCTATCGCGCAAGGCGGTGTGAGGGGCAGACTCCTTGTGTTCTCGCGACCCATTGGCAGAGGTGTTAACTCTTGCCTTTGGATCACCTAGTTTCTTCCGGGCAATAGTTCTCTGTGGTTTTCAATCTCCTTTATTATATTTGTACAGATATTGATATTTAGGATTGGAAATAGGTAACCTTGTCTGAACACTTGCAATGCTATTTGAATAGATTGCTAAAATTGAGCAGAAATTTGGGCAAATTGTTTGGTGGAATTTTGCTGATTCGGTGAAATAGCAAATCTTGTAATTTACTGGTTTTTATGGTGAATGCAAAGGTTTGCTAAATTTGTTAAAATTTGACGATTTTGATGAAAGTTCACTTAAAATTTATTGTTTATAGTAGTAATAATCACAATTGTTAAATTTTATGATTATTATTTATATTGTTTATAATAAGAAAATCTATATATGAACGGTTTGTCTTCCTGAAGACAGTGTTTTGCTGTCATATCCCCGGGAATCCTTGTCGCATAGCGTCACCATTTGATATTATGGTGATGGTTTTTTCTTCTCTGCATATTCTGTCTCGAGTCTCGCAAGAGTAAGCAGCCACTTGCCTTATCAAATTAATTCTGATAATTCAATTTATTCCGAAACTATTCCTAAAGGCTCCACATGTATAATCTTTTTTGAATGATAATATCCAGTTGTGATGTGCTGGTGTTCAATTTTTGAAGGTTTTCTTCTGAATTTTAGTTAATAGCTTGTCCCGGTTTACTAGTAATGAACTCACCATGTTAAAAAGGTTTCGTTAAGGCCAAGTGCAATCCACGACCTGAATGTCACCTTTGTTATAACGTGGTCCTCAATTAACATTATCCTGTGACCTGTATCATCTGAACTTTTATTTCTTGGTGCTGATTAGCTCTTCCGTAACTGACGAATTTGTTATCTTGGCATAGAGAAATTTGATTGCCTAGGGTATCTGAAAAAATAATTTGGTGAGCATAATTCTGATTTCATTCACATTTTTACTTTTTGTTGGGTGAAAAAGTGTTGTCTCTTGGCTGAAATGAAGCATGGGATATAGCAGCTTATTTGTGGTCTTCATACTCTTTTTTTTAGACATTTTATTTTCGCGTTTATTTGTAAGTGATGATATATTTGGTATGTTTGAGCCTGTTGTATGTTTCTACATCAAAACAAATAAAACATGGAAAAAAATGTGAACATCAATAAGTGACTCATTTTAGATCTGTGAGTTTGATTGGACATTATTTTTAAATTACAATGTTAATCCATTAACTAAGTGACGCTGTTTTTTTCATCTCTTTGGATTTGCAAATAAGATCTTAAAAACTATGTGCTTAGAACTTCAAATATGGATCAACCCATTAACTAAGTGATGCTGTTTTTTTCATCTCTTTGGATTTGCAAATAAGATCTTAAAAACTATGTGCTTAAAACTTCAAATATGGATCTTCTTTTTCGTCCCTGCTTGATGGCTAAGGTGATATGTTGGCTATATTTTTTCGTCCCACTGTGATTAAATTTCCTTGCAAGTGAAACATAAAATTACGTACGAGTTCGTCAAAATATTTGTTTCCCCACTAAGTTAATTCGATGTGAGGTGAGAAATATTAACTCGATAACTCTATTATTCATCACAAAACAACTGTTGAATTGTAAATTCAGGGTTTAATCCAAAGTTATTCAAGTCTTGAGATGCGCCCTGAAATGGAGCCCATCACTCAGTATGTCAACTCTGGTTGGGCTAATAATCGGTGGAATGTGGATTTGGTAAAAGCTATATCAGGAGATTTTGTTCCTTAAGGTGTGTAATTGTTATAGCAAAGTGCTTGAGAACATGAACATCTAATCCTGCTGCTCTTATTTGTGAAACATTGGCTCATGTCAAAGTGACTATAATCTCATCTTTTGAGGCTTCTTCGTCACAGAAAAGGGTATATGTTAGTATCAACAGTGTTGTACCTACATTAATGATAAGAAACCAGGCAAAGAGTGAAATCTCTCTTTTAAAGCTGTTGCAGATGAAAAGTTGTTGGTTTGCTCAGCTGAGCAGTTCTTCAGGCAATTCATGTTTTTAAGTGCTCAACCTAAAACCAATTTTATGCTCTCTCCATCCCTTTTTATTTGCTTCGTTGAGTTTTGATACAAAGTTTTGTGAAACTTTTATGCATTTTTATTTTTATGCAGTAGTGGTAGAGAATTAGTGGTGTCAAATCAATGCTTTATGTAGAAATTGTATTTTTGAGAAAAATAATTTATTTTAAAAAAGAAAATTGGTTTGGGACATCCCAAAAAAGA
Organism: Penstemon eatonii; assembly: GCA_038501285.1. Lineage (NCBI taxonomy): Eukaryota > Viridiplantae > Streptophyta > Magnoliopsida > Lamiales > Plantaginaceae > Penstemon > Penstemon eatonii. Next base: position 562,200 of record JBCEGF010000586.1, on the reverse strand, counting down.
AATAGGAGCATACAAAGGACGGAGGGGTTAGTATTTTATGTTGTGGTGGAATTGTTTTGTTCGATATTGAAATTTCTTGTTGCGACTCTACTTTTTGATGGTCAAATAATGTGAAGATCCGAATGAAGCTGTTAGCATTCAAGTTCCCTTCCAAGGCGTTCTGCTGATAAAAGTTTGGGATTTTAGAGCAAGATAGAGATATTCAATTTAACAATTTGTTGCATGTATGTAAATTTCTTTTCGTTGCATCTTGTCGAAGAAGAAAATAGAATAGATATTTAGGGCTTGTTTGTTTAATGTTTGGGAGAGTATTGGAGATTTTTAAAATATACTAGATTTACGTAATGTTATTTGTTTGTGTTTTGAGATAGTGGTTTGAGAAATAAAGTAGGTTTAGGTTATTTTTGAAAGAGTTATATTTTTTTTAAGCGTAAGATGTGTAGCACTTTATGTCAAATCATGTTTGTGTTAGACTTTATTTCAAATCATGTTTGTTATGTGAGATAAGTTATATAAAAGATAGTTATTTTATATCAAATTAGAGTGGGGTTTGTATATGTTATGTTTGGAGATAGAAAGTTATGGTTTGTTTGGCTTTTGAGAAAATAGTTTGAGAAAATTGAGAGATGAAAAAATTATTTCAGGAAGTAGAAATTATGTCTGTTTGGCATTTTTTTAATACGAAAAAAAATTTGAAAAACGTCAAACAAACAGGCCCTTAGTAATCTGTAATGAAATTTTTTGTATTTGTTTCATTGAACATGTGTTAAAAATTATACTCCATTCGTTTCATATTAATTGGTATATTTGTTAAAAAAAGTTGTTTCAAATTAAATGGTATGTTTGAATTTTCAAAGTATATTTTTTAATTTTGTCCCTTTCTTTCATTGGAGTTGAGAAACTCATGGTTATTATTTATTAATAAAAAATTAAAAAATAATTATCATTATAATGGGAATTTGAGATATTTTGCAATAAAAAAATATGTAATGATGATGTTTCTTAATTTATGTCAAAGTAGAAATGTGTCAATTAATTTGAAACGGAGGGAGGGAGTATGTTGGATGACGTAGTTGCTTGTATAAATTTTTGTAACAATAATTAGGGAAAATTCTTGTCCAAGCCTGACTTGGTCAAATTCATCCAACCACCAAGCAAGAGTATTGTACTTGCTTTGTGATTGGTCACTTTTCTGAAAGTTACATCAAATCCCAAAGCAAGTATGCTACACTTATCATATAATTAATTTGGATTCGGTCAAATCCGGTCTGAATAAGAATTTTTCCGATCATTAGTGGCAATTTGAACTCCCCTTTCTTAAAACTTCTATTATATTATCACTAGCCGTTGTGGCATGCGGTATTCACGTGCATAAATTTATATGAATATATAGCATTTTATGTAAAATAACAAAAAAAATTACATAAAAAATAGAGACAGATGGATGTGTATGTATAACTGAAAATTATTGATTAATTAAGAGTACAATTGTTATTAAAACAACCACAAAAACAAAAAGTAAGTGCAATATATATATAGGAATAACATATCATAGAAAAGTAGAATTAGTCAATAACTAAGAAAAATTCCTGACAAACTATAAGCACTCCACAAACTAAAGATCCTGACAAATCTAAGACAATAAAACTCGAAACCTATAAGCTTTATGGTACTTACCGCCGAAATTACAGTGGTTCATTTCAAAAGGAGTGATTAATACCCAAACTCAAACTTAAGTAAGTCATCTGCAATACAAAAATAAAAAAAATAAAAAAATTATCACTTATATGCTTGATAATATATGCAGATTGAAAAAATTTGCAATTGCAGCAACATGAAAGGACTTAAGGATTGTTGGAGAAGGAAGAGAAACAGGCAAAGTAAACTAAAGCAAATTTTTGTGACAACGAAGACAGATGTTTGCAATCTCAGAAAACAAACCTTGAAATTTCTATTTATGAGTGCTTCAAAACTCAGCATATCTCTTCAATCACATAACCTGTATATATATGGGTGACAAAAATCTGAGATATAATAAGAACAAAATTAGGGGAAAAAGTTAATGAAAGGCGAAATAAATTGAACATATGGAGAGGGGGCTGAGACCAAAAAAGACAGATGATATACGAAAAATTAATTTGGACGATAATATAAAGCATGTTAACTATAAATTTACAAAAAAACAATGAAGTTCCTGCAAATATATAAAATTCAAACAATTAAACCTTCTATTATAACTTTTTTTGTATTACATTAGAAACTCTTTTGAAATTCTCTTTGGATATTCGCCCTCTGCAGAGAAATCTGACAATTGATGCCAGGAGAGGGAGAAGAGGAAATAGGAGAAGATTTGAGCAGGAAATTTTTAAATCCGAGCAGAAACATTGGGAAAACTTCCATGTTTAGGCGATAAATTAGGTTATGGGAAGTTATTACAAACAGGAAATTACATATAAGGCCCTTTAGTGTACATGTGTAAGGTTCATTATGCATTAGAGTTGGGGTAATTATGGAAAACACAATGTTGGTATAAGAACGGTCAAATTAATGTATAAACTTCCACTTTTAACCTTTGTTCAGAACAGAGTTTTGAATTCACGATATAATTTGAAGGGCAATTTACGTAAATTAACGGAAGAAACCGCCATTTTGTGAGAGGAAAACGCCTTTCTTTTTATTAGTAGTATAGATAGATAAAGGAACCGTTGAAATACTGCCACATATACTTGATAGTATGTTCAAATAGTGTATTTCAATACCCAATCCCGTCCCGAACTTTTTAACGGGCTAGGTATGCCTTTCCGCCAACTGATCTATACATAACCAATCATGTTAGAATAATGTAAATTACAAAACTGAACACATAATTAATAATTAAGTTTAACTATTGTATTAATTCGATAATATTCATATTCAATGAGGACCATTTGATTTACATCTTTCCCATTTGAACATGAACCCTGTAATTAGTATAACTATTGGTCTGGGAAGTGACTCAGACCCATACAAGAAAAAAATCAATTACATATGCAGGTCTGAATCTGGACTTTGGGTCTACATTGTACGAAAAAACCACCTATTAAGTATTAACTGGCCTAGAGGCAATAGAGACATGAACGATGGATGGGTAAAGGCGATACACGGATGATGCAGAGAAGGCATTGACTAATGGGACTGGCAAAAAAAAAATCGAAAATGGATAGGATTTGTCAAGTGTATCGGGTCCTAAACCATCAGACTTTAGATATGAAAGAGCGGCAACTTCTCCTTCAAGCATGAAGGGTAGAAATACTCTAATAAACAAGTCCTGAAAATGAATACAACAGACCAAATGAGAAGATAACAAGTCACATGCACCACATGCTGCACAGTAAATACAAAAGGTTGTGCAATCAAACATCATGGTCTCAGAAAGTAATTAATATATATATATATCAATCATAAACTTTGAGACAGAAAGGATTGAGCTAAAATGATATGTCATAAATGAGCAAGCAAAATAGAAAGAGCATGAAAAGATTAAATCTCATTTATGTAAGCTGCTTTTATAAGCCATGCTTTCCTGCCCATGCCAGCATCTTGAATCACATGTACATCATTAATCTTTCTAAAATATATGATCAATCAGTATTAATTAACATTCTTGATCATGTGATTATATTGATATTTATATATATATATAGCTCAGCGTTGAATTGCTGCATATTTTTCATATCTCAAAACTATCGCAATATGCAAGTAATGGCTTCCAATAGGAAAACATGTTTTTTCATGCTCCTCAGTATTTTTGCAGTACTATCTAATCAAGCAACATCCCTTCCATCTGAAGACTATAGCATGTCAATAAAACACGAGACATGGATGGCTCGACATAAACGCTACTACGACAATAATAAAGAGAGAGAGAAGCGGTTTAAAATATTCAAAGATAACGTCAAATACATAGAAAGTTTCAATAGAGTTGGAGGTCAAACTTACGAGCTCGAAGTCAATGCATTTGCAGACCTAACTAAAGAAGAGTTTCTCACCAAGTATGCGGGAAATTATATGCCTTCACTTAAGGGATCACCCTCGTCATCTTTTAAATACGAAAATGTGAAAGAAGTACTACCCAGTCTTGATTGGAGAGACAAAGGAGCTGTTACCCCTGTCAAGAATCAAGCACATTGTGGTTAGCCCCAATAATATGCATGGTTTATAATTTCGTTTTTAAGGTGTTTTCCGAACTAATAAATTAATATTGGAATCTCTTTAGGAGGAATATTGCAAAAAACTGAAGAAATATGTAAAAAAGGAGGGGAAAAAAAAAGATTTTCTGCATTTGAGCAACTCTATATCAAATATGATTTTTTACCCTCAACCAAACTAATATATTTTCATTAGATCTTCGTTAGAGCTAGCAACAATATAGCAATAAAATGCAATTACACATACACATACTATATAGATCTGGAACTTAACGGAAGCCAATACTCTGAAATTATTTCTTCTTTTTTTTTTTTTTTTTTTTTTTTTTTGAGGAACTCTGAAATTATTTCATTACTGAAAACAGCCTTTGTAATAACAAAATTATATTTTTACAACTTTAAAAATAGTTGTAAAAATTTATTTGTAGTTTAGATCTCTTGTAAAATATTAATAATAATATATATATATATAAGGATATAGTTTTTTTTTTGAGATGATATAGTTGGAAAGTTGAGGCAAAAAAAGATGCAGCTCAGTAGAAACTAAAAAAACAAAAGAGAATTGAGTTTTTAATTTCATTGAGTAAAAAGAGCAATGTTTCCGTTTTTGCTGGAAACAATATCGAAAATTTAATCCTTGCATATGTACATACATGTATAAACCGTGGCTATGCGATATTAATATTTTTTTTTTTAAAACTTATCATAATCTAAAGACTAAAATAAAACATATTTATCATACCTACACAGGAGCTTGCTGGGCATTTTCAGCTGTGGCCGCAATCGAAGGCATAGTTCAGATAAAATCCGGTGTCCAAACTTCTTTATCCGAGCAGCATATAATGGACTGTGATGGTGCGCCCAATGGATGTCAGGGTGGCAGAATGGAGCACGCCTTTGAATTCGTTAACAAAAACGGGGTTCTCGCCTCTGATAAAGATTATCCCTACCAAGTGGCAGAAGGAACGTGCAGCTGGGATCATCCATCGTCTCTTGCTGTAAAGATCAAGGGCTACGAACGTGTTCCCTCAAAAAACGAGACAGCATTGTTAATGGCAGTAGGTAACCAACCTGTCTCAGTTGCTATTGATCCAAGTCTTTTCCAGTTTTACAAAAGTGGAGTTGGAAAGGGAATATGTGGAACAAAGCTCACACATGCTGTTGCAGTCGTAGGTTATGGTACAAACGAAGATGGAATAAAGTTTTGGTTGTTGAAGAATTCTTGGGGAGTGGATTGGGGAGAGAATGGGTATATAAGATTGGAGAGGGGTATTGATGATATACAAGGTATGTGTGGCCTAGCTATCGATGCTACATATCCCACTGCATAAATTCATTCTACTAAACAACCCCTCAGATCAGAAGAAGAGAAACACAAAAATATACTACTAGTATTTAAAACAAACATACACATGTATATATATATATATCCAATCTATTTTCCTAGACAAGTATGCAGAATAAATGATATAAATACTTTGCTGATGAACTTTCCTGCACAATTGGAATATGTGAAGCTGAATACGGCTCATGTTTAATAGCAAAAATTTCTTCAAGCTGAATATGTAAAATTAAAGAATCCAGCTTTATGTTCAATTTTCACCATCACATAAGTAGAATCTGTCATAGTACTTGAGGATGAACAACAATGCAGAATGAAAATTAGAACATTCAGAAGAATCAACATTATCAAGAACCATCGACCGACAGCTATATTCCTGGTTTATATAAAAAGACAGACATCAGAATTAACATAGAATATGACAAGATATAACAGAACTGAGTCAAAGGACAAATTACGTCCAAAATTACCAAGCAAAAACTTAAAATATTCACTACAATCATCATTGATTTCTACTTCAAGAGTCAAAATACTCAACAATCAAACTGAAGCGAATTTCCCACTGTTAGGGTTGGTTTTGGTGCACAACTTCCATCGGCCCTTAGCACGTCTACGCTTAATAGTTGCTCTTCCGGAAGTAGTACTCATACGCTTACGGAAGCCATGTGTTCGAGCAAGTGACTTCCTTGATCTGCTCCTCTTGGTTTGACAAAGTTGATATTTCTTTGCCTGCACCACTAAGCCACGCCTTTTATCGGTTCTCGTCCCACTACTGGAGTTCAAGTCCAAGCCTAATGTTGATCCTGGAAAAGATATGAGCTACAATATTAACTCAACATAATGGATGAATGCATATTATTTAATATGCTATGCAGCAGGAAACATTTCAATTTTACTTGTTAGGTTAAGTTTATAAGTTGAGAGACTCAATTTCAAGAAAGATTGTTTCTAAGATAAAGTAATATGATGCAATTCTAGTTACGCCAAATAAAAGTAAGCCACCCCTGGTCTCATTCATTAATTTCTAGTAGTGCAAGAATGAAGGAAATATAAAACAGAAAAGGTGATGAAATCATTAACCCCCGAACAAATTTACGACAACAATAATAGATAAAAAAAAATTATGAAATTTTGCCGAGAAAACCATCTAAAGACACGAACTCACTATCCAAAATCAAGAAAACCAATAGGGTTAAAACAAGATACATAGCTTGACATAGTAATTCATCAAAACAGGACGATAGAAACAACGATTTCAAGAATTCCTCAGTTTTCACGACAAAAACAAACACATACACAATGGGGAGAAAGCTAAAATAAAAAGATGAAACTGAAAGAAAAATAAGATTACCCGAGAAGGAAGAACCGGAAGAGAAGGAAAGAGAAGAAGAAGGAGTGAAGGAACAATGAAGAAGCACCCCATTAGATTTCATGTTGAATGAAACTGTGGTTCTTGTTCTTGAACCGGTGGAAAGTGAAAGCGAAGCTGATGTGCTATTAAAACTATTGGCTCCTCTGTAAGCCATTGTCCCCATTGATAAACAGCAAGCCATTTTCTCTTTCTTTCTGCTTGTTATCCTTTTGAATGTCGTTTGAGGGGTTTCTTCTTGATGCCTTATCTTCTTGTTCTTTGTTTAGACTTAGAATTTAGTGGGTCGGTTCGGCTTGGGGAATTGGAGTTGAAGAAGATTTTGGGTTCATTCGTGTAAACGTATATGGAATTTCTTGAGGGGCCGTTCTTTCCAATCTATGAACCTCTTATGGGCCGGGTAACTGGCGCTCACTAATTGGACGGCCCAATTAAGCTAAGTCTAGACTGTAGATTTCCTTTAATTATAAAATCTTTATAATATAAAATTGGTGTGCTCGTGCACATATAATCTTGTCGATGTCTACATATATATAATCTTTCTTATCATAAGTATATGTATATTGTAATTAATTTGTAATTAAACGTGTTTGAGTGCTTAGGAACCATAACAAATAAATTTCTGTCCTCTTGGCCAATAATATCATACTTGGAAATCTATATTTATATGATGATTGACTATTACTATTAAAATTTAAATGATTTCAGTCGCAATCATAGTAGTCATCCTTGGCGTAGAAGTTCAACTAAAATGCTAAAAGGGAAACTTGATTAGACTAAAACAATAAAAAAACTAAAAAAAAATCCCCTACTGCCAACTTCGGTATGATTTTAGTTAGCTTTGTTTACCCAATAAATGGAAATATAGTGCTGGTAATGTGGACCTCAAACCAATGTGTTAGTTTGAGTTTTGATTGAATTAGAATCAGTAACGACTAAAACCAATTAAATTTAATTGAACTGAAAAAAAATGACAATCAACATATGTAATTTCATAATTTGTCTTTCTACATACGAATTGACTCAAATAAGATGTTGTTTAATTAAACACACACACACACACACACATATATATATATATATATATATATATATATATATATATATATATATATGTATATATATATGTATGTATATGTAAATGAATATTTTGTTAACAAACTCAATATTGATAGGTGATGACCATGTTGGCTGTCACCTATAAATAGAATAATAGAAGTATAAGAATTCACATCCGATCAACTTAATACTTCACAGTTCATTTTTAAGTTCACATTAAAGTACACCGATAATTCATATTACTAACATGATATGGCCATTTATTGATAAGCTAAAAAATGTTAAAATATATCTGCATGTAATCTAAAAATGACACAGACAAGAACAATGTGAATAAATGAATTAGAAAGGAAACTGGGTCAGCACCCTCCATTCGCCAACATATGAAAAAAAATAAAATAAGAAGGCATAAATAAATGGGAAAAATTAAAGGTTCATTTAATTTCTAAATTTAATTAATCATTCAATCAAAATTGGTTTCTTTATTATCTGTAAAATAATTAAAGCTATGATTAAATGTCATACAGCTGCCAGCTTCTATTCAACAAGTGGTTTGATTTTATAATTCCAGTGCTATGATTGGTGCGCGCGGTTGTGTCGTTTTAAGGGCCCAACCCAACTAATATTTTTTAGTGCATTCTGTTATCTCCAAATTTCCCATTGCTCAATCATTAATGAATAATTCTCCCTCAAGAAATTCTTACTTAATGATTTTCTATATATAACTAGAGCTGAGCATGACAAACCAAACAAGCTAGCTAGTAATAGACAACTTAACCAATTAATTAGATTTAGTATTACATCAACTCCAACTCACTTAATCTGTTTCCACATGGTAGCATATAATGGTCATGCATGTTACTTTTACTTAATACTTGGTAATATATATGATCTTAATGGGAGGAGGTGAAAAGTAAAGAAATTGCAATACGTTTTCCCATACTCTTATGTTATTATGCCCAAAATCCACCTTAACCCATCTCCACTCGTCCGGATGAGGGAGGGGGAATGGGAGATGGCCCGGAGAATATTGAAAAAGGCCGGTTGGGGGTTACTGCTTCGGGGGATCCATCACCTGCTTTATTTATTTATTTTGTTGTTATACTTCGGTTTTTTTTTTATATTTAAAATCTAAATTTTTAAAAACAAAAAACTTAACCAAAAATGGACAAGTTTATTTTTAACTTTTGTGTAAGATTAAATAACATTGTATTTTAAATTAAAAATGTAACATTATTAGTTTTAATTTGAATTTTTATATTTGTCTACGAAAGTAATATTTAGACAAAACGTATTATTATTATTATTACGGTTAGTATTATTAATTTTTTGTCTATTATTATTATTATTATTATTATTATTATTATTATTATTATTACTATTATAGTGTTAATATTAATATACATGAGAGTGGGGTGCTTTTAAAGTGAATGTATCCCCAGACGGTTGGAGACGAGGTAGGTCAAGGATTGGGACAGATAGGCGTGAAGTCCATGAGGTTGGAGATGCCCTTAAATCCAAGAAATGTCAAAAAGTTTGGCACCATAACTTACTAGATATTGAGGTACAGTGGGCATTGTTTTTCGAAAGGGAAGTTTATTTGTGAACATATTTTTTGTCTATTAGTATTAGTTATTGTAGAACATGGTGCTTGCATGCATATAAGGAGTGGTTTGTTAGGGGGTATAGGATTAAAGTAAATTAGATTGGAGCCAGATTGAAGGTCATATTAAAAATACGTTGTTTGATTAAAATAATCAATCGCAATATGTTTGTTGGAGTTATGCATTTAGGCATATATTAATATATTTTCACTACTTAATTAAACATATTATGTTAGTTAAGATATATCAATTCATCGAAGCATTTGTATAATAATACGTATAAGAATATGGGATGATCAATGTTTATTCAATGTTTTAGTTCGAATGCCTCCATGTTTATTGTAAATTAGATATATATTTTAGTTTGTGATTTATTTATGTAGAATGTGTTTTTATTTTTAGATATTTAAAAAGAATTTATAATATATTAAAATAGGTAGCATGTAAATTTGAGGTTATAAGTGACATTTTACCGAATCCATATTTACTCGGATTAACTAATCCACCCATGTCTGAGTGGATTAGGTGGATTATAATCTAGTCTCGATACTGGGTAGTAAGGATTTAATCCATTTGACCCGATATTAGAACAATGCCACCAAACGTTGTATTAACCCATTATAACATATATAATATGATCTAATACCCCCTATTATGTCCTATCAAACGCCCCTAACTCTACAAACATTTAAAATTTTAGAGATAATACAAAAAATTGAAAATGTTGATGAAATTAAGAGATAAAGTGCAAAAAGTTAAATATAACTTTCTCATCTATTTTATTTCTAAAGTAATCTTTAATCTAAGGTCAATCTTTTATTTCTAAATCATTATATTTAAAATGTTTTTTTACATCATGATATAAATAAAACTCAACCGACTAAAACAAACCTTCCTCAAAGAAAAATGCTAAATGATGACATATTTTATTTGGGGTAAATGGAAGTAATCAAAACTCAATTTGACAGTCTCATCTGGGAGAAATTATGTAGTATAACCGCTGCACCACGTCATCAAGTACACGTGGTGCAGCCCACCAATACACTTGGGGCATGTGGATTAAAAATCCACATCACCCATATTCTGGCAGTGTGAACACAACTTTCTGAACCTCTATTTTTTTGGAACATGGCCAGAACATGGGGTGATGTGGATTAATAATCCACATGTCCCATGTATATTGGTGGGTTGCACCACGTGTACTTGATGACGTGGTGCAGCGGTTGTACTAAATAATCTCTCCCCATCTGGGCTGCCGGAAAAGCCCGTGACATGCGCATCAATCAAGTCCAAGCTTAAATGATTTTGGGTACATTTACACGACCAAATATAAGTTCATTATAGTAGTATTTTATTAGAATTAATAAAATGAAAAATTGCGAAGAAAAGGATGGGCGGCCCCACATCCCAACTCATTTTAATACTTTAGTAGAATGCTTCCAATAGTTTACAACTCATGTCAGAGTACGACTCTATAAACAATTTGAATTTGATTTTGATTTTCCTCAGCACCATCGCATGCACGGATCGAACAGAACAGAACATAAAACCATGTGCCCCGCCCTCCCCAGTCCCCACCCCGCACCGGAAACCGGGGCCAGAAGACATAACTTAAGTCAAAAGAATAACCAAATAATTATTCAATCTCAATTTAAGTATTGCTCAAAGATTCAATTTGTCAGTCATTATATATATAACAGAATTTTTAATGGGCTAGGCGGTCTAGTCATTTTTTGTTACTAACTCCCACAATGTATTTATAGATACCCTTTTTTTATATATATTAGAATGATATGTTATTATATTTTGCTGTAAATAAAAATATAGAGAAAATATTAAACAGCATTAGTTACAATTCGTGATAGTAAAATTATAGATAAAAAAAGAAAAAAAAACACAAAGACACAAAAATAATTTGCTGAAAAGATGAATTAACTTTTGTACTCATACTGATACCAGTACCACCTACCTAAATTATAATATTTTTTTTTTTGAAAAAAAAAAAAAAACCACTCCCTCTATCTACCTAATATGTCAGCAACTTACAGAGACTATCAAGTATATATGTATAAATAGAAAGCCAGAAATTAAGGAGATGAAGTTAATTGAATGCAGCTATGATCTAGTATAGTACTCATTATATTGGTTTAATTGTGTATAAACCAAAACCACCATATATAATTAATTATATTACCAATGGTGAGTTTAAAGTACCAAAGCTTGATTGTTGAAGCTCTGTTTTTTTCAGTGTTAATGGTAAATTCAGAACTGCTGCATCACACTATAGATCAGCAGCTACTGGGAAATGGTTGCAATCTGTTTCAAGGGAAATGGGTATTTGATTCTAATGCATACCCTCTTTATAATTCATCCACTTGCCCGTTCATCGACCCTGAGTTTGACTGCATAAAGTATGGCCGCCCAGATAAACAATTTCTCATGTTTTCTTGGCAACCAGACGCCTGTAATTTGCCCAGGTATGGTATTACTATTATTTAATTAATACTATATACTCCTATTATGTTATGTGCCTTTTTTTTTTTTTTTTTTTTTAATTTCAACTTTATTACAAAAGAATATTGAAATGAACATTACATTCTGGGGTTTTATTGTAGATTTAATGGGTTGGATTTTTTGAAGAGATGGAGAGGGAAGAAAATAATGTTTGTGGGTGACTCACTGAGTTTGAATCAGTGGATTTCTCTTGCTTGTATGATTCATAACTCGGTCCCTAATTCAAAGACCACTTTCTTCAGACAGGAGTCACTTTCTTCTGTGACATTTCAGGTCAGTTTTCGCCTTTTTTTTAAAAAAAAAATTTATTATTACAACGATTATTAGTGTTTTATTTTATTTTACTGTCAAAAGTATTGAAAAAATACTAACAATAATCAGTTCTTTTGTTATTTAAAATCAAGTTCATCTGGGTATAGAAATGATTGAGCAGAGAGTATGTCTTGCTTTTATTTAACGTAAAGTCTTGTTCTTTGGGTATAAAGATGCGTTCTTTACGTTTTCAAATTAATAAAATTATATCATTAATTAGCTTTTAGGGAACAGAGCCAAATGAAAACAGCGAAATTTAAATTATTGGACAGGGATGAATTCCCAGATATATTTATTGTAATACTAGTAGTTATTTGCAATTAAAGTAAAGTTAAAATCTAAGGAGTCAGTAGTTCAAAAGAAGAATGTTTATTAGACATTTTACCCAAAAAAATGAAATATTTTGTCCCCACTACTTGAAGTGTTCTCTATTCTTCTTGGTTGAAGTTCATTCTGTTTCTGTAACATGTCGGCAATAGCAAAATAATGCATGAAATCAGAAGAATGTTTTGCCATCGGTTATTATAGAAATTAGTCTAATTAATAAGAGAGAACTTTAATTAACATGCTGATTCTGAAACTGTTTTTGTCTTATTTCCTTGCTCTCTTTTTTTTGGATAAATTTTTATTTTTTATCGTTTGTGTACCATTTTAGTATAGTTTTGGTTTAAACTATAAAAGGAAAAAGAAAAAATAAAACCAAGTATTTTTTGAAAAATTCTTGTCCAAGCCTGGCTTGGCCAAATCCATCCAACCACCAAACAAGTGTATTGCACTTGCTTTGTGATTGGTCACTCTCCTGGGAGTTACATTCAATCTCAAAGCAAGTGTATTACACTTGCCATGTGGTTGCTTTGAGTTCGATCAAACCCGGTCTGAGTAAGATTTTCCTGTATTTTTTGTGTTTAGAAATTGTTTAAATAAATCTTTAAGCACACCGGAGTATATTTTAATGAAACTAAATGGACTTTGGTGGGCCTGTAAATGGGCCATAACTCGATGTAGCCATTATCCGTATAGTAAACCGAATTATTTTGCTACAATTGGTCCAGTCAAGTAACCAACAACATATGGCCCAACTAAGTGCAAGGGTTGGTACTTGTTTTTTTTTTTTTTTTGAGGAACGTACTGTTTAAAACAAATCGAGTGAGTAATGTTTAAAACAAATCGGGGTGAGTAGTTTTCAAGTTTTGGATAACTCCTATAATCTTTTCTTTTTGAAAAACATATGAGGCTACTTAAACTTTCGTGGGTTAGAAAATGTTTTTTAAAAAGAAAATGTAAAATTATGTCAAGATTTTTCAGATACACGTGGTCATATGTTGGAGTGTCTTTAGAATTAAGAAAGTAAACCTATATTTCAGTTTGTATTTAATGTTGGATTTTAGGGAAAGATGTTTAATGTTTCAGAGCTCTAAAGTTTGAAAACTTTCGAAATACGATTAAAATTAAACGACAAGAAGCTAAAGGATTAGCATGTACTTACAAAAGAAAATCAAAAATGAAATTTTTAATTTGCAGGATTATGGAGTTACAATATTACTCTACCGATCACCTTATTTGGTAGATATAACACGAGAAAGTATAGGAAGAGTACTGAAATTAAACTCAATTCAACAAGGCAATTCATGGAAAGGAATGGACATGCTCATATTCAATACATGGCATTGGTGGACTCACAAAGGAAATTCTCAATCGTATGACCTTTTTCCTTAATACTAACTATATTTCTTTCACTTTTAATTACCCTTAAACTTAATAAAAAACAAGCCCAAATAATAAAATTTGCAGATGGGACTACATACAAGATGGTTCCACCGTATCCAAAGACATGAATCGTTTGATAGCATTTTACAAAGGATTGACAACTTGGGCTCGATGGGTTGACCTTAATGTTGACCCATCCAAAACCAAAGTTTTCTTCCAAGGAATTTCTCCTACTCATTACCAGTAAGCAATCTATTTCAACTATTAGCTTTTTTTTAAATTTCGCTTTACGTCCCCAGAAGATCAAGACCTGCCCTGCTTTCACAAAATCGATATGGTCATTGATTTTCTTTGATTAATGTAATGACAGGGGTAGGGAATGGAAATCAGCATCAAGGGACTGCAATGGCGAACAACAACCATTGGCAGGGTCGACCTATCCAGCTGGGACCCCACCGGAGGTTGTGGTTGTTAACAAAGTATTGAGCAGAATGAAGAAACCGGTGTTTCTTTTGGACATTACAACCATGTCTCAGTTAAGAAAGGATGCTCATCCATCGGCTTATAGCGGTGATCATGCCGGAGTTGATTGCAGCCATTGGTGCCTACCTGGATTGCCAGATACTTGGAACCAGTTGCTTTATGCAGCTCTAGTATTGCGATGATTCAAGATAGAGAATATTTGAGTACAGATTTATTGTTTATATTTGTTTCAATTTATTGGAGTATATCATTTGTAGGGTATTCCTAAATTTGTGGGATTACTGAAAAAGATTGAAGGTTAGCTTGTGGGTGGAGAAATAAGGGAGATAGATATTGGTTCAAGTGTAAATTATATTCAATGATTGAAGGCAAATAGATACACTTTCTTCGCAGGTTAATAAGAACTGCACAAATATGATCCTCTTTTAGTTTCTATTATCCTTTCTGAACCAGTGAAGAACATACATATGATTCATTTATCTTGATAAAACAGATTTGAGTTTTAAGTACTCCTATATATTAGTGGACTCAAGATTCTGATTTAAACATTTGGTATAGAGTCCAAAGCAAAGATAGATAATGATATGAGTGAGAGTAATTATTAATGGCGCAAGACCAAGTCAAGTACTACAAGAACCAGAGCATGTGCAAGGACAGGACACAAATTAATCCAACATATATATATCTGGTACTTAAAAGTCACAACCGCATAGACTTGTTGAGAGTAAAAGTTTAAATCAAGAAATTTAGTGATGCTTTTGGTGACATATAAAGGAGGAATTTGCGGGAACAAATCTCACATTGGATAAGTAAGACAAAGTTCAACGATTAGCAATTCTCTTTAAATCAGCACTAGTATCTATTGAACTCTAGGCACAACTTATAATAGAAAATTTCTGGAATTTAGTTTCAGAGCATGTTTATGAAATTTCTATCCATTGTTCTAACATTTTAACTTCTTTAACTTAACTTTTAATTTTGAGCCAAGATAACTGGCCACCCTTCATATTTACAAATAGTTACCTATCTTAAAATCCTTATACAAAAAAAGGGTGGGCATTTCTGAAGCTGAGTTTGCTACATATTAGTTAAGACCTGCAAACAAGTTTCTGTTGATGTTGATTTTGGCATTGCACATTGCACAACTGAGCTTTATCTCTCAGTTCTTGAAATGTTCTCATTGTTTCCACATCAAAGCCCCCTGCAAACTGAAAGATAGAAAAAAAAAAAAAAGAAGATAAAACCAATAGAATCAAACTCAGATATCTCGAGATAATATGAATATCTGAATATACATACTTATAAAAAAGAAAAGAAAAAAAATTACCTGATGAACTCGAAACGCGAACTTGACACCTTGAACTATTAGCTCTTCTTCTTCAGGACCACCACCAACCATGTCTAGCTCTGCCAGTACTCTCTTCATGAACTTAATGGCCAGTTTCACGGATGCCAGCTTGATCTGCAATGAAAGGTGGTCACATTTATTATCTCAACTGGCCCTTTTGCTATTTCCCAATCATAACAGCAAAGCAGACGTCCAATTCAAATGATTTAAAATTCAGGATTTAACATTGAGATGCCACCCAACTGACTTTCCCAATTACAATAATTCAGTAAAAAAAGGCGATGGAAGCAAAAAGATTGAAGGTTAATTCAGTTGAGAATATCCATGAACAAGAGTACCTCGAAATGAGTGTCCACAAACATGTCATGAAGCTTATGTAATTTGAAGTCATTTGGTAGCAGTTACAGAATAATGGTGAAAATCATAGTTATTATGAAAAAATATGAAATTACTTTAGTAGCTAAGACTTAGATTAGTAGCAAATTAGTACAATGAGACAATTAGGGCCAAAAAGTGACAGGTTGGGTCGACCCGTTTTGCTTATCAGCAATACCAAATAAGAAATAAACATAATAGTTGATAAAATACATAATCTTTGCTACCAAAGAGAATCTTTGTTTTGGTAGTGTTAATTTATTTGTCCCACAATAGAAGCTTCCGGTCAAGCATCATTTAATCATAAAATGATACATGGTAATATGGTATATAGAACAGCATTGAAAATACAAGTTGATATAAAATATCAAGATAGCATGAAAAAGGTCAACAAGAAGAATCTGAACATAAAAGATAAATAAAAGTAGTGTAATGCAGACAAGCAAAAATACTACTTGATAGAGATCTGAAACTTCACATGTGCGCACGGAAGAATGGACATTACATTAGGTAAAAACTCTCTCAAGCTCTTTTGTCATCTAGCAATCATTAATTTTTAATGTGGCTATTTGGTAGACTGTGTCTATGAATTCTTTTTTTGATTCCCCATAAGTTTCTAGTAGCTGTATAATTATCAATAACCTAGAGGGACCACAAAGCTAACTAGGGAGTAATAAATTACTACTAACTAATAAATGATCATTTAATTAGTCAAGTGTTCCATCTCTTTCTAGCTTCTTTCCTTTGTCTCCCCGTTTGCAAGGGACTAATAGCAAAAGAACCTATCAACCAGTTAGGAAAAGAATTCAAACGTTTAAATAACCCACAATTGAAAAAACCTCGTGTATTTGGCGGGGATGTGTTATGATGCAATACAGTGGTACCAAATGAGTTTTCTTTAATTGCAAATGATTTAAACATTTCCCAAGTTATAGTCAGTCAAATAGGATGGGGATTTCGAATTTGAAGTTGGTAAAACTCCCATAATTTTCTAATATGAAAAAAAAAAATGAACATAAAGTTTACACCAATATGTAATGCCAGCATGAAGAAGAGGAGCTGGTATGTAGACTGTGGGAAAATATGTTTATGTATGAGGGTAGTTTAGTATTATTCCCTTATTAGTGTAACTTAGCTACTTAAGTTACTTAGTGTCTTTCACTGTCATTGTATTATCTTTTGTATGTTCTTCAGAGGCCCTAGACTCCATTTTCATCTAAGTCAACCAATGACATTTAAATATGTAGATAATTCAGATAAGTTATATTGACCATCTCCAACAGCCCTTTTATGTATCAAAATTTAACAAAAAAAAAAGTAACATTTTGAGGAAATGCCTACTCCAACAGCTCTCTCAAATGCGAAATTTCCTTTATGCAGTGTGTACTTTCCTGCAGAAATCCATTTGACTTCTTTTGCATATAAATAAGAATTAAAAATTGTATGTTAAATATAAACTAGCTGTTAGGAGTGAAATTGAGTGGTTGTTTAAACAAACTTGTTAAAATATAAAGTAGCTGTTGAAAGGAGTACTAAAAAGTGATAGGTTATAAACTATTTATATTTTGACATAAACTAGCAAAATTTAAGAGAGCTGTTGGAGATGGAAAAACTTATTCGTAGCATCTAATGAGTGAATTTTGTCAATCTCTAGCGGCACTAGCATCGTTCCAAGTACATGTGAACACCAATCTGGCAAGTAGGTTTGATCACATCACACTAAATTCTCTCATCCTTAACCAACTTAGAAGGCAGTTTTGTGAAGCATGAGACAATCTTGTCAAACCAAGTTCTACATGTACATGTAGATTTCTAACTCCTAAATCTCATCTAGGCCCCATCTAACCTCGAATATTATCACCATAAACACACATCACAAACACCAAATTCACAAAATAGGTACAAAGTTGAAGACTAATGAGAATGAATTTTACCTGACTTACATAACCTGTATCCATCATCCAGTTCATTGGAATTTTGAACACTTTATATCGATTTGAAGCTGATTCCCTCATTCTGGACAAGTTATAAACACCATGCTCCAACCTGTGCCGATAATACAGCATTTTAAAATTCTATGAGTACAGACACATTATTTAGTAAAATAAATTTATGCAGAATTCATACTTCTCGAATAAGGACTGCATTTTTTTTAGAGCAGAACCGCAAGGCTGTCTAGGATCATCACGATACGATGAGGCTTCAAATTCCAGTTTCTTTAAATCACAGTACCCAAATGCAGCCTCTCTTAATGCATCTGCCTTCTGCTCTGGCCAATCAAAATGCTTCAAAACTGCCCTCTCATCAACCTATATAATTAAATAAATTGAAATTACTATAGAACAAAAACTAACCCTTATCTTTGATTTTTATATTTTAGTAAATAAATGGTTAGAAAAATAAAAATAAAAAAGCCTATAATATCCTTTTTTTTTTGGGTTGTGTTTTCCTCGCTAAAATTCAAGAAATTAACATAACCTAAATAAAAATCAAAATTAAGAATAATCTAAAGAAAAAGGTACACACCAGGTAGGAGAGCTCATCATCAAGCCATTTGACAAAAGGAACAACATCTTCAATGTCTGTGAATGCAGCACCCTCAACTTCTTTAATCAAGAACCTAATGAAATCTCCTTGCGTTTCCACATCCGTCTTAATCTGCAATTAATTAGGATAATTATAATTAGATAATAGTAGTAATAATAATGTAAACTGATTGAGTTTCCTGAAAAACCCCAAACATTTACACTAATGTCAAGTGTGTCCCAAGTCCAACTAAAAGGTGCTACTGGAATTAAATTATGCGGACATGCAAAAAAGCACAATCAAACTTGGCAGCACTGAATTGTCATAAATGCCCACATGTTATCATTTAATTTACAACTTTCGGCATTACCAATTTTGATTACGGAATCTAAACATTGTCGTATCTTATAAGTAACCTAGCAAAATTCCAAGAGAAAAGTGCTACCAGGGGTACCGAAAGAAGACACATATCCCAGTCAACGTCAGTGACAGGGTCGCATAAAGTCAGTGGCAATTGTAGTAAATAAATCCTCAAACCATGACCAAAAAGGACAAAGGAGAACTTACAGCTATTAGATGTGCAGAACGATTCTCAATTTCCCCTATCATATCCTTGGCCGTAGCTCCCGCCGCTTGCGCATCCGCGGCGCCACCACTCCCTCCACCGGAATCCCGCCGGTAATTCATATCCCTCCGCATTAGAGAGTGGTAAAACTCGACCACCTCCGGAACTCTCTTAACCTTTGCCCGAACCGCCTTCAACCCCTTCGAAGGTGGTGGCGGGGGTGGAGGAGGAGGCGCGGCTGTCTTTGATCGAGGCGGAGCGGCAGGTTTTTCCCGCAGCGGAGGAGGCGGCGGCGGAGGTGGAATTTTGGAAATTTCCGGCAATGTGCGGACAGTTGAGTCGGATGGCCGGGGAGGTGGTCTAGGAACACGCGGAGCAGGGGATCTTATCCCTATCAACCTCTCACGAATTTCTTCAGAATTGCAAACCGTTCCACTCCTTATTCCAGTCTCAACAACATTACATTGAGCCATATACTTTGTCAGCGATTTGGATTTATAATTACTAGTGTTATTTGCAACATCAATTAATTTCAGAGTCGTTGATGAGGAAGAAGAAATAGAAGAAGCATCCTCTTGCTGCTCGGCAACACTTGTTTTAATGTCGGCTAATTCCGCCTGCATTTGAATGATTTTCTCTTCGTACTTGTGATTCTGTCTCGAAAGTTCCATGTGTAAACACTCATTCTCCTCTCTCAGCCTCTCGTTCTCCGTTTCCAAGCATTCAATCTTCTTTCTAGAACGTTCGATTTCAGAATCTTTGTTAGAAATCACGTTTTCCAGCAACGGAACAATGGCGACGGATTCTTTAAGCAGCTTTTGCTCCAAGAGTTCGGTCTTCAAGCGGGACTCGCTCTCCCGTAACTCTTCGACGAGGCGGAGGAGTTCGGAGATGTCTGGGGGGCGCGGCTGGACCTGAGCGGAGGCGCGTGGGAAGTAAGCGCCCAAGGAGCGTGAGAAGGCGGCACCGGATCCTTTCTGGGGCTTTGACACTGGTGGTGGTTTAGGGGAGGGTGTTTTCTGCAAACCCATTGCCGTCTTTACTTTGCCAGCAACCATAGCTCACTGTTTTGCTCAGTACTGCATATCATCAAATAACAACTAAATAAGAAAGGATTTGTTGAGGAAAATGTCAGAAAGAGATGACATTGGGGTGGGGGGTGAAATATCACACTTTTAATGTGTGCCACTTTCAATTTTAATTTCCATTCTGCAAGTATTTATATTGGACTCACCATGCATTTTTAATTGATATGTATATAGATCCATTATTTAAAACTCTTATTAAGTGTTGGGTGTGATACTTGGAACGTGAAGTTAATTTAGGATTGCTGCATTTAATGTGGATCTAATGTAATTTCTTTTTTTTTATAATATTTATATATGGTACAGAGTATATTGTTTTGAAAGAAAATACTATCGTCATATTGTAGCTACATTTTCCATATTAGAAAATGTATCCAAGGATCTCTTTTTCTGACAATCTAATAATTTTCACATTATTTTTTTTTACCAAAGTAATTAATGTTTCACTAGGTATTTGAGATTTTAACAAGTAGAATGAAGAAAAGTAAAACTGCATCCACTTTATGAAAAATTATTTTCTTCCAATATTGGATATATGATGTGGTGCAACATAGATATTAAGACTAAATATACTCTTAAACTTAAATAGTAACAAACTCAAAATCTGAGTTATAAAAAAAAAAAAAAACTCAAAATCTGAGTCCTGTACTATTATAAAAAAAATGATCAAATTGGTTGTAGAATTTCATATAAAATTATCATATAAGATAGTGAGAATCAATTAAACTATCACTCATAGTGTGATTATGCTAACCACTCTACAAGTTTGCAAAATTATTTGAATTATCCCTTAAGTATTAGATTCATTACAACTACTCTTTTATGATATTTTATGAAATAAAAGATTGATTCTAGAAATACATTTGCATACTATTTAAGAAATTACAAGTCTTTAAGGGTGACAAATCAATTTTATTCGTTTTTTGTTGAGTTCACCAATTTTTCACTCATTTTCTTAGCAATTTAACTCATTTTTTTTTATCGATGTAACCACTTTGTATCATTTTTCACGTTAAAAGTTTTTTTTTCTTCATGTAATTTACCAAACTTTATAGGTGATCAATGTAATTACATTAAATCTCAGGTTTAAAGAAATGTATGTTAAAATATGTATAGTTTGGTTTACTTATTGTAACATACACGAGTATTAAATATATGTTAAAAAGGAATCCGGCTATGATTTATGAGAGCATTAAAAACTCAAAAAGTTGGAAGTTTTTTTTTTTTTTTTTTCCAATTGTTTAATCCCTTTTGAAACGTGTCGGACCTATTAAGTAACAACCTCTCTCAATAGGGACAATATGAGTTCGCAACTTTATATTGACTATTTCATTCCACTAAATCAATCACGTGTTGATAGAAAATTGAAAAGTTTTGCCAACATTAGATTTGTCAAATCATGAGAAATAAATTCGATGCGCGACATTTTGGTAAAAATAACCTTTTGAAGTTTTGACATAATAGCATGTATAGTGAGTATTATACCTTATAGGAAACTGGCTAGTTTGGGTCATAAACTGACAATCTGTAGTGTGTCTATTTTTTTTAATCAAATTATTATATGTAATTTGAATCTCATTTTTGAAAATATTGGTTCACTATTATGTTTATATATATATATATATATATATATATATATATATATATATATGTTAATGCATCACTAATTAATGTGCTAAAAAAGCAAAATTTCTCCTTGAAACGGACTAGCTATAATGATATAGAGATGGATTCTTAACAATATTTCTTATTTTCCTTTTATTTTTATGTGGAAAAAAAGTCTAAGGGGCCATAAAGACTTGTCTTATTAGTCACATGAATATTTCATTTTATCATTTAGGGTTCAAATTGGTCACAAAGATTTGTCGTCTACTTATGGATCATATCTTTTTCATCGAAAATATTGAAAACTTTTCGTTTGTTTAATCAAGTGAAACGAAAACAATATGTAATTTTGAAACTATTTGTTTGCATGAGACTCTCTTCTTTTTCTTAATTTAGTAAATTAATAACACATAGGCAGTTACATATAAGATTGAATTACACAATTTCAATACATGATGACATACTTAGTAAATTAATAACACATGATGTTTCTTGCTGATCATAATAAAATTTTGTAATATATTTTAATGAAAAATAACAATTGAATTATAAAAAATACATGTGGTATCAATTCAATACTTATATACCACATTTCACACTTTATGTTACATTGGCAGTTACATATAAGAAATATACACAATCTTAAATTAAAATATTTATGGTGATATATATTACGTCGAGGTGGAATATAAAACCCATATATTCAACCTTCAAGAGGTTGATTTCGGGTAACTATCAATTTTTTGAAGGAGTTGTAAATCAAATGCTTCATTACTGAGCAAAGAATCACCGACTTTAAATGTTCATACGTGGTAAATTAATTGTGACATATTAGTATTATTTTTTTAGGTGGCGATGGAGTTTATGGAGTAATTTCATGGCTGATCTATCATTTTCAGCATGAGGGGCAGAGCAAAACGAATGGGACTATTAACCAACCATGTACCTTCCCTTTCACCAATTTAATTATTTGTCTTAGCTTAATACAACCTTGTCCTCTGATAAAATCAGGTAAAACACACAAATGGCTATACTTGAAATTGATTAGGCTAGAATATAATCTGTGCTTTAATCTGTTTATTGGATTTTTGTAGGTAACTAAGAAAATGTTTTTTCTTTATTAATTAAATGAAAACTAAATTGAGCTTTATAATAATTTACTTTTACTTTTCTTGTCACTTTTTTCACTAAATTCATGTTCCAACCATCATTGATACATGCATATATATGTCACTTATGAAATATCCGCAACCCACAACTCTGGAATCTATATCAAAGGATTAAAAGGTGACCTACAGAACGTGCATTGTCCCTTAAGAATGCCATATCCGCAAGGGCAATGTCCCAAATGCGTAAGCGAGGTTGGCCTTGCCAAGCTGAGGCAATCTCCTCATCAACAACAATCACTATCATTGAGCGATTAATTACAAGTGTATGAAATCAACACATGCACGATTCATGCACTTCATGCCATCAATTAAGAAATTTCCTCCTCCATTTGAATATTCTCTCATCGTGTATAAATACTCTCTACGGTATGTCTTAATAATTCTAATCAGACTTTACATACCTACATTATATTTTTGTCTTCAAGTTTTAGTTCCTTTATTGACTTAGGCATCGGAGAAGACTCTGTGAATCCCATCTCGACGAGTCTTTACCTTATTTTGTAGGAACTTGAAGAACATGTATCCCAATGCAAAAGCAAAACCGTCCGGAGCCTTGTTGAAATGGGTCGTGAGACTAATACCCGCATCAATCACCTTAGATCATACTATATTTGTGCTTTTTTTTAGAAAAATGTTACTGCCAAGAAAAAGCTAAAGTAATTACTCAATTATCTTGCTTCTAGATTTTAAGTTTCATAGTTTTTTTCTTCCTAAAATAATACTATTTTTAAATATTACTATCTAATAACTAATCGGAAACAAAACTAAAAACTGCTTCCCATAAATTTTAGGAACGAGCTTAAACGCTGCAACCACCAATAAATATGGTGAAGTTGATGTATGAACCCCTAGATTCTCTTGGTCAATTCCCCTTTTCATAGGAAACCATCTCTTTCTTCTATTATTATTACACATTAATTCTTGACCTTGAACATTTTAGTTTCACAAATTTTAGTCAAAATTGGAATGCTCAATTGCCTTTAATATAATTCTCTCACGGATAGGGGTGTAAACGAGCCGAGTAATATCGAACGACACGTTGTTCAAGCTTTGTTTGAATTTTATCGAGCTTGGAATTTTGTGTTTGAGCTTGGTTTGATTTCTTAACGAACCGAGCTCAAACGAGCTTTTATCGAACGAGCTCGAGCCGAGTATCGAGTAGCTTGATATTTTACATGTGTTTTTTCAATTTTTAGCTTATCGAGTCGAGCTCGAGCCGAGCTTTAAAAGTTATCGAACGAGAAATCTTGTTCAAGCTTGTTTGATTTATTTGACGAATCAAGCTCAAACGAGCTTTTATCAAACGAACTCGAGCCGAGTATCGAGTAGCTTGGTTTGATTTTCAGCCCTACTCACGGATGCCAAATTCATTCACGATGTTATAAAATGTAATTTAATAACCCCCCCCCCCCCCCCAAATGATGATCAGGTCTTGGGTCCGACTTATTGATATATTAGGTAGATTCAAAGTTGAATTTGCTATATATTAAATACCAATTCAGTCATACAGTAATATACTCTCTCCGTTCATATTAGTCGACACATTTGTCAAATTTATTTGTTTTAAATTAATTGGCATGTTTGGGTTTTCAAAGCATTTTTTTTTTATTTTGCTCATTTCTCTCATTGGAGTTGGAAAACTCAATGATCATCACTCACTAATAAAAAAAATTAAAAAGTAGTCATCATTATAAAGAGTATTTGAGACATATTACCATTACGTATATAATGATAAAATTTCTTAGTATGTGTGAAAACAAGAAATGTGCCAATTAATATGAAACAAATGAAATTATAAATAATGTAATATTAAGTGGCATGATTAACTCAGATTCATGGCAGTGGATTTTAATTTGGGTCTTTCGGTATCAAGTTCTTTTTTTTGGAGGGGAGGGGGGATAAATCTGTCTGTATTAAGATTAACAACCTAATATGGGCAGCCGCCTATAGCCCCCGGTTCGGAGAGTCCCAAAATTTATATTTAGGCTTTTAGGAATTAAAAATTAAATATTATTAATTTTATTAATTTCATGTACATACGATGTATAGATAAGACTTTCTCTTGATGAGTGAGAGGGGTAGGGTTTAAATCCAATATTGAGTTTTTATTCTTATATTTTGATTGTTTTATGTTATTTAACTTTTTTTTATAATAATGTTCGTCTCTTTATTTTCCTTTCGTAGAAATTATTCTTTTAATCATTTTTCTTACTTAATGATTTCTTGTCAATTTTTTCCTTAATAAGTTCTTTAAAAAAAATTCTTTCTTAATTATTATAAAAAGAATACAGTTTTTTTCTTTATAATATAATTTTTCTGCTTATTACTTTCTCACTTAGTACATTGTAAAAAAGAATTTCACCCACAATAAAATTGGTCTAGCCCCGTCCATATTTTTATATGTATGTGTATCTTTTATAAATGATGTATAACTTTTTCTATACATGATAATATATTATTAATAGAGTTAAGAATGTCACGAAATGAAATAAAGTCAAGCAATCAATTATGATATTTGTAAAAGAATGAAATAGAGTTAAGGATGTACATATACTTGCAAAATTTGCTTCGGCTAAAATAATATTTTTAATATTAAAAATTATACAAAAAAATTCACAGTTGAATCTTTTAAAAGTTAAATAAGTTTATTATTTAATTATCTATCTAAAATTTAATATGTTAGATTTAATTATCTATCTAAAATAATATGTCAATATTTAATTAATATTTTTACCTTTAAAAAAATAAATTGATTATGTATATTTTATAACAAAGGCACCAAATTTGTAATTCGCCAAGGACCTCAAAATGTCTAGGGCCGACCTTGATTATGGACAAATTGTCCTTGGATTCGAGGACAAAAGCAGATTGCTAGGGAAGACAAATCTAGGTACGTACCTTTTGATGATACCTAACGTAGGAATTTAATAATTTGTCACAAGATACTACCAAAACCTTTTTATCTTCGAGCAAATTAAAGAAGAAAAGATTGCCACCCAAAAATGTTACACACGCTTCCCCATGCAGCAATTTTCCTCTGTAGAGTAAATCGAGATCCTTGAAAATTTTAGCTCGTGCGAGTTTTAACCATCCCAAACACATTCAAAGAAACTTGTCTAATAATAACAAAATAAAAAGAAAACAAACTTGCTATGAATATATGGGCCTTAAAGCATGGCCCATAAAATAATTTCCCTTTTCAACTGGATCAGTGGATTGTAAATCTACCTAAATTCTATAGTTAATAGTTTTCCTGAAATCTGCAACTTCAGTTATGGCCCAAGATAATTGAAAAGTTCAAGTGGTGGGCTACTGAAATATAGCCCAAAGGCCACTCTCTCTACTCAAAATGAGCTTTTGACATATTTTTATTTCGAACAAAAAAAGTCCAGCTTCCTCTTGAGGAAATAAAAATGTAAATTTCTAGGGCGGAGCCATTTAATGCAATAAAAAGGAGCGATACTATAAACTTCTATCAATTAAGCTACTTAAGTAATATAGTGTCTTATAAAAATTAATTTGTAAATTAAGGGCTAGTTAACTTTAATATAAGTCAATTAGTTTCAACCACAAAGGATTCCATGAAGATCCAAATCCGAAATGAATCCGACCAATATATATGAAGTCAGCTTGGGTCTGACCTGATCCGGCCCTAATCCAACTCGTAGACTGAGCCAGAACATGTAGCAAATACTACTTCAATAAGAGAAAACCTCATCCTTTGCCACATGGTCTCAAAAGAACCAAAAGAAGGCAAGAGGAGATACCACTATATTATTTTTCCATTTCAGTAGAATAAGTTGTCCAAAGTAAACAACAACAAAAAGAAAATTACATATTTCCACTAAAATCAGTTATATGTGGTCCAACACTGGAAATCCCTTTCCCATCAAATCGAACCAAACAGAACCTTAATACTTGTAAACTCCAACAGGCCTGGATATTGAAGGGCAAATGGTTCTGATATGAGGGATAGTATCAAGTAAAGCTTGAGCTATCAATCTATACGCTTCCTCCGTGAAATGTATACCATCCCAACTAGCAAACATAGAAGGATCTTCACAACATGTTGCCTGCTTAGTACCACACATTGCCGATAAATTGAAATTATAAGGCCCTCCTACTCCACAACAAGCTCTAAGAACTCTATTTCCGAATCCTGCATCAACAATTTGGAAAATGGTTATCTTCTTATTATCATTTCATCTAGATTGAATACTTTTTCTTAGAAATACTGACAGTTGAGAAAAATACCGAATTCATGTGGTGAAAGATAAAAACGCATTGCAGCATTGTAATTATCCGCGTATAATAAGTTGACATGAGGATGAAGTTTTCGAATTCGGCTTAATTCATTTTGGAGCAGCTGATTATGGTACTTAGAAAAATCGTTCAACCAGTTGAGGCAGCCAGTTCGTGGATCATAATCATCTTCAGTGCTGAATGTTTTGAATTGTGTTAGATAAACAGGCAAGCACCCAATTGGGAAGTTTCCTGGGACTATAATTGTCTTAGCTCCAAGCTTAATCAGCTCCTGTTTATACCAAGGCATGATTATGAGTATCAGGAAAAGAAAAAATAATTAGATCGAGACATTTTAACGATGTTTTAACATACTTCAATGGTTTGGCCGATGTAATTAACAACTGGTGGAGCTAATGATTGAACTAGGGATTGAGGTTCTTCTTTGTTTGTGGCTAACTCAAGCGGATAATTGTAATCGTTACCTCCTATCTCTCCCATCATAATTAGAGCTTTATCAAGAAATTTTCTTCCATCTGGATTCAGAATTCAAGTAAACTATAGTTAATTATAGATTTTCATTAAGATAATTTGAAGACAAGGTAACTCTGGGATGAAATCATATATATGTATATAATATTGTGTCTTACATAGAAGAAGAATATGGTATTTGATTGGTATATAGGAGTACTAAAAATGTTTGAGTGAATGCATAAATACGCTTTTGTAAATAATAGATTGAACCAAGGAGCAAAAGCAGAACAGTTTATATAGGAATCCTACTCTATATCTTAAAATATTTTTTGATCAAATAAAATAAAAATCTTGAATACTTTAACTTATTTTACATTTCATAATTGAAAAACTTAAGTGGATAGAACCTATATATATATATTCTCATTCTAAATCAGAGAAGTAAAGTTGCAATTTAGTCCATAAAAACGATAGAAATTATTTTATGCATTCGTTGAAACACCATGACCAAGCACACGTCATTATATAATTACTTTATTGCAACTTGTGTCTGATGGCGTGGTAATTGTAAATGATTAGCTGTAAAATATATATATATAATATATAATATATATATATATATTATAAATATATATATATATTATAAATATATATATATATTATAAATATATATATATGCGGTAGGTTGAATACCAGGAAGCGTTGGCAGGAATTGTTTGAACCAGTCCAATTGAGTACCCAGAGACAAATTCGTCATAGGATTATAGATTCCTATTTTTTCTAAGAATTGACGATCAAGCGCCGTGGCTCCTGCAACCGCAAAATTCACACCTTTACCAAAACCTAGCCCACTCAAAATCTCATCTTCTCCGCCCACGTACGGCTGCACAAAAGGCATCCCCAAACTCTCGGCTACAAAAAAAATAAAAAATTTGTAAAATTTGTGGAGATAGAGAACAGTTTTTACGGCAAACATATAAATTACCGATGAAATCGATGACGAGGCGGCCATCGGAGCTGCGTCCGTTGGGGTGGTGGAAGAAAGTACGGCCGTAAGGCGGCAGAGCGCAGCTGGGGAGATTGTTGGGTGGCCTGAGTAGAAGTAGATTGCCAGTGTCCGCAAGCGAATCTCCGAAGCTGATGATTGATTCGTAGCATCCGGATGCCTTTTTGCTGCTTAATAAAAATGATGTCAGTAAAATCAGGAGCATTCTGTGGGCAATTGCCATTTTAATTTTTATGGCCGTGTTTTGGTATATACAAGATTTTCTTTTTTCTTTTTTGTTTAGGGAGGAGCCAAGCCTTTAATGGAGATGGATTTAATTCATGTGAGCGATTATTATTAATAGAGTAAATCGCACTTTTGATCCTTCTTATGGATTAATTTTTGTACTTTCATTCCACTTAATTTTTTTGTAGCATATTGGTCTCTTTTATCAATATAGTATATCACATTCGTTCTTCTTATAACACATTCATCCCTCTTAAATTTTTTTATAGCAAATCCGTCCATCTTATCAATGTAGTGTAACACATTAGTCCCTCTTAAATACAATATACATCACTTAAATTCAAAATATATTCTAAAGTGGACAATAGTTAATGTATTTTGTATTTAAGAGTGACTAATGTGTTACACTACATTGATGAGAAGGACGAATTTACTACAAAAAAATTTAAAAGGAAAGAATGTCATATATTACATTGATAAAAGGGACCAAGCTACTACAAAAAATTTGAATGAGATGAAAATATAAAAATTGATCCATAAAAGGACAAAAAATGCTATTCACTCTTATTAATAATCCAAGAAAGAAATATAAGGCCGACAACTGGTGAATGATTTAATTGCGAAAGTGACTAATGAACATATATGCACATGTATATTGTTTTCACCTACCCTCATACTTCTAGCATTTGGCAACTGAACCCCAAGGTTTGGTACTTTTAGAGTTGACTTCGACTCCCATTTGATTTTCCATAAAAGTTATCCCAAGAATATTAGATTACTTTTTTTTTTTTATATAATTAAGAATATTAGATTACCTTTTCTATATATATGGTCCAAATATTATTTCCTCAAAAACATCTCCTTTTGGGAAGATTCATCCCCTGACCTGGTCCTGGACCATGTGGTCCAGGATTTTTCTTCCTTTTCTATTTTTTTTTCTTTCTTCTTTTTTTTTTTCCCTTCATTAATAACTAAAATTGTCTTATACAATTAAAAAAAATTGACATATTTTGTGTTGTAAATTTATAATATGATGTTTGTTTCTATCAAAATTATTATTTGCATTTTTCACGCATTATTTCTTCTTTAAAAATATTTAATGTTTAAATTAATTCTATAAAAAAAATATTAATCTTAATTATTTCATAAATTGTAGCACAAAATGACCCAATGAATTTGCAAATTCACATCTTTAGAAATAAATATAAATATAGCTAGAACAACATTGAACGATTACGAAAAATAAATAATATATATAAAAAAACTACCACTACAAGAATAATAAAATTTAGTGACAAAATATTAATTAAATAACATTGTTCAAATTGTCAGTTTTTGCATATATTTAGTGAAAAAATGTTAATTTTTTCACAATAACAATAGTGACAAGTACAATAGTGATAAAATATATTTTTAAATTGTCACTAATGGCTATTTGTGACAAGTGTATGAAGTTAATTATCATTCTTGATAATTAGTAACACCCTTTTAGAGACACACTACAAGAAAAATGAATTTTAGTGATAAAATATTAGGTGACATTGTTGAAATTATCATTTTCTGCATATATTTAGTAACAAAAATATTAGTTTTGTCACAATAAAAATAGTGACAAGTGCAATAGTGACAAAATATATTTTTAAGTTATCACTAATGGCGATTAGTAACAAATGTGTGGAACTTAAATTGTCACAATTGACAATTAGTGAGACCCTGTCAGTGATAGCCTAGTGACAATAAATATTGCCACTATAATTTATTGACAACTTTTGGGGTATCATTAAATGTCAACAGTGATAACTTTTTCACAACTATCGTCACTAGTGTATCTATAAATATCACTTTAGTGACAATATATAATTTTTTGTCACTTTGTCTTTTACTATTTTGTCACTAAAATTTAATTTTTTTGTAATGACAACTTAGTAACAATAAAATATTGTCACTATAATTTAGTGATGCTTTTTTAGTTGTCATTTTTTGGGACGTCAGTAAATGTCGATAATGACAATATTTTTACATTTCATGTCAATAATGTGTTTATGTACATCATCATTTTAGTGACAATATTTAAATTTTTGTCACTTTGTCATTTAATATTTTGTTACTAAAATTAAATTTTTTTGTACAATATTATTTTTATAGGAACAATATATTACTATAAGTTTGCAACAAAAGTATATAAATGTGTTTGATTTGTGTAAAAGATATTAATTATAAGGAAAAAAAATTAAAGAAAGAATGAAAAAAAAAAAAAAAATAGACAGGTCTACAGAAGAATCTCCCCTCCTTTTGTCTCTATTTTCAATTCAATCATGATAAAAATAGTAGGAGTAATAATTTTAGTACTTGAGAGGGGTGTAATTAAAGTGTGGCAGGAATCTTCATTGATTATGAAAGTGAATGATTTGCGATAGCAAAATTCAAGATCCAGGTAGTATTATCTTTGTCTTAACAACTTTCATGATTAATTCCTCTTTTATTTTACACAATCAACATGTCCATGAATACTATATCAACATGCTAGCCCCACCTACACATTTGTGAGTTCGACAAGTGCATGCATAAATTAAGGGCGAGTTAACTTTAATTTAAATCAATTAGTCAAACCCTTTCAACCACAAAGGATTCCATGAAGATCCAAATTCGAAATGAATCCGACCAATATATATGAAGTCAGATCGGGTCTAACCTGATCCGGCCCTAATCCAACTCGTAGACTGAGCCAGAACATGTAGCAAATACTACTTCAATAAGAGAAAACCTCATCTTTTGCCACATGGTCTCAAAAGAACCAAATGAAGGCAAGAGGAGATACCACTATATTATTTTTCCATTTCAGTAGAATAAGTTGTCCAAAGTAAACAACAACAAAAAAAAATTACATATTTCCACTAAAATCAGTTATATGTGGTCCAACACTGGAAATCCCTTTCCCATCAAATCGAACCAAACAGAACCTTAATACTTGTAAACTCCAACAGGCCTGGATATTAAAGGGCAAATGGTTCTGATATGAGGGATAGTATCAAGTAAAGCTTGAGCTATCAATCTATACGCTTCCTCCGTGAAATGTACACCATCCCAACTAGCAAACATAGAAGGATCTTCACAACATGTTGCCTGCTTAGTACCACACATTGCCGATAAATTGAAATTATAAGGCCCTCCTACTCCACAACAAGCTCTAAGAACTCTATTTCCGAATCCTGCATCAACAATTTGGAAAATGGTTATCTTCTTATTATCATTTCATCTAGATTGAATACTATTTCTTAGAAATACTGACAGTTGAGAAAAATACCGAATTCATGTGGTGAAAGATAAAAACGCATTGCAGCATTGTAATTATCCGCGTATAATAAGTTGACATGAGGATGAAGTTTTCGAATTCGGTTTAATTCATTTTGGAGCAGCTGATTATGGTACTTTGAAAAATCGTTCAACCAGTTGAGGCAGCCAGTTCGTGGATCATAATCATCTTCAGTGCTGAATGTTTTGAATTGTGTTAGATAAACAGGCAAGCACCCAATTGGGAAGTTTCCTGGGACTATAATTGTCTTAGCTCCAAGCTTAATCAGCTCCTGTTTATACCAAGGCATGATTATGAGTATCAGGAAAAAAAAAAATAATTAGATCGAGACATTTTAACGATGTTTCAACATACTTCAATGGTTTGGCCGATGTAATTAACAACTGGTGGAGCTAAGGATTGAACTAGGGATTGAGGTTCTTCTTTGTTTGTGGCTAAATCGAGCGGATAATTGTAATCGTTACCTCCTATCTCTCCCATCAGAACTAGAGCTTTATCAAGAAATTTTCTTCCATCTGGATTCAGAATTCAAGTAAACTATAGTTAATTATAGATTTTCATTAAGATAATTTGAAGACAAGGTAACTCTGGGATGAAATCATATATATGTATATAATATTGTGTCTTACATAGAAGAAGAATATGGTATTTGATTGGTATATATATAGGAGTACTAAAAATGTTTGAGTGAATGCATAAATACGCTTTTGTAAATAATAGATTGAACCAAGGAGCAAAAGCAGAACAGTTTATATAGGAATCCTACTCTATATCTTAAAATAATTTTTGTACAAATAAAAAGAATCTTGAATACTTTAACTTATTTTACATTTCGTAATTGAAAAACTTTAGTGGATAGAACCTATATATTCTCATTCTAAATCAGAGAAGTAAAGTTGAAATTTAGTCCATAAAAACGATAGAAATTATTTTATGCATTCGTTGAAACACCATGACCAAGCACACATGTCATTATATAATTACTTTATTGCAACTTGTGTCTGATGGCGTGGTAATTGTAAGGGCATCTCCAATGGAGACCCCATATGGGTCATCAAACCCATTAACTTCCAATTTGATGGCTGAAATAAAAAAAACTCCTCTCCAATGGAGGTCCTATTTGAGCCATCAAATTGATGTCCAGAAGCTCCTGCCATAAAAAATAGGGCCAATTCCTCTTGGTCCCAAATTTTGGTAGGAAAAATTTCACACTCCCAACGGCTAGAAGATGGAAAACAGTAACTTTTTTTTTTTTTTGAAAAAGAGCCGTTGCAAAATTTTGTGTATAAATTAAACATCATTTTCATCACAAAATTATACTTGCAACATATCTAGATAAATAAAAAAAAAATTATATTATATAAATATATCTATCTTCATCCTTGATATTTGAATTCAAATCGACACGTGATCATATACCTTGATCTTTGAAATCGGCATCGGAAAATCCTATCTATCTTGATATAATATAAATATATTATATTATATGGATATGGAATCTGATCATATACCTTGATATTTGAATTCAAATCGACACGTGACATTTTTAAATTTTATCATATGATATAATATAAAAAGTTAGCAAGATATAATATTTGTAATATACACTTTAGTCTCGTTTTTATATTTGATTGCATTTTTAAATGGGTTTAATTTTGTTTTAATATCAATTTGACTTAATTTTAAATAATGAAAAAAATTGATGTTCCATTTTGATGACTGTGCATTGGAATATAAAACATTTGCAGGGGCCCCAAAACACTGTAGCAGTCATCAAATGAGTATTTGATTACCCACTTTGATGGCTTAGGATTGGAGATGCCCTAAGGGCATCTCCAATCCTAAGCCATCAAAGTGGGTAATCAAATACACATTTGAGGACTGCTACAGTGTTTTGGGGCCCCTGTAAATGTTTTTTATTCCAATGCACAACCATCAAAATGGAACATCAACTTTTAAAAACAATTAAAATTAAGTCAAATTGATACTAAAACAAAATTAAACTCATTTAAAAATGCAATCAAATATAAAAACCAGACTAAAGTGTAAATTATAAATATTATATCTTGCTGACTTTTTATATTCTATCATGATAAGATTTTTGGATACCACGTATCGCTTTGAATTCAAATATCAAGGTATATGATCAGATTTCTTATCCATATAATTTTTTACCTTTTCTTCTTCTGTCTCTATTTTCAATTTCAGATTTGAATCTTTGTAACTTTTTTTTTTCTCTTTTCGTTTTAATTTTCTGTATTTTTTTTTAAATTCAGATCTATATTTGTAAGTGTAATATTTTTTGTTGAAAGTGATGTTTAATTTATGCAAAAAATTTACAACGGATCTTTTTCAAAAAAATTGCT
Source organism: Penstemon eatonii (assembly GCA_038501285.1). Classification (NCBI taxonomy): domain Eukaryota; kingdom Viridiplantae; phylum Streptophyta; class Magnoliopsida; order Lamiales; family Plantaginaceae; genus Penstemon; species Penstemon eatonii. The sequence continues at coordinate 527,324 of JBCEGF010000586.1, read as the reverse complement.
ATCGTTGTTGAGTGTCAAAGTGGACATTGGAGTGTGAAAAGTTTCCCACCAAAATTTGGGGTCAAGAAGAATTGGCCCTATCTTTGATGGCAAGAGGTTGTTGACATCAATTTGATGGCTGAAATAGGGCCTCCATTGGAGCTCCATTTTTCTGATTTCAGTCCCCAAATTGGAAGTTGATGACTTTGATGACCCATATAGGGTCTCCATTGGAGATGCCCTAAGGGATTGTCTATGCTGGCTCTTGGCCGGTGAGAGTCATATACCATTTCAACTAAATTATGACATGTGTCCACTGTCCATACCCTAATCAAACATAAAGTACCCAAAATACCCATACAATAAAACAAAAAACAACTCATCTTCCCCACCCCACCCCACCTGGGGAGAAGTTCATTATGGTGGTCGGAAAGGTAAATTCATCAGCATCTAACATTTTCATCATCCTAGTGTTCATATATAATATCCAGACTTGGTCAAACCAAATTGGGATTCAATTATCAGGTTGCTGTTTTTGTTGATTTTCTTGTTTAATTTTCAAAATTCTTATCAGAGACTCCAAGCTGCAGTTGTGGCTGAGTTGAGCCTTGCACAAGCAATTGTGGATAGTGTTGGTGTTATTGTCCAAAATCCCGATTTAACAGTATGTTATGACGAGAGAGGTTTGTATTGAACGTTGCTGGCCTAGGATCGGCCGTTACGACGGATTGAGATTGAGGGAGAGGGGGCGGCGGTGGGGTGGGTGGTGTGGGTGGGTCTTTAGCTTTTTTTTTTTTAATATAAACATAAAATAAAATAAATATTTTTATATTTGAATTTTTTAATAAAAATTAAAATATTAATAAATATTTATAATTTGAAAATTGTTGTATTGTAAATGAACGAGTAATTTAAAATAAAATGTTGCAACATAAGAATTTTGTAATTATTTTTCATCACAACAATCAAACTCGAGTACATTATTACAATATTTTTTATAAAAAAATATTTACAAATTGTAATCAAGTTCGTTTCAATAACTTTGCAATTATTTGGGTTGATATTTTAAAAATATATGTTAAAAATTGCAACATCAAATTTGAAAATGTTGTAACACTAATAATTGAATAATTATTTTTCACTTTTAATGCATATGTGGAGGTTATTTATCCCGTTCCATTCGAAGACCTATGGATCGACATTCCTAATGAAGATGAGAGAAGTATTACCTCCAGATGGGAAATGGCCTTTGTAAGCGCCGGAACTTCCGAGCGCCCTCAAAGGCTCCCGAAATCCTGAGCGCCTTCTAAGACGCCCGATATTCCGGGCGCCTTCAAAGGCACCCGATATTCCGGGCGCATGACTATCAGAAAAACAATCGTCCTTACCCTAAATTTGTTGATTTAGTCAATCGAGGATCGTAACTTATCCTAAATTTGTAAACATTAACTCATCCATAAATCACAATTTAATGAAATTTGATTAATTGATGATCCGATCGGAGAACATCACTTATAACTCCTTCGTAAATCATAACTTATTGAAATTTGATTAATTGAGGATTCGAACGGAGAACATTCACTAGTAACATGTACCCCTCCGTAAATCATCATTTTAATTTGAGTTGTTTATTTATAGGAATGTCGCAACTTCTTATAAATACAAGGCATGGTGGTTTGTGGAAGTTAATAGATGGCCGTTGGATTTTTGTTGGTGACAAATGTATGGATTATTTGATGGTTGATCGGTCGATTATGTTTGAGGATCTATACAACAAAGTTTGTGAAATGACGGTAAATATGTATACGAACTTACTTCCCCTTACTACAGCTGTGGTTTCACTTTTAATGCATATGTGGAGGTTATTTATCCCGTTCCATTCGAAAACCTATGGATCGACATTCCTAATGAAGATGAGAGAAGTATTACCTCCAGATGGGAAACGGTCTGTTGAAAGGCCAAGAACGTCACGTTATCCTTCTTGTCTAGAAAATCCGAAAAAAAAATACAAATGCTCGATTTGCAAATGTACCAGACACAATGCAAAAACATGTCATCAACAGTTGGAGAACTCAGAGCAATCTTAGGTTGATGTCTATTTTAATGCAAACTACTTGTATTATTTGATGTTTATTGAACAATATTTCTTATAATACTTGATGATTATTGTGTTGAAGCATTTATTATTATTGAAAGAGATAAAAAATGCTCCCCTGTCTTGGGCGCTCGAAATATCCAAAGGCGCCCAGAATATCGGGCGCCTTTGTAAGCGCCCGAACTTCCGAGCGCCCTCAAAGGCTCCTGAAATCCTGAGCGCCTTCTAAGACGCCCGATATTCCGGGCGCCTTCAAAGGCACCCGATATTCTGGGCGCATGACTATAAGAAAAACAATCGTCCTTACCCTAAATTTGTTGATTTAGTCAATCGAGGATCGTAACTTATCCTAAATTTGTAAACATTAACTCATCCATAAATCACAATTTAATGAAATTTGATTAATTGATGATCCGATCGGAGAACATCACTTATAACTCCTTCGTAAATCATAACTTATTGAAATTTGATTAATTGAGGATTCGAACGGAGAACATTCACTAGTAACATGTACCCCTCCGTAAATCACAACTTAGTTAAATTTAATTAATTTAAGATCCGATCGGAGAATATTCGTTTATAGTAACATTAACTCCTTCGTAAATCATAACTTAGTCGATCGGGATTCCAAACGGAGAACCAAGTCGTTATGTAACATTAACTCCTCCGTTTGTAAGAAAAAAAGAATTTCAATTTTTTTTTTTATTTTGGTCGATTGGGATTCAAAACGGAGAACCCAGTCGTTATATAACATTAATTCCTCCGTTTGTAAAAAAGAATCTCAATTTTATTTTTTTTATTTTGGTCGATCGGGATTCAAAACGGAGAACCAAGTCGTTATGTAACATTAACTCTTCCGTTTGTAAAAAAAGAATCTCAATTTTTTTTTTATTTGGTCGATCAAGATTCAAAATGGAGAATCAAATCGTTATGTAACATTAACTCCTTCATTTGTAAAAAAAAAAAAGAATCTCATATTTTCTTTTATATGTTTATGTATATAAATTAAAATAAATATAAACATTCAAATTTATTTTTATTATTTTTAATGTTTTTATATTCAAATAAACTGTAAATGTTTAAATGTTTTTAACTATCAAGTAAAATAAATTGTAAATGTTTAAATGTTTTTAACTATCAAGTAAAATATAAAAATAATAAAAATAATAAACAAATTTAAATGTTTATATTTATTTGAATTTATGTTCATAAGCTGAGTGATCAAGAGATGAGTGGTCATGAGCTGAGTTAGTGATCATGAGCTGAGTGATCAAGAGATGAGTGGTTATCAGCTAAGTGAGCTATGTGAGGGATCATGAGCTGAGTGATCAAGAGACGAGTAGTCATCAGCTTAGTGAGTGATCAAGAGCCGAGTGGTCAATAGATGAACATTTTTTAAATTATCTCTTGAATGTTTATGTATATAAATTCAAATAAATTGAATATGTGATTATATTTTCTATCAAGTAAAATATAAAAACATTAAAAATAAAACAAAAAATTGAATGTTTATGTTTATTTGAATTTATATACATAAAAACTCTTACTCAACTCATGTTCACTCATCTCTTGATCACTCACTCATCTCTTGATCATTCACTCAGCTCTTGATCACTCACTCAGCTCATGACCATTCATCTCACTCATCTCTTGATCATTCACTCAGCTCTTGATCCTCACTCAGCTCATGACCACTCATCTCACTCATCTCTTAATCACTCAGCTCATGATCATTCATCTCTTGATTACTCACTCGGCTCTTGAATACTTATGTATATAAATTCAAATTTATTTTTATTATTTTTAATGTTTTAATATTTTACTTGATAGAAAAATATTTAAAATATTCAACTTTAATTTCGTGAATTTAAGCTGATTAAAACAACCTCATTTGAGGTATGACGAAAACAACCTCAATTAGTCAATAATGTTTTTGATGCATCGTACAATATATTTCTGCCAATGATAAGAAAGTTTGATAATTCCATGACGAGAACATTAGTTTAATAAAAAGTTACGTATTTCTTGCCTAACTATTTTTATGTTTATGTATATATACCAAAGCTGAATTGATTTGCATCAACTAAAACGAGACATTATTATATATAGTACATTGATTTAATTTACATTTATATAATTGATTGAGTGTGCAAAACCTTTGTAAATAGCAAAACTTTGAGTTCAGTGTGACCCAATAAACAAAGAAGCAAGCAAGCAGACAGTTGAAAAACTAAAGAAATTTGTTTTTATTATTTTTAATGTTTCTATATTTTACTTGATAGAAATTATAATGACATATTCAGTTTAGTTGAATTTATATACATAACATTCAAGAGATAATTTAAAAAAAGTTCATATCTTTATCACCCAGCTCTTGATCACTCTCAGTTTTTGATCACTCAGCTCATGATCATTCACTCAGCTGATGACCACTCATCTCTTGATCACTCAGCTCATGAACATAAATTCAAATAATTATAAACATTTAAATTTGTTTTTATTATTTATAATATTTTTATATTTTACTTGATAGTTAATATAATGACATATACAATTTATTACTTGATAGAAAATATAATGACATATACAATTGTGATAGTTAATATAATGACATATACAATTTATTACTTGATAGAAAATATAATGACATATACAATTGATTTGAATATAAAAATATTAAAAATAATAAAAATAAATTTTAATGATTATATTCATTTGAATTTATACACATAAACATTCAAGAGACAATTTAAAAAAAATCATCTCTTGATTTATGTATATAAATTGAATATGTTTCACATAAAAACATACACTTACCTAGATTTAAATATTTTCCTACAAGTCTTGCACATGTTACATAAAAACATCTGTTTTGAATCCCGATCGACCAAAATAAAAAAAAATTGAGTTTTTTGTTTTACAAACGGATGAGTTAATATTACATAACAACTTGGTTCTTCGTTTTGAATCTCAATCGACCAAAATAAAAAAATGATTCGGTAACTATTCCGATCAAATTGTCTATTAGATGGTTATGTAACACTAAGTCCTCCGTAATTTGAAAATATTTTAATAATTTTAAAAAAAATGATGATTCGATTATTAGTGTTACAACATTTTTAATATTTGATGTTGCAATTTTTGACATATATTTTTACAATATCAACTTAAATAATTGCAAAGTTGTTAAAACGAACTTGATTACAATTTGTAAATATTTTTTATAAAAAAATATTGTAAATATGTACTCGAGCTTGAATGTTGTGACGATAAAAGTAATTACAAAATTTTTTTGTTGGAACATTTTTTAAATTACTCATTAATTTGCAATACAACAATTTTCAAATTACAAATATTTGTTAACATTTTAATATTTATAATTAAATTTGAATATAAAAATTTATTTTGATTTTTATAAAAAAAAGAAAGAAAAAACCCAACCCACCCCACCCAACCCGCCGCCGCCTCCATCTCTCTATCCCAGGCCGTCGAAACGGCCGATCCTAGGCCGGCAACGGCCTTGGATCAACGATTCCAGGCCGGCGACGGCCTGGGGAACTTCTCCCCAGGCCGTCGCCGGCCTGGAAGCAAAATTCCGAGGCCTGCGACGGCTTCAACTCGGAGGCCGTCGCAGGCCTCCGATCTGTAGTTCCAGGCCGGCGGGACGGCCTGGGAAGGTGGGGGGAGGTTTGGTTTGGTTTGGTGGGGGTGGGTGGGTTGGAGAAGAAGAGAATTTTTTTTAGTTGAAAGGGTATTTTTGTCAATTTAGGGTGTCCGATCACTATTTGCTGGATTCATACTCATTTACCCACATTTTATACCATCGGACAGCTATGTATAATTTTAATAGCTTGATGTACAAATTTTAAAGCATATTTTATCCTCACTCTTGAACGGGGTGAGAGTCAGGATAGACTATCCATAATTGTAAATGATTAGCTGTAAAATATATATATATATATATATGCGGTAGGTTGAATACCAGGAAGCGTTGGCAGGAATTGTTTAAACCAGTCCAATTGAGTACCCAGAGACAAATTCGTCATAAGATTATAGATTCCTCTTTTTTCTAGGAATTGATGATCAAGCGCCGTGGCTCCTGCAACAGCAAAATTCACACCTTTACCAAAACCTAGCCCACTCAAAATCTCATTTCCCCCGCCCACGTACGGCTGCACAAAAGGCATCCCCAAACTCTCGGCTACAAAAAAAATAAAAAATCTGTAAAATTTGTGGAGATAGAGAACAGTTTTTACGGCAAACATATAAATTACCGATGAAATCGATGACGAGGCGGCCATCGGAGCTGCGTCCGGTGGGGTGGTGGAAGAAAGTACGGCCGTAAGGCGGCAGAGCGCAGCTGGGGAGATTGTTGGGTGGCCTGAGTAGAAGTAGATTGCCAGTGTCCGCAAGCGAATCTCCGAAGCTGATGATTGATTCGTAGCATCCGGATGCCTTTTTGCTGCTTAATAAAAATGATGTCAGTAAAATCAGGAGCATTCTGTGGGCAATTGCCATTTTAATTTTTATGGCCGTGTTTTGGTATATACAAGATTTTCTTTTTTCTTTTTTGTTTAGGGAGGAGCCAAGCCTTTAATGGAGATGGATTTAATTCATGTGAGCGATTATTATTAATAGAGTAAATCGCACTTTTGATCCTTCTTATGGATTAATTTTTGCACTTTCATTTCTCTTAAATTTTTTGTAGCAGATTGGTCTCTTTTATCAATATAGTATATCACATTCATCCCTCTTATAACACATTCATCCCTCTTAAATTTTTTTATAGCAAATTGGTCCATCTTATCAATGTAGTATAACACATTAGTCTCTCTTAAATACAAAATACATCACTCAAAATTCAAAACATATTCTAAAGTGGACAAAAGTTAATATATTTTGTATTTAAGAGTGACTAATGTGTTACACTACATTGATGAGAAGGACGAATTTACTAAAAAAAAATTTTAAGAGAAAAGAATGTCATACATTACATTGATAAGAGGATCTAATCTACTATAAAAAATTTAAAAGGGATGAAAATATAAAAATTGATCCATAAAAGGACCAAAAATGCTATTCACTCTTATTAATAATGCAAGAAAGAAATATAAGGCCGACAACTGGTGAATGATTTAATGAACATATAATGCATAATGCACATGTATATTGATTTCACCTACCCTCATACTTCTAGCATTTGGCAACTGAACCCCAAGGTTTGATATTTTAGAGTTGACTTCGACTCCCATTTGATTTTCCATAAAAGTTATCCGAAGAATATTAGATTACTTTTTTTTTTTTTTGATAATTAAGAATATTAGATTACCTTTTCTATATATATGGAAATAAATATAAATATAGCTAGAACAACTTTAATTACACCCCTCTCAAGTACTAAAATTATTACTCCTACTATTTTTATCATGATTGAATTGAAAATAGAGACAAAAAGAAATAAATATAAATATAGCTATTCACTCTTATTAATAATTACAACTGGTGAATGATTTAATTGCGAAAGTGACTAATGAACATATAATGCACATGTATATTGTTTTCACCTACCCTCATACTTCTAGCATTTGGCAACTGAACCCCAAGGTTTGGTACTTTTAGAATTGAAAATAGAGACAAATATTATTTCCTCAAAAATATCTCCTTTTGTCTCTATTTTCAATTCAATCATGATAAAAATAGGAGTAATAATTTTAGTACTTGAGAGGGGTGTAATTAAAGTGTGGCAGGAATCTTCATAATCATTGATTATGAAAGTGAATGATTGGCGACAGTAAAATTCAAGATCCAGATAGTATTATCTTTGTCTTAACAACTTTCATGATTAATTCCTCTTTTATTTTACACAATCAACATGTCCATGAATACTATATCAACATGCTAGCCCCACCTACACATTTGTGAGTTCGACAAGTGCATGCATTTTGCCGGGTTACCGTATTTAACTTAAACTAATCTATTTGATTTATTAATTGAAAGAGGTTTATATAAGAGTTTTGGAACATCCCTTCAAAATATATGAAATTACAAGTTGAATGACTCTTCATTTTAATATTCTATAAAATAGATAATATTGACTTTGAGTCATAAAAATCATAGAACATGACTTTAACATCTTGTAACAATAATAATATTTCGAAAATAGGTTAATAAACCAAGTAAAACAGGGAAAAATGCAAGATACTCCCCTGTATTATGTTAAATCTGTAAGAAACTACATTGTGAAATTTCTATTGCGCCAAAATTCCTTGTGCTTTTAAAAATTCTGCAAAAAACACCCAATTTATAAAAAATAGGTCGTTTTGGATCGACATACTTCAAGAAATCATTTTAAAAATATATCACGTGAATTTGTAGGGACCAACTTGAAGTGTTTAAAAATATACTTGGATCGATACAAATTAGGTGTTTTTTGCAGGGTTCTTGAAAACACAAGGAAGTTTGGCATAATAAAAATTTCACAGAGTAGTTTCTTGTAGGTTTAGCATAACACGGGGGAGTATTTTGCATTTACCCCAGTAAAACACTTAGAAATACCAAAAGACATAAATAATGTTGTTTCCCGAGTGCAGTCTGACAGTCTCTAGTAAAATGAACATAACTTTCTCCATAGACATTCGTTTCGTAAACCGCTTATTGTTCTGAAAACTAGAATTTCATAGCTTTCTAACCATATATCACTCACCTTATAGTTCATTGTGAATCAGAAAATTTTATCGTTCAAAGTCACCCTTTGTGCTGGAACATATTGCTCCTGCATCAAGGTGGTGATTGTGACTAGTAATCCTGAAGGAAGTAGAGGCGTGGTTGATGCATGCAAGGCTAAAGAGATTGATGCATTTGGCCCCATTTGGAATTCTTGATTTGATTTAATCTTATTGTGATTAGGCAGATCTGGGTTGGTCAGACCTAGCTTAATTTGGCCTCATTTGTCGTGCAATTACATGAGTTCGATCAAACTTGATTAGTGGTAGAATTTCCGTGTAATTAGTTCATTTATAATTGCCTTGTTTTTATTAAAAACAATTATTTTTCATGCATGAAAAATGGAAATTATAGCTAGGTATATTCTCGTTTGTATGATTTGTTCATGCCAATTGGGACCTATAATCGTTGACTTAATAATGTATGTATGTTTAAATATTATTGGGATTATCGCATTTTTTGTGTCACAACTATAGCTTGCTCGCGTTTCTATCTCGTATCTTTTTGGACTGGCACATTTTGTGCCACAACTTCAACATCAGTGACAATTTTGGTGTCAATTGAGTTCCACATTCAAAATTGGCCCTAAATCCCACCTTGTCCGGGCCAATTTGTATGTCATGTGGCCCACGTGTGGGGATTTTGGATCAATTGTAGAATTAGGTCTCAATTGGCACAAAAATTATTATCGATGTTGAAGTTGATGAACCAAATGTGACAGACTGAAAATATGGGTTAAAATACCAGCAAGTTATAGTTTTAACACAAAAAATTGCAATAATCCACATAATAATCCAGTTTTGGAAAACTTTGATGGGTTGAGTACCTGGGGTGTTGCCATGAATTGTTTGTACCAAATCAATTCGATACCCAGAGACACATTCGTGGCCGGAAAATGATTTCCTCTTTTTTCTAAGAATTGATGATCAGGCGCCTTGGCTCCGGCCACCGCAAAATTCACACCTTCACTAAAACCTCGCACATTCATATCCACATTTTCTCCGGGGCCACCGCAAAATTCACACCTTCACTAAAACCTCGCACATTCATATCCACATTTTCTCCGGGGCCACCGTACGGCTGCAGAAACGGCAGCCCCAACTACATATATAGGAGTACAATGCACGTGTTAATTGTTTCCACCTTCCTTCAACACGTCCATCAATGCTAGTGCTATACATATAAACATGCGCGCGATGGTTATTTTTATTAGCTGATTTTATATTCGTTCCGAAGACAAAAAATTAATCCAAATTGCCAAATGGAAATCTTGAAGTCCTTTAAAATATAAGTATGTTTTAATGTTTCACATAGCAAACATCGGTCCCGTAGCTCAGTTGGTTAGAGCGTTGGTCTTATGAGCCGAAGGTCGCGGGTTCGAGCCCCGCCGGGACCACCTTTTTGGACATTGATACTCCTCTACTAATTGCTTGCATGATCCCGGGCCCTTTTAAATTCTTCTAGGGTATACTCGATTACACTAGTGGGCCATTTCACATTTGCCGCAGTCGCAAGGCCCAGCTATAAAATGGGTGGTATTGTAGGGCTCTCATTTCAAAGCTTGGTCTAGCTCGTATAGTAACATAATATTTTAACAATATTTACTTCCCTAGGAAGTAACTTGGAAGCAAAATAGTTTAGGCTAGCGATATTGCCATAGCAGAATTTATTGCTGTAGCAAAAATTGTTAATTGCCTAATTTACCCTTTTATCTCTCATCTTAGTTATGTTTTCTTTCCCTCTCTCTAGAAATATTTCAAAGTACTCATTTATTCTATTAAATTTATCTCTTTCTTCTCTGTCATCTCTCTAACTCTTCAAAAAGAACTTATAAGATATTTAACTAGATAATATTGAACTGAACCTTGAATCTAACTCAATTGTTTAGAGCTAAAGAAGAAAAGAAACTATTTTGTTAACCCAGAAAATAGTGAATCATAGAATATAATACAAACTAGCTTAAGACCCGTGCTATGCACGGAAAGCAGAATATTTGATGAAAGGACGGGGAATCCTTTTGAACGGAACTATTTTAAGTTAAATTTTGTGAAAGTATATATATGATATGATATAGAATCATCAAATATGAAAACAAAAACTTCAAATCTTTTACAAATTATTATATATACTACTAAATAAATAATTACTTGTTGTAAAAAAACTACTTAATATAAGATCATAATTTAGAACAACATTTATTATAATACAAATATTTATATAATTACTTCTTCCAGTTATTTATCATATCCACATAAGAAAAAAAAAATTTAATAAAAAAATTAATATGTAAAACAAAAGATTGACCTTCATTAAGTCGAGGACATACAAAATTAATTAAAATAGAAAAACAGAAAATGATAATAAAAATTATAATTTATAATAGTAAATAATGACAAATTCTTTTAAAAATAAAGCACAAAAAATAATACGTAGAGTGTCAGTAAATAAGATTATTGTATTTGAACAAAGTACACCAAACATTTCTATGAAACGTGAATTATACCAATAAAAAGTAAAAGAAATATGGAAAATAAAATTTTATGAGTGGATTTTTCCATTGCTTTTCTTTTATGATAAACATATGTAAGTACTGACTTGTGAGGCTAAAACAATATTTAAACTTACAACATAAAATTCATGAAAACTTGAGATTATTATATATATATATTGTTAAATTGGTATGACATATGACATCTATCTAAAATTGACCACTTCAACTAACTTGAAATGAATAAGTTAAACAAATAACAAACTTTATATTATACATTATAGTATTAGGCAAACTTTTTTAAATAATTCAAATAATAAAGAATCTCTATGTGCTAAAAAAATCAAAATTTTAATTCAACTCAACATTTAATTAATAAAAAATACTAATTGGAGGCAACATTATTATTCAAATGTGTGTTTGTATAGATAGATGTAAAACTATAATGACAAATGCAAAATAATAGGGAAAAAAGAAAGAAAGAAGAACTTGCAAAAATAAAATAAAAAATGAAATAATATAAAATCAAAACAAATCAATTTATAATCACATTATTTTAAAAGATGAAACCCAAAAGAAAGAAGATGAAATTAAATCTATAACAATATTAATGGCAATTGCAAATATTAATGAAACTTGTGAAAATAAAAATGAGATTATCTAGAATAAAATAAATCAATCTATAAGCTCACTAAATCGAAATATGAAACCCGATAAAATCTATAAGAAAAGCAATGAAAAGTTCAAAATAATATTTTTTTTTATAAATATTCAATTTAAAATAATGTATCTAAAATAAAAAGAAATTAATCTATCATAAAATCAAATCAGAAGGCCAAACATAAAAATGAAATTATCTAAATAAAATTAAATCAACCTATAGTCTCATTAAATCGAAGGATGAAACCCAAAATAAAATCTATAAGAAAAATAATGAAAAATGCAAAATAATAAAACAAAAATTATGAATATTCAAATTAAAATAATATATCTAAAATTGAAAGAAATTAATTAAATAAAAAAGCAAAACAAAAGGAGATATGATAAAATAAAAAAAAAACATCAATGACAAATGCACATATTACAAAAAAAATATGAAAATTCAAATGGCAAAGGAATAATATAAAATCAAATAAAATATCTATCATCAAATCAGCTAGGCCAAAAAGAAAAAAAAAAAAAAAAGGAGAACTGAAACTAATTCCACAAAAAAATAGCGAAATATGAATCAAACAAAAACTAAAATATGGGTATGTATAAAATCTTGGAAAACACATAATAAATAATTATATTTTTCTAAAAATAGTTAAACCAAAACCAACCTAGAAAATGCCCGTCCCAACACCAAACAACCCCTTATCATACTCCCTCAGTCATGGTTGGTTAGACATGACGACCTGCTTATGTTGGCGCTCTTCGAGGCTACCAGTCTTTGCCCGAAGGTAACTTGCCAGACCAAGACAAAGCAAGGCGACCCTCACGAGCTTAGTTAGAGTTGAGCGAATATAAAATACTTGGGTTATGGGTGTAATAATTAAATTTCTTAAGTCATATATATAAGATCGACATAATAAAATTGGCATATTTTCCTCCATAACGTGAAAGGAGAAAAAAAAAGTAATGTGAGATTAAACAATTCATTATAAGCATAGTGCTAAGAAGAAGAAGAAGAAATTATTCATTCATCTATATAATGCTCAAACAAAGTCCAATCTATATAAAAAATGTTAAGCTTAAACTCAAAGAATTATGAAAAATATTGACTAAATAGAAAATTTATGTATTTTGGTCGGAATAAAATCTTGAATTAGAGAACAGTTTTCTTTTATCAACTATGTAATTTATAGAACCGTATTAAATTGATGAAAATTTATTGGTAGTTAAGAACGATATCGCATGAAGAACAATCTACTAAAAAGTAACATAATACTCCTATCTATAAAAACATTTATTATCAAGTTTGACATAGATTCTGTCTTAAAAGAAAAAAGAAATTATGTTTGACATGGATTAAGGACAAATAACTATCAACCATATAATTAAGATTAAGGACAATTATCAACTAAGTATAACAAATTTGAAACAATTGCAAAAATATATAATGCAGCAACCTCAGTCCTGTTTGATGTTGTTCTCGCACTCGGTCTTCTTCTTGCTATTATTTTTGTTTCATGAAAGATAGACCTGACAAAATTAAACAAAAATAAAAGTTAAAAGTTAACCTAATGTGATTATTAGTTGAAGGAATTATAATACTATAATAACTCACTTTAAAAGTAAATATTGTACCTAATTTTTATTGATGTGTGAGTGGCATGTAGACGTTCAGGTTGAATTTTCTTTAATTGGGTTGGTTTCATAATGTATATTGTACAACTGCTTCGAGCTAATTAAGATTTTTCTTCGTTGTCTTTCTCAATTTTTTTTATGTTTGTTATACATACACATTCACACACTGATATGAATATATAAACAAATATCAATTGATAATTTTAGACCATTCAAAAAAATCTAAACATTGTAAAATTGTAATAGAATGTAAGAATAAAATATGAAAAAAAAAAATAGGTGCATTCAAACTGAATAATTAACTTACATTACGCATCCAATACTCCCAATAATTTATATGTCAATCATCTTATTTTCAACGGACACAAGCGTGCAATCAATATTCTTTATGTGCCTGAACATTTTAGTAGAGAAAAAAATTATGAGACATGAGAAGAGAAATAAGTGGGTGCATTGGATTTTTATAGATTAAAAGATGGACGTGTCACAATATATATATATATAGTGTAAAAGGGGTTATTTTTTGCAAGCATAACCTATGGCTATAGTCATGTGTAACGGCTTAGTTAATCATGTACTAATAAATATTAGATGAGTGAACAACTAATGAGAATTTCAAATTTACCAAATATTATAATATGTTATAAATGCGTAATTACTAATTAGTTAGGGAAAAATAAGTTAAAAAAGTACTTTTAGGTGGTTCATATATGTATGCTTTATGTCCGTAAATTGTGCCACAAATTGAAGTTCAAATTTTGAATTGAGCTAGTTTGTGGAAAGAAATAATGAAGAAAATAAATATTGCATTAAATATAGAATGTAACGTCAATTGCCAGCCAAAATTTCTTACTTTTATATTATGAAATATAAATATAGTCAACAGGCTTCTTAATCATGTTGAAAAGGGTATATGACATAAATTTAAGCTAATCAGAACATTTTAAGAAATAAAAATAATTTAAAATTACGAAAAATTAGTATTGAGTCAAAGTTGTATGATTTGGGTAAAATTCAAATTCTTAAGACTAAATTTAAGGGATAATTAAGTTGATTATAACTTTAACATGTTTTAAGAATAAGTTTAAGGAATGATTAAGTTTCTTAATTGTGTGCATATTATATATAGGAGTTATTACATTCATTGAACAATAGAAAAATTAATTGAAAAAATTCAAAATTCTAAAAAATTAAGATTTTGGTCAAAACAACTAATTATGGTCAAAAGACACCCTTCAAATATATATATGTATTAGATTCCTTAAACTGTGAAGCACTCAAAGATTTTATCTCTGATTGCATCTTTTGGAAGTTTAGTTTTATTTCTTTATTTTGATTTGGGATTGTTGTTCTCAACAAATTATTATTAAAATATTATTAACAATCTTTTTTTTTTCGACCTCAAATTAACACCAGGTTTTCGTTTTTTTTTCACTCTATGAGTGATTTTTCTCTTTCTTCTATTAGTGTTATACCATGGTGAAAATTGATTGCAGAATTGCTTCTCATTCTCATACTACTAAAATTGAGAAATAAACAAAAGAGAATTAAATTTCTAAAGAAGAGGTATATATCTTTTTTCTGCTATCTTCTTCCATAGGTGAGTGGAGGACTGATGTGGCAGGCTTTCCGGTGGTTGAGATTATAATGGAGAAAAGAAGTTTTAGATTGTGTTTAATAAGTCTAATTTGTAAAGAAACTAAATAAATAAGCACTGATATCGAAACAATAAATAAAGACATTAAAAATAATTTTATGCTGAGGGTAATTCTGGAAAGAAATTAATCATGCTCTGGCACCAATAATTGGTGCTATGACAATATCACTAGCCAATAGTTTATCATCGTAATTTCCACAATTTAGAACTTTACCTTGTTTGCAAATAGCAACAAAATAAATAGTCATAAGAATGAAGTGTTAGTGATAAAGCCACGTTTCCATTTAAGGTCGGTTTATGCTTACTTAATTAAGAAGAATTACTTCTTAATTAAGGAAAGTAACAATAAGAAGAAAATTTGACTTTGATTGCTTCACATTGAAGCAAACTAATGAGCTTCCTAGTTGAGGCGGTGAACAAGAATTTGGGTACAAGTTGGATACAAATTCACCGCCTTATTACATCTATATATATACCAAGACTTGTAACATTAAGTAGAATAGAGAGTAGAAATAATTAATAGAATCTCATTTTGAGTGTAAGAAATAGGGATTGTTTTCTACTTGAGAAAATAGCATTGAGAGAGTGTGAGAAAAATATAGAGAGAATAAAAAGTGAGGTTTCTCCTAATATTTTGTGTCTCTCCTTTGTTATAGAAAAGTGTTGTAATCTTTTTGCGTTAATAAAATTCTTCTACGGTTTGCTCGACTCCAATTGTTTTATCTCATTTCCTCAAGATTTCTCATTTCTACTAAAGTTGTATTGAGGTGTCGGTACCACAACTTCCTAACATGAAGGAGGGTTTCGAGCTCACACTTAAAATACCAAAATCATTAATTATTTCAATAACTATCAAAATACAAAAAATTATAAATAATAAACAACTACCATTTACTAGTAATAAACTATAAAAAAATACCCACGTTAGTGATAGTTGAACTCTGAGATTTTAACTATGACAGCAATTAACTTTAATCAACGGCCTATCTTGACGAGTATTGACAGTGATATTGTCTGAAGTTTATGTGGCAGCCTATCTTGCATAAAATATATCATTTTGTGCACTAACTTTCTGTAGATCACGCACTTTATGCATATTGACGAGGAATGACAATGGTCTCCCGATATTAGGGTTCACAATCATGACCCACATATCTTCAGATTTTCCCGCGATCTAATTTAGAGTCTGATGACAAATGACGTCCAAGCTATATAAAACTTGCAAATTCTTCTTGCGAACTTTAAGCCATCGCATTCCCGATTTGCGAACTTTGTGGCCACAAGGGACATACCTCATACGTGATGCTATGAAGCCAATTCCCTGGTCTAATAGGGTCACCTACTAAAAGAATCTCATATTTGTGCGTTCGAGTCTAAGATCCATCAAATATTGGCATCTTTACTTTCAGTTAGGAAAAAGGAAAATTTCAATCGAATTTGGGAAAAATCGGTCGGAAATATAAGATTTTGACCAAATTCCTGACTACAAAAATCGGTTGAAAAAATTCAAATTTCGATCGATTTTAAAGTGGTCGAAGTATAATCCCACCGATTTAGTATTTCTTACATTATTAGTAACTGGCTTATATTTCCTACCCTTTATATATCATCTGTAATTTCATCATTTTAATGAATTCTTTGTCATTTTACCTTCTTCTGCAGGTTCTTTAATTTATTTCTCAACATTGAGCATCAAGAATGGGTTCTGGAGTTTGGTTCAAAAACATAATCATTAAAAACAAAGTGAAGGGAGACATGTCACAAAACTGAAGGTTTGAAGCATTGAACCCACCTTATTTATTTATTTCATTTATTTAAATTTTGCTTCCATTCCTATGTTTTGAAGATTATTCAACCTTAATTCCTTTGTTGTTGTTATTCAAAAGATAGTGATAGAAGCAACCCATTGCAATTGCAGCCAATAAGTTAAGTACCAATACAACATATTTATTCAATATAACAAGTACCAACACTACTTATTGAATTAAAAAAGGGAAAATCTCATTTTGCTACCCAAATTTTGAACATTTTTATACTTTGTCACCTAACATTTGTGAGTTCGTATTTAACCACCTTAACTATTTAAAATATTCCAAATCACTATTTTTGGACTTTCGCGGGGGAATCTGCAAGAATATTTTCAAATTTATTACCCAACCTTTGAAAATTTTCACACTTTGTCATGAAACCTAAGAATATATTTGCATGTAGGGCTGAGCATTTGGTCCGAACCGGACCGAACCGAACCGAATTTCGGTTCTAGGCCGGTTCGGTCCTGAAAAATCGAGAACCGTTTATCGGACCGAAATATTCGGTTCGATTCGGTACAAAAACCGATCGGTTCGATTCGGTCCGGTTCGGTCCTATATGTACCGAATTTTTTTAGATAAAGCTATTCAATCATCTTTTTCAGATCCAGCCACCACCTACAACTCCACCCAAGACTCCATCTTTTACGGCGGTTTCTAGATCTAATATACACCCATCCTCAAAACCAAGATGACCATCTTTCCTTCCTCTTCCGCCATAACCAAAGAGAAGAATAAGCAGAATATTTCACATAAAACAATTGGTGATAAAACTCCATCACCTCCTCCATAACCAAAGAGAAGAATAAGAAGAAGAAGAATAAGTTTAAACACTAAGAAGAAGATCTTTCTCTTCCTCCATCGCCTTCCTCTTCCGCCACCAGAAAGTCGCAAAGCATCAATAAGGCATAAAATTAGATCTGGTCGACTCAACAAAGGGAAACTTGAGTATGGTGGTGGGAAGTCAGCAAAAACCGGGCTACTTTACTTTGGAAGGTTGGTGGTGGTGGTCTTCATTTTAGGAGATGAGAATTGGAATTGGGAATTGAGATTTGGGAGTTTTAATTGGAATGAGAAAAGTAATCGGGCTACTTTACTTTGTTCAGGAAATTGGAAAAAAAAAAAGCAAAAAGAAATGTAATCGGTTCAAACGGTTCGGTTCGGGAAACCGACCGGTTTTATCGAAAATCGATACTTATACAGGATCGGTTCTGAAGCTAGAACCGAATACCGAACCGGTTGGCCGGTTCGGTAATCGGTCCGGACCGATTCAATCTGTCCGGTTCGATTCGGTTGGTTTATCGAACCGGACTCAGCCCTATTTGCATTTGCATGCCATCCAACTTTGGTTTAATCTAGTTGGGTTGAATTAGTCTAATTTAAAAACAATTGAGCTCTTTTTATAAAAAAAAAAAAAAACAAATTGTAAATGAATTGACAAATCTAGATCTTTTAAAATGAGATGGCAAAATATAGACTATTTTGAATGAGTTAGCAAAACATGAACTACAAGGTCTAAAAGTTTAGTCATGTCAAGATAAGATCTAAATTTGTCTCTGATTTCATTTTCTTCAAAAGTATCACATGCACGAAAAGCTTCACCTGTATAGGCTGTATTATAATAATTTAATGTTTTAAATTATCTATAATCTGAATATTATCAATAAAACAAACATGGGTCAATTCCAATTTACCACCTTTGGATGTGCATACTTTTTATTTCACTTTTTCTGATTTGAAAAATAGCATTTTACAAATGAACAATTTATCTATTTTCAACGGCAATGTAACATACTCATCAAAATTAATAGTAGACATGCAAAGTTTTGGGTAAAAAGACAAAAATACCCTTAAGGGGTAAATGTCATGTTATCATAACACAGAAACTAAAAAGTATCATATTTATGAAAACACAGAGGGATAAAGTGTCACATTTATACCCTTAAGGGGTATAAATACCCTTAAGGGGTAAATGTCATGTTATCATAACACAGAAACTAAAAAGTATCATATTTATGAAAACACAGAGGGATAAAGTGTCACATTTATAAGTTGATTGAGTCAAGTACAATATATAAGAGGGGTATTTTTGTCTATTTGCATTCCTTTTTAAAATTTAGAAATACCAAGGACCTTGTGTAAAACTTTTCTTAGATTATGCCATTATGGGGGATAAATTGCTATATCTTAATCACATGTGGCTAGATTAAACATTATACATTATGCAAATCAAATAGGAATAAATTGACATGAACTCTAAAACTCACTCTGTAAGCTTTTCTTAGTGCTTAATAATTCTTAAAAAAGAAAAATATCATGTACACGCTTAAAGTTAATGGAGGAAAAATCATTTTTTTTGGTTTTCCAAGGATTTAATCTCTTTCAAGGCACGTCGGACACATAAAATGGAACCTCTCTCAACAGGGATTCGAACTTGAGTCCGCTACTTTGTAGTGAATAGTCCCTTCCACTTGCCCAAGGGAAAAATCATACGGTACTATTACTATACTGAAATCTAAAGAAAACCAGACAATGTGCTCAAATATTGTACATAGATTACGTTGAATAATTATTGGATCTCCTGAATTGCACATAAGAGATCTGTATATTTGAGGAAATGGGATGAATCCTGAATTACCGAAATGCTCTGTATTTTCATCCTCTTCTTTTAATGTTGCAGCTGATTCCTCAGTGGAAAAAATATTGGTGTGCTGATTGGAAGGAATAGTTAAGAAAAGTGGACTGAAGGGGAGAAAACATAATCGGCGACACAGAGTTAAAAACAGAGTAGCTAGTATGCATTTCCTGAATTTGCATTAGCTCTAATAATTATCTCTGTTGTTTTTATTCTCTTTTATGATGTCACTCATCTTATCTCTCTAGAGCTTTTCTTACTTGTTAGTTTAGTTATCATAACATTTTCATCCAACATTTACTAGCTAGTTAAATGGGAGGGCCCCCTCCTCAGCTCTTGGAACAATTAATGGTTCAAATCTGAATATGTTTCCTTTTTTGTGGGGTTATCTTTGATCCACAGTAAAAAAACCGTTGAAATTTCTCAATTTTGAAAATTAGACTTTCCTCCATTATATGTTTTATCTTCAAGACCCGTGTTCAATTCAAACATGTTGCGTGTGAAAAAAACAAAAAAAAAATAAATAGTCCCAAGTCACAACAAACCCAGTTACAAACTATTTTTTGACCTTCAAACGAAAAAATTGAATACTCAAAATTTTGAAAAGTCTTTAGTGATCAAGTATGATCTATATGTGATATCAAAGAGTAAAATAAAAAAAGATAGAATAAATGAGAGTGAACAAAAAATAATGATTTACTTAGTGTTTTACATGTTGAAATCCAAAAACCAAACATAGCACTATAAACTGGAGTACAATAATTTCGATATTGATGACATTACAGATCCATCTTGGAATATTTTACAGACCGATCGAGTAATAATACTAGAAAGAATAATAATTGTTGTCTAATAATATGCACGTACAAACACATGCAGTAGTTGTATATCATTTAACATCAGAGTGGACATCGATCTTACGAAGTAAGAAGATAAACTATTCCTAGAGAAATTGGGTACAGAAGCACCGCTAAATAACCCATCCATCTAGTATAAGTGGTCCGGAAGCTTGTAAATACGGTCATGAGGATGCAAATTATAAGAACTACCATAGTTTCAGTAGACACATCTGATGATAAATTGCGTGCATAAACTGGCGCCAGGTACACTATTAGACCTATGATATTGTTCATATACACCCCTCCATATAGCTGTATTATATATACCAAAAAGAAAAAACAATAAATAAATAAAGTTGTAGTATTAGATTCTTTGGGTGGAAGTATCATAATACTAATACTATAATTAGAGAGGAACATACCGCAGAAAGTGTCAAAGAAATCGATTTCTGTGTCTTTTGTCTGGCAGAAGTAATCGACTGAACTGCAACTCCATAGTTCATAGCAAAAGGTATAGCCAAATACGAGACACAAAATGAAGGCAAATTTGCAGCTTGAGAGAAAGCTACAACACTTTTGATTAGAGGTTCTGCAAGTGCACATAACATGACAAGCCCAATCGTAACAAAGAAAGCAGCCCTCAAGTAATTCAACCATGAATTACTAGCTCTTTGTTTGTGAGAATTGCTACCTCCGCTCTTCTTAATACGGTTGGGAGTTTGATCGGATAAATCGGAAACTAATTGGGTCATGCCTCTGATAAATTCATCTTGGTTTATACGTGCGTCTCCTGAGGTATCGAAAGAAGCCAAGATGCTTTCTACATCTCTGTCTGTTCTTAAATCATCATCGTCCATGTTTACTCCTAAGAGCAAAACTCTGAGTTCTGCTGCTGATACTGACGCACTATTATCCTTGTCTATTTTCTTAAATAGACTGCAAAAATAAATGTGAAGAAATTACAAAAATGATCAAGAAAAAGTGAGGAAAAAGGAAACAGAGAAGAACTCACTCGTGTATTTTTTGAGTATCAGGCTGTCCATTTCTTGAGAAAAGCCTGAGTAGCTTGTCTTTGGCATACTTATTCATCAAATACTCAAATCTCCGGTTCTGAATCCATGGTTGGAATATCTGATAGAAGATGTAAGCAAACAGCAAAATAATTGTGATTATGAGGGCAATGAGTAAAATCACTCTACTCCCAGATGAACCGAAGAATCTTGCAAGCAGAAGAACGAGAAATGGGACTAAAGTTATCGGCATTATACGTGCAGTGTAGCTCGTTTCTACATCCGTGACAATGCCCGGGCCTAATAAATGAGAGGAAAGATCAATATAATGCCTTAATTATTTGTGAAGCAGAATTGAAGGGAATTAAAAAAAAAAAGATAAAAGAAAAAGGTTACTCAACCTTTTGGAGTGGTTTTTCGGTTTCCAGTGTTATCGGTAATGTTAGTGACTGAAAGATCGTAGCTTCCGAGAACAACAGAAGTACCCCATATTAATGTAAGAAGCATTACTGTTGTTCCTGCTACTAGTCCCATTCCAAGTGTGGCTCGTTGTTGAGCAGCCTCTGTGCTTCCACTTAGTGAAGATACTTGATGGACAAAGATAAGAACATTTGTACGTAAGATTGATTTTGCAAAGCATTCTTAAGAATTTATTGAATATGTACTTGAATCAAATTTTTGTTATATTACTTCCATTTGATAGTACCGTCCGGAAACAAAGAAAGTAACTAACTAACTAGTTCAAATCAAAAGAAAATGCGTAAAAATGAAACCCCAAGAGTCCATGTGGTTTTCAATTAATTAAAAATAATGCAAGTCGATCGTATGCATCATGAAGAGTTTATAAATGTATTTTTATAGATTTAATTTTCCTTAGGTTTAGATAGATAAGTTGAAATTGGATTTCACGATTTTTAGAGTGGACGGACTATTATTATTTGGTTTGGGTTAATGTTGATCAAATTTTGCGATTTCTCGAAATTGGGCGGATACTAATCTATATATCTTTCTTGTTTTGGTCCACCAACCAAGGCAATTTGCATCCAAGCTAGGAAACTGAACTTTTTTTATTAGCTCTAGCTCTACGTCTTACCAACTTGTGTTTGTTTTGAGGCTATTTCTCAACCACTATGCTCCTTTATTATTATTTTATTTGTTAGTATATATATATATATGCCACGCCACTAACTCGAAGATTAGATACAACCTTGCCAATTTCTAAGACTTGACTTTATTCATTTATTTCTAACTTTCGTTCATTTTATTTTTAAGTGAATCCGGTCAATTAAATAAACCACAAGCAACCTATATATGATTATACTCCATCCATGTATAAATTATAATGTGACTGAAGGATGTTTTTTAAGATGGTTCAACTACGACTTTTCAATGATTAAGAAATTAGGACCCCTATCCTATTCCTATTCATATATTAGACCATCTCCAAGAAATTATGTATAACTCAAATTATAAAAAAAATATATAAGTTTTGACAAAAAATTGAGTTCCAAAGAAGCTCTTATATTTTAAGACCCACAAAAAATTATAAGTTTGACCTCTTAAATATAAGAGGCCAAAGTTAATTGTTAAAAGTTCTTTTTGCATTGAAAGTGCAAAACTTTTCTACTTTTCCCATAGAAAATTAAAAATATTTTAAAATAGTAATTCATATTATTTTTTTGAAATAATAATATTTTAATTTTATGTTACTTTTACGAAATATTTAATTTAAATTCATAGAACACGATAATTTAATGTAAATTATTAATATTTATTATTATATTTAATATATATATATATATATATATCCCACTATTATTTATATGTGAATCATAATTAAAAATACTTTACTAAATATAATTTAGATGTTGGAGTGAAATGGTGTTTTGTTTAAAAGTAGAATCTTAAAATATAAACTAGTTGTTGAAGTGCAAAGTAAAAAGTGAAAATGTATAACACTGTTCATCCCTTAAATTTTAAGATAAGAGATTAGAATTTAAGAGACGGTTGGAGATAGCCTTAGACAACTAGGAAATTTCCCAAAATAATCTTGCAGAGGTTAAGTGCTTATTTAATTTAGGATTAGTAGTCACATATAACAAAACCCTAATAATAGCATGAATTTTCTTTTTTTCCTTTTTGATAATTAAATTAATAGTAGGAATCTTAATTTGCTAATGTATCACATAATATATATTAGTTTAAAATATTGATTCAACACTACAAATTATTTTTAAAAAAAAGCTCTTTTACGTGCTATTTTTTTCTTCTCAAAATAAACATTCAAAAGTTAATCATTTCAAAATTTTCAACTCATTTGACCAAGCATATTAAGAAAAACACAAAAAAAAAAAAAAAAAAAAAAAAACTTAAAGAAAATAATTTTGTAAAAATTTTCTCATTCAAAAATAATTGTTTCTCAAAAGAATCATAAAAATGATTCACCTACTCCCCCCAGTCAAGCATGCATGTGAAAAAGGAATCTTTCCACCTCAAACTCAAAATTTGGCAAGTTTTTGGAAATTTGTTGATTCCGGCCGACAATGTTATGCGTTAGGCATGAACAGATGAACTATGTACGTACGTAATTCAATAAAAACTGTAGAAAAAGAAAAGAAGGAGAGTACATACCAAGAACCAACACAATTTGTGGGATCGTGCCAAGGAATTGAAACAAACTGGCTCCAAATACACCCGGTCCAATAATCTCAAAAAACAGATTTGACCCGATTCCGACATACTGCCCTCCAAGAGAAAGCAAGAACTCATACACCACAATTAGAAACAGCAGCCCCCAAACATTTGTGGAACATGGCAGGAACCCGTATATGGGCTCGCACGTTTCCGTTGAAGCCGAAAGCTTCCATTCCAGAAAAGAAGGTCTGTTCTGATCGGAGTCAACCCCATCAGAAACCAGATTCAAATCATCCTTAATTGAACGGCTGTACGCTAGTTGGCTCACAAGAAGAAGCAGCAGCAAAGAAAACAGAGCAAAATTTCTCATCTTAGTCGCCATGATTCTAATTGACCATAATGCAATGCTGAAGAAATGAATATATTTATAGAGTAAAAAATTATATTATGTAACGTGGGGTTTTGACTTTTATAAGGAAACCTATGTAGAAGACCTGTTCATATATTATTAATTAACTTTATATTATAACAAGTTGGAGGAGGAATATTTTTTTATTGTCGATATTATATTAGCCGCCAGGGTGATATAAGCACGAAGCCACGCTTCTGCTTGGAATAGACTGTTTTGAATATTACCCCCTCCATTCCTTTTTACATGTCACTTTAGAGAGAAAAAAAAATTTCACAATACATGTCACTTTAGAATTTCAAGATAGACTTAAATGTTAGTTTGACATTTTTACCCTTCCTCATTTTCAAGATAGAGAGATGATTATGGGGAGTTACAAAATATTTACTCATATTTCTCAAGGGTAATTTTGTCCAACTACCCTTTTATTTTCCTAAAATCTAAAGCATTAAATGATTCTTTAATACTTGTGAAACAATCTTAAACGACATGTAAAAAGGAATGGAGGAAGTATTTAATAGTTCACGAAAATTTATGCAGTAAACATTTAATTGGGTATTTTGTGCAGGTTTTGCGTAACTCGATTAACGGAATATCTTGCATTTTCCATAACACAAAGTGAATATTCAACATAATAAATTTAAACAACAAAACCTCGTGAAAGCAATTTTCACCTAACCCACACATCATTAAACCATTATACATATTTATTATTATATAAAATGCCTAGGCTGCCTGCCTAGCTAATCTTACTATTCATAAGCAAGTTGCCAATGTTTAACATGAGTATCCATAGAACTATGAATCAAGGACATCATAGACTCAGAATGTTCTACGAATGAATTTGGCAGCATGTAAGGAACCAACAGCCGCCACCAATTCCTATGCCCTTCGATGCCTAGAAATTTCAGATACTAACTTCAATTCCACATTATATAATTAAAATATATCATCACAATCACACACTTGACATTTATCATATGTCTAATTAGTTAGAAAAGTATGAACGTATTAAATGCATTTACACATATATTTTTATTGAAAAAGATCAATTTACCACTATGATTTGAATAATAGCAATTTATTCCCTGTAAAAATTTTATAAAAGCAATTTAAATTTGAACATTATGAATATTACGGGGGGTAAATTGCCATTAACTCTTTTATTATGAAACATTTGAAATTTTGAAATTTCAGTTAAGAGAATGATAGAAAGAAAAAGAACAAAACAATATAAAACTCATATTTTCTCCTCACATCTCTAATGCTTACAGAACATCTTTGAATTTAAAGTCATGAGTTTCTTTCTTAAAGCATTCAACTAGTTTGTACATGACATCATTCCAGTTTAATGGTTGTGTAGATTCCAGAAGCCATTTTGCTTCTTAGTTGCTAGTGAATTCGCCACAAATAAGCACCAAGTCATTACTCTCCGCAAACTCTGTCTAGTATGAAGCAATGAAGTATAGAGCAGCTTGCGTTCCTCTTGTTCCCTAGTCTTCAAGACCAGTGAAAAGGCATGTGGCATCGAAATGTATGAAATGTTTGATAAAAGTAAGGATGAATATTTGATCATTTATCATTCAGTAAATCCTCTCTTCTTGTATGCAATATAATAACTAAGTATATTATCTTAACCTTATAAAAATCATCCTTGTGTAGCCACTTCCACTCCAATATTGGGATCTTTGCAAAATAAAAGCTGCGAACAAAGGGAATAGAAAAATTAGTAATGGAACTTACATCATTGCAAATGCCAGCTAGTTCTTCAGGTGATTTACCCTTGCACTCTCAACATCCATAATCCCACTTCAAAATTTTCGCTGAAGAGGCGTGAAACCACTTGCAAAAATCAAGGTCCTGTAAAATTCCGATTGCACCCTGTTTCAAGGAATCTTATGAAATGCAATCTTTTAAGGTACTCCCAAACTTTCCACAGCTGAGATTGAATGTGAAAAAGCATTGCCACATTGAACTGCCTCGACATAAAAAAAAAAAAAAGGCCCTCCTCTAAACGTTGAGCATTATATACTTATCTGCAATATAACGGTCTAAATTGTTCAGCAAACAGAGGAAAAAACAGTATGAATGTAATCTTGATTACAAGAGAACACTAAAATAGACAAATATATTTGCTCCCACACATTAATAAACATGTAATACATAAATTTTAAAAAGCAACAAATGATCTAAAATTTCCACACATTTTCATTCAGTGTTTCAATTGGTAGCATCAGTTCTGAGCACATGGGGATAATGCTAGCTTTTCGCGGTCAGATTAGCATATCAGAATTCATTCAAGACTTTTATCGAACAGTTGGTGAATGCAGAGTCTAAGAAGTTTAATCAAACCGAGCAGCATTTTACGCCTGAATGCAACGATTAAAAAGACACAAATTTGTGCTACACGTGCACAACATAGTGATATGCTTACGAGCAAGAATTTATGTCTAGTGGATTCGGCCAAAGAAATATTAATCAAGGTTATAATAAAAAATAAAAAATAAAAAGTAAAAATGAAGGTCACCAAATTCCAGTACCATTAGTATATATTTCTAATCTAATGTTTGTGATCCTAGAACCATAGAATCATGTAAGAAATCTAAGGTGCATTATGATTGTGTTAATTGGTCACCTGAATTACTATATTTCCCGTTCTATTGGTTTGTACATAATTCAAAATGTTAAGAAATTACAACAATTCAAATGCAGCTGAATCGGGGCGCACTTAATTGTTTTTGTATAGACCACCAACAGTTTCTTCTCAATAATTGTCTTTTTGGGCCAAATATTTTTCCGATAGTTTCATTGGGCCAACTGAAAATAAAACTTAGGGTGAAATACACTTTCCTCCATTAAAGTGTGTAGGGTGTCATCAATTACCCCCTTAAAGTATTAATTGTAACACTTACCTCCATGTTATAGTATTAAATATTTTATTCCAAAAATATCCCTGTCCATTTTGAATCAAATATATTATTTCTTTATTAATTTATCAAAAAATATTTGTGTTAATTATGAATTCATCTATCCACCAATTAATATTATATTTCAATTTCTTCATCATGGTATTTTTCTTTTATTTGTTTAAGTAATGGGTTGGGCCCACTATGAGTGGATAAGCCCTATAATCTTCACCCTCCAGCTCATGCATGGTATCAACCAAGCCTACCTTATGAGTGAAAGTTTTAAGCTGTTCCTTTACATAGTTTGTGTAGAACTTTCAGGATCTCACCCATCAGAAAGCATAACATATTCATTATGTATGTCTCGTGCATCTCCCCGTAAAGTTGACATGAATTTTTTTATTGAATTCTGATATCTTACCCCAAAAGGATTTTGACACTTTCGAGTGTGAAAGCATGCACCTTGTTCGCTCGTAAATTGTCACGTTCATTCTCTCAGCAACACCACTGTGTTGAGGAAAACTCTTCTCAACTTGATTCCACGATTATTGCAATACTACTCAAACAAACCCCTATAATCATTACCATTATTTGCACGAATACACTTCAATTTCCTTCATATTTCTCTTTCAGCTTGAAAAACCTTAAAAATCTCAAGTACTTGATTTTTAGATTTCAAAGCAAAACACTAAGCTTTTCTCGAGATATCATCAATGAAAAAAATAACGTATAATGCGCCACCAGATGTTATATCTTTTATCCAACATAAATTTGTATGCACCAAATCTAGCGGATAACATTTTCTAAGGGATGAGCAATTTTTCTTTCTGACAAGTGAAAAGCAATTGTTGACATGATAAGAGCAACATTTTGAATACACTTAAGAGTTTAATTTTACATCTACTATTATGTATAATTTAGGCGTCACAGGTATAACTTTCAAATATGCATGAAAAACTAAATCACACATATAACTTCACAAGTGTACATGAATGAAATACTAAATACATGAAAAACCATAGCGAGCCAGCTGGTCACTGGTGTGACAAAACATTTGAGGAAAAAAAGAATAAGTAGTATAAAGCGGACGCCCACTTGAGAACAAAAAGTTGAATCAGGGTGGCTTGAAAAGTGATCATTATGTCTTCTTGACTCACCCTTCTCTTTTTCAGGTCCACACAGCACACAACACACAACACACAACACACAACACAAGTCTCTGTGTGTGTAGTGTGTCCCAATGAATAGTACTCTATCTATCTATCTATCTATCTAGTCTTTAGGGATTAGAATTAAGAAGTGATCAGAAAAGTTGGCCCCTAGCTTTTAATTCTTCACATCAAAAAGCTAAATAGCAAGATAATTAAAAAAAGGGTTGAACTGAGTTGGTGGAGATGTCTCATTGAACTTGCACATGTTCTGCATTTAAGGATCTTATCTGGGTCGACCCACTTTAATTTCTCTTCTATATGATGTGAAAATAGTTAATTTGTGTTGGTATTGTCTCATATGAGTAATGGCATTTATGATAGAAGAAATTCAATGCTTAAAAGTACTTGTGAAACCTACGCTTAAATGAATGCTACACCCACTAAATCCTATCGCGGAATCGTGTAGGTAACATATATCTAAGAAATCTTTAATACCAACAAATACACATATTTTTTCTACTTAAATGAAAATTGAATGCATATAGTATGATAAAACATTTAAAATCTATTTAATTATTACATCTGGACACATGTACATATTAAATTTGAAAGAAGAAACTTTTACAACAATTGTAGGCTTCACGGGAGTTGATTCTCTCTCTCTCTCTCTCTCTCTCTCTCTCACTTAGTCTTCAATATAACCAATTTTGCTGAAACAACAGGACAATGAAAGAACAAATAGTTTTCACTTTTACACTGTGAGCTAATTTGTCCTAGGCTGTCTGCAAAGCGAAACAACAATCCTAATTAATTAGTACTATGTCTTTCTCCTCCTCCACACCATTAATTCCTCTTTTCATCATCATCATCTTCTTCTTCTTCTTCGTTTCATTGGCCACTTGTGCAGTGCCCATTAAGCAACTGTCAGTTGATTTCTACGCCAAGTCCTGCCCGCAGGTCGATCAACTCGTTGCATCAATTACTTCACAGCAGTTCAAAGAAGCACCAATCTCCGGTCCAGCCACTATTAGTCTCTTCTTCCATGACTGCTTTGTTGAAGTATAACTAACTAGTTCTAATTAATATATTGATTGATTTTTATATTTTATATTATTGATTCTTGATTAATTTGTGGTGAAATGAAAAGGGATGTGATGGGTCGGTGTTGATTTCGACTAAACCTGGAAGCAAAGAATTAGCTGAAAAGGATGCGGAGGATAACAAGGAAGTGGCAGTGGAGGCATTTGAGAGTATAAACAAAGCTAAAGCGTTGGTGGAGAGCAAGTGCCCTGGAATTGTGTCCTGTGCCGACATTCTCGCTATTGCTGCTAGAGATTTCGTCCATTTGGTTAGCAGTAGCACCTAATCTAATTAAATAAAATTATATTATATTATCTTCTATTCTACTCTACTTGTGGATATCAATTAATTGCTCATCATCATAATCCTTGATAGTGACTTCTGCTATCATATTTCATTTCATGAAAATATTTTTCATCTCTTAAGGTATTTAATTGCTTAGTATTATAATGTTTCAGAGTGAAATTCAAAAACACCCCTTCAATTATTTGTAATTGACCGAGAACCCCATATGTTATTTTTATTAGTAAAGAACTATGTGTTAACATGTCTTAGACATTTTGATGATGCAATATGTTTTACTGTCTCTAAGTGCTAGTATTCTTCATTATTTACAATGGAAGGAAAAAATATACCTCCCC
Organism: Penstemon eatonii; assembly: GCA_038501285.1. Classification (NCBI taxonomy): domain Eukaryota; kingdom Viridiplantae; phylum Streptophyta; class Magnoliopsida; order Lamiales; family Plantaginaceae; genus Penstemon; species Penstemon eatonii. The sequence continues at coordinate 496,980 of JBCEGF010000586.1, read as the reverse complement.
GCGCATATTCAACTGTTAATTTTCAAGTGTAAAGTGGGTGTAATAAGCTACAGGTGCTAATTAAATATCAACATAGGAATTCTTTTGCTAATAAAGTAACAGTACTGGGAGTTTTCTGTTAATTAGAAATATTATTATAGGGGATTTTTTGCATTTTGCTCTCTAATGTTTCATTAAAAAAAATTATACTAGTAGTAAATTGTCTATTTTTTTTTCATGTTTTCCACAAATTCGAGGAATCACGAGACTGGTAATCATTAGGGGTTGATTATATTTGATATTATGAATTTGGTTTGTCTGTTTACAGAGTTTTCATTTGGAATCTAGATAAACTTGCAGATTAGGACATTTCTTTTGCAGAGTAGAACTAAATATTGCCAAAATCAAAATATAAAGAGCAGTCCAAATTTTTATCAGTTTTTGGACATTTTTAAAACACAATTACAGCCGTGCAAATTTGTCCCCTAAACTACCAAACAAAGTTTAATTTCAATATCTGTCAGGCATCCATTAATTTCATAAAATCTGCCGGTTGCTGCGGGATCAAATTTGGTCATTTGCATTAGACAAGTTTTCTTTTTTAGGAGAATTACACGAACGATTCTTGATGTATGGTCAAATCATAAAGAATTCCCTTAATACAGTATTACTATATTTACAAAATTACAAAAGAAAGTATCTCTAATTTTTTATGATATAAAAAAACACCCTCTATATATCATTGTCGTAAACATAACAAAAAAACTAATTAATTTTAATATGTTTTCTAATGAGGCGTGTCTTAGCAAGTAATATGTTGTTGAAAGCCAGGGTGTCAAAGTAATCCACAGTTGAATTTTCATAAATAAGAACGAGGGCATTTATGTAATTTCGCCAAATTGTTAGGGGTTTTTAACTGAGTCAGGGGTAACTTATGTAATTTCCAATACAAAATGGGATCTCGCTGTAACATGACAATAACTCAAGCATTTTTGTAATTTGCCCTCATTTTTTTTTAACAAATAATTAAACAAAACAATCATCTTTTTTGGACATTATTTTTTACAGGCAGGAGGTCCATACTATCAAGTAAAGAAAGGAAGATGGGATGGAAAAATTTCAATGGCATCAAGAGTTCAATCCAATCTTCCTAGAGCAAATGCCACAATTGATCAACTCATTCAACTTTTTAAATCTAAAGGCCTAACAACTGAAGAACTAGTTATTTTATCAGGGGCTCATACCATAGGTTTCGCGCATTGCAGACATTTTCTAAACCGATTATACAACTATAAAGGCACGAAAAAACCCGATCCTTCTATTGATCCAAGGCTTCTCAAGGCCTTAAAAATGTCTTGCCCGAGTTATGGAGGTAATAGTGATATTGTGGCACCATTTGATGTTACAACTCCTTTTTCATTTGATAATGCATATTATGGGAACTTAGGTGCTAAAATGGGATTATTGGCCTCTGATCAAGCCTTGTTTTTGGATGTTAGAACTAAGTCTTTGGTTCAAGAACTGGCTAAGGATAAACAAAAGTTTTTTCAAGGATTTGCAGTGGCAATGGATAAAATGGGATCTATTGGTGTGAAGAGAGGAACAATACATGGAGAGAAAAGAAAATATTGCAGTGTACATATGGCTTGACTATTGATTCTTGATTTTGATTTTAACTTGGATTTTCTATTATTATTTTTCCATTTGATTCTTTTGTAATGCTGATTTGCTTGTTGGGTTTTCTGTTTTGAGGCTTGTTAGTTGTGAATTTTACATCCAACTTTTACTAATGTCTATGCTGATCATTTCTTGTATTCTTGTAGACAACAATAATTGACTAAGGTTCAACATTGTGATAATATGGCATCACATTTCATCACATTGTACAATTGATGATCTGTGAAGACTCATACAATTCTCTTGCCCATTTTATTATTCTTGCAACTAACTTGTACAATTATTCCATAAATCCAAGTACGACCCGATTCTCCAATTCTGTGTTAATTCGTGACGAGGGCGTCTACAGTAGGTCGAAAGGATTGGAAAATAAGATCATATGCTTTCTCATTGGGGTGAATCACATCCCAGAACACGTATCTATTTACGTCTCTGCAGACAAGCGACAATGGGTTGCACAAAACAGATACTTCAGTCAAGCCTGTCCCACAACATCCTCTGTTAACCACATCGAAATCTATGTACCTCGCAGGACAAATTACATGTCAATAAATATTACAGACATTTTGCAAATAATAATTTGTGTTGTTATATAATTATGTACTCACCGTATTTGCGTCCTAAGGTTAAGTCCTCTAAAGGTTCATAAACATCTATGTAACCAATATTAGCACCAGAGGCTAACTGCATGGCCTTCAATTCATTTTGGAGCAATTGATTGTAGTCTCGAGCTACGGATGAGTATTTCTCTAGGCAGTTACGTTGAGGATTTGTTATACCAGAGAAAACGGTTATGGCTATAGGCAAACAACCCAATGGTGGCAATCCAACAACTCCGATTCTACGAGCCCCTTGATCCAGCAATTCCTACACATAAGCGGGGAAACAATTAATTAAAAGTCTGAAAAGGACTAAGTTGCTAGCGAGCTATAGTTACAGGATTAATTTCGCAATTTTCTCTGATGAAGTGCTTTGAGGCGAACCTGATAAACCTGTCGAGCTTGTTGTAGTACGAAATTCATGTAACTCGAGATAGTGTAGTTCAAACGTCGTATAGGTAAGACGTAATAGTTAGCTAAGAAGTCATCTGTGCCAGCACTAACAATGAATAAGGTATTGTTTATCAGCTCCTTTGTTTTCTCATTCCCAATCTTCGCCTGCAATTTTGCTTGATACTCTTTGAAGTTTTCCAACTGCTGAGGTAGCGATAACACATTCTAAAATTGAAAAAGATTCAAAATCCATTATCAACATGATCATCGAAATACCACAAATAACAAAAGTATTTGGATGTGGGAATTGAGAAATAGAACAAAGACGAACACACAGAGAAAGAAAGAAAAGAAAGAAAGAGACGGTTGTTCTTGGAGTAATTGGGTCGAATCCAGTTCCAGCAGAACCAAAACTGACTCCACTCATAAGCTCCTCAATGCTGAGTGTTGGATCCAGATATGGAGGCACATACTCTTTGATTCCAAGATATTCAGCTGCAGTGATATATATAGTATATATAGTAAAAACTTAATATTATGGAATTAAGATTAGTATATTTCAAAATAAAAATGTTTAAATGCAGAGTAAATTTTAACTTAGTTCTTACAATAACTAACCAATAAAGTCATCCAATATCTTTCCATCACAAAACCTTCCAGTTGCTGTGTGATTCACAAAATCTCTCCCATAAGGCGAAAAATTGCTTCTAAAGAGAGTTTTTATGTAGTTATTGTTTCCGGTATCAACCGTAGAGTCTCCAAAAAGGAGAATGGTTGAAACTGAAGAGTTCTGTGCTTTTACTTCAACAAGTTTTTCAAGTGATGCAAAGTAAAGGAGCAAAAAGCAACATGCTGAAGTAGCAAAAGAGTCCAACTTAAAGATCATTTTTTTTTCTCACTTGTTACAACAAACAGAAGTGATGTTATTGCATTAAAGTGAACATGAACTATTAGAGCTGGATTATATATAGAAACATAAATAGCTCTGCCAAATCTACATGTTTTACTTAATGTAAGGACAAAAGTTTTCCTAATCCTATTGGTAAATGTAAGTAGATTTGCCTAATTTACATGTAAAGATCGTGTCGCCACGCCGCACGGATATGATAATATGGAGATGGAAATATAAATTTTATAATACATAGACGAAAATGTAAATTTAAAATATTTACAAGATATCATGAACATGAATAAAAATAGAGTTATTTACACTCAGACCCCCTGAGGTTTAGTCGTATTACAAGAAATTTCCTAACGTTTTAAAAATTACGAAAAGACTCATTGTGGTTTAACAAGTCTTACAAGGACACCCCCTACAACTTGTAAATATATTTATAAAAACACCCTATAAGGGGTGTCCTTGTAAGTTCTGAAATGTCAGGAGGTTCCTTGTAAACCTCGCGGGTCTTTGTGTAAATCACAAAAGCGAAAAACTACTTCGACTATATAGTATTATGTTTTGTTTAGTTATTTGAAAAGATAATTTCATATTTCATTTCATAATATTCATACAGTATATGAACTCGTTTGATAGCAAATACTTTCTAGAAAATTAACCTTGATCTCTTATTTGGTATTAATAGTGGGTTTTTTTGCAAGTTAACTCACTGTGATATGTTTAATGGGCAAATTATCTTCCTATGAAATAAAAATAGGCAATTTAACTCTTTGTGAAATGAATAATGAGCAATTTACCTTCTTGTGATATAAAAATAGGCAATTTACCTCCCTGTAAAATGAAATAATGAACAATTTACCTCCCCTGTGAAATGAAATAATGAGCAATTTAGAAGGAAACAATGTGCTTCTTTTAAAAAATACGGGGAGGTATTTTGCCATTTTTCTTATCACAGAGAGTTAAATTGCCTATTTAGGATATCACATGGAGGTATTTTGCCCTTTTATTTATCACATGGAGTTAAATTGCCTATTTAGAATAGCACATAGAGTTAATTTGCTATTCACTCGTTAATAGTTGGTAAACAACGGGTCAATTCATAGATTATCCGTCACTTGTTAGTCAATAAGAGAAAATATAACTACCACATCTCCAATCTTATGATAACATAATCTCCAAGCCAAAAACTAAGTTAGGCGGTAATGTTTGACTCTTTACCAATCCGCATTAATCTATTATGCTTTAACTTCTGTTACCAAACAATTTAAAAATTATATACTATTATCTTCTTCGTAATGGCAAAATTAATATTCTCACCATTATACAATTTCTTTAAATATTAAGATATGAAAAATTTAAACAGCATAAAAATGTAGAAAAATTAACACAAGAAGCCACTTAACTGCTCAAATATTTTCACTTCAATGTATAGAGGAAGTAAAATTTAACCGAAGGAAAAATCGTAGCTTTTAAATTGAAACATATGAGTCAAATGAGATTTTGTTCAGATTGAAGTGGATCAATTCTTGATTTTTCACTGAATACCATATAATGAGCTGCATAGCTCCGAAAAAATATCCATGTAGATTCTTATAAATATGTTTAAGTATACTCCATGCAAGACATTTAAGAAAAGAGCCATACTAAATCCAACCATGTACAATAATCAAAATCCCTATGATTTTGTGGAGAGGATGGTTGCAGCTGTAAATAGTGCTTCTTTGCCAATGCGTAAAATCTCCATGTGCCTGAAACATGATTATAGTATAATGTTACGAACTTGAATATAAGAAGATGACATGAAAAAATAACTTAGCCTTAAAACTTCGTAGGCAACAAGAGAACTAGGAGAGTAGATAGAAAAGAAACATAAATAAAAAAACACCATAAAAGAATTAGTGAATCTTACTTATCTTCTTGTCTTAGACATGTAAAAGCAGTTATAAAGTTTTTGCAGACATCTATAATAGAGCTGCTTCTCACATCTTTGATTGGATTAGTAAAACCTTGTTGATACGATTGCGCCACATATGCCTAAAAAATCATCGAAGTTGCATTTCAAACTAAAGAAGAAGAAATGCATTTCAAGCTAAAGGAAAATTTCAGTTTTCTATCTTCATATTATAATTTCTAGAGGTTGACTTGCAATTCTCAATTCAGAACTAAATGATACCTGGAAAGCATGGGCCAAGAGCAATTGAATCACCTCTGTCCTGATCTTTTTAAAGATACTTCTAGCGCTGTTTTTGTTGGACAAGCAGTTCAAAACACCATCAAGATTTTCAGCATAAATAGTACTGTTTGACCTCCTAGTTTGAACAGAAGCCTGCAACACAAAATAAATTTATTTCAATAGGTCGACGCTTATACAAATAACTGTTGGATCGTCTTTCAGAGGGTAGAACTAATTAGGAGATAAGTTAAAAATAAGCCATCTTATATAGACCTCACATAGGTTAAAGCTTAACCACTTCAAACATGGTTTAGCAATAGTCCATCACTCGTTCGGAGAACATTAGAATGTCAGGAAGAAACAGAAAAAACATCAGACCATGTACTTCAGTAATACAGACTAGATTGCACGGACACTGACACTGCGACTCGCGACTCAGACACGATGACATGGATTTTCAAAATTTTCAAGACATGACACTGTATAGACGCGGATATCAAAATAAATTAATATTTTAATATATAACAAAATAGCTCCTAATAATAAGTCTTATGAGCAAATAAACCACTTCAGGTACATATCAAATTTATTTGGAAGAACTACATAACAATTATGCAATAATATTGTCTACTCAAGTACTAATTAAATTCAATGTCTAAATCCACTCACACACACACACAAAAATCAGTTCACTTAAAAAAGCTTCCATATTTTGAATAGAGATTAGAGAGAGACTTAAGAGTTAAGTTAATGTGTTACAATCCTTTTGAAAGCTTGAATCTTTTGAATTAATAGAGAAGTAAACAAGAAGATCAAAATAATAGGGATACATTAGGGCAGAATATCGAGTAAAAAAATGTGGGAGATAAGCTTAGTGTGAGATATGAGGACTGTATGTAAGATCTTATCTTGTATTCAGACCGTGTCGGACACGAGCGTCTAACACCTCGGAGACGCCACGTGGCGTGTCCGACTCGTGCCGTCGGCGTGTCGGTATCGGATTCTGCATTGTTTCATTTTGTGGAGTGACGGTGAAACATAGATACATACAGATCATATCAGTTTATGCTTGAATTTAACCAGTTGTCAAAATCAATTGGAGAAAATATAAAATTGAACTTGAGGAAATTGTTTTTCATGATATCAAATATTAGAATCTTTCCTGAACTTAAATCGAGAGGCTGTGAAATGATATCCAATGGTAAAGAACAAATTGTGATTCAGATTACCTACTACCCCAAAGATTAATATTAGGAACAAGTAGTGTCAGGTTCAAAGATGACTGAGGGAGAAAATAGAGGAAACATAGTGATAAACTGCTAGGAAATAGATCCTACTGCAAAGGAAATGAGATAACATACCTTTGAAATATACTTCTGGAAATATAATACAATAATTTCAAGCTTCCACTTTGGTTCATCAAAGATCTAAAATTAATTTGAAAGTAAAACACAAATTAGATTCACAAACCAGGTGGTCCTGCAAGAATATCTGGAGTAACATTTTTAAGTGTCATAAAGAGGTTTAGCAGTAACACGTAAAAGGCAATGTTAACACTTTCCAAAACAATAAAAGGAAAAACAGAAACTAACGGCACTCTCCCATGTTTGTTACAACAATCTAGCACTATTGAGTTTCAAAGGAAAATACTTGTTTTGTATATCTTCAATTCTTATCCAATTCAGAAACTTATCCTACCGATTTAGATAAGAATAACGTTCACGTGCATCAACAATAATATTTTTCTCAAAATTATTGATTGACTAATTTTGAAAACCTAAGATGTTAAAAAGGAGAGAATTTTGTTTTTATTATGCTCAAAGGGACGTCCATTTCTTAAAGTTGGAACTATTTTTCAAAAATGATGGTGGTGATTGAAACCAAATACCTCTTCTTGTTATGACTCTAATACCATTTTAATCGAGTAGATTGCCTAATTGTTTAAGGTTTTAGATAGGGGAGACATTTAATAAATTATAGTCATAAACAAAACAAAAAATTGAAACCCCATAAACTGCTCAAGATATAAAAGCAATTTACTTATTATAAATAGAGAGAGAGAGAGAGAGAGAGAGAGAGCACCGGAAGAAAAGCAAAAAGGATATCATAGTCGTAAATTAGTTCATCCAAAATTATCTCCACCACTGGGGTCCTGCACTACAACCAGTGGAAGATGTATTGTCTTGCTCTAATAATATTTGAGTACAAAAATAATGTTTAAGAAAAATAAAAAGGAAGAAGTACCTTACGCCGTCAGCCCTGGTGGTAAGGCCTTGCTGATCAGCCATCCGTCGTGATGAATCTAGCTCCATGATCTAAAGGTTACACGAAGTAGTGATCAGGAAAAGATCATCTCTAAATATCCTCAGAAAGATATGGCTAGTGAATTCACCATCACAAAGAATTTTTTAAGGAGAGTGCACGTAGACTTTTTTACTTCAGGTAAAGCTATAGCTGTAGCAATGCTAATTTCATGTGACAGCTTCATTGAAGAATTTTCTTGGCAGCTTTTTTCTCCAGAAAATACAGTTGATGGAGAAAGGCTACACATGATAGATAAACAGTCCTTCATTAAGCCTTTGTAAGTCGTTTTTCTTGAACCCTGCAAAATGACTCCTAAAGAAAAGTCAAAGGCATATGAAAGAGCATGCCTCTCAAGAGTAAAACTACTGAGATATACATATAGAATTATCTGGCCGAGTAGGATTAAAATTTCAAAAAATGGAGGAAGGCATACCAGAAGCATGTTCAGCAGTGACTCCCTTAAAAGGGTCCATTCCACATTTCCTGCAACAACGTGATTAATAAAACATGGATTCTCAAGGACCCATCAGACAAATAGTGAACTTTACCTTGATTGGAAATACGAGGCCAGAAATCTCCTTCAAGAACAGTGATTAGATATTGAAGCAGTAACATGTTCTTCAGGAACTGCAAAATGATCATATCAGGATTAAAATGTACAGGGCACAACGAGAATATTATGTGGATTGGTGATGCAAGTCATGACTTGGTATCTATAACCAGATTTTCCCTTATTCATGCTATGAAAAAAAGCTCCAAATAGAATTAACAATCATAAAAAAGAACAAAAAGTGTGCACAAGTTCAGAATGCCCTGTGAAATTTCTTTCAACAACATCTATAGTCATTTGCTGTTACCTGACTTTGCATCAGATGGTTGTTCCAACACAACTGCCAAACCGAACAACGCCATTGATTTAAACTACTGTTAAGTACCGAGTAACAAACACAAGATTGACCATCATTTGTCATGGTAAGAAATTTGAGGCCAAGAATAGATTTGCCAAGGAATACAACATTCATCTTTGGTCTCTAAAACAAATGGACACATGGCAATAAGAACTGAAAAACATAAAATCATCATCAACACGAATTCTCTTGATTGGCTCCTAAAATTGATTGTGGATAATATCCTATTGTAGTACAACAGCATTCCTAAACTTTAACATTTAATCAAAATGCTTACAAAATGAGGCCATCTTTATGAAACCAATGAAAGGGAATTGACACCGGCCTTAAGGTTAAAAAATACACAAAGTAACTCATCAATAGCATTGCATTGTCCTAGAAGACTATCCAGTTAGTAATATTAATGCATCGAAACCAGCACAAGCAAAATGCAAGTTACACTGAAACAGAGTATTTCCATTCAACAACAGTTTACAAAAAAAATACATGAAAGTTACTCACTGTTGTATCTACTTCATTAGAGTTGGCAAGTTCTTGTATAAGAGCATGGAAACCCTGATATCAACAGCAAAATTCTTAATAAATAGCAACTAAGGTAGATAGCCTTAGGTAATAATAACAAATCATCAAAAGAAGCGGTAAACTCTCTAGTAAGGTTGGAATGGGAAAAAGAAAGGGCAACGGAAAGTTGACTAATTTACAAACCAAAGAGTCCAATGAATTTCTTGTATGTCTTGAGGCTTCCTCCTTCTCATTGTAGTTGTCAAATCCAAAATTAAATGGTAACCAAGCCTAGCATGAAACAATAGAAGTTAACATTGTGCACATGGTATACGAAAGCTCAGGAGCAGCTTAAACCAAAAAAATAGTAGGGTCATTGTATAGGAAAGAATCAAGTCACCTCTTCAACCATAACTAATTGGGAAAGAACTTTAGAAGAAGAAGATGACTCTGATTGTTCTCCTTCTGATAGGTAAAGTCGAGGATAGCGCTATATCAAAGAAAATATTCATCAACCCAATACATGTGAAAAAAATAAAATTGTCTCCCACATGTGAAAACAAATTCATATCTAAAAACTGCACAAATGTTCAAGTTGGTACCTTATCTAATTCAATGAGAAGCTGGTAACTTTCGACAATTAAATCAAGAGAATCAACCTCCTTTAGAATATGAAAAATTGCATCAAACATTTTTCTGTTACACCAGAATTGCAAATGAGAGTGAATTTCAGCAAGAGTAATAAACTAATATGTAGATTAAGGTAGAGACACATAAATATAAAGAGTAATAGCCATGTCTCACGATTCAAAAACATAACACCAGTTTAAAATACTCGGTTTAATGATAGTTGGGATCATTGGTAATTTAATGCAGCATATCCTAGGCAGAGTATTTGAAGGCCATATAAGGACTAGTAAATAAAGTCCTTAAACATTGTCTTTCATTCTGCAATCGGCGTTTCTGTGCATGAACTCTAGCTTCTGAACACTCATTCGCCCTACTAAGTTCGTCTCAACATCGTCTCCTTCTAGTACCAAACTAAGCCGCAAATGGTAGTATGGCATGGTGTGGTTTAGCAGAATAATCTTCTCATGTAAATGTCATGAATGGGAAAACAAAGAGTAGTATCCATTGGATTAACTTGGGGAGTTTAAGTGATGATCATTGGATCAAAAGAACCATTGGTCGGAGGAAGAAACAAACTAAACCCGGCAACGACGTCGCTCAACTTAGGGCACTGGGAATTGGGATAATCAGCAAAAACGAGAGCGTTTCAACAGCTCGTGAGTTGGGGACATCAGCGCAATAAAGGCGCGTTAATAATTGAAAAGAGGGACAATTGGAATCATGGCATTGGAGCAGCAGAGGAGGAGTTGAAACCATGGCCGATTCTCTTAATTTTGTTATTTGAGATTAGTTGTTAATTAGATTCTAATTAATAGTTTTTTACCAATTAAGTAGCTTACATTTTCAGCACTACTTTTAGTATAAAAGGGAAAACTGAGATTGTAGAGGAATATTCAAAAAATTAATGAAACTTCTCGAATTTCTCTCCACTTTCTCTCTGTTTTCTCATCCCTTCCATTCTTTTGGTTCGTAGCTGTATTTTGCAGCTTCCTTTACATCTCAGTTCCCAACATGTACCTAATTTCTATCAGCTCCCCAAAATCCACAATTATCTTAGGGTTAGTTTGTACGGATTTTGTTTTCGCGCTTAGACCCTTAAATCTCATTCTTTCATATTTTTCTTAAATCTGAAGCTCTCAGAAGTTGTTGTGCCCTAATTTTAGAATGTACAATTCCACAACCACTTCCAAACATTACATACAATACACTAGCCCAGAATAGGTTCCGCCTTATTTTGTGATTAGAGAACACTTAAGGTCATAATATTAAGGACAAGTCCGATATAAGGAGAAACGCGTACCGAGTAGGTGCGCTTCCATTATCTGGAAGAAGAGAGGCAGTTCGAACAGCTTCCAAAAAAGAAAGCCCTAAGATAAAGAAAACAACCAAAATTAATCCAAACACATGGAACTATTTGGTTAAATTAACTTGATTCGCACGCACGGTCGTCGTCGAGGTGGAGAGACAATTTGGAATTGTTGAAACCGGAAGTGTCGAGAATTGCCATCGTGTTCTCTTCCATTCCTCCACTGCCGCCCAACCTCTTTCGCCTCTCCATATTTCTCACTCTGTCTTCTCACCCAGTTTGAAACCCTAATGTTTTACCTTTGATCTTGCAATCTTGAATACTACTCCATTAATATATATTTCCCGCCTAAAATAAGGCGGCAGTGAATATTTTAGTAGGATGTTATTGGTCTGTTGCGATTAAAATTAAAATTAAATGGAAAAGGTCAAAATAGATGAACAAAATTATTTCCGTTGCCGGGACTTGAACCCTGGTCTCTCGGGTGAGAGCCGAGTATCCTAACCAACTAGACTACAACGGATTCTTGAATGCATTGTTATTCCCTTACTATTTATTAAATTTTGTTACAGATAATTGTTCGTCATTTTGCTCTTTTTTTTTTTCAATAAATAAATTTCATTCCACTCACTAATATATTGATTCAAAAAAGCCACAATATATGGAATAACGATAAAAAAAAAAACTAATAAGTGACCTTTTTTTAATACAAATTCTTCTAAGTCACCTTGTTAATCATAGTTGGAATTTGGAAAGAAAAAGACATATTTTAGAGAAAGAACACCTTGTTACCCAGTTTTGTAGAAAATAATGAACATTAGTTCAAAAAAAAAAAAATCTCTCTGGAATGGAGATTCAAAACTCTCCCATGTGGTAGAATTAAGTAGTACTCCTATTACATTCACAAAATAACCTAATTATTGAGAAATTATCTGTGTCACATTATTTAGTTTTTTTTTTTTTTTTTGTAATATTGTATAGATGAGATTGATTTGTGTAAAAACTGTATGATAAATGTACAAGTCAAGCAAGTGGATACAATGTTCAAATCATTACATAATCCTATTACATGCTAATAATTACATTTCTTTTCTAGAGCGGGAACTAATCAAAGGATCTAGATGTTAGCTAGCTCGATGAACAGCAAAAGTATGAACGATCTTCAAGCTCCAATCTTCTATGTCTTGGATCAACCTGAAATTAAATGATTGTCATATATATAGGAGGAATGATCTTTCCGGTTAACCTGAATATCTGGTGATTATTCGGGTTGAATGGTATGGAGTGACGTCACGGGTCATACAAAATGACGTCACGGAAGAAGATAAGTGTCTCAATACGGACCGTCAGATAGTTAGACGCATACGTAGAATACCAGATCAAATTATATTATGCTGCTCGGATGTCTTACTGAAATCCGATCTCCTCATGCTAGCTTAGTATAAGCTAGACTGTAGGATCCGATATGAGTCTGACCTGTTTTTATCGGTCTTGATTTTTTCTGTATTCCACGTCATAGGCAAGTAGATATACTAAATATGGTATATCAAGCATATTGGAGTATGATTAGCTCTAAAATTTCGACAGTACTTTTATTTGTACCAGTACCAGTGTATATCACCACCTAATTCGTACTGCATTTTCCCACTAATGTGATGGGGCAATTACATTTCTTGTCCATAAGTTGAAAAGGTGTTGAAGAAAATAATTGGATGATCAACCTCAACGATAAGGACAAATTAGCAGGAGATATGTCGAAAAGATGACATGTTTGAAAGCATACATTAAATTAAATGACCATAAGTTCTGCTAAGCTTCGTACAAGAAATTTATGATGCATTTGATGCACTTCTATTCTGAGAAATACATTAATTACCCTGGTTAGTTGAACAACCTACTGATCATGCCATGAATGCAATGAAATGCTTAAAGCCACAAAGCTTAATTACTCTTTTTTTACTATGCTTATTTTCAGCTTAATTTTTGGTATCAGTAATTTGGGCACATGCATCCCAAACAAGTAAAAGAATTTGTTGAGTTGAATTTTAAAGTTATTTTTTATATGGAGACCAAGTATTGAATATTACAACCTACCTCTATTAAATTACCTCCTAGGTAGTTTGACTTTTATCTATATATACTGTGCTCAAAATTACTGAGTTTCCAACCACTCAAAATCAGCACTTGACACATTGCATAGTTTTCTGCTAAAATGTTTTTCATTAAGACAATCTGTGTTGTAATAACATCAATTTACCTTATGATGACTTATGCACAAGCTACAAACTATCATAACACATCATGTATATTGGTTTTTGGTGACTCAAGCGTAGATCCAGGGAACAACAATCTGCTTTCTACTCCTGCAAAGAGCAATTTCTTACCTTATGGAAAGGATTTCTTCAATGGCCAGCCTTCTGGAAGGTTCTGCAATGGTAGACTCACCACAGACTTCATCGGTAATATATATATATATATATATAGTTGATTGCAAAATGAAATTAAATTTTACATACATTTTCGTTAATAACCATTCTTTAACTTTGGACGTGTATTTTCAGCGGAGGAACTTGGTTACATAAATTTGATCAAGGCCTTTCTTGATCCTAATATTACGAAGAAAGACATATTGCACGGTGTCAGCTTTGCATCAGCTGATTCTGGGTATGATGAATACACAGCAAATCTCACAGTAAGTGAAATTTCCTTACCAGATTGAAATAAGAACATGATTTGATGCTGATGCTGTTTTTTCTTTTTTTTTTCCCTTTCTTTTTGAACATGAAATATTGTAACAGAATGTTATATCATTAACCAAGCAACTGGAGTACTTAAGACACTACAAAATCAAGTTAAGAGCACTGGTGGGAACTAAACAATCTGAAGAAATAATCCAAAAGGCATTATTTCTTCTGAGTATGGGAACAAATGATTTCCTTCAAAATTACTATGTTGAAATCACTCGTCCAAAGCAATACAACATAGAACAATACCAGAACTATCTGATATCATGTATGCTTTCTGCTATCAAGGTACGATTAACGAGTAAATCTCCTTTTTCCTCATTCAAATATGGTGTGTGTGTGTGTGTGTGTGTGTGTGTATACATACTTATAGAATAAGTATAAAACTTTTGCAGGCAATGCATAAGCTGGGAGCAAGAAAACTAGTAGTGGTTGGAGTTCCTCCATTTGGGTGTATTCCGCTTGTCAGAACGCTCAGGGACGACGTTAAATGTGACCTTCAATTGAACAATTTGGCCCTTTCCTTCAACTCAAAGATACAGAGAGCTTTAAAAAATCTAAAAGGATCGTCAATTAGAATTGTTTTCGTGGATATATACAGCATTATACTGAATGCAATTGAAAATCCAAGGAAATATGGTAATTATTATTAGTACAAAATTTTACTATAAGTGGTGGATTCAATTAACATTTTTTTTAAATGTTTTTTTATGAAATATTTTAATTTAATGACAGGTTTTACGGAGCCTTTGAAGGGATGCTGTGGATCAGGAACATATGAATATGGCCCTACATGCAAGGATTTGAATACATGTCCCGATCGAACCAAATACATATTCTGGGATGCAGTTCACTTAACTGAAAGCATGTATAAAATTATTGCTGAAAAAGCTCTAGAATTCTTTGGTAACATGTTTTGAGTAGTGGAACAGTTGGGAATTTTATGCATTTTTTCCATCATAAAAAAAACAAAATCTCATAACAAGATGCCAAAGAGAGTACAATTAAAAAATGAAGTAGATAAATATTTCTCAATCCAACAATGGTCAAATTCTTGGATTATGAGTTAATTCTTGATGAGGACATCGAGCACAGGTCGATTGGCTAGAAATAAAAGCTCATATGCTTTTTCAGAGGGGTGAATAGAATCCCAAAACATGTACTTAGTTGCGTCTGAGCAAACGGGTGACTTTGGATTGCACATAAACGATGCTTCAAGCAAGCCTGTCCCACAACATCCACTGCTAACCACTTCAAAATCTATACATGCAAATCGAAATGCGAATTATATTTGTGTAAATAAATATATAATAAGATAATATTGCAAAGAATTGAGTCACTCACTGTATTTGTGGCCTAATGCCATGTCCTCTAAAGGTCCATAAGCATCCATATAAGCTATTCTAGAACCAGAGTATTGTAGTTTGAGCCGAAGGGAGTTTAATTCTTTTTGGAGCAATTGATTATAATCCTTAGCTATGGATGAGAAACTGTCTATGCAATTGCGTTTATTAATCGCATTATCAGAGTAGAGGGTAATTACAACAGGCAAACAACCCATTGTGGGTAGTCCTACAACTCCGATTCTACGAGCCCCTTGATCCAACAATTCCTGAAAAAAAGAGGAAACACAAATTTAAAGCAAAAGTGCATAAACCATATATTCTCAATATTGAATTCTTTATTTGGTTCATTTTAACAAATGCCAAACGACACTTCTTTGTATTACAGAACTTCCCACGTCATATAAAATCCTGAATTGACCAACCTAATATCCCATGTAATGCCTTGTTATATGCAACAAATTACCAAGATGTATTCTATTATGCAACATAGATAAATATATATATATATGATACGCACCTGAACAAACTGTTGTGATTCTTGTAGAATGAAATTCATGTAATTTGGGATATCGTAGCTAGTACGTCGAATAGGTAAGGTGAAATAGTTTACTACAAAGTCATTTGTGCCAGCACTAACAAAAAATAAAGCATTATTTATGAGCTTCTTTGTTTTCTCCTCCCCAATGGCTGCCTGCAGTTTTTCTTTATACTCTTTGAAATATTCCAACTGCTTCGATAGCGATATCACATTCTGAAATTTCAAAAGAAAAAAGTTAAACTCAGTACGATCATCGTAATCATAATAAACGAGAAAATATATGTTGACAAATCATGATTGGAAATTTAGCCCAAACAAGTGGAATGAAGATGAGCACACATTCACACAAAAATACACATAGAAAAAGAGAGAATGA
Organism: Penstemon eatonii; assembly: GCA_038501285.1. Classification (NCBI taxonomy): domain Eukaryota; kingdom Viridiplantae; phylum Streptophyta; class Magnoliopsida; order Lamiales; family Plantaginaceae; genus Penstemon; species Penstemon eatonii. Next base: position 480,608 of record JBCEGF010000586.1, on the reverse strand, counting down.
AAGAGACGCTTATTGTTGGTGTAAGTGGGTCAAATCCGGATCCAGCAGAAGCAAAACTGACTCCACTCATAAGCTCCTCAATGCTGAGAGTTGGATCCAGATATGGAGGCACATACTCTTTGATTCCAAGATATTCAGCTGCAGCGATCAGAACCAATTCAATTCACACATTCAGAGCTTAAAATTGTGGGAAAAAAAAAATTGAACTTAATTCTTAGTTTCTTACGAAACTCACCGATAAAATCACTAGGAAGCCTTCCATTACTAAACCTTCCTGTTGCTGTCTGATTATCAAAATCTTTCCCATAAGGCGAAAAGTTGCTCCTGAAGGGAGTAGTTATGTAGTTATTGTTTCCGGGATCCACAGTCGAGTCTCCAAATATGAGAATGGCAGAAACTGAAGAGCTCCCTCCTTTTACATTGCCAACTTTTCTACCTGTAGCTTTAGATAAGAAGAAAAGAAGCAGAAAGCAGCATAGACAAGTAGAGAAAGGCTTAAACAAAAAGGGCATTCTTGTTTGAAACTAAACAAACGGGACTGAGGTTAAAGAAAGAAAAACAATGGACATAGATTAATGTCCGAACCTAATCCATGTGAGTTATGTTGAGGTTGGGTATGATATATATATTGTTTCATGAGTTAGGGAAACCAAACATGACAATAGCTAAATAGGTTGAGAAGTCTCAACCACCCCTTCTGAATCTAATTACTTTCAAACTTGAGAAATGAAAATTGCTTCTTCAGAGAACGGATATTATAGTGAATCACTCTTGGATACTGACTCAAGTAAAGAGAGAAAAAGGACAAATCCTATTTTTGGTAAGACCAAATTAATTAATACTCCAGTATATATATATTTATACTTTTGGAAGTGGAAAGATAAGATATATCTAACTGCATACCTTGCTTGCTAGAATTTCTTCCCTAATTGCTCTGCATGAATTCAGTATATACATACAACATATATATCATTCAAAAAAAATGTTGGTAATGAGATGATTAGCCTCGGTTATTATAAATTGGTAGCTCCAACTATCTTTAACTAAGAACTCTAACTGGAAAATCATAATTGCAGTTGGGATACCACAATCTAATCCAGCTGTGCTTTCAAAAGTTGTCAAGACTTTATTAGATAGATATACGAATAAGATTCATTTGCATCAGAGGCGCTATTTATCTCTACCACATATCTTCAAGTACTGTAATTATTGCTCAAGAGTTATTTTAGCAAATCCAATTCAAATTTCTGATATTTAGTAAAAAAAGTTGGAATATGAAATAACTACTAATTAGACTGTGCAATTCTTCCTTTTGCATAAATGCAAAGTAGCAAACACTATAAGCTATTCTGAAAATTGCTAGGGACTGAGGTTTGGAAAATTAATTATTAGAACATAAAAAAAAAATGAAATTACACGAGAATTTGGAACGTATAGATTGGATTAGAGGGCGTGATTCTTCATAATCCAGTCGACCGTTGGGCGCAGGGAATTGAAGATGTATTTGTAGGCAGCTTCGGTTGGGTGTACGGAATCAAAGAATACATATTTGGAGGGATCGGAACAAACAGGGGATCTTGAATTACACAAGAATGTCGCTTCCAAAAATCCACTCCCACAGCAACCAGCATCCACCTTATTAAAACCTGAAAAATCATCCAGCATTCACAAATATATATACTCAATCTAATCCCCTATTTGACATGTAAAATATAATACTCCTAATATTTTGTCTAAAATATTGGTTTAACTTAGAAATTAATATGAATCACACATGGGATAGAAATTCCGTACATTTTTAACTTCATCATAAAATAATTTTATGTATAATATAACTTGAGTTTTTTTGGGGGGTAAAACATGGATATAAATCTAGTCCAGAGTTCCAAAAACGCCATTTTGTGTATATATCCATTTTGTGTATAAATCAAGTCCACAGTGACGCGCCTGCCGGGGAGGCTAGGGAGTAGGTAGATTTACTATGTACGACGCGAGTGAACAGTTGGAGCTGTTTTGGGACAAAGGAAAAGTAAAGTTTTCTATTTTATTTACTACGCTAGCAAGACACTGAGTGACGCCCAAATGGATATAAATCTAGTCCAGGCGCATCACTGTGCCTGCCCAGCAATCAGGGTCCCCTGATTAAAATATTATTATTATTATTTAGTTTTGTTGTTAATGTGTGTATTATTATTTAATATTGTAATATATTTATGTAATTTGTGATATAGTTTTTAGTTAAATTTTTTTGTTTAACTTTTATTGTTCATGTTTTTTATAACATCTTAATTTATTTAATTAAATTTTTAATTTCATTTTAAAAAATTAAATTACAACTAAATTATTTAATTAGAATATAGGTGGTTATATAAGTATTTGAACAATATAAATTTTCAATTACTTCTAAAATATAATTTAAACACTTAGACAAAAAAAATCAAATTCATACTTCATTTATAATATTTTTGTGTTGAAATTTTTAACAAATATATTTATCATATTAAATCACCAACGTGAAATTTAATAACTTGCAATGGAAAATAATTGGAACAATACGATTTAATTGAATTAATAAAATAAGAACAAACAATTTAACATATACTTAAGCAAGAAAACACTTAAACAAAATATTATTATTATTATTATTATTATTATTATTATTATATTTGTTATTATTATTAGTAATAGTATTAAAATTATTATATTTGTTATTATTATTAGTAATAGTATTATTATTATTATTAGTATTGTTATTATATAATTATTATAATGGTGAGAGTGGGGAAGAATTAAATTGCGATTAAATAAAATGGGAAGCCCCATGGTTAGATTTGGATAAGCAGGGGGTGAAGGCAGGGGCAGGGGCAGCTGGGGAGCTCCGGAGCTCGACCCCTAACCCCTAGCATTGGGTTTGCCCTAACATGGATGTGGGGAGTACGGTGAAAAGTGTGAGTGTGTAAAAAAAAAAATAGCTGGTCTGAAAAATCACGCTAGTTAGATAAACGGGAAAATTGTAAATTTGGTATCCTATAATTGAACACTTTACAATATTTATAGTATTTGATACATAAATGTACATTTACTATTATAATTGAGTAAATCGCACTTTTAGTCCTCCTTCTGGATTAACTTTTACACTTTCGTCTCTCTTAAATTTTTTTTAGTAGATTGATTCCTATTATTAATGTAGTATACCACATTCATCCCTCCTCTTAAATTTTTTGTAGCAAATTCGTCCCTCTTATCAATATAGTATAACACATTAGTCCCTCTTAAATACAAAATATATCACTTAAATTCAAAATATATTTTAAAGTGGACGTAAGTTGATGTATTTTGTATTTAAGAGGGACTAATGTGTTACACTACATTGATAAGAGTGACAAATTTACTACAAGAAAAATTAAGAGGAAATATGTGTTATAAGAGGGACGAATGTGATACATTATATTGATAAGAGGGATCAATATGCTACAAAAGATTTAAGAGGGACAATTTGACCCTTAAGGAGGATAAAAAATGCTATTCACTCATTACAATTTATAAATTGGTTGAATGTTCATACCACCATTAGATAATTTGATCGAAATGGATGAAATCGGCCACATGTACCACATGTGATTGTTATCTCGCCTTCTGGAATGAAAATCATCACGTGATTACGTGAGTGAATTGTTATAATTTTCTCCCAAAAGATGAGATATTTTGATAATTTTTCCTCCAAAAGTGAGGGAATCGTGATTATTTTTCTCCAAAAGACTAAATAACAGTCATGTGCAATGCATGTGGCCAATATTCATTCGTCCAATTATTTGATGATAATAAGAATATTACAAACAAATTTTAAATTATGATATGATACTAAATCTATAATGTCCTGGAATTCCAAACCATAAGTGAGATAATCCGGTTACTTAGATCATATCCTAGTAAATTTAATTCATTCGGTTAGATGTCCTACACATGGACATGATAGGACAAAAAATTATCATATTTATGCCCATATGGCATTCATCCAACCTCCCGTGGAATAACTCCACCGGGATAGGCACTAATTTTCCGAGATAATCCATGCCGGCCGTACATTCTCTAGTTCTGGACCCCATATGGAACGGAAAAGACCTTTATCTCTTTAGGGTTTTTTGCACTTTGCACCCCAGAAACATAGGAAATAGGCACTTTGCACCCCCGAAACTTAGATTTAGCACATTGCACCCTCAAAATATAAAAAATACAGCATTTTGCACCCTCTTTTATTTTCAAGCAAAAACCCAAGGACAAAATAGGTAATTATATTGTAAAACTTTGGCACTTTGCCCCCCAAAATAAAATTAGCACTTAACACTCCCTAATTAAGAACAAATTAATAACTTGCACCCCCGAAACACAATAAATGGACACTCTGCACCCCAAAATACAAAATTAACACTTAACACCCTCAAATTAAAAAAAAACTCAAACTCCTCATTTTTTCCGGCAAAGTTGACCATTAAGGTGATTTTTTTAAGGCAAAATAGATAATTATTTATGGGTCTTTGACATGTTGAAGTAGACAATGGGTCTTCAAGAGTACTTTATTTAGTTATTTATGGTTATATTGTTGAAAATGAAGATGGAGAGAGAAATGAGTATTCGAGTATTTATAATTGTATTTTGCAAATTTAAGAAAAAATTGAATTACCTATTTTGCCTTAGATTTTTTCACTCCGATAGTCAACTTTGACGAAAAAAATGAGGAGTTTGAGTTTTTTAAATTTGTGGATGTTAAGTGTTAATTTTGTGTTTTGGGGTGCAAAGTACCAATTTATTGTATTTCGGGGGTGAAAGTTGCTAATTTTTTCTTAATTAGAGGGTGTTAAGTGCTAATTTTATTTTCGGGGTACAAAGTGCGAAATTCTCAAGTTTTGAGGTAGCAAAGTGCCAATACTATTGAATTACCTATTTTGTCATTGAATTTTTGCTTGAAAATAAACGAGGGTGCAAAGTGCTGTATTTTTCATATTTCGAGGGTGCAAAGTGCTAAATCTAAGTTTTGGGAGTGCAAAGTGCCTATTTTCCATGTTTTGGGGGTGCAAAGTGCAAAAAACCCTCTCTTCAGATATACAAGTTTGAGAAGCTTTTCTTAAATTGTTAATATCCTAAGGGGCATTATATCTTGTACAAGAAAAGCTGAGGAGGAAAATTCAAAATTAACATTTTCTGGATGATTCTACATCATCCATCAGGGCCTTCCAAATGAGAAATTATGTAGTACAACCGCTGCACCACGTCATCAAGTACACGTGGTGCAGCCCACCAATACACTTGGGGCATGTGGATTTTTAATCCACATCACCCATATTCTGGCAGTGTGAACACAACTTTCTGAACCCCTATTTTTTTGGAACATGGCCAGAACATGGGGTGATGTGGATTAATAATCCACATGTCCCATGTGTATTGGTGGGCTGCACCACGTGTACTTGATGACGTGGTGCAGCGGTTATACTAAATAATCTCTCCTTTCAAACGTGTGACGTGAGAAGAAGAAAATATCAAATTAATATTTGAATAATGGGAAAACATAATTGACCATAAATCTGGAGCTTGACAATGCGTGAACAGAAAAGGATGATTTTAATTAAAAAAAAAATCGATTTAGTTTTTTATTTTGAAAGCATTTTGGAAATGTTTAATTTTAGGATTAATCTTTCCAATAAGAACGTTTAAATATCTCGAAAGAAAATATGAATGATTTGAAACCTTCGCTGCGTAGGTGTCCACCTAATGTTAGGTGCAAGATTAATTGAAAAGCTTATTGTTATTTTGTAACTTAACTATTTCCACGTTTATTAGGGGTCTAAAAAAATGTTTTAGGGATTTTTTTGGATTACATTGAATGGTTCATAATTGGAATTTAATAGTACTAACTAATATATAAGGAACCAGGCTAACTGGCAGCAGCGCTTGCGTGAAAAGGATCATGAGCTGGGCCTAGCGAAATTAGGACCTTGGCCCATTGAATGATGAAAGATGGGCTGAACTTGGATGCTTTATCGGCTTTGACCCTTGATTATTTGGATTGACTTATTGCCATTGTGGACCTCTGGATATAACTACTATACACGGATTTGGCCTCTTTGTACAGGCCCAATTAAACTCAACCCTCTGAAAAATATTGTTTATAATCAACGTGAGAGTTAGGTAGAATTTGCAAGCTATTTTAATTGTAAAGTGATTCAGAGAATTTTCTGTCTCAAATATTATGTTTAGTGTGCAAAATCTGCTTCGGTTTCTCTAATAATAATTTGAAATGAGTTGATAAGCTGTAAGTACATTATGAGGTGCTTTTGCACTTTTGTAAATACTTAATTTTGAACTTTTTTTACGATTAGATAAGATATTTTTTTTAGTAATTATATTAAAACATTCTTTTAAGATTTAAAAATGATAGAGACATGTACAACTTTTGACAGTTTCCAAAATCATTAAAATAATTAATAATCATGGTATCATATTAGTTATGAAGTAAGCAATCCTCTGGCTCTGCTTTATTTATTAATAAACTTAATTAATTTTCCCTCCCTCCCTTGTTCAACACTTAAGTAACCAACCAACAAACCTTCCACCACTACACCTAATTTTCCATTTTGCTCTGTCCTTCAACTTGAAGAAAAGGAAATAAAGTGATCAGTGATTTATCTAGAAACAATCATTATATATATATATATATATATATATATATATATATATATATATATAGTCCGATCCCTCCAACATGCAAATTATATATCTTTCTCTATCTCTAATCACGTACATCAAAATCTTCTTCCCTGCCCTAAAACTAAAACAGGAAGATTAAGATTTTATTATTAGAATTTCTTGAAGATCTAACATTAATTAATTTGGACAAAAATATGAATACAGCAAAGTTTGTCAAGTGTGTTACGGTGGGAGATGGCGCAGTAGGAAAAACGTGCATGCTCATTTCTTACACAAGCAACACTTTCCCAACGGTACTTTTAATTAATTAATTCAATCAATCCTAATTGATTCAAATAGAATTGTTAATTAATTAATTAACCTTAGCATATACTATGGTTTAGTATTTAATTTTGGTTTATTTAATTTATATATATATATATATATATATATGCAGGATTATGTACCAACTGTTTTCGACAACTTCAGTGCCAACGTTGTCGTGGATGGAAGCACAGTTAACATAGGCCTTTGGGATACTGCAGGTAATTAATTAATTTGTTATAATTAATATATATACTCTAGTACTTATGGGAGTATTAATTAATTAGGTCTTGATAATTATTTTTATACATATATCTTGGATTCAGGACAAGAAGATTACAATAGACTAAGGCCTTTAAGCTATAGAGGAGCTGACGTGTTCTTGTTAGCTTTTTCTCTAATCAGCAAAGCTAGCTATGAGAACATATACAAGAAGGTTAATTAATTTAATAGCATGCCTCTTCATCAAATAAATTTGATTCAAATAATTAAATGTTTTAATTAACCATGATAAATAAAATTATATATAAATTCCCTTGCGGTTCTGGTTCTGTTATAAACCATCGATCGCATGCAGTGGGTTCCTGAGTTAAGACACTACTCTGCAAATGTACCAATTGTACTCGTCGGAACCAAAATGGGTAAGAAATAGATCATTTTGCTCTCAATATATTCTAACATATATATATATATATATGATGATGTACGCGCGTTAACATTTTTTATGTGTTAAAATTCCATATATAGTCTATATATAAAATTATTGCTCAGTCAAATTAACTTTTTGCGATGTGCCATATATATGATTAATTAATTACAATGCAGATTTGAGAGAAGACGAGCAATATCTAAGTGATAATCCTGGTGCAGTTCCAATAACAACTGTGCAGGTTAATTTACTCTTTTTTTGACTAATCAGAAACAAAGAAATAAATAAATAAAATCAAGAATTGCGATTCACTAAATTTGATATATTTATTGTTTGAAAGGAAGGCCTAATTTATAAAATGGTCATGATTTAAATTAGGGTGAAGAATTGAAGAAGATGATTGGTGCAGTAGCTTATGTAGAGTGTAGTGCCAAAACTCAGCAGGTAATTAAATTGTTCTTATTTTTTACCCTGGGGCTACCTGGTTGCCCATTACTAGTATTAGATCATGTCTTATCCTTACTTGATCCAAAGTTTTCACTCTTTTTCCGCTATGCGTGCGTTTTTATTCCATAAGAGTGAACCCTTTGCACTTTTGGTCCCTTACATTTTAAAATTGTATTTAAGTCTCAACTTTTTGAAATATTTTGCATTTGGGTCCCACATTTTATAAAATTAACCTCCAAGATATTTGCACATTTTATTGGTCCATTGGAATGTCTAAATTTTGCCCTTTGGATCCCAGAATTAGATGCAATAAGATCAAAATATTTTAAAAAATTGGAATCAAAAGGTGGGACCCTTATGTGCTGAAGATTAATCAACCCTCTATATAGGACCAAAAATGCAACTTTAGCTTTTAATTTTTTTTTTGTTTCCCAAGGGTTTAATCCCTTTCGAGGCGCGTCGGGCACATAAAGTGGGAACCTCTCCCAACAGGGATTCGAACCTGAGTCCGCTACTTCGTAGTGACTAGTCCCTTCCACTAGACCAATCACCTGTTGGTACTTTAGCTTTTAATTAGTTGGTTGATAAAAACGATATTGGTTCGATTTAATTTCAGAATGTGAAAGCCGTGTTTGATACTGCAATAAAGGTTGTTTTGCGACCACCCAAATTGAAGAAAATGCCGCGCAAGGCCAGAAGATGCACATTCCTTTAAAATTCAGAGTGCTCATCCCTGTAGTACTTACTGTCGAACATTTTTTTATGTGTTTTATTTTTAAATTCTTATAACGTATATATCCACGGCATAATAGATATCGGGGTAACAAATCCGAATAATTAGCTGGATAACATATTGTTGAAATTTTGCTTCGTCTATATGTCTAATGTTTATTTTATTTACACCAGCCAGAATGATATTTATCGATCTAGTCGGATATATATATAAATAAATTTCCATAATAAATATTTATCAAAATTGATTTTATATGTATAACAAATCAAGTTAATTAATCAAATTCAAGATTATTCACAAGAAGTTTGATTTTCAACTTATACAAAAAAATTGTGTTGCTAAATCTACAATGCAAATATATATATATATATATATCCACTTCCATTCCAATTTAAGAAACTAAAACTTTCATTTGATCAAACACAGATTCCTTTTCCGAACTTAGATAAAATTGTTGTAAATAAGACTTTCGAACATGCTCCTCCCTTAAACTTGTTGGCAATTACAATAACCTTAAATTCAACCAGAAAAGATATAGATAAGTTTAATCATGTCTTTTGGTTAAATAATTAACGTACACATTCTTGTTTAAGTTTACATTTAAAATAGATCTTCTTCTAACATATCAAGTTACTTGCAAATATTCTAATACAGTACTTCAGAAAAAACTTATAACAATGGTTTACAACGACATTCACATTCCCTATCGATCTGTTTAATTATATATTAAAAATAATTAAGCGATTCCACAAGATTCTTAATTAAAAACCTAGCCTTGGTCTAAAAAAGAACAAAATAATCTAGCAATTCATTCGAGTGGGAACCAGGAGAAAATGAGAAAATTAGCGTATTAGTAAGCTTCTTATCCTCTATATATATATAATGCAAACTCAATTCAATTCCCCAGAAAAAAAAAAAATAGTAGCAGGATGTATCCATGTTTTGCGGATCATAGCAGATCTCTTATTACTCTTCTAAGTAATTATTTGTATTTTGTAATTGTAGCTGACCATAATCTAGCAAGCAGCACTTATGTAAAAATAAAATATAAAGTATAACTAATTGTACATTTTTTTTGCTCAAATTAACTTAGTCTATTTGAGTCGAGTCGGGTCAAATCAAAACCAATATGGAAAATCAAATGCATGCTTTATAGTTGCTATATGATTTGTGGAAAATTGAATAACAAAAAATAAATATGATAACTGTCATACTTATAATGAATGTTGGTTTCTATCAAATACTAAGACTAAAATTTACATTATATAGCACGCACGTCTACGATTGTACATCAGTATGGTGGGATCCCGAGACTTGGTGGAGGCACATCCTGTGATTTACATTCTTCAGGATTTTAGGACAAGGGTTCTGAGGGTCCATGATTAGTTTAGCGTTTCAAAAATAAATAAATAAAATCGCTTCATATAATTAACGTAAAAATTAAACGCGCGACACGTTATTTATGACCCTGACAACAAGTGTAGGTCGAACTGTAGATAGGTGGTTTGAGTTGAGTCTCCAGTCATGTTACACACTGAAAGTTGAGTTTCCAGTGATAAGGCTACAATATTTAAGGATGGCAAAACACATGCATGAACCAATCGATAGGCCCCTGGCTAAAATTGATAATAAACAATTTAACTTCTTGCTCCCAAAATTATCAGTGCCACAGCCACAGGGGTTTTAATTAGTTTAGTTATTGTGCATTTGGTCTATCAATATATAGTCGAGGATTAATCTATTGTGGTTGCATGTGCAACAAATTAAATTTGTGCATTAAATTAGACCTGTTAGCGCATTTACTAGAGCACGTTTACATTTACTGAACCCTGTTGCCGCATTTTCCGCTAAGTGAGTCAACACATGGCTAATTCTTATGGTAATACCTAATTCTAGAATGCGGGCGCCCGAGTTACGCCCTCACATGCGGGAGGGTTAATCGGGTCGTTCATTTGGATCAGATTAATCTGGACCGTTGATTTGGTAACTTGGTCAAAGTCAATTGGTAACTATTGACTTTTAATTAATTTACAATATACCTAAGTTACCCTTTTAATTAAATTTAAAAAAAAAAAAAATCGGCCAGTATTGTTAATTACCACTTTACCCCTATCTTATTAATTGAGTTTGACAATTTTGCAAATTGACCCCAATGTTCCGCGATTTTACGAATTTAATTATTTAGCTTGTAAAAAATACAAAAAACCTCCTTTCATATAAAAAGACATCGTTACCCCCAAATTTGATAATAATTAACTTTTACAATTTTGCAAATTGACCCCTATGTTCCATGATCTTACGAATTTAATTATTTAGCTTGTAAAAAATATAAAAAAACCTCGTTTCATATAAAAAGACCTCGTAACCCCCAAATTTGATAATAATTGAGTTTGACAATTTTGCAAATTGACCCCAATGTTCCGCGATTTTACAAATTGAATTATTTTGCTTCTAAAAAAATATAAAAAAACGGCCTATCATATAAAAAGACCGTTTTACCCCCAATTTTGATAATTATTGACTTTGACAATTTTGCAAATTGACCCCTATGTTTTTTGATTTTAAAAACTGAATTATTTTGCTTCTAAAAAAATAAAAATAAACGCCTCTTATATAAAAAAGACCGTTTTACCACCAATTTTTATAATAATTGACTTTGACAATTTTGTAAATTGACCCCTATATTTTACGATTTTATGAATTGATTATTTTGCTTCTAAAAAAACAAAAAAAAAAACAAAAAATCGCCTGTCATATAAAAAGACCGTTTTACCGCCAATTTTGATAATAATTGACTTTGACAATTTTGCAAATTGACCCCTATATTTCGCGATTTTACGAATTGAATTATTTTGGTTGTAAAAAAACAAAAAAAGCGCATGTCATATAAAAAAGACCGCTCTACCCCCACTTTTGGTGATAATTGACTTTCACAATTTTGCAAATTGACCCCTTTATTTTCCGATTTTACGAATTGAATTATTTTGCTTCTAAAAAAACCAAAAAAAAAACCGCCTTTCATATAAATAATTCAATTCATAAAATCGGAAAATATAGGGGTCAATTTGCAAAATTGTCAAAGCCAATTATTATATAAATTGGGGTAAAGCGGTCTATTTTATATGACATACGTTTTTTTTTTGTTTTTTTTAGAAGCAAAATAATTCAATTCGTAAAATCTAAAACATAGGGGTCAATTTGCAAAATTTTCAAAGTCAATTATTATAATTGGGGGTAAAGCGGTCCTTTTTATATGAGAGGCGTTTTTTTTTTTTGTTTTTTTAGAAGCAAAATAATTTAATTCGTAAAATCGCAAAATATAGGGGTAATTTGCAAAATTGTCAAAGTCAATTATTATCAAAATTGGGGGTAAAGCGGTCTTTTTTATATGATAGGCGGTTTTTTTTCAGAAGCAAAATAATTTGATTCGTAAAATCGGAAAATATAGGGGTCAATTGGTAAAATTATCAAAGTCAATTATTATCTAAATTGGGGGTAAAGAAGTCTTTTTTATATAGTAGGCAATTTTTTTATATTTTTTAGAAGCAAAATAATTCAATTCGTAAAATCGCAAAACATAGGGGTCAATTTGCAAAATTGTCAAAGTCAATTATTATCAAAATTGGGGGTAAAGCGGTCTTTTTTATATGACAGACGGTTTTTTTTCAGAAGCAAAATAATTCAATTCGTAAAATCGAAAAACATAGGGGTCAATTGGCAAAATTGTCTAAGTTAATTATTAACTAAATTGGGGGCAAATCGGTCTTTTTTATATGACAGACGGTTTTTTTATTTTTTAGAAGCAAAATAATTCAATTCGTAAAATCGCAAAACATTGGGGTCAATTTGCAAAATTGTCAAAGTCAATTATTATCAAATTGGAGATAAATCGGTCTTTTTATATCATAGGTTGTTTTTTATTTTATTTTTAGAAGCAAAATAATTCAATTCGTAAAATCTTAAAATATAGGGGTCAATTTGCAAAATTGTCAAAGTCAATTATTATCTAAACTGGGGGTAAAACGGTCTTTTTATATGACAAGCGATTTTTTTTAATTTTTAGAAGCAAAATAATTATATTCATAAAATCGCAAAATATAGGGGTCAATTGGCAAAATTTTCAAAGTCAATTATTATCTACATTGGGGATAAAACGATCTTTTTATATTTTTTTAGAAGCAAAATAATTCAATACGTAAAATTGCAAAATATAGGGGTCAATTTGCAAAATTGTCAAAGTCAATTATTATCAAAATTGGGGGTAAAATGGTTTTTTTATATCATAAGTGGTTTTTTTTTTTAAAAAACAAAATAATTCAATTGGTAATATCATGGAACATAAGGGTCAATTTGTTTTTAGTTTTAATTATTTTGATTCAAAGGTTATAAATGTCTTTTATTAATTGAAGATTATCTAAACTTTTAATTAATTTTTTTTTTAAAAAGGGGTAAAAGTGTCTATTTACATACCGAGTCAACTCGCCGAGTCACATACTAATTACGTACGCCACATGACATCATTTCAGGGCCATCCCGCATGTGAGGGCAAGTTACGGTGCCCGCACCCTAGAAGCCCCGCATTTACTAGAGCACGTTTACATTTACTGAACCCTGTTGCCGCATTTTCCGCTAAGTGAGTCAACACATGGCTAATTCTTATTGTAATACCTAATTCAAAATATTTATACGACAAACTTATCTTGTTATTGAATAACATTCTTTAATTAGAGAGTAACTGATGACGAGTCTACCTAATCCCCTAATGTATATAATACACTTATTTTGTAGCTGAATTTAAAAAAAAAAGTAAAAACTAGAACGATGTTAAATTACAGTACCATTTTACGTACTATTGAAAATTAATTTGAATAATATTAATTTTAGTGTAACTAGGTTAATGATCATTACATACATACATGTTGTTATTAATTAAAAAACTATATATATATACGGGATCGGAGTAGTACTTTTTATTTCTTCATGAATATAATAATCATAATGATAACTCCAAATTACACATGCAAACCTTATTGCTATTATATTACTAATGAACACCCCTGGCTAGCTCAAGTCAATGATAAATATTGTTCCTTGCACGATACATTTAATTTAAGATAGATTTAAAGCTGGTCTAGACGGACTTGTAGATGATCTAGCTAGCTAGCTAGGAGCGTCCTCACATGATTCACATACTATATATATAATCTATCCCCTCCATTTTTGTTGTAGACAAATTGGAAAAAAAGGAAGAAGCAAACGCCATGAAAGAGTAAAAGCTGACATAGTTATGGAAATATTGATTCAATCAGCAAAAGTACAGTCTTACCCCCTCACCCTCACTTTTCTCTTGAACATCCCACCCCCACCCCCACCCCCACCCCACCATTAATTGAACTGCACTTTAATTTGCACACGTTCGATCAGTACTGGGATTAAATCTAAAGTTCAGTTCTTTTTCATGAAAATACAAATAAAAATAAAATAAAGAAAAAGAGTACTGAGACTAAGTCATGGGTCTACTCAGAACAGTGATGGGATTGTGCGCTTTGCCCCTTTTCTATGACACTTCCTTTTCCATATGAACTAACTAAACCCAGAATCCTTTTGACCCAATTTAATTAAAACCTAATATTCTTTTTTATACACACTTCAATTAAAGTCAAAATTATAGATTACTACATATATTAATAATGTCATATGAATTAATCCTCTCCTAATCAAAATAATAAAAGTCCAAAACGGTACAGAAACAACCCTATATAGGAGCTAATGTCAATAAGGGTAATAATCAAAATTTAATTGCCAAAAAAATATATATATATTATGCTAAATCAAAATACAAATTAAGTAAGTGTTATACAAATCATCTGGTCCTAAAAGAGCTCAAATCAACTTACTAATGAATGACAAAAAATTACCAAAAAGGGAAAAAATAAAAGTGCATTTTGGAAGAGAAAAACAGTGGATTTGAGGTCAAAAAGGACCTCGATCGAGCGAAACTGTTTGGATTGGGAGTCTTAATCGCGTTATTGATCCCAATAAACAACAATAACAATACTATATAATAATAATATTAATAATCTGCATCATAAAAAAATAATGAAATGGTTGGGTATGAGTTTAGGATTAATTTAAATGTCGGATTCAGACGGACACAACATAGACCAAACAATTACTCTCCTTTAATTCTCATTTGCATGGGGAGTTGAAGACGAACTACTATATAAAACAACCTCTTCTACTTTTTTTTTTTTTTTTTTCCCTTTTTTTGATAAGTACTGAACAACCTCTTCTACAACACACACGATAAAATACATTGAAATGAAAAATGGTATTACGCCCTTCCAACTTTCGTAGTGAAAAAATATTTTCTTAAAAATTGCACTTTCCAGCGTCAAAAGATGCCATTAATACGTTGAACGCCATTTAAGAAAATAAGATAAAAACTTTGACAAATGACGTCGGATTTTCTCAGATTTCTATAATTTTTTCTTAATTGTCTCAAAATTAAAGGTTTACCTGTAAAGTGGAATAACTGCAAATTGAAACTAATTAAGTCAAGTCATTCATACTAGTCTTTGGGGGTTTGTGTTTGGTTACATAGATTAATTATTAATTATACCTAATAAATGTATTTTAATTTATGTGTTTACAAAACTATGAGGAGATGATATACCAATAGGTGATTGGTACATTTAATGAAAATGACTATCCAAAGTGGAGATCCATGTTTGAATATATGATGAATAAGTTTCCATATTACATTACTCTCTCTCCGTTTTTTTTAATTGTCGCTTTGGAGAATTACACACAAATTAATGAATGTCATAAATAATCACTTTTTTGAATCAAAAAACTCAAAATGCCATTTTAATTAAATAAGCTTAGCATTAATGACAAGTATTAGTAAAAAAGGTAAAATTGATAAAATAACATTAATTTTGCATTGAAATCTTAAGGCGACAAATTAATAAAAGTAAACAAGAATTTTTTTGCCAAAGCGATAAATAAAAAAGGGGGGGAGCATATGTCATATTTCCGACATGAACTCAATTGGAAATGATTAAACCATTGGGGAAAAAAAAAAAGAGGAAAGAAAAATATGATATTTATTGAAATTCAAATACTAATACTTTTCAAATGAATAGAATAAGGTACTTGTAATAGTTATTAATCAAATAATTATGAAATTCAATGGATATGACTCACCTCTCTACAAAAAAATTGAGCTTTAGTTACAAAAAATTAAGTGATAATGTAGAAGATGTTACTCTTTGTATGCATTTAGTGATAAAAATATTAATTTTGTCATAATAGTAATGGTGACAAGTGCAATAGTGACAAAATATGTTTTTAAGTTGTCACTGATAGTTATTAATGACAAATATATGGTGACTTAAGTTGTCACTATTGACAATTAATGACACCCTTTTAGTGACAACTTTTTGATTGTCACTTTTGGGGTATTGCTAAATGTTAATAGTGATAATTTTTTTGCAATTCTTCTCACTAGTATGTTTATGAAAACTATTTTAGTGACAATATTTGAGTTCTTATCACTTAATGTATACAAGAAGTGACAACTTAAACATTGTCACATTAATTTTTATCACTAAATTTAATTTTTTTTGTTGTGACTTTGAAATTCAAATCTGAAACTTAATTTGGAAAGGTATAGTACTTGAATGTTGATTAAGATTTATGAGCTTAATTATATTTATAAATCAATGTTCTAAAAAAATATAAATCAATATGTATAATAACTAAAAGCCTATTTCATTAAATAATTATCTCAACAAAACCCATGACTACGAACCATAAGATTATCCAGTTATACGATCAAATAAAAAAAATTCACGCATTTAAGGTCAAAAGTTAACCTATAAATTTGAAATAACTAACATATTATTTTTAAATATATTCTTAATCTATAATATTTAACTACTATTCATATGGATTCATATTTTACTCGTAATGTTAGTAATATATGCTACATATTTGTTTTATGATTTTTTTTCCGGATCTCTTCTAACGTACCATAATTGATTTGGAAATCATCATACTATATTCTTATTTATATTTGAAATTCATATTTCATATTTTACTAGCTAGACTAATTAAGTACCACGTAAATATGAAAATAAAAAAGTATGGTTTAGATTGCAATATCATTAATTATGGTTCTAATATAATTACCTCCTTTTATATATTTAATAATTTAAGAAATAGAACAACTTAAAAGGGTCATAGAATAAGTATAATATAGAATTGCTAATGGATCCAAATAATTAATGAATTGATCTCCGAGAAAGAAACGGAATTATGCGTTATAGTACTAGTTTTATTTTTGAACAAACATGATATGATTTTAAATTTTTTGTAGTCAATAAACAGAAAAAAATGAGGAAAAAGTTTCTTCTTCCCCACCGCTTCACAAAACCCTACGTACCCTTGTTGACTTTGAAACATGGTTATTTATTCCTCTTCAATACAACAACCTTTTTGCATTACAATAATAATATTATTATTAATATATATACATACGTAATCTCCATCCATATAAATTTATACTACTCGTTGACAGAAGATTTACATAATCTGGGAAGAAAGAGACAAGCAGATTTCAGTAACCAAACAACCTATTACATTGAATTCCTATTCTTCTTCTTCTTCTTCTTCTTCTTCTTCTCTTGTTGTTGTAAGTTGAATATAAAAGGACGAGAGGCGGCATCGGCATGGGGATGGGCATGTGCTTGTTCAATTAATGTTCTTTTTGCTTGTTAATTTAATTATATACGTAAGTACGTTGTGCTGTGCCTGTGCAGAATGAGTAGAGAACAAGTATTCTATTCTTCTTGATATATATTTAGATATATTGTGAATGAATGGTATGGGTCTGTACGTACCCTCTTCAATTCACAGTAGTAGGTACTAGTTTACATTTATTTCCCTTTCCGTTTTTGTTTATTGTTTTGCAGGCGATTCATGTTGTGGTTTTATTAATTTATAATTTCTCATACATAAATGAAGTAGGTAGTAGTATTTGATTAAATTTTTACAAGTATATGAATATTAATTAATATAGAGAAATTAAACTGGACTGTTTGAAACAGGAGTAGGTGACGCCACAGACAGATCGAGCGAGTCTCACTCGATCACTCACTCTCTCTATATAAAGAAGATAATTAAGAAGAGGATAGCCAGGTTTCATTCAGTCACTGATGAGAGAGAGAGAGAGAGAGATAGCTAGGTGGATTGTATATGTATGTAAATGTAATGGGTTCATCAAACAACACTAGACACTGGCCTAGTATGTTCAAATCCAAACCCCATGTATCATCATCTACTACTAGTACAATATCTAATTCATCATCTCATCAACATCTTCATCATCATCATCTACTTCATGACACTACTAACTCCAGAACCCCATATACATATACTCCTCCAGTTGATCAAGAGAGAACTCCTGAGCCCAAACCAAGATGGAACCCCAGACCCGAACAAATCCGGATACTTGAATCCATTTTCAATTCTGGTATGGTTAACCCACCAAGAGACGAGATCAGGAAAATCAGGGCTCAGTTGCAACACTACGGCCAAGTTGGAGACGCCAATGTTTTCTACTGGTTCCAGAACAGAAAATCAAGGACCAAACACAAGCAACGCCAACATCTCTCCACAAAACCCACCTCCACCTCCACCTCCATTATTAATATAACTACTAAAACATCCTCCTCTTCTAATTCTAATTCCTCTTCTTCAGATAACAAAGATAATAATAAAGATAATAATAAACATTATTCATATTCATCTCCTCCTCCTCTAGATCCTCCTCCTACTACTAATCAGCCCTTTTTTCAGGCTTCCATGCCAGAACCCTTCCTTTTCCCTGTGCAACAAAACACAACATCTGCTGCAGCTTTCCCTCCTCCAGATCACACTGTGGGCGTCCCTACTTTTTTACTCATTACCAACAAGCCTGAAGATGATGTTCATGTTCATGATCAGGAGAAGATGAAACTGCAGGAACAGCTCACTTACGGTGTGTCTACTTCAACTTATAACAACAACAACAACAACAACAACATTCTTCTTCCCTTTCCTTCCCCTACTGCCAATCATGTCTTTCAAGGTACGTACTAAATTTCTAATCTATTTAATTGAATCTATGAAATATGTATGTTAATTTTAATCCATTTAATTTTTATGCATGACGTACTGTTTTCAATTATATATCTATGTTTCATGTTATACACCAGAAGGAAGCTATATATAGGAGGTTTAATTTGTTGTCAACTAAGTAATGAATTTCATATTTCTTCCTACAAGCAGTACGTAATTAATTAATCTTCTTCATTAGCAGCAAATTATATATACACAACCATTTCATTTTATTGTGAAAATACAGGTAGGTAATAATTATCAGAATTTATTAATTCTTGAATGAAACTGAATATCTTCAATACCACCAGTCCAGTCCACTATGCTATAAATGAACATTAATTTATGTCATGCATACACATAAAAAGACAAGGATATATTTGTCCTTTGCCCTCGAAATCATGTTCACTGTCTCAAATGATTTGACTTGTAAATCGTTTTTTCCCTTAGAAAATGAAACATCAATAATCAATCACACATGATGTGATATGATGATGTGTGATTTGAAATGAATTGAATTGATTTGTGGTGGGTGTAGGTGAACCAGGCCCCACGAAATCCACGGTGTTCATCAACGATGTGTGCATTGAGGTTGGTTATGGTCCGTTCAACGTGAGGGAGGCGTTCGGCGATGATTCAGTGTTGGTACAGTCCACCGGGCAGCCAGTTCTAACCAATGAGTGGGGTGTAACGCTGCACCCCCTCCAGCATGGCGCCTTCTACTATTTAGTGCGTGCGTTCGCACCTTCACCTGTTGACAGGACTATTGATTTGGTAATTTTAAATTAATTCATTCAAATCTTCTTATGCACAATTATTTTCCCAATTTCGATTCTTTATTAATTTTACTCCCTTTCCCTTTATATTTTAATGAATTTTATTTAGTTGGGAATGAATATTGAAATTTAAAAGAATTAATCTGCACCACTGATGATTCCTTTTATGTTGTCTTTTATTTTACACAGATTTAGAAGAATTGAGGAAGTTGAAGAGAAAGGGTTGCAGTCGAGTTCTTGTTTTGAACTGGATTGTTTTCGTATTCCATATTAGCTATGATCTATATATAGGTATATATATATTTATGTATTAGGACCGCCTTATAATAATAATATATATATATAGTACTTCCTGTACGTGTTGGTTGTGATTTGAGTGATGATCTGTTTCAACTTCAAGGGGATGATAATTGATATGATGTTTCGTTGAATGACGAGTCAAAGTGTATGTATGCATCTACTTTTATTTAATTTCTAAATCAAATTAAAGTAACATAAATAGGACAAAACTATCTTTTCCAAATAGACTACTACTGTACTGTGGAAGCATTTATCTAATTTTTCTTGCGCATGAACTTGTATGTCTTGTCCACACAATAGTACTTCAGTCAATCATTGACTGAAAGAAGAAGCCTAATTTTTGTGACTTTATATTTCTGGGCCATTTATTAATTACTAGAAAATTGCACGTACGTTGTACGTGTCTAGTTAATTTCATAAGTAAATTGTATAAATTATAACAAAATTAACTTTGTCATATCACAAAAAATAACACAAATTAATGACTAATATTTAATTTATTTATTATCAAAATTATTAATCCATAAAAAAATGATGATTTTAAATTATAATAATCAAATATAATTTGATGATTGATTTGTTCATAAGATCTTGTAATTCTTTTTTTTTAAATATGATTATAACAAAATTATTTACTTCATTCTTTTCACGGGTTTACCCGTCTTTTCACCGATTTCTTTCATTTTGCATCGATTTAAGATATTTTTTCATCGGTTTATCCATTCTTTTTATCGATTTACCTACTTTCATTATTTTTTCATTTTTCGTCGATTTCTTATGTTTTTCTAGTGTAACCTTGTATTTTCTATTGGTTTAACCTAGTTTTTGCTAGTTAAACTATTTTTTATTTTTAAAGATCTCACTCGTTTTCACCTAATTCACACGTTTTTTCATTGATTTGCATTTTTTTCACCAATTTCACCTCACATCTCATTGAATTCACATGTTTTCACCGACTTTACCGTTTTCCTGATTCAATGATTTCACCCATTTTCAATTACCAGTGTTCATCCAAATTTTTATCATTTTCACATGCTTTAGCTGACTTTTATCGTTTCACCAATTTTAATTAACCGATTTAACTTGTTTTCCATGAAAATTCGAGCACATATTTAATTCATAAGTTTAATCCATTTTTTCAGGGGCTTAACCCGTCTTTGTACTGATTTCATTAACTTTTCATCGATTTAATATATTTTTCTTTGATTTATCATTTATTTTATTGGTTTAACCAACTTTCGTTATTTTTTTCTATTTTTTGTAGATTTCTTTTATTTTTTCGGTTTAAACCATTTTCTACCGTTCCTTTTTATTTTGTTAAACTATTTTATTTTTATTTTTATTTTTATAGATTTTATTCATTTTCATTCACAAGTTTTTTTATTGATTTACATGATTTTTCACCAATTTCATATCATATTTAATTGATTTAAAATGTTTTCATCAATTTTACTTATGTTCCCCGATTCACTGATCTCACCCATTTTAAACGATGTCATCCATTTTTTTACTAATTTCATCGATCTTATCCGGTGTTCATGAATTTTATCCAAAGTTATTCCAATGCATATATAATTATCGATTTCACATAGGTCTTTTTACCTGTTTCACTCGTTTTTCATAAACTTTATCAGTGTTCACCAATTTGACTCAAAAAAAATTTATATCATTTTCGCATGTTTTAACCGACTTTTATCGATTTCAACCGCTTTCCATGAAAAGAGCTTCATGAAAATTTGAGTATCACCGACTGCACCAAAAATTTCATTGTTTTCACCAAAAATTTTATCTATTTCACTTGTATTTATCGAATCCACCTGTTCTTCATGTCTTGATTATTCGCGGTTATGCATGTCTTGATACTTTTGGATATTGTTTATATTTAACTTCTTTTGCCAAACAAAAATTACGTACTTAGATTATAAATAAATTATAAAAGTTGATGTAAGAGATAATTTTAGATTTTAGGAGTTTATGAGTTTATGTAGGAAATAAATATTATAATAAGACTTAATGTTTAATTATACCTTTTCATTTAGTTTTATATTGAATTGTTCATATTGGAATAGACTTCTTTTTCCTATGTTTTTCTTATTTTTATTAATTTAATTATCTTTTAAGTAGGGGTATATTAGTCTTCACAAAAAATTCAAGAAACTCTATTTTTTGGACTCGTACTTTTATTTGTATATAGATTATTGCATTATTTGTTTGAGGATTTTAAGTGAGGATGAAAAAAAAAAGTGAAGCATCTTCTTCCTTTTTTTTTTTACAAGTACGGTGAAGCCTCTTAACTATTTTTATTATTGAACTATATTATCTAAGTTTACACAAATTTATGTTTCAAATTCTAATAAATTAGTAATATTTAAGTTACATGTGTATGTTAGGGTCTGTGTGGAGGTTTTGACCCAGTTTCGTGGATCTCGCGAAACTGAGCCAAAAGTCTTCCATGAAATTCATAAAAAATCTATTAAAAAATTCACATTCAAATTCTTGAAATATATAAAATTTTGATTGAACACCTATTATTTACATTTTTTTCTTCAAAAATTCCATTAAAAAAGTTTTGACACCTATTTCCTACTTTCTTCCGTTAATCTCAATATACAAATTCGAACCAAGTAGGGTTTCAACTTTTTCAAAATCGAACACTACAACAAATTTGCTCTTTGGGGACGATAATTTTGTAGACAGACATATTGTTGTCACTGAAAGACTTATTGGGGTACAGAAAAATAGCTTCGTAGTTAAATAATTTTCCAAGCTCAAAAGTCATCCTAATTCAGTAATATCCAAGTTTTTAGCCAAAATATTCGTCCCCAATTGTATTTTGGTCTAAGAACTATAAGAAAGATATCTCCAGTTGCTATGTCTTTTACCAATTTCGTACCCAAATGTAAAATAATGCGGTGGCATATTTGTAATATATAACAAAATCAGGGGCATATGTGTAGATTATAGCACAAGAGAAGACAAACAATAGTGGCCCTACGTACCATCACAACACTCCAAAATTTAGCCTCAATTCCAAATTCCCCAATAAGTCTCAAAATTTGATTTTCAGATTCACAAACTTTAGCAGGAGATATTATTAATTTTACCTTCGCAAACTATCGTTTAGCTGAATCAATTTCTCACTCTTGTTGCGAAGCGGTAAATCTGAACTTCTGTTTGCCCTAATTTCAGCGATTTGTATTGTTTTCACGAAAATTTCATATCTTTCAATTTCCATACAAATTAGCAATTAATGGTGAGTTTATTTTTCGGATTTTCAAGTTAACAATTGTTGAACTCAGAAAGAGCGGTGGGCTTTTAGGTTCCGGCAATTTATTTTATTTTGTCAAATTATTTAGCTTTTCTAAGGTTTCTAGCATAAATTAGAATCCTTCTTTCGGATTTTCAGATCTATAGCACAATAAACTGCGTTGATTTTATTTTTCTGATATTTTCTATAGTTGCTTTCATAGATTAGCTTGATTTTAGCTTACTTGAATTATTTTTCGTACTATGTTATCTTGAAGGGTAGCTTTTTGTGTTTTATTAGTGAAAAGCCTTCTCTTGTTTCATTCTCTATATGCCTGCATTTTTTTATGTATCACTTGCTTGCACAGGCAAATCAAATGTAGAGAGTAGGAGTGGTGGATGTTGAATACATTGTTCATTATGGTTTCCTCACACAAAGAAAACTTGTGAATTCATTCACCTTGAAGGTATATATTATTTGTCATGCTTTTTTTTTAGTTACCTTTAGATATTAGTGAAATATCATTAAAATATGTTTCTGCCTGTATGCAGAAATAAATATACACACAATAACATACAAATAGTTATATATGTATTAATTAGAAAAATAGTCTCTGCCTTTGGGTAGGACACCTGTTTTTGTGTTGTGGTGTATGTATCTTTCTTATGTTCTATTTGTAGCTTCAATTCAATTGTATGCTGTTAAGGTTCTTTTAGTACCATTGTTTACTAAAATTCAAAATTCATTATTTGCAGATGGTAATGATATTGGAGCTGGGAGCATGTGCATGCTTAGATTTCGATCACACTTGACACCTTGTAATACATAATATTAACCAAACAATCCTTTTATCTTTCACTTAATCCCCCTTTCCCTCTAGAATAAAGGGCTCATTTGCAAAAAATGTGCTTTTTAAAAAATACTTCTATCAGCATGAATTAGAAGAAACTATGAACTTATTTTTGTCTTTAAGCTGCTTTTATGTTATTTTTGACTCATGCAGAAACTAAAAGATGTCACTTTAAATAGATTGGTTGGCTACACATTCCTGTTTCTTGGTGCTGGAGAAGGACCTCTCTAACCATATTTACTAAAATCGGTCTTTTATATTTAGCAATAAAAAAATTCCTTCGTCTCAATGAGTTACTCTGGTAATTTCAGGTTGGAGATTGTATAACAGAGGTTGTAGCCCTCAAAATGTCAAACAACTGATTATTTTCCACCAATGACATATACATTTATCGTAAGCACTTGCATGTCTAATTTTGTTACTTTTGTACCTGAATTACAGGGTTTGATAGTTAGTTCGTGCAAGGAATCCCTTCAACATATTCAGAGATCATAGGTTATGAGCACAAACCCGTTGACATTCTCTTAGATGCTGTTGAGGTAAAATATAATTCTTGGGATGCTATTTTTATTGCAGAAGTTCAGTTTTAATTATAT
Organism: Penstemon eatonii; assembly: GCA_038501285.1. Classification (NCBI taxonomy): domain Eukaryota; kingdom Viridiplantae; phylum Streptophyta; class Magnoliopsida; order Lamiales; family Plantaginaceae; genus Penstemon; species Penstemon eatonii. The sequence continues at coordinate 455,841 of JBCEGF010000586.1, read as the reverse complement.
ATTTACTATTTTTAAAATTCAACAGACTATCAAGACAACGCCTTTAAATGGAACATCTGGTGTTGAGAAAGAATTCACAAAAAAGGTATTTGAGACTTTGGCTACTTGCTACAAATGCTACCTTGTCTAAATATAGTTCCACATTTTAAGCAAAAATTTTGGTATTGCCACACCATTTTATGTACTGGTGGGTACTTGCTACACTGATTTTTCGTATCGCTCTTCTTCCATTACCAGATTCTTTCTAAGTTCCGTGCGAGTGTTAAAAGAACATTTTAGATTCCGCATTCTACATATTGACATGTTAGATATCATGTTTTCTATTACTATAATCTTATATATCTTTTGTGGAGGTTTTTCCATATTCTAATAACAATACCTTCTTTTCAATGTAGATATGTCAGTTGCCATTTGACTAATTTGAATTTTGCTAGAGCAACATAGTAAGTCGTTTCTATATTTTCAATTCAAGAACTGGGCTTAAACTTACACATGTTTTGATTAATTTAGGTTTTGGCATATGTTGATATCTACTTTTTTTGCATTTATGTAAATGCAAATTACCCCATTGATTTTAAATGGTGTATTAAGTGAGAGAATGAGGCCTTAGCTGATCTTTTATCTTGGTGATCAGATTACATTTTTGGCTAAGGATTAGTCTTGTGAAGCTGGCATCAATGCTCAAGCTATCATTTGTGCTTAATGCAAAACCCTTCTTCAAGTTCGTTTAATTTGAATTTTCTTATAAAAACATCTACTTTTTCTTCCTATAGGAAAACTGAGTGAAATGATTTTATAATTGTATAGCATATAATTACGATTTCTTTTCTTTAATTATTAAGTGGCTTATGCGTACATAGAATTTCTATCCTGGTATATATATGTAGAAAGTAGAAGAAATATATCAATGTTATATATCTTTTGGTGTTGAATGTTAGTTTAGGAAATGGATCATGGGAACCATTTCATTTACCTCATGATAAAACTGATGAAAATATAATGACCATTTCATTTCTGTATGGGGATTAGTAATAGTTCTTTTACCTAAATATGGTTTTGATCAGTCAAAAATGTACTTGCAAAGTGGCAAGATACCATGATTAGTGGTTCTTTGATCTTATAGACTTTTTATATGGATTATTTAGCAAGAAGTTATGTCACTTGACCAATTATATCATTTTAAAGCAGTATTTCTTGGAGGCCAATGACAACGAGACAAGAGTGCTGAAATAGAGAAGATGAAACTTATACATATATTTTTTGGGGATGAGCAATGTCGGTGAGGTCAGTAAATTTGCTAAGGCTTTACCTTGTTAACTAATATTTCAAGTAATACATACTGTAATACATACTGGGAAGTATGAATTCTTCATAAATAATTATTCTGATATAGGAATTTTGTTATAAGGAATGACTGTATTGAAGCAATATCAATGTCTGGTATGTTTAGTATGCTTGTTAGTGCATCTGAGATGTATCATTTTTCAAATTTCGTGTCACTTTCTTTTAGAATAAGATTAAACCTTTATTCAGATATTTAATTGCTTTTGGTGTTTTTCACTTATATGATTGCAATAATCTCCACTATTCTTCTCTTTGTCGCATACATATTTAATTTAGTGCAGATTTTTGGTATCATTTAAAATTGTCATTCTAATTACATGTTTTCTTGTGGTTAGATGGCAGAGGATTTGCTTTATGGTATTGCCAGCGGTGTAGAAATTCTTAATGTTCTGCTGTTACCATTTCTGAGAGGTAATTTTTAAGTTTTAATGTTTTATTTTCTTTTTTTATCAGTGATGTAACTTTTATCTAACGGATTCAATACTTGTAATTCTTTTAAGAACATCAGAAAGTTGTGATTTGTGGAAAATTTCAATAGTTTACTACGTGGTTTGTATAGAATTAATTGCATCACGTTCTTGTAACTCTATTTCCAACATTCTTGTAAACTTGAAAATTAAGTTTGTATCAGTGTCTTATAATTTGTTCAATTTAGTGGATGATGATCTATTAATCATATTTTATGGATTGTATGGAATTGAAAAGCAACTACATGAAATAGATTTATTGTAATAATTAATCAGGTATTTGATTATAAATAGTAAAAAATGTTCTATTGTATATAAAATTGTGCTATAGGATATTTGGGTACGAAATGTCCTCTCTATAATAAGAGAGCAATTTTCCAAATAAAATTCGTGCAGAAATGTGAGTTTTTCTGTACAAATTTTGAACTTCGTCCCCAAAAGAAGCATTTGGCTACGAAATTGATGTATTAGTTACGGAAATATATGCTTATGGGGACGAAAAAAAGCGTCCAGTAAAGAGTTGTATAGGCGACGAAATGCTTAAGTGTAGCAAAGTCTGACACAATTGGGGACGACTTCCACAATTTCGTGCTCAAAGACATTTAGCGTCGCGGATTTGGCGACGGTCCTCGTGACGAAACTCTTTCGTGTGGTATGACTATTGGCGACGAAATTTCAATTTTTGGCGACGAATTTTTTCGTAGCTAAACAGCTGATTTCTTGTAGTGGAAGAACTCAACATTCAAAACCTAACAAAATTGAGTTGCAAAGGTTTCACCGATACCATCTAAACCATTTTTTGAAAATCGAGCCCTGTGAAATCGAGCCAAAACCTTTTCAAATAGGGCCTTAATCATTATAAATTTAGTTTTGTAGCCACTACAAAGATAATATGAAATTGTACATATTAAATAGTTTAATCGGGCAATTTTATCAAATTAAAGATTATATGAAATTGCACATATGAAATTATAAGGTAAAAAATGTAAAATAAAGAAAGTGAGAGAATTTAATGGTAATTTAGCATATTGTCCGAGAATTACAATATTATCAAATTATTTATTTCCATGACACAAATAATTATAAGCCTTGTAAATTGCTCGAAAAGTTGATCACTTGATCGGGCAAAATGTTTTTCATAATTATAATACAAAAAATCTTATAAGAAATGTAAAAAAAATTGTTTTAGGGGCTTGTAACCCTACAAAACGAACCCACGCTCATATTTTTATGCACATAATATACATTTATTAAACTGTGTACCTTATACCAAAATGTTAAACCAAAATAAGTATTTAAAATTTCTAGAAGTTTGTATGGATGTTATATGAAATACACGTATACAAAGATTAAAATAAATGATATTTTTATAGAGCAATTGTAATTTATCGCGTATATTTCTAGTTCCATGTTTTGAATTTGGTTTTATCAATTATTTTATTATAAAAGATATAACAACAGAGACCCAACTTTTAAATTTTATAATACAAACATGTAAAATTGAAACTTTTCAAGAGAAATGAATTAATTGTAAGTATGTGACAAAATTGAATAGAATTTCATAATACCAAATATGTGAGGTTTTTTTTGTGTAATTAGACCTTGTCTCAGGGGACTATATCTGTAATTTATCCTTTTTTTTTCATATTTTATTATTATTGTTCGTATTCTAATTAGCTATATATAAATTATCCCAAAAAAAAATAAAAAAGAAGAAAACCAGAGAAGTCTGTGTTTTCTTGTTATCGTGTCAAGTGGTGCAGAATAATAACGTGCAAAATGGTGATGGGAACAGTGTTAGTTTCTACACACAGAATAGAATAGATATGTACAAATAGTTGAGTGATTGATTGAGGAGGATTTCTGATTTTGAAATGTCAATGATATATATAGACAAATTAATTATATTCCTTTTTTCTCTTATCTTCAATCTGCCTACTGCTGGCTGATAGTAAGTAGAAGTAGTAATATATATAATTTACTTTACTGTATTATTTTATCAGATCCATCTACGTACTCTGTCTATTTCAAGAATCATCGTCCGAATGACGACTTCAGAAAACACACATTCCTGCACGTTACTTACTTACTTACACTAATTTAATTTTATCTACTAGCTAGCTTCCTACCAAAAGTAAGCAAGCACGTACTGCATTTCTGAATATTTTGTGTAAGACAAAATAATTTGGTTTACCCAATATAATGTACCGTATGTGGGTGATTCTTGAATGAGACAAACATTTAAATCAAAAATTGAAAAGACATATAAATGGATTGACTTGTGTTTTCAGACTTCTGTATAGAGTACTTGGTATTCCATAATATATAGGAGTATATACATGTTTTGTTATGTAAGACAGAAAATATAGGCCACTAAAATACTTTTTCGTGAACATACAAGTGGTTAAATATGATTATGTTAGACTAATACGTGATTGATCTAATGAAAAATATTAGTCACTATAAATTAGCGAATCTCTATTAATAGAAGTTAATTATCACTTAATATGTATGTCTGACGCGTCTCGAAAACATCATAATTATGTTATCACAATTAATAATTAATGTTATCGAAAAGTAATCGTAAAAATTATCGTATCAGTCCTGATATGCATTATTAATTAATATAATATAAAATTATTATAAATTGTCATACTTTTTTTTGATAAATTACCAAACAACAAAAAGTTACAAACAGTCAACAAGGGGATAGCCCCCGTCGCAAAATATGGAAATGGGAAGCGAAGAAAGATCAAAATAAGCAAAAGAGTTGTGTAGGCGCATATATTTCTTTTATAAGTGATAGCAGTGCAAGGGTTCATGTCCATCAAATCAAAGTAAAAATTATGGGCTTAGAGCTTAGTCATGTCGTAGTTGGGCCAAAAGTTCCAGACTTTGATTTGCCTATTTAACTTTAACACTCCCTTGTTGTGGCCCAATAAAAACTATTTTACAATGCAGTATAATATAATAAAAAAGACAACTCTTTTATATAGAAAGTCAAGTTTAAATTATGAAGTATTGTTGTTTTTACAATTTCGATTTATTTTTTCATACACATACCGAGTCCACAAAATAACTTTTCAACTGACCAATAACTAAGTTTCGAAGTCGGTAAAAGAAAGTTAAATAAATAAATCTCAAAGTCTTGAATGGGATTGATGATGTAATAGTAATTCAATTTCAATTTTTTTTTTTTGTTTCTCAAGGGTTTAATCCCTTTTGAGGCGCGTCGGACACATAAAGTGGGAATCTCTCCCAACAGGAATTCGAACCTGAGTCCGCTATTTTGTAGTGACTAGTCCCTTCCACTAGACCAATCACATGTTGGTAATATACTATTCAATTTAATATACTATAAAATAAATATTATTAAAATTTTATTAAGTTATAATAAAATATAGGTAGAGTGAGATAATGATAATGAGTTACTGCATGAAAAATATAGTAAAATGAATTAGTTGAAGCAAACAGTCCCCTAAATATGCGGCGGAGGGAGAATGAATGAATCAAACAACCAAATTAAGCACTCATTCCTTCCTCAAAGAGAAGAAAATTGGAAAGCAACTGTGATAATGATGATGACAAGATGAAGCAAAAAAACTAATTAAATCTGTAGTATATATTATTATTATATCTATATATCAGTAATTAATTAAGAATCGGAGAGAGAAAAGAAAATTAAGGAAGAGGGATATATATATATATATATATTTATGATGGGAGCATACAGAGCGGATGAGGATTATGATTACCTGTTCAAGGTGGTTCTTATAGGTGATTCAGGCGTTGGCAAATCCAACCTATTGTCTCGGTTCACAAAGAACGAGTTCAGCCAGGAGTCAAAATCCACAATCGGCGTTGAGTTCGCCACTCGTTCTATTCACGTCGATGATAAGGTTGTCAAGGCCCAGATTTGGGATACCGCCGGCCAAGAAAGGTATTTTCTTATAATGATGTAATTAATCATTCATATATAGGGTTTTTAATTGGATCCTTTTTTACCAATCAGTTTAGTTCAAGAAACAAAGAACTAAGAACTAAGACGGTGATTTCTTTATCTTTATATTATTGGAATGGTGTTCGGAGCAACAACTGGCCAATTATCTCAGAATTTTAGCTGCTACATTTTGGTGTTATTATTATTATAGATCTAATTTCTCTACTAATCTTTCACATGATCCATAGCATTGCTTGTTAACTATAAGCTCTATTTATCTTTATCCATAACTCTATAGGAGAGAAGAGACTCTACTAGAGTGTGAGTATTACTTTTGCTTATATGATGGAAATTGGAATGACAGAATTTTATTACAGACTAGAGCGGGTCAGGTCATATATAAAACAACTTTGTTGTATGTATGTATGTATGAAAATAAGAAACTCTTCTTCTACTTGGTTTTTTAGATACCGTGCGATCACAAGCGCGTATTACAGAGGAGCAGTAGGAGCTTTACTCGTGTACGATGTCACTCGCCATGTGACATTCGAAAACGTAGAAAGATGGTTGAGGGAGCTTCGAGGGCACACGGACACAAACATAGTGATAATGCTAGTAGGAAACAAGGCAGATCTGCGTCACCTACGAGCAGTTCCCACAGCAGACGCCAAATCATTTGCAGAAAGAGAGAATATATATTTCATGGAGACGTCCGCTCTAGAAGCTTTGAATGTAGAGAATGCGTTTACCCAAGTCTTGACACAGATTTATCATGTGGTTAGTAGGAAAGCACTTGACATAGGGGATGACCCTGCAGCAGCTCTGCCTAAAGGACAAACTATTAATATTGGGTCGAGGGATGATGTATCGGCCGTAAACAAGACTGGATGCTGCTCTGGCTAGTAGTGTCTATACTTATGCTCTTGTGTTGTAAAATTTTGTCACTTGGTTTTATTCCATTAATAAATTTTGTCATGGAGGAATGCATGTCACCGAATATTTTCCCAACTTTATTGCTTAAATCTTGCTCACCAAAAACAAAAGTGGAAGCATTATTATACTTAATTTCTTGACAAAAGAAAATGGCAAAAGTTGCAAACTTACATGACACGGTTGAAAGGATAATACACTTTACATACCAGGCTCGATTCAGTTCATCAAAACTACAACATGCAGGAGATCACATGTTCTCCTAAGCCATCACGAAATGCATTATACGCTAACTTTATTTGGATGCAATTAAAAGCCATCAGGAAACAAATACCGTGTTGTATACAATATTTATGAATGAGCACATGAGTATGTAGATTCGGAATAGAGTAACATGTTACTGTTTATCAGTTGGGAGTATACAGAAACATGTATATTGTTCAACTGAGGCCAACTAAATAAAGATAGTTTGATGTACCAAGGAACTAGTTTCCACAACATCCTTGGAGACGTGTGATAATTATTTGCGAGTTTCCACCTTCTTCTGTTCTTTGGCTGCAGGAAGAAAGTGTAAATAAGATCAGCTGAAACTGAGAAAAATGGAGAGGGGAAATGGAAAACGGTGAGGGAGTCTAAAAGAGCTACCAGCTTTCTCCTCTTCACGTTTCTTTGCAGCGTCTGCTCTTTGTTGTCGAATAAGGGCCAAGCGTTCTATGAATTGGAAAAGCAAAGGCCAACTAACTCGTAAGATATGATATTTAAAGCTTGAAACACATTTTTGCATAGAGGATAATAAATTAAGTATAAAATAATGAAGAAATGAGGCAAAGTACAAAACCTATTAGACTGCTAAGAGAAGAAAACTATAGTAAAACTGCATGTCCTGTCAATCACTATACTAACATAACAACTCAATAGCATATGGATTCTACAACTACATCCACCATATAGAACAAGAACCCAAATGAAATTCAGCCAAGAATTAAAGATATATAAAAGATAAAGATCTTCGACCAATCAAAGGCAAACAACATCGCATAAGTTTGCAAGACCCAAAATTCTCGTATTAAAAAGAAATTGCTAAATTATGCAGGGATAAATGCAGAAGAGGTGGTCTAACATTGTAACAAGGATACATAACAATTATTACCTAAATCTTTCTTTGCTTGATCGGTCTTCCCTTGTTCCTGCAGCCTCATGTATCTTTCATGAGCTCTCTGTTTTTCAATCTCCTCTCTGAGAACATTAGAGCAAAAGATAATCTAACATCAACAGTGAGTTATAAAGTCAATGGTGATTCATTCAGAGTGGTCACAATTGCACTATGCAATACTTTAAAGTTCAGTTCTTTTCTAAACAGTGTGAAAGAATATCTGCATTCCTTCTGTTTCAAAATTCAAGTAATTCCTAACATGATGCATTGCGGCCAATTCAACGTTTGATTTGTAAAACTTTCCAAAAATACTGATCTAGATTACCCAAACCAGAAAAGGTATTACCATCATGACAATAGAAACAAAAAAGGTAGAAGGGTAAACACTGAATTGTTTACCTTATGTTGATTTTCCAATGTATAATAAAATAGTCAATAATGAAAGACAAACGAAACCAAAAGTCAAAGAAAGAATGTTTTTGTACGCAAATCTGATATTGGAAACAATAAGCAGTTACAAACCTTTCACGTCTTGAAAGCTCAGTTGTTTTCTCTACCTGGAAAAACAAGGTAAAAATCAGTGGGGTTTATAATATACTAATAATTTCTAAATAAACAAATACCTGAACAGAGTAACTTACATCAACGTCACGAGCTTTCAAGTTCTTTGGCTTTACCAAATTGGGATTTTCAATCTGAATGACACCCTGGGTACCTTTTGCTTTCTGTCAACAACATTGACAAAGGGGGGGAAATTTTCATATGCCAAGCCAAAAGAATTTTTTAGTTTTTTTTATTCAAAATAAAAAATGCTATTTAAGCAGGCAATAGGCCACAATGTACTGACTTCAGGTTCATCTTCAGATTCTTCTTCAGACTCTATATCAGACCTCTCCTCCTCTTCAATCTCAGCTTCTTCCTGATAATACAAAATCAATTACCCAAACAAGGGTCCAAATGTATACTGCATAATAATAAAATGTGCATGAGGATATATTATCCAATTTATGACTATGACATATCAGTTCAAAAACCTACTACTGCTATGTATAAACAAACCAATAAGTACCTTAGATATACATTGGAGAACAGGAAGTGATTTTCAGGAAAAAAGCAACTAAAGCAATGAGTGAGAGCCCTACCAACTCCAAGCAGGGCACTAATTTTAATAGATATAACTCTTAACAGATAAATACTTTACACTTCTGCTCCTAAAAGTGCTTCATTTCATTGACATTTATTTTGAAAACTCAAACTGCTAGATAACAAAGCTCAACAAAAGCCTAAAAGAACTTTACAAACAAAGTCACAAGTGTACAGGAGTAAGAAATCACATACTGTATGTACTATTATTAATCTATCATGATTGTGTAAAATAGAGGCATTTAAGTTACCTTTTTGAATGTGCGAGGACGCCCAGCAGAGGTACCAGCCACTGAGTTAATCAAGAGAGAAATATTGGTTAGCAATGAAATAGAATAAAAATCTCAAATAGACAAATAACTAAACAGATGCCTCCTCATACACTCCTGCTTAAAAATAATAAAGTAACACTAGTGCATATATCAAATGTGCCGGGTGGAGGCCTGGGTGGGTAACAGGGAGAAGAGACATATAAATGACGATTTGATGTCAAATGAGTATATATTTCAGAAGAATAAACAAAATTTTACTGCTTAGGGAACACCATTCCTTTTTTTGCTTTGGGAATACTAATATCCAACAGTTTCAGAGAACTTTTAGACAATAGTGTTGGTCCATGCAAAGAAACAAGAATTGGATGTAGTAGTCATACATTTTAGTGTTAAGCACTATTCAAGAAAAAATCAAACAAATTGCAATTAACTGCAATTTCTTATTAAAGATCCCTAGTGCTCAGATATGCTCTTTGCAAAGTCAATACGCCAATGACATCTTGCTTTTCAATATAAGAATTGAGAGGAAATAATTCGAAACAATATGAGTGACTAAAACTGCTGAAAGTAGTAAAACACCAAATTTGCTAGATGGGATTCATATTTTTGATTAAACAAAACACGCACAGGCACATACACGTTTGTAAGCAAATCAAAGGGTATACATCATGCAAAAAGAAAAATATATATATCGAATTTAGTTATCAAACCCAATAATTAATCAACACGTCCAATAATGGACATTCAAATTCAAGAACGAACAAACTCTAATTTCATGACAAGAAACAAGTTCATAAAACCATTAATAAACCCTACTATCTTGCAACCATATATATGGAATTATGTAATTAAGAAATATTTCGCCAAAAATCCAAACTTATCTTAAAGGAAAAATCCAATCTATCAAACCCAGCATCAACTAAAATTGCTGACGAAATATTCCTTGATAAATGACTCCAATTAAAAGCATATAAACAGATCGTACGTCAATCACAGTAAATCTTCTGAATTAAGGAACGTACTCATCTGTTCGGGAGTGGAGAACTGACGGCGGCCAGTGGGTTTGCCCTTGAATTTCCCTCTTCCCATCTTCACACTGAGTGTGAATTTCCCTTTCTCTGAATAATAAACGGCCGATTCAAGAAAGAAGCAGATTCGAGTTCTTTTATATCAAGGACTCCTTTCTTGAATCCGATTCCCTTTTTCTTGTTATTGATTCGTCTAAACCCTAATTGAGGGAATTGGAATCGAGATAAGGCAGCGCGTGCGAATTTTGGAGTGAGAATATTTTGGTGTCAAGTGCTCTACTAATTTGCATTTTGCATCCTTAAAATAAGAGATTTTGGTATTTGCACCCTTAATTTTACCATGAAATTACACTCTCTCTTCAAATAAATTTCCATCGCGCGTGCACAATGTATTCTAGGGGTGGGCATGGGCGGGTTTGGGGCTAGAGATATGTGTATAATAAATTTCGGGATTGATACTTCTCATCCCAAACCCGCCTCGTAATAATTCGGGTACCCGAAAGCGGGTACTCGAATTATTGTGGGACGGGACTGGACGGGATTACGGGTCCCATATTTTTATTCATCAATTTTTCATCCACCTAACAAAATAATATTATAATATTACAATATTACGTAATCATATTTCGCCATTTTCCTTTTGCTAAATCGTTTCACTTTGAATTTATTATTACATTAAACATATCATCAATTCATCATAATGACTATTTCAAATATATCCAAATACGATCAAAAAGTGAAATCATATAATGAGCAAATAATAAAATACGATCTACATCGAGTTTCAACAAGAAAAATCCAATCCAAATACTATCTAAAGTTGATACCAAAATAATTTATAGTTTTATACAAGCCCACACTTAAATTACGCAAAAGTTATGATTTTTTAAAACAACTAAAAGTCTAAAATCATATAATGACCCATAATATTAATTATTAATAACTAATATAAGATTTAAAAGAAATATTAGGGTAAAGTTAAAAAGTTCATTCATTCAATAATGTTAATTAATTAATTAATTATATAAGTAAAGTGTATAAATTATATAATAATAATATTATATAGGCGGGTTCGGGTATTCGGGATTGGTGAGATCAATCTCAAACCCGTCCCGTATTTCCGAATAAAATACGGGTATTCAAGTTCGGGTACCCAAACCCAAAAAACACTTGTCCCGTTCGAATATTTTAAAAACGGACGAGTCGGATTTGGGTTACCCGAACCCAATGCCCACCCATTGTATTCATTTATTTGTTGGTAATACACTTCCTTTTTGGAGCAAATAAAAGGATCTACTCGATAACCATCGATTCAATCTCCCTTTTTTATGGTAAGACAATAAATAGCATGTTAACTACTAATTAGGCATGATAACATTTATATTAAACAAAAACTAAAAATAGGCATGATAAGCTTTCTCAACATTAGAAGTTAGACCAAATTAACATTTCATCATATAATTTATATTTTTTTTATTTCACAATGATTTAATCTCTTTCGAGGTGAGTCGGACAAATTATGTGAGAACTTCCATCAACAGGAATTCGAACATAGATTCACTACTTTGTAATGACTCGTTCCTTTCACTAGACTAATCAGTTGTTACTTTGTTAGTTATCATATAACTTTTATAAACTTAAAAATTATTAGCAATCTAGTTAATTTATTTAAAAAATAATTTAATAATATTATATAACACTATATTTATTAATATTTCAAAGATATACAATATACAACGTCAAAATTTAAAGATTCTATATAATAAATCATTTAAAAGATAAAAAATTTGACTCAATATTATATCTAAAATACAAAAAACCTATTTGTTTTGTTACTTTTACTAGCAATAATTCTATCTTAATAAAGTCAACTACATTTACTCACCTCCTAAATTCATAAAGATGTTCAATTCATTAATTGTTCTTGACCAAATTCAAGGATATTCATAGAAAATGACAACTACCTTCTCTACAAATATCTAAGTCAATTTCCACAAGGAAAGATAGCAACATTCTTTACATTTCAAAATGGATTGAAATAGTCCTTTCAAGAGTGGTATCATATTTTTAAAAGAAACATAATTATATTTCATTAGTAGATAGTAATAATACATTGTGATTTGTAAGAGATGAAAAATCCATAATCTCCACACACACACACACAAAAAAAAAGAAAAAAAGAAAAAAAAAACTACTATTTTCAAAGCTACTCTAATAGGCTTCGTAGTTTCTGAACAAACTCATCAAAGTAAGAATCTTCAAATCCTTCAGATGACAACAATTCCCTCAACCTATTATGGTTAGCTCTCACCTCCTTGCCAATTTCACTCTCCTCCGCCATTACAGCCGCACGCACACCTTCCCCCGTAAACAGCCCATCCTCGTCTCCTTTCTCCACTTCCACTCCAATTTTGAGCTCTCCACTCATCAACCTTGCGTTAACGTCCTGATCACCCATGTGCGGTAACAAAACAAATTGGGACTCACTCATTAGGCCCTCCCACATCGAGCCATAGCCACAATGCGTGACAAAACACCCCACAACAGGGTGTTTTAAAAGCAATTGTTTGGGAACCCAGTCCCCATAAACAATCCCTATTTCTTGAGTTCTCTCTTTGAATCCATTTGGTAATGCTTCTTCAATTGAGTCGACTCCGAAAGGTGGCCTTAAAGCAACGAGAAACGGGAGACCCGTGAGCTCAAACCCCAGTACAAGTTGTTGAAATTGATTCTTTTCAAGTATAGTCTCACTACCTAAAGCGCAAAAGATAACGCTTTTTGGTTTGAATTTCTCTAGCCAATTTACCCACTTCTCATCTAATGTTATTGAATCTAGTGGTTTTGGAACCACAGGGCCTGCTAGTAGGACTGGTTTCTTAAATTCCTTTTCGAGAACTTCACAATAGAATCCATCAATTTCTTTACAAGTCTTGAATCCAACTGCATCACTTTCCTTAACTGCAGTCATCAATCGTTGTTTCATCGATATGTTGCTGCCCATTTCCTTTGCGGTCTCAAACCACTTGAGACCACGGGTACTGTACCTGTCGGAAATAATTGACATTTCAACTATGTAGAATCTAATTGAAGAGTCACCAAAGTTCAAGAAGTTATTGACAATATCTCTCTCTATGTGATATGCAAAATGTTCAATTTAACTCACATTTATTTAAAAAAGAGAATTTTAAATTCCTATATTCTTATTAAGATTCACACTATTTCCCTGATATTTTTAAACCTAAATAAAATTGTGATTGCACAAATGTACCCTCACTTATATATATATATATATATATATATAATTATATATACTATAAGTATACCTACTCAACTTATTCACAAAAAACTTACCCCATTTATGTTATTATACAATGTAGCTATTTATGGTACGTGCGACAATTTATCCCTTTATTATTTCATGTGTATTAGTTTACCCTTGTTTATTATTATAAATGTGACACTCTGTATTATTTGTTGTGGACTAGTGTACCCTCTTGAAATGCAATTTTGTCTTTCTTTCGAAGCAACACTTTCACAAAGGTGTAATATGCTGTTATCCAAATTAAAGTGGTAACTAAAGAATAACCATAAGTTCAAGCAACAAGTATTTTCAAAAAAATTATTAACTTTAAATAAGTTATTCATATATTCAAATTAAAGGAGTAGAATTTTTTTTTTTTTTTTTTTTACAATGTTCCAATTGAAATATATATTAAAAATCTAACTATACTAAAAAAATGGATTTCTTGAGTTATTTATAGCATGTTTGATTTTCAAGAAAGTGAGGGAAAAAAAGAAAAAAAAATGATTTTTCTCTACATGTTTGGTTGAGAGGAAAACAATTTTCTTGCAGAAGTCTGATTATATATTTGTTTTATTATGAATATTTTCAAAATTATAAATATTATAAAAAATAATTGCAAAATCAAAATTATCATAATAATCTTTATTAAGTTATGGAATCAAATAAAGACCGACAATAATGAAAGAAAGAAATAAAAAATCACTGCTATTGTATTAACTTTATTATAGATCAATTTGACTCTATTGTAGACACCGAATATATATCAATTTTAAAATGTGGAAGACATTTTATATGTGTTGAGTTCATCTGAATTACTAAAAATTAGACATACTCACAAAAACTATTTAGATGAAGTAAAAAAAAAAATCCACATATTAGAAAGTTAGAATCTATTAGGATTTTCCCGGAGAATTTTTAAATTTTCAGCTGAAAAATGAACAAAAATTTGTAATTTTCTTAACTTCTATCAAAGGACCATGTGGAAAAATAAAAAACTACTTTCATAACAGCCAACCAAACAAGCCACTTTATAATAGTAGACCCACTAAAAATCTGGCCAAACAGTCACTACACAATTTGGGTTACTTTCCCTAAATTAGCAAAAAGTTTGTTACAGTACCTATTAAGCGCCATGGGCCGTGGAAAACCCGGTGGCCCGCTTGCCCGATCCGCATTCGACGGCCCATCGGGTAACAAAAAACCCATTGCTACCGGGCTAGTGGTGGAATAATGAACGGACTTAATGTGCAGATTGCGTGCCAAGCCCGGAAGCCAGTGCATGAAATCGGAGAAGACAAAATCGGGTTTGATTTCACGGAGCATAGATTCAACGGCGGGTTGTGTGAGGTCTAGGGCGTGTCGCAGAAGTTGATTCCCCTGAACGGATACGACGTCGGTGGTTTCGCCATCGATTAACAGAGGTACGGAAATGGGAAGGAATTGAATAAGTTGAGGGTGGAGGTTGACTGGGCCCAATTTGGATTGGACTTTAGGTGGAATAATTATGAAGATTTTATGGCCCCTTTTGGCGAATTCGTTGGCGGTTACGAGGTACGGGGTCATATGGCCCATTCCAAACCATGGGTACATGAAAATTGTTAGCGTTTTGGTAGAAGTAGAACCCATCTTTACTTTTAATTCTCTTCAAAACAAGTCAATCAAGTGAGTGAAAAAATAATGGGCGCACAATTCTTGTTTACAGTGAAAAAGCAAAAGTACTAAACTTCAAGTTCTTGAGGGGTAAAAAAACCAAGAAAGATAATTTTTAGAAATTGTTATTTATTATTATAATACAAAATGCTGAAAGGAAATTTACCTCCTGTTGTTGTAGTTGTAGTGTAGTTTTTGGGAAGCAGCTTGAAGTAGACATGAGATGGATCTTTGAGGAGGACACTAAGGCCATCTCTAGCAGTTGAGGGCTAGCCCTAGCCCCGGGCTCTGGAGCCCGGGCTAGCCCAGGGCCAGCCCGGGGTCCTGCTGGTCGTCTCCAACAGTTGGGGCTCCGTGGGGGAATTACTTCCATTTTTTTCTTTTGTCCACTCTCACCTATTAATATTATAGATTTATATTTTTTTAATATTAATATTAATAATAATAATTATATTAGTACTCGTAATTTAATTATTAATTATATTAAAATATTAATATTAAATAGAATATTTAATTAAAGTAACTTAAAATTAATACATAATACGCAAACTCTCACCTATTAATATTATAGTTTTATTTTTTTATGTATGGAGTATTAATTAAAATAACACATTAATTACAACAATACACAACATTAATTACACAACAATACACAACATAATCAAGAAAAAGAAAATAAAAATAGTCCTAAAGCTCCTTATAAACCTCATAAACATAGTGTTGAAAAAAAGTAAGTTAATGGATCATTTTGGACGTATTTTAAGTGGGACCCACTTTGAGTAAAGAGTCGGGTCTTGACGGAATTATATTCTACTCCGTGAGTAGATTAAAATGGTATATGGTACGTCCAAATCGGAATACGGGTGAATGAGAAATTAAATCTCAAAGTTCACATATGTAATGGAAAAAATTGGAAAAAAATTGAACTTATCCCACATTGGAAGTGTGATAAAAAAACTTGGGTTTATATATGATTTCTAAACCATAAGGGTTAAGAAATTATTACTAGAAGGCTCCCTCCTCGCGCGCGAGCGGGAAGGGGGGTGCAAATCTTGAATTGTCTTACCACACAGCCCTTCAAACTCAAGTCGACTTTAGGTGGAAAGACAAAAATTACATGTATCAGTCTTTTTTTTAATTGATGGAATTACAAGATTAGCCTGTATGTATAAATACTTTTTTTTTGAATTTTTTTATATATCAGGCTAATCAATTTCTCTCAAGAACATAGTGTATATTTCCAATTATATTAAAGAGCAGGGGATATATTGTTAATTTAATTAAAGAACAGGGGGTACAATTAAGTATTTGGGAGCAAAATTGTCATATCGAAAGAAACTTGTGAACAATCACTTACAGAGCACAAGGGAATTTCTAGGAATTGGATTTGGACAAAACATGAGGAGTGTTTTGGTGTTTCGCTCAAATCAATAATATAGCACTTTCACTCGTGCTGAGGCTTGAGTATTACGTGAAAATAATTTTATCTAAAAAAAAAAGGTCTTATTATTAGATATCTCAAGAAATATAGAACTAAAAATTTAAGAAAGACTGGATTAAAGTTTAACTTGTCAATTTTGGCTTAAGTTTTGGGCTTATGAAACAAAGAGAAGAAATAATGTGCCACTCTGCATTGGATTGTGATATGATTCGAATTGCTATTCGAACCCCAATTCATTTTTTCAAAGAATCTTTTAATAGTTGATATATATAAAATTTGTAACTTTTTACCAAATGTCTTTGTATTTGGTTTTAGCAAGTATAGTGAAATAAGACCAACTGACCAAGCTTAGCATAAAAGTCAATATTTAACTAAATAACTTTTATTTTCATGGAAAATATATAGTATCGTAATTTCAAAGTTATAATAATATACTACAAGAAATTATTGTATGCACAATTTTATTACTTTAATTAATGAAAATTTTAGTCTTAATAACCAATGTTAAAAACTTAAATGTATAAAAAAAATGACAAAAGTATAGCATTGTAGCTTCAGTCTAATATAGAATGAGAAAGTAAAAAGTTTAGTAGACATGTGAAAATGTGTTCCTCATAATTAGCTGGTTGGATGCAGACCCATGAAATGACAAGAACAATGTCTAGGAATTGCAAGTAGTAGACACGTGTTCTACATTTATTCGCGGTTGACAAAACATTTGATGAAGGCGCGTCTTTTTCTGCAAAAGTCGCGAATTTGGTTTATTGAATCGCAAATTTAATTGTGAATCCCAATTTACACTCTGATTCGCGCTCTCAGAGCATACATGTAAACCGAGGAGACAAATTTAGTTACCTTGACCTCGCCATTAGGTGGAAACATATATATATAAAAATGAGACCATAAATATATGATACATAATCTTTTTTATTATCATATTCAAATGTTATACGTTCTGGATTATGGATCATTTTATCACCACACAGTCTACACTTAGTTCAAAACTTCAACATTTAAAATATATTTTGATATGATTCCCAACCACCATCCTAATCCAACAAGAGATTTTGCATCTTGTTAAGAAAACCATGAATGTAAGAGCTCTCAAGCCCTTCACTCAACAAGAAATTCCTCCACTTAGCATGATTGGCTCCAACTTCATTACCAATCTCACTATCCCCTTCCATCACCAAACTTATTGCCTTCACCAAACTCTCTTTTGTAACCAGACCATTTCCATCTCCTTTCTCAACTTCCACCCCAACTCTCAAATCTCCACCCATCAATCTTGCATTAATGAATTGGTCACCCGCATGTGGCACTAACACTAATCGACACTCATTCGTCATAGCTTCCGACAGAGAACCGTACCCACAATGCGTGACAAAACATCCAACTGAAGGGTGTGATAAAATCAATTGTTGTTGAACCCAACCTCCATAAACAACTCCTCTTTTTGAAGTTCTTTCAATGAACCCTTTAGGCAGGGCCTCTTCTATTGTCTCGACTTCGATTGGTGGTTTTAACGCCACCAAAAACGGAAGTCCTATCAGCTCAAAACCCAATACCAGTTCTTGAAATTGTTCCATTTTCAATCTAGCTTCACTGCCAAAAGCACAATAAATGACAGATTTGGATTTGAATTGGTCCAACCAATTAGCCCATTTTTCATCTAAGATTGAAGTTGGTTGCTCCGGCAAAACAGGGCCAGCTAGAATAACCGGTTTTTTGAATTTCATTTCAAGAAAGTTGCAATATGAGCCTTCTATTTCTTCACAAGTTTTGAATGCAATAGCATCACAAGTCTCGGTTGCTATAAGCATACGTTGCACGAACTTTATTCCACAGCCAAATTCTTTTTTGTTGTTGACATAATTTATTGCACGTGCTTCGTGCTCATAAAGCTTGATTCTCAACGAGGGAAAATTTGGTGGAGGTTTCGTGAAGGAATCAATAGAAGATTCATCACGAAAAAGGTAACCTACGGCTGCAGGACTAATAGTGCAATAATGAATGGACTTAATGCCTAACACTCGAGCCAAGGAAGGTAACCAATGTGTGAAATCGTAGAAGACAAAATGGGGATTGAGTTCTTTTAGAAGAGATTCAATGAAGGGTCTTGTGAGGTCCATTGCGTGGCGGAGATGTGAGAAAAGAGGAAAAGGGATGTCGGATGTGGTTTCGGTTTCGTGGGGAAGGCCTTCGACTGGAGGAATGGTGATTGGTATGAAGGTTATGAGATTTGGATGAAGATTGAATTGGTTTAGTCTTGATTGTGTTTTTTGAGGGAGGATGAAGAAGATTTTGTGACCTCTTTCTGCAAATTTGTTTGAGATGTGAAGAAATGAAGTGAGATGGCCCATGGCAAACCATGGATACATGACAATCTTGAGGTTGTTTTCAGCCATGTTTTATATAGTACCACCTGTAAGAATTGATGAAAGTTGAAATAAGATCACTACAACCTTGTAACCTTTAAGTTCAATCTTTTTTTTTCTTTTTCTTTTTTTGAGAAACTTGCAACTAAATACTCACTCGAGAAAATAAACTACTATGCCATAGAGATTACGAATGAAAGAAGAGCTTAAAATATCATGAAAGCGCATAACTGGTGATGAGCTCAAATAAATGAAATAGAGAGGCATTTATTTCAAATCAATGTAAACTAGGGAAGATTAGGTGAATCATGAAACAGGCATGAGAAAATCAGTTGTGGTGTGTGCCTAAAGATATAGATTTTTTTTTTTTTTTATGCATAAAATTCTAAACGGGCAGAATCGCATTATTAATAGCACGACACTGGACCTTCAACATTTTTCATTCCATGCTTCATAAACTTGCACTTTTTATCCTAATTTTTTAAAATATTTTGCATTTTCAGTGTTATCGCTCTCTTTTCCATCCAAGACCTTTTATGAGGCTCCTATGAGCAGTTTTCGTCTCATAGTTTGAACTTTTGATCCCAGATTGAATGGAAATGGAGCGATATAACCAAAAGTAAACGACATTTTAAAAAATTCGAGTCAAAAGTACAATTCAGGAAAGCGTTGAACCAAAAATGTTGAGGATCCAACCCTGCATGACTAAAAATACAGCTTTACTATTCTAACATGCTTTGCAGCTTCTGAACAAAACCATCAATGTAAGAATTCTCAAGCCCTTCAGTCAAGAAAAAGTCTCTCCATTTAGCATGATTTTTTCGAACTTCATTTCCAATCTCACTGTCATCTTCCATCACCAATCTTACTGCTTTCACCACACCATCTTTTGTAAACAAGCCATCTTCTTCACCTTTCTCAACTTCAACCCCAACTCTCAAATCTCCTCCCATGAATCTTGCATTAAGGAGTTGGTCACCTACATGTGGTATTAGCACCAACTGACACTCATTCACCATAGCTTCAGACAAAGATCCCCACCCACAATGTGTGACAAAACATCCAACCGAAGGGTGCGATAGAATCAACTGTTGTTGAACCCAACCACCATGAACAACCCCTCTTTTCTCAGTTCTTTCTATGAAGCCTTCAGGTAAAGCCTCTTCTACTGTCTCAACCCCAGTAGGCGGTTTTAGTGCAACGAAAAATGGAAGACCTGTTAACTCAAAACCCAACACCAATTCTTGAAATTGATCCTTTTGCAACCTAGCTTCACTACCAAACGAGCAATAAATAACGGACTTGGATTCAAACTGATCCAACCATTTCACCCATTTTGCATCTAGAGGTAAATTTGGTTGCTCTGCCAAAACAGGGCCAGCTAAAATAACAGGCTTCTTGAACTTCTTTTCAAGAAACTCGCAATATGCCCTTTCCATTTCTCTACAAGTTTTGAATCCCATAGCATCACATTCATAAGCAGCCATTAGCATTCGTTGTACAAACGTCATATCACTACCAAATTCCTTTTCATTGTTGATATGATATATCACACGAGCTTCGTGTGTGTAAAGCCTGATTTCCGATGTGGGATAACCAATCGGAGGTTCCATTAATGCATCCATAGTTGATTCATCACGGAAAAGGTACCCTACTGCAGAAGGACTTATAATGCAATAATGAATGGACTTTATCCCTAAGCGTCGGGCCAAAGAAGGCAACCATTGTGTGAAATCAAAGAAAACGAGATCGGGGTTGAGTTCTTGGAGGAGTGATTTGATGGTGGGTTCGGTTAGATCCATTGCGTGGCGTAGAAGTGAGTACTTAGGAAAAGGAACATCTGATGTTGTTTCGGTACCATGAGGGAGCCCTTCGACTGTGGGAACGGTGATTGGGACGAATTTTATGAGGTCTGGGTGAAGATTGAATTGGCTTAGTTTTGATTGTGTTTTGCTAGGGAGGATGAAGAAGATTGTGTGGCCTCTGTCAGCTAATTTGTTGGAGAGATGAAGGAATGTGGTGAGATGCCCCATGGCAAACCATGGA
This sequence comes from Penstemon eatonii, assembly GCA_038501285.1. Classification (NCBI taxonomy): domain Eukaryota; kingdom Viridiplantae; phylum Streptophyta; class Magnoliopsida; order Lamiales; family Plantaginaceae; genus Penstemon; species Penstemon eatonii. The sequence continues at coordinate 434,745 of JBCEGF010000586.1, read as the reverse complement.
TACATAACAATTCTAAGGCTTTTTTGATCCGTTTTTCTCGTTAGCGCCTGGAGTTGCATCCTGAATTGGAAAAAAATGATGGAATAACTCTTTTCTTTGTTAGCAGAATATCTGCAAAAGTATAATTGTAAAAAATAAAAATAAGAAAATCAATGTAAACTCTTTTTTGAAATCCTATTTTCTTGGAGAACATGGGTTAGAACACGAGTGATGTATATTTTCACTACACTTGTGATAATTATATTGATCGGCTGCACCACATGTCCTATTCTCGTATTTTTCGGGTGCGCTTGAATTTCTTACTTATTTTAAATATGGAAACAATATATGCATAACCGCTTGAACATCTCAATCAATTAGTCTCCTCAAGGTATAGCAACGCATTACGTATGAATATTTGGTGTGTATTACATATAAACATTTGGTGCATACCCCCATTTTGCGGTTTGATTACTTGATTCTGAAGATAAAAAGAGAATCAAATAGACGCTGTTAGATATATTCTCAATACATAATCTAGTATACAACAAAATCTCCCCGTGGTGCAGTTCCTGGCTATTGGGAGAAACAGAGATGATGTTATTGTTAACAAGTGGGCAAATAGAACCAAGGACGGATCCAGAATTCCAAAGTCGAGGAGGCCAAACTGTATTATAGGTTAATTTTTTTTTTTAACTATGATGATTTTTAACATATTTTATTTACGTAAGTACATAAAAATAAAATAAAATAAAATAAGTAGTTTTATTTAAGTAAAAGAATCAAATAGTACATGACATTCTTTTTTATAATAAAATCATCTATGGTATATCAATATCAAATTTCTCAATAATCGTATTTTCAATGTAAGTAATCAAACCATTCACAAACCATTGATTGTATATTGTATTTCTAAGAATATTTTTCAGAAACTTCATTACTTCATACTATTATACTAAATAAATCTAATAAATAACAAATACGCTAAAGTTAATATTATTAATTGGAAGACGTGTGGTTTTGTCTTTCCATATAAGATTAGATCAAGATTTTTAATCAAGCTTCGTGATTATTCTGTTAATGATTTTACTTATGTCATATTATTGATCATATATTATTAAATTATTTAATTATTAGGCAATGAAGAAGATCAATAAAAACCAGTTCAATAAATGTTAAAACTGCATTTTAAAAAAATCAATACAAACTTTAAAAATATGCACACAAGTAAAAGAAAAAGGAAAAATTATTGGGGGGTCCAGGGCCCCCCAATGCATCAAGTAAATCCGCCCCTGAATAGAACCATGTGATTTTATAGGCACTAATAAAGGTTCATCTGTTGCAAAAAAATAAAAATCTTCATGTATGGTCCTGCAATCGGCTGGGCCATTGCATAAAGTTTCAATAATCACAACGTTGGAATAATCAAGTTCTTGGAGGAGAGATCCAAGGTAACATAGGAGAACAGGCGTCAGCAGCGCCGTGATTTCAGCAACATGATCGAATCAAAATTTGAGAAGTATGGATGAAGAGAAATTTTGTTCCTAATTATATGGATGTTCCAAAGTACTGCCAAAACATGACAAAGCTTGATGTTTTACCATATCCATTATCGTTCAACAGGCCTAGCCAGTGCAAAATAGGAATCAGGATTCACTGACATCAACAGCTCCAATACTACCACATCACCAGGATTGCTTATTTTCAGACCAGGTTCTAATAAGCCTGCGTCAATGTTATTTATAACTTAATCAAACAAGTCATCATTTTGTTCAATAAATAACAAATGATACACAATTAATAGAAAATTACCTGGAGAAAGATCATTTCCACCATATAAATCTTTGGCTAAAGGATTTGCTGCCCAATTGTTAACAGCAACTCGATTAGTAGGTTGAAATCCTATGATATTCCCATTACTTGACAGCACAACCTGATTGGTAAACACATGGACCAACCTTTAAATCCAAGGTTCATCAACTTCAACAGTTTTCTATCTCACAAGATTAAAGAAATTAAAGAATCAAAGAGTGCAGTAAATTTGCAGAAGTACCTGATAACTAGCAGTATCTTGTAATGCTTTCATCTCTTCTTCATTTGCTTCTGGCAGTGTCGATGAGGATGAATTGTCAAGTGTATTGGAATCAATATCATCCACTTTCTTCAGGCATGTAGGAAGTTCTCCAATCCATGCACAGTCATCAGACATACTTATTTCTCCAGGCAAACCATAAGACTCCTTGATTCTTTCGATTATCACGACACAGCACATTTTCAACTAATTTGCAAAGAAAATATCCGGTGTAAGAGAAATAAATGTACAATAGCAAATCTACAGCAAGTTATAAAACACCACTCAAATTCTACAGCAAGTTATAAAACACCACTCAAATTCTACACTACTAATAATAAGCTAATGTTATTTTCTCCAGTTTAGACTCAAAGTTATCATTATCAACTCAACAACCAGAATTGGAATTTTTCGTATTCAAAGTGGACATAAGCTGATAAATGAAACTTGAACACACAAATAAAATAACATTATATGAAAGGAATGATATTTTAACCATAGCAACACCATACACAGTTCCACATATGCAGACTTCTGATCGATTGGAAGTACTTACTTCAAGGTCCTTTCATAAATCTACGTGTGGGTAAGAAAATATCATGGTCTTGTTGACGAAGATCAAGGGGGTGGTCGGCTAAGCTTTTTTCTAACATATTTTAAGCTACTACATCTTATAAGATGTTTTGGAGTTTAAACAATGTTGTCTTGTACATTCAAAATTTATGTGGGGAAGCTCACTTTTTCATAGGAGCTTATAAGCTCCATTGTTAAAAATTGTACCACATATAGAGGGAGCTTATAATCTTAGAGATATACTCTGAGCACAAATTAGAGAAAGGCTAAAGAAATGATATCCCTAATGCTATATTCAACTACCCCAGGAGTCGTCAAAGCAAATATTAAGAAAAAAAAATAGAAGGATAAGAGAGAATAAAGGAGTGATACTCAGAATCTACTAACAAGCAAAAACTTCACTTAACCTCATTGCCCTCTTACCTTAGATAATTCCACAGATTGGTGTGGAGCACAGTTAATGTCGGACAATTGAGTTTCAGAATTTTCTTGAATATAAATCTTTCTGCTGGGTAAATGAGGTAGATAAAGCTTTCTCAGAACACTAATGGTAACTATAAAAATCCCACTTGAAATGACAACTGAGAACATCTTCAATAAAGAACTTCCCTGAAACAAAAACAAGAATCATCATGATACAGCAAGAAATATTGTAGAGAAAAAAATAAAAAAGAGATTTACATGGAGACAGTAGCTTACATATATCATGGAGTACTTAAATTATATATTTGAAGTGTTTAATACCTGAAGAATAGAGCTAAAAGATAACAATCATAAACAACCATACAAGTATGTTCAGCTGGTGTGAGGGATGGGTTTATGCCTTTCAAATCAAACAAGGTACCTTATTTAGGAGGAAGTTGGAAGATTTTGCAACTGCATGACAAGACAATCTCTTATGGGGCAGTGTGAAGACATCCTCATAGTACATATCTAGTATGTCAGCCAAGCTAACCTGTGAGGAATAGCAGTTATATTACATTAGAGGCATTTTCACTTTCTAAAAAATTGAATAAGTGATACAGCTTTAAGGGTAACTAAGGAAAGTATAAATACTATCAGAAAATTATCATAGATACCTTTTAGAAGTTATCAAAAATCGTTCACCATTCACCAACAACTAACAGTTAAATAAAGATATTTTACAAATTTCCTATTAAAAGCTATGAAGTGGAGAAAAATAAAGTAAGACGGGCCAGAATGGATTTCAGTATGTTGAAATAAGCTCAGATTTCCACAATTTGCCCTTGAAGGCATTTAAATTTTCAAATGCTCTATCACCTCTGTTCCCTGTGATGTATGCATATTGTCTATAGAATATCAAATTATCTAATCACTCCTCTTGAGAAATCTATTCTCATGATATCAAAATCATGAAGTATTACACCTTAATATATGAAGGTATATTAGTTATGTTTACAAAGGAAACTTTTCTGCCATTCTTACAACAGAGAGAAAGACCTCACTCAGTATGTGTCCATCATTTATTCATATTATAGACTGCGTATAACTTGTACAACTGTTTAAAGCATTAGATAAGATTAAAACGCCTTCTACAAGCACTGAAATAAGCTTTTACTAATTAACTATCACATCAAGAAGACATATTCCACCATAAAATAACGATTTAAGAGTCTTTAAGATCGCTTCATGTGAGACTGCAAGTATCAAAAAAATAATACTTTTAGACAAACCCCCAAAACTTAGTTCTCGTGGTATCTAAGATACTTATTATGAAAATCCAGCTGGGAAGAGATTAAATATTCATAAAAGGAAGAAATGCAAGGTATTGCAGATCCAACCCCCACAAAAAGAGGTGCGGCAGTCAACATTTCAACTGCAGATTATGACAAGCACACCACTTAAATAGATATGGCAAAAGTAGTTTTTGAGTCCAAGCAAATCTAAGTACTAGAGACTCAATCAGTTCAAATGAAGTTGCAATAAGAAGACCATAGTGACATCCATTTATTACAGTATCTACACAGGCATGTCATCTCTAAAATATCCTCTTAAGTAACTGAATTCCAAAAAAAATACCCATTCACTACCATATGCTCTTAAGAAGGGTATAATTACCATTTGAGAATGAGTAAGAACAACTTCCCAGCTATTTTCCTTTGTTTTTTTCCACCCTTCAAACTTTACATCACTGAGTTTACTAGCATCAATTTCCAACATGTAGGAGGGAACACATTCACTTATCCAAGCACAAAATTCAGGACCGCCAATCTTTTCCAATTTTGCAAATGTCGGTAACATCCACCAGCTGCTATTCAAATTTGTCCCTTTATTAAGCTTATACCTTCCTCGTTCCAAATTGAACTTTTCCAGCAGCATCTTGGCATTAGCAAGTATCTCATATTCAAGGAAGTTATACAGAACAACAGACGAATCTCTTGATGAAATGAATTTATGCTGGTTGAACCAACTGAAGAACTTATTTGATACTCGATTTATAGAACCATGAAGGAGATGTCTTTCCGTGTTTTCAAGGACAGCAAGGCAAACAACCTCTCCAATTTCGGAAATTACCCGTTGATCCGATGAGCTTAAGGTTAACAAAACAGGTACCTGCCGATAGGAAACGGATAAGATAACTCGTCACCTGCAGAACAAAAACATTAAATATGATATCACAACATGGCAAACAGAGGCCATAACGCAAAAAGACCGCACATTCTTTTTTAGGACAGGTATCTTGCCTCTCTTGGATTTTCAAGATCGACCATATTCCTTTCAGTTCCAGGTTTAAAAAGAGCCAATTCAAGATTCCACAGCTGCTGCAGAACTACTTGCCTAAAAGTCATGGCAAGTATATTCTTCGAGGTGGTCCCATGAAATACATCTTTCTTGAATGATCTTCTCAGTTTTACAGCTTTCTCTTTAACTTTCCTAGCGGGTAGAAACTGAGAAAACAATAAAGAGTTAATTCATACAGAAATTATGAAAAGCGAAACATATTAACGCATTTTTTTGGGACCAAGTACCAATGAATAGTAATGATTCAAATTCTACATTTCGTAAGGAAAAAAACAAAACAAAATTTAAGCACGGGCTAAAACATAACATAAAACTTGGACTCACTAATCGTGTGGATACGGTGCTGTGGCCGTCGCCTGGAAATACGGTCTCGACGACCATGGCAGGGACACCAGAAGAAATATGCTCATCGGCTGATTCGCCGCCGTCAGCAGCGGCGGCAGTGAGGGCTTGCTGGAAATCCACGGCACCAACGAGTGTAAGCCGAGCCAAGTCATTCTCGAAGGTCCTCACAGCCGGAAGGGTTTTCTGAGCGGCGTCGAAACCCGCTATGGCATCGAGAACCGCTTGCTCGGAAGTGAACGGCGAGTGTTGGTGGTTAGAGGAGGAGACGACGATAGAGCTTGGAAATTTCGGAGGATTGAGGGGTAGTTTAGGGAATAATATGGTTGAAGGATTAAAAGGGAACGGGGAGGATGGAAAGAAGGAGGTAAGAGGAGAGCGGGAGCGTATGGGAGCGAACGCCATTGAATTTGGTTAGGGCTTAAAGAACTTGAGTAATAACGATACCGAGAAACGAGTGTGAAAACATAACATCACAAAATCGGGCGAGAGCTTTCCATCATATATATGTTATTTCAACTAATAACTAAGGGCAACATGGGTATTTCCAACCAGATGCCAATGCAGCAGTTGTAGGCTTGTAGCTTAGGGCATCTCCAATGGTGAGGGGAGGAGGAGGGGATATCGAAGGGAAAAAGAATTGTGGTCTTCAATAGTAATAGTGAGGGGAAGTGGGGAGGGGAGGGAGAGTGGGAGCGAATATGTGAGACAAAGAGCAAAAACTTGTCTTCCGGCCATCTTCAATGGTGAGGGTGAGGGGGAGGGGAATTTCGGTATTTTTCTATAATTGTGGTTTTCAATGATAGGGGAGAGTGGGAGTGGGGAGAGTGGGAGTGGGAAAAAAAGGGCAAAAGCTTGCCCTTCCTTTGCCCCCCTGTCTCACTTGCTAAGTATTTTTTCTTTTTTTGTTTATTATTTTTTATTTTTATATATTTTATGTATGATTTAATAAATTTATATTTTAAATTAAATCTTTAAAGGAATTAGTTTTAATTGAATATTTTAAATTTGTATTATAATTTAGACAAAATGTATAAAATAATTGAAGTATAAATTATTTTATTATTATTATTTTTATTTTTATTATTATTATTATTGTTGTTGTTTTTACTATTATTATTGTTACTATTACTAATATTATTATTGTTATTACTATTATTATTAAATATAACTTTTATAAAAATACGATTTAATTTAACAAAATTATATATTAAAAAGTTAAACTTCATATTAGAACATTTTCTAAAAAAAAAAAAAAAGAACACTTAAAATATTTAAACAAATAAGAATACATACTAAAAATATCATTATTAAATCATCGACCGTGCCTTTAATTAATTATTTTAGAATTTTAATTATCCAACACAAATGATAATTAGTTAACACAAAATGTTAAAAATAAATAGCACTTTTGGTCCTTTTATGGGTAAATTGTCCATAAAGAGTAACCAAAAGTGCTATCTAATCAAATTTTACCCCCCCCCCCCCCTATTATGATAAATTTGACGATTTATCCCCCTATATTACAAAATATTTCTTATGTTTACTCTCAATTTCGGCAAGTGAGTTACATTATCCAGCTAAAAGGGATAAATTGCTTTATTGATTTTTTTACGGGGGATAAATTGATTTTTAACATTATATATTTATAATTTTGGAGAAAAAATGTGTTTGGTACCAAAATTGCAATGATAGCCTATCCTATGGTACCAAATTTTCATTTTCATATACAATGATACCAAAAGTGTAAGTTAGCCTATCATATGATACCAAAAAAAATCCTATTATTATTATTATTATTATTATTATTATTATTATTATTATTATTATTATTATTGTTACTATTACTATTATCATTATCATTATCATTATCATTATCATTATCATTATTATTATTATTATTATTATTATTATTATTATTATTATTATTATTATTATTATTATTAATATTATTCCTATTATTAATATTTATTATTATTATTATTATTATTTATTTTTGTTTTTATTATTGTTATTATTATTATTGTTACTATTAATATTATCATTATCATTATTATTATTATTAATATTTTTATTTATTATTATTATTATTATTATTGTTACTATTACTATTATCATTATCATCATTATTATTATTATTATTATTATTATTATTATTATTATTATTATTATTATTATTATTATTGTTGTTGTTGTTGTTGTTGTTGTTACTATTACTATTATCATTATCATCATCATCATTATTATTATTATTATTATTATTATTATTATTATTATTGTTATTATTAATTTTATTATTAATAATAATATTTTATTGTTTATTATTATATTATTATTATTATTATTATTATTTATTTGTATTTTTGTTATTATTTTTATTATTGCTATTATTATTATTATTATTATTATTATTATTATTATTATTATTATTATTATTATTATTATTATTATTATTATTTTTATTATTATATGTCCCTTACTGTTGAAGACGATTATGAAGGGGAAGGGGGATGGGGCATTTTTGACGTTACCAATCACATATTTTTCCAAATACAGAAACACCCGCCTAAAGTCAAATGTGATTTTAGCGTTACCAATCACATATTATTATTATTATTATTATAATTATTATTATTGTTGTTGTTGTTGTTGTTACTATTACTATTATCATTATTATTATTATTATTATTAATTTTATTATTATTAATAATATTTATTATTATTATATTATTATTATTTATTTTTTTGTATTTTTATTTTTGTTATTATTATTTTTATTATTGCTATTATTATTATTATTATTATTATTATTATTATTTTATTTTTATTATTATATGTTCCTAACTGTTGAAAACGATTACGAAGGGAAAGGAGGAGGAGGGGCAGGGGGCATTTTTGACGTTACCAATCACATATTTTTCCAAATACAGAATCACCCGCCTAAAGTCAAATGTGATTTTAGCGTTACCAATCACATATTTTTCCAAGGATTCGAATCCAAACTCCACTATAATCCACGAAATTAGAAATCAAATTATCTTTAAGGCTGCTACAAATCTCCGGCAAAACCTGAACCTTTGTACATCTAAGTTCATGAAATTCTTGAAACTTCCATGTTGTCTATAATATAGGCCGAAAAACTTTGATTATAAAGAGATGGGATCTAAACTCAAAGAAACAACTTTTGCATTACAAACTTCATCATCAAATCATGTAATTTTTCATCCGAAGACTCATTTCAGATTTCGGATTAAAACAGTGAGGCTGTGACACTTCCCATTGCAAAACTTCGTATAGGCAACAGCTACAGAAGTCAAAATATGCAGAGTATTACATAATAATCAGTAAAGATAATTACAACTTGCACCAGAAGTGCATCACACATGTAGCAGACACCATGACAATAAGCAATAAATTTAGCCAATTTCTGCGACTTCTTCGAAGTTAATTGTGTACAGTATAATTGTATAAAACAGTTAGAAAGTCAAAGATGAAGGTACTCAGAAGACATTGAACTATTGTCAATATACCACCTGAGGGTTGAGCAGACTCGTCATGTTACATAGTACCCGTTAATATCATCAACAAGATAATCATATGGTGCACCTCTGACGTAATCAAGCCCTTCACCTGGAGTAGCCAATGCATTAGATGCAGAAAAAATGCTTCCAGTTCCATCCTTCAAATTGGCTTTTCCCCTTCCCCTAACATTACGCGACTTGTCGTTTGGGAACTCAGCACTAAGCCTACCCAATTGCCTTTGCAAATCAGAAACAGAGTCATTATTTAATTTGCCTTTGGGAGTTTTCTTCCCATCAACGCGCTTTACTTCAAGTCTATACAGAGCAAACACATCATATTTGTTGATTTCATATTCATAGAGGTGCCATTCAAAATTTTCCATAGGCTGCGGGTCCATGTAGTAGGATCTCTTCAAACCTCCAAATTCATTCATTACTTGTTTCCTCGATTCATGCCAGCCCCTTCCGTTATAATCTGGCAGGGATCGTTGCTTTCTATTCCCACTCTCAAATGCTCTACGAGGCTTGTCAAAGAACAGCCACTCCCTTATTGTTTCACCGTCCAAAACAGTAAGATCAAAGAGCTCTGTTCAAAACCAAGAATGAAAATTAACCACAAATTTGATTGCCAAAGTGACCATTAGTATTTTTGGTAGATGCATTATTACTAATATAAAGAAAATAAAACCCCTAACAAACATAATGAACCCGATGAGAAATAATCAACTTACCAGGGGCATTCCAAGGGGATTTTGCAGTAGCAGCACCCTCGCATTCAGGAATACCAACATCTTTTCCTTGTGCCTTTGCACCAAGGGCGGCAAAAAGTAAATTATCTTTTAAGCCGATTCCTCCAGGTCGTATAACTGGAGGCCTACCAAGGTAGCCTTCATTAGGTGCAAGGCTAGCATGATAAACACTGCAGTAGTCATCTGACTTTGAAGACCAGGCTAATCCTAATGCTGGTCTGGGACAATCCCAAAGGGCACATTTTGGACCTAAAAAAGCAGAAGGTGGAGGACAGATATTCTGTTCATAGCCAGAAATCTGAGTCATATTATCATCCCCGCCATAGCCAGTGCAATTAAACCCAGAGAAGTACTGCTGCTCAATGTCTTGATGGTAATTAAATGAGTGATAATCTAATTGTGTAACCAAGTTCATATTATTCATTCCCATATTGTTATCCCCCATGACATCACTTTTGCAATGACCAATCAACTCATACCCATGTTCTTGAGGACCCTTGGACATATTAAAACCCTGTCCACAAACAAAATAATACAGTTGGAAAGTAATAACAATTTACAACAATACAAGGTAGATAATTACACAACACTTCAGTGCTAAGAATGCAAAGACTAATTGAGAGCCATGTTAGAGAAAATTTATTGGATAAAGGCGTACAATTAACAATTAAGTAAACATGAAAAGCACATAAAATGTTGTCCTTTAGGCACATATATTGCACAATCAACAAAAAATAAACATAGAAGAGAAAATACTCGTTAGGCACGTATATTGCATTAGGATTAAGAGGCTACAGAATACAAGTATAGATAAACACAAGAAAACAAGACTAACACAACTCAACCAAATAATTCATCCAAAGAAACTTTTGGTAAAGAGTACATATCCACAAATTTAGATCACAGCTCATGACCAGAAGCTTGGAGGAAAGCTAAGTGTGAGCCATGACACGGTACTGCCCAAATTTGAAAGTACAGAAGATAAAAGCAGGGCTCAAGAATAATAAATGTAGCTACTCAAAATCTTAATCTAACAAATACAGCTAACACTAAAGATTTGCAAGCAGAGAACTAACCTCTTGAGAAAGAGATACATCCACAACCTTTTGTGCATCAGGGTCTGGCTTTGGCACAGCTAATGCACTTGTTGCATCATCTTCCTCCTCACAAAGCTGCAGCAGCCGACAAATCTCTGATGAAAAAGAATTCAGGCTCCCTCCCTGTACAATGATTATCCATCAAATTTGAGACTCGTGATTTCCACGGGTAAATGCATGCATGTTTCTTCTGTTTTGCACAGTATGTTATGAATAAAAGAGATCAGATGCTCATTAGAATTGCTTCATCAAATTTAACACAGATGGCCAAGGTCTAAAAGCAACTATCATACAACTATTTTCAATAACTTCGCACCCCACAACCTCATCTGATCACAAACATAGCAAGCATATAATGTATAGAGCAAAAAGCAACATCTCACACATACAAGCATCACAGAGAGACGGATGTAAATAAAGACGGATTATTAAATCCTTTGATCAGGATCAAACTCACTACTTCAGATCTAACTAAGATGATGAAAAGATTACCTGATGAAACGATGTAGCAGGAGAGGGGTCGTTGAGCTCGGCCTTCCATTCGCGAAGCATCTGGTGAACTTGCTCTTCAAGCAAAGCAACATCAACCCCACGGCTGTCCTTCCTGGCGGATTGAAGATCGCAGAACATGCCTTGTAAATCATCTACGCGGTTCTTCGCTCTGTCCTTGAAGAGCTGGTGCGATGCAGCACCGCTCTTCGAACCCTTCACCATCCAACTAAATAAATAGCAGTTAAACTAACCTAAAAAAGGCGGCCAAAACCAGAACAAACAAAATACAGAGAAATTAGCAAGCAAAACAAAGGAACGAACAATTCACATACACAGGGCAGAAAAAAATCAATCAATCAAGGCAAATCGAAATTGATTGCAGAAAAAGAGATACAAGAGAGCGAGCGAGCGAGCGAGAGAGGATTGATTACCTGTTAGAAATGGGTAGAGAGTGGGGGAAGGATAGAGGTGGGGTTTATTGTGTTGAGCTTGAGAAGAGTAAAGTAGTGAGTGGTGTTTTTGTTTTGAATTTTCACTTACTTTCTTATGGTTTAATTGACTTTTGATTCTCTGTTTGTAGCATCACATCAGTACTGGATTTCCCACTTTTGCCCTCCACAAGTTGATGTGGAATTCACTCGTGTGCCCTTGATTCTCGTACCGAACAATACCACATACTATACTAATCTATCTTATTACTAGTATCTTATTTTTATAATTTAATAATTTATTAATAGAAGTCAAACGGACGTTATTTCGATTTCTCTTGCAATTAATAAATTGCTTCAGCCTCCAAGTAAATTACGTATTAAATTACACAAAGAGATAAGAGAAAAAGTTAACTAATATGCGGTTTAACGTCAACTGGATGTAATCGAACAAAAATCATTCCATTCCAGGCACAATTAATATAAATCGTCAATCAATTAATATGCGAAGATTACGCGCCAAAAACGTGATCAGTGTTTTGTTATAAATATAATTATACTATATGGCATGGCAGCAGAGGAGTGCAAGAAATAAAATGAGGACATTTGTGTACGAGGAAAAGAAAGATGATAATGCGAAGAAAGGCATATATAAAGTAACAAAGTCCACTAACACCTACAAGATTCTTCTTGTCAATTATAGATAAAAGAGCATTTAAAGGAGTGATTTTCCAATGCGAAATATATCTTTTGAAGATAAGAAGCATCTTTAAATTCTTTTCTCTATTTTTAAACATTATAATATCATTAATGAAAACTCCTATGTATCATTGATATTCCATCTTACTGCAATAATCAGACACTTGAGAAAGTGTGATTCTTAAAAATCATTTGTTATGGTGTATATATATCTGAGATGAATAATTTTGGACCTACTGTTATTAGAAATAAACAAAATTTTATTAATAATAATATATTATTAAGATAAAAGAAATTTATTTACACATAGACCTAGGCAGATTTAATCTGAATTAAACCGGTGTGAGCTACCCATGGTTACCGATATGACAATATTGCATATTTGTATAAATGTAACCAGAAAATGAAAATATATGGAATCAATCATCCGTATGCAGACATACAGATCTCTATTTTCTTTTTATTAAAAAAAAAATTCTCTGAAGATATCAATCGTTACTGGAGTGTAACAAAATGAAGCCATTCCACAAAATTGATAAAACATCTAGATTTAACCAACAGTGTACTATTTTTTCCAACAGAAACTTGCTAGATTTCGATTTATCTTATATTACCTTTGACAAATGAATATAGCTCATGAATCGCAATGGCCTGCATGGATTCAAGTCAAAATTGTTGTGTCATATTACCAATCTTAAGTGCGTTATTTCTCGTCATATCAAATAATCAAGCTGCAGGTGCCGGTTTAGCTTCTTCCCCGTGTAAATTTCTGAGATTAAACAAAGCGGCAAGTCCACGTCTCTGTTCAAGCTCTGCTAGTTTTTGCCTAAGAAGCTCCACTTCTTTTCTTAAATCTTCATCTTGTTGCCTCAATGCCTAGAAACCAAGATTTTTATGAAATGGGAAATTGAAAATGAGAAACTAGTGGATGGCTTTCTTGAATGCATAAAAACAAATTAAGTTTTGCATAAATCATTTAAGCTATGTTAGTACTGTTGATAGAACATTAGGTTTAATATAAGAATATACGTTCATTTTCATGTTCCTCAGTAAAAGTAGAACAAAATGGCGTTAGTGTGTTTCCTTGATGTGAAAGTTGGCACATAGAAGCAAGGAAAGTAATTTATGGATGTATAGAATGTATGCACTACTTTCACTGGAGAGAATAATAGGCAAGTAAAATGGGATGTATAGGAAACCTATTTCAACCTCAAATTCATTGAAATTAGAAGTACAAGAGTTAAAAGGGCTCAATGGGCACATAAAGACTAGGGGTAATAGTAACTGCACATAATGGGCCATTACCTCCAGTTCTTGTTTACGAAGTTCCTCTTTCTTGGCTTCTGATCGAGAACTTCTTTGCACCTCAAAGATCAGCGCAGCTACTCCTACCTAAAATCACATAATTATTCTGCATTTTATCAAATCCATTCCAAATTATTGTTATAAATTCCCAGTATTTACATAGGGATACATAAGTTATACTATAGTAATTGTACTATACTTAAGAGTATGCTTATCACTTCATTACATAGAAGAATCTTAACAAATGGCTGTATGTGGATGTACTAACACATTCAGGGAGTTTTAAATACACATCACATTTGAGAGATTGATATAGCACAAAATTAAAATTGTATGTAGTAGATAGAGGTAATCAAAGGGTTCAATATTGACTTAGTTCCAGAGCTAAAATATTAGTGAATTCACACAAAATATCCAGTTGAATCAACATATTCTCATCAACAATGATAGTAATATTTATTGAAAGGGGAAAAGAGTAAAAAGAAAGTGAAAAGCTGAAGTTGGGAAAACAACTACCGTGAACAGAAAAAATTCCCCCAGAAGATCCACAGCTGCTTGAACAGCCTTTTCTTCATTCAAAGGTCGAATTTCAACATCAGTAGCATGACTATATATGCGTCGTTGCATGGTTGTTGTCATTCGGTGATTAGCCTGGTTCCAGTAACAAATACTTTTAAGGATAAATCTTTCAAAACCATGAATCTAATCAATCTGTTTCCAAATGGGAAATATTATAAAAGGCACTATAACAATAAACTAATCAAGGAGATAGAGCATCCCGATGTAACACTTAGTTAAACTCCGAACCCGATTCCCTTTGATGGAGGTTGCAATCAGGACAGTTTCAAGTTTCTAAGTCTGTGTAATCCAACTAGACCACTCCCACAATGTGTGAACTTTAAACACCCATATCAGCACAAATTACAACAATCTAAAGCCTATATGCATTTCTTCCAGGACCATTGAAGATATCATTGAATTAAAAAGGGCAGAAAAAAGCTACCACCCACCCACCCCTGTGCATTATGTAAAGATTTGCAGGCCATGGTGTGCTTCACTCGCTCTAGTTGTAAGTGTGAGCGTGTGACTATTCTTCAAGATTTGCATTATACCTCTAGTCTCTAGAGGTTATTAACTTAAGAAAATAGACAATATTTACTTGAAAGAAAGGGGAGAACTCTCATGTTCTCTTAAGAACATAGCAACAACCCCCTTGCCCTTATGATCAACTCTTCACTTTCAAATGTATGGAGTGAGCTAATAAAATGTGTTTAGCAAACAAAAACAACAAAGGGGTTCTTTAACAATTGGGTAAAGCATAGGGGGGTGTTTTGCATTTTACGCTTAATTTATCACCAATTTGTCATGAATGACCAATTAAGAGAGCTCGAAATCAACAGAGAGTGTGAAACAATCAAATATTACGAAATCAAGAAACAATATTGTTTATTTCCCGACGTCTCTGGTTTTAATCACCCTTTTAAACAGAATCCATCAAACAAATGAGCCATTTTCTTGGCATGTTTAAATTCAAAGCAAATGCACAATGATAATGATAATACCTGGGCGATGCTGATGATGAAATTTCTGAACTTTGGGTGGATTCCAGCCTGTTGCTTGAGCCTATTCGCGACGGGTTTGCTCAATGTTTTTAGGGCGAGAGTTCCAAGTTTTATTAAAGGAAAGACCATTACTGTTACTGATGATCACTCTTAAACCCTTCTTTTGGAATCTAATTTTTTAATCAAGAAACTGAATTACTTGTACTCCTATGTTTTGTTGGAAGGGATGTGATTGGATTAGTTTTAGTTTTTTTTGTTTCTTGAACAGAAAGCCAAATGTGCGTGTAGATTAGGAGCGGTATCATCATGGGAAAAAAATGTTTGTTTCAAAAGTGCCTTTTTTTGGTATAAATATATTATTCGACTGCGGCGTCAGTGAGTTGGCGATTGCTTTGATTTAATTTAGTTTAGCGTGTTCTTCAACTAAATCGTGTTCACAATTCTCGCTTTATAAATAGCGACTACAGCTATCAAATTGAGACGGAAAATCAACGCCAACTTTTCAAGGGTTATTGGTATTGGGCCGCTGTGTTTTTGTTGGCGTTGGGCCTGATATAGGTGTTTTTTTTTTTTTTTAAAGGTGAGGCCTGTTATGGGTTGAAGGAAAACGAAATAGGTTTCCTGCAGAAAGTTTTTAATTTGATTTCAATTCAAATTGATTAATCACGACATTTGTAACTAAATAGCTCCTTTTTCTTTGTGCGTAAAGTACGGTGGGATCCCGAAACTTGATGAAGGCATATTCCACGATTTATATTCTTTAGGATTCTAGGACAACGATTTTGAGGGTTCAGGATTAGTCTAATGTAAACTTGGACACTTGGGTTATAAAAAAAAATAATAATAATAATAAAAAAAAAATAGCACCTTCTTTAAGAGTATTTTTCTTTTAAATCGTCTTTAAGATTGTTATTTGATTATATAACGATTTTATAACTCTTCTCGTGTAAATAAACTAAGACCAGCTGAGTCGGGTGTAGGTTCATCGATGATAAAGTAAGTGTACTTATTTTGAGATATTAAAAAAAAAAAAAAAAAAAAAAAAACAAGTGTACTTATAAATAATTTTCTTGATAGATGTATTGTACTTGAAAATAAGTAACAAGAGTGATGCATTGTCACGTAAAACATCATCGGTTAATTTCTTCCTTTTATTCTAATTAAGAAAAATTATCATGAAAGTATATATATACTATAATAGACATATGTTCTCTTACAAATTTAAGATAATCTTATATGCATGGTCAACCATTTAATGATATAGAGTTATGAAAAAATATTTTACATATTAAAAATATATTTTACACATATATTCTTAAATTTGTTGATTTTTCTCATCTTTCTAATTACAAAAAGCTACGTACACTTTTATATAAAATTTTAGCAGGACCCGAAGATTCCTTTTAGTTACACTAGTCTATAAGTAGATACGATACACCCCCATGTGATTTTAGTTTTCCTTACAATTATGAAGAATCACACCTTTTGTACCGTCATGTTGTAAGTAATTATGTATTACATGTCTCATTAACCGGAATTATAGATATATCATTATTATTAAGATAATTAGGCAGCAAAGCGATACTTGACAACAACAACAAAAAAAAGAAAAAATTAGTGCGTTATTCGTGGAGAACCACTTATTTAAATTAATGATCGCAGCTGAAGAATATATTTCTGTGGTCGAATTAAGTGGCCGGATGTAGGATCAAAAACAAAACTAATGGTGGTTGTTTCCTCTTAAGAAGCTTCAAATTTGCATAACCATTAATTTCCCTGATTTTTCTCTATTGTGGCCGAATACCATTCCAATCCAATTTCCCTCTTCCCTTGCACCAAACTCATAATCACAAGTCTTGTGGCCGACAACATTTCTTCGTTTTGTTGTCTTTAACAAGTAGTAGTTTTCATTCTCATAATTCTTGTTATGATATTATTCATGATTAAAAGAAATGGCAGGGATTGTGTACTTAAGAACAAACCGCTTTGAAGTTAAACTCGAAGGTATTACCTTCAAAACGAAAGAATTTGAATCTTTATGCATGATTGATTTTCTTTTCCCTGATGGAAAAGTATGGGCTCGCCCGCCCATTGTGGGCCTTGATGTCATGCGCCACCCACGTGACCCATCCAGTCTTTTGATGCTACTCTGTTTCGGCGTTGGCTGTGTTATCCTGAGGTTGCGCACAGGGGAACCACTTCCTTCAGCAATACATAACTTCCTGTCAGATGAGAGAATTCACTTTGTTGGCTTTGGTATACCAGAAAAGAAAGATTTGTTCCCATTTGAAGATTTGGGTTTGTCCAAAAGTAAAGTGGACGTTGGTTATTTAGCCGCTAAAGTTTTAAAGGATCCCAAATTTAAAAAATGGGAATTAGCGGATTTGGCTCGTAAAGTTCTTGGAATTAAGAGGATGGTGGGGTTGACTGAGGCTTCATCTTTTGAAAGACACGAGCAAATGAAGTGCGCGATTTGTCAGCTTTTCATTACAAGTGTTATTGCTATGGGACTTTTGGGTAGCAACGAAAAGAAAAAACTTGATGATTTAGGTCACAAGAAAAGCTCATTTTTGAAGAATTTGACTTCTTTACATGTACTAGCTGAAGGGTGGTTTAAATTGCCTTTAGGTAAGAAGAAAAAGAACAAGAAAACACTAGTTGAAGAGGAGGAAAAAGGCGGTTTTCACGTTGGAATCGGAGAAATGGAGGATTGTTATGGAGATGTTAATCATACAGATAAAGAGGGCCCCTTTGGAAACTATCTATTTGGTGCCAACATTAAAGATTTTGAACATGATTTCTCAAAAAGTAATAGTTTTTATGGAGAACTTGATAAAGAGGGCCCTTTTGAGAACTATCCAAATGATGCCAAAATTCAAGAATTTGAACATGATTGGTCACATGCCAAGCTTAAAGAGGACTTATCAAGAAATGATTTTTTTAATGCTAAAGATTCCATTTTACGCGATGATTTGAGCAAGGAAGCAACCAAAAAGCCGATAAGAGGTATATTAAAGTGTCCATCTACGAGTAATTTACAACGTTGCAACTCATCTCCATCCATGCCAGAAACACCTCCATCGACACCAAAAAATCAAGTAGCTGGTGGAAGTCAATTGAAAAGAGCAAATTCCAAAGGGTGCAATGTGACTTTTAAGTGACAATTAATAGCTTAATTCGTAGACTCATATGTAGCTATTACTTAAGGTTATTCTGTGTGTAGATGGGATTAGTTCTCGTCTCTGTTAGTAAATGGGATTAGTTCTTGTCTCTGTTTATTTCCTGGTGTTTTCATTAGATCTTATAATTAATTAAGTAGATTATTAGCAATTTAAATTGTTGTGTGAGCGAAGGAAAATAGTTTGGGATTGTACATAAAGAAGAGTGCGCAGACATACTGATAACGATTGATCTTTTGCAAAAACAAAAAAAAAAATGTCATCTTTAGTTTCTTTTTCATTTTAAATAATTGTTCTTCGTTTGATTCCGGAATGTACTCTTAATAGCAGGGATTGCATGTAGGATTTGGAGTAATTAGACTAATTCATTTTCGTTTATCAAAATCTAAATGGAAGTTTTAAATCAAAGATGTAAATCGGTCGGGGCCTGAGATTTGATAGGTCTTGGGCCCAGATTGAATTCATTTTTGTTGGATGACAAAACGGGCCAAATAGCAATCTTTTAGTAACTTAAAATCTGCAGGCTGTACTTAACCAGACATCAAGTTTTAAAGTTGGCATTGCTTGTGTTTGCAACACACTCAAGCGCAAAGTCAGAGAGATAAACCAATAAATAATTCCTTGTAAGCAATACTTAATTAGTTAATACGTACACATGATGATGAATTGACTAGTATATATATATATTCAAAGCAAGCAAAGAAATTTATATTCTTGATCATGCATTGTAATTAATTATATAGAAAAAATCGATCGAGAATGGAGTTTCGAAAGGAATACCTAGACCTGGTGTTGGTCCCATCTGGTTTGCTCATAATGTTCTCTTATCATATTGTCCTTCTCTACAGATGCCTTAAGCTTCCTCACACCACTGTCATTGGCTTTGAGAACAACGACAAGAAAACTTGGGTCCAAAAAGTTATGCAGGTAGGTAAAAATTAATTAAAGTTTTTATCAATAAGATCAACTAGCTAGCATCTACTACAAAATATAATTTCTTGAATTCTTAATGGGATAATTTCCATTGTTTGTTAACAGTCGGAAAATCGGGACGTGAAAACAGCCCTGGACGTGATATCAACAAACATATCGGCCGCAACATTCTTATCATCAGTCTCCTTAACCCTAAGCTCACTGATCGGCGCCTGGATAGCAAACAACTCTAACATTTTTCAAAGCGAATTAATCTACGGCGACACTCGACCCGCAACCATGTCAATCAAGTACATCACTCTCCTCATATGCTTTCTCTTGGCCTTTTCTTGCTTCGTCCAGTCCTCTAGGTGCTTCATCCACGCCAATTACCTAATCAGCACCCCTGACAGTGACATCTCCACCGAATACGTGGAATTGGCCGTGATTCGCGGCGGAGATTTTTGGTCGGTAGGGTTGAGAGCATTGTACTTCGCTACAACGTTGTTGCTCTGGTTTTTCGGTCCAATACCCATGTTTGCTACCTCTGTTACTATGGTGGCCGTGCTGCATTACCTTGATAGCGACACCACTTCACTCCGTAAGATTCACGAAAACCACGGGTTCATAAGATTGGGGGGAAGAATTTGAATTTCATGGGGGTAATTTGAAAAAGATGAACTTCTAAAGGGTATTCCACAATAAATTATTGTACAGTGCATAGAAAATTAAGTATTTCTATATTGTTCTTGGCTTTGCTGGTGTTTTGTATATGTCAAAGTAATCTATTCCTCCGTCCCATTTATTTTACTTCATTGCTACAGTCAATTAGTTAATTGGACTAAATTTACATAAATTATAATAAAAAAATTAATTAATATATTTTACTAATAAGTTGATAATATTATATGTTAATATATATATATATATATTAATATTTAAAAGGTTTAATACAAAATAAATATGAATAACTTAATATGATAGCTCACTTAAAAATTTTGACCGTAATATTGCGACGCATGGAATAAAATAAATGGAACAGAGGGAGTATTATACTAAAACCAGTCACTTTATAGAGTGTAATTGGATCTGAAACTGAAAGTAGGTTTCCAGATTTAAAATATTGTATCAACGATATATGATTCTCACATTTTTTTATGCTAGAAAATCGATTAGTAAATTAAACATGATTTTCAGGTATATAAAGTCATTCCAAAAGTAACATGGACTTTTTTATTTGCAAACCAGGCTTTTTCCTAAAATTTGCCATAATCCCTCTTAGGATAACATGCGTGGGTCGAGTGGTCGACCCGACTGAAAATACGGTTTACCAAAATACTCCATTAGTCTACATTATATGTGGGCTTAATTTTTTTTGGGGGGCACGTTATTGGGCTAATCCATCGGCTCATGTATAATTGTATTTGAGTAAATGTATAACTAATACTAATAGTAGTAGATATATCTTTGTAGGATTAGGCCTGTTAGTGGAACGGATTTTAATCCAAATTCAATTCGACTTCGATCTCATTTAATAGGATATTTATTCAATTACATATTCACTAGATATAATTTGATTAAAAAGATTCAGAATTCAAAGTAGTTGGAGCGACTATGAATTTAGTCTTATATGATCCGTTGGTATAAATATTGCAATCAATATTTAAATTGTGATAGTAAATGTGCATTTATGTATTTAGTGATACCAATATAAATGACAAAGTGCCTTTCTATGGTACCAAAAATAATAAAAAAATTGTTCAAGCTTGACTTTATCAAACTCATTCACCTGTTTTGTGATTGACCACTTTCCTGTGAGTTACATATAATCACAAAATAAGTGTATTGTACATATCATGTAGTTAACTTGGGTTCGACCAAACTCAATATGAGTAAAAATTACCTCAAAAGTTCACATGAATATTAAACTAAAGTTCTTGAATATGAAAGGAGATGAGAAACGTTAAATTTGCTTTGCGAGAGAAAAAGTTAAAATGAGAGAAGACGATTTAACTAATGAATACTGAACACTGTGATTTCGTAAATATGAATGACAAAAAAAAGGTTAAATTTTCTTTTTATGTATGTCTAACCAAATGGAAGTGGTTCTTACTCTTTTGTTTCAATTCAAAAATACTTTAACATCCCAAGTGAAATAAGAATTTTATATCAAGTTCAGTATATATATAAGTATTTGACAACTATCAAGTTCATTATTTATGAATGATTGAAAGTGAGAATTAAGTCAAGATCCATAACTTCCAAAAAAAAAAAAAATAGAGAAAGAGAGACAAATTAAGGATGATTCACCCTATTAGATTTTCCTCAAATTTCGTTCAAATGCAAGTCGTGATTAGATTAAATGTCAGGTTGGCCCTTAGGTCGGCCTGCTTGGCCACCAACCCAAATCATTGTAACAACTAATATTTGACAGATATTGAGATTTGGGCTTTACAAGAAGGTTCCAAATATTTATCCAATGACTTTTGAATACATAAAAATGAAAACCCAAAACCCCCAATTTATAGAGATTATTGTCTCAACTCTCAACGGTATAGAGATTATAATAAGACTGTAAAATTTGGGCTTTATTTTTAAAATTAGTTATTAATTTCTGGTGAACTGTTTTATCTATTGTCATTTGCTAATATTATTAGATATTTTGATATATATTGATGTAAATCATTGTTTCTTTAAACTTCTTTTTTTTTTTAAAAAAAAGAAAGAAAAAAAGATGTGTCTAAAATGTAACAAGCACAGTAATAACAATAAAATGTGCCCACGTCTAAAATCATTAGTTATACTATTTTTATTTTATTTTTTTAATAAAAGGAAAGGTACATTAGTAGCAGCAGCTAGTGAGCAAATTATCAGGCAGCCAGTAAATACGGCTGGTAGAGTCTAGCCAAGCCACGGTCAATGGGTCAGTCAGGCTCATGAGACCGCTGCCAAGCTGACATTTTTATCGTAAAACATCACTTTAAAATCCAGTTTCTTTTCAACTTTTTGACAAAATACATGAATAAATCCAACAGTTCACTCTCAAAATCTGAACAATTATCAAATTTGCCCATTTAACTTAAGCACTCAGTCCTGTTTTTCCTCTTAGGATAGTGTTATAAAGAGAATCAAATACTAGGTTTTATTTCCTCAAAATGACTCAGAATCTTTAATCTATGCTACCTATTCTGTCTCACTAAAGATTTTCTTAGTATTTACTCATCACTTTCTCTTCCCAATGTTTAATTTATTTATACCAATAATATTAATTGAATGCAAATCAATGAACACTGATCTTAATTTACTTTGGGTTTGAGTTGTTCAATTGAAAAATAAATTGCCATTTAGTATTAATTCTTTCTCATTCAATTTTCTGTCACTTTTGTCATGTGTTCAGACAATTATTGCTGGCCCGTTTATTTCAGAACTACTACAACACTTGCTCTTTCATGTAATTAACAATTTAACTTTTGTAAAGTGATTAGTTTTAAATACCACAACAGTATGTATTTAATTATCTGAGAAGTTCTAGATTAGACAGTATCTTTTAATGCTCTATTCAATGAGTATGGCTTCGATTTAGTACCACTTTTACCAGTCCCTTTTAATACAAGATATTGATGTAATTAAAACATCGCCCGATCATCAATTTTTGAAGTGGGAAACTGGGAATACTGTATTTTGTTTCCCTTTATTAATTTCTCGACTTTAGTTAGTTCTGTAAATATCTCAAATGTCAATTCACTTTAAAAATTATTTTCTTAGCTAATTAATATAATTTCCTTTTAATATTTTCAATTGAACTTTATTCGAGATTTTGAATGAAAGTGTAATTAAATCAAAGGCAATGTATTTCTCCATAGGAGTAATTTGTTTAGTGAAGTGAAGAAGATTTTGTACAGTATCTTTTTGCCGTACGAAATGGAGAGCTATTTTTCACCCTTCTCAGTAGCCGACACCTTCTGCCTATAAAATGACCGGTCTTCCTCTTCTTTTTTGGCAACTTCTCATGCTTTGCCAATTGCCACGTCTCTTTTTCCTATTTATGCATGTTTGGCTCAATTAACCTCACAACATTATTTTTTCCAACGTCTATGTATTACTAATATTTTAATTATCAGAAGATAAGAAAATAGTAAGAATGTAATTTTGTAGATAATTATGATGGTTAAGTAAATCAAGGAAAAGAAACAATTAGAGAAATTTAATGGTTATTTAGAGAAATTAGAGAAAATAATCAAGGAAAAAAAATGAAATTTGAAATGTAAGAGCGTGTGGTTGACGTGACTAAAGTACGATGAAAGGGTGAGAGTAGGATTGAGAAATGGTGAGAGGGAACAGAAACAGTGGTCAGTGGGGAGTGACCCCACAACAACAGGCAGCAGAAGCGGGTTCAGTAAAAGCCCGCGAAAAAGTCGAGGGGCTCTCTGCAAAAGCTAAAAAAGCCAAACCCTTTCTCATCTCATCAGTCCCTTTCTCTTTTCACCCTTCCCCCTTTGCTTTTCCTCTTTCTACTTTCTACCCCTTTCTTATCCTCCTCATCTTCCCCTTAACTTGCCTGCCTGTCCCTTCTTTTTAATTGTCTCTATTTCATTTTCTTTCTTTGTCAAATTCAATTACTAATTACTCACTCCCACTCCATGTAAATTTGTAATAAACAAAATTGATCAAACCATTTCAATATTTTAATCAATATTTGTCAAAGGCATGTTTATATGGATGGTTAAGATAAGATTAACAATAAATCATCACAAGTTCGTACTAATACTTAAACAACATGATGTCTTAAGCTATCCCTACCCATTTTTATTAGTCAAAAAAATAAGGCAAAATTATTCTATATGCGACAAATTCTACATGCAATATAAATGGGTCTGCGAACTCAGATTCAATATAAAGGGGGTTTAGTGGAATAACTAAAACTTTTGGAGAGTTAAAATATTCAAATGTAACTTGCAATTAAAAAAATAAAATCTAATTCTAAAAATATCTAAATACACTTCTGTACAAAAATTCTAATTACTAGTTCTTTTAGCAAGATTTTCATTAATTCTAATAATTTTTATTTACTTACAAATAAATCATCTTTATACTAAAAAGAATTTAATCAAATCAAAGAAATTTGAAAGCACATTTACAAAAGACTAAAATTAAATTAAGATTATCAAGGTAAGAAATTCTATGAAACTGTACTTTAAAATGTTAATAATCAATAATTTAACTTAATAAAATTTTATGCACTTAGCCCCCAAAAGTTTTAAATTATTGAACTAAACCAGGAAATTATATTTGTACCCTTTAAATCCAACAAAATATTGACTAAAGGCAAAGTGCACTTACTAATCAACATTTAGGGGTAATGTCATATATTTTCAATCATAAGGAGGAAAGTGCAAAAAAATAAAAAATAAAAAGATATATATTGGGTGTTGACGTGCAAAATCCCTAATGAAAATAATACTTAGGCCATCTCCAATGGTTGAGGGCCAGCCCGGGGCCTTGTCTAGTCGTCTCCAATGGTTGGGGCTCCGTGGGGGAATTAATTCAATTTTTTGTCTTTGCCCACTCTCACCTATTAATATTATAGTTTTAAATTTTTTTAATATTAATATTAATAATAGTAATTATATTAGTACTCGTAATTTAATTATTAATTATATTAAAATATTAATATTAAATAGAATATTTAATCAAAGTAACTTAAAATTAATACATAATACGCAAACAAATATTTTTATAACACGGAAGAAAATACAAGAAAGGAAATACAAAAAACAACAAAGGAAATACAAGAAATCGAAAATACGGGAAATACAAGAAAGGAAACACATGAAAATATTACATTTTACTGATTTCTCCCCGGAAATCAGTCGGATCCTTCATTCGATGTTTAATTTTACTTTTCTTGTCTATTTTAGAATGTATTTAAATATTTAATTTAGATTAAGTATTATTCTAAATTTTATTTGTATGAGTGTTTATTTTGTATTTTTAACTAATTTCGTATTTTAAAAAAAATTATTTGTATGAGTGTTTAATTAAATGGACTATTTCTATATTTATTAGTATATCATAATTTTATTTATGTGTTACTTTAAATAATTAATCATATTATATACTATATAATTAAAACAACACTTTAATTAAAATAACACATTAATTAAAATAACACATTAATTAAAATAAAACACTAATTAAAACAACATATTAATTACAACAATACACAACATTAATTAGATTTTAAATACACAACAATATACAAAAATACACAACATAAATACACAATAAAAGAAAACAAAAAAAAAAAAGAAAAATGGGCCAATCAGGCGCCAATGGCGGCACCTGTTTTAAAGACGGGCGCGTGTAACCACGCGCCCCTCATCTTCTCCAACAAACAAACCCAACACGCCATCTCCACCCACTCGCCCCCGATCCCCAAGCCGTGCCGCCCCGAGACCGCAGCCCAGCCCCAGCCGCCCCGCAGGCCACCC
Source organism: Penstemon eatonii (assembly GCA_038501285.1). Taxonomy (NCBI): domain Eukaryota; kingdom Viridiplantae; phylum Streptophyta; class Magnoliopsida; order Lamiales; family Plantaginaceae; genus Penstemon; species Penstemon eatonii. Next base: position 408,582 of record JBCEGF010000586.1, on the reverse strand, counting down.
CGCCCTCCCAGCCCGCACCAACTCCAGTGGTTTTCCGCCGCAGCCCGACCCCGAGACCGAGCCCGGCCATCTCCATTGGAGATGGCCTTAGAAGCTTTTGCTCATTGCCAAATGGGTGTAGGTGGTGCGTAGTCTTGATAAAGGCAACCTTTCTTCCCCTACGTCGTAAGCTTTCCAGTAAATGACAGATTTGACGACCCCTTTTTTGTTCAATTGCCCTTGTCCAATTGTCTTTTTGCCCAATTAAAAATTCATCTCCAATCGAAAACAATCAACCTCCATTTAATTCAATTTCACAACTTTTCCCAATCTACTCACTCTCACTTATTTTAATAATAATAATAATAATAATAATAATAATAATAATAATAATAATAATAATTTTTAATTAAAATCAAAATAATTTTTTAATAGTTAAACAATCATGAAAATTAGGCCATCTTAATAATAAGAAAATCAACAATGACTAAACATAATTAATTGAAAAAACAACAACTAACATAATTAACGAAAAACAACAACACTTATTATTAATATTTTTATTTGTATGAATTTTAGAAATATAAAAATTTTAAATTTTAATTTTTAAACTAATCGCGTTATTAAATCTAACACAAAAATAAAAAATACAATGTTATTAAAAATAAAAAAACAAAATTAATTACAATTTTTACACAATATTATATATTTTAAATTTTTTAAAATAATTTAAACTAATATTTACAATTTAATTAACTAAAAAAATTAACCAAAAAATGAAATGAGACGTAATCGATTCAGCCAAATGCAAGAAATAATTTTCACACAAAAAGAAAAAAAAAGTGCAAGATAAATAAATAAACTAGAAAAACAAACAAAAAAAATACAACCAATGGGTGGCCTGGCAGCGGCCACCCATATCAATTCAGCCTGTTGGGCGCGTTGCCCAGCAGGCATGAGGGCGGTCATTGACCACCCTCATGCCCTCCTGCCTGCCCGAGGTGTCCGCCCGCTCTGCCCGTCTTGCTCTCCCTTATGCCTTTTGTCATCTCCAACCGAACACGGCCAGCAAATTCCCCTCATGCTCGGTTGACGGTTGCCGGCTCGGTTGGAGATGGTCTTACGCATTATTTTTCATTTAATGTTGTATTAGTAAATATAATCTAGTTTTATAAAAAAAAAAAAAAAAAGATTAATTTAAATAAATTTTCAAGGATATATGTTAATTATAGATCGAATCTACACTAATAAAGAAAAACTTTACTATGTATGCTATTATAACTCCTAATAATTTACTGGAAAGGTATATGAGCCAAATACAATAATAACCCTTGTATTTTGCCTAATTGACAAAAATCCCCCCTTGTTATTTGTATCCCCCAATACTTTTTTTATTAGCAAAAAACTCCTTGTAAAATTATTTCGTAAATCAATAGGGAGGTTACTGTCAATTATTTAAGTGAACATGACGATTATTATCAATTTCTAAAGTTAACAACGAGATTATTAATAATTTTTTAATTTAATAGGGGTATTTTTGTATTTTCTAAAGGGATATACTTGTTATTTTTCATGCAAAATATGCACATGGGAAGGGTTTATCTTATATAAAATTAGCACATGAGTGTTTTTGTTAATGAAAACAACGCATATAAGCTTTTGCTAATTGCCAATTGCTAATTACTTATTTTAATTTGAAACAAGAAAACTTAAAAAAAAAAATTATAGTGTAAAGTGTAAACCCACATATAACACAAATAAAATAAAAAGGAAAATTTAACATAAAAGATCAAATAAATCGAAGTCTTAGGATTTTTAAATCCTACTACCTATTCATTCATATGGAGCAAACGTATATTCAAAATTCTGGGCATATGAAATATTTTAACTAATATAGTTTTATCACGAATCAAATGACCTTTTCTGTGAAGTAAAATTTGCTAGTATTTACAAACTCGATATAAGCCCAATATGAATCTGAAGATCGAAAAATTACATGAGCCAGGTTTGAGAATACAGCTATGAAGCCCGATAATATTTGAATTTGAGCCATTTAAAGCTCAATTCACAAGGCATGATTGACAGTCCTAGTCAATGGTAGGGTGTACGTGGCGCAGATGAGCGGTTCTATACTAACCCAAATCCAACCTAAAACTTGCGGTCTTTTAATAGTCTAACCCAAATCAACAAGTATTAAAATTGCACTTTATAGAACCATTCATGTTGGGGCAGGTTTTGCGTTCTCAATTTTTCAACTTTAATGTATTATTGTTATTTGATAAATTAAATAGAGAAAATAACTTTCATTTTGTATTTCTTTATTATACTTTTGTATATGATTAAATTTCATAAATTCATATAAAAATATAATGAAAATAATCGAATTACGACTCACACAATATAACGAAGATAATATATGAACATGTTTCATAATTTCACATAAAAATTATAATAAAAATATCAAGTAACAATAATTATTTTGAGGGTTTGGTTGAACACCCTTGACCCAATAGAGCCGCTCATAATTTTGTTGCTTGGACTTTTACTTGTTTTGGGACGAATGGGGCCTGTTTGTTTGGCGTATCCCAAAAAAATTTCGTGTTTGGAAAATGCCAAATAAAACATATTTTTTTTTCTGAAATAAATTTTTCATCTCTCAATTTTCTCAAACTACTTTCTCAAAACCCAAACAAACAACAATTTTATTATCTCCAAACAAAACATATACAAACTCTACTATGATTTGACATAAAGTAACATATCTCTTCCACAATTTATCTCACAACAAACATGATTTGATGTAAAGTCTTACACATCTTACACCTACAACTTAACTCTTCCGAAAAAAACCTACACCTACTTTATTTCTCAAACCACTATCTCAAAACTCAAACAAACAACATTACGCAAATCGAGATTATTTCACAAATTTCTACTATTCTCTCAAACTACTTTTCCAAACACCAAACAAACGAGCCCATGATGTTTCTTTTGATTTAATTTCTTTGCCTTTTTGTGACGGTAAGCACCCTCTCCTCTTTTTGACGCTTTACTTATTTTTTCGTAGTTCTTATAAAAATTATGATTTACAAAAAAACAAAAACAGGTATTTTTGCATTTCATTGGAAATTATATCGACCTTTTCCAAAAGTCCAACAATCCACGATTACTCTGTTCCTTTTCACATTAAATTCATTGCAATAATTAAGTTTTCGTGAAAGTACAGATTGTATAATTTTGAATCTTTACTCTTTAAAGTAAGGGAAAAATGCAATACAGTTATCGTGTTGTGCAAAAATGTAATATGAAACTTTTACTTTGTGCTAGGACCCTATCATACCGTGCCGCGGCTGGTCCTGCGTACCAGTTCCCACGGAGGATTGAAAATTATGTGTCTAACCCGGTGAATTTAATCTATCAGAGTGTTGGATGAGCGACAAGTGTGTATGATATAACAATTTTTTAACACATTATGGTTAACGTAATTGTCTAGGAAATTGTGAAGAATAAAATAAAAGGAATTATATGCAATAAAAATATTACTATATGATAATTCCATTCAGATTTCATTATATTATTATTAATTAATTAGAGTTTCGTTCGTATATCCAATGGATAACTTATAGAAAAGTTGACGGAAGGGGTATCTTTGCAAGAATTCAAACTGTTGGATTGCAGTTATCATTGAGCAAGACTAACGAGGTCTGTGCAATGGATTTTTTTTTACCTAAATCGGGTTTTTCGAACCTAAATTAACTACATAACAACTGCAATGCACCTACTTCTAGATTGGATGAAACTCCTAGAAGATTGATCAATGCAATTTAACATTTTAATATCAAGATAAAACAAAAAATGAACAGGGTAAAATTAATGTAGTTGAAATTATCTCAAGGAAAAAAAAAATTCCGGACGGAAAATGCATTATTCAGGATATTTTTAATTCCGGACGGAAAATGCATTATTCAGGATATAAACCGGTAATTTACCACAAAAAAAAAAAAGATATATACCAGTTTTCCGTATCCTGCCATTTGGTCTATTTTTTCGTTTTATTTTCACTGTCGGAAGTAATAAATTGTGGTACACAAATTCGAACAAAAGTCTCCAGGAATTAAGTCCAAGTTAGAGAATGCAGGTGCTAAAATTGGCACATAACAATTTAGTCTTTTCTGGCTAAGGAAATTCTTCAAAATGATTTTTGACACTAAATTCGAGTGGCATCAATTTAATTACAAGAAACACCTAGGTGCAAATTCCCAAAATCTAAGGGGTTGTTTGTTTGGTGTTTGGGAAAGTAGTGGAGGTTTGTGAAATAATCTCGTTTTGCGTAATGTCATTTGTTTGAGTTTTGAGAAAGTGGTTTGAGAAATAAAGTAGATGTTGGTTTTTTTTTGGAATAATTAGGTTGTAGGTGTAAGATGTGTAAGATTTTATGTCAAATCATGTTATATAAATTGTGTAAGAGATATGTTACTTTATGTCAAATCAAAGTAGAGTTTGTATAGGTTTTGTTTGGAAAATTCTTACTTAGACCTGGTCTAGGAGATTTTCCTAGACCTTGTGGTTGAAAAATACTCCACATCATTAATTGTGATGATGTGGTGCTCTCACAATGATGATGTGGAGTATTTTTCAACCACAAGGTCTAGGAAAATCTCCTACACCAGGTCTAAGTAAGAATGTCCCGTTTTGTTTAGAGATTAGAAAAATTGTTGTTTGTATGGGTTTTGAGAAAGTAGTTTGAGAAAATTGAGAGATGAAAAATTTATTTCTGAAAATAGAAAACATACTTGTTTGGCGTTCCCCAAACAGTTGCCTTTGGAAGATGAGGGTATCCGATCTTTTTCAAGGTTAATCATTTAAACAGTTCTTTTCTTTTTTTTTTTTACCTTTTTTGTTAGTTGGGGGGTGGGTGTAGGAGGGGTTGGATGTAAGGCCATCTCTAACCGAGTCGGCAACCGGATATGAGGGGAGGTTGCCGACAGTGCTCGGTTGGAGATGACAAAAGGCATGAGGGAAAGCACCTTGGGCAAGGCAAACAGGCACTTCGAGCAGGTAGGAGGCCAAGCGGGCAGGTCAATGATCGCCTCCTTGCCTGCTGGGCAACGCTGCCAGCAAGTCTCCCATTATCAATTGATATTAGTGGCTGCCACTTGGCAACCACCCATTGGTTCTATTTTTCAATTAACTTTTTATTTAATTAATTAAATTATAAATATTAGTTTTTTCTTTTTTAAAACATTTTATTTTTATTTTGGGTTAGATTTAATAACGCGATAGTTTAAATTTTAAAACTGAATTTTTTTTATTCCTAAAATTCATACAAATAAAATAATTTTGTGAATTTGAAAAAAATTTGTTCGTTTTTTATTTTCTTATTAATATGAATATCTTAATTTTCATTATTGTGTAACTTTAAATAAAAATTATTATTATTATTATTATTAAAATAAGTTTGATTGGGAAGAGTGGAAAAAGTGAGAGTAGGAAAAAATTGAATTAATAGATGATGATTGCCCTTCGATTGGAGATGAGTTTTTTACATGGGTTGAAAAGACATGAGGACAAGGTAAGAGAGCAAAGCAATTTGATAATTGGACAAGAACTTCGAATGGAAATGAACTAAAATTATCAGTTTGTAGTGAAGAAAACGGATCATATATATTCGTGTGTGATAAGAGTGCGTGCAAAGCAAAGCTTGCTTTGTGATCTTTAAAGTATAGCCTTAGACTCTTTTTAAAATCTAATTATTTTCTAAAATTTAAAATCTGGATATTATTCCCAAAGTTTCGGAATACTAAAATGAAATTAAATTGAGAATTATAGCATTATATAGTAGAATTCAACTACCGTTGTTGCGATTGTATATGTATGGTCACAAAATATTTACCATTCCAATGTGCTAGCTACCACCAGTGAAATTATTTAGTGTAATCGTTGCACCACGTCATCAAGTACACGGGGTGCAACCCACCAATACAATTGGGACCTGTGGAATAATAATCCACATCATCCATGTTCTGGCAATGTGAACACAATTTTTTGAATTCCTATTTTTTGGGAACATGGCTAGAATGTGGGATGATGTGGATTATCACTCCACATGTCCAAATTGTATTGATGGACTGCACTACGTGTACTTGATGATGTGGTGCAACGGTTGTACTAAATAATCTCTCCTAGCACAGGCAGGCTGACTATTTTTTTTTTCAATAATTACTGATAAATATACATTAATCAAATAAAATAGTAATTAAAAAAAAAAGAGTAATTTCAATTTACACAAAAATATCAACCATCACAAAGAATCGAAATAGGAAGATTAGACGAACAAAAAGGGGGGCATAGTTTCAAGCAAACATCCAAGTAGCCAAATTATAGGCGTCCCAGTTTGCATTTTGAGAGATAAATTTGAATCTCCAATTGAGCCAATACGCTCAAAATATTGGTACGTCTTTAATAAGGATACAAGTATCCCAATTGAGAACCTCAACATCGCAACTGACAGCCAAATATTGTATATAACTTTCATATAGGTAACTCGAATTCTCTCCAATTCGATTTATTAGAATTTATACCTGATTAAAGATTTAGGGTGAGTTTGGCCCAGCGATTGGAGCTCTTAAAATCACTTTTACATTTCTATTGTGATTTTTGAAGTGTTTGGCCCCGATTATAAAAATTACTTCTGTTCAATCGTGATTTTCATGGTGTTTGGCCCCCAAGATCATAATCACTTTTGGGATCCTCAGAAGCAAAAAATCAACTTATTTTAGAAGCAACTAAAGTGTTACTTTTACAAAAGCTATTATACAAAAGCAATTATTCTATAATTAATTATTATCATAATCAATTATTACCAAAATCAATTTTAGTAAAATTAATTATCCTATGCGAATAAACTCACCCTTAATTGACCTTTTTCAATTAAAAATATATGTATTCCAGAATACATGTAGTAAATATAACTCAATCCCACTGACAAAAGATCTGAAAGTTCAACTAAAATCACTTAAATCAATTTTTTAAAATTAAAATCACACGAAATCTTCCCAACATTAATCCATATAGAGCCTAAATGTGTTGATCTACTTTACCAAGATCCGATTATAAGTAAAACAATAAGAAGAAAGTGTTTGGCTCTGTTTTGTGGAAGTTATATCAGAAATAAAATTTTGTAAGTATTCCTTAAAAGATTATGAGAAGAAGACAAATAGTGTAACATATAAATTATTTTATATCGGATCATGTTTGTTATGTGGGATAAATTTTGTAAGACATTAATTACTTTATTGGGTCTGGTAATGAGATTTTGAGGGATGAAGAGAATATGAGATAACATTTATGTTGGTGACACACGTCCTCTTAAAATTTAAGTTAAAATAATTTATTTTTTTCAAGACAAATTTATCTTTTTTAATAAGTGAAATTCAACAATTGGGTCTTGCCTAACTAAAAAAGATATTTTGTGTTATTTTTATTAGCAAAAAAAGCCCTGTATTTTTTATTATTACCAAAAAATATTCCTCTCAATTTAAAATGACAATTTTACCTCATCAAAGAATGAAAAAACATCCCTTTAACTAAAAGATTACCAATAACCTCTGGTAGCTTTAAAATTTTGCTACAAATCCCCTTTTTTTTTTTTTTAAATTGACAAAAACTTCCATATGATTTATGAAATTCACTTTAAAAAATTGACACAAATCTTATTCCCCAAAGTTACATATTGTGCCCCTCACGTGAATTTTCAAAGTTAGTCACAATACATCTTACAAGTCCAACTACTTCATTCATGTAACGATGTGTTTTCAGGTGGGGAAGGGTTGGGCGATGGTTGTGGTGTCAGAGATGAAGAGAGAGGAACTGGTAGCGGCAATAATTGCAACTACCCCTTCCCAATTTTTACCTTTAAATTTTAGGTATTTTTTGTCCAATTGCAAATATCCCCTAAAGAGATAAAAATAGTGACTTAAACGAAATTGTGCTTGACGCGTGACTTCTTTCATCCAAAAACTAACGTCGGAATGAAATGTATAAGAAGTTTTTCAATTTTTGTAAGAAATGTATCTTTTTGAAAATTTTGGTATGAAATATATAAAGTAGACAAAATATTGGTATGAAAAGTGTAACTCTCTCGAATTTTTTTGGGGAAAGAGATCTAAAATTAATTAGAGATTAAATAAATTTTTTTAAACATATTAATTAAAGGGTTATTATGTAATATAACATTTGTAAATTTGTTCTAAATGTCCGATGAAATGTGATCATTAAATATTTTGACTATAAATTGTGATTTAAATTTATTATTGACTTTTTTTAATGATTGAGATGGGATATCTCTCGTATACACTTATGCTTTATAAAATGTCAAATTAAAAGAAACGTTTCCTAGATTCTTTTTACCGATAAGATAATTTTTTTAAGATGATTTCTGTATGAAATTTGTGTGATGATAAATTTATATTTATAAAAAAATATTATTTGTTGACCAATGATCATTGAAAAGCAAGATAAACATGACATTTTGTTTTGGTTGATTTATGGTAGAAGCACGTTGAGAAGGCGCGTGAGGTGGAAAGTAGACCCTAACAGGATAAAAACATAGGTCCAGTCACGATCAATTGGGCCTCGAGTTGTAACCCGTTTTGTCCGGGTTATTATTGTAGACCGTACCCGATCTACAGCCATAGCCCTCTGTTGGGTGTCATGCAATTGAATGGCTATCGATAGGGACTTGCCTGATTTCATTACTGTCGCGCTTTTGTCGTTGTTGTGCGGAAATTCCATTTCTACCCTTCCACTACAGACATTTTATCGATTTAGTCCCCATTTAAGTTTATACAATGACTCTAGTTATATCATATGTGCATGGGGGGGGACCATGTTCTGCTTTTCTCGACTTTCCAAAATTCCTTTTCCGGTGTCCTTTTAAAATGCTTTGTCTCTGTCAGTTTTCCCCATATATAAATCCTAAATTTACAAATTATTTTCTACATTGCCAAAACTCTAATTCTAATTCTAATTTTATTTAATAATATATACACACATTTATTGATAATATTGCCAACACAAATTAAGGGTTATTACTTATTAGCAAACAACAATATAGTAATTTGTTAAGGCTGTTCATATTTCTCACGGACCCATTGATTCTAATTTGGTTAATGGGAATCTTAATTGCTACTACTTATAACTAAAATCTTGATATTAAATGGTAACCAAATTTTGTGGAATTGATACAAATCATGTGCAATTTTGGTTTTTCAAATACGTGTAGGGCAAACAAAGAATCAAAACTAGGGACCATCTTTTGCTACCGAAAATAGAGCCTAAAAACTCTCTTTATTGATAACATCAGTTGTGGCTTTGGGGTTTCCTTTGGCCAATAGCTCTCATAAGAAATTGAAACGAGAGCCTAAAAGGCCATTACAAAACCCTAGCATTATGTGTGCCCAACACAAAAATTGGGTAGACAAAGTTTTTAATAAGTAGAAGAAAAAGGAATAAGACATTAAAACGTTTAGGTACTGTGCCTTTCATGCCTTGACAATTTGACAGCTAAAAGATACTTTACCAAACTTCGTCTTTAATTAAAGGGCCTAATTCCTTAAACACCCATAGAATTTAGTTAAATTTATAGGTCTACCTCCCGACGTTTGTGTAATTACCAAGATATCCTCCCAAGACGTTTACTCTTTTTTCCGTTGTTTGAATTTTTTCTTATTCAACACTGCAAGTATAGTACTTCAAGTTGATTGAATGTTGTTTTCAAGGAGATGGGCAAAAGAAATAATGGCAAGCTGAGAAGAGTTGAGAACAAGTGCATAAAGCATGAAATATACCGATTGCATGTAAATTCCACTGAACCAATTAAATTATGTCTTTTTAGAGAGATTTTTTTTCCCACAATACATTTCACTTTAGGAATTCATGATAAACTTAAATTTTAGTTTGATATATTTACCCTTCTTCATTAAAAAGAGTGAAACGGAAGATATATGGGAAAGACAGATAGATTATGGGGAGTTACAAAAAATTTAATTATTTTTTAAGGATAATTTTGTCCAACTACGCACTTATTTTTCTAAAATATAGGACATTAATTGATTCATAAATCATTGAGAAAAAATCTTAAACTTTATGTAATGCGGAATCGAGGGAGTAATTTTTATTTGCCTATTAACAACCTGTCTAATATCTGTGAGACGATAACAACCTAGAAATATTAATTTCATTTAGCTTTAGGTTCGAGTCTCAAGGTATTCATGAATATAAATATGATTACATGCAGGCATCCCAATGCGCGACTTGAGCTGCAAAATTGGTTGAATTGAAAAACCATATTTTCTTGATGCATTAGCACAACAATATATATATATATATTTATATATATAAGTGAACATGTTCCAAGATACTATTACATATTAACGAGAAGTTAGATTTGTTTGTTGCAGATTACCATGAAGAACAACCTTAAAATCACCAAAAGAATATGGTAATGACTATTAAATTCAAGTACTACTGTAATGTTTAATTGTTGGTTTATATGATACAGACCAAATATACTCACATTCAGAACTTAAGAATTATTTAATTATGTCGTTCACTTTCACTTACTTTCGATATTATGTTGACTTGATTTCGAATTATAATGCTTCAAGATAAGTAAGTCCTTGTTGAGTCAAAAGAAATGGAAGTAGTAGTTTATAATTAGATAAATTCAATCTTTTATTTGTGCCCATAAAACTTAAGCCCCATTGTTCTTCCTACTCTACGCAAAGTGTCAACTCACGTTCGCACCTAAATTATTATTATAAAAAAGATGAAACTTTTCTAGTCAAATTGAAAAGAAAAAATGGGGAAGAAAAATGAATTAAATAAGGCAAAGGGACAGGAAGGAGATTTGTTGAAGTCGAAGGGGACAGAATAGACATCCCCCGAAAATAAAGGGGGTTGGGTTTGTATTGCAGAGCAAAGCTCTTTAATTTTCTTCAAGTCATCCCCTTTCACCCTCTCCCCCTCAACTAACTCCCAGAAATCACACTCCAATCAATACATACATACTGATGTATCTATCTATATAGACTGTGTATGCATATAATCTAAAGCATAGCCCCCTCCCCCCCCCCCCCCCCGAAATAGCTGTAAATTTCTTCCTCCGCCCAGCAGTTGCAGCGCTGCTATTTGCAGCTGCTGCCTCTGCCACTTCTACACATGTAAGTATATATAAATATATATTGTATGTATATATGTTAGGATTTAATTAATTATTACTTGTGTTTGTATTAATAATTGTGAAAAAGGAAAAGGTATATCAATAGATCCTCAGATAAATAAAGTGCGATATGATATGATATACATTAGCAGAAAAGTACTTCGATATGTTTTTAGTGAGAGAAAGAAATGCAGTGAGTGAGTGCGCTGCTGCTAAGTTAAAAAGGTACCCTACCTCTTTTCTCTGTCTCACGTACAGTCACATTCTCTAATCTCTTTTTCTATTTGTTTGTGTGTAGAAAGTGGAATTGAAGACACAAGCGACGGATAATTTTGTTTATTTCCTTGAATTTCTCTTTGATTTGGCTGGTTAGGGTTTGAGTATGATGTGCGGCTTAATCGATTTGAATACTGTGGACAATGATGATGAAACGGTGTCGCACTCTGTTTCTCCTTCATCATCGGGCATCTCGGAACTAGCTACCGCGTCAGCGGTGTGTATGGAGCTCTGGCACGCTTGCGCAGGCCCGTTGATTTCTTTGCCTAAGAAAGGAAGTGCTGTTGTTTACTTTCCTCAGGGACATATCCAGTACCTTCCGGAGCACCCTGCCGTAGCTTACGATCTCCCTCCCCATGTATTTTGTCGCGTTGTTGATGTTAAACTTCATGTAATGATTTCTCTGTTTCTTTTTTTTTTTTCTTCTGAAATTAAGTATGTTGGCGACTTTTTTCTCGTCATGTTTTAGTGAGTGTTGAGTGTTTTATTGTTAGGCGGACGCAGTTAATGATGAGGTTTACGCTCAAGTTTCACTAATTCCAGACCAACAGGTACGGCTAACTATTCTACAGAGTTTTTGCATTGTCCGTGTAAATTGCAACTTTGCTTTTCAATTACTGTACTTGCAAGTTTTTCTAATTTTAAGGAGCACCCTCGTATTAAGGATCAATACTAAAGTAAAACTTGCAGCTAATGATTTCTTCATTTGGAAAAATAGATAGGTTTGGAGATATTGGGGAATCAATGTCCTTACCCAATGTAGATTTTATATGGAAATTGAAAATATTCCGCATACGTTTTTTCTTCTTCTAGAAATTGTATTAATAGTAAACTTAGCAGCTTTATCTTTCTTGGGATATGAATTTAATGGTTTCTGAAAGTATGAATGCTCTGCTTCTTTCGGAAAATTGTATATTTGCTCTTAAATATAGAAAGAAGCCATTGTGTCTTCTTAAAGATGCAAATTCTTTTAATTTGGGAAGTTAGATACAAATTTCCTTTCTTTGGTTTGATTTAGAAAATGCTGCTACAGTGTTGGATGTCTAAGCATAGAGCCAATAAATTCGTTTTACAGATCGAGCAAAAATGGAGGGAAGGCATAATGGAAGCAGAGGGTGGAGATGAAGATGCTGAAGGTGCAGGGAAGCCTATGACACCCCACATGTTTTGTAAAACTCTCACTGCATCTGATACAAGCACCCATGGTGGTTTCTCTGTTCCTCGTCGAGCTGCTGAGGATTGCTTTCCTCCTCTGGTGAAAAAATGACGACAACTTCCTTCTTTCCTCTTCATTGAGATTTTCTCTGTTTTTACCTAATTTAGGTTCAAAGTTTAGTTATTTATTCTCTTTTTGTTTGTATAATGATTGTTTTATGGTGTTGTGTAATTTAGGACTATAAACAACAGAGACCTTCACAGGAACTTGTGGCCAAGGATTTGCATGGTATTGAGTGGAAATTCCGGCATATCTACAGAGGTAGAACTTCAACATTTACGTAATGGGCATTTAGATACATGGACATTGAAGTTTATTCTGTTCCTATATTTTTGCTGGAGTAGGTCAGCCTCGGAGGCATTTGTTGACTACTGGTTGGAGTGCATTTGTCAACAAGAAGAAGCTGGTGTCTGGAGATGCTGTGCTGTTTCTAAGGTTGAAATAGAATAAGCTATTGGAAGCTTCATTTCAAATTGTTCAATTCTTACATGTAGTCATTTTCTTCAGAGGCGGTGATGGAGAACTCCGGCTTGGAATCCGTAGAGCTGCTCAAGTTAAAAGTGGTGCTAACATTCTTGCCCCTAGTAGTGGCCAACAGTTAAATGCCAGCAGCATTGCTGCTGTAGTGAATGCCATATCCATGCGAACCACATTTAACATCTGTTACAACCCAAGGTACTTCAATCTACTCTACACTGGCAATTGTGGCTTGTAAAGTCTTATAAACAGGACTTTAAAGACTTTTTGAAATATGTCCTATGTGATTGATTAGTTTGAGCCATTATGTTCCTTCTTTTATTTTTAATTGAAAGCTTACGAGTTTGGTCTAGCATGAGGAACATGTGCATCTATATATCTACTGTGATGTAGTTATTTCATGAAAGAGAACTGATTAGATTAGGTAGTGACACGGCTTTGGAGAACTATAAAAAATTACCTTGTTAATGCTACGTTGTTCAAAGTAGTTGTTCAGTAAGCAACTTTTGTTTTATCTATGAGAATTTTTGCTAATGTCCACAATTTTTCTATTCCGTGAGACATTTTTCTAGGATTATCCTTGATTATGGTGTACATTTGTTTGCATACTTGTCTATGCAAATTGGTTACATAATTCTGCATTTATTTCCCAAATTATTTCTGTTTCATCTTTCTCAATAATTATTGAACTTCCGTCCGACTACTTTTTCCATATGACGCATCTGAATTTTGGGGACTTTTACCAGGGCTCGTTCATCCGAGATAATTGTACCTTATCACAAGTTCTCCAAGAGCCTTTCTCATTCTTTTTCAATTGGGATGAGGTTCAAAATCCGTTTTGATACAGAAGATTCTTCAGAAAGAAGGTTGGTTTTGTTATGGTTTCTATATCTCATTCTCATGCAGTATCTAGAGAATTAATATTGTTTTGTTTAAAAAAAAAAATATTGCTTTGTCTGATGCAGTGGGCTCATTGTTGGGGTAGGCGATTCAGATCCAGTAAGATGGCGCGGTTCGAAATGGAAGTGCTTATTGGTATGTGGTATATCACTCTGATTCTTAATTTCAAACATAGTTCTTTTGCTAGCTAATACAATAATATTTCTAGTGTTGTCAGTGCATTTGCATCTGGTATTTAGTATTTACATCGAAGTTTTATCTATTCTGGGTGTCAACGTTCAAAAGTTCTTTGCAAACAAGTCAAACTTAACCTTCTGGTATGAGAAAGATAGTGGCAACGTAAGGTGGTTTCCAGTTTCGGTCAATTTATGCTATACTCAGTCATTCATAGATATAAAGGTATTATATTATTTGGATTTTAACTGGGCCAAAATTGACAAAAACTTTATTGCGGCATACATCAAGTGCAGTTTGCACATACCTGTTCAAGAGATAAATCCTCCCATATCTAGTAAACGCTCTGATTAATAATTGATATTCCAGTAATCCATCTAGTAGGAACACCTTATATATATATATATATATATATATATATATATATATATATATTGACATTAAGTTCAAATGACTTGTGCAGGTGAGATGGGATGATATGGAGGTCAATGGCCTCAATAGGGTTTCCCCATGGGAGATTGAGCTGTCCGGTTCAGTGTCAGGACCCAATGGCTTTATATTACAAGGCACCAAGAGAAGTAGGGTCAGTTTTCCTGCAACGAAGCCCGATTTTCCCCTTCAAAAAGGTCCTTTGTTACCCTATTTACTGATCTCTCTCAATTTTTCTGCTTACAAATTATCAATTAAACTATGTGCTTCTTCCTATAGATGGGAATGAAGTTTCAGACTTTGGGGAGCCTTTAAGGTTCCAGAAGGTCTTGCAAGGTCAAGAAGTGTTTGGTATTAGTACTCCATATCTTGGAGGGGAAGGTCCGGGTCATCATCTATCAGAAATGAGATGTTTTCCTGGTCTAGGTGTTCCAAGAATTCGTGCAGTAGGATCCTTAGAGGGAACTGCGTTGTGTGATTCCTTTCAATTCCATAAGGTCTTGCAAGGTCAAGAAACTGTATCAATCCTGCCATATAGAAGAGGCCTGGAAGTTAACCACAAATTGCAGGAAAACACTGCTAGTGCTACTAATGTGATAAATGGGGTTCAGGTTCCGAGTAATGGAAATAATTGGTCATCTCTTACCCAGATGTATAACACTCACATGCGCCCTTCACCTTCTACATTTAAGTCATCTCTTTGTGTCAATCAGGAGAAGCTTGGGACTAGCAATCAAGATTCTTTCTCCGATTTTCGAAGAATTCCAAATAAGTTTGCGTCTTTTGAGAGTACTTTCAGAAAAGAAGACATGCATAAGCATGGAACTAGCGGAGGCTCGGAAGAGCATAACGAAAAGGGATTCTCACAAACTCATCAATTCTTTAAGGAGAATAAGGATTTTGTTTCAATGTGTAAAACCAGTTGCAGGCTCTTTGGATTTCCATTAACTGAGGGAAGAGTTGCAGCAAGTAATGGGGATAATTCAAATGCATCTAGTTATGAATGTAATTTTCTGCCTTGCATTGATGACCAGATGTATCAACCTCCATTAATGACAAAGGTAATGGTTGGGAGTTGTACTAAAGTAAGTGACATGCATGCTGTAAGAGACATGCTTCTTGATATTGCACTGTAATGCATGTATTGCTAGCAGTGTAAGAAGGGAGGAATTTGCCAACAGCACTGCTGAATCACCGGCGGATTGTGTGTTTATTCAATCGAAGGATTGTGAACTTCTTATGTTTCATTTATTTCAAGGTTAAATAATATGATGGCTGTTTACAAGGATGGGGTGTTTATCTGGTGATTGTTGAAGGAATGGCCATGAGTGCTTACGTCTCTATGGTTTTTCTAGTTGGTGAATCATATACTATTGAGCTCCATGTATGAAATGTTAAATGTTTGGTTTAATGTTGAGACAATGTTATTGGTCAAACCATGTTATTTGCTATCTTGTCCAAGTGTAAATTAATGCTATATTGCCTGATAAGGTATATCAATGTTGTTCACTAGTTTTATATGATGCATCTAGTGCTTTTGTACTTTTAATCTTATTTGGTGTGGTATAAGGCATCTTGTTGCAGCCTTGCAGGACTTCGAAACTGAATTTATGGATAAAAAAATGTTCACTATGATGCTTTATTGAAGCCTTTGTTCAGTCAATTCTCTGTAGCATTTTATTTTGTGGTCGCAATGGAAGCCCAAAACTCCAAATAACTTCCTCCAAGGACGTGCGCAAGTGTGTGACAGTTTGTTTCCGGATGGATTGAAGATAGGTAGGTTAGTTCATGAAAGTTTGTTGTTTTTGGGATGGAAAGAAGGTAGGATTGACCTGAATCGAGCCTCAAATTGTCCTCGATCAGGTTGAACATAATCTTTAAACTGAAATACATATATAATAATAAACTAATTTTTTTTATGCCCTTTATAGTTGAGCCGTGCGTGAGGGCCAATTTGCCTTGCTATTAGGTCTAAAAATTATGGTGTATCAGAACCATGTATCAAAAAATACTTCATCGTGATTGTGTGAACAAACGTAGTGAAAAAAAATGTACCAGTGATCGGGCGTATTTCTTCAGCCAATAGAGAAAGAGATTAATTGGATTTGGAAAAAAAAAAGAACGAACTGTTGTGAAGTGGAGAATGACTGTAGGAGGGTGCAGAAAAGAGGAGAGTATGGCCATAAGGACGAGGTTTCTTGAGGATTAGAAACTTGGAAGCAACAAAAGTTTTTTTTTTTTTTTATTTGAGGTAAAAATAATAAAATAACATGTTTTCTTTTATTTAAGGAAACAAGTAAAAGCTGACTTGCATGAGTGTTCTTCAAGGAAATAAATAACAAGAGAATAACTTGTTTCCGTAAAAAATGACAAGATTTAAGGAAATAAATAACAAATAACTTGTTTTCTCTTAATTGAGGAAACAAATAAAAATTGATTTACTCGAGTGTTCTTTAAAGGAAATAATTGGAGAAACAAATAACTATTATAAAATTGGCCTAGCGTTATTGTAAGAGTAATAATTGTTGCTGTCAGAGCATAACCTTTTAATTGTCCAATTTACCTTTTCTCTATTGGCATTTTTTTTCTTTTTTCCTTTCTTTTCTTTTATGTTTCAGTTAAAGAGAAAAATGCATATTTAGTCACCCAAGTTTGACTCTAAATAAACAATGATCACTCAACTTTCAGGAATAATATAATAGTCACTTAAGTTACAATTAATAGCACCATTCATCACCAATATACCTTCTCTTAGGGTCATGCAACAAGACTCCACCATGATACATCTTTATAGTGAATTTTTATGGATATAAACTAGTATCTATATTTATCAAAAAAAAAAAATTAGTATATGTATCAATACACAAAAAATAAAATCCAGCGCACCCATCAAATATTGCAGCATAATTCATGTTTATATCAGAAAACATTTCTTTTCTCTTTACAATGAACATAAAGACACAACTCAGCTACATCAAATAACAAGTAAAATTTATCTAAAATTGAAGCCCAATTGAAGTTTACTAACTCTCAGAAAATAGGCCAATGTAAAATCGAAAAAGTAATTTACAATTACCCAAGATTAATACACATTTACAAAGGAAAAAATATTAGAACAATATTGAATTAATAAATCTTACCATAGATTGGAGTTTTGGATAATCCAGTGCGCCCTCTATGCCATTTAACTTGAAATCAAATTAGTAATGGAATTTGTAGAGATCAATAAGGGTTAGCAAAGTTTAAGGAGACAAAAAATAAAATACTTATTAGGTTTTTGAGTGATTTACATGGATGAGGGTAGAGTTTTGGCGCCAATTACTCTAATTTCTCCCTCCCAATTTTGTGGGTTTAATGTTTGTGTCTGTCACGCTGTTATTTTTTTGTTAGATGTCTATCATAGAGTTGGTGATGAATTATGCTATTAATTATAACTTGAGTGACTATATATACTATTCTTGAAAGTTGAGTGACCATTTGTGTTTTGAGTCAAACTTGGATGACTAAATATGCAATTTTTCCCCTCAGTTAAACAAGAGTTATGAGATTCTTGTAACAAAGAGAATAGTCATGAGATTCTTTACTTCGGAGAATTCAATTCCTCTTTCGAATTCTTAGGGCAACCTATGGGTATATTTCTATCTTCCAATTTTTCATCATTCCAACTGTGATGAGGGGTACTTTGGAATCTTTATTCTGGGAGCTCATGCTGGATCAAAGAACCCAAATTTCGACCTTGAGCTCATTGGAGGCTCTGAGTTCGACCTTGAAGGCCTAATTTCGACCCTGGGTGCATATTTCCAACCCTGGGATGCCTAACTTCGACCTTGAAGGCCTAATTTTGACCCTGGGTGCATATTTCCAACCCTGGGATGCCTAACTTCGACCTTGAAGGCCTAATTTCGACCCTGGGTGCATATTTCCAACCCCGAAGCTTTGAACTCCAATTAGCTCAGTCCGATCGCCAGCAGAGGGGCTCATGGTCGAATCTATCATTGGGCCAACTTCAGGCCCAAGCCCATGGGCCAATCCCCATCCTCAGCTATAAATACCCCAAGCATTTATGACACAAGGGGAGATATTTTTGGGGCTGCTCCTTGATCGAAGCCTCCTGCTCGGATTTTCTCTTGGGCTAGATTAAATCACCTTAGTTTGTATGTACTTAGCCTCTAGCTTGTACGGCATCCTATAATGCTCAAATAGGACCCTCATTACTTGTAATATGTACACTCATATTCAAAATATACTTTATTGATCTTCAATCTCATATCATAGCATATCTTGCATGCTCAACTTAAATTATTTTGATCTCCAACGAAATCACGTAAGATCAATTGGCGCCCACCGTGGGGCCTTATTTGGGTGTTAGATCGAAATATGCCTACTACGAGGCAATTCAAGTACGATCAAGGGAATTCCCATATCTCCATGGTCGAATTTTTAGATCAAGATCAAGTTATCAAGCCTCATGGTCGAATTTTATGATCTACAAGATCAAACTCTCAGATTTCCAAGGTCAAGTTTCCAGGATCGGGTTTTATGATCTCATGGTCGAATTTATGATCTCATGGTTGAGTTTTATACTCTCTTGGTTGAGTTTTATACTCTCTTGGTCGAATTTATGCTCTCATGGTCGAATTTCATGCTCTCATGGTCGAATTTTATGATCTACAAGATCAAACTCTCAGATCTCCAAGGTCAAGTTTCCAGGATCGGGTTTTATGATCTCATGGTCGAATTTATGATCTCATGGTTGAGTTTTATACTCTCTTGGTTGAGTTTTATACTCTCTTGGTCGAATTTATGCTCTCATGGTCGAATTTCATGCTCTCATGGTCGAATTTTATGATCTACAAGATCAAACTCTCAGATTTCCAAGGTCAAGTTTCCAGGATCGGGTTTTATGATCTCATGGTCGAATTTATGATCTCATGGTTGAGTTTTATACTCTCTTGGTTGAGTTTTATACTCTCTTGGTCGAATTTATGGTCTCCATGGTCGAGTTCTATGATATTCGAATTTTATTATCTTCAATCTACGATCTTCAGGATCAAAATTTTATTATCTTCAATCTATGATCTCCAGAGATCTTATTATTTCTATTGCATGCTCTTGCAAGTATCATCGAATCACGATTGACCTCTAATCTATTATTCAAATAGGGTGAAAGTTGTTGCTACGACCCTCGAAAATAAATTGACCAAGGGTGAAAGCCGTTGCTATGCCCCTTGGATTCAGAAAATGGGTGACGACCCTAAAAAACGACTAAGGGTGAAAGCCGTTGCTATGCCCCTTAGATCGAAATAAATATTCCGGTGAAAGCTGTTGCTATGACCGATCAAAGCTAAAGGGTGAAAGCCGTTGCTATGACCCTCAGGTGAAAGCTGTTGCTATGACCGATTAAAGCTAAAGGGTGAAAGCCGTTGCGATGACCCTCAGGTGAAAGCTGTTGCTATGACCGATCAAAGCTAAAGGGTGAAAGCCATTGCTATGACCCTCAGGTGAAAGCTGTTGCTATGACCGATTAAAGCTAAAGGGTGAAAGCCGTTGCTATGACCCTCAGGTGAAAGCTGTTGCTATGACCGATTAAAGCTAAAGGGTGAAAGCCGTTGCTATGACCCTCAGGTGAAAGCTGTTGCTATGACCGATAAAAAATGACTAAGGGTGAAAGCCGTTGCTATGCCCCTTAGATCAAATCTATTATGGGTGAAAGCTGTTGCTAAGACCCTTGAAGATAAAATTCTACGATCATATTCCAAGGATCAAATTATATGATCTCCAAAGTTGAATTTATTATTTTCAGGATCAAGTTCTATGATCCCCAAAGTCGAATTTTGTGATCTCCAAGG
This sequence comes from Penstemon eatonii, assembly GCA_038501285.1. Classification (NCBI taxonomy): domain Eukaryota; kingdom Viridiplantae; phylum Streptophyta; class Magnoliopsida; order Lamiales; family Plantaginaceae; genus Penstemon; species Penstemon eatonii. The sequence continues at coordinate 388,061 of JBCEGF010000586.1, read as the reverse complement.
ATCAAATTCTATGTTCTCCAAGCTCGAATTCTACTACCTTGGCTTTGTCTTTGAAATCTTTCGAACCGGACATTATGGATCTGTATGCTATTGGTTATTAGCTTTCAGGGTTTTGATAAATTCGACCAATAATCCCCGATTTAGGGTTTCGATTCTTTATTTCGGAAACTCATGCTAAATTAAAGATTCTGAATTCAAAATTTCGACCCTGAGCTCGTTGAAGGTCCTAAATTTCGACCTTATGCTCTTTGAAGACCCAAATTTCGACCTTATGCTCTTTGAAGACCCAAATTTCGACCTTATGCTCTTTGAAGACCTAAATTTCGACCTTATGCTCGTTGAAGGTCCTAAATTTCGACCTTATGCTCTTTGAAGGCCCAAATTTTGACCTTATGCTCTTTAAAGACCCAAATTTCGACCTTATGCTCATTGAAGGTCCTAAATTTCGACCTTATGCTCTTTGAAGACCTAAATTTCGACCTTATGCTCTTTGAAGACCCAAATTTCGACCTTATGCTCGTTGAAGGTCCTAAATTTCGACCTTATGCTCATTGAAGGTCCTAAATTTCGACCTTATGCTCTTTGAAGACCTAAATTTCGACCTTATGCTCTTTGAAGACCCAAATTTCGACCTTATGCTCTTTGAAGACCCTAATTTCGACCTTATGCTCTTTGAAGACCCAAATTTCGACCTTATGCTATTTGAAGGTCCTAAATTTCGACCTTGTGCTCATTGAAGGTCCTAATTTTTGACCTTATGCTAATTGAAATCATGTGTGATCAAACACTAGAAAATCCGACCCCGAATGCATAACTTCGATCCCTAATACATTTTGGAGTTTCTAAGATATGCACTCTTTTTCCCTGGTTCGGTTTTTATCCCACTGGGTTTTTCCGAGCTAGGTTTTTAACGAGGCATATCCGAAACACTAAAAAAGCGATCCTCAAGGATTTTCTACTTCTCCGAGCTTCAACTTCACTTTACGCTCAAAGAAGTGGGGGAGTATTGATGAGGGGTACTTTGGAATCTTTATTCTGGGAGCTCATGCTGGATCAAAGAACCCAAATTTCGACCTTGAGCTCATTGGAGGCCCTGAGTTCGACCTTGAAGGCCTAATTTCGACCCTGGGTGCATATTTCCAACCCTGGGATGCCTAACTTCGACCTTGAAGGCCTAATTTCGACCCTGGGTGCATATTTCCAACCCTGGGATGCCTAACTTCGACCTTGAAGGCCTAATTTCGACCCTGGGTGCATATTTCCAACCCTGGGATGCCTAACTTCGACCTTGAAGGCCTAATTTCGACCCTGGGTGCATATTTCTAACCCTGGGATGCCTAACTTCGACCTTGAAGGCCTAATTTCGACCCTGGGTGCATATTTCCAACCCCGAAGCTTTGAACTCCAATTAGTTCAGTCCGATCGCCAGCAGAGGGGCTCATGGTCGAATCTATCATTGGGCCAACCTCAGGCCCAAGCCCATGGGCCAATCCCCATCCTCAGCTATAAATACCCCAAGCATTTATGACACAAGGGGAGAGATTTTTGGGGCTGCTCCTTGATCGAAGCCTCCTGCTCGGATTTTCTCTTGGGCTAGATTAAATCACCTTAGTTTGTATGTACTTAGCCTCTAGCTTGTACGGCATCCTATAATGCTCAAATAGGACCCTCATTACTTGTAATATGTACACTCATATTCAAAATATACTTTATTGATCTTCAATCTCATATCATAGCATATCTTGCATGCTCAACTTAAATTATTTTGATCTCCAACGAAATCACGTAAGATCAAACTGAGTACAAAACCATTTACCAATTTCCACTTCATTTTTAATGACAAACATTTACAGCTTTTTTTCTTCTTCTTAATCTGGTATTGTATTGTTCAGATGCAATATTAGATCATATTTTACAAATTGATGGTCATAGACATGAGCCCAAATAGAGAATTTAACAGAGACAACAAAAATTAGTAACGGTATAAATCAATTCTAATAAATTGTTCTCTTTTATTAAGCAAAATAATGGGGCTGCTAATCGAATGATTATTTCTTTACTAGAGAAGGGCCAATGTCATGCGATTGGCTTGCCCAATCAGAAAAAGGCCCGATAGCCTATTTTCACCAGTAATTTGGTTGGCCTAATTATTTAGTAAGACACTTGGTCGGATTTTGGGCTTTTATAGTTTCTGGATTTTTAGTCTAAATCACTCAGTTGGTTTGCATGAGGGCCCATATAACTTTAAATGACAGTAGTGCCCCTAGAAAAGAAATACATTCTTTAAAAAAGAAAGAAATTATAAATAAAATATTTACTAATTTGTTTGGATTAGTTTTTAAGAGTTTGAAGGACAGAGTTTCTGATAAGACCAATATAGAACAATTTTTTTTGTTAATCTATGTTCTTACCTTATTAAAATTATTTCTATATTGAAACTTCTCGATCAAATAATTACTACCATAAATTTAAGATGTGTATACTTATTTGTATGTGAAAGGATTCATTTCTAATGTAATTTTGTAAAAGTTAAAGTTACTGTTTTTCCAAAGTTATTAAGTTAGACTACATGGATCTCTGCAACTTTCATGAATTGAGGATTATATTGGCACGGTGTATACCATTTTAAATAAAAATATATCTTGAAATGTAATAAATGAAAACACTTAAAAAGAAAATCTGCAAAAGTTTTTTTGCATTGTCGTTTATAGGAAACTTGAGAAACCTAATAAGAGATAATGTACCATTGGCAAGTGTAGAATATATATAATATGACTAGCTATATTATCAGGAGCTAAATTATTTTATTTCGAAAAAAGCCCTCCATATTAAATGCTCTTTAATGACTATATATTTAGGCCAAGTGTGTATATCAAAACGAAAATCAAATGGCAAATCTTCTCATTTCTTATGTTAAACCATTGCGTAAGTCGGTAAGTGTAGTCCACCACAATACCTGCTACTCACTTTTCTTTTCTTTTACAAAATTTAAAATTTGTTTAATTTCTTGCTCCTTTCTGTCATATACCACAAAGTAGTAAATGTTCAGCAAGGATAAAAAATCAGTTCTTTCAGCACATTTTTTTCAAAGAGGAGTGACGGAAAAAGGGAATTGTCGAAACAGATGATAATGAAGTTTAATGGCAATTAATATTTAAAATTTTCGATAAATAAAAAAAGAAAATTAAATTTAACAAAGATGTGCTGAAAAAGAGAATCTTTTATGTGATAAAGATTTAGATAATTGAAATATAAATTATAAATTTGATATGTGGGCTAAAAATCAACCTATTTTAATTTTTAACTGGAAAAGCTACAAGTTCAATTGTTTTCCTAAAATGAAAGTATCTTTTAATATGGAGACCGGAGAGCAAGAGAGAAATTACTCTCTCCGTTTTTTTTTTTTTTCGCTTTGACAAAATTTTATTGTTTACTTTTGTTTGTCGCTTAAGGATTTCAATGTAAAATTACTGTTCTTACTAATACTTATCATTAAAGCTAATTAATCATAGATTATTTGGTTAAAATGATATTTTAGAGTAATTGCTTCAAAAATTTACTACTAATGACATTTCTTAATTCGTGTACAATCAAACAAATCGACAAATAAAAAAAATGAGAGGAGCATATGGTAGTGGTGAAGAAGAAAGAGGAAAAAAGAGGAATTGTTGAAGAAATGATGGTTGCGAACTTTGAAATAAGAGAAAAGAAATACCATACCAATTAATTGAGCCTGGTATATTGTTGCGGATTTTACACACGTAAATAAATGCAAGTACACGTATTGAACAAGTAATAAAGAGTAAGTATAAGACTATCGTCTCCACATGGACTTGACTAAATATCTACCAAATTTCAATTCCTAATTTGCTTTTATTCTGGTTCCTAATTCAAAGATATTTTGGGAGTTTTAACTAAATTAACTAAACTAGCTAACTAACTAAGTACTCGGATTGAGTTCGAATAGCGAGAAGAGAATCCTAGGGTTATAGTTCACTATGATACCTATCGATTGCTCAATTGAGATTTTCGTAGTTATTGTGGTGACAAGAGTGCTACCCGAGGATTCAAGTATATTCCTACATATCTTCCGAATTACGTAAGAATCTAATGTATTATCCAAATCGACTCTATTCCTAGGTGATTCATAAATAACACAAAGCATTAAACACGAACCTCATGTAACGGGTATAAATGCCTTAGGTATAGGTTCGTTTACTATTCAATTTCTATCCAATCCTAATCTCCCTTTTCCAAGTTCAAAAGGAATATTAAATCTAACAACTAGGTGATCAATCAAGTTGCAAGCATAGAGAACGAAATTAAATCAAACACAAGAATTGCCCCTAACTACGAATAATCCAATAAAAATAATCAAAGTAACATAGTTTCATAAAAACCCTAGATCCTAAAGAATTAGTTCATTATAAATATATGAAGAGAAATAAAAAGGAAAACAAATCTGAGTTCACGTGGTTTTATAGACAAAACAATGAATCCGAGATAAAGATCTTCAATGCGTTCTTCTTGCCTTGGTGATCTTTAAGACTTCTCTCTTTTCTTCTTCAATCTTTCTCCAAGTAAATCTTTGATGTTGTAGGTGTATACAATGAGAAAAATATGTTTGAAGTTGATCAAATATGTGTAATTTCGTGACTATGTTTGAAGCTGATCAAAGATGTGTAATTTCGTGACCTAGAAGTCCTTATATAGATCTACCAAGTTGAGTCCTAGTAGGAGACTTTGGGCCATGTTTTCTCTTAAAATCCCGCTGAAAATCGCGTCAGATTTGCGCGACAATTTTGCAAGTGTCATAACTTTCAGCTCCGAACTCCAAATCAAGACCCGTCAAATCTGTGGTGTAGCTAACTCATTTCTCTACATCATACTCGAAATTTAACTTCATTGGAGCTTTTCTGAAAGAGTTATGGTCCTTGAAGTGCATAACAACATTTCTGACAACTTTTTTCTTTCTTCGTTTGTTGCACTACTTTACTTCATTTGATTTTTAATTCGTTGTTCTTCGCTTTCAATCATGTTCTTAGATTCAAAATAGCTTAGGCCTACAAATATGAACACAATACATAAGAAAGTACCTCAATTCATGCACAAAACAATCAAATCAATGACTCGAGCGAACAAAATATAAAACTAACTAAAATTGCCTAAAATTCTATCAAAACTCTAATAAAAGTAATCGAATGAGTTAAGGAAATAGACTTGATAACACTATTTTCACAGAGTTATCATATATTAGGTAGTTAATTAATTTAGCTTAGACAATAATAATTGTTGCTCGGATAATATCACTAGCCAATAACCATATAATATTGGCAAGAAAATCTTAATTTGGTAAGTGTAGAATATTAATAAAAATAATTTAATTTTAAAAATATCTAAAAAAACAATTATGTTTGGAATTATTTTCAAGAAACGCTTCAAGTCTTCAAGATCTCCGAAAGTCGGAATGCACCGTTGGCAATTTTAGTTGCTTAATTAAAAACCAAGCTGTCATTCCGTACAACGATTTTATTTCCTTAAATATCCCCATCCAATCCAAACTACAAGATCCTTTTATTTTCTTTTTTTTCTCATTTATTTTCTTTCCCTCTCCAGTATTTGAAAACTTAAAAGCAAATTTTCTCTCCCCCACAAAGAAAGATAACGAAAAAGGAAAACTTCAATTAAATACGATGAAATTTTGGGGCAGAAGCTCCACCGATGAATCGCCGCACGCTGTGTCTCCTCGGACTTCCGTTTCGGCGTCGTCTCCAAATATGTCCGCTGGACCAGCGAGGCCGATCCGCCTAGTGTACTGCGATGAAAAAGGAAAGTTTCAGATGGATCCTGAGGCGGTGGCGCTGCTTCAGTTGGTGAAGGAGCCAGTTGGTGTGGTTTCGGTTTGTGGTCGCGCTCGTCAGGGCAAGAGTTACATTTTAAATCAGGTATTATTGGCTATTTTTAGTGTAATTACTTACTTGGTTTTTTTTGATAACTTGATAATGTGAGAATTGGTTTACTGATAAAATTATTCTTTACTTCTTTCGTAATATTTCTCTATTGGATTGATTTTGGTTGCGAATTAGGGTTTTCGTACTTTAAGAAAAATTAGGGTTTTGAACTTGATGGTTTTATGAGTAACTGCTTCTCTAATTACTTTGGGGGCTGTTAACCACAAGATTACGAGCAAGATTGTATTCTTCTGTAATGCGAAAAGGTTTTTATGGGATTGAAATAATATAGTAATATAATGTCCAAGGTTGTATTATTTCACATCTCAGCAAGATCAATTTTAAATTAAAAAACTTTGTTGAGGAACTTTTCTAAATTACTTGTAGAGCAAGATTAAAAATCCCAGTGGAAGGGGATTGCATCATATTAATAAATAGTGAAGTCTTACCCCAAGATTCTTGCAAAACAAAAAATAAACCCTTTTCACACTTCTTATTAGTAGTGATTGAATTTATATGTTTAATCTGAGAGGAGAATAAGATATTCAAATCAATATAAACAATCATGGATCGAATGACTATTCATCTATTGTATTTTAGGCAAATAGGGGGCAAGAAAACTCTATGGAAAAGTGGTGGTTTAATTCAATGGTGTTTAAGAAGGAGTTAGAACGCTGGTATGAGATAAATAAATCGACGGACAATCTTGGTCCTATTGAAAAGACTAGTGAAAGGCCTTAAGATAGATTAGTGGCAGTAGATGTGCCGTCTGTCTTTTTGATTGATGTACTATACTGCTCATCGAGGGTAAACAGTTTTTTGTTCTCAATCCTTTTGTATTTGGTTACCTTTAATTGCAAATGAGGGTTGCAATTTCTATTTTTGATTGAAAACAAGTTTAGAGAGGATTTTGTAAGTACACATTTTATTTATATACTCATTTAATTGGGCTTAAAATGTGGTGCAAGAGAGTTGAGTATGAGTTGTAGTCAAGAATGTATTGCATGAGATTGCAATTTTATGTCTTGAAAACAATTAAACTATTTATCTTGAGGTAATCTTGTTAGCACTCTTCACACTGAGTGATGTATGGGAATTAAGATCAGCTGGAAACAGCAGAGACACTCCTTTTTTTTTTTATTGCTGCATTGTTGATTGTTTCTTTCCTGATGAAGTACACTCCATATGTTTGGCATTCATCTTTTTTTTTTATTTGCTCTCAGAAAGCCAGTAATCAGGTGCCTGTGGAGCTCTCTTTTAGGTTAATATGGAAGTAGTTTGTCTGGGTTTGGTCTCAATAATTGGTTTAAGATGTTTCGGCGAAACCTTTGAAACTCGATTTGGATAATGGTTTCAATAGAATATTGAGATTGTAAACTATTATTAAATAATTGTTAGAGGATTTTGAAACTTTGAGATATGACTTGGATTGAGGTTTGGTTGTTGGGGTTTGGACGAGAAAAGTAGGTGGTAGAAGTCATATCAATAACTTTATGTGTAAAAAATAGATGACAGATGTCAAATCAATGACTTTATAGGTCTCAAGTAGGATTGTGTAGGTTTCGATTTGTCTGAAACTTGGAGTTTTGCCTAAGACCTCTTCAAACTCATTACTTGATGGGGTTTGACCCGGTTTGAGTGAAACCTAGCCAAGGCAAAATAGATCCATGTACAACATTAGAGTCTCGTGATGCATAGTGACATGCTAATCAGCGATTTGTACCAAAAAAAAGATTGCTAATAAGCGCCTCATTTTAAATTTTTTCATTCAGTTTAGGATTTGTTTTGTCAGTTGAGCTCTAGAATTAGCTGGGCATTGCTTATGGGTTGAGTGGCAATTGTTTTTCACACCTCGCATTATGGGTTCAAAGGCTGCTGATGTCATGATTTTGCAAATCCACATTCCAGAGATCTTAATTATGTTTTGAAACTGGTGAAGATGATCTAATGCTGATCATGTGAGCATCTTTTTAAGATTTCAGGCTTTCAGAAGGACTGTTAACTGTAAAAGCTCTTGTTTCTCTATTATATTGATGTGTGTCACCTTGTGCTTGCTACTTTTAAAAGGTTTTTGAACATATTTTAGTAAAATGATGATCTTTTTCTTATCAGTTGTTTGTAAGTTTTGATGCTTCTCTGCAAAAATTGAACAGTCACCTAAATTTGTAATGATAATGGTTTGAAAAACGAATCATATTAAAGGCATCGTTTCATTAATTTAATTTTTTTTATCTGGAGCAATTTTAAATATCACATATGTTACTAAGCAGCTTCTTATATGTGTTTTTATAGCTTCTTGGGAGGAGTAGTGGATTTCAAGTCGCATCAACCCATCGTCCTTGTACAAAGGGTCTTTGGATGTGGAGTACTCCTCTAAGGAGAACTGCACTTGATGGAACAGAATACAGTCTTCTGCTTTTGGACTCGGAAGGAATTGATGCATATGACCAGACGGTGAGATTCTCTTCTTGTACTTGTCAATTTGACAACTATCATCATTTAACCCCTTGATGGTCTATCTTGCTGCTTTCTATAAAGTTAAAATTATCTTTCATTTATGATCTCAAATTGTGCTACATACATTTCATCAACGGGCAATATTTTGCAATCATGCGTTGATGCTTGAATGGGACATATTTTTAGTTTAGTGGTCATGATTGTTCTTACAAGTGTTCAGGCTTCATTGCCATGCTTAATATTCCTTTCTTAATCTTATCTATATTGTATTCTTATTTACTTTGTTTTTTGGACTCCTGTAATTTTCAGGGAACATATAGCACACAGATATTCTCATTGGCTGTCCTCTTGTCAAGCATGTTCGTATACAATCAGGTAAAAGAAATTTGTGCCCAAAGCATTGGCTGTTTACATTCTTAGCCTGTCAGCGACAATTTTCTTCGTGAATATGGTCAACTCAGTGATGGTCCTTCTTAGTTATTTTCTAGTATTATCTATGTTTTTGTAGTGATCCATGCAATTGGAAATAGTTAACATAATTTTTATTTTTATTTTTATTTATTTAGATGGGAGGTATTGATGAGGCTGCTCTGGATCGCCTGTCTCTTGTGACTGAGATGACTAAGCATATTCGAGTCAGAGCTTCCGGGGGGAGGAGTACACCTTCGGAGCTTGGACAGTTCTCCCCCATCTTTGTCTGGCTTTTGAGGGTAGTTTGAGAAACAAAGATCCTTATATCTGATAATTTTTTAGCCAGCTGATGCATTGTATCCAAAGACATCAACGTCCTCATGTTTGTTTTTATTTTATTTTGAATTTAATCTTCATATAGCATATGCTAATTTCCAACTTCATGCTGTAGGATTTTTACCTAGACTTGGTGGAGGACAATCGCAAAATTACTCCGCGTGACTACCTTGAGCTTGCTCTGCGTCCAGTTGAAGGAGGCAGCAGAAAAGATGTAGCTGCCAAGAATGAGGTTACCTTTTTTTTTTATTACCTTCTCTGTTATGGGATCTGTATTTTGGTACTAATGTGGGTGTTGACTGAGCTTCTATTGACTGTATCTTTGAATGTTAAGCATTTACTGAATATGCCTTAATGATTGATGTTTTCTTAAAAGATTCGAGAGTCCATTCGAGCTCTTTTTCCAGACAGAGAATGCTTCACTCTTGTGAGGCCTCTAAGCAACGAGAGTGAACTTCAGCGACTTGATCAGATTCCTGTCAGTAGTAACTTTCTTAAGTTAATGTTCATTTTTTGCTACTTTGTTTAATGTATCTTCTCTCTCTCTCTCTCTCTCTCTCTCTCTCTCTCTCTCTATTATTATCTTTTCTTCTTGGGTTAATGCCAATTTATTGTTTGTATGCAGTTGGACAAATTAAGGCCAGAATTTAGATCTGGTCTAGATGCTTTGACAAGATTTGTTTTTGAGAGGACAAGACCCAAACAAGTAGGGGGAATGGTGATGACGGGGCCCATTCTTGCTCGCATTACTCAATCTTTCCTAGATGCTCTTAATAATGGTGCAGTGCCAACAATAACCTCTTCATGGCAGGTTCGATTGCTTTTATTAATGCTATGCACTTTTCATTCGCTTCTTCCCTTTCTCCTTCAGTATTTGTATCATTCGCCAACTTTCCCTTCTGTGTTTTACATGGAATTGCTCTAAGTATGACCTTATTTCTGTCTTTCTGGTTGTTAGTGCATTTTGTATATCTGAAAAAAATATCCGATGCTGTAGTAAATATGGATATTATTGCACTATGACAAGTACATAATGTTTAACTATCAGAAACAGATTACCATATAAAATGATTTATATATTATACATATTAATAGATAAGTTCCTTTGGCCCAAACCTGTGCAAAAATCTGCACAGCCTATTTAAAAATCATGAAAAATTTAAAATTATGATTTTTCTTCTTTAATACTAGCTAGCAAAGAATAGCTTTTTGATTTTACTGTATACACTCCATCTGCATATAACTGTATTACCCTTATAAGCTTTCAAGAACATAAAATGTGCATATGTTGACAGTTCATTCAGAAAACCTCTAGAAAGTTTGTCTGCCTATGCATAACAGAATACTTTATGCTTTCACAATTATATCAGTGAAATGCCTAGTGATGGAGCCATATTTCTGAAGATCTCATTTTTTATGACTTTCTTTGCTTCTCCACTTTCTTTCTTTTCCCTTTCCCGCTACCCTTCTTTAGTGCATTTGATTGACAAGACAAGGGTAACGGGAAAGGGAAAAGAAGACATGTAGACTTCCTTGTTACTTTCTGAATGATTTATTGATCCCACCTCTTTGTGAGAAATGTCAAGACTTTATAGTATATCATTGCCATATTGCACTATGACAAATAGATTTTAATACGGAGTACTCTTTATGAGGATTTGATCTTTCTTTATACAGAGTGTTGAGGAAGCTGAATGTCAGAAAGCTTATGAATTGGGTACTGAAGTCTACATGTCTACTTTTGACCGTTCCAAGCCTCCTGAGGAAGTAAGTCCTGTTTCTGTTTGCAGGTTTTTCTTATTTTTAATTGCTTGCTAATTATGTAGATCTTGTAGGCTACATTGAGAGAGGCACATGAAGATGCAGTTCAAAAGTCCATGGCTACATTTAACACTACTGCTGTTGGAGCTGGTTTGGTTCGGCAGAAGTATGAGAAGCGTCTTCAGAGTTTTTTGAAAAAGGCATTTGAGGTAAATCTTTTCGTCATCTTGTGGAGATCGACAAATTAGAATAGCATATATTGTAGGCACAGTTTCCTTGAAAATACACTTTATTTTTCAAAGCTGACCTTGTTTTCCACCAACAAGTGATATATATTTATTTGTTTTTTTTTTTTGAGTTGACGAGATTTGCTTTTCTGATAACATTTTGCTGGAAATTGAGACCTAAACAAAGGGATGTGAGAAGCTTATAATTTCTGAATTCACAAAAAAGAAATGTTCTCTTCCGCACGCTTCTAGTTTTTCTCGAGCTCTTGTTCAATTTTAATGTGCTCTTGATGGCCGTGAGTGGCCAATCCTAATCACCTAAAGTTTCAGGGTATGTCCTACTAAACCTACTCAGTAGTGAAATCCTGCTATTAAAGCAAAAGGAACTCACATTGAGATACATAATGGAATTTTGCAACCATATAATGGGTTTCATTTAGAACAATTTCTAGCCTAAAAGTGAATCTCCTTATGGTGAACAAAAAGATGAACTCTCCTAATCCTTACCCATTATGCTCTGTACATCTAGAATACAGTTGAAATTGTGTTCTGAAATTGTAGGCCTAGCAAGATTAATTTATTCTGGGATCGTGTTGTGAATTTTGCTTTGAGGTTTTTAAGGGGTTCATGGAATTCAGAAACTCGGAATTTGGATTTTAGTTAGGCACACAAATTTATGGTTCTACGGATAATAGTTGCAGTTGGCACACTTTCTGATATTGAAACGCTGTTGATTGCAGGACATTAAAAAGGATGCTTTTAGAGAGGCATATCTGCAATGTACAAGCACCATTGAGAATATGGATAAAGAGCTGAGAAAAGCGTGTCAAGCTCCTGATGCTAAAGTAGATATTGTCTTAAAGGTATTTTCATGGTCTAAAATTGATTCTTCCGAGAAATTCCCATCTCATTATTTGCAGTAGAATCAGAGCAATAGATTTCGGGTGAGTTTGGCCTAGCAATTCGAAAATCAATTAGAGGAGAATTAATTTTACTAAAATTGATTTTGGTAATAATTGATTATAATAAAAATTAATTATAGAATAATTGCTTTTGTATAATAGCTTTTACAAAAGTAACACTTTCGTAGCTTATAAAATAAGTTGTTTTTTTGCTTCTCGAGATTCCAAAAGTGATTATGATCCTGGGGGCCAAACACCATGAAAATCACGATTGAGCAGAAGTAATTTCAATAATCAGGGCCAAACACTTCAAAAATCACAGTAGAATTCTATAAGTGCTTTTAAGAGCTCCAACCGCTGGGCCAAACTCACCCTTCATGGGAAGTGATAATCTTAAATCGTCTGCAGGTTCTTGATGGGCTTTTGTCCAAGTATGAAGTTACATGTCATGGACCAGATAAGTGGCGTAAAGCAATTGCTTTTTTGCAGCAAAGGTTCGTGTCTGATTGTGTTTTATTTTTCTATCAGAAAATGTAACTAATTGTGTTGGTTGTATTGATTCTCCAGTTTGGAAGGTCCCATTCTTGACTTCATCAAGAGGCAAATAGACCAGATTGGAACAGAAAAGAGTTCTCTTGCTCTGAAATGTCGATCAATTGAAGACAAGATGGTTTTGCTTAACAAACAACTTGAAGCAAGTGAGAAGTATAAATCAGAATATTTGAAGCGTTATGAAGAAGGCATCAACGACAAGAAAAAACTTGCAGATGACTACACAAGCCGTATAACCAATTTGCAGAAAAAGTGTAGCTCTTTGGAAGAGAAATGCTCAACCTTATCGAAAACACTTGATACAGCAAGGCAGGAGTCTATGGATTGGAAAAGGAAACATGAACTGGCTTTATCAGACCAGAAGGCTGAGGAAGAGCAGTTCAGTGCGGAACTTGCGATGCTCAGATCCAAAAGTTCTGCTGCTGAAGCAAGACTAGCAGCAGCTCAGGAGAAAGCACATTCTGCGCAAGAAGAAGCAGAGGAGTGGAAACGCAAATATGATATTGCTGTTAGAGAAGCAAAAAATGCACTGGGGAAGGCTGCTGCTATCCAAGAACGCACAACTTTGCAAACACAATCAAGGGAAGCCGCTCTTAGAACAGAGTTCTCTAGTGCTCTGGCAGAGAAGGTGGAATACTTCAAATCCCTCTCTCTCCCAGACTAATTTACTTGTGGACTCCCGCATATAAAGATTTTAATAGTTGATTTTATGCATATGATATGGCAGGAGAATGAAATAAATGAAAAGAGGACAAAGATTGAGCAAGCCGAGCAGCGTTTGACAACATTGAGTTTGGAATTAAAGGTAAGATTTGGTCAAACAATCACTCACATGTGTGTATCATAACACTAGTATCTCGGTGTTATTGCTTTGTGCATAACTGCTACTCGTTATTCTTATTCTAATTTTGTTTCAGGTATGTGGCCGGTCTGTATATTAAAATTTGTCATTTTATCAACTAATTTTTAATGCTGATGTTTTTTAACAAGCCAGACGGTTGTGTTAAAGTTCATGATTTCAAGTTAATGGTATCATTCTGGCATCCCTGGAATGCATTTAACTTCTGGTTAGAGAAGAAAGTATTGGAATCTTATATGATTAATGGTATAAATAGTTTGAGAAAAGATCTTAGTTAAATTAATATCAAAGCAGACGTAGTTTGATTATAATTTAGTCTTAAAAAGGATCTTACGACAATGAGTCTATTAGTAGTTCACCTAATGTCTCCTTGTTTGTGTGCCGCTCTCAGGCTGCCGAGTCAAAGACCAAGAACTATGATCTAGAAATATCAGAATTGAAGAATGAAATCAAGGACTTGATTGAGAAGGTAGAAAGTGCAAATGCTACCTCCTCATCAGCGGAGAGCAAAGCTAGGATTCTAGAACAAGAAAAGATTTACCTGGAGCAAAAGTACCGAGCTCAATTCAACAGATTCGAGGAACTTGAGGAAAGGTGTAAAGCAGCTGAGAAAGAAGCCAAAAGAGCTACAGAGGTAGCTGATGAAGCAAGAGCAGAAGCAGTCTCTGCCCAGAAGGATAAAAGTGATTTTCAACGAGTGGCAATGGAAAGACTAGCACAAATAGAGAGAACCGAGAGACGTGCTGAAAGTTTAGAAAGGCAGAAGTCTGACTTAGCTGAAGAAGTAGAGAAGTACAGAGCAGCTGAAAGGGATGCTTTGTTTAAAGTAGAAATGCTGGAGGAAAGAGTTAGAGATAGGGAAAAAGAAATCGACACATTTGTGCAGTCGAACAACAGCCAAAGGAAAACTACAGTTGCAGTACTTGAAGGTTTATTGCAAAGCGAGCGTGTGGCCCGTGCAGAGGCTAATAGCAGGGCAGAGTCCCTCTCAGTTCAGCTGCAGAACACACAAGCAAAGCTCGATGAACTTTCTCAGGAACTGAATGCTTTACGATTTAGTGAAAAAGCGACTAGAACTGCTTCGCATGCCAAACGAGGCAGAACAGATGACTTTGAAATGGGGATCGATTCAGTACAAGATACAGGAATGAATGACCAATCAATTAGAAGAAACAAGAGATCTAAAAGTAACACTAGCCCTTTAATTATTGAAGACGGTGGTTCGGCTTTTAGGGGAGATGAACAAACCAATAGCCTGCAAGCTAATTCCGAGGACTATACTAAGTTTACGGTACTGAAACTGAGGCATGTGTTGACGGAACACAACTTTGGTGATCAATTGCTCCAGTTGAAGAATCCCAACAAAAAGGACCTTATAGCACTCTATGAAAAATGTGTTCTTAGAAAGTCGTAATCTGATCTCTTTGGACCTAAACGTTTTTCTTGATTAGAAGATGCTCTTGCTAGTGTTTGAATCTTGTTACTGTATGACAACGAGGGGATATGTGGCTTTATACCCTTCATATGGAGGCTTGTATTTATTAGTTGGGTAGGATTTCAGTTTGTGGAGTTTGTAACATTAATACTGTTGATTAGTTGGGTAGGATTTCAGTTTGTGGAGTTTGTAACATTAATACTGTTGATTATCCTTTTGTAATTCATAATTCAGGATTGCTAATGTATGGGTGGTACCCCAACTTTCTTTTCTTTGTTGTTGATTCTAAAATAGGTAAACATTAATACTTATTTTAGACTTATGGTTTGGGGTTTTACTTGGATGAATTCCCAAAATCCAAACAGTAATGGACAAAATCACTAATTGTGGAGAAAATTCAAACTCAATGATTCGGAATTCTTTTTACTTGTTAATGCTTCTGTAAAATCGGTACTTCTCTTAATTTTTAAACAAAAAGAGGATTTAACTTTTCCGTTTACAAATGATTACACAAAAGCACAGATTTCCTTGAAGATCATCACCTCCGCTACCTAAACCTTCTCTCATCAATGGTCACCACCAAATAAATATGTTTTTTGACAATAACATCCTACTCCGCTTCCAAAGATGGTGTGGCTACCACGGGGTTTATTATTCATAACCATTTTGGTTCCATCTTGCCTCCACAACTATCCTCAATCCTATTTTTGACGAAGCTTTAGCAATCAATGAAGCTTGCTCCTTTTTGAAGATTTATAATGCTATTGTTTAATCTGACTGCCAAGACCTTGTCATGACTATTATAATTGATAGTCAAATCTGAATTGGTCTATTGCGGGAATCGATGAGGAGATAAAAGTTTTTTCTGATTGTTGGCCGCGATGGCATTTCAAGTTTACCGATATTTATGAAAATTGTGCTGCCACAACCTTGTTTCTTCGACTTTCAGTTTGAAATGAACTTCCCCTTTTAGTCCATGTAATATTTCTATTTTTGTTATTTGTGAAGGGGTATATCTTCTTGTTGACTGATTTAATTTTTTGTGTTAGTTTCAAATGAAAGTTTGTTTTATTATATATATATATATAAAAAGAATGGGGCGAATATCGATCTTTAGTTTGAATAAATACTATTTGACCTTATTTGGATTTTTGAGAGGAGAATTTCGTACAATCACAACTGTTACGAGAATCAAGATTTCAAAGAAAGAGTTTTAAATCCATTAGCGAGTATATTCAGCAAAATAGGTAATATCTTTGGTATAATAGGCCAATGTCGGCATAGTAATGTTTCTCAGAAAATTTATGTTCTACATTTAAATCGACCAAACCCTTCTAAAAGAAATATTCAGCCAAAATGTACAAAGTTTCTTTAGTTAAGTTGGAATACATGTGGATTTCATCGCACTCCAGAGTACTTGCTTGGGTTATAAAAAAAAAAAAAAAAGAAGAAGAAGAAAAATACTATATACACTTGGGAAAAAAAAAAATGCAATCTAAACTGAAAATTAGAGTAATATTGATTGCACCTTTTAGTAGATTAATTATATACTACGTACTAACATTTATTGAATTTCCCTTTCCTCATCCACCTTAACTTATTCTTCCAACAGGCCTTTTACTACCACAAAATTAATGTCCTCCTCATCACTTCTAACCTAGTACCCCATGGTACCCCCACCCCAACAAAAAAAAAAAAAAAAAAAAAGAAAAAGAAAAAGAAAAAGAACAGTTAATTCCCTATAGCTCATTTGCCTTTGTTTGTATTTGAAGGCAAATGTAAAAAAGATAACCCATCACCATGAACAAGCAGATTCGGAATCAAGGCAGATGGGCTGTCTCTGTTAATCATCATCATATTCATATTCTCAGTCCCAACATTGTTGTTGTTGTTGTTGTTGTTGTACGGCATAATTAATGGAGAAGAATTATAGTAGTCTACAAAACCAGTAGCAGCAGCAGCAGCAATATTTTTCACATATCCATCTTTAGATGACCTTGTTGATTTGGGAATTAATTTATCAATCTCCTTGATGCTTGACGAGCCACATTGTCTGGGCTGTGTTTGGTAGAACACTTTTGATAAAACCAATTCTCCATCTTTTTCTTCTTCATTGTTACCTAAATGGTATTGATGCATAACCCAATTAGTCTTCTCGGGTTTCCTTTGTCGACCATAGTTTGTGTAGAGGACAAGTATTTTTTTGTAGCCTTTAACGATATTACTTGTACCCGAAGTTGAAATTGGTCTTGTCTTGCCTGTCTTGTGCCATCGGGTTTCGCCCCCATCCGCATCGTTGTGCACCTTTCTTCGTTTTCGAGTCCCCGTTGTGTATGCCTTTGACGGCCTGTGGAAGAAATGCCGCACTTGCCCGTCTTTGTTTACTCCTATATTCATAAGAAAATAAATTAAAACATTTCATTTAGACTGGTGATCATCCGTAGCCGTAGGTAACAAGCAGCGCTAGCTAGCTGCTAGGACGTCATGTATATATATATTCATATACCATATATATTGAATAAATTAAAATCTATATATATATATAATTAAATAATGAAAGAAATACCTGGTAACTTCTGTGGATGAGTGTAGCAAATTCCATTTTCACCATCAATTGTGGGAATAAATTCATCAATTAAGGGATGCTGCAGTTTCCTTGCATCGGAGTTCACTTTGGCCTCCAAATGTTGAAGTATTTCTTGGTCAGATGGATCAAACTTCACCCCAGCAGGTAGTCCCGGCAAATCTTGAATTCCCGACGTCTATATATATTTCAATTTATGTATATATATATTTTCAGATTACAATAATTATTGAAATTCGTGTGAGGGAACATATATATATAAATCGAAAACATGAACCTGATCTTGAAGTTTTACGGTGTGACCGCACGAAGGACAGGTGATAGTCTTCATCAGTTGAAGATGATCAAGATCATCATCAGATTTTGAATTTGAATTTGCAATAACAGTATGATCATCTGATGATGAGATAATTTGGACGGCTGATGATTCTTCATCATGATTACTACTGGGCCATGTGATCATTTCTCTTCTACTTGTGATGATCTTATGCCCATACCAAATTGGGGTTTCTTCTAGCTTCAATTCCACCTCTTCAGTCTAATCAATAATTGAATTCTTTGAGTTTTCTTGGTTTATATACTTGTATTAATTAATTGTGAGAGATAACAAACTATCTAAAGAAAGAATTTGTGTAGAAAAACAACTAGTTAGGTTGCTTGGACGTCAAGTTTGGTTGTGTTAATTTCTGTGTGTTACTACGTACTATATATATAACAAATATTTACACTCATTTTTATTACTATAACTAATTTATAATTAATTAAAGATTGTTGTATTTATACTGAATGTTTTCAAATATGGTAATTCATCAAATAAAGTTACCAAGTAAAAATGACAACTAGCTAGACCTAGACCTCTTCCATTAATTAAAACCCTAATTTTGATTTGAGATTCTTTTTCTTTCGTCTTTTTCTTATAATTTGTGTGAATTAAGGGAGGTAGAGTGGATATGGGGCAAGAACTGATTCTGGGGGGGACGTTTCACCTCTTTATTTAGATTCAATGTCAAACTAGAGTGTCCCTAAAGCTTGTCAAAAAATTATATAATCGTATCTCTCTCTCTCAATAAATAGTTAAATACGTACGTACCAACTAATATGAAAGTAACAAATGGTGAATTTAAATTAATTAATTGTTAATTATAAAATGAATTGGTGAATTTAATTACATGTACCAAACCTAGCTCGTATATTTTATTTTCTTCTACTCTTTTACTTTTCTTGGCGTAGACTTCTCTTCCCAAGCAAGGTATAACTATGCATGACCTTCCTCTTTTAGGTAAGTTAATTGCTTTCTCTTTCACGCACAAATACACACATATGAATTCATATTCAAGAAATTACTATCAAATTAATACCCAAGGGAGTTGAGATATATATTTATATTTATTACATTAATCATATTATATCATTAATTTATTCAATTATTGTCACAATACAAAGATAAATAAACTATCAAGACTGATATTAAACTAGAAAAATATACACATTAGTGAGAGTCGAAGCAAAGACCTTTAGCTCTCTTGTTGTTTGCAGGTGTATATAGACTAATTAGTTAATCATGTATTCATGATCGATCACTTATCGTTTTTGTGTTTTGGCTAGATTATTAGTTAATTATTAGTCGAGTCTAGTTGCTTAATGATATTTAAGCCAAACGATAACATATGAAAACGCTCTATTTAAATATGAAAATTATAAACTCTTATATTATATTATGCCTTTGTTAATAGCTAGTCAATATATAAGGATGCTAATAAAACGAGTCAATACATATGATCATTTAGTGTTGAAAATAAAATTTATCATACTCGAGTCTTTTTGGTTCTTAGCAGTACATCAGAAAGTTATATCAATAATTAAATAATAGATTATAGCAAAAAATAATTAAAGAAAAGAGATGAGAAGAGACAAGTTCTTCCAAGCCAATTTTCAATTTTTTACGTATAAGGGCTAGCTAGCCACAGCCGACATATCACATATGAACATATATATTTTTGGTTGGCAATTTCATGTGTTTCTAAATAAATAAATAGCTTTCCAAAGAAGCTACGCAACATAAAACTTAGTGAGGAAGCTTTCAAAATTAGGGTTTACTTTGACGTATGGGCGAGGGTTTTGTTTGTTTGTGGATTATGTCAAAATTCCTTCTCAAATTGGGCTGAAGTCTCATTTAATTTCTACACAATTCATCACGCTTAGGTCTAATTAAAGACACGTCCTATATATATTTTTTATATAAGTAAAGTGTCCAACAAATGTAACAATATTACACCTCTATGATCCAAAAACAAGGTAAGTTTCCATGATTAATTGACTGCGATCGACATATGATTATATCTTCTTGTAAAAATAACAGCAGAGTATATGAACCCTTGTTTTTCAGCTTTTCATGCTTTAATTAGTTGAAAACTTTTCCTTTTTGTGTGTGTGTTGACGGCAAAAGGACCGGCTTGCTGGGCTGTGTCACGCGGCTTTGTTGAGTTGTTCATGAAAATGGCGTGAAGATTGGGATAAATATATCAAAACAAACAAACAAAAAAGTTAATATATTGTAGCAAAAATGAAAAAAGATTTGGATAAATATTTTAATTTGTTTGGGCCGTAAAGGGCTTGTTTGATTGGTATTTGACATGAGAGAATAGTGGTGGTTTGTAAAATAATTTCAATTTTCGCAATGTTGTTTGTTTGGATTTTGGGTGAGTGGTTTGAGAAATAAGGTAAACGTAAGTGTTTTTTAAGGGATTATATTGTAGGTGTAGGATGTGCAAGACTTTATATTAAATCGTGTTTGTTATGTGATATAAGTTATGTAAGACACATGTTAATTACTTTATGTCAAATCAACGTAGAGTTTGTGTACATATTTTTAGAAATAAAAAAAATTGTTGTTTGTTGAGCTTTTAGAAAACATATTTCTCTCGCTTCTCCCGAAACACGAAATAATTTTCGAAAATGCAGAATAAACAGGTCTAAAGAATGAGAAATTCTTACCCATACCGGGTTTGGTCACACTTAGGACCCATTTGTTTGACTGGGTATGGCATGTTATTTTGTAATCTAATTACCAAACATTATAATAATTGTGTTTGAGTTGATTTAGTGTATTTTGGGAATGGAATTAAATTTTCCATAATCAGGAATCTTGTCTTCATAAACTAGGAATCTGAAACTCAAGTTTTATATGGTATTCTAATTCCATTCCCATTGAAATTCATGGTAAAAATTAGAAAGACAATATTTTTCATATATATCCTTCCCTCTCTCTCTCACACACACATATATATATAATTTGTATTTATTATAAAATATACATAAATTAAATCAATTATAAATTATGATGTATGGTAAGTATATTATATATTTAATCAACATTAAGAATAATTATTTACACTCCTTGAAATTATGTGAAATTACATGAAGTTTCAATAATTACAAAACAACATTTGAAGTCTTTAAAAAAATTAACTTGACATAAAATACTTATTACCACTTCATTATACCTATAAAATTAAGATAAAGTCAAAAATATTAAATGATTATTGTTGAGTAAAAAAAAGTCAAATTTAATTTTAATTAAAAAATCTCATAAATCATTTATAATAATATATAAATGGAACATTTTTGTTAAAAATGGATTTCATTCCTTAAGTTTACCAAACATTTGAAAAGAAATTTGTTACATTTTTTCCTGAAATCCCGAGTGTTACCCAAATAGTATAATGGAGTTATATTTCTGTTAATCATATTCCTAGAAATTAAATTCCTAGAATCAGATTCCATTCCCGTCAAACAAACGGGTTCTTAAAGTAACTACATGGCAAGTGCAATTTATTTGATTTGGGATTGAATAAAACTCTTATAAGAGTAATCAATCGCAAAGCAAGTGCAATACTCTTATCATATGGTTGGACGAACCCAGGAATTTAAATCTAGGTTTAAATATAACCGTTGCATATAGATTATGAATCTTTTACGGCTATTAAACTAGTTATTGATAATTTCGTTTGGCCTTTTAAGCTAGCAGCTGGGCCAGCAAAATCCGATATTTGGGCTAAACTTTATCGTGAAAATAAAATATATTGAATACCATCAATAACTTGGATACTTCAACATACTGGATCACTGTAAAGCCCAAATTAGAGGAGTTGGTGGGCTTTTCTTCACACCAATACGTTACTTTTTAGAAGAATAAGATGAGCCGTATTTGGTTAGAAAAGCAAGGCCTGTGACTGAAAAATGAACGGACTTGGAGGGATAATTGATTTAGACATTTAGGCATGGTTATTCTTT
The DNA here is from genome assembly GCA_038501285.1 of Penstemon eatonii. NCBI lineage: Eukaryota > Viridiplantae > Streptophyta > Magnoliopsida > Lamiales > Plantaginaceae > Penstemon > Penstemon eatonii. The sequence goes on along the minus strand of JBCEGF010000586.1, from coordinate 366,293 downwards.
TTTATAGGTATCAAATAATATTAATTTTAGGCATGGTTACGGAATAACTGATTTATATATTGGTGTAAAATATCAATGAATATATGTTATTGTACAAATTTAGTAAAATAATACTCTAAGACTTATTCCGACCATGGAATATCCAACGAAAATTAATTTGACCACATCATATTATATGCAACTACGTCATAAAATAATATCTTATTTTAACTCACACTTCATTCCTTCAAAAAAAAAAAGAACTCACATTTCATTCAACTAACTAAGTATTTTGTATATTATGTCCTTTATAATTTATAAATTAAATAGCCCGGACCCTTTTTCCTTCTTAGAAGGGGAATCTCTAATCTCAATAAATTCGTTGAGGTTGTGATTGTTTCTTAGATGAATCAATACGAAAAAGAGCTTAATTTCAAGGGATTGCAGCAAAGTCAAATTTTATTCTTTAGATTTTAGTATCTCAACATATATCTAAGTCATCTGTAAAAGATTTATAGTCCAAGCTAAATAAATAAGATGATCGTCGCATATTTGAACTATAATATATGACTCTTTGAGTATATGCATAATTTCAAGCTTTTTGTTATTTCGATATGTCTATTTTTTTTAATTATAAGAATAAACTAGCTTATCTTACAGAAACAGTAACAAATATTGGGTAAATGACTGACATGGACAATATGATAAGTCAAATGATCAAGTGGTGACAAGTTAGAGGCCAAAGAAAGCAAATTCTACTTAATAGGATTTGCTCCCTTTCCAAACCTCAACCACCTCCACACAACAAATTCGCATGAATTCAAATCGCCGCCCCCGTTGGATAAACCACCGACCAACTTGGAGTCAACAATTTTGCAGCAAACCCAACCCATAGTCAAATTAAAAATTTCCTACTTTGAGGAAAAACAATATAAAAACACAATTTGACTAGGATGTTTTATCCTCTTTTTATTTTAATAATAATAATAATAATAATAATTTGACTGTAATATACGAAATGAAATGAATAACAAACCAACTAAAAACTCGCAAATTTCATCTCCAAGTTGCTTAAAATTACCACAATCTGATCGGTAGAGGGCCGATTTTTTCTACAATTACCAACACAAGCCAAAGCAACTCTAGCCAATCTAAAAAGTGGGTCAACATTAGAAGGGATTGCTAATCTAGGGTCCAAAAATTCACTAAACTTCATCTCTTTAATCAAAGGCAATGCCCATTTCACAATCAACCCTTGTTCACTTCTTCTCCCAGTCAACAATTCCAATAAAACAACCCCAAAACCAAACACATCACATTCCTTTGAAGCACCCTTTTTCTCAATCCAATACTCTTCATCAACATACCCCACAAGGCCTTGCTTTTCGTTGGGTGCCAAGAAATGTAGCCCATAGTCACAAATCCTAGCACAAAATTTCACGTCTATTAATATATTTGATGGCTTAACACAACCATGAATTATAGGCGGCGCCACCACTTGGTGCAAGTAATGAAGCCCCTTAGCTGCCCCGGCCGCAATTCTCAGCCGCCTGTCCCAATCAAGGAGTGCCGCCCCGTCAGTATTTTGATGCAAATAGAATTCCAAGCTCAACATTCCGCCAAATTCCATCACTATAATTCGTTCACCTGGACCTTCCGAAAAACCTGTAAAATTAAAGGAAATTGAAATAATACTGTATTAATTAGCATTTAAAAATATCAGAGTGAGAGTGAGAGAGGTGTTTTTTTTTGTTTGGTTTGGTTTGGTTTGTATTAATTAATTACCTGTAATTGGTACGACATGGGCATGATCGGCTAAAGAAAGCCATTTGAGTATTGAAGAGAAGCCAAAACCTGCGTTGTTTAACACAAGGCGTGGGTGAATTCTTTTAACCGCCACCAGTTCCCCTTTAGGCATCTTTACAGCCACATACACGGTGCCCAACCGCCCTTTCCCGATAATTCTACGGTGGTTAAAACCGTCTGTGGCGGCGTGTATTTCCGTTAACGGATATGAAGATGCAGAAAGCTTAGCGGCTGGAATCACAATCACAGCTTCTTCCTCTGTTCTGGCTGGTTTTTGTTTGCAGAGAACGTAAAGAATGACGCCGAAAATTATAATACACAAACAGAGAAGGGCCTGAACAAAATAATAGATGATTGTTATTATTTCACCATACCCCATTTTCTTGATTACCCGGCAGCCCGGGGTGTGCTGTGTGCAGAGATGATCGATGTATTGGATAGGAAAATTAAAGTTGATTGAAAAAGATGCTCTATTCTATATGGTTTCTTTCTCTCTTGTTTGAGTAAATGTGTAGGCTTTGAAAATCGGTTTTGAGTGGTAGGAAAGTGTGGAAAATTATCAGTTGACATGGTACTGATTATACTCCTACTTTTATTAGGTTGCTTTTAGCCATCAAGTTGCTTGCCTCTTAATTCCACAATTGTAAAATTTAAGGGCTGTTTGTTTAGCGTTTCTCAAGAATTTTTTGTGTTTCGGAAATGCCAAACAAACATATTTTTCTATATTCTAAAATAAATTTTTCATCTTGCAATTTTCTCAAACTACTCTTTCAAAATTCAAGCAATTTCTACTCTGATTTGATATAAAGTAACATATCTCTTATACAAATTATCTCACAACAAACATGATTTGACATAAAGTCTTACATATCTTACACATACAATCTAAATCTTCCAAAAAAAATATATATAACTATTTTATTTCTAAAATCACTCTCTCAAAACTCAAACAAATAATATTGCGCGAATTGAAACCTCTATTACTTTCCCAAAATTACTTTTCAAAACACCAAACGAACAAGCCCTCTGAGTCTTTTATCTCCGTAAGTAATTATAAACTCAATTAAGAAAAGTTGGATCGTAATTCTGTTTCAATAGTAATTTGTATCCCATTGGAATGGATTTTGTAAGATAGGCTGTCAAATCAATCATGAGGTGCTTGAATACATTATTTCTCGATTGCATGTGTCAGCAATTTTCCATATTTTAATTTTATATTTTTGTCCCTTACCACCACAACGAACTAAGACTATGGGTCTAGTTGAGAAAATCTAAGAGGTGTCAACAAATTTAGTATACCGACAGTTGGCTAATTAGAACAACTTTGGATGATCGTCCATCTACCTACGCCTAACAGAAGCTGAAATGGAGAATTTATTTGGTTAATTTGGAACTACGATTCAATTTCTTTAATATTGTGATTGATTTTATATCACAAGCATACTGGATTATTTGAATTTGAGTATTGTTTGAGAATAACTAGATCAATTATTATTACTTTATTTTATTTGAGATGATATATCAAATATCTCTTTTTTACGAAAGTAACCTTAAATTGGGTCTTATCTTCACGAAACATTTTCAATTGGACTTTGGACCTCCATTCCTATATTTAGGGCTGTCAATGGGGCGGATTTCAATCCGGATCCGTCCGAATTCGATCCGATTTATTAGGATAATTGTCCGATTAGAGATTCGATGGACCTAATCCGATTATAAAGATCCGAAATTCGAAACTCATGGAGCGAATATGGATTTAGGTCGATCCGATCTGTTAAAGATCCGTATCCGACAACAAATAAAAAGAAAGATATATATACAAAATGATTTATAAAAACACATATAATTAATAACATTTCAACGTCAATTTTAGAAGATAGTAATATATAATTCGTTTATAAATTTATTTAAACCAATATATTCATTCTACAAATATGAATATAGTAAAGAAACTTTGAAAATGAAGCTAAAATTAAATAAAATTGAAAAGATAATAAACTTGTTTTAGGAAAAACACATCAATTTAACTTTTAAAATACAAATTTATTGGATCCGAAAAATATCCGATATTCGGTCAAATCCGACCAAGATCCATTGGATTCAAAAAATCTAGATCCGAGCACAATCCGAGCAAGATCCGAATCCGACAGAATTCGATCCGATATAAATGGAGCCGGATCTGGACGAGCCTGATCCGACCAGAATCCGACCCATTGACAGCCCTACCTATATTGGGTTTTATCAGTGGCCCGCTAGAACTACTTGAGATTGAGATTGGAATCCATCCATGTTCATTAAAGATCCGAAAGTCCAAACGCTGCTGAAGTTGGATTCTCATCAACACCTCTCTCCACTATTTAAACATATCAGTCAACAAATTCGCCAAAAATAAAATAATTTAATGCTTATTTTTTGTTTATCTATTCATAAAATTTAAATAAATACCCCACTTATTTAAAAGATATAATTTCATGTAGTAAATTGTAATACATACTTATTTATATATTGAAAAACTCTGAAACTAAGTATAAAGTTTTTATATTCAAGTACAATAATTTTTTGGGGAAGTATAAAATTCTTTTTTGGGAGAGGTAAAGTATAAAATTCTGGAACAATATGGACCATATAAGAGTAATTAGGAACAGGTTTGTCACTTAAATTATTAGAAAGAAAAAAAAAATAGACATACTGGAGATTCCCAACGCCTCATGATAGCAATAAAAAACTAAAAGTTTATTTCAATCAAGAATAACAAAAAAAAAAAATTACGAAAATCAGGAGAAAAATTTGGGTCAACACAAAAAATGTAATAGGTTTGAAACTTTTTTTTTATTTTTTAGATAAATTGAATTTCATTCAATACGTTCGGAGGAAACAATGTTTTGGATAAAAATGGATAAAACATTTGAAGCATAAAAATTCTTAAAATGAAGACGAGTCATTTCATGAGCTGCTTGATTTCCTTCTCTCCTAATGTGCCGTGGGGAGAAAGAGTCGATCGAAAGATCTTGTCGCATCATGTATATATGCAATAATATTACCATAAACCGATTTATTATCGCCATTCTTGGAAATCGCTGATATAACAACACTAGAATCGCCTTCTACTATAATTTTACCCCAGTGTTTATCTCGAGCGAATTCCACCCCAAACAACATAGCTCTAGCTTAAGGAGAAGTAGGATCGAGAGGTTGACGAATGCAAGTCGAAGCACAACCCACGCAATCACCCGAGGAAGACCTAGCAATAACTTAACTCAATGATAAACAAGTTGAACAAGCAAACTCTAGCTTTTAGGCCACTTGATATTCCTGTTTCACTCAGTTTAGAATTTAAACAAAGTAAAAATTGATGTCGCACTTTAAATTTACTAAACCGGAGTTTTAATGGGAAACAAGGCAAAATTGCAAAAATCGTCTAAACTAATCATTGATTTTGGATTTTTGTCCCAAACTATTCAACTTGACAAATTTCGTCCTGTAATTTAACATTTTTTTGGAATATCTTCCCACCATTAATTATAAGATGAAAATTGCGCATTTGCCGTTAAATTATCACATGGCTGCTAATGTGTCATGACGTAGTAAATTTTAACATGAATAATTATATAATATTGCAGAATTCGTCTCAAACTAATTACAAGATTCAACCGTCACTTTCATTAAATTAGAAATTTAATATTGGGACTAAATTCATACAAAATGGTAAATTATGGGACGAAATTCAGCGAGTTGATATAGTTTGGGACGAAAAATCAAAATTAATAATTAGTTTGGGGACAATATTTCAAACAAATATTAAATTGCGGAACGAAATTCGGTAAAATAATATAATTTGGGACGGAAATTCAAAATCACAAATTAGTCTGAAACGATTTCTGCAATTTTACCGGAAACAATTATAAATTTATAACTATGTCTATATATTGGACTGAAAATCATAATTGCACACTCTTATTTTGCTATCAGACATTTCCATTTTTAAGTAAAGTACAACTCAAATAAGATTTAATTATTAATATAAAGAGGAAACCAAAAGTGCTCTTATATATTCCGTTGATTGTGATATAGATATGTTTATTTTCTGATAATGTAAAATACAGTTTGTTCATTAAAGTATGATGGTAGTATCAATTACTCATAAAATATCAATTCTAAATTTATAACACTTACCTCTATATGCAATGGTTTTTGATTTTTTAGGGCATCTCTAATGACTCCGAGAGGGAATACCCTCTCCCTCTCCCCCTCCCCCTCCCCCCCCCCCTCTCCCTCTCCCCCTCCCACTCCCCCTCTCTCTAGTTTTTTAGTCATCTCTAATGACTCCTTCTATCTAACCCATTTAATAATTAATTTTATTCTTCTCTATTATTATTATTATTATTATTATTATTATTACTACTACTACACCAAAAATAAATTTAAAATTAACATTAATTTAAAATCAAAAGTACATTAGGAAACTTAGAAAATAAAAACTTACATCAAATATTAAATTAATTCATATAAGGAAATCCATCATCTCTGCCATATTCGTTGCCACTATTATTATTGCTGTTGATACCGCCACCGCCACCGTCTAGATTGATCGAACCTCCTGACGAATCTCCAAATAAACGAGCCCGACGACGTTTTTCGCGAATTTCAGTCCTCACCTCATGCCAATATTCTTTTGTATTAGGGGTCATGTATGAACAATCCATTTTCATAATCTCTCGCTCGTCAGCCTCTTTTTTATTAGCCATCATTTCAGCATGTCGTCGATTACGACCCTCCCACTAGATCTCGTAGGGCCCGTGCCACCATTTATGAGCAAAATCAAGGCACTACTATTGATTTGGATCCACGAACAAGTCCCATATCCCTAGAAGATTATATGATCCGCCGTCACCAAATACGATCTGTAGATGTCAATCGCGAACTACTAAAGGACTTAGTCGAACATGTGTGGGACACTCAAGGTCAAAATTAAGGTCTATGTTTTAGTTGAACATGATTTCATGATTGTATCGCATTATTTTAAATTTTTAGAAATAATTATTTTTGGGTTTCATGATTGTATCGCATTATTTTAAATTTTTAGAAAGAATTATTTTTGGGTGATAAATACAACCCCAAAATTATTAAAATAAATCAATATTAAAATACTAGTGTTAATATAATGAAATAAAAGTTATTTTTTTATAATTAAAAATAATTATCTCCAAATAATATACAAATTTTAGTAATTTTTTTATTTTTAAATAAAGATAAAAAAATAACTAAATAAAACAAAATGAAATTAAAAAAAAAAAAATATAGCATGTGATGGAGGGGGCTTGGACGGATGAAGCTCCCCTTCCCCCTCCCTCCAAGGTCCCTCCAGGGTCCCTCTAGTGGGTATACCCTCTCCGTCCCCCTTGTCATTGGAGATGATTTTTTTTTCCCCCTTCCCCCCATATACCCTCTAGGGCATCTTCCCACTAGTCATTAGAGATGCCCTTATTCCAAAATTACCCCGTTCTTTTATAAATAATATATTGGTAAATTTATTAATTTATTAACTTATAAAAATAAAATTTGTTTCTTTATTTTTCTATCTCAATTTCTTTCTTTACAATTTGTTTAAGTTTTTATTGGTGACAATTATCTCTTTTATTTTCGTTACAAATTACTATTCTAAATGTTAAATAATTCTCCTTCAAATTTTTACTTGGAAATTTTTCAAACTTGACACGTGCTTGTATCGTCAGTTCTTCAATCTATAATTACCCTAACTTCTTTATACGTCTATTATAGATCAGAATTAGATTCAATACCAACACAAATTATTGCCAATAGTATGAGCATGTGTCAAGCTTGAATTCTGCGAGTAAGAATCCGAAGAAAATTACTCAACATTTGAAATGATAATTTGTATCAAAAGCAAATGAGATAATTATCACCAAACAAAAATCGAGAAAAAAGTTGAGATAGAAATAAAGTAAAAAATTGAAATATAAAGAAAATAAAATAAAGATAAAAATGAGAAAAAAAAGGGAAGAAAACAAAATAAATGAAGAAATTGAAATATAATGTTCTTTGGTGGATGGAGGAATTCATAATATATAAAGAAATATTTTATTTTTTGATAAATTAATAATTAAAAAAACAATTTATTGGTTATAAAAGGGCGGGATAATTTGAAATAAAAAATCCAAAACTATTATAGAGGAAGGTAGTGTTACAACTGATACTTTACGGGTAAGTGATACCACACCGTACTTTAAGGAGTCAAACTATATTTTCAAGGCCCAAAAAAAACAATCTTTAATAATCACTCCAAGTGTAGATGTCAGCGAGAAAAAAGAGCAAAAAACCATTCGGCTTTAAAACAAGAAAAACACCAGCGGAACTCCAATATAACAGAATCAGTAGCATTCTAATGCACTTTAACTGAAGCTTCTAAACAATATACACTGAGAATGAGGCATCAAAATTTGCTTTTCAGCACAATAAAGTAAAGCAATATCACACTCAAAGCTAAGTTCCATACCTAAAAGAACTATAATCCCATAAAAGAAGCCACCTCCAAAACTTCAGAAAACTATAATCAATTAATCACTAACAAACTTGAAATGGAAATCATAAGTTTCTATTTCTTGCAAGGCAAAACTAGCTAAACTCAACTTCCTTTCTTTCCACTTAAGCCAATCATCCCGTTACCTATAAATGTATCATCCCACAAAAACCCAACTAAAAAACAACAATTTTCCCATATAGAAACACATACAAATGGATATTAAGATTGATAACGAATCAAATGTAGAGATCAATGAACAAGAAGTACCCTTAATGGTAAACAAATCCCTTCCTGAAGTAGAAAGAAACCTCATCCAACAAGCCATTAGCCAAACATTCGAAAGCACGGCCCATCTAGCTAACCTTCTGCCTACGGGATCAGTGCTCACCTTTCAACTTCTGTCCCCTGTATTCTCAAACCAAGGCGAGTGTGACCCAGTTGGTCAATTCTTGACTGCTGGTCTAGTAACTCTCTGTGGACTGTCCTGTATATTGTTGAGCTTTACTGATAGCTTCAAGGACCAAAAGGGGAATATATGTTACGGGTTTGCAACTTTTCGTGGCTTGTGGATTATTGATGGCTCAGCAACTCTACCACCTGAGATTGCAGCAAAATATAAGCTGAAATTTATAGACTTTGTTCATGCTTTAATGTCGATATTGGTTTTTGCAGCCATTGCGCTGTTTGATCAAAATGTTGTTAATTGTTTCTACCCGACACCATCAGCTGGAATGGAAGAGGTTCTTACGACAGTGCCAGTTGGGATTGGAGTCATCTGCAGTATGTTGTTCGTTGTTTTTCCCACTAAGCGACATGGAATTGGCTTCCCTGTCACTTCAAATTGATTTACTTTGTAGAATTATATTTGATGCATATTATGATATATTAATTTTCATCTGTGTAATGAATCAATATATGTAATTATGTACAGAGAATCACTGCTGATTTATCTGTTGAATGATCATGGATAACCAGCCTAAGGTCTAGGATTAAATAAATATCCAGATAGCTTATAGGGAGTGTAACTTCAAGGAATGATTACTTATCAAAATAAGTACCGGAACAACTCTCAAAGACCTTGGGGAGAAACCAAATTTACAATTATTTGTGATTTTCATTTACCCGATCAACTTACAAAGGAAAAAAGAAAAAAGAAAATAAATGCTCCCTTACCCGCCTATCAAAAATGGGTATTTGAAGTAATTTTTGAATCAACATCAATATGACACCCCAAATTCACCGCTTCAAGTGGCTTGAGCGCTCAAGCATAGCCCCTGTAGAGATATTCATTCAAGAATATATCTTTTGAGATCCCAAAAATCTCTGGATTCATTCTAATTATAATATTAGACATGAAATTAGTAGTCTTTTAATCATTTAATCAAATAGGTTGCGATCTTGCCTGAAGCCATTAAAAAACCTGCAGTGGTGGCATCAAGTAGGTAACTTGCTATTTAGAAGACCTTTTTTACGAACAAACTAGCCAGTCAAGAAAATATTTTGTGAATCTGTGGTTTGCTTCGGCCACTTCATAGTCGACTTGTTGCCCATATCTGTATCTTCCCATTTCAACTCATTTTGTTTCTTGATTCCTTTTCAGTTTCTCATGGAAGCTTTCTGTCAAGCAGATCCGAGTGCTTGCAGAATACATGATTCGAAATCTGATGCAAGCCTAAAAGTGGGAATAACAAAAGCGTGAAGCGACTTTAAGTGACCAGGGGTGTTTCCGTAATTTTGCAGCAAGACAGGGGCACTTTAGTAAATTGGTAGGGAATCCAGATTTAATAAATAGAGGCTACGGGCAGTGAAGAAGAGATTAGAATGTTGAATATGAGTTTGTATCTTCTCCCCCCAAAATCCTCTCTGTCGTCTACGAATTCAGCGTGACTTTCCCCCTAATCAAGCTACCTCCATCTCCATTTCAAATCCATGGAGGTCAGGAGTTTGATTGATTGCATCCGGTTGATCTATTGATTCGACCCTATGCAATCCCTATCTTTAATTTGTGTAATTTTGTAGCGGTTGTTTGTAATTGTGGTGAATTGTGTAGCTCAGTTTAATTCATTAGTTTACAGTTCGGTTTGTACTGGAGTTTTGATTTGATTAATTAGTACGCGTTTGTCCTTGTTTGAATTCCATTGGAGCTGTGCTATTGTGTTTGGGTTATTGTACGTGTTTTAGTGTAATCGATCCATGGCATCTTATTATGATATGCATCAGTGGTATCAGAGCCGTCGATCCTCGGCGGCTCACCAGAAAATCGAAAAGGAGATTGAAGAAACAGAGATTCATGAGTCCTCGCTGCGCCGTCGTGTTCAATTGGAAAAGTCGCCGGACGATTTTGATGCGAAATTGCGTAGGCTTTTGAAGAGGCTTGATGAAATAATTGACAGCAATAAGAAGTCACCTCAGAAAATGATTGGTGACGGGTTCAGTCCAGGAAATTCCTCCGATTACTCACCGGATCATGTTTCTACTGATCTGCAGAAATTTGATTGTGAAGAAACTTTGATCGAGGTACCTTCACTGTCAGCGAATGAGGATGAATCGAAGCAGCTCGTCGACATGGCAGAAACTCCATATAATTAGGTATATTTCGAATCCGGTAACTCCGAATTACACAAGCAGTACACGGTTTATTCTTCATATGAATTAAATGAAAAGAGAGATAGAGGAATATGCCTTTTGTGTGATGAATACATGTATCAAGGGCATAAATGTTGTAATAAAAAGATATTTTATGTATTCGAAATTGATGTGGATGATACTCTTGAAGGGAATGAGTGCACTGTTAGTGAAACACTCGTAAATGTGGAGTTAGTGGAAGAGCAGGTTGTCGATTTTGATGAGAATTTGACAGGGCAGGGCATTCAAACTGATTCCATTTTGGTGCAGCAGTTACCATCTAAAAATGAAATTAAAGGGGAGGGAATGAATGGAATAGGAGACAATGATCGTAAGGCTGAAAATGTAGAGTTGAAAGTGTTTGAGGAATTGCTTGAGAAGGATGCACTTGAAAGTTTTGATGAGATTTTTGTAACCTACCCTACTGATGTTGAAAGTAATAGGTTGTGGACATTAGATGCTACAATTGGGTATTTGGTTGTGTTCACAGCCCCAAAGGTTGTATGCTTCGATGATGTTAGTAGTGGAAACTGGATGTCCATTTTAATTTGGAATCAGCCATCAAAAGGCGTCGACTCGCTGCATAAACTCTATGGGCTGTTAGAGGATCAAACTCTGGTAGTGGAGTGGCCGGAGCTATCATTACCTCCACCAGAACCACCTCCGAGAATGCTTGAGCAGTAGATTGAGGAAGCCAGGGTCTGTCGAGCACTCTACTGTTTTTGTTCATCAGACTACTCAACTACTGTCACTCTGCTGTTGGCTATAAGACCACTCATCTACTGCCACTCTGCTGTTTTTGTTATTAAGATCTCCATCTACTACCGCTTTGCTGCCATTTTACTGATTTGAGCAGTAGACCGAGGAAGACACCAGTCCCTTGCTGTTGGAAAAAGGCACCTTGCTGATGGAAAATACACCTTGCTGTTGGAAGAAGGAAAAAGTACTCTGCTGATGGCTGGTGCACTCTGCTGCCACCTTGCTGTCACTTAGCTGTCGGCTGTTCACACAGCTGTTGGCTTATTTACTCGGCTCTCCGCCATCATGTCCTTGAGGACAAGGACAATTTTAAGGGGGCGGATTTGATGCATGCCTAAAAGTGGGAATAACAAAAGCGTGAAGCGACTTTAAGTGACCAGGGGTGTTTCCGTAATTTTGCAGCAAGACAGGGGCACTTTAGTAAATTGGTAGGGAATCCAGATTTAATAAATAGAGGCTACGGGCAGTGAAGAAGAGATTAGAATGTTGAATATGAGTTTGTATCTTCTCCCCCCAAAATCCTCTCTGTCGTCTACGAATTCAGCGTGACTTTCCCCCTAATCAAGCTACCTCCATCTCCATTTCAAATCCATGGAGGTCAGGAGTTTGATTGATTGCATCCGGTTGATCTATTAATTCGACCCTATGCAATCCCTATCTTTAATTTGTGTAATTTTGTAGCGGTTGTTTGTAATTGTGGTGAATTGTGTAGCTCAGTTTAATTCATTAGTTTACAGTTCGGTTTGTACTGGAGTTTTGATTTGATTAATTAGTACGCGTTTGTCCTTGTTTGAATTCCATTGGAGCTGTGCTATTGTGTTTGGGTTATTGTACGTGTTTTAGTGTAATCGATCCATGGCATCTTATTATGATATGCATCAAAATCAAACTTGATATAAATTTGCCCTAATTTTATGACATGACAGGAAGTCGGAGCGGGTGCTCAACTTTTGGCGCCTCTTCTTTATAAGAATTTGGAAGGAAAATCTTGTTTTCTCCCCATTTGCATGAGATAAAATGGGCTGGGTCGTGGATAAGATCTACATGTCTGGCCCAACATTGTGTTGTTCAATAATCAGCAGATCCGATTCAATAAATTAGGATAATTGTCCGATTAATAATTCAATTTAGAAGATTAATTATCCGAACTATATGGGGTGAATATTTATTTAGGTTGATCCGATCCATCACAGATTCGTATCCAAATATATATTACTATATGTTGTTTATATATTATGTATTTAAACCAAAATAAAAATAAAACTATATATGTTCAACTAAATATTTTACTATCTTTTTTATTTTCCTTTTTTTATTTATGTACTTTTGTATATAGTGTAGAATTCTAACCCGGAGTTTTCTTCTTCTTTGTCCCAGTTTATTTATTTTTTATTTATATTTTTGTTTAGTCCTTTGTTCTTATTTTTATCTTTTATATTTGGTCACCATATTCCATCTTATACAATTTTCAAGCTTTAGTTTTGATGAAATAAGTAAAATGTTACATTTTTAATTCATGATGGTGGAATCTGCAAGTGATTTGGAGAAAAACAGAAGATTTTTTTATTGTTAAATATGTTAAAGGATCCGAATAATTTATCCGAATCCGGGATATCATCCACCGAATTCGAATCCGATTAATAATATTCAAGATCCAAGCGAATCCGAATCATGATAGAAAAAGGAAAATCGGGCTCGGATCTGGAGCGACCCTGATCCCCAAATCCGACCCATTGACAACCCTAATTGATATTGTGTTTGACTAATTACATACCACAAGTCCACAACAAAAGAAATTCTTACTGAAATTTAGTTAGATCAAACTCATCTAACCAATCACATAACAAATGTATTGAATTTATCTTGTGATTGATTACCCAGTCCGACCCAAGAGATATATAGGCAAGTCAACTTGTTGCTTAGGCTCCCCCAAACCATTAGGGCACTTGCCCACTATTTATTGTCCATGATTCATGAAGTAATTAAAAGTCTTTTTGCCAATAAGAAGGAAAAATGGAAGAGCAAACTACATTAATCATTTTCTCTCTCACACACACATTTTGTTTTTATTACACTAATTATTAGTTATTACTATTTAACAGTAGTATATTATTATTTTTACTCTTGATCCAACATTTCTCCATTTTTTTCTTTAATTCACTTTTTTCTTGATTTTTTATTTTTTTACAACATTAATTCATAAATTACACCCCCCCCTCTCAATTGGGATTTTTTTTTTAATCCTTACACATATAAATAATATAAATCTAGCTCTGCCATTTATTTAGACCTAATTTTTTGAAATAAATAGCATAGTGTGAGAGTATTAGTTTGTTAATTGTCATATGATTTTTTCTTTTTATTTTGTTATTGGATCGACTGGCCATTTGGAGAAAAACTTTATGTTTTCTGTAGTGAAGTCTTAAGAGATTTTTTGAATATTTATGTTTGACTATATCACAAGGAAAAAGTGAATTCACCATTTTATTTATAGAGAAAAATATGTAGAAGAACTAAAATGTGAAAATTTAATTAATAATTTTCCATTTGAAAAGCTCAAAAATTTAATAATACATAAAATATAGATATTTATTCATTAGGGGCCCCAAGTTCTAATTTCTCATAGGGCCCCCAAAACCCTAGAATGGGCATTGTTGGTTACTATCCTATAAACTTTATCAATTCCAAAGTAAGTGTATTCATTAAGCATATAATTATTTTAATTCGGCCAAACTTAATTTGTGATAAAATTATTTATTTGAATTTTCGGAAATGATTGAATTTTTCAGAGATGGAATAAATTGTAGATTAAACATTCAGAAAATTTGCAGCTCTTTTTTGAGAGATTGTGGAACAAATGTATGCTAAAAGATAAGTTATTTTTATGTTAAATCAAAATTGTTACCTGAGTGAAGTAGGGTAAGAGTTTTGTTACTTCATCATATTAAAATAAACTTTATGTAATTTTTTTTTAATATGAGTTTATTAGTGTAAATTGAGAGAACTTTCATTATAAATCAATTTTTAAATTTTCCGTGCAATCTTCAAAATAGATTTTCTTGGGACGAATACACTGGCCCAAAAGAAGGGAGATTCTTCTGTAGACCTGGTCCTAGACCATGTGGTCTACATTTAATCTTTTTTTTTTCTTTTTCATTCTTTCTTTATTTTTTCTTTCTTATAACTAATATCTTTTACACAAATTAAACACATTTATACATTTTTGTTGCAAACTTATAGTAATATATTGTTTCTATCAAAATAATATTGTACAAAAAATTTTAATTTAAGTAAGAAAATATTAAATGACAAAGTGACAAAAATTTAAATATTGTCACTAAAATGATGTACATAGACACATTATTGACAAGAAATGTAAAAATATTGTCACTATTGACATTTACTGACGTCCCAAAAAATGACCACTAAAAAAATATCACTAAATTTTAGTGACAAAATAGTAAAAGACAAAGTGACAAAAATTTATATATTGTCACTAAAGTGATATTTATAGATACACTAGTGACGAGAGTTGTGAAAAAGTTATCACTGTTGACATTTAATGATACCCCAAAAGTGACAACTAAAAAGTTGTCACTAAATTATAGTGGCAATATTTATTGTCACAAGGCTATCACTGAAAGGGTGTCACTAATTGTTAATAGTGACAATTTAAGTTCCACACATTTGTCACTAATCGCCATTAGTGATAACTTAAAAATATATTTTACCACTATTGCATTTGTCACTATTTTTGTTACTAAATATATGCAGAAAATGATAATTTCAACAATGTCACCTAATATTTTATCTCTAAAATTCATTTTTCTTATAGTATGTCTCTAAAAAGGTGTCACTAATTATCAATAATAACAACTAACTTCATACACTTGTCACAAATAGCCATTAGTGATAATTTAAAAATATATTTTATCACTATTGTACTTGTCACTATTGTTATTGTGAAAAAATTAACATTTTTTTCACTAAATATATGCAAAAACTGACAATTTCAACAATGTTACTTAATTAATATTTTGTCACTAAATTTTATTTTTCTTGTAGTGGTAGTTTTTTTTTATATATATTATGTATTTTTCGTAATCGTTCAATGTTGTTCTAGCTATATTTATATTTATTTCCAAAGATGTGAATTTGCAAATTCATTATGTCATTTTGTGTTATAATTTATGAAATAATTAAGATTGATATTTTTTTATAGAATTAATTTAAACATTAAATATTTTTAAAGAAGAAATAATGCATGAAAAATGCAAATAATAATTTTGATAGAAACAAACATCATATTATAAATTTACAACACAAAATATGTCAATTTTTTTTAATTGTATAATACAATTTTAGTTATTAATGAAGAAAAGAAAAAGAAAAAAAGAAGAGAAAAGGAAAAAAAAATAGAAAAAAAAATAAATTATGTCCGGGGAAGAATCTTCCCCCAAAAGAAGGAGAAATTATGTCGTGCAACCGCTGCACAACAACATCAAGTACATGTGGTGCAGTCCACTAATACACCTATGACATGTTCTGACAATGTGAATATATATTTTTAAAATCTTATTTTCTTTTACATGATTTAAAATATAAAAATTATGTGAATTAACAAGCATATTGACAGACTACACCAAATATATATAATGATGAAGTGGTGCATCAAGTGCATTAAATAATCTCTCTTAATTCCTAGAATCTGTTGCGTGGTCATTGACCCGAGTTTCTCGTTCGGCCCATAATGTCCAGAGCGTATAATAAAAGGCCGGAGATTCTCGTGTAGATTGCAGTCCATGAAACATAATTAATTGTGAACCCAGAAAACACATTAGAAAGCCCTTCAGCAAATATAGCAAAAACAGAGAAATAAATTAATCAAAACACGAAAAATAAAAAAGAAAAGAAAAAGAAGACAGTACAGTACGCTACGATGAATACAAAAACAAACGAATCAAGTCCAGTCAAAGTTGTATAACCCCCCCTTCTTTTTAATTACCAAACAAGGAACTCAATAATTCTCGTCGCGATTCGAGTCGAAATCAATTCTTTTATATAACAAAAAAAGAATACTAGTAAGATTGAATTTGTTAGTAGAATGAAGAGCGTAATAGAAATAGATTACTATTCCTTTTGTTTTCTTTTTAATTTCGTAACATTACATCCTCCTTGGATCTCAATTTGTTTTCTTGTTAATCTTTATCTAGTTTTCACATTCGTATTCAAATCACACCTGTCTCTATATAATATTATCCCTTTATTAGAATTATTATTGTTATTATTATTTTCTACATCGCATGCAAGTCAATTTTCACTCCCGTTTGGTACCTTTCCTCTCAAGAATCAAGATTGGGGAAAGTAAATGTATTTGTATGGTTGTGTGAAACCTAGCGGCAAATTAGATATTTAGGGTTTCGCGAGTTGCGGATTGATCTGTAATGGAAGGCGATTCTGAAGGAGAGATTAACACAGACATGAATCAAATCGAAGGTTCCAAGAGGCCTAAGCGTAAGATGAAGACTCCATATCAGTTGCAAATGCTCGAGAAGACATATGCAAGTATGTTTTTGAGAATATTGTTCTTCTCTGTATTTATGCTTGTGTATGAATTTTGTGAATATTTTCTGGGGTTTATTTTTTTAATATTGATGTATTTTATTGAGATTATAAGTTTTGGAGTAAGTTATGAAGACTTAACTTGGATTCAAATGTTGAATCTTTGGTTGGTTATGAGGCTAATATGTGAAGAGTTTTTGTTTGTGTTGACCCCGTACATAGCCAATGCTTGTGTGTTTTAGAAATTTTGTTCTTCTTGATAGCATTTTGCTTCTTTGTGGTTCGTTTATGCAGTGGAGATGTACCCATCTGAAGCAACTCGTGAAGAACTGTCACAGAAATTAGGTTTGACTGACCGACAATTGCAGATGTGGTTTTGTCATCGGAGATTGAAGGATAAGAAGGAGGCAGTGGGCATGGCTTCCACGAAGCCAAGCAACCCTGGGTCAGCTGGTAAGAGATGTTTGACTGATTCCCCCAGAGAGGAATTGATGGCCACTGAGCCTGGCAGTGGACGTGACTCTGGATCTGGCTCAGAATCGCGTTCGACTCAGTTTGATAATGAAGATGATATGCTAATGGTGCCAATAAGGCATTATGAGTCACCTAGGACAATCATGGAACATAGAGTGATAGCTTGTGTGGAGGCACAGTTGGGAGAGTCTTTAAGGCAAGATGGCCCAGTTCTTGGGATGGAGTTTGAGGAACTTCCTCCTGGTGCTTTTGGTGCACATATAGGTATGCTTATATGGTCCTGTTATATACTCTATATTTAGTGTAGTAGTATTGGTCTGCTGTTGACTTAAGCAAATTTCCTGCTGTTGTTACTTTTTATTAAAACGGCAGAAATTTAAACTAAAGATATGAGTTCTGTAAGATTTTTCTGAATTATTGTACACAACATGGAAGACACAAATTAGATGACGGGTAAAGCCGCACCTTTTTTGGGGTAAGATGATTGTGGATAAATTGAAAAATGCCATCTAAGTTGCTTTAGGGATTTTTATTTTTATTTTTCTTAAATTGCATAATGAGTTTGCTAGGTCTATACTAACATTTCTCTCTGTTCTCAATAAAACAGTACCGAGAGAGCAGCAAGTCAGATACGGACGTTCTTATGATAGCAAGTTATATGGACAATATGATGCGAAGCACCTAAAAGTTTGTTTTCTATCTGTGTTTACAATTCACATTCTGCTTATAATTATTAATTTGTGAAATCTAATGAGTAATCATTAGTCATTGATTGGCTGGCTTACGAGTCAGATTAGTCAAAATTCATGGTTCTGTATGATAATTCTTTTCTGTTATTGGATTGTTTACATTCCATGCATTATACTTATGTCTATTGCTTAAATTCATTAATTGCATTAAATATGGAAGCTGCTACATTGGGTTTCCTTAACTTCACTTCAATTAAAAGGATCCCCTACACTCGATAAATAGATGAATAAAATGGAGAAAAGAGAGAAACTGGATCTTCTTCAGTAGATATCTTAGTAGCTTTATTGATGGAAAACACTTAATGGAAAATTAACACTAGCTACTTCAATTAAATTAACAAATGGTTAAATTTTTAGCAACTTTCATTCTCAGGCTACTTCAGCTGATCCCAATGGAGCCAGGGA
Organism: Penstemon eatonii; assembly: GCA_038501285.1. NCBI lineage: Eukaryota > Viridiplantae > Streptophyta > Magnoliopsida > Lamiales > Plantaginaceae > Penstemon > Penstemon eatonii. The sequence continues at coordinate 347,393 of JBCEGF010000586.1, read as the reverse complement.
GTCTAAAATAAGGTCCGATTCATATGGCCTTGTGGCCGCGGGATACCTTTACGACTCACCTGTAGTTGGTCCTATTGGTGCAAAGAAGAAGTCGCTTATGCATGGAAATGAGCATATGCCCAGAGAATACGGAGTTGAGGGTCAGGTTTCAAGCGCTGAGATATTGTCGCAGCCAGTCAGGCGGGTGCCATTTTCATCTCCGAGGAATGCAGACTTTACTGCACTCAATGAAGATATTCATATGGAGAGGAAACGCAAGGTACAGAAAATATCATTTCATTAACTTCTCTAAATATTTATTTTTCTGCTGCAATTCAAATGTTATCACATTTTGTAGAGTGATGAAGTTGGAAGAGAAGTGCAATCGGAATCCCATGAAAAGAAGATTCGGAAAGAACTTGAGAAACAAGATCTTTTGAGACGAAAGGTTCAAACTTTGTGGTTGTTTATTTAATGGCCTATGGGTTGAAAGATACTGCTTTGCCAAAATCTGAGTCTGATTTTTTTTTCCCAGAGCGAGGAACAAATGAAGAAAGAAATGGAAAGGCAAGACCGTGAAAGACAGAAGGAAGAACAGCGGATGATGCGAGAACAGCAGAGGCAGGAGGAAAAATTTCAGCGTGAGGAGAAGCGTGAAATGGAACGGAGGGAGAAATTTATGCAAAAGGAGCTTTTGCTGGCATGTTTACACTATTGTCTCTCTTTATGGATTTATCTAAAATATTTTTTTCCTGGTTAGGTCAGCTATTAATTACTTCTGCTTTTCTTTTTGTGTCCCCAGGCAGAGAGGATGAAGCAGAAAGAAGAGCGCCAGAAAGATAAAGAAGCTGCAAGACAGAAAGCTGCAGTGGAGAGAGCAACAGCACGGAGGATTGCTAAAGAATCCATGGAGCTAATAGAGGATGAGCGTTTAGAACTTATGGAATTGGCTGCTTCAAGCAAGGGATTACCTTCAATTGTGTCTCTTGGCTACGACGGTTTGCAAAATCTAGAGTCATTCCGAGGTTGGTGTTGCATGATAACAATGAGATATCATCTACATAATCCTGGCACAGTTTAGGAGCTTTTTTTTTATGCGTGGTTCTTCTTGTTTAGCATTACCGAATTAATGTTCTTTATCTATCCTCAACTCAAGTCAACTTAGCAAGGCCTTATCTCAGTCAAATCTCATAAATTATGCAATGACTAAATGGATTATATTCATCAGGCCCCCATCATAAACGATTAAAACTTTAGAGTTTCCTGAACTCAAACAGTTGTAAGATGATTATGTTGAAAGAGAGCTGTATCTTTTTATTGTGAATTTACTGCAGGTTAAAGTGCATTGACAAACTGTCTGAATAGTGTATGAAGTATAAAACATCAAATATCCCCGTGCTTGACCACTTTTCTTTCTTTCGAGACAATAATTATGTTCTAATTTTAATGGCCCAAAATGATGATGATTTTATTCAGCTATACTGCATTTTTCTTTTAATCTTTTTGTTCCACATTTCAGATTAAGTTCGGGACAATAGGTTTTCTCTGTGTTGATTAGTTGTATTTATCCTGAACATCAAATGATGGCCCGTGACCTTTCCATCATTTCAAGTACTTGTGTTTGTTAGCTCATCATTTTGTTTAAAAAGAGCTGGTACTTCTTTATCTGCTTTAATTGATCGAATCTGGTAGTGCTGATCAGAAATCTGTATTACAGAGGCTTTGTGTGAGTTCCCTCCAAAGTCTGTCCAATTGAAAATGCCTTTTTCTGTTCAACCTTGGATTAATTCAGAGGAAAATGTTGGGAAACTTCTGATGGTATGTACTTGTGAATTTCGTTCTCTATCTTCTACAAGTGTTTTTCTTTATTATTTCTTTTTATTTTAATTGAGAAATAAGAGCTTTTACTATGCATCTATTTTAAAATTTATGAGATGATGGTCCTTTTTCAGGTTTGGAAATTCTGCGTCACGTTTGCTGATGTTCTTGGACTATGGCCTTTTACCCTCGATGAGTTCATACAAGCTTTTCATGACTATGTGAGTTTTTAAGATGTCTGGCGTTTAAGTAATTCGTCGCTCTCTGATCTCTACTTAACAGTCTGACAATCTCTTCTCTTTTATCTTTATTATATACATTGCACTTTACTTTCCTTCTTCTTTGTTGGAGAAAATTCTGAGCATCATACTTGATTTCCTTCGTTTCCACTTGTTTGGGTGCATCCTCTCTGGAGTTATTTTTCGTCTCTCTCTCTCTCTCTCTCTGGGCTGTTGCAGTGGGGTGGGAGAGGGTTGTTCTGTTCTCAAGTATTCATGGAATTTTTTTCCTTGCACAGGATTCAAGGCTGCTTGGTGAGATACATATCACTCTTTTAAAACTCATTGTAAAAGATATTGAAGATGTTGTGAGAACACCTTCAGGTGGACCGGGCACGAATCAATATAGTGCTGTTAATCCTGAAGGTGGACATCCACATATTGTTGAAGGGGTAATTAGGCATTCTATGCCATTACTTAAATTATTATATCAGGATAATTTCTTATTCCTGCAATCATGTTTATTATATATTCATATCAGGCATATATGTGGGGTTTCGATATGCGTAACTGGCAGAAGCACTTAAATCCATCGACTTGGCCTGAAATATTACGGCAATTTGCACTCTCTGCTGGATTTGGGCCACAGTTGAAGAAGGGTATAGATCGAGTCCGCGGGAATGATAATGATGAGGTTTTTTTTTCCCTAACTTCTTTACCCCAATTTGTTTTATATCTACTGGATATGGTTTCTTGCCAAGTGCATACATGCAGAATACTTTCGAAAAAATGTAATTATGTAATTGGGTTTACCCCCAGTAAGAGTTTTTTAATTAATACGAAATTATGCTGGGAAGTTTGGATATATTCTCCCCTTCCCATATATCTCCCCGTGGCTCTGCTGCTTAAGTATATTAACATGCCATTGAACTCTATAACTGCATCACCATGACAACTGCACTTGTTATTATTCAGAGTAAAGGTTGTGAAGACATAGTCTCCACTCTGCGAAATGGTACGGCAGCTGTGAATGCAGTTGCAATTATGCAAGAAAAGGGTTTCAGCCTCCAACGCAAATCAAGGCACCGGTTGACACCAGGAACTGTTAAATTTGCTGCTTATCATGTTCTTGCTCTTGAAGGAAGCAAAGGGCTAAATGTTATAGAGCTTGCTGACAAAATTCAAGTAAGTAATAAATCAAGTTTGCATGCTATTTCTCTTCATCTTTTCCTTGTCCAATTTTTTTATCCATTGCAGAAATCTGGGCTTCGCGACCTGACCACTAGCAAGACCCCAGAGGCATCTATATCTGTTGCCTTGTCAAGGGATCCTATACTTTTTGAAAGAATTGCTCCTTCTACGTATTGTGTACGTCCAGCTTTTAGAAAGGATCCTGCTGATGCTGAATCAGTAATTGCTGCAGCCAAAGAGAAGATGCAGAGATATGCAAATGGTTTTCTAGCTGGTCAAAATGCTGATGAGGAAGAAAGAGATCATGACTCAGATAGTGATGTTGCTGAGGGTGCAGAAGTTGATGCTTTAGCTACTTCATCTGAAACAAAAAAAAATGTTGGAAGCAATGAAGCTGACTCCTGCTCTGGAAATGCTAAAGACAAGCTTCCTATTGACGCTGCTCTGCAAAATGGAACTGGTGGTGTTGGTAATAATATTGATTCGCTTCTTGCTTGATACTACTAGTTTTTCTTTCCTACTTTTTTATAATCTTTTCCAATTATTACTGATTAAATAATTGATGTTTTTTCTGAAGATATTGTGTCAAGTAGTCCTCATCAAGAAGTCGAGATTGACGAAAGTAGCTCCGGTGAGCTCTGGGTCCAAGGACTCACTGAAGGGGAATATTCCGATCTATCTGTTGAGGAGCGTCTCAATGCGCTTGTAGCCTTAATTGGTGTTGCAAATGAAGGGAACTCCATTCGCGTAATCCTTGAGGTCTGACTTTCTGATGATTTACTGAAAGTAGGGAGTTTTTAAATACAGCTCCTAATCACTGTAACTTCTGTCAAATTGCAGGATCGGCTAGATGCTGCAAATGCTCTTAAAAAGCAGATGTGGGCAGAGGCACAGCTAGATAAAAGGCGACTGAGAGAGGAGATTAATACCAAGTATTATAATTCTTCTTTTAATACTCCGGTAGAGGCGGGTCTGAAGGAAGAGTCTTTGCTTATGGATGACGATCTTCATAATTCTATTGATATTCCATCTCAGCAGAATACATCCATGTGTGAATTCATTTCCCCAGCACAACAGAATGGATATACAGCGGAGAGGTCACGTTTGCAGCTTAAGTCTTATATAGGTCATAGAGCAGAAGAAATGTATGTTTACAGGTCCCTGCCTCTTGGTCAAGATAGAAGGAGAAACCGTTATTGGCAGTTTGTAGCTTCGGCTTCTACTCTCGATCCTGGTTCGGGCAGAATTTTTGTGGAGTCACCCAATGGCTCTTGGAGGCTCATTGATTCTGAGGAGGTATTTCCAAAGCATCCTGTAGATTTGCATCTCTTATCTAGGCATGCGATTATGTAAACTCTATTTTTATGGTATCGTTGTTTCATAAAGTAATTACAGTAATTCCTTGTGCAGTCATTGGACGCTCTTTTGACATCTTTAGACACGCGTGGGACTAGAGAATCTCATTTGCATATCATGTTGCAAAAGATTGAGGTCTCCTTTAAGGAATGTATTCAAAGGAATAAGTCAATTCCTAATATTTTGGACGAAAGTATACATGTTAGTGTGGAGAGTCCTAGCAGTGCAGTCTGCAATACACATTCTCGGACATGGGAACCGTCGCTTTCGTTCAGAATTGATCTAGGAAGGAATGAAACAGAGAAAGAGAACTTTTGGGAGAGGTATGAAGAACTACAAAATTGGATATGGAATATATGCTTCAAGTCATCTACTTTATGTGCCATTACATATGGAAAGAAAAGATGCTTGCCTCTCTTGGGAGTTTGTGATGCATGTCGTGGTACCTATGATGTCAAAAAAGATCTTTGCCCTTCTTGCCATTTGATCCGCAGCACTCCTGGTAATCAAGGAGATTTCACTGAGCAGTTTAACCATGAAAACAACTTAATAGATAGGGACTATAGAATCAACTCAAATTCATCTACACCGAGAAGTAGATTAATAAAGGCCTTGCTAACTTTGCTTGAGGTATGGATTGGCTTATCATCTTTTCGTAATTCATTCTCTATCCATTCTATGACTAATTACCCTCATCATTTCCGACAGGTTTCTGTTCCCTCTGAGGCTCTTCATTCCTCATGGACAGAAGAGTGTAGAAGTAGTTGGGGATTAAAGCTGCAGAATTCTTCATCCAGCGAGGAGCTTCTACAGGTTTCAACTCATTTATAATACTTTGACTTGATTCTGATGTCTAATGAACATTGATTTGTATTTTCATATTATGGCATAGACTTCAAAATTATGGTTCTTTTTCCTTCTACCCAATTTTTATTTAATTGGAGCAATTTGTTGCAGATCCTGACTCAGTTTGAGGGTGTCATAAAACGTGATTTTCTATCATCAGATTTTGAGACAACAGAAGAATTGTTGTCCTCTTGTGTCTCAACGAAGTATGCTGCTTACGATTATAATAATCCTGGATCTGCTCCTCAACTTCCTTGGATACCAAAAACTACTGCTGCTGTGGCTTTGAGGCTTTTGGAGCTGGATTCATCCATCTCCTATACTTCTAATCAAAAGGCCAAGTCTCATGATGAAAAGGAAGTGGAAGCTTTTCCAGTTTAGTCCCCCCCCCTCTCTCTCTCTCTCTCTCTCTCTCTCTCTCTCTCAGACACACGCGCACACACACACACACTCTGCTGGGTCAGGCCCACTTTGACCCATACAATATAAATCGGATTGATCTGTTTCATATTGGGTTGACCAGTTTCGCATTGGGGTTGAGTCGTAGTCTATCCATTAGATAGACAGCCCGTTCTGTAATGGGTCGATCTGTTTTTTGGGGTCGGGTCAGAGTCTATCCGTTGTAAAAAAGGCAGGAACCACCCTTTGGTACAGGGTTGATCTGTTCTGTACCTGTTTCAAGATGTTTGTGTTGGGCCGGGGCAGAGTTCACCTGTCAACAATAAAACAATCCAATTCTTTTTGTATGGTTCAACACGTTTATGTGGGGTTAGGGTCGACTGTTAAAAATGATCCTTGTCAGACATGTTTGTGTAGTTTCTCTCTCTCTCTCTCTCTCTCAGAACTACTTTTGTGCTGTATGCAGGATTTCACGTCTAGGTACGGCCACACAAATGATATTCAGAAGGCTGAAATTATGGAATTGGATAGATATGGATCTATAAAAGAAGAAAAGTGGGATCATCTTCGTGATACTCCTGGTAGCTCTGGATACAGGCAAGTGGTTCGGGGGCGAGGTGGCCGCCCACGTGGAAAGTCACAGAAAAGCTCAAAATTACAATCTGGGAAACGGAAGACGGAACTTACTGAGTCGTTGACAAAAGTTCTTATGCAGCATGGAGGAAAAACTAAGGGCCATGGGTGGGGTCGTAGAACTGTGAGAAATAAAAGAACAGAGAAAAAGTTGGTTGACTTTAAGAAAGTCGTGTACAACCCAATTCAAGAGAAGTTGGTCAATTCTAGCGCTAAAAATATTGAAGTCGAACATGATGACAGTGGCTATAGCAGTGAAGCACCACCAGCTTATTATGATGATAATAATGCTGATGTATATGAAAAGTGGGGAGCAGCAACTTATGATGTAACACCTAACACAGGTGACGAGATTGTAAAAACGAGTGAAGAGGATGCTGATGAAATTGAGGATCAAAATGGTTATGATTATGAAGAAGATGGTGAAAATTTGGGGGATGATACTGAAATAAATGAAGATGATTCGGACAGAGATGGTGAAGGGAACAGAAATGAAGGGTTTAAATCGGTGGATTCTGATGAAGATTATAGTGACTGAGGTAACAAAGTTTTGCTAGACCAAAATATGAGTAGATTTTAGTACTGCTCCATTATATTCTTTTAGGATGCATCCCTTGCATAGGCAGGTCTGGTGTATAAGATTATACAGGAAGAAAGTAAAAGCTAATGTTCCCTTTCTATACAGGGTGTATTTACTTGCAGAATACACCATAGGGTATGTTTTTGGTTCTGCTATTTTGTTATATACTCTTGTAAGATGCAGCTCATTGAATTGACTGTGGTCTGGTGTGTAAGATTATCATACTTACTGATCTCTTGTGATTGAAATATAGTTACTTTGTCCCTAACATTAGTTAAGTTCAACAAAGAAAAGCGATTATGTATCTAAGTTATGATTGTGTAATATACAAGAATCTTGAGGCCAGTCTAGAAACAAACTAACAGAAACACAAAACAAAAATTCCTTCGAAAGACTGAATCAGAGTTTTTAATAAAAAGAACGTACCCGCTGGCACTGGCGTCTAAAATTTCCCTGGAGATATCCATCCTCTTCGATCGTAGCTCCTTTGTATAGTTCATCCAAGCTTCGTAGAAGACAACGTTTGTTCAATTGGGGGCGCCTTTCTCATATCTCCACCAAAAGAAGTAAATATGTTATTATCCCCACCACCAAACATCGAACTAGAAAACCTCGTACCATCAAACAGGCTTGAAAAGCAGAAAAACTCTACAAAAAAGTCATCCGCGTTTCTAGGATTAAATCTGAACACATTTGGTCCATCTCCTGTTTGAAAATATGTTGCGCCACCGGGTGGCGGCACTCGATCCTTCGGCCCTTCTCCGTACTGATTGTAGATCCTTTTTTGAGAATCACACAGAACCTGATTTAAAGATTACAAAAAATAAATAACATAAAGAGATAAGTTATAATTTTTTAATGAACAGAGGGAACACAATAATTTAATATAATACATCATAAGCTTCAGGAATCTGTTTGAATTTGGCCTCATCTTCTTTTTTGTTGGTGCGGTTTTTGTCGGGATGCCATTTTCATGGCTAGTTTTCTGTAAGCTTTCTTCAATTCTCTATACATTTTACATTTTACAACTGACAATTTTTTTCTTCAATAGAGTTCGGTGTTCACCATTAATGCTTAATGAGTTAATATATCGGTGACTATTTTCTTTTTCTTCCGTCGAAATGAATAAATGAAATGAAATTTTAGAAAGCTTCAGTTGTTTTTAGAAAAAAGTTGGAATTGTTGCCATCCATTAAAGCAATCAGAAATCTAATGGAACACAAATACAAGCCACTGATTTTACAGTATTAATAGTTGAAACTCAAGCATGAAAATTTGAAGTTAGAAGAATGGAAACAAATGAAGTATGTTAGCGGGAATTATTTGCCAATCCAAGGAATAGCAATCGGGGAGACCAAACAGAAAAAGCTTGAAAATGTCTCCTGTGATTTTTTGTTTCTGGTAAGCAATTGAGTAAGAGATCACAGTGCTAGAAATGGGGAAGAGAAGGAAGAGCAATAATAATTAATAATGAGATAATTATGCAATTGTTTTTCCGTCCGGGAGTGGGATAAGCACTGCTTCTCTAGTGAGTAGCAGATAAGCAAATCTACAGTACACAGATTAATTTTTGAGAGAGATGAGATATTTCTCTTTTGAGGCAAGGAAAACTAACATACAATATTCAGGGGTTAATTAGGAATTTAAAAGAAATTGTTTGGCAACAACAATTAAAGCTCCGGCAATATTATTATATTGAGAAATAGCATTTTGTCTTCAATATGCTATAGAAATTACACAGAAATAGGCCATACCGTGAATTCTTTTCACGAAAGGAAAGAAACAATAATTATATCTAGGAAAAAAAAATGATTCCCCAAGTATTAAACATATTATATGAAAACCTCTCCCAACAGAAATTTAAATACTATATTACAAAAATATGCATAAGCTATAATACAAATTTTTAGTATAATGAATACGCATACTTTTCTAGATCAACGCGGATATAACTCGGAAATGGATACTTCATTTTGGGAAGCATCTTCAGAATTGTCTCCCTCTATTTTCTTTGATCTGTCAGAATCCAACTCGCTTGTATTGAACTCCTGAAGTAATGAAACCTCTGAGTCGTAGCTGCTAGGCATATAAAATGCGGGCGCAGAAGGTATAGGCAAAACTATGGAGAAGCTATTGAGCATTAGAACAACCGAAGCCATTGTTGGTCGATCAGCTACATTTTCTTGAACACACAACAAGCCAATGTGAATGCATCTTAAAATATCTCGTGGAGTACCCGAACTACCCCTCAACACGGGATCTATCAAATTAGCAATTGTTCTACCGCGCCAACACCTCCATGCCTTAAGGAATTGGAAATTATAGGTTAAAATGTAGTACTAATATGAATGGAATGTCCTCAATTCTATATATACTTACACTACTTATGAGATCTTCTATATTCTCCCCATCTCTGAAACAATTATTCTTCTGACCACTTATGATTTCCAAGACTAACACACCAAAGCTGAAAACATCCGATTTTACAGAGAATTGCCCATGCATTGCATATTCTGGTGACATATATCCACTGCAATTTTCTTTAGTATAATCATGTAACTTATGAAGAATAATACCAAGAGTAAGATATATGTTAGGGACCTTTAGTTCTAATATACGATGACTTACTATGTTCCAACAATTCTGCTGGTACTGCCTTGAGTTTCATCAGGCACAAATAGCCTCGCCATGCCAAAGTCTGCAATTTTTGGGTTCATTTCTCCATCTAAAAGAACATTAGCGGCTTTGAGATCACGATGGATGATCCTAAGTCGTGAATCTTCATGTAGATAGAGAAGCCCTTTTGCGATGCCACTTATGATCTTATGGCGTCTATCCCAATTTAAATTGGAACGTTTCGCTGGGTCTACATGTTCAGTTAATTATATACACATCAATATACATGCTTTTAGTTTGCAGCGAGGATTATTTTATAAAGAAAGTAAGGGAAATTTTACCAAATATGAAGTGGTCTAAGCTTGCATTCTGTACAAATTCATACACTAAAAGCTTTTCAGTTCCTTCTATGGAGAAACCCAACAACCTAACTAAATTTCTATGTTGAAGTCTGGCCAATAGAATCACCTCGTTTTGAAATTCCTGAATACCTTGCCCTGAATTCATAGACAATCTTTTCACTGCTATTTCTTGACCGTTTAGAAGTTTTCCCTGACATTATGTGATAGCGTAAGTGTAATTTTTCTATTGATATATGTATAAATATAGCAATCATAGTTCAATTTACTTTGTAAACAGCCCCAAATCCACCTTGCCCCAATTTGTTATCTTCGGAAAAATCATTTGTCGCGAGTTTAATTTTCCCAAACTCATACTGCAGAGACTCAGCAATGCTAATTTCATCTGAATATTCACAATGTAAAAGAGAACATTGTAATATTTAATCGCTTGGTCTGAACGTAAATTGTGGAAGAAATTGAAAAGCTTACTGATCTGAAAGTCTTCCTTTGGCTTTTGATTTATCTTTTTTCTTAATAAGAATCCAACAAAGCCAATTAGTATTAAACTTGCTACAATCGAAACAACAATGATGATAATAGTTCTAGTTATTGTATTATTATCATTCCGTCCTGCAAAAATCCAAAAGAAACTAGACTTGGTTACCATAACAAACTTGAAACCAAGCTATACCTATACAAGGCAAAATTTCAAAAACATTTATGTAACTAGCTTTTACATTATACACACATTTTGTCCTTTTAACTTTTATCAAATTTTATTTTAGTCATTTAAATTTCTCATATCTCAATTTTAGTCACTTCATAAGACTAAAATCGAAATAGGGCAAAAGTTAATTAAAAGACTAAATATGTATCTGGTGTACGTATTTACAGGGCTATTTTTGCAAGAATTCCAAAATTATATTTTTAATTTTGTCAGTATAAAGTAGTAATTAATATAGTATGATTTTTTACCAGGTGGTGGTGATGGTTGTGTGGGTATTAATTGTCGTGGAGGTGGTGCTGTGGGTTCAAGTTCTTGAAGCCTACTTCCATTGTAGAAGTAATACAACTCATAACGAAGATTACAGCTGGGCGTATAGATTCTTCCCCCCCTCCGCGCAGGTGGAATGTCTGCAGTCGAATTCGTTAAACAATTATTGCAATCTTCAGAGGTTATATCTGGGGTGCACTGGACCAGTGCAAAGATTGTTTCAGAATCAGGCGCGGTTATATTCCCTGCGGCCACCTTCTGCGAGGAACCACCAATAGCTGCCTGGCCTCGAAGATTGTACAACAACGTTGTGAGATTAGCCATAAACTGGCCAGGACTTGAGGCGTTTTGTGGGTTCCATAAAGAATACCTGGGGTTATTCGTCATTGTACCAACCATCAACTCGTCCGAGTACCTTAACATACACAAGTCGTTCCAGAGAATCGCTTGTCTTTGATTTGGGCATGAGCTTACGAGTTCAGCGGTAGATTCTTGGACACAACTGCGACAGGTGTCAATCAGAATGTCGCCTCTACAGAGCACAATAGCGTTTGCTCTGTCAGGGTTTTGGCCCACAGAGGCGTTGTAGAAACCGCTGCGGGGGACATATGGTGATAGAGAGGAGAGGAGGGTGTTGAGATTAGTTTGGTATGTGCTATTAGGAATGTAGTTACCATTATTTAAGCATGTTTGAGCTCCGGAAAGCGGTAAATGGATCGCTATTAGAACGAGGAAATTGAAGGAAGATAGCCTTCTTTTAGAAATCATAACTGTTAATGGAACTGTTGTAACAAGTAGGATTTTTGATAGGGAGAAATGAGGAAGGATGTGTTGTTGGAATTTGAAGGATACGAATCCCGAATTCTTACTCCGAACACCATGGTTAAATCACCGACTTCTTCATCTTCGAAACCTTGCGTTTTGGTGCTCCGGGGTGGAGACTAAATCACATACGAACATAGCCTAAAATCCACAATCTAAATACCAAAAATAGTATGATAATATGTGCCCGTAAATCACTCAAATATATATACCCAATATATGCTTACATATACGTATAGAAGTATATGTTAGCTATGGATATACATGATTATGTATATATATATATATATATATATGTGAGGAGATGAACGGAGAAGCCAAAGTGCTTCTATATTCCTAATTGGAATTGAGAAAGAAAGTTCCCCCTTTGGACTTTCTGCATTTTGGCCGAAGTGGGCGGACCACCCATTTCAATCCAACATGATGAATAGCAGTGAAGAACAAGGTCCAAGGTTAATTAACTTGCTTTAAGCCTTCAATTATTTAAAGAAAATCTTGATGTTGAAAAGTCCAGTGCATAGACCACTTCTTTTTTATTTAATTATTACTTTATTTTATTTCTCAGCGTTTTGATTGTGATAGTGAGTTCCCAAAGCAACCAATTTGTGTACTTTTTCTTGAATATGCTCTCACAATGTTTGATAAAACATTGTATAGCCCCTTTAAAATTTTACACGCCAATTAGCATAAAATTTACATCTGTATTTTCGTTCACATTACAAGTGGGCATAATATACTCTTCTTTTAATTTGTCAGAACCCTTGAAATATATTGAATTAAAATTGACTTATTTGTGAGTTCATAGAAACTATATATATATAATAGCTTAGGTATGTTTGTCTGGATTTCCTCTAGATGTGTTTTAAGGATTTAGGGGAATTTTTTAGATGTATTTGGTTCAAGTGTATCTCAAAGTAGGTTTTAATTTTAGAAAGTGTTTGGCTCTAGTGTTTTTAAGAGATAATGAAACGAAGATAACTAACGTAGAATTATAGGTAAATTTATGTCTGAACAAAGTTGTTACGCAGGGAGTATGATATGTTGCTTATGTCAAATTAGAGTTATTATTTTTTCAGATTCTTTAAAAAAATAAATTTGAATTTCTAAAAGAATATTATTTTTTAGTATTAAAAATAAAAAAGGTATACAACAACAGGTCTTTAAAAAAAAAATATTTAACATTGTAATAATAATAGCATTTAATATTTCATCACTAGCACATACCATAATTCTAGCATTTAGGCCATCTCCAACTCACCGAAAATAATTACTCGGGGCATCTCCCACCCATTCTCCAGGCTTCATCGTCTCCAACCTCCCAGGGACGGTACTATATGAATAATAATATTAACTTCCCCACTCTAACCTTTTTTCAATAATAATAATAGACAAAATTAAACATAATAACTGCAGTGACAATATTTTTTTTGGTACAAAATGATTAAAATAAGAATAATTGGGGCATTCTTAATAATGATAGAAGCAACAATGGAAATCAGATTTTAAATATTTTTACATTTTGTCTAGATTTTACTTTCGTGGACAAATTTCAAAATTTAAAAATATAACTAATAATGTTGCATTTTTAATTCAAAATAAATTGTTATTAAATTTTACACTAAATTTATAAATCAAAATCTTTATTTTTACCTATGTTTTTTTTAAAAAAAGTTTTTTTATTATTTAATTAATTAAAGAAATTAAAAAAATATACAAGAGTATATAAGAAGTGGCGCCACCTACTGTGACGTGTGAATAAGACACGTCTGTTAGGGGTGCTTCTAGGCGGCCGTTGGGTTTCCCCCGGATATCTCCCACCCACTCCCGGTGAATTGGAGATGGACTAAGTCTCGATTCGTCAATATGAATCTCTCAAGAGCTGCAATTTTTTTTTTTTTTTTGAGTTTTAGGGGCCCACTTCTCGAAGTTTTTGTTGTGAATTCGAGAGCAGGAATATCATTTTATCTTCATCAAGAAACTACCTACATTATGCAAATTGTTTCTTGTATGTTTTTTGTTTTTGTTTTGCAAGGGCTTCCCTTTTGAGACGTGATGAGCACATTAAGTGGGTACATCTTTCAACAGATATTCAAATCTGAGTCCGCTATTTTGTAGTGACTAGTCCTTCCACTAGACCTATCACCTGTAGATATTGTTTCTTGTATGTTATACTTTATACTTGAGTATTAGAATTCACCATATGGATTGGGCTGAGTCCACTTATTTGGTTTGAGTCTAAATCAGCCTCAAAAGCTAGCTTGACAGGTGAGAATTGCCCAAAGTCTTATAAGATGGACTTAACTATTGTTTTCAACCAATATGAGACATTAAGTCTCAATACCCCCCTTCACGTGTGTGTCGGCAGAATGTGTGGGTGAAACAAGTCCAACACGTGACATATGAAAGCCCAACTTTGTGAATTTGGCACATGTGGGCGAGGATCCAACACACGAATAATAACACTCCGGACCTTTGTTAACCGGAGGAATAATAATCTCTAAGTCTTGAATAACTGGAGGAATGATACCATATTAGAATTCACCAAATGGATTGGGCTAAATCAACTTACATGGCTTGAGTCTAATTCAACCTCAAAAGTTAGCTTATAAGGTGAAGATTGTCTAATGCCTTATAAGGTTGACTTAACTATTGTTTTCAACCAATGTGAGACATTTAGTCTCAATACACCCCCTTCACATGTGGGTGTGCAGAATGTGTGGGTAAAATAAGCCCAACTTGTGACATACGAAAGCCCAATCTTATGAATTTGCGAAATGTGGGAGAAGACCAAACACATGAATAATGACAACCGGAACCTAGACCTTTCTTATATGGGTGAAGTGTGTTGGTAGATAATGAAGCTCATCATGGGAACAAGAAGATGCCCATCACGAAAGGAGGTGGCACACTTTAACCCGGGGCTCTGATACCATATTAGAATTCACCACATAGATTGGGCTAAGTCCACTTACTTGGCTTGAGTCTAACTCAATCTCAAAAACTAACTTGTAAGATGAAAATTGTCCAATGTCTTATAAGATGGACTTAACTGTTATTTTCAACCATTTAGTCTTAATATTGAGTTATACTAGTTTGGATTGACTTGAGACCAAGAAGACTTAAAATCTACGTTGCACGGACTCTTCAAAGAACATGAAGAATGCCGAGTCGACTCGGCTGGGACTCGGACTCGCCGTCGACTCGGCTGCGACTCGCATCGGACTCGCCAAGTGGCGAGTCTGAGAAAAAAAAAATAAAAAAAATTTGGACTCGCGAGTCGACTCGGTCAAGCTGAAGAGTCGACTCGGTCAAGGACTCAGTGGGGGTTTTTGTAATTTTTTTATAAAATGTTGGACTAAAAATGCAAATTACCTAGCTCCCGGAACGACGCCGTACCGAGGTTTTCGATTTTCCTCTTTTGACTTTGCAAAGCTCCATTTCTTCTTGGGGGAAGGTTTGTCGATTGGAGTTGGGTCGGGTTTTTTGAGTCCGAGGAGGCCTCTGAACCACTTTGAAGCTTTGCCCATATATAGTATTTGATTACCAGAAAAAAATATTGATTTATGCCGCCTCACTCTCCGATGAAGGAGGAGCTAAATGGGTTTTTCCTTTCTGTGCGTGCGAGTGTGTGTGTTGGGATGGAGGGTAGAAGAAATAGGTCAGGCAGGGGTAAATTTGGAATTTGATTACGAATTTTCAAAATTAGAAATTTTGTTTTTCATTTGTAATAACTGGAGTGGGTGTGGTAATTAATATGAGGGTTAAAATAAGATTTTACTTCTCTGTTTGTCCTCCTAACACTATATAATGTATCATAAAATCAATTGCGCAGAGTTAAATAGTTGTTGTGGATTAAGGCAAATAATGAAATAGAAAATCAATACAACAATTGAAATAATAATGCCTCCCCTTATCATCAAGCAAAGAATCAGCTTTCATTAACATCAATTTTAATTAATTCTAATTGATAGCAGTCCAAAATTTGGGCAACATGATGATTGGGATGTGGCAGAGATATTTGGTGGTGTATTTGTTTCAGTTTGTTTCTACGTATTATTGCTTGCATAGAGATAGAAGCACATCACAAATACTATATATTGAAGCTTTGGGTAATCTCATAAGATGCATGAAATAAAAATAATTTTCAGAGAGAGAAAGAGAGTGTCTGTGTGTGTGAAGTGGGGGTGAGTGAGAGAGAGACAAGCAGAAATGGTGAGGTGAATTTTAATGCTAAGATGAAGAGTCAAAATGGAATATACATAGTAATAATATTTATTTTTATAATTCTATATAACTATATAAATTTATTTTATTAAAATATACGTATCCATGCCGAGTCGTATCCTAAATTTTTTTTCGAAAACGAGTCGCCGAATTCGAATCGTGTCGAGTCCGAGTCGCCGAGTCCGTATCCGTGCAACATAGCTTAAAATAGTCCATATGAAAAGAACAGAAGTCCATGTGCACAAATTCCACGGAAGGAAGAGGCAATTTCTTGCTTAATCATTTCCATCAAATCAATTTCATGTAAACGTTGACTAATTCTCTTATTCGTGATTCCAATTTTTTTCTTTTAACTACAAGAAAATTCTTCCAAGTGAAATGTGGATTAGTTTAGAATATGGAGACTAGTTTGTCTCACTTTATAAAGTATTTTGGATCTTATTGAAAGATTTTTTACTTGGTTTCGCAAATTTTGATTTTAGAAAAACGGTTTAGATGATTACGATTGAAACTTCATTTGTAATAAGTTTGGATGTTTGATTTTGTGGTTTTAAAAAAGTTAAAACCCCATTTAAATTGAATTTCAATATTGAGGTTTGGGAAAAAAATAAAATATTTGCTAGATGTCAAATCAATAACTTTTAAAAATACTCCGTATTTTTTTTTGTTTTTGTGGGAGGAGGGAAAAAGTAAGTGGTAGCTATCAATTAAATATTTTATAAGGATTCAAGATTTATATGATATAAGTTTGTGAATATGTTTGAGTTGAATTTCATGGGTTTTGCCAAATTCAGTTTGGAAAATTTTGACTCAATTTCGTGAGATCCACGAAATCTGACTATAACTCTTATAAATAGGGCATTTGATGCCTTTGATGTAGGCATGTCAAAGGTCGGATCCCTGTCAAGACCGATTCTAAAGTGATACTGTTAGATTTGAACCCGATTCAAACCCAAGCATGTGATTTTGACTTGAACCTTACCTGATTGGGCAAACATGTACCCGACCCGAAGACCCGATTTTTTCTTCTTCTTTGGGCTGATGGTTCCGTCGTCCGACCACATTATTTGATAATTCAAACATATTCTCCATTAGGTGACATTTAAAAATTGTTTATTACATATATGTATTTAATGACATATTGTAATGAATCCATGAAATATTATTATATGTATCTAAAAATCATTTAAGAAACCAACAAGTCAATTCAATTACACAAGAAATATTGTCTCTAACTCTATCCCTAATCTCATAATCCATACAAAAAAAATCCAAAAAACATATAAATTATCCAAAAATAAATAATTCTCAGTCACAACATAGAATCTATGAAACACTTCTATCTAAATCTAAATCTTGATCCAAACAATTACCTAATATTCTTCAATTTTGACTGGTTCATTCAACTCATGCTCATTTTATTGATAAATCGGCGCGGGGGGGGGGGGGGCGCAAAAAATCGAGTATTAAAAGAGAAAGAAAGCAAGAAAAAATATCATTTCAGATCTGGGTCGCGTCCAGGTCTGTGCCCGACCTGGAGCCTTTCGTTTGAGTAAGTAAGATTGGATCAGGTTCATGTTCTAACTTGGGTATTGATATTAAGGTCGGATCCGGGTCTGGACCTGAACTTTAATGTTATAAAAAAAAGTCAAACTAATGGCTCCTCCTATATTAGGCAAAATTGTAGAAAACGTCCAAAACTAATCAATGATTTTGGGTTTCTGTCACAAACTATATCATCTCACCAAATTTCATCCCGTAATTTAATAGTTTTTTGAAATATCGTCTCACCGTTTATGAGAGAAAAATTGTGCATGTGTCCATTAAATTGTCACATGGCTGCTTACCCGTCATGATGTGACAAATTCAAAGTCAAACAAATGGCTCCTCCTATATTAGGCAAAATTGTAGAAAACGTCCAAAACTAATCAGTGATTTTGGGTTTCTGTCACAAACTATATCATCTCACCAAATTTCGTCCCGTAATTTAATAGTTTTTTGAAATATCGTCTCACCGTTTATTATGAGACGAAAATTGCGCATGTGTCAATTAAATTGTCACATGGCTGCTTACCCGTCATGATGTGACAAATTCTAACATAAACAATTATACAATACTGTAGAATTCGTCCCAAACTAATTACAAGATTCAACCATCATTTCAATTAAAATTAGAAATTTAATATTGGGACTAAATTCAGGTAAAATGGTAAATTACGGGACGAAATTCGACGAGTTGATATAGTTTGAGATAAAAAAATCAAAATTAGTAATTAGTTTGGAACAATATTCAGAAAAAAATATTAAATTACGGGACGAAATTTGATGAGGTGATACAGTTCGAGACGAAAATTCAAAATCACTAATTAATTTGAGACATTTTGTGTAAATTTGCCTCTATATTAACACTTTGGCACTTTTATCTTTTTTTTTTTTGTTTTTTCTTCTTTCAATTGTCTAATATTTTTAGAGACGCGTTCTCATATATTATATTATATGATATGAGAACCTCCAGCGGAAACTTGATCCAAACTCAGGCGCTACTGTTCTATAGAAGGAACGAAATGTGCGACTCCCACCATTTTCTGGAACAAAAATTGTACAATCTAAGGATTTGAAGGGGAATAAATGAGAGATTATTTAGTGCAACTGCTGCTCACCAATACACTTGAAAAATATGGAGTGATAATTCACATTACCCCATATTCTGGTCATGTTCCAAAAAAATAGAGTTTTAAAAATTTATATTCATATTGTCAGAAAATGGGTGATGTGAATTATTACTCTACATGTCCTAAGTATTTTGGTGGATTGTATCACGTATACTTGATGACGTGGTGCAACTATTACACTAAATAATTTCTCGAAATAAAGGTCAATAAGAAGTCAATCAAAGCCCAATCCCAACTCAGAACTTAAAACCTGGATTAGCCCAAAGAAGGAGTTCGAGGTTCAAAGCCCAACCGATTTCATCTCCGCCGTGCTCGGCCACCATCCAAAATAAAAGACGATGAACTCCTCCGCCACCTGAAGTTGTCGCACAATGTCTGCGATTACAATAGCAAGCAGATTATCATATTCCTCACTAAAACACTCACCCCACTCAATCGTTTCCAATTCTCAATCTCACTTAACCCTACTCATCGCCATGGAAAGTCACTCAATAATCAATATCCTCAATCGCTAATGGATGTAATGACGTTACTATTCAACCGTGACAGTCCAAACGACAATGCAATGGAGCACAAGAATGAACAGTGAAACAGTGTGGTATTTGCTGTCTTTTCTTTTCCCTTTTTTAATTTATTTTGGGATTAGGAGTTAATTGGAGTTAATATTTTCATATCTGATAAAGTCCGGAAAGCAGTTTTTTTATCTATATGTTGTGACTTCTTTTCAGTATTACATATCGAAATGTTAATTTCATTAACTTCATGGGTTAAAACCTAGTTCTGTTGGTATATATGTCTCCGTGGGTTAGTTAGGCCATCTCCAGCGGTGGTGTGCGGGGTCGGGCTCGGGGCCGGGCTGGGGAGGAGAACCGCTGGAGACGGCGCGGGGCGGGGGCCGGGGTGGGAAACGGGGCGGAACGGGCTGGGCGCAGGGCTCGGCTGAGCCCTGCGCCCAGCCCCGGCCGCGAATGAAGAAGGACGCGCCCCTCTTTAAAACAGGTGCCGCCAAGTGGCGGCACCTGATTGGTCTTTCTTTTTTTTTTTTTTTTGCTTTTCTTTAATGAATTAATTGGTGTATTAATTGGTGTATGGTTTATTTAATGTGTGTATGGCTAATTTTGTATAATTAATGTGTTGTATGTAATTTTAATTAATGTGTTGTATTTTAATTAATGTGTTATTGTAATTAATGTGATTTTAATTAATGTGTTGTATTTTAATTAATGTGTTATTGTAATTAATGTGATTTTATTTAATGTGTTATTTTAATTAATGTGTTATTTTAATTAGTGTTTTATTTTAATAAATGTGTTATAGTAATTAATGTATTATTTTAATTAATGTGTTGTTTTAATTATATAGATATAATATGATTAATTATTTAATGATATTTTAAATAAAATTATGATATACTATTTAATATTAGAATAGTCCATTTAATTTAACACTCATACAAATAATTTTTTTTAAAAATACCAAATTAGTTAAAAATACAAAATAAACACGTCATAAGCATAAAATTTAGATTAATACTTAATCTAAATTAAAAATTTAAATACATACTAAAATAGATAAGAAAATTAAATTTAAACACTCGTTTTTAACCGTATTTTGCATAAACATGTTCTATTAAGTCTTTTTGGAGTCTACGGTTGGTCATCTTGGAACGAATTGCTTCATGACGCAGCATATAATTATCCAACGTTTGTCTTCTCCGTCCAATAATACATACTAAAATAGATAAGAAAATTAAAATGTAATATTTTTATGTGTTTCCTTTCTTGTATTTCCCGTATTTTTGATTTCTTGTATTTCCGTTGTTGTTTCTTGTATTTCCTTTGTTGTTTGTTGTATTTCATTTCTTGTATTTTCTTCCGTGTTATAAAAATATTTGTTTGCGTATTAATTTTCTGTATTAATTTTAAATTACTTTTATTAAATATTCTATTTAATATTAATATTTTTAATATAATTAATAATTAAATTACGAGTATTAATATAATTACTATTATTAATATTAATATTAAAAAAAAATTAAAACTATAATATTAATAGGTGAGAGTGGACAAAGTTTCAAAATGGAATTAATTCCCCCACGGAGCCCCAACCATTGGAGACGACGACAGGGCCCAGGGCTAGCCCTGAACCATTGGAGATGGCCTTAAGTATTCGAGAAAATCTCTAGAATTTTCATTTGGAAAAATTGATATATCCACGAAATATATATGTTGCAGTGGAAACTACTCTGTATTTTTTTTTCTATTGATCCAAAAGCAGAAAAGTGTTGGTGTTTTAGGCGAAAACATATGAAAATTCTGATCCATGATTACCTTATCCCAAATATGCTAACGATATGCAAAGTCTAAATAAATCAATAACATACAGTCGTTGCAATATTATGGTCTTGTAGCATGTTACAGTCTGTTTCTCTGAATGCTGTAGTAAAAAGGGTCTCCATCTCCTGGACAAGCCGTCTGTACAGGTCAGGTCAGTGAAATTTGCTGATTGAGGCAGCAAACACTTCCATCCACCTTGATACAAGGGCTTTTAACCAATGAAAAATTGTGTATCTTTTACTGGGTTATTGTTGTGCCAACTTGTTTTTTTACAACTGATTTGTTCCCATTACTCTACTCTTCACTTTTCTTGGTCCTTGATTCCTCTATTTTCAAAATTAATCTTTAGAATTATTGAAATTTAACGTGTCTCCTTAAAAATCAAGGTTACAGATGTACGAGCCTATATAAATTTAACATGGACCTCCTCAAAGTCTTTTATATCAGTTTTGAATGTTAAATTTCAATTATGAGTATTTCCCATGATTGTTTAGGTAGCTAAGTACTCTAATATCTTGTTTTGATCATTTAAGTTTTCATGTTTAATTACAAATTTTCCTATGACATTCCTAAGATTCCCCCTTTTTTTGTGTGAGACTCTGAAGGAGATGCAGCTCTTGAGAATGGTGGTTTAGCTTGGCTTTCAGCTTGCCAAATGGATTTTCTAGTGACACTGGCCTATCCAGCATGGGGGTATGACCATTTTTTTCGGTTTAGATTTTCTCTGTGTAGTTATTTGAATATGGATTGATGATTTTCTCGGTGTAGTTAATTTGAATATGGATTGATGATTTTCTCTAGCTATATCTGTGTGTTCACATGATTGAATTCCCATGTCGAATCCCATGAAGTATTATACTTTATCCTCTATTCTATGTGACGAGGAGATTAATCACAATATATACTGAAATAAAATCAATAAGTATATGAACCAATAGGACGAGGAAGAATGAGCTCAAGTGAAAAGGATTGTAGATTGTCTGCTTTTTCCATTGACTAAAATATCTAAAGTACACAGTACATATTATTTTTTAAAACTTAACAATTAATACCCTAGATTAGCTTCTCACAATATTGACATACACATATTTAAACTGGAATTTAATTGGGCCCTTTAAAAGTTTGGTTTGGACTTTAAACCTGTTTTGTTTGATTTTTTTTCTTTCATTACTATTATCGTCCACATTTATTTTGGATTGCGTGGAAATTTTAAGTCTGAGTTTGATGTAAGTTTATTTGTATAGCCTCTAACACAATCTCATCCATATATATAGCGACCAACTCTGAACATCTTCGCGATCCATTATTAGATCTACTCCATTATCCCTCGTCCTAATTTGATAGAGATTGGCAACAAAATTTTGTCAAATCTTCTTCAAACACACTTCAATTTTCCATGGCCGGTATGAGTTATCTTCCAAGTTAAAAGCATGCATTAGAACTTTCTCTTATATTGTGCAACAATAGACCTTTTTTACATTCATTTTGTTTCGTTTTATATTTACAGGCATCTGGAAAAATCAGCTTTGAATATCCAGAGGTAAGTAATCTTATTTGGAAGGTCTTTCATATTCATATTAATTATTACAGTTTTAACCGTCTTACGTTTCTATATATAATGAATCACTTAACTGTTTCAGGAATTCATTTTCAGTTCAAGAGGAGTGAAGCTTTTCACATGCAGATGATCCACCTGCATACCGCGAACCAAAAGGACTAATCTTTTTGTGCCATGGATATGGAATGGAATGCAGCATGTCGATGAGAGGTAGACATTTCAATTCAAATCGTTCATTTAGAAACTAGAGGACCCGAAAGCACAGATGGTCCGGGGCCGGGAGTACAATTTCCTAAATGAATGATAATCAACAATGTTAATATTAAAAAATTTAAACTAAACAAAATTTTCATCTATATTACATATAGGCTATATTATGTTTGTAATTTGGATTTTAGTAATAATGGTAAAGAAAATGAATATGAACAAAAATAAAGACAATATGTTGGTGCAAGAAAACTTGTATTTTACTTATAAATTCAAGAACCTAACAGAGCAGTAACAGTGGAATGTGGTGATTTTACAAACAGAATGTGGTATTCGACTTGCCAAAGTGGGTTTTGCTGTTTATGGGATAGACTATGAAGGCCATGGAAAGTCACCAGGACTTAAATGTTACATACCTAACTTTGATGACCTTGTTTTTTATTGCTCTGATCATTTCACCAGCATTTGTGGTAAAAAAAAAAAAAAAAAATCCAATTTCCTCTTCATTTTCTTCATTAAGCATGTATAGTTTTCTATTTTGAACTCCAATTTGTTAGAACAGAGAAATTTTTATTCAGATATCTCTATCTTTACACAAAAGATTTGAGTTCATTTATGCAAAGTTGTACGTGGCATTATTTTTTTTACTGCAGATTTATACTACATTTTACATTCTCAAGGTAAAAAGTAAGGGTGTAACTGAATCAAGTATAGTTGAACAACAAATTTTTCATATTTGATTTGAATTTTGTATCGAGCTTGAAGTTGTGTTTGAGCTTGGTTTGTTTGTTAAACAAACCGAGCTTGATGAGCTTTTATCGAAGAACTCAAGTCGAGTTTCGAGTAGCTTGATATTTTTTATATGTACTTTTGTCAATTTTAGTTTATCGAAATGAGCTCGAACCGAGCTTCGAAAGTTGTCTAATGAAAAATATTGTTCAAGCTTTTATGATATGTAAAACGAACCGAACTCAAATGATTTTAATTCCTAGGTAAAAGGACCGAAATTTACTCTCTTTTTTTTTTAAGTAGGAATAAAGAATATGAAGAGACTATTCTTGGTTTCTCTGGTCAATATATTTATTCTAGGCTTTAGTCCGATCTTAAATTTTGAGTGACAAAACTTAAAGATTGGTGTTCCCTTTCACTTCTATCATTAAAATTTAAATCAAATTTTCACGAAGAAAATATTATATACCAATATAGTATTTGTGATTTGTCCAACTCTGACACAGATGACAATCTAAAAGAAAGAAAACAAAGATAAGATGAGATTTTTAATGGGAGAATCAATAGGAGGAGCAGATTATTGGAATGGGGCTGTGCTGGTTGCACCTATGTGTAAGGTATGCCAACCCTATTTAGTACTTACTCTATTTTAGTTGTTATTCGTAGTACAACTTACCTTAAATTCCACTCAAAAACCTAATTCAAGAGTCTTGGTACATAATTTGTAGTATTAGTCTCCATTTAGTTACCATCTCATGTAGAAAACAAACGAAGTTGGAATCTAATTAATGAATTCAAACTTAGACGACATGTGCTAAAAGATTGGTTAAAACATATTGCATTTTTTTTTTAATGTGGAGATATTTTAGTCTTTTTTTTTTTTTTTTTTTTTTTCCTTTATTTTTTTTTTAATGTGGAGATATTTTAGTATTTTTTTTTTTTTTTTATTTTAGTCTTTATATCTTAATAAATGACATGTAAATGATACATAAAAGGGTTATTTACTCATATGACATATTTGTGAGTCATTTTTGTACCATAGTTATATTAGTATTGAATGGCATTATGTTGTATTTTTAACTGGACATACCCATTAACCTTTTCATCTATCTCAAAAGATGTTTTGTTCGACGGTTGTGGCCCCCTAAAATGCGAGGCCATCATCGTAAATTGTTTGTTCCGGCCCTACTAATACTATAAGTTTATTCTTGCATAATAGCTATCGATTTATTGATGTTGACATTCTTTACTAATTCCCTCGATTTTAAGTTTTGCTACCCCTCACCCCCCACCCCACGCAAATAAAAAAAAGAAAAGAAAGAGTAGGACCTGGTTTGTTGGCATGTTCATGCTTGTAGTGGATCGCTACGTTTCTTCACCAAATCAGAAGATCTTCGTTACTCATGTTTATGATTGTAGTAATTTTTGTATTTTGGCCATTTTTCCATTTTACTTGTTTATCTTTTGTTGTAGTTTTGTTTTATTTAGTTGGCCTAGTATATGTATTTTGTTTGGGGTTTGATGCTCTTTTTAATGCAATATTTTAACTATAAAAAAAAAAAAAAAAAAAAAAAAAAAAAAAAAAAAAAAAATTTCATGCTTATGCAGATTTCTGATGAGATGAGGCCGCATCCTCTTATGGACCATAAGTTATGGAACAAGGTAATTGTTACATATACTAGGCCAACTAAATAAAACAAAACTGGCTATCAAATATCATTGATGCAGACATTAGAGTTACAGAAATAAGGAACAAGGTAATTGTTACATATACATCCTTATTTCCCCATCTTATGGTATACTGATTAATTTTGTCCTTGAGAAACGATAGATTCGATCAAATCCATTATATTATAAAGAACGGCCTCGTTTGCAAACTGGCTATCAACTCTTGAAAGTGAGCTTGGATCTGGAAGCAAGAATGAGAGGTTTCATTGCTGTTCTTTGTTATTCATGGTGGAGAAGATAAAGGAGAGAATTTCACTTTTGATACCATAACTTAACCTACTTTAGGGATTTGATACCACAACTTTTTCTCCCGACACATTTGATACCATAACTCAAACAACTTGACACATTTGATACTTCCGTCAAATTGGAAACGGAATTGTCACGTGATTGTCACGTGGCCGTTAAAACTTTGCACATTTGATACCATAACTTATGTTGACTGATAATTTTACCCCATAACATTTCAGGTTACCAAAAAAGCCCCACATCTCTAAATTTAGTGACGATTTTAGTCCACATTGTTGCAAAATTTTCAAATTGACTCGAATAAGACCACGTGCTGACCAATTTAGAACTTTACACATTTGATACAATTACTTATGTTGACTGATAATTTTACCCCATAACATTTCAGGTTACCAAAAAAGCCCCACATCTCCAAATTTAGTGACGATTTTAGTCCACATTGTTGCCGAATTTCCAAATTGACTCGAATAAGACCACGTGCTGACCAATTTAAAAAATTTTACTTATTTTATTTAAATAATTAATATAATTTATAAACAATATTAATAAATTAAATAATACATTAACATAACTATCACCAAAATTAAGAAAACATATTCTTTTTAAAAATAAAATTTATATAATAGAATTAATCTATTTAATATTTATTAAAATAATTAATTATATAATTAAAAACTATTTAATATTTATTAAAATATTAAATAATAAATAATTATAATTTAATAAAAAAATCCCCACCCCACCCCACCCAACCCAACCCACCCCTCCCCCTACCCCAGATTCCCAGGCCGCCGCCGGCCTGGGTCTTCTGTCCCAGGCCACCGCCGGCCTGGGACCGAAGATCCCAGGCCGGCAGTGGCCTGGGATCGAAGAACCCAGGCCGCCGGCGGCCTGGGAATCGGGGGGTAGGGGGGAAGGCTGGGGAGGTGGTGGGTGGGGTAGGGATTTTTTTTTTAAAATTAAAATTATTTATTTTTTAATATTTTAATAAATATTAAATAGTTTTAAATTATATAATTTATTATTTTAATAAATATTAAATATATTAATTCTATTATATAAATTTAATATTTAAAAAGAATATATTTTCTTAATTTTGGTATGTTAATGTATTATTTAATTAATTAATATTGTTTATAAATTAAATTAGTTATTTAAATAAAATAAGTAAAATTTTTTAAATTGGTCAGCACGTGGTCTTATTCGAGTCAATTTGGAAATTTGGCAACAATGTGGACTAAAATCGTCACTAAATTTGGAGATGTGGGGCTTTTTTGGTAACCTAAAATGTTATGGGGTAAAATTATCAGTCAACATAAGTAATGATATCAAATGTGTAAAGTTCTAAATTGGTCAGCACGTGGTCTTATTCGAGTCAATTTGGAAATTTTGCAACAATGTGGACTAAAATCGTCACTAAATTTGGAGATGTGGGGCTTTTTTGGTAACCTGAACTGTTATGAGGTAAAATTATCAGTCAACATAAGTTATGGTATCAAATGTGCAAAGTTTTAACGGCCACGTGACAATCACGTGACAATTCTGTTTCCAATTTGACGGAAGTATCAAATGTGTCGAGTTGATTTGAGTTATGGTATCAAATGTGTCGGGAAAAAAAATTGTGGTATCAAATCCCTAAAGTAGGTTGAGTTATGGTATCAAAACTGAAATTCTCTCGAAGATAAAGTAACTGATCCATCATTTAGCAAACTTTTGTACGAATCAGCTTCGAGTTCAGACAAGTCATTCAAGTTATATCATGGGATGTGGCATTCCCTCATTTTCGGAGAGTTGCCTGAGAATATTGAAATTGTGTTTTCAGACATTTTCAGTTGGTTGGATGAGAGAGTTTAAAGTTCCACTAAACTCTGATGCTGGTGAAGCGCTCTATCAAGCATATGAAATGCACATTTCCCTAATTAGTTTCCTATAATGTAGTATTAAACTATACAGTAGTTATCAGTTTATATACCATAACAAAATGCATCAATACAAAGAGACTGTTTCGTTCACGATACATTTCATCAATGCCTTGTTTAGATTTTAACAAAATTAGACTTAAGGGTGACAGCCAGGTTGGGCATGTTTCGATGGATTTTAAAGGTTTCGTCAAAATTATTTTTTCGAAATAAAAACTAAGTGAAATTGAGTCAAAATCTAACCAACTTAAATTTTAGAATCGATTGGGTCGACCCATCTCATTTTGCAGCTATAAGCCTGTAACTAATACAGAAAAATAATTAGAAAATTAGTAATCCATATTTTGGTTTTAGAGAAAAGTGCTCGAATTAACATTTTTTATGAAGTATAATGCAAAAGCTAAATTCTAATTTGATTCTGGTTTTTAATTACATTTGAAAGACTTTGAAAAATGATACTACTTTAGTCACAAGAGAGAAATATAAAATTTGTAATCGATTAATACAATAATAGGAGTAAATGTTTAATCCAAACAGCCCTTTAGCAGTAGTTGATATAATCTTGCAGATTGTGGTTAATACTCAACAAGACACACAAATCACATGGCAACATCGTTAATAGTGCTTCCCGCCACACTCGTCTATCTTTTTGTATCTTTCCCCCAATCAAATGCCCTAGATTCAACAATCGACTGCCAAACGCCGTCCTGTTTCAGCCAGGGAAACCATGACTCTTTCGCATTTGAGCTGGAAGAGGCCAAACTTAGAATAGCTCGACTGGGTAATTTTCCCCTTTCTTAAACCCCTAATTATTTTCAATTAATGCTGAACTACTAAAGTTGTTGAGCGCAGAATCTATCCTTGAAGAAAGAATTGAAGATGTAAATAGAAGAAACCAGTATATGAGAGAGTGTGAGAAGAAAATTGAAGAGTTGAGTATAGAGATTGATCATCTGAAAGCCGCATTTTCGACTTTAGGAGATGATTACTCGCGTGCAAATCAAAAGCTCATTGTTCTCGAGGAAGAGGTCTGGTGTAATTTTTTTTATTTATTTATTAATTATTTTAGTGTTTTAATTAACAGGTTAATAGATGGTGGAATGATGTAGGTTCGACAACTATGGGCTGCCTCTCGGAAAAATAACTTCGAAATTCACGCTTTGGAATTCAAAGCGTTAGAGGCTGAAACAAAATTAGAACAAGTTACCTCACAAGTTGGAGAGGTATGTCCATAATTTAGCTGTTCGATGATTGTTTTAGCTGAGATTTATGTGCCCTAGAAATTTTTGGATTCCTATTTATCCCATGATGGGGGCAAATCGCATATTTCTTTGACCATTATGAATTTCGTTTTAAATATATTTTTGTTTGTTGCAGATGGCTGATATTGTATCTGAACAGTGGATACAAATTCAGCAACTTGAACAGGCTGTTCACATGGAAGAGGTATTTGAATGTTTCCTATTTTTTCTTGCAGGATTTATGTTGAAATAATGGAATGAAAACTGCCATGTCAATCTTTTGCCTTAAGGCTTGAATGTATTCAAAATCACAGGTGAGAATGTCAAAGATTAAAAAGGAATTCTGGAGAAGATGTCCATTTGTGAAGGTATAGTGCCTCCATATCACTTTGATCTACATGAGTTGATATACTGCTCTCCTTTTTTTTAAATGGAAAAATTAGTTTAATTCAAAGTGCCGTTATGTTTTTGCATGCTGCTCTTAGTTCTCTGATTCTTATAGTTCTTTTGGTGATATTAAAGGGGATACTGGATCTTTATGTTCCAAGAGATGGGTCCGTGTTGAATTTGTGCAAGTCTCGAGTTCTGCAAATATTCTCAGCTATACATCATTACCATCACCAGGTATTCACTTCATCCCCTCTCTTCACGTGTAAGTGTATTAATCCACTTTTTTCCTTTTCAGTTGTTTTTGGCTGGTTCTTCTGCATTATATGTTGGCGAGTTTTGGAAATCTTTCTGTCGTTTATGTGTGTGTGTCTGAAGTTCAAATAAATTTCTTTTCGTCTTGCATCTCTTTTGGGCCCTAAGGCAGTTATGTTCCAGGGTTTGGCTTGGAGTTGGTAGTGTAGGTTTTGAGTTGTTGGGCGTGTATTTTTTCTTAACCAATTTGGATGATAATAATCCCGACCCTATTGTTTGCGCTGCTTTTTTTTCTCATTTGTTAAAGCTGTAATGCAACTTTAGGTAGTTTTACTACTAAAATAGGGTCGAAAGGCCTTCTTTTACTCACATAAACATGAGCGCCAGTAATTTTAGATAATATGCCATGTCTGAAAATTGTTGAAATAGAGAAATCTGAGCGAATTGCAAGTATCACAAATGTGAAATTTCAACTTTGCAGTTATCACGTTGTTTATGTTGAACAATCAAAAAGGTGTTTACCCATATGTGAAAGGTTGCATATATGTTTTCTTGGCGAAGTTTGATTATCACTCAAAGAGAATTTGCTCTTTTTATAATTTTTTCAAAGTTTATTTGTATGCTCTAGTGCTAATTATTTGGATCTTTGGCATATCAAAATCAAAATTTTGGAGAAAAAGAGAGAGTCAACTTTCCGAGGTTCACAGTGAAGCAGACATAAACCATGCAAAGTAGCTAGCAGCTAGTTGCTCTGTCCCCAAACACATTCACTGCCTTTGAAAGTCCTTTGGTTTTGAGGATTCAGCTGAAAACAACACATCCTTTTTTTTAAAGACCCCGGGGCCACTAGGTCCACCAGTGTTGAGACATTATTTAAGTGTGTTATCCTCTAAAGTTGTTATGAGCTTCATTTATTAGGACTACCTACCCAACCTAGTCAATCCTTAATGCTAGGATATACATCTTTCGATCTATAATATTTGTATCAACAACAATAATTAGATCTGTAAGTTGAAATTTATTATATAGTTGATTTGTTTCAGCCCCCTGAACTCCTGTACCATATCTGAGTTCAATTATAATTTGGCCCCTAAATTCATAAACATGGATTATGGCTTATTCACTGCGGCAAAGTCCTGTTTGCTTTTGTATTGGCCACTTTTGTGGATGAGATTGTCATAAAATTAATAGGTATTTAAATTTTGCGAGAAAATGTCAAAGGAAGATTCCAACCTAGGACCTTGGTCTTAGTAACAACTAATTTTTAACCTATATGGACATTTTTCATTCGAATTTTTTAGTTGCAAGGTTTCATAAAGCACGCGATGAAAAGCAATGAACTTACAGCAGCTCTTGCTCACTCAGAGGTGGTCTTTTTTGTGGTAGGTTTCTTTTCCATAATACATCTATAAATTATCTTCTTGCATAAAGTTTTTCAACCACTTTCCTCTAATTTAATTTATCAATTCAGGCATCAGCCGTGGTCGCTTTTCCGATAATGACTGTCTGCATGTTACTTCTATCGCAATTAAGCTAGCTGGAAGTAATCATTTGCATGTTGGCAAAGTTGTTGTCCTAATTCATCAGTAATGCATCATGAATAACACTAGTATGATGTTTTAAATCGACTTTAATCTGGGGAATTAGCTGTTGTGCTATGAACTACATATCTGGAAGGTGAAGCAGATGCTGCTGCTTTCCATTTGTTTCTGCAGGTATCCGTATTGACATATGTTAAGTAAATAATATGAGAAGAAATAAATTACTTGTGATATTACTAAGCCTTTGTTCCATACTTGTACATCGAATGGACTTGGTTCCAGATTAAGAATTCATATAAAGTGATCAATTTAAAAATTTGACACATTTGCAAATGAAAGAGTTGGTATTTTAATGCCCTTTTAAAGTTTTTTCTATTCTTTTTAGTTTATCTGGACATAGCTGATGTTATTTTTTTTTTGAGGGACATAGCTGATGTTGCATGGAACATTATTAGTATGCTTGTGTAAGGCTGTGTAATTATTTATGGTTATGGATGGTCAATAATAAATTTAGTAGGTTCTTAGTTCAAATCGAACATGTCTTACTAACAGAAAAATTAATATGTACATCTAAAATTATCAGTTTAAATTTGTCTCGTGTTTGATGTAATTAATGTATTCCCGAGTTTGTTTCGTTTGAAGTTAAATAGATTAAAATTAAAATTCTAAAAGCTTACCAAATGAAAATAGAATCGAATTTAAATATTGTTTTTATTCGTCTCAAATCCACTCGTTTACGCTTTGTTTCCAAGAAAAAAGAAAAAAGGAAAAGAAAAAAACCTTATCCAAAGTCATTTTTGACAGAGAGAAAATAGGAGGGCCGGGCGGACTAGTCATCCATGGAAAACACGAGTTGGGAAGAAAAGCTTCACGCCATGACCCACATCCTAACCAACCCAACAACCTCACCGCCCCTCGACTCCCAACTATTCATAGCCACTCAAATCCCCTGCTACCTCAATTGGGACTACCCACCGCTCCTCTGCCGCCCCTCCTCCTCCACCTTCCCTCCGCCGCTCCTTAAATGGGCCTTCTTTCGTTTCCTTAAACGGGCTTCTCGATTCGGGCTTCCAGATACATCTTGGCGGTCCAAGTGCCCGTACCAAATTCCTCCGCCATTAATTCTGGCCAACGGAGTGGAGGAAGCTCGATGGGATGATGAAGAAGAGAAGAGAAAATACGTGCGCAAAAGATTTACCAGAAAAAGGTTTGGGAGTAATGTACACCCCTTTATTCCGTTTATTGTTCCAAATATTTTGCTGCTTTGTGTTCTATTCTGGGATCCGATTCCAATTGACGAAATCTGATTTTTTTTTTTTGGGTTGTGAATTTTATATATTTGATAATAAAGGAATAAATATGTGTAAGCATTAGTTCTTCTGTTCTATTATCTGCGTGTGATCAAGCAATTTACATTATAAAACTTGCAACTAGAAAATGTAACTAAAATATATTCACAACGCATGGGTGGTCTTTGTAATTTCGAAATTCGCGTCTCATCTCATATGGATACCACATTCCGTGACTTACTGGAAAGAGCTTTGAGAGTGGAGACAGATTTGAAGAGCCACGAACAATATGTTGGTGACCGTAAGAGATCAAGATCTGAAGTATCTCCGAATATTCGCGACATCGGCACCAACATCAGTGTAACTAAGAAAAGAGAAATTGGGAACTCAAGTACTCAGAGCAAGGAGTGTGATCATTGCCACAAACTTCATTCTGGGGAGTGTCGTTGGAAGACTGGTGCGTGCTTTAAGTGTGGTCGATCAGACCATCGTATTAGGGATTGCCCATTCACGATGGGTACATCAGCTAAACCACCTGAGCAGACAAAGAAAGGCAATGCTCGACTATTTTCTATGACTCAGAATGATGCGGATACGAACGACGACGTGGTGACAGGTACTGCGTATATACAGTCTACAAATGCTTATGTATTGTTTGACTCCGGTGCCTCTCATTCTTTCATCTCTAAGAAATTTGCTGAATATTTGAATTGTTTGTCTGAAAAATTGGATGAGCCTTTACATGTTGCTACGCCGATGAGAAAAGTGATTATTACTGATAGGATTGTCAGAGATTGCAATATGAAGTTAGGAGAAAAAAGATTTAGAGCAAACTTGATACATTTAGATATAAGTGATTTTGATGTTATCTTAGGTATGGATTGGTTGTCTTCTTATCATGCCCATATAGACTGTTTCAGAAAGAAAATTGTGTTCAGAATCCCAGATCAAGAAGAATTCTCCTACCAATGTCATAGTCCTAAGTTACTTAAGTCTTCCATCCCTATAATTTCTTCTATTGATGCTTTCAAAGCTTTAAGGAAAGGGTGTATCGGATACCTGGCATACATTGTGAGTCCACAAAAGGATGGTAAGCAACTAGATGATATCCCAGTTGTGAAAGAATTTCCAGATGTCTTTCCTGAAGATCTTTTTCGACTACCTCCAGATCGAGATATTGAATTCGAAATAGATTTGGAACCAGGGACGGAGCCAATTTCCAAGGCCCCATACCGAATGGCCCCACGGGAGATGCGTGAATTAAAAGAACAGCTCCAGGAACTACTCGAGAAAGGATTCATTCGCCCTAGTGTGTCTCCGTGGGGAGCACCAGTGTTGTTTGTGAAAAAGAAGGATGGAAGTCTACGACTATGTATTGATTATCGGGAGTTGAACAAAGTGACTGTAAAGAACAAGTATCCCCTACCCCGAATTGACGACTTGTTTGACCAATTGCAAGGAGCGTGTGTATTTTCAAAGATAGATCTTAGATCCGGTTATCACCAATTAAAGATTAAAGCTGGAGATGTTTCGAAAACGGCTTTCCGAACGAGGTACGGCCATTATGAATTTTTAGTGATGCCTTTTGGGCTAACAAATGCTCCTGCTGCATTTATGGGCTTAATGAACAGGGTTTTCAGAAAATACTTGGATCAATTCGTCGTGGTCTTCATTGACGATATCTTGGTCTACTCTAAAAGTATTGAGGAGCACACTAAGCATTTGAGAATGGTACTGCAAATACTGCAAAAGGAGCAATTGTTCGCTAAGCTAAGTAAGTGTGAATTTTGGCTTGACAGTGTATCTTTTCTTGGACACGTGGTATCGGCTAGAGGGATTTCCGTTGATCCCGCTAAGACTGAAGCAGTAGTAAATTGGCCTCGCCCAACAAATATCACAGAAATTAGAAGCTTTCTGGGATTTGCGGGTTATTATAGGAAATTTGTTCAAGGCTTTTCTCAGATAGCTATTCCTTTGACCCGGCTTACCCAGAAAGGAGTAAAATTTGATTGGACTTCAGATTGTGAACAGAGTTTCAAAGAGTTGAAAGAAAAGTTGGTTTCTGCACCAGTTTTAACATTGCCTTGCAGTGATGAAAACTTTGTTATCTTTAGTGATGCATCAAAAGACGGTTTGGGTTGTGTGTTAATGCAGAATGGAAAAGTTATTGCTTATGCTTCTCGCCAGCTGAAGACATATGAACGAAATTACCCAACCCATGACCTAGAATTAGCTGCAGTTGTCTTTGCCTTAAAGATTTGGAGACATTATTTATATGGGGAGAAATGTGATATCTATACTGACCATAAGAGTCTAAAATATTTGTTCACTCAAAAGGAACTGAACATGAGACAGAGGAGGTGGCTTGAATTGCTTAAAGACTACGATATAACTATTAATTACCACCCTGGGAAAGCCAATGTAGTCGCCGATGCCCTTAGCAGAAATCCATCCCCTATGGGAGCTATATTGACCAAGCAACCCAAAATATTGGAGGAATTAGAGAACTTGGAGGTGGAAGTAGTGACCAGTGGTTCCATAAACATGATGGCAAGCCTAATTGCCCAACCTGCGTTGATTGAGCGTATTAAATTTGCTCAAGGAGAAGACCCTAAATTATGCAAGATTCGCGAAGGTGTAAAAAGGGGATTGCATCCAAGATTTCGTGTTCGTATTGATGGTTCATTGAGGTTTGGAGATAGGGTATGTGTCCCAACGAACCTTAAACTAAAGAAAGAAATTCTTGAAGAGGCTCATAAATCGCGATTCTCCATACATCCAGGTACCACCAAGATGTATAGAGATTTAAAGAGTCATTTTTGGTGGATGTCGATGAAGCGAGATGTAACAGAGTTTGTGGCTAGGTGCATAACGTGTCAACAAGTTAAGGCCGAACACCAAAGAGTGGCCGGTGAGCTACAAAATTTAGAAATCCCTCAGTGGAAGTGGGAACATATTACCATGGATTTCGTTTGCGGTTTACCAACAACTCCACAGAAAAAGAATGATTCGATATGGGTAATTGTAGATAGACTCACTAAATCAGCCCACTTTGTACCTGTTAAGAAGAAAACACCACTTGATGAGTTAGCACAATTATACGTGGATAATATCGTATGCCTTCACGGGATTCCGGTGAGTATAGTGTCAGATCGAGACTCTAGGTTTGTGTCTCACTTTTGGGGAAGCCTACAGAGTGCCCTTAACACAGAGTTGAAGTTTAGTACAGCTTTTCATCCGCAAACAGATGGCCAATCAGAGAGAACTATACAAATCCTTGAGGACATGTTGAGAGCTTGTGTAATGGATTTCAAGGGAAGTTGGGATAAGTATTTGAAGTTAGCCGAATTTGCTTATAACAATAGCTACCAATCAAGTATCGGGATGGCCCCTTATGAGGCCTTATATGGTAGGAAGTGCAGATCTCCGGTGCATTGGGATGATATTGGGGAAAAGAGAATGTTGGGGCCTGATTTGGTCCACAGTGCTTTGGAGAAGATTCCTTTAATAACTAGACGAATCAAGATGGCTCAAGATAGGCAAAAGAGTTGGGCAGACCTAAAGAGGAGACACGTAGAATTTAAAGTTGGTGATTTTGTTCATTTGAAGATCTCACCTAAGAAGGGAGTTATGAGGTTTGGGAAGCGTGGGAAATTAAGCCCTCGCTATGTAGGGCCATTCGAAATCCTTGATAGAGTCGGAGAAGTGGCATATAGGTTAGCACTACCACCAAAATTATGTAAAGTGCATAATGTATTTCATGTAGCCATGTTGAGGAGATAATCTTGCAGCTTTCGGATCCAACGTAGTCCGG
Organism: Penstemon eatonii; assembly: GCA_038501285.1. Classification (NCBI taxonomy): domain Eukaryota; kingdom Viridiplantae; phylum Streptophyta; class Magnoliopsida; order Lamiales; family Plantaginaceae; genus Penstemon; species Penstemon eatonii. The sequence continues at coordinate 311,451 of JBCEGF010000586.1, read as the reverse complement.
CCCGGTTTTAACTAGACAACATTGTTTTTAATTTAAATTTGCGTAACTTCTTCAAATCATCTGCTTGTTGTTAATGTTTTCAAATATTAAAAGACATGTTAAAATTGTGTTATTTATTTTTATATGTATATGCAAGTCAAAATATCAAGCTTAATATATATATATATATATATTTTTTTTTTAATTAAGAATGTATGATGCGTGATTTTAATGTCAAATTTAAAAAGAAGATAACACTTGATATGAATTAAAAAAAAACAAGTACAAAACACAAATTTATTAGGATTGGGAAAGTGTTCTTCATTCATAAGATTATCATACATAAATTAAAAGATATCTGATTTACATTTTAACATTTCTCTCTTCACTTCATTTTCAAAGCCTCATGCTAACTAGATAATTAGAGGGTTTGATTAACACCCTCAATCTTTCCCCCAACCATTTTTCTTTTTAAGAATAATTTTTTAACATTTAATCCTAATAAATTTCCTACTGCATGTAACATTTTAACTACTATTTTCGCTATGCCAATAAAGAAAAAGAAAAATACTTGAAGATTTTTCTCTTAATTTTGGAAATATGCATATGGTCTCAAGTTTCTGGGAGGCAATTTGTCGACCTGCTACTGGTGTCCATAGGTAGGGGACTCATGTCCTTTTAGTTGAAAATGAAAAGGCAATGCACATGATTTTTGATAATGGGGAAATAAATTAATGACAGCATATTTATAATACATTATCGTTTTCAATTGAATTAATAAAAACGCCTTTCCGCTTTTTAAATGACACACCGCCTCCCCGAGTACATTATCAATTCGTAATACAAATCGACAAATAATTTTAGCTTATCAACAAATAATTAGAAATTGCTCTCGAAGTCACACTCGTACTTTTATAATATTCTTTCTAGGAATTTACTACTTTAATTTACGGGGAAATTGTTTTTTCGGTACGATAGGATAGACTAACTTGCAATTTTTGGGTTTGGTATCTATCATATGGTACCAAATGTGCATTTTCATATCCAATGGCACTAAACATGCAAGTTAGCCTATCATATGGTACCAAGAAAAAAAAATTCCCTTTATACCAAATTAATCACATTGCCTTTATATCCTTATCCAATATATTATTGTATTAAAATGAGGTAGTTTCTTAACCATGGATAAATATAAATTAATATATTTTTCGATTAGTCAAATATTGAGATTTTTCGAGAGTTTTTAAGCACGTTTTGAAATTCTAGAAAAAATTCTAAAAATAATTACTATATTAAGAAAAATAAAAGAATCCCAACTCCCAAGACAAACAACTAATTTTAAAATTACATCTTATTTTCGTTTTTATTGATTCAAAATCAAAATTTTTAAACAAAAGAAATTTTGATCCTTGCTCTTAACTATGAAGGAAATAGAAAAGGAACTATTACTGACTCCGTCATTAGAAATACTGTTGTTTAATGGGTATAATTTGCAATTACGTGGAATATTTTGCAACAGAGTTATTTCCGCTAATCGCGCATGAACTTCGATTTGCCAAAGGAAAAACAAATGTAAAGGTGTTGACAAAGTGAATTGAAAAGATATATTGGTCAACACAAAGCTTTTTTTTTTCTTTTTTTTTCAGAAAAATGCCAACACAAAGCAAGCAGACCATGATTTTGTGATTTGATTGGTCAAGCATTTAATAATAATTACTCTTATTACAAGTACATTGTCAATAGTTTCTACTAAATATTAGTATTACTTTCCATCTAAGGTTAGAGAGTCGTAAATTAAAATTAGGAGAACGAAAGCAGAAAAGTTCAGATTTCTCTAAAAGTTCTCTTAGAAAGAAAATCCGAATGTTAATTAATGTAGTATAGTTCGTCGATACTTTTTTTTTTCTGAGACATACGATTATGACAATTAAATCATAAAATATATAAAATTATGATTAAATTATAAAATAAATCATATTCAAGACCTTTTAATTTTGATCCTAAGTCTTGTCGGACGGACTACGACCTCATTGACATTGTTGTTAAATAATTACATGTAATGAAATATTTTATTGACTTAAGACGACTGTGAACAAAGTTCCAAATAATCATTAAACATATAGGATGAGCACAAAAAAGAGAAAGGTAGTGATTTATTTGAAATTGCCACCAATGAGACACAACTAAAATTCTAAACCTACATGCCCAAGTTTAATATATTTATATAAGTTTGATGAAAAACGTAAATATACTTCATATAAGTTTATTTCTATAATAGTTTTTTTATCATCGAGATTTTTAAGCTGTAATAAAATATAGAATAATTCATAATTAAAAAATATATATCTTTCTCTAAGAAGTACAAAGAAAATATTGGCATTGCAATCTTAACGGCCAATTAAATGTCATAAATAACAATTTCATGATTGCCAATTATTTCTTACTTTCCAATTAATGATCATCAGTCACATGCACATTTAGTTACATGAAATTGCACGGGGGATTGTAGGTGAGTTAGGTCATTCAGTTAATATTAATTCAATAAGAGTCCTGAATTTCAAATATGTTGTTTTCAAATACTTATGCAAACATTAAATATGAGCTAAACATGGAGTATAATGCATGAGTTTCTTTCCACCTCCCAACCAAGATATGTAGTTATTTATATTGCACCAAACAGAAGCCCATAAAATTAACTTTTGAGAAAAGGAAATTTTTATTTGATTTATTTGCAACATTTAATATGCCCAAAGAAGAAAAGAAAGACTTGATTTTCTAGAGGACGTAGAAGATTCTCTGTCTTGTGAAGGGGGTCTCATCCATTCAACTTTTATGGTGATGTTGTAGTACGTTCTCAATGATGATGTGCTATATTATTTTGCATTTAATTTTTCTACTGTTACTATCGAACTATAAAAAATTGTGAGATGTAACAATTTTATAACTAAAATGGACAAATGAAAACACAAATAAGTTTAAAAGTGCCTCAGAAAAGTAAAATAAAAAGCTTCTCTCACTTATAAAAGTGCTAGTATGGAGAAGATAATTGTGTACAAAAAAAAAAATACGTGTGGAGAAGAAAATCGTGTACCGGAAAGAATGGACAAAAAAATCGTGTACGTTTATTACTCTTGTAAAAAGGCTCTAAGAAATCTAACTTGAATTTAATGCTTGAATGAAATGATTTGGGAGTTGAACGTAGAACTAAAATTGCTACCCCTAAAATTTTATATTAGAGTCTCTTTTAAAATTATAAATTTTTTAAATAACTATTCTAAATTTGTACTTTCAATATGGATGACGTGCTTAGAAAATAATGAGAAGAATGAATATTTGAAAAGTGTTCGTATCTTTCCCAACAAGAATTTGTGAGAAGTTAGTCTTTTTTGGGGAATTAGTTGGGGAACATTTACCTCGGCTACAAGCACTTGTTCTTGAATAAGAATTAATAGGAAAAAGTGAAATGTTGTGTTCTTAAAATTAGATTTCATATTCAAATAAATCTCGCATGCGCAAGAAGGTGACATTTTATTTTTTTAATAAATTGCGAGAAGGTGACTTCCGCAATGCCAATTGTTGCCATTGAAAATACTAAAATTTGTCTATGAAGTAATTTGAGTTAATTATCATTTTCCATCTCTAAATTTTTTGCATTGTTCAATTGACCTAAGTAAAAAAAAAAAAAATTATTGTTGTGGGGACCTATGTTGATAAGCATGCATACTGTGAATGAGAATAGGGTCCACAACAATCCCATAAGATGTGTAGAAAGTTAGGTGTACCCCTTAATATTAGACAATTTTTGTAGGGCACATGCTTTGTGCACTCAATGTAAGTTCTATTTTTCATGCCCCACCCACTCCATAATCCACGCATAAAGAGTTGTCAGCTCTAACTAAAGATGTGACTCTATTTATTGCACATCACTACTTTCAACTTAACATTGCAACTTGCAAAATTAGGTTTACCATCCAACATCAATTAGCCTTTATTATCCGTGCTTGAATTTAATCTCTATGCTTATGTTAAATTAAATGTAATAGTTAAAGGTGGTAATCGAAAAGACAAGTTAAGTGAAACGGATCATTAGATGGAGAATTTTCGGGATCTGTAGTTCCATGAACAAAAACTCCTATTACGATGAGACCTACAACTGATTCTCACCAATTTTGATCTGAATTAATAACCCAAGTTAATTAAATATTGTTCACTAATTTTGACCGAAAATAACCCAACTTAAATAAAAATTGATCTTGTTATCAGACTGTTCACACTAATGGGTTTTGGAGTATTATATGTTTATGTTGGTTCTTGGTTTTTTTTTATATAAGTAGTTCTTTGATTAAAGTGAGAAAACTGTGAGTAATATATTATTTGTATGATAAAATATTGAGCTTTATGTTTATTTTTTCGATTTTAATTGTTATTTGACTCACAAAAATCTATTCCAAAAACCAAACATTATTATAAAAAATTTATAGTTGATGGTCATAGGAAGTTGTAGCGGCCGACAAATACAGATAAATAAAACACTCAATCCTTAAACATGAAATTAGCAACAAATTGTTCCTTTTTCTCTAATAAGACCTATTTTGAAATGGGACCCAATTTTTACCTATAATTCCGTCCCCATTTCACCAAATATATTGGAATTTTAAAAATACACAATAAACACCACACCCCCACAAAATTAACACACTCTCCACAAGCCTCTATAAAAAGATAGAATTCAGAAAACACTAGACACATTATAACAATAAAACACTCATTTTCTCTATCCCATTCCCCTGTTTCAATGGCTTCCTCAGCCAATCAATTTTCCCTTTTTTTCCTCCTCCTCCTCCTCACAACACTCTTATCTTCCTCATTGCATACTCATGCAAGAGACAGCCAACTCTTCAACAAAGTCACCACTAACAACAATGTTGTCCCCAACAACAACAAACAACCTCAAATTAACCAACAACAACAACAACAACAAGAAGAAGAACATGAACCCAATTTCCTCCCGGAAAACGAAAATGGATACGGTCTTTATGGCCACGAATCCGGCCAACTCCCTCCTTCCACCACCATTCCGTACAACAAACACCTCCCCAAAAACTACAACCCTGTTGCATACGTCACCGAGCCAGAAAACATAAATGACAACAATGAATTCACAGAGGAAAAAAGTTTCGCCACAAATCCAATAAATTACTATAACAATGGCGAACAGGAAGAAACAGAGTTCAAAAGCTACCGCCCAACTAGAAACAATAGAATCGGTAATAATAACAATTTCTACTACAACGGTGGCAGCAGCTTCAACAGCCGGCCGAGCGAAACCAGATTCAGGGGCGGCGCTAACTTAAAAAACGGAGGTAATGTTAATGGCTTTCAGCCGCAGGGGATGAGTGATACGAGGTTTTTGGAAAATGGGAAATACTTCTATGATGTTAATTCGGACAAGTACAGTAACAATCACCCGTATGAGAGTTTGAAGGGAGTTCGAGCCAGGAATGTGTATGGTAACAATGAAAATGGGTTTGAATTTAACAATGGGAATTCCGATGTGGGAGGATACCAAAACGGAGATGAGTTTCAAGATGTTGATGAGAATAATCTGCCTTGAAGTTTATGAAGATTTGGATTATTTTATTTTAAAGTTAATTTATTAATGGTTTGTTAAGTAATTATTAGGGAAACAAAATTTACAGATTTTAATTCTATGTGCTCTGTTTTTCATGTGTTTGGATGTCATGGTTGGAGAAAATTGAAATATATGTGATGATATTTTAATGTTAACTACATGTTGAATAAATTATCAATCAATCTTTAGCTATAGCCTATACTTGATCTTTTCCAAAAGTAGAAAAGTTTTGACTGATAAACGATAATTAATTAGTTGGGGGGGGGGGGGGGGGTTCAGCTGTTTTGAAGAGATTGAACGGCTTTTCTCCTTGGCAGTTGATGGACTATACTTATCCCTTAATTTTTGTGAGGAGGTCCCTAAATACAGTTAAAAAGGGGTTGTGAGGAGGTTTAATTTTTTTTTTCAATTTTCAAATTAAGATGTAACTTTTTTAAGTTAAAAAAAAAAAAAAGGAAATAGGAACTTTCTCATAGGACTGCGTTTAGAAAAATAATACTCCATATTTTTAATTCAATTTGACAATGACAAAAGTAATTGTATTCAACAATATCTTTTTATTGGTTAATTTCCTTAAGTATTAGAGTGAAAATGTGAAATGCAAAAACACACACCCATTTTTGCTTTGCCTCTTGTGTTATTTTTATCAGAAAAATCCTCCCTGAAAATTAAAATACCCTACAAAGTTGAAATGAAAATTATATATTCATCAATGGGTGCAAAAACACCCTTCTTTACATAAAAAATATCAATAACCCCCTTGTTAACTTTGAAAATTTTCAATAACCTCTTTATTCACTTGAAAAACTGACAAAATCTCTCTATGATTTATGAATGAATTTCTAATGGATCTTTAGGCTAATAAAAAAATAACATTAGGGAGTTTTTGCATTTAGCTCTAAGTATTATGAACAAACAAAATTTCTTTTTCAATAATTTGAGTGTCGGTTGAACTCAATTTCTTTCACCTAGATAACCCCACTTCAAATAATCCTCTTTTTGATTTTTTTTTCCTTTTTATTTCTTTCCAATGAAGAGTCGATCAAGTTGAGTATGGAAAGAAAATTTACTGAAGTGCATATTTTCTTTTCTTGTACAAATTACTAGAGATGCATATAGAACCCTGAGAAATCAAAATTACTAATTTTTGTTCTTGTAAGACCATCTCCAAATGGTGGGGAGGGTTCTAAATTGATTTAATTGATCAATTTTCAATTTCTAATTCTAGTCCACTCTCACTTATAATTAAATTAAATTTGATAAGTATAAAATTCATTCGGGTCTTTGCGGAATTATATTCTACTCCGTTAGTAGATTAAAACGGTATATGGTATGTCCAAATCAGAGTTCCGGTGAATGAGAAATTGATTCTCAAAGATTACCCTTTGAAATGAAAGAAAAAAAATAGAAGTGATTATCTCACGTTGAAATTGGAAGGAAAAATCTTGAGGTTTATATATGATTTGACAATGTAGTGGTATAACAATCTAACCACCAAAAGTTTCTTCCCTCACGCGCAGGGGGGTGCAAATTCATGGATTGTAATTCACGTCGTCTCTTCAAGACTTGTGCGACCCCGCGACCCGCGGACAAGAATGCAATCCAATTCTCTAACTTTTGGGCAAGCCCAATTTTTGCATATCTCCATTTTTTTATTAAACAATTAATTAGAACTTATTTAATGCAAAAAAATTATCTGAGGACGTCGAGCCCCGGGCCGCTGCCAAGTCCCGAGCGAGCACCGGTTCTGCCCCGTTCCCACCCCTCCCCGAGCCCAAGCCACTGGAGACGGCTTCCCTCCCCATCCCCGACCCGGCCATCTCCATTGGAGATGGGACTAAGTGTTGGGATTTGCCAATGGTATGCCATAATTCGTCCGGCAGTGTCCCATCACACACTTGTACTGTGTGACATAGGGGTTTCTAGTCTAGACATGGGCACAAATAAACTTGTACATAGAATTACTCGTCCCTTTTTTTTTTTTTTTTTTCTATTTTCTTGTTGAGACTATACGAAATAATGTTTATTAAAGTAAATATTTCTCAAAATAATTCATTAATAAAACAATAACTGTAATATCACTAATGCTCAACCAAGACTTTACATACAAATACAAAATTTTCTTAAATTTAATATTTAATTTTTTCATGTCTTTCAAAACACCCATATAAAAGAATTAACCCTACTTAGATTATTATTTTTTAAATACAGAGTATTAAATATGATAATATGTACCACATAAATACATGGCCTATCTGCCACATTAGATATCAAGTTCGAACTATAACTCTTTGGCCGACTATACTATTTTTAATTCACTTTTAAAAAAAAAAAAAAAAAAAAGAACTATACTATTTTTCTTTCATATAAAATATTTCATTTGTCAGTGTCAATTTAGCACAGCTGCACAATCGGACTGGAGTGGGCAGTACTTGTGGATGGAAGTTCCCCATTATCTAACGATTCTTGACAATTTAATTTCTATTACATGTTGAACTTGAACCACTGGCACAGAATTGTTCGGAAAATGGAAAAATCGTGACCAAATTTATTTACTTAAATCCAAATTTGCAAATACCCAGATATGAATTCTCTTTTATTTATTTTTCCAGTAATTCTAAAAATAAAAAACTTTTAAAGATGCCGGTCAAGTTCTTCCGCGGATAACGGGACTGACCAATACTTGTTACTTGTTGTCCAACTTTAATTAATTGGCTCAAAGCAAAACGTAAGGTTTAAGGTTAACTTTTGATATTCTGAATTTGCTACCTTTCAATTCATATATGGTTTCTGGTTACGTAGTTTTCCAGCATTCTTTTAGTTAATATGATTAATTTAATGAGATTTGATATCTTTATTTAATAATATTATAATATACAAATGTTCCATTAAAAAACTGTTCAGATTGTATCGCGTTGGCTCTTCTAATTGTAGTATTTATGGAGTACTCTCTCCGTTTCATATTAATTAGCATATTTTTATTTTTTACACAGATTAAGAAACATCATAATTATATACTTTTTGATGATAAAATATCTTAAATATCCTTTACAATGATAACTATTTTTTTATTTTTTATTAGTGAGTGGTGATCATTGAGTTTTTCAATTCCAATAAGAAATGGGCAAAATTGAAAAAAAAAAAAGATGCTTTGAAAATCCAAACATGCCAATTAATTTGAAACAATTTTTTTTGACAAATATGCCATTTAATATGAAACGAAAGGAATAATTAATATTAAGAATTGAAGTAACATTTAAATTAATTAACTTAATTAATACTCCCTCCGTTTCAAATTAATTGTTATATTTGTAAAAAATTTATATTTCAAATTACTTGTCATGTTTGGCTTCTCAATACATATTCTTTTAATTGACTATTTCTTAATTCTAGATTTACACAATAAAGTAGAGTGCGCAAATATTAATGACATTAATTAAAGCAATCATTATAGAGTATTTTTGACATTTTATTTTAGAAAACTGACTAATTATTAAGTTATGAATTTGCGCACTAATATTATAATCTATGTGTTCAAACTTACATTAGACTAATACTGAACTTACATTTTATTAATTATTAGCATATTTTATGACATTTTATTTTAGAAAACTGACTAATTATTAGCATATTTATGACATTATATTTGTGACACTAAGCGGAGAAAATAATTTTAGGCCATCTACATTGATGTTAGCATAAGTCCGAGAGATTCTAAATCCATTTTTCATAGTCATTTTTAATGACTCAACCTATCTATTTCATTTAATTTTAATTCTTATTTTTTCAACTATCACTTAATAATAATAAATTGTATTTAAGTTTCTTACAGTATTATTAAATTTACAGATTACTAATGTTCAATTTCTTAAATTAAAGTTACGTTTTTTAATGCTTAATTTTTAAAAATTAGATTTTATTTAAATTTCTTAAATAAAGGTTACATTTTTAAAATTAAAATGAATCTTTTTAAAATTAATCATAAATTAAAGAAATTTTTTATTTAAAAAAAATTTATTAACTAAAAATAAATAAAAACAAAATATGAAAAGTCATTGGCTTCAAGATTCAAGGCATGGGGCAAGCCAACATTAACTTGCTCCACTCCTTTGAACAATGAATGGTTGGATTCAAGGGGACCTCCCCTTGAATCAATGGAGAAGGTCATCTATATCATTTTCCCCTTGATCATTGAAGATGGCCTTACATAATATGAAAAAGATTAAGCCGAAAAGTTTAACAGCAAAAACATATTAGAAAAACACTTTGTTCACAATTCCTAAATGGTTTTATTGATTGATTTGGGTCGGTTTTTGTCAATGAAATCGAGACAACCCCAAATTGATTCACAATTGGCCCATTGAAGCCAACTTAGTTAAACTATATTTCAAAATTTTAATATTCACTAACTATAGTACTTTATTAAATTTGATTATCTTAATATTTTACAAAAACAAATCGAAGTCATATGGTTCAAAACTCTTGCTTATCTAAACCATTTTGGTAGCCGAAAGATAGCAAAACCGAGCTAAAACAAATCCATTTACAATAGTAATGATAACTCCATAGCAAAGAAACAAATATCCAAAATAAAGGAATATTTATTTTTCTCATTTTGGTTCCCTCTTTGTTCTCTTACAATAAAAGAGGCTGGAACTGATACTTTTTACTCACATATTTCACGTATATGATTACTTGTTACTTGTTATTTGCAGTTAATTGTTTGGACTCCTGTGGCCATTTGATTGTTATAACATGCACATCTTTTTTTGCTGTGATTTTCTTTTTTACAGTTCTGATATCTTTTGAGTGACCCGGGTGGATTGAGGTGTGTAGAATAGGTTGTCATCAGTGTTTCTTGAGCTTTCGGCTATTAGCTTCATTATGTTGGTGTTATTCATGCCAAATGGTACTTGGGGATGAGTTTTCTACTGCTTATGGCTTTGGATGGTTGGTCTTAGTTGGTAGGGATTGGCCTTGCATGGCCTTTTGCCAGTTTGTTGGTCTTTTTCTTTTGCCTTCGTAGGTCATTTACTTAACAGTTACATAGACTTTTTTTGTTGACTTTTTACTTTGACTTTGCATGGTCTTTTGCCAGGGTGTTGGCTGGTTATTTTGGTCTTGCGTGATCTCTTTATATTTTTGTCTTTTTGTTGTTATTTTTGCTCCGATTTCCTGGAATACCTTGGACCTTGCTTTTTTTTTTTTTTTTTTTTTTTTGCGGATAATAGTTGCACTCACCACTTTTCATAAAATAAATATTAAAAAAAAAATAAAGGAGATTGGATTGATTTAACTAAGATGAATAAAACAAAACAGAAAAATAAAAAATAAATAAAACACCTCACTCTCAGTTGTGTTGGCAAGAGAAGGTATCTGCCGGTACTCTTTCGACTTTCTCCATGTATCTATGGATAGAACCATTTTTGGGTGGTCCGGGTTTGGTTTATTCACAATTCAACTTTGTATTTTTGTTCATAGAAATCACGTCACCAATGAATGAAACCAGCCAAGAATCGAAATGGAGGGCTCAAGGATCTCAGTATTGTAGATAATTAGATGAAATTATTAATTCAAAAAATGCGTAATGTAATAGTAGTTATTTGTATTTGGACAGCCGAAGAATACGAGTTGGAAAGGGCCAGGGCTGCAATTAATACATTCGGAGTGGGCCAGGGCCCATGAAAACTTTGATTCTGATTCCTAGGGTTGAAGTTGAATATGAAATATGGGCCGATTGGTAGTCCATTAGCGTTGGGCTCCAAACAGAGGAAGGATTTCGTCGAGTTTTTATTTTACACTTTCTTTTAGTCCAAGAATTTCGACTTTTTTGTAATGTTTTTCATTTCGACTTTTCCTGTTAATTAAAAACTGAGACGACAAAGAACGCTGCAAGCTAAAACCCAACAAAGCCCTAAAATCTGCCGTAGACACCACCGCACATTTACCCAACACTTTGCCATCCTCCATGGCCACCTTCGCCGCCAGGTCAGTCCTCCGCTCCGCCCGTGGTGCCACCGCCAGAGTCTCCACCGGTATGAAACCTAGTGCTGCTCCGTCTCCATTTCGCATCTCATCTGAAAAGCCCATCTCCGCTCGCATTTTCAGGTAATTATGTTAATTCAAAATGTAATTAAATGTGGTTTTCTCATATGTTTTTTAATGCGGCAGGTCACCTGTGGAGTTGAGAAGTGTTAGCGTTGTGTCAATGTTGCCGTACCACACTGCTACTGCATCTGCGCTGCTCAACTCCATGATCTCTGTGGCTACGCGTAGCCACGCTTGGACTATTGAAGGTAATTTTAGGTATTATAAAGAAGAAATCTGATCCAGATGCGATGTATATATTGTTGAGGAGTATATGCATGTGTTTGTGCATTTAATTCATGTTTGAGTTTTCAATTAGGAATTAGGAAATTAGTTTTGGATAATACCAACTCAGTGTTGTACTATATGTCCTTAGATTTAGCTCGTGTTCTTATTTGTTAGAAAGGGGGCTTTTAGTGTCCTAGTATCATTGACACTTCTAATTAGCCAGGTTGCTCTCTATAAGGACACAACATATTGTGATTCTCAATAGATTTGAGGTGTTTCCAGTTGACAGAGTTTTCTTTTTTGTATGGGGAAGAGGGGGGGGGGGGGTGTAGGGTATATATAAATAAGCATTTATGCTAAATGTTCAGCGATTTCATGGTACTTAATATTTATTTGAGTTAAATCGATAGTAATATATGGCATTTATCTATTGAGCCAACCTCTTCTTTCACCTAGTTTTATGCATTCTTTTATTTGAGGTACAGCATCGAGCTCTCAAAATAAAAAGAGGTGTATTATTTTTCATCTTGTAGGGCAAAAAAGGGATAGATGAAGGTCGTCAAAATGAGGTGAAGTGATTCAAATCTCTTTATTTGAAAATGGATCATTAGGTCGATTCCTTAATTTAAGTGGCTAAGCATCCATCTGAAACATTTCATGGAACTCCCTTGCTGAAGGGTGTATAGGAAGAAAGATATAATTAACTTGATGTGTTTTGATGATTCAGACCTGTCACCTCTAGGTGATGATGGAGCAACCTGTCTTTTGGGTGTCCTTGAGTCTCATAATGAGTGATAAAATATTCGATTGAGCACTTTTGTGAGATTGAAGTTTCATGAAATCAGTTTAGCAAAATTCTCTGTTAAGCAAATTTGTGACTAATGTCAAAGGAAAATAGTGGTGTGGTTAATAAAATTTTGAAAGTTGCTGATAAACTCATTGAGAGTAATAGTTTGGTTGTAACTATGACTAGTAAGAGAAGTAAGGGGACGACAGGTCGTAAAACAATTAGACCTGGAAATTTTTGGGCATCGTCATGTGGCCCGATGACATGTTGCTTCGTGCAATTGATACCTTGCGAATTTTATCACCAGTACAATGACTTGGTTAGTAAAGTATCAAAACAAGAAACACTTGGTTAGTTAGGCAACATCCTCTTGTGCAAGCAGCCAGCTCAGGAACAGTTTAGTAGATTATGAAATTAAAGGAGCTTTTGCCATGCGTACCTTATTCAAATTGGAAAGAATTAACTATGCTATCCAAGAAGTGCAGTTTAAGATATTGAAAAACTCAACTCAGCCTCATAGTGATGTTTCACAAATTCCCTTTTCCTCACTTCTCAGTTACCACCTCCAAGTCTAGATCCTTTCGGGAAAAGTTGCAAACTATATCTTTGAGCTTCATGTGCTCCAAAATAGAAGGTAGTGTTGGTATTATGCCTTTTCACTGATTGAAATCTTGAAAGTCGGATACTTGATGTATGTTTATGAACGGTTAACCTATAGATGCAATTTGCAGCACTAAGACTAATATATCTTTGAGAGTTAATTGCCTCATACTTACGATTATGAATGCATTCACTTGAGATGAGGGACGGTGATCGACTAATTTTTGAAGTGGGTCGTTTTACTCGTTAAGCTTCCTTGTTGATGTCCTGTTTATACTTGAAATGTGAACTTGGATATTATAACCCCACATCTGTGTGGTGACTGGTGAGATTGCTTCCTGCTGGAATTTTGACTTGAGGTATTTGCAATAGGCTTTAGACTCTTTAATGCTCCAACTGCTATATTAAGGCAAGTCTAGAATTCATGAATCATGCGGCTAATATTAATTGTTGAGGAAGGAATTCACAAATCATTGCTCTAGATAAATGAGATTTCATAAAATAGATAACCTTATATGAAAGCTAAGGTGGAATTTCATTTCTTACCCTTTTTAGCTACAGCTATCGATAATTCAGTCGCTTATCGATCATGCTAATATGTGGTATTCATCAGATTGCAATGATGATGTATGATTACCCTTGGATGGTTCCACCGAAGTATAATTGACATCGCTCTAGACGAATGCGTGGCAACTAAAGTCATGAACGAGGTCGCCAGAAGAAATTGTCAATTTCTTTAGATTTTCTTTTTATTTTATTAGACTGCCAAATATTAAGATGAACACAAGCTAGTTGGTTGCTTTCTATGGAACTGTTTTATGAATATGGTAATTTAACTACTTAAGAAGCTGTGGCAAACACTTTTATAGTGGACTTGTTGCACCATAAATTTGTAAATTAAGCGGGCAATCCTTTCTGTATTGTTTTACCTTTTTTTCAAAATTTTCTTCAATACAACAGCTGAGACATTGCATCCAGGCACCTTTTGACATGGGCTTTTTTCTTTTTTCTTTTTAGAGTTGTGATTACTGCTAATTGGCCGAGAGTTTGGGCCTGAAGATTTTCCAAACTCTCCCCTTTTTGGTTTAGCTGAAACTTGTATTTTCGCATTGGGGCCCTGAAATTAACTCTCTTCGGATTCATATCCATGATAATTTTTCCTTTACCTGTACTTTTGATGTATGATTGTTAAAAATGGACATGAAATACTACTCCCGGAGGCATTATCTTCAACATATGTTTGTCACAATACTGGGAGTTGAAACAGTTTTCTTCTAATTATCTGGAAACCCAGTTTTGAATGTGGATATATCATATAGGTCTATTTAGTGGATTGTCATGGAAATCCCCTCCAATGAAACGTATTGAAATGCATGTATGCCTAGCTTATACAGCGTAGGATATCCCGCTTACATGAGTATTTTCATATGATTCGGTTTTCTTCCGAATCTTACTCCAAGAGACCATATTAAAGAATCTGGTAAAACAAATCAATGATGTACGTTGTGCCACATTGTGCGAAACAGTACAAGTGATGTGCCATGTTGGATCCAAAAGTGCATTGTAAGAATTAAGTTGGACCTATTAAATTTAGTGATGCATTGTAGAGAAAGGATAACGCCAAATTTAGTCGAAATTGTAATCGATCAAGTTTTATTCATTCCAGGACTCCGCTTAACAACATTTCTTCATCCAGTGAGCTTCTCAGGGAAAAGAACTTTCTGGTCTATGAAGAACTCAATAGGTCGACAACACTTCTAAGCTAGATACAAGTTCACAAGCGACATTAAACTTTAACTTGATATAGGTATAATGCACGAATATGTAAATACACTTAAAAAGACACCCCTCAATTGAATAAACTATTACTCCATTAACTTGTTCTTTTTACAAACATTTTATCTTTTGAAATTAAAAATTAATTAGCTATAAAGGATCCATATACGTCCGAATGAAATTCAAGCCAATTAACTTGGTTGTAGTTTTCAAATCAATACCAACTTTCAATTGAGACGTGACATGTCCATGGTAATGTGAAACTCTTTTTTCTCTTTTTTTTTTGGTAAATCATGATAATGTTGAACTGCACAAACAGAAACCCCCTTACCAATATATACAGAGATAAAACTGAAGAAAAAAGGAGAGTGTCCTAAACCAAGCCTAACCCCAATAAGTGGAAAATACAGATGAGAAAGGTATGTCCTTAACCGGAAAAGCCACACCCCAGAAACTCCACATGCAAACACTTCTGATAAGAGACATCAATAATACTCATGACAAACTGAGAATACACATGATGTGAAAACCATAAAGAGGTTTTGATAATTTCAATGATAAAGCTAAATCAACATACATTTAAGTCATATAAGAATTAAAAATCACGGATCTACCAATAAACCTTAAAAATAATTTCCTAAGAGGTGCTATATAAGGAAGAACCAAGGCACAATCTTTTTTACACACCAACCAATAAAGCCAACATTAGATTAGTCCTATCAGATGTTAGTTACCTGAATTTAGAAAACAAACTAATCAGATAATCTTTATACCAAAACCCAACAGTCACAAAGTATATTTTTCAATAGCATCGACGTATCATAGACACTTCCACGATTCAAAAACATTAACCAACTCGTACTCTAGCGTAGGTACTTTCAAGCTTCAACATTAACCAACTCGTACTCCACTAGAGAAAGATTGTTGTCCTCTTTTACCACAAAACTTGCAGGTTCGGTAGCCTCAACACGGCCCCATTTATCCACAGCTAGCCTCATGGAACCCTTAAACATGTCAATCTTTGCATTCCGAAGTATCACAGTGTTACCTGGTTTCATTAAATCGACTGCAAAAAGTAAACTTTCATCAGTAACCAACATAAAGACTAATTAGTACAATGCAATGTGGACTTATATCCCAGCATAAGCAACCAATAATTGACAAACATCATATAACTAGTAGATGTACGACTTGTAAACTTCAGTCACTTCACCTCTAATTTTTTACATTCTCATGTAGTGTAACTCTTTAGATAGTGTAATATTCTAAATACAAAAAACATTCCCATTGTTTGATGACATTATCTGAAATGATTTCCAAAGCACAAATATGATTCTTTTAACCTCTAAAATTATCCTAAAGTATGAATCTGAACTTTATGGAACAGATGATTATATTTAATGAAATATGTAAAAAAGGTTATTCAGCATAGCCTAAACAGGAAAATATTGCATGATTCTTAAACTTTGATGCTTGTAAGCAAGGATACAGGGAGAAAAGCCTTCAATATAGAATATCTCAAGAAGTTAACAAATAAAAAATACACTCGAACATGTCTTAGAAATACAAAACCTCTACATTCACAACACAGAATTAGCCTAAAGGCACAGACTGAACCACAAAGGAACAGAACGTCATTGAAAAGCAGTCCCAAAATAACTGCATCAAAACAAATCCATTGTTTTGTAAGGGTTCAGCATAAATATAACACTCAGACAGAAAACATACATATTACGAAAGAACCAACGCCAAAATCCAAAGGCAATAATAATTAAGAACATATATAACTAGATAAACTAATAAGATTCAGATAACACCTCCATATTCTTCTCCAACAAATTCTTAGACACAATTCAATCATTCATCCTTTCAAGTACAAAACATTTCAAATTGCAATACCTTTAGGAAATAATCGTTCCAAAGATCATGGTTATACCTTGGTCGTTGCGAGCAGTGAAGAGGATAGTGGCGGTTTCGTCTCCGACGAGGCATTCAGCGATTTTGTTAATCTGATTTTGGGGACCACGAAAAGTAGGGTTTCGTGGTTTCTTGTTCAGGACAGCGTTTGCATTCACTACTTTTACTACGAGTGTGTGCCCAGTTGTTCCAGGCTTCAGTGCGTCCACTTTCACGAAAACCGGCTTCCGCAGCCCCGGCTTTTCCTGTTGCGGCGTTGCTGTCGTCGATGAGGTTTTGGTAGCCATGAAACAAGAGGGATTCGTTTGGGGTTTTTGGTGGAAAAGGTATTTGATAAATGAGAAAACCCTAACCCTATTTCGATGATTCTAGATAAAATTGGAAAAAAATGCTGTTATTCGTCAAACCATTTTAGAAGTCGGATGGTTATTTTGTTCAACCATGAACGGCGGCGTTACTCCACGGGCTCAGGCCCAAGAGTCCTGGACACATAATGGCCCAGCAAGATAAAAAGGCCAACACTAAAGTAATACTTAGTATAATTATTAGTCTTAAACTAATTATCAATATTTTGTTAGTAATCTTTTTATAATTTAAATTATGTATAAAAATTAAATATTTTTCATAAATAATTTAGAGAAATAGAATACAACACAAAATGAGGCACAACTTACATGTTAATCTTTACAAAATTCTATCATCAAAGCAGATTTGACAACATTGTTGCTCCAAATGTACCTTGGTACTTAATGTTTACGGCTGCCCTTTGGGTTATCTGGAAATTGCGCAACAAAGAAGTTTTTGAAGGCAAAATTGATCATATTCGGCAAGTTGTGAGAAGGCTACGGCTCTGGACTTGGAACGAGCCTTCCTCGGAAAAGATGAACGGAACACAAAGATGGAGAATACAGTGAAATTGAGGAAATCGGAAAATGGATGGTACAAAATAAATACTGATGGCACAAAAAGTGCAGCGGCAGGTGGGCTTAGGCCATCTCCAGCAGTGACCGTCGGGGTCAGGGCGGGCTCGGGCTGGGAGGGAGAAACCATTGGAGACGGCCGGGGCTCGGGGCAGGGCTGATTGGCGGGGCCGCGGGCTGCAGAAGAATGAAAAAAAATTTCTTAAAGATTTGCAGAAGAATGAAAAATTTTTTCTTAAAAATTCCTTTATTTATATATATATTTTTCTATGTTTAATTACTTAAAGATTTGCAGAAGAATGAAAAAATTATCAGGTCATCTGTGTAAGTTCTTAATATTAAGCTTATATCACTTGTATTGAGATTTAAAATATCTCAATGATTCATAAGGCTTGCTCCAGCGGCAAGGGTGGAGGTTCGAATCCCATTTGGAACTTGGATGGAAGCATTTCTATGGGTCTATCTAAATGTCATTTGTGGTGAAGACCCCTTTGTGCGCAGAGTGTACAGCAGTATGGTGGGAACCCGGGGCTTGGTGGAGGCACATCCTGCGATTTACATCCTTCAGGGTTCTAGGGCAAGGGTTCTGAGGGTCCAGGATTAGTCAAGTGTAAGCTTGTACACCTGGGTTATCAAAAAAAAAAAAAAAAAAAAATCTGCTGTATTAATTATTTTTGTTTATTTGTTAATTATAGATCCAGCTGTGGTAATATTTTTTTTTAAGAGTCTATAATAATAGTACTACATATTAGTCTTTTTGTTTTTTTACTGTCTTCTTTTTTATTACCTAAATACTGTACATGATTTTGTTATTTCTAATTTTAGAATTAATGTATGCCTTTTACGATCCACAAAAAAGAAACGACAAGTCAACGAATAAAAGAAAATGAGGCAATCAATTATGCGAAAACTAAAAATAGATTAGAGCCCAAAATGCCGTCATTTTCTACCATTTATATCAAGTGTCATCTCTTCCAATTTCCGACATGGAAATCTGAAAAAGTCAAACCATCTTCAATTACACACGACTCAATCGTAGAGGCAAAACCACCATCTACATTTCTTGAATTCAAAGATCAGAAACCAGAAATTATCCGCAACACATTTAAAAAAAAAATCAAAATCAACAACCATCTTCTTCTATTTGTTCTTCCATTTTATTATTCAATCTCATTTCAGCACTCTTTATTTTTAATTTTTCCAGATAAATTTAAATTTATTTTAATTCATCATGGACTCTGATTTTTGGAAAACACGCATCGCTGCCGCGAAAAGGCAATTCAATTTGCAGCATCAGAATCACCACCACACCCCTCAATTACTAGGTTCGTTTCTTCTTTCAATGATTAATTGATCTGGGATTTGTTTGTTTCGAATTTAAATTCATTTTATTTATTTATGTGTATCGTTTATTGGTTTTGAAGATCGGTTAAATATGGACGACTTTGAGGTTGAAGAAGAGACCCATCCAGATTTTCCTTGCCCGTATTGTTACGAGGAGTTCGATATAGCATCCCTTTGCTCACATCTTGAGGATGAGCACTCGTGCGAATCAAAAGCCACCGTGAGTTTCTCATATTTTCTTCTTTTATGTTTGTTTGTAATTTCTTTAGACTTGTTATGAGCCGATTATGATTTTGGTCTTGATAAAGAGGCTTTTGTTTGAATTTGATGAAGTTTAATTATGTTTCCTTTTCTGGATATATTAATTTTTTTTTTTTGGTTACATTAATTTTCTTCATGATGGTTAAAGTTGTGATCTTTGTTGTGCTTTTGCTCAAATGGTTCTTCATTTCATGGTGCTCTGAATTGCTATGTTAAAGTTGTGATCTTTGTTGTGCTTTTGCTCAAATGGTTCTTCATTTCATGATGCTCTGAATTGCTATGTTTTTGTTTTCCATCTTTTGTTTTTTATGTTTGATGAATAAGTGGTTAAGTCCGTTAAATTCGCTGTCCATGTTAAAAGCTCACCATCTTTGATTTAATGGAGTCACGGTTGTAAAGTTGATTTTTTTTTTTTTTTTTGTATTTTTTTTGTCACTTTCTTTTCGAGGTTTTGTTACAGAAAGCTTAATCTTATCGCACCTAACCCAGAGTGTTATGATAATAGAATGGTAATGGGGTTTTCATTGTTGAAGAAAAGATATCTAACATCCTATTTGAATGATCGATCTCAATTCAAGAAGAGAATTGGTATTTAGTAATGCACACAGAACCATCCATCTTTTTTCCGACCATTTATAAAACAAACTATAATTAGCATAGCTGTCGGTTGCATATGGTCTGCATTTGGATATGACACTTAGATGAACAGATTTAAAGAAGCTGCGTGACTGATGACATATAATTAATGGATGAGTTGAGTCAAGTTTACCATAGGTGACGTCAAATTCAAACAAAATTGTTTCTGTTGTCTAACTTAATTCACTCTTTATCATGTGCAAAACCAAACAAGAATCCTTTTTTCATCATGTTTTGTGTTTTCAGTATAATGGCTTATTTTGCTGCATTATCTTTCTGCAGATTTGTCCTGTTTGTTCGGTCAAGGTAACTCGGGATGTGCTGAGTCATATCACACTGCAACATGGACATTTATTCAAGGTTCATTTACACACACACTTTTTGTTAAGATATTAGATAAATTTTCAGATTCCTAAATCCGAAGTATAATATTGCAATTAAAAAATTTGTAATAGATATATTTAACTTGCATGCAGAGGCGCCACCGATTGCGTAGAGTTGGTGTTCCCAGCAGTCGAGCACTATCACTATTGGGGAAGGATCTGAGAGAAGCCCATTTACAGGTGCTTCTAGGGGGTAGTGGTTATCGATCAAATACTGCAATGTCGTCTAATGCTGCCGCCACTGATACTACTACTTCTCTCTCATCTCATTTTTTGAACTTGTCTCCGTCTGAAACTGACGAATTTACAAAATCTGTAATGTTAAGTATGGAGGATTCTACCAAAAGCAATTCTTCACAGCATATGTGGAAATCAAGGTAATGGAATCAACTTCCCTTTGTACTTAAAAATATTTTTCCATTGATGAAATAAAGGGCTGGCAATAAAGAACTCTGGAAAAGAAAATGACAAAAAGGAAGAAAACATACTTAATTACAATTTGAATAATAAAATATGAATGGACTAAATTCATTTCTAATGTAAAATAAGTGGCGAACTGCTACTCTTGCACCCTCGAGCAGGCTCTGGCCTATTTTTCTCCTGGAGGATGTTGCTAGAAGGTCTTTTCACTACGGAAATGCACTTAGTCAACTGGGAGAAATAAAGGCTGAAACCTGCCCGGAGCTGCATAATGCCAATTACCATGTGACTAAATGGTTGAAAATTAACTTTTCACTACGGAAATGCACTTAGTCAACTGGGAGAAATAAAGGCTGAAACCTGCCCGGAGCTGCATAATGCCAATTACCATGTGACTAAATGGTTGAAAATTAACTTTCTATGGTGCAAAGCATAATCGCTTGTATCTGCAGGGTGGAATTCGCAACTTTCCCCTTGTAAAAATGCTCATTAATATTCTTCGTAATATTTTTCCATTGACCTTGCAGTTTTGATTCTTCGTTGAGCCATGAAGAGCGGGAAGAGAGAACTAGACAAGCAGCTGGAAGAGCTGTTTTTGTCCAAGATATGCTAGTCTCGATTCTATTGGCTGACTAGTGATAATACTAGTAAGTCTTTTAGTTAAAATAGGGGTGGTGTAATCTTTCGATTATTTTGGTTTGGTGGATAATTATTGGTTAATTTAGAGTTGCTAAAGCACCCTGTCTTTGCCTCATTAACTTGTGGTTTATTCCACATATAAGCATAATAGTTGTCTAATCAGCTCCTATTTATCATTATAAACAGAAGATGAATTTCCCTTACATATTCAAGTTTTGGGCTCGAATAAGACGAACTACCAAGTAATCTCTTTGTATGATTCTGTTGCAGACCTGAAAGTTAGTAGAAGATAGGGGACTATGTATATTCTTGGCTTGGCCTTATTTTTTTGTATTACTTTTTTATGCGTTTGTAATTTGTTTTGATGTCAAAGAAATGCTAAATGTAAATATTTATACATTATCTTTCTGTAGTTTTTTCTTTTTTCCATGAATATCATCTTTCTGTAGTAGCTATATACTAATGATGCATACACTCTGTTGTTAAAGAATTGAAACTGTGAATCTTCTTTGTATCTCAAGTTAGATTAAAAAAAAAAAAAATCATGATACATGTTTGGACTAGACTTTGCCAGTAGATATTACATGTAATAATGTATCGTAGTGAAGCAAGACAAATATAGTAAATTAGTTGGCTGAATAATATCATGATGTCAAAGATGGAAAAAACTCATAGTTAGATCAACTGAATTATTTGGATGGATGGGTTTTGAAGTTATGGATTTCAAATGGGTAAAAATGTTGAAAACGTATCAAACTAATTAGTGATTTTGAATTTGCGTCTCAAATTATATTTCCTCATCGAATTTCGTTCCGTAATTTAATATTTTTTTGAAATATTGTCCCAAACTTATTACTAATTTTGATTTTTTGTTCCAAATTATATCAACTTGCTGAATTTCGTCCCGTGATTTACCATGTTATATGAATTTAGTCATAATATTAAATTTTTAATTTAATAAAAATGACGGTTCAATCTTATAATTAGTTTGGGACGAATTATGCGATATTATATAATTATTAATGTTAAAATTTACTACGCATGACATGTAAGCAGCCATGTAGTAATTTGACGGACAAATGCGCAATTTTTCGTCTCATAATTAACGGTGAGACGATATTCCAAAAAAATATTAAATTACGGGACAAGATTCGTCACGTTTATATGGTTTGAGACGAAAATTCAAAATCGATGATTAGTTTGAGACAGTTTTTGCATTTTTGCCTTTCAAATGTATGATAACAAATTCATAGATCTTGTTTGGATAATTTTGATTTGGAGGGATTTCAGATTCTTTACTTTAGCAGTCATTTTGTGTTGTTTTTCAATTAAAATGATTAATTTGAAGTCTAAATAATATAGGAGTCATTTTAAATTCTTTCACAAAATCATTTCCCTAATTCAAATATGAATTGAATATATATGACCCGACCTGCCGCCAAACAAACCAAGGCCGCAAACTTTTCAGCAGGACGGTGGGATAATTTCATTTCATTTATGCTCCATAATCATACAATTGAGAGTAAAAGAAAAAAAGTCATAGAAAATGTAACGCCGTTCCCTGTACTTAAAGGTACCCAAATAAATATAAATATAAAAATAGAAATACGTACATATATAGTCTGTCTAAAAAAAGGGAAAATAATGCATATAAATTGGCAGACCCATGTTTTGGAATTGCAGTGGTTGCTCAATCATATCAGCTGATTAAGCTGGGATGACTCAGACAAATTAATTAATCTTTTAACGTGGAATGAGTGCATTCCAGTTCAGAAGAATTTGATGGAAACAATTCTGGTTGGTGTTATCAATTATTGCTAATTAAAGAAGTACGTCCGGTGTGGTTTAAAACTTTAAATCAGTAAGGCCATCTCCAACAGCATTTTTAAATTTCAGCCTCTTATCTTAAAATATAATTAACGAACAGTGTTATACACTTTCATTTTTTACTCTGCTTTCCAACAGCTAGTTTATATTTTAAGAGACTATTTTTTAACAACTATACAATTTCACTCCAACAACTAGTCTATATTTTAACAAGTAACTTTATTTATTTTATACATATAATAATGATATATTTGTAATATTAATTGATTTTATTTCATAATAAAAAAATAATCTTTTGAAAAAAGATTAATTTTTATTATTGACATTTAACGATGCCCCAAAAATAATAATCAAAATATTATCCCTAAATCATTGTGACAACATTAATTATCGATAATAACAAATTTCTTATAATGATATTCAAATTATAAAATTTTAATTTATAATTTTAATTCAAATTTGTATGGGAAAAATTGCCTTTGGGGATTTAATTTTGGCGGATGAATTAATTTATGTATAAAGAAGTTAATTTAATTTATGTACAGAGAATAACTGAAGAGAGGGATTTTGTCTGGTGAAATTTAATTATATCAAATAAAATTTACTCCATTTGCAGGAAAGTACAAAAGATTTTTAGTTTGGCCATGACTATTTGGCAACCCCAAGTTATAAATTTTAGCAACTCTTAAATTATACAAGCTCTTTTAAAGAGCACTTTTCATCATTTTTTTAATAAAACTCTTAAAATTTGAGTTATAGCAAGGCTCTTGGAGATGCCCTAACAATATCATTCCTGGGAAAGGGAAAATTACTTCTTTACTACTATTAAGGGTCAAGGTGTCAAACTCAACTCAACCAAGATAAATAGTATAAAATAGACGTTATAACACATTTCCTCCAAGTAATCATTTATTCTTTATTATCATTTAATTTAGTATAGTATAGTTGACCGATTAACTTAAATAAATTCCAAAAAAATGTAATGATTTCATAATACATATATTAGTGTCTAAAATGTTTAATTAATTTTGTGTTCTAATTAAAAAAACATCGCGAAACCATTTTGATTAATTTTTTGAAGTTAAGTCTAACGAAATCTAGTCAACACCGATCGATAAAACTTCTACGAGTACTTTGGCTTTCATGAATTTTTAAATACGATTTTTTCACAAACCACACACAATTGTTATTGACTAAAATAATTAAATATTAATGAGAATAATGGTCCTACGCTAGTAAGTCTACTCTACCCAAAAGGAAAATGAAAAAAATAAAGTCCATGTCATACCACCCATTATTTTATGAGTGAATAGTATGTTTGGTCCTCTTTATCGGTTAAAATTTTCATTTTCGTCACTCTTAAATATTTTGTAGTAGATTGGTTCCTCTTATCAATGTAATATATCACATTCGTTCCTCTTATACACATTCTTCCATCTTAAATTTTTTGTTTCAAATTCGTCTCTTTTATCAATATAGTGTAATACATTAGTCCCTCTTAAATATAAAATACATCAGCTTTTGTCCACTTTAGAATATATTTTAAATTTAAGTGATGTATTTTGTATTTAAGAGGGACTTATGTGTTACACTACATTGACAAGAGAGACGAATTTGATAAAAAAAAAAAAAATTTAAAAGGGACGAATATGATATACTACATTGACAAGAGGGACCAATCTGCTAAAAAAAATTTAAGAGGGACAAAAGTGCAAAAGTTAATCCATAAGGAGGACCAAAAGCGCTATTCACTCTTATTTTATTATTATCCATTTCTTTTTATCAATTTTACCAAAAAAAAAAAAAAGGATTACCATATATAATCTCAAAATTTCTCCGTCGATTCCTTCTGGTTGAGCCTACCGGTCTGTCCTTATACCTCGAGAAGTAGAAAGAATTACAATCCCTATCCCACCTAAAATTCTCAGAATTCATTGAGAGTTAAAATAGATTTGTAGACCGGATCGACTGATCCGTTTTAAATTTAAAAAATTTCTATAGGGTTTTTGCCTATTCCTTCAATGTGGCAGGGTTAAAACAAAATAAGATTTGTTTTTTTCTCAATGTTTTCTGACGTTAAAAATTGAACTAAATGCAAAAATACCCATCGTAATTTATCTAATTAAGATATATATCTATGTTATTTTTATCAGCAGGCCTACCTCACCTCACCTCACCTCCTCTCTCTTCCGTGTTCTCTTTTTATTAGCAAAAGGCCTCATTTAAAATTTCTTTATAAATCATAGAAAAGTTTGTCAATTTTTAAATAAACAGAGGGATTATTGTGAATTTTCAAAATTAATAAGAGATTTATGGATAATTTTTAAATTAAGAGGAGTTGTTTGGCATCCTTAATTGGGGGTGTAATTATTATTTCAGATTGAAGTTGTTCTTTTTTTTTCTAATGAAAAATAAGCACTGAGGGTTTTGCTAATAAGATAATATAGGGGAGTTTTTGATAACTATACAAAATAGAAAGGATGTTTTTGCATTTCACTCAACAAATTATTTTTATCATTACATCTTTTCAACACTGATCTTGAGGGTTGAGAGTTGAGACCTTCCTCCTATAGTCTATATATACAAGCAAAGTTGGAACCGAATTTGTTTAGACTAGACATAGACAGTTTATTTAAAGCTCAAAATTCAACATCTATCTATCTTGTGGATTTGTGAAGATGCTGGAGCTATTCCTGCTAGGGTGCACGGGAGTTGTGGTGTTCCTTCACGGAGCCAATTTCTTCTTCCATGCTCTTTCTTCTCATATCGCCATCCGGGCTATCAGGTAAAATAAAATCCCATTTATTAGTTTTCTTGTGATCTCCAATATTCCGATTTAATTTTTCGATCGCGTGTTTGAATCTGGGAAAGAAAAAGGAAAAAGTTATGCAAAAAAAATCAGGAGGAAAAAAAAAAAGTATATACACAAATTCTTTCGCGGAATTTGGCAGTTGATTTTTTTTGGTATAATCATTGTGGAAGGTACTGAAACTATATATGGTCCCATTTAATTATTAAAAAAAAATATGATCCAATTTTAATGCAATTATTGTTGGGGGGGAATTTTCAGTGAAATTCTTATCAGATTAATCGTTAATTGTTTCACGGTTTCATCTAATTTTCTGCTTTGATTTGATTGTACCAAATATCAATTGTACAGGAGTATTTGGACTTGAGTCCAAGCCTTTTAATTTATCAGATTTGACTCGGATGTACAAGCCAATCAAAATTCAGAATCGTCTTACAATCAAATTTCGATGAAAATGTGCTATATGTAATATGATATAGATATATATATTGAAAGCTTCTTTGAAAAAATCTGTTCCAAACTCAGATTAAATATATATCATAATATCTGTTATATATTCTCCATAAGTGCAGCACATGTACACCAAAAAAATAAAAAAATTTACAGAATTGGATAATACTTCAGAAAAAACATCAATCACAATATATTTTGCCTGATTTAATAATCCTGTTCTACTATATAACTTTCCATTTCTGTTATTTTGAAGAACTCTGAATTATAATTTCCGTACCCAAATTATTGTATTTGTAAGTATTATTGTAACCTAAACCAAAAAGAAGTTGACTAATTTTAGTATTTGTTTCTTGTAACAGTTTCCTGGGATTTGTAGCTTGGTAGAGGAGGGCACATATGTTTTTTTCACTGCCATTGAGGAAAATAGAAGAAGCTTCCACAGAGTATTTGTACATAAACATAGTTATATTAGTACTTCAATGAATTAATTGTAATAAAGATCTTATATTTCTTTTTTACTTCAATGAATTAATTTTATTTTTATTTATTGTGTTTTATCAATTTATTATTTAAATTAATTAATAAAATTATGTATTATTCAACTGTATAAAAGAATAAAACAATATGGGACTAGGGAAGTGTTATTTATTACCACTTAAACTTTAAAGGCAGTACATAACTATGGGTTTTTTGCACTTTGTACCTCCGAAATATGAGAAATAGGAACTTTGTACTCTCGAAACTTAAATTTAGCACTTTGCACCCTTAAAATATGAAAAATGCATCACTTTGCATCCTCTTTTATTTTCAGGCAAAATAGGTAATTCAATTATAAATCTTTGGCACTTTGCACCCAAAAAATAAAATTAGCACTTATCACCCTCGAATTAAGAACAAATCAGCAACTTGCACCCCCCAAAACACAATAAATTGACACTTTGCACCCCGAAACACATAATTAACACTTAACCTCATCAAATTAAAAAGAAACTCAAACCCCTCATTTTTTCGGGTAAAGTTGACCATCAGAGTGAAAAAAATCTAAGGCAAAATAGGTAAGTTTTTTATCCGATTGAACAACCTACATTTATATACATATATACAAATTAAATACCATGAATTTGGAATGATTACATCATATAACAAATTAACAAGCCATGAATTAGAGCTTGTACAAATTAAACATGCTATGCACAACAATTGAATGAGTAAGATTGGTAAGTTCAACTTTGCCTTAGATTTTTTTCACCTCGATGGTTGACTTTGCTGGAGAAAATGAACGGTTTGAGGTTTTTTATTTTTATTTGAGGTTGTTAAATGTTAATTTTGTGTTTCGGGTTTCGGAGGTGCAAGTTGCTGATTTGTTCTTGACTTGAGGGTGCTAAGCGCTAATTTTATTTTGGGGGTGCAAAGTGCCAAAGATTTATAATTGAATTGCCTATTTTGCCCTTGAGTTTTTGCTTGAAAATAAAATAGGTTGCAAAGTGCTGTATTATTCATATTTTAAGGGTGCAAAGTGCTAAATCTAATGTCTATTTCCTAGGTTTCGAGAGTGCAAAGTGCAAAAAACTCCATAACTCCATTTGAAATGATTTTGTTGGGCCTAAAGCCCAAAACCAATCTCATATGTGGCTTTATTGCTTGGATTATTAGAATAGGTGCCGACATAGTTTATTGTTAGATGATTTTTGGGAAACTACATATCCTAATAATATTTTTGGCTTTCTTAAAATTACGTGTTTATGAAAGAATTGGAAAAATGATATTTTTATTTTCTTTCCCGTAAAGTAGTAATTTAATTTCAAGAATTAAAAGAATTATTATTCTGGAACGGCTATATAAATTGAAATTAAGAATCTAGATAGCTAGCTACATGTAGATAAGTTTTTATTATGAATTTTATAGTGATGATGATGCATTGCATTGTAAAAAAAAAAAAAACCAAAACCCTGCAAAACGAGCATTGAATAAATCAATATTAATGCTGAAATTCAAGAGTCTAATATGTTTTGCAGCTCTCCGTATATTTCTTTCTTTCCATATTTCGAGGAAAGGATACGATACATCTGAATCAGAGTCCAGTCCGGTCCAGTTGGCCGAGTTATGGGCTTTTATAAGCTTAATTCCATTTGGGCCATTTTATCATATTTCTTTTACTGCCAAGTCCCTTCTAGCTAGATCACGCAGAAGTTGTAAATTCAATATCTAAGAATCAGTGTCTTCTATAAGTGGTCATCTATATCAAGTTATATATGAACAGTGTTTTAATTACTCAGTTTTAGCTCTCCACTCCAGCAGTCATCATCTAAAATTTTAGAATTATTATATTTTATTATTATTTCAATATTAAATTATAAATAACATTATAAATAATATTTTATTACATTTTCACGTAAAATATAAATAATAAATACATGTTTTAATATTTCTTATTTAAATATAATAAATTAATAAAAAAACGGCTTTAAATAACGATTTAATAAAATATTTAATTCAAACAAACATTTGGTAGGGGAGGTGGTTGGGGAGATTTAATTTGTTGGTGTGGAAGTCTTGTAAATTTATACATGGGCCTTTATATATACAAGTTCAATCCTTCAATATACATAGTCTTCTATTTTTACAAGTTACTGCTGGAGCAAGATTTTTAAGTTTGGTTATGTATAAATTCAATTTTAGCTCTTGGGAGAGCAAAAAACATAACTGCTGGAGGTGCTCTAATATACATCTCTAATAGTATGAATAGTGTTGCGACGCCCTGTGAAGTTATAAAAATAGTGAGAGAATTACGTTTTTTTACAGAGTTATAGGTAATTTTCACTTTTGGTACTGAGTTTTATGTGTCCAACACATTTGGTACAGAGCTTTAACAAATTGTGACACATTTGGTACAACCGCTAAAAATTGTCGTTAAGTGATGACGTGGCAGTTAAGTCTAATTGCAAAGTTGATGTCATTACTTATGTTGATTGATAATTTTACCCCATAATATTTCAGGTTACCAAAAAAGCCCCACATCTCCAAATTTAGTGACTATTTTAGTCTACATTGTTGTCAAATTTTAAAATTGACTCGAATAAGACCACGTGCAGACCAATTTGAATATTTTACTTATTTTATTTAAATAACTAATTTGATTTATAAACAATATTAATAAATTAAATAACAATTTAACATAAGTATCACCAAAACTAAGTAAATATATTATTTTTTAATATAAAATTTATATAATAGTAATATATTTAAAATAATAAATTATATAATTTAAAACTATTTAATATTTATTAAAATAATAGTAAATAATAAATAATTTAAAAAATTTCCAACTCCACCCAACCCCTTCACCCCCTCTCCTCCCCTCCCCCGTACCCCATTCCCAGGCGGCCTGAATTAATAAGTCAAGTGAAACTGAAAACCGACCATAATTTTTGGCTAAAAAAGAAATTAAAGAAATTAAACCCAGATTTACATTGACCATGAATTGACTTAAGAATTATATATATTCCATTAATTATTGCCAGGTTTCATCGTATTTGCTTATCAGTGTGACCATTAGGATTAGGTGTGGACGCCTTGCGCTTGACGGCCACCCTCTTAATTTGCTTTCAAGCTTTGAACAAAAATTGGGCAGGTTGTTGTGAGAAGATGCCATGCATTTTGACAAATATCCGATGTTTAGGAGTCAGCAGCGCGGCCCACAAAGATATCTAAAAATATTCCTAAAGTTTTGCTACTATACATATATACCATGGTAGTTACGACTATAATCAAAATATATTAAGGTTTGGTAACAAAGTGTTAAAACGTTCACAGCCAATCATTAAAGTTGGACGGAATGTTTTTTAGATTCTAGTTTTTGTTTTTTGTATCTTAAGATGGTTGTCTATAAATGAGAAGATTAAGTGGAAACTAGCAAATATCAAGGAGCAAAATAAGAAAAAAAAAATTAAAAATTAGGTGTTAAAGTGAGATTTTATTTTTATTTTTGCTAGTTTAGTCTAACATTACAGAAATGTATAATACTCCTTAGTCTATTTCCAATAACTCTTCAACCTAAGGTCAGTTTTCCCTCATATTTCAAGTCTAACTTTCCCTTTATTTTTCATAATCATCTCTAATGACTCAATCTATCAATTCCATTTAAATTCAATCCCCATTTTTTTTTCACTATCACTTAATAATAATAATAATAAATTGTATTTAAATTTCTTACAATGTTATTATATTTATAGACTATAGATGTTAAATTTCTTAAGTTAAAGTTGCGTTCTTTCAATGTTTAATTTTTAACAATTAAATTTTATTTAAGTTTCTTAAAATAAAGATTATATTTTTAAATTAAATGAACCTTTTAAAATTAATCATAAATTAAAGGAAATTTGTATAGAAAAAAAAAAAAGAATTTTTTTAACTAACAATAAATAAAATCAATAAAACAAAAAATCATTGACTTAAAAATTTAAGAGACGGAATACGCCAACCTTAACTTACTCCACTCCTTAAAATAATGAATGATTGGATTTAATAAGAAATTTCCTTGAATCAAGAAATGACCAACACAATTATCCATCCGTGACTCAAATGTGTCACATGTACATATGACAATTACTTATTAGTGATATGCAATTGTGATACACAAATTATGATATAGAGGATCTTGAACCGTTGAGAGCGTAAAGTTTATGTCAAAGAAGTTGGCACTTGTGTCATGAATCCTGCGGGTGGGCATGCCGCCATGCCGGCTTTGGTACTTATACTTTCCGACACGCGTACGCTATGTTCTCACACGAGCCCGCTTTTCATTGGAAAGTTACCCCTAGATAACAAGCAAGAACCGTGCATCACAATTACAAAGCAATTACGTACTACACAACAAATGTCGCCGCTTTGATTTTTTTTATTCATTTCTTTAATCCAAAAATATAATGCAATGAGAAAAAAAATTGTCTTCCATTTGAAAATATATCGTTGAATTATTTCACTCTGTGAAAGACACTAATTA
Organism: Penstemon eatonii; assembly: GCA_038501285.1. Taxonomy (NCBI): domain Eukaryota; kingdom Viridiplantae; phylum Streptophyta; class Magnoliopsida; order Lamiales; family Plantaginaceae; genus Penstemon; species Penstemon eatonii. The sequence goes on along the minus strand of JBCEGF010000586.1, from coordinate 279,751 downwards.
GAGTATTGCTCCCATTTCATATTAATAGACACATTATTTGTTTTCACACTGATTAAAAAGTCTTATCATTATATATTTTTTTATGATAAAATATCTTATATACTCTCCATAATGATGATTATTTTTTAACTTTTTATTAGTGAGTGGTGGTCATTGAGTTTATCAACTGAAAGGTAAAAATGTGTCAAAATTAAAAAAATACTTTGAACACCCAAACATGCCAATTAATTTGAAAAAAAATTGACAAATATATCAATTAATATAAAAGGAGGAGTATTTTATAAAAAAAATTGGGAGGTGATGATCTTTTTCTCTCTGCGTGAACTGATCTTTTAAAATCTAATCACAATGAACTCTAGGAAAAGCGGGATTAGGGCAAACCTAGGGGAGAGTTCTGGAGCTCTATAACTGCCCCTGCCACAACCTCCCGAGTCCCGCCCATGCCTATCCAAATTCAATTTCAGGACTTTGTACTCCATTTAATCTCAATTTAATTTTTTCCACACCATAATAATAATAATAATAATAATAATAATAATAATAATAATAATAATAATAATAATTATAATAATAATTTTATTAAAAAATCATGTTGGTGATTTAATGTGATAAATATATTAACGAACATTTCAATACAAAAATATATTTACAAAAATATTATAAATAAATCATCCATATATAAATTAAGTATGAATTTGATTTTTTTGTCCAAGTATCTAAATTATATTTTTAATTAAATTAAAAAATCATATTTTTTAAATTTATATCACATATATTCTAATTAAATGATTCAACATAATAATTATAATAATAATAATAATAATTTTATTAAAAAATCATGTTGGTGATTTAATGTGAAAAATTTCAATACAAAAATATATTACAAAAATATTATAAATAAATCATCCATATATAAAATTAAGTATGAATTTGATTTTTTTGTCCATGTGTCTAAATTATATTTTTAAGTAAATTATAAAATCATATTGTTTAAATTTATACCACCTATATTCTAATTAAATGATTCAACATAATAATAATAATAATAATAATAATAATAATAATAATAATAATAATAATAATAATAATAATAATAATAATTTTATTAAAAAATCATGTTGGTGATTTAATGTGATAAATATATTAACAAAAATTTCAATACAAAAATATATTTACAAAAATATTATAAATAAATCATCCATATATAAATTAAGTATGAATTTGAGTTTTTTGTCCAAGTATCTAAATTATATTTTTAATTAAATTAAAAAATCATATTGTTCAAATTTATACCACCTATATTATAATTAAATGATTGAGTTTTAATTGACATTTTTAAAAAGAAATTAAAAATACATAAATATACTACTATATCCCAAAATACATAAATATACTACTATATTAATTAATAATACAAAGTTAAAACAAAACAAAAAATTAGGGGACGCCAAGTGGCGCCCCTTGATTGCTAGCTACCTGGGCAAACAAGCGCCCAAACACCTGTCAGGCACACCGACGCGCCTGCTAGGGTAGCTGGGGAGCTTCAACCCCCTACCCACTCCGCTCTTCCATTGGATTTGGTGATAATGTCGTGAAAACGTCCTTATTACAGGCACTCTCAAGCTGATCAAAAGTATTGATTGTCCTTAAGCTTTCGTGTGTTCTTGGGTGTTTTTCTTTCTTTTGTGTTTCTTTGTGTCGTTGTTTCGTGTTTTTGTTGTTGTGGCGTTGATTTTCGTGATTTTCGTAGGAGCTTATGAATAAAGAGCTTTGTGGAAAGAAAAATCTAGAGCAAATAGTACAAAGACGTAGATGGCTTCTCACTCCAACAAAGGAGGAAGTTAGCTACGCTATGGATTTTACGGATTTGCATTTGAAGGTCGGACGAGGGAAAAACATCTATTTGAAGCTGCCTTGCCAGAATAGCCGAGAGTTAGAGTCGCGACTTCAGAATCCAGAGTCGCGACCCCGGTAGAAGAGAAGAAAAAAACTGCAATTCAGAGGCGCGACTTCAGAATCCAAAGTCTCGACTCCGGCTAGCAGAAAAATGCAAGTTTTGAAGGAAAAATTTGAAACTTCAGCAAGATAAGTGGAGGGTTTTTCCGTCATTTTGCAAGACTTATTTAGAGTTGATATAAATGCTTAATCAAAACCCTATTTTGATACATTTTTTGACACTACACTTTAAAATTCACTTTAATTTGAGAGATTTGGAGGAGACAATTGGGGAATTTGTGAAGATCTTCAAGAGACTAAGCATTTTCTATCTCTAATTTCATCTTTTTATCATTAGAACATGGATATGACTATGAGGATGATATTGGATGATTTTATTGATATCATGAGTAGCTAAATCCCCAGTTCCTAGGGTTTTATGAATCATATGTTTGATCTATGATTGAACGATGAATTAATTGTTGATTACAAGCTTGTATGTGATTTCTTATCTAATTTTGGGCTGATTGTCATCTAATTGCTTGATCACCAATTGTGTGTTATCTATTGGTCTTTAAAGTGCTTGACAAAGTAAATTGGAGATTAGAATTGGAAATTAGATTGTGATTTCACCCTATGATAGAAATATACCTAGCTCATTTCATATCCTAATATGTTCAAGCTTAATGCATCAACTAGATTAATCCTTTTAGACATAAGGGTTAGTTTATCTTGATAGGTTCATATGCAACTCGAAAGATACATGTGAATATATTTGAATCCTAGGATAGTAATCACTAATATGGGTCATCAATTGATTTAGTTAATTGGTCATAGATTAGACTAGGTGACATAGAACTCTAGGAGCTTTTTATCATTATACCCACCAACTGTTTGATAATTTGCCTGAGTTACTTTCGTTTGCTTTTCCTTAGTGTTAATTGCTAGAACAACCATCCAAACATATTTGAACCATGAATCTAAGTAGAGTAGCTTTAGTCCTAATTTGTAGATAGTTTGTTCTATTCTCCGTGGGTTCGACACTCGACTTATCTCTTTATTACTTGGAACGATACGTATACTTGCGTGCTTTACGTGTTAGTTTATATCGCGAAAATTTGGTCTTATATAATTGGACAAATCAATTATTATATGGTGAAACAATGATTATTTTAATTATTTCGATAAAGTTATTAGATCATAGCAAATTATAAAAAATGTCAAATACAATTTCATATTATCTTACTACAAGATTAATATTAAATTAAAATGTTATCCATGTTACTGGATTCGAACTCGAGACATAATCATCAGACTAACGACAAATTCCTTTTACCATTGAATGATTTGTTTTTGAGCTCCTTTGTTTTATACAATGTTTTTAAAACCGGACCGGAGAGCGAACCGGTGAGCTTATTGGTTTAGTGGTTTTACTGGTCGAACCGGGCGAACCACTGGTCGAACCGTTAAAACCATTCAATTAACCGGACCGGACCAGCTTCCGGTTCGCGGTCGAACCGGTCAGACCGGCCGGTCCAGTCCGGTTTTAACAACACTGGTTTTATATGTATATGTATTTTTTTTTTTAATATATTATAAGAGTAAATGCCTCTATTGAACAAAACTTTTTTTTTGTTTTACAACTGCATGCTTATTTTTTTTAATTTGTAGGGCATGTAATAAACGACGTCGTTTTTTCCCTTATGCTTCTTTCATTTTTTTTATTATATATATATATATAATCTCAAACTCGTTGGATATTTAATTATGTAAAAAATTTTTTTACATAATTCTTTTATTAGGTAAGAACTTCTCTTGTATTGAAAATTATAAAGAATACTATAACATATAAAAATTGAAATTAGAATATCTTGATATTATAAAGAATACTCTAACATATAAAAATTGATATTACGTAATAATATTATAAAAATACTCTAACATATAAAAATTGAAATTAGAATATATTGATTTTAGGGTATCGACTTTGCCATTAAACTTTGAGCTCGTCAATTGAATTGTATTCATATTAGATCAAATTCTTTTATCTAAAGAAAAATGTCTAACTCCTTCTATATTTTGCTTAATTCTACAAGTCGTCAAAATAAATTTTGGTCCTTTAAGTTTTGATGTTGAATTGTAGTTAAGAGATAAATGAAAAGATTTTAATTATTAGTTGTGTTTACGTTTATGCCCTTTAAAAATATTGACAAAAAATTAATGGCACTAAATTACTATTTTGTGCACGTGAGATTGTATTTAAAAGAAAATATTTTAAGAAAGTGAGTAATTTTTGGATATTGCCAAATAAATTATAGCCATAAAGTTATGACCTTCGAAATTCCTTGGAACTTTTAATTTATTGTTTTTTGTCAAATCTATGAGCTCATAAAGTTGTGGCGGGTACTAATAAATTTATGAATTCACAGTAGATAAGCTTAAATATTCATATCCTTTATCCATTATGCAAAATTAAGTTTAATATAATATCCCTTATCCATATATAAATAAAATTATCCAATTGCAAAAAAAAAAAATGTCAGAAAATAACGAATAAGGATAGGAAATAAAAATTTGAAAAAAAAAGATGGAAAAAAACTCCAAAATTGTGGAACACACATACACATAGTAGGACAATAAGACATGCAAAATCCTTACAGCAGTCAGATACACAACCTAGACACTCGTTCACACACTCCACGCATCCACTACTCTGAGCGCCACCGTAGCCCACTGGGACCCATTGACCCCCAACAAGGGCGGCTCTTCAACACATTTACCATAATACCCTTCCCCTTCTATATATTTCTCCTACTCCTATTCCCAAAAGCTATTCCCAAAAACAAAATTCAGATCCAATGGCACCGAGATCAAAAGCTACGGCGGCGGCGGCGGCAAGTGAAAAAGAAATGCATTTTCGTGGGGTGAGGAAAAGGCCCTGGGGGCGGTACGCGGCGGAGATCAGGGACCCGGTGAAAAAAAGTCGCGTCTGGCTTGGGACATTTGACACGGCGGAGGAGGCGGCAAAAGCTTACGACAACGCTGCCCGACAATTTCGCGGTTCCAAGGCCAAAACGAACTTTCCCCTACCTGATTTCTTAACCAATCAGAGCTCTAGCCAAGACAGCACTGTCGAGTCTTCCGGCCCGGAGACATTTCCGACAGAGGCGGCGGTGAATCTCGGCCGTCGGCCACTGAGATTTCCATTCCAGTTCCGCCCAGGATACGTACGGATGGTACCGGTGGAGACCACGATGCTCAACCTCCGCCCGGAGTCGCGGCAAGAAATCGCGGATTTAATGAACCACATCCGGCGCGTGGAAGGCGCGTGCCACAGCGAAACGGACTCGACATCAGCCGTGGTTGACCTACCCAACTCGCCGGTCAGCAAAGGGCTTGATCTGGACCTCAACTTTCCCCCACCCGATAACATCTGATCTGATACTCGCCAGCAGAAAAACTAATTATCCTTAATTATTCAATTAACTAATTTAATATGTTGAAGATTAGATGTTGAAACGTGATAAATTTTCGGTAATAAGATGAATGCCTCAACATTTTGTGTGTATAAGAAGATATTATAAGCATATCTTCCTTCCGTTTGCAATTAACGGCGATACAATTTTGGTAAGTAATTAAAGATGAATGTAATTTACAGCTGTTACGTTGTAGATTTTGTTGCATTTGTAATTAATTAAGTTCTAATCAATTTTTGATAATCTTTCTTTCTGATATGATCAGAATAGAATTGTTTTGGGCTTTGGATAATTAAAATATATATAGAAGATGCAGATATATTATTATATAGTCCAAATGAAATAAAAGAATTTTTATAGAAGAATTTATCAGTATTGCTTTTTGTTCTACTACACTAGTGATGGTCGGGAAATAGACCGGGAAGTAGGGGCCGGTTTTGGCGGTAGGATAATGGACCATATTTGTACAAACAATACCACCGCTACGTTACGTGTACCTAATACCACATTAGGTGGTATTACCACACAATGTGTATCACATTGTATGGTACTTGATCACATTACATAGTATTAACCCCATATATTTAGTATAACCCCACATCATGTAGTATTTATTTCAAATTAGGTGGTATTATCACGCAATGTGTGTCACACTCTATGGTATAAATTATACTCATTATACCATACAATGTGATACACATTACCATACAATGTGATACACATTATGTGATAATACCACTTAATGTGGTATTAGCGGCACGTAACGTAGCGGCACCCTAGAATTTCCCACTATTTAGTTAGTACATAATATAGGTAAAATTATATAAAACGTTTCAAACTAATTAGTGATTTTAAATTTTCGTTCTAAATTATATTACCTTATCAATTTCGTTTCTTAATTTAATATTTGTTTGAAATATCGGCTCAAACTAATTATTAATTTTAATTTTTCGTCCAAAATTATATAACTTGTTGAATCTCGTAATTTATTATTTTTTATGAATTTAATCCCAATATAAAATTTTTAATTCAATGAAAATGATGGTTCAATTTTGTAAATAGATTGGAACGATGTAGGATCTCAAGCGCTTTACCACTGCACTAAAAGCAATTGCTATTAGTGATGGCGCAACTATTAATCTTTAACCCAAGGTTGATTCCTGTAGGGCACCCCCTACAGTTCACAACGGCAGCGCAGAGCCCCACACTAAGAGGTGGACGGACATGAGGGGCTTCGCAAGAATTCACGTGGATCCTCGGGTCTCCTCCGTGAACCTCGGCAAGTTGGGCTGCCAAACGCCGATGTAGCAAGCGCCACAGCGAATCCGTAAGGGTGACTGCTGGAGCCCATAATTCCCAACAATCTCCCCCCCAGCGGCACCCGGGAGGATTCGAACCTGCAACCTCGCTCTGATACCAGTTGTAGGATCTCAAGCGCTTTACCACTGCACTAAAAGCAATTGCTATTAGTGATGGCGCAACTATTAATCTTTAACCCAAGGTTGATTCCTGTAGGGCACCCCCTACAGTTCACAACGGCAGCGCAGAGCCCCACACTAAGAGGTGGACGGACATGAGGGGCTTCGCAAGAATTCACGTGGATCCTCGGGTCTCCTCCGTGAACCTCGGCAAGTTGGGCTGCCAAACGCCGATGTAGCAAGCGCCACAGCGAATCCGTAAGGGTGACTGCTGGAGCCCATAATTCCCAACAAACGAACTCTGTAATATTATATAATTATACATGTTAAAATTTACTACGTCATGACACGTAAGCAGTCATGTGATAATTTAATGGCAAATGCGCAATTTCTGTCTTATAATTATAACGGTGAGACGATATTTCAAAAAATTATTAAATTACTTGACGAAATTCATCAAGTTGAATTATTTATGACGAAAATTTAAAATTAGTGATTAGTTTGGGATGATTTTTACAATTTTACCTATAATATATATACATATATATATATATATATATATATATATATATATATATATATATGATACGAGATTTAACATAACAATATTATTGTTAGATGATGGACTAGCTGCCTGCCACGTTATGTGGTGCGCCTTTTTGGGAACAAAACAAACTACTATTTCATAATTTCAACAATAGCCTACTAACTATATACCATCGCATATAGAATGTGGATCACCAGATTTTGATCCTTTATAATGAAAAAAGGGTGAATTACAGTTTCTCTACATTATGGTGGTATCAGTTATCCCTTAAAGTTATTATTTAAATATCAATTATAACACTTATCTTTTATGTTAAAGTTTTGTAGTTTTTTATTCAAAAATACTTCCATCTTTTACCTAAATAATAAATTTTTTAATTAATTTATTAAAATTAAATTTTTTTTTTATTAATTATGAATCCATTCATCCACCAAATTACATTATGTTTTAATTTCTTCATTTCTTTTGTTTTGTTCGGTTTTATGGTTTCAAAATTTTCTTTTTCTTCATCTCCTTAATTTATTTATTCTGTGTCAATTTGTTTCCTTGCATGTTATAATTTTTTTTATCTATTTCAATTTTTTTCTTTATATTTTTTTTGAATTTTTATTTGGTGATAATTATCTCATTTATTTTTTGTACGAATTATTATTCAAAATACGGAGTAATTCTCATATAAATTCATTCTCACAAAATTCAAATTTAACACCAAATAATATTATGTTTAAATTTCTTCATTTCTTTATCAAAAATTAAAATATTTATTAATTATGAATTCATCCATCCATCTACCAAATAATATTATGTTTTAATTTCTTTATATTTTTTTGTTTCTTTCGGATATAAAAATGAGATGAAAATGAAGAAAGAAATTGAGATAAAAAAAAGGAAGGTAACAAAATAAATGGATTCATAATTAATAAAGATACAATTTTATTTTGATAAATTAATACAAAATTTTATTATTTATGAAAGGGCAGGGGTATTTTTGGAATAAATACTGCAAAATTATAATAGAGGGGGGTAAGTGTTACAATTTGATACTTTAGAGGGTAATTGATATCATCCTTATACTTTAAGGGGGAAAACTGTATTTCACCCTAATAAGAAAATGGAAAATTAAATGTATATTGGTAAAATGACGGTTTGATCAATCTCGTGTCGATTAATAATTAAATGTATATTGGTCAAAATTTTAAAAATAAGAGAAAAATAACAATTGCTCTAATAATAATTGAGGTAAAAATATAATAATTAATTGATGAAAAATGAATGTGAATATAATAATTGATGACATATTAACACATAAATTGTTGAAATAGTAATGGATTGCCAGAAGTATGAAAAAAAAAAATCACCAAGAATAATATAATTTGATGTTAGTTGAGATTAAGAACATATTTTGTACGAGATTGAAACTAACCATTAATATATATGAACCATGGACAAATATGAACGGGAACTGTAATTTGGGCAAGACAAATATAATTTTAACTAATCAATATTAAAAGAGGTAAGTGTTATAAGTAATATTTTAGGGATATAATTAATACACCCCATACCTTATGAGGGCAAACCGTATTTAATCCAATATTTTATTTTACCATCGTACAATTGGTTATATTATTTAATTATATTACAGATTACCTGTGGTTCATGGGCCAAGTAGGTGTCAAAGTTCAAATTTGAATTAGACCATATGTTCAGCAAGAGTTTTGTGTACAAGGCCTACTTTGTATTAAAGGGGAAAAGTTAATGTGCTTCCATTTATAATGAGATTTTCCTAAATTGTAGGCATTTCTTCGAAACAAAATTGATTCCCAATTGCATTGAATATTATATAATATATATATATATATATATATATATATATATATTTATCGCTTTGGCAATTTTTTAATTTATTTTTATTTGTCGCTTTAGAATTTCAATGTAAATTTAATGCTATTTTATCAATTTTATCTTTCTTACTAATACTTGTTATTAATGCAAATTAATGCTAAATTTATTTGATTAAAAAGATATTTTGAATTTTTTATTTTAAATTTATTTATGATATTCGTTCATTCTTGTGCAATTCTGACAATTAAAAAACGAAGGGAGTATATATCACCATTGTATGATACAAATGCGTGCAGGCTCCGGGGAGAATTGGAATACATCTACTATTAATCAAAGTCAACGGGGCTATCTTATTGTCTTAAAAAAGAAAAAGAAAAAAGTTAATGGGCTATGTATGGATCGTATTACGCAGACCAATTAACATGACAGCCCAATTTAGACAGTCCAGTTAGCTGGACTTCAGATATTCATTTTGTTGACCTCATTGAAGGGGCTGGACCGAGGCCCAAGCCCAATAAAACACCCTTAACTTCACATTAAAAAAAGCAGGTTTAATTCTTTTGTAATTGATAAGCATATCATATCATGCAATGAATATTCTAATGTGTTTAGTTATGTGAAGTAAAAAAAGCTGAAAATTTAGCCAACAAGACATGGGTCGAGTAGTATGAATAAGTCAAGTATTGTCAAATGATATATTGTTCGACGAAATTTGATTTGAATACTGTATCGAACTTAAGATTGTGTTTGATTTATGTTTAATTGTTAAATGAGATAATTGCATTTTTGGTACAAAGCTATAGGTCAATTCCCACTTTTTGTATTAAACTTTATGGGTCCAATACATTTGGTAAAATCGTTAAAAATTGCCGTTAAGTGATAATGTGGCAGTTAAGTCTAATTGCAAAGTTGATGTCATTACTTATATTGACTGATAAGTTTACCCCATAATATTTCAGGTTACCAAAAAGCCCAACATCTTCAAATTTAGTGACGATTTTAGTCCACATTATTGTCAAATTTTAAAATTGACTCGAATAAGACCACGTGCCGACCAATTTGAATATTTTACTTATTTTATTTAAATAACTAATTTAATTTTTAAATAATATTGGTAAACTAAATAATAATTTAACATAAAAATAATCAAAATTAAGATAACATATTATTTTTACATATAAAATTTATATAATGTATTAATCTATTGAATATTTATTAAAATAATAAATTATATAAATATATAAAAATTATTTAATATTTATTAAATAACAAATAACAAATTATTTAATATTTATTAAATTCCAACTCCACCCAACCCACCCTGCCCTCCCCTCACCGCCTACCTCGATTCCCATGCCACGGTGGCTTGGGATCAAAGAACCCAAGCCGTCGGAGGCCTGGGAATCGAGGTAGGAGGGTAGGGGAGGGCAGGGGATGGGAGGGGTTGGTGGGGTTGGGATTGCAAAGTTGTTATTTGTTATTTAATAAATATTAAATATTTTTTATATATTTATATAATTTATTATTTTAATAAATATTCAATAGATTAATACATTATATAAATTTTATATGTAAAAATAATATGTTATCTTAATTTTGATGATTTTTATATTGATGTATTATTTAATTTATTAATATTGTTTATAAATCAAATTAGTTATTTGAGTAAAATAAGTAAAATATTCAAATTGATCCGCACATGGTCTTTTTCGAGTCAATTTTTGAAATTTGACAACAATATGGACTAAAATCGTTACTAAATTTAAAAATGTGGGGCTTTTTTGGTAACCTAAAATGTTATGGGGTAAAATTATCAGTCAACATAAGTAATGTCATCAACTTTGCAATTAGACTTAACTGCCACGTCACCACTTAACGGCAATTTTTAACGGTTGTAACAAATGTGTTACAATTTGTTAAAGCTCTGTACCAAATGTGTTGGACACATAAAGCTCAGTACCAAAAATTAAATTTGACCTATAGCTCTGTACCAAAGATACAATTCTCTCATTGTTAAATGAATCAAGGTCGAATGAGGTTAAATCGAATTAGTGGGATTTCAAATATGAGTTCACCATAATACGAGAAACTAATTTGGATACAATTTGGAGAGTAAGGGCCTGTTTGTTTGGCGTTTCTCATAACTTTTCGTGTTTGGAAAATGCCAAACAAACATCTTTTTTATTTTCTGAAATAAATTTTTCATCTCTCAATTTTCTCAAGCTACTCTCTCAAAACCCAAACAGACAACAATTTTCTTATCTCTAAACAAAACCTATACAAACTCTATTTTGATTTGACATAAAGTAACTCATCTCTTACACAATTTATTTCACAACAAACATGATTTGACATAAAGTCTTATACATCTTACACCTACAACCTAACTCTTTAAAAAAAACCTACACCTACATTATTTCTCAAACCACTCTTTCAAAACTCAAACAAATAACATTACGCAAATCGAAATTATTTCACAAACATCCACTACTGTCCCAAACTACTTTCTCAAACACCAAACAAACATACCCTAAATTTTCATAATATGGTGTGGACTAATGTTTGAATTTTAGGCGAGAGATGTGTCAGAATTACATGAATGTGACCCAAAATGATTCATTGAAACAAAAATAAAAATGGAAATTTATATATGTTTTTCGGGCATCTCCTATGTAAAGAGGGGAAGGTGGATTTGGGGGTTCTTGGATTTAGAGGGGAAAAAAAGTGAAGAAAAATGTATAGAGGGAAAAAAAGGGGTAAATGGATTCAGTCTTCACTTGGACTGCTTGAAGCTGTGAGGCAATCCAACCTTGGATTGCCTCACCGCTTGAGTCATTCAGCTGCTCTTCATGCGCCCAGCCCAATTTATTTATTTTAAACTTTTTTCTTTTTTAAATAAAACCCCTTTTAATTTAAAAAAAGTTCTTTAAAATACCTTATTAAATAAAATGTAATTCTTATTTAATCTTAATTTTATTTAATTTGGGTACTATTTTTAAAAAGTTAATTTTAGTATAAAAATGTAACTTTTATTTAATAAAATTAAATTTAATGTAATTGAGAATTTTAATTAAATGGAATTGATAGATTGATACATTTTAGATGACTTCTGAAAATGAAAGGGAAAGCTGGACTTGGATTCTGAGGGGAAGCTGGACTGAGTGAGGGGAAGCTGGACTTGGATTCTGAGGGGAAGCTGGACTGAGTGAGGGGAAGCTGGACTTGGGCTGAGGGATACATAGGAGATGGTCTCCCACCCATTCTAGAGAAGTAGAGGAGGTATTTTCTCAGTTGAATATATAAAGATGTAAGTGCAGGTCAGCGTAATTAATGAAAATGATTGAAACCCTTTACGATATGATAAGTCGAAAGGTTGCTTTTAACAAAAAAAAAAAAAAAAAAAAAAAAAAAAAAAAAAAGTCGAAAGGTTTAACTTCGAGACCCACAAAAAAATGGGCAAATGAAAATGTGCCGTCCCCAAAAAGGTGCCCAACTAAATGAGCCAGCCACTTTTATCTTATTATTAATTCTTAAACAATGCGTGAAATAGAAATCAATTAGTGGTCCAGGACCTGCTCCCTTCCAATAAAGACATATGAATTAGGCATGAGACCATCAATATTTTTTGTTATTGATATTAACATTTTTGTTATTTCAATAAAATTCAAATTCTAGACCTTCAAATGGAAATCCTAAAAATTTGAAATGATTTAAAGTGACAGCTAGTATATTTCAAAATTTAAGGGGGTGTTGACTTTGTGCTTTTCCAATAATTTGTTTAAAATGCAACTCTTCTCAAACCAAAATACTGTCCTTAAAGAAAATATTAGTACTGTATAGTACTCTCTCCGTTTCATTTTAGATGTCGTTTAAGGTTGTTTCACAAGGATTAAGAAATTATTTAATGCTCTAGATTTTAGAAAAATTAAAGGATAGTTGGACAAAATTGCCCTTGAAAAATATGAGTAAAAAGACTCTTCATCTCCTCACTCATAATAAATGCATGGTTATTTGTTTTGAAAATTGGGAGATATTAAGTATAGTACTTAAGATTAAATAAGGGTAAAAATATCAAATTGCATTTAAATATATCTTGAAATTATAAAGTGACATGTATTATGGAATTTTTTTTCTTCTCTAAAGTGACATGTAAAATGAAACGGAGGGAGTATAAGTAGTATAAGATGAGGTGTCGGATTAAGTAAGACAAACAGTTTTAATTAAGTTTGGGACCCACAGGTAGGGACAACTCTACTCTAGAGAACGGACGGACAGCAATCTCATTACACGCCACGTTCTGCGCCAACAGATAATAAGAAAAACAACTAACTTACTTTTTCTTGATTTATTAGGAAAACAGCTTTCAGGTGAAGATCAACTAAAGAGAAGCTGAAACACAACCAACCGTAAATAAAGGAAGAAAATCTGCCTACTCTTGGAAGTTAAGGCCGGCCAAAGGAGAATTTATTTATTCTGCTTCAAAACGAATTTATTGATTCTAGTTGGAAATTGTTAGTAAGGAAAATTCTAATCTAAATTTAATTTAGTCAAACCCATCCAAACACTAATTAAGAATTTTCCCTTGAAATATTTCTACTTCCTAAGTTTTTTATTTTATTTGTGTTTAAATAATATAATAATGAGTTTTTAATCATTTCAATTTATAATTTTGACGTGATACCTAATTCTAGATATTGTAGAAAATAAATAAGCGAAAAAGAAGTTAAGACGAATGAATTTAAACTTCTTGTTATTTGAAGTTTTTAAGCACGAATAAATTATATATTCAACCTAAACTTTATAAGAGTATTGGTACTAGCTATTTTATTTTTCTAGTCAAAGTAATTAACTCAATGATTGAGGATGAGGTGCACCCTTATTGGACGACCGTCAACGCCCAAGCATAAGTGGCAGCCGCACTCACTCATAGTCACTCCACAAACATGTACAACCACCCCAAATCAAAATTATCTTTTGTAAATGTATATTTTTTCAAAAGACTACGATATATGTTGCCCGACAATATATCATAGAAAATCGTACTACGTGGGCCATTTTTATATCATTTTTCTGTAGGTTAGATTATAATAAAAGGCATTTAATCAAAATGGATACTAGTTTAAAGACTATATATTCTAATACGTCGATATATTAGGTATCAGATCTGATACGTGATAAATTAACAAAAAGAAAAGCAGCTAGCAGCGGCTGCCAATATCTGAAAGAATCTGCCGGGGGCGTGGTTTCTACAACCACTATTATATATGACGCTTTATATATATTAGGTATAGAATAGGGGGACTAATTGTGTTTCTTACTCAATGTTTTTAAAATAGGATCGGACCGGACGGGCGTTCGAGCCGGTTCAACTGCTAATCGATATATGGTATGTTCGATCCGGAAGAAATTCAAAACCCAAATGAAACAGGACTGTTGCTGAACCGATGCAAACCGATCGAAAATCGGCGAACCAATAACCGGGTAGCTCACATTTCGGTTTTTTCCTTTTTTTTTTTTATATTTTTAATTTTCCTTAATGTTAAAAATACTTTATTGAAAAAATTATAGAGAGTAGGTTTGGACTTTGGACACTTAACCTCTAGGATAAAAAAAAAAAACATCTTAACTATCTAGGCTTTGTTAAGAATTTTGTCATACAAATTTATAAATTGTATATAAATTGTAACAGAATTTATTTATAAACTAGTTTATGATAATTAACATCTTAAATACTATCAATCAATGAAAATTATAATTTTTAGATTTATGACACAATTTTTTATTAAATTTTATTTCTTAAAACATATATATCTTGAGTATCAATTAAATGACATTTTGTTCATTCTTTTTTTTAATTATATTTTTATGATAAAGAGTGGCCACTTCTATATATTATGCAAATTTTATATATCTATATTAGACTTTAAGTGTAATATATACATAATCATATTCTAAAATTATTAATTTATTAATTAGTTGGTTGTATTTTTAACTTACAGTTTTATATTTTCAAATGAATATAATCATGTTATATCGGTATTGACTTAATAATTATCATTATAATAAAATTATGTTAGATAAATATTATATGATTAATTTTATTTTATTTTAATCAATTTTAGGATATTGATAATTTTTTATGCACATAACATATATTTTAAGATTAAAAATATATTAATTACGTCATTGTGACGTCATATCGGTTCAATTCATGATCAGATCGATTTGATCAATAAAATCAGTGATAAGTTGGCTTCTCGATTTATTGCCAGGTCCGGTTCTAAAATCATTGGTCTTACTATACAAATCACTCACTCGGTTTCATACTCCATCCATTTCAAATTAATTGACTAATATTTCACAAATATTAAAAAATTTAATAATTATTTATTTTCTAAGATAATATATAAAAAATACTCTTTTAATAATTAATGTTATTGACCTTTGTGCACTTTAAACCTAGAAGTAAAAAAGAGTAAAATAAAAAAAAATTGCGTTAAGAAACTAAGTGTGACAAATAATTTGAAATATGAAAATTTTACAATTATATCAATTAATCTGAGATGGACGGAGTATCATTATTCACACCCGATTAATTCTAGGTTTATTCCTTGCTCCCCAACTCATCATGTGATCTAAGTTCTATTATAGCTAACAATATGATGCAATCATTTTAGATTTTTTTTTTTTTTGATAATTACAATCATTTTAGTTTTCCAGCAATAGAATATGTCTAAATGGAGTAAGTTCCAGGACTAGTACTACTTTTTTTAATTTTAAAAAGGTTATACTTTCTCCGTCTCTTTTTATTTTTTTACTTTCTTCATTTTTTATCCGAAGTTTAATGCATGCAAGTGTATCATTACTTTATTTGACAAAGTATTTTTGAAAAAAATTCATTTATAAAAATGAAGTATTATTTTGAGATATTGTAAAACAAGAAAAAAGATTAAAAAAAAAAACTAATGCTAAAAAGCATATCACGGTTGCGCAATTCTTTGTTTTTTTTACCTAGGTTCCTAGATACGTATTTTTATCAATCTATTTAAATTTTAAAAAGTAAATTGTCATTGATCACCTGGTTTACCTTTGAAAAACTAGTCGTCAGATAGTATAGGCAGGCTTATTACAACAAAATCATAATACATTGTAGATGTATAGTATCTTAGTTTTATTTATAATATTGTATATATTTATGATAACAATCAGAAAATTTATTAAATACTACCTCGGTCCCATATTTTTTTTCTCATTTGAACAGTTGACCGTCAACTCAACTAAATTTTAAAAGTTTATAATAAATAGTACTTTATTTCAATAATAATTTGATAATATCATATAAAAATCATATATTATTATTTAGAAGGTCTAAAACACAATGAATATAAGAAATTCAACTAAAAAAGTTACTTATGGAATTGAAAAGTTAACTCCATACTGTAGCTAATGGAGTAAAAATAATGGGATAGAGGAAATATATAGGAATACCTTAATCTTGATAATAGACAAATTTTCCTTGGTCATCCAGATATTTATATAGTTCATGTGTCCCCTGCAAGAATTTGGGCCTGTTTGTTTGTAGTTTGGGAAAGTAGTGGAGGTTTGTGAAATAATCTCGATTTGCGTAATATTATTTGTTTGGGTTTTGAGATCAGAGTTGTTTGAAAAATAAAGTACGTAGTTGTAGGCCTTTTTTGAAAAAATTATGTTGTAGGTGTAAGATGTGTAAGACTTTATGTCAAATCATGTTTGTTGTGAGATAAATTGTGTAAGAGATATGCTTTTTTTGAAAAAATTATGTTGTAGGTGTAAGATGTGTAAGACTTTATGTCAAATCATGTTTGTTGTGAGATAAATTGTGTAAGAGATAGGTTACTTTATGTCAAATCAGAGTAGAGTTTATATAGGTTTTGTTTAAAGATATGAAAATTGTTGTTTGTTTGAGTTTTGAGAGAATTGTTTGAGAAAATTGAGAGATGAAAAATTTATTTCAGAAAATAGAAAACGTGTTTGTTTGACATTTTCCAAACACAAATTTTTTTTGGGAAACGGCAAACAAAGAGGCCCTTTATTTTTAGAACACATGATCAATAATAGAAAATGGGTTACCTTTATGTGGACTGTTGACACCACCAACGTACTTCAGTATCATTTTACATTTTTACTCTAGGAACAACGGATTATTAGTTAGTTTAATACATACATAATGATAGCTGATTACTGATATCTCATGTATAAGTAATTAATTATTATAGTCGTTTTATAATAAGTAATAATTGGAAAAAAAAAAAAAAACTATCGAAAAGTAATGTTTGACAACAAAATGATGGCCCAACAGGCGGCCTTAATAGTTATTTGTTTGGTCTTTCAGTTGCCATTAATAATTGTTTAAGACATGTAATATTTAGCATACGCATACTATATAGGGTAGTATTAGTTTAAGTACCTTGTTTTTTAACCAGCTATATATTTTTTTAAACTAAAGTAAATATGCTATTTGGAGTTTATTAGTAGAAACATAAGTTGTACTAGTTCAAATCTTAGCGTCATCCACTAAAAAAAAAAAATCACAAAAAAGATTTAATTTTCTACCACGACTCTTCGATGATGAAATTGAGAGCATAAAATTGAGAAAAAGAAGCTTTAAATCTGTGAAACTTAAGTCATAATTGTTTTTAAATAAAATTATAAAAAAAAAGGATTAAATGGATGATGATGTAAATTGTAATTGTTTGTACCTGTTGTGCCCCCTTTTGAATTGGTGACTGAATATCTAAGATCTTCTTCAAATTTTATGTAAATTATGTAAAATTTCATGAATATTAAGTCCTTTTAGATGAGACTATTAACTTATACTATCTCGAGATTCAATTCCACATTTGATCAACCTCGCCGAACATGACTGAGTTGGGACTTGTAGTTTCACGAGAAGATTCTTAATTTGTTACAACCTTATGATCATGATCGAATCGCGAAATTTATTTATTATACACCAAATGGTCATAATTGAAATAAAATACTCCCAATACTTTAAGCAAAAAGGGGATATTGCTTAGGCTAAAACTTTTATGTATTTTTATTCTTTTAAGCATCAAACATATTTTGATATTAATATTTGTAGCATGTTTGGTCCTAACTCATAAGAATCCCTAAAAATATATACAATATACGCATGCTTTAATAATAGTCCTTCCGTTTTATTTTTATTGTCATATTTGGTCTTTTCACCTAGATTAAGAAATTCATTGATTATTTATTTTTTAATATTAAATGCCAAAAATATTCTTTTAATGATTGCTTTAATTAATGCTATCCTAGAGGTAAGAAATGGTAAAATTAAAGGGAAAAAATACATTGGAATTCAAATGTGACCTATACTTTGGAAAATAAATTTTTACTTATGTGACAATTGAAATGAAACGGAGGGAATGCTGGGCCTGTTTGTTTCGCATTTGAAGAGTATTTTGTGAAATAATTTCGATTTGTGTAATGTTATTTGTTTGGATTTTGGAAGAGTGGTTAAGAAATAAGGTGGGTGTAGCTTTTTCGGAAGAAATTAGGTTGTAAGTGTTAAATGTGTAAGACTTTACGTAAAATCATACTCCCTCCGTCCCATTTATTTTGTTTCATTTGTTACAGTACTCGGTCAAACTTTTCAATCTTTTAAGTGACTTATCATATTAAATTATTCACATTTGTGGTATATTAAACATTTTAAATATTAATATATATAGTGTCATAAGATATTATTAACTTATTAGTGAAATATATCAAATAAATTATTTATTATAATTTTTATAAATTTAGTCAAGTTGAGTGGTCAACTCTACCAAATGAGCAAAAAAAATGGGACGGGGTGAGTATTTGTTACGTGGGATAAGTTGTGTAAGTGATAATAACTTTATGTTAAATTAAAGTAGAATTTGTGTAGATTTTTTTTAGTTAAATTTTTTTTTATTTGTTTGACTTTTGAGAGGGTATTTTGAGAAACTTGAGAAATGATAAATTTATTTCAAAAAATTGAAATGATGTTTGTCTTGTTTTTTTCAAACACAATTTTTTTTATGAGGTGGTGGTGAAACTCATTAAAGACGCGGAAACGGAAAACCACCCCTTGGGACACATTATTGAAGAATGTCGGGCTTTACTTGGAAGACCTTGGGAGAGTTGTATCATTCATACACGCAGAGAAGGGAACCATTGTGCAGATGCCTTGGCCAAGTTGGGCCATGATATTGAAGGAAATTCTACTACTTGGGAGGAACCTCCTCATGTTGTTATACCTCTTTTATGTAATGATCTAGTTTAGAGTCATTTTGTTCTCATTTGTACCAAAAAAAAATGGAGATGCCATACAAACAAGGCCATTGTTTTCTAGAAAGTGGAGTGATTAAATTTGTCAAGTGCTGCTAAATCGATCCTAGTAGTTCATTTGACCGTTAATTTTCTTGGATTAGAGTTCCGTCCTAAATAAGAAAAAGAAAGTACTACTTATAAATTTATAGGAGTAATTGATTTTGTTCTTATGAACTTATGGCATTTACCATGTGTTGTCTTGTTTGAATGGTAAAACTAAACAGTTTGTTTGAATGGTAACTATTTTTTAAATTTGTCTGAAACAATTAATACTTCAATATAAATAGATGTTTTTATCAATAAAAAAATATAAATAGATGTGTAAACAGGCTGACAGATTCTAAGGAGACAGAGAAAGGAGAAAGCTACTCAAAAGCCGGCACATGAGCCACGCGTCCCAAACTCCCCGCCGGCTTGGCTCACCATTCACCAATTTTATATAAATATTAATTATATCAATTTACTTATCTATGCTATTGCTATGGCGTCTTCTATTTTCAACACCAAGTATCATTGTTATCTCAAGAATGAATATTAAAGTATCGACTTTTAAACTTAAATTATATCAAAAGATTTGTTAGGGAGAACCATAATAAATTAAGAATTCACAGGTAATTAAAATATGATACATCGACATTCATATCACACAATATATGTATATTAAATGATGTAGGTAATTGGAGTAGAACATATATACAGGCACTGAATTTAATGTATATAGTAATTTAAAGATGCATATATATATAAGTATGTTTTAAAATCCTTAATTAAAACAATTTATATGCCAATTCCTATTTAAAAAAAGCCATTCTCGTAGTAGTAATTTGGAGAGGAGAAGTATTAATTTCTTCTATATAGTATAATATAATAGTAAAATAATAAAGGAGGAGAGGAGAGGAGAGGAGAGGAGATGAAGGGTCACATCGAGGCATTCCCAAAGTTTCTCAAACCCACGTGAATGTTAACCTAATCCGTCCAAGAAATCCAGGCCGCAATGAATATACTGTTTTCATACAAATCGTATGCTAGAAAAAGCACTTCCCAACCCTGCAAGAACCTTGTACTATTAAACCCATAAATAAATAAATAAATAATCTAAATTTTCACACGCTTGCCCACTTTATTACCCCACTCACGTGATGATGGATGGGCGCGTCAGCCACCAAATATTCTGCGCGTGTTAATAAAACAATCTACGTACCATGGATTACTAAATACATCCAGGATCAATCTATATCTATCTTATCTTCTTATGATATATAATTAATGTAACAAATTGCAGCTTAACTATTGGATATCATAAAACTACTGCAACTTATTATTATTATTTTGTTAATAAAAGAACAACAAATAAATGTTTTAAAATACCAGCATAATTAATTCAAGACAGATTCAACCTTAAACAATGCACTTGGAAAATTAATTAGACATATATATATAAATATGCATGGCTTTGAGAATTCTTGTAAACAAATATATATACATGGAACCAAGAAAAGAAACATTTTTTTTTTCCGATAAAATTCGATCGGTTTCTGCTCAGTCAAGAAAATCTCCGATGTCCGAAAGCATCAACAACACAAGCTAGGAAATTCACAAAAAGGAAAAGGAACCTAACGAAATCCCAGCCGAGGCCAAGAAAAAAAGAAAAAAGAAAAAAGAAAAAAGGAAAAAGGAAAATAAATTAATTAAAGATGCGTTCTACTATAGCTAGCTAGTTACATCCACAAAGGTGGAGGCTCATTCAAATCTATGGGCAACCCACGTCTCACAATCCCAAAACATTTCACCGGAGCTTCCTCCTCCGACACAGGAGATCCACCGGAAATCGCCACATGTCCACCATTGACCTGAGGAACTACAACCCCTGCCTGGAGAAAATCGTTGATGATAATCCGACCCGGCGGCGAAACCCAACGGTGATCGGACGGCAAGTTGAGGTCCAAAGACAAACCGGGATGCGGCGGAGGGAAGTTCGTCTTGGCCTTGGCACCGCGGAGCGATCTGGCGGCACCGTCGTAGGCCAAGGCGGCTTCCTCGGGGGTGTCGAAAGTACCCAACCAGACACGTGTCTTCTTCCAGGGGTCGCGTATCTCGGCCGCGTAACGTCCCCACGGACGTTTCCTCACGCCCCTGTAGTGTCCCTCGCGCGTGGAAGCCATGGAAACGGCTCTGAGAGAGAGAGAGAGAGAAAGAGAGAGAATGGATTTGATTTTGGGGTTGTAGATAGAAAGAGAGAGAGAGAAATATTATACTACTACTAGTATAGTATAATTGAAGGAGCGTTTGTTGTTATGTTTTGTGGTATGGTATCACACAGTGCGTGTGTTTGTGTGTGTAGTGGTGGGACCCGACGAGTCTCCCGTAATTGTCGGCTGGACGGCATGAACCTCTCCTTTATATAAACCAAATTTACGGGTCGGCTAAACGGATACGAGTACATGTTTTGATTGAATTACAAATAAGGGCCTATTTGGGGAGAAATTATGTAGTACAACGACGTGGTGCAGCCCACCAATACACTTGGGGCATGTGGATTAAAAATCCACATCACCCATATTCTGGCAGTGTGAACACAACTTTCTGAACCCCTATTTTTTTGGAACATGGCCAGAACATGGGGTGATGTGGATTAATAATCCACATGTCCCATGTGTATTGGTGGGCTGCACCACGTGTACTTGATGACGTGGTGCAGCGGTTGTACTAAATAATCTCTCCTATTTGGGAGGATTTTAGTCTAATTTCGCGAGTTTTGATTTAAAAAATATCAGTTTAATTGATTTCGATTAAAACTTTGAAACATCATTTGATTAAGTTTTAAATGTTGGGGTTTTGAAAAAATCGTAAGTAATAAATGACAAATCATAATCTTTTTTATAGAGTTTGGGTAGTAAAAAAATGATGTGTCAAATTAAAATTTTATAGGTCTCAATAATTGTAATATTAATTTTTGAATAAATTTATGATAAATTTAATGAAGTTCATTGAAATCATGCCAAAATCCAACTAAATAGACACTATTGAAAATGCAATAAAATTATGGATTTCGTTTATTGTCGGCTGAAGTATGAACTCGTTATTTAGATCTACCATACCTTTATATAATATAATAAAGTTTAATCGTGTTCTTAACTAGAATGTCTTTTTGTTAGTGGAACTTTTTTCCCTCAAATTTAATAATTCATAAAAGTATGATATATCTAATGGTTTTACTTTTTTAAACTTTTACATAAAACTCCAAACAAACCTTCTGGAATGAATAAATTGGAAAATGAGTTAAGTTAATTAATTTTCAATTATATAATATTGATAATGCAATGTGTAATAAATAATGACAAAATTAATTTTGATTGTGATGCTATGTAAAAGAGGAAAAAAAATAGGTCTAGTCCTAGCCTGCAAATCATTTAGATTGATCAATTAAAAAGAAAACTAACAAAATATACTATATCATAGGTCAACCAACTTTTCTTATAGATAAAAATGTATGTATTGCATATTTATTGCAATTAGTCATTCTTCCATAAGTCTTACTCAACGATACGACAATTAACATGTACATATATTATACTTTCTTCGTCGCTTATGATTTTTCTACTATTACTTTTTGTACATAATTTTATATAAGAGTTGAAAATGTGAAATTATTTTGTATCTTTACATTTATGCATTTAAAAATAGTAGTTTAGAGTTGATAGCGTCAAATCATTACTGAATGTAAGAGGATATTTTTAAAAAAAATAACTCCATTTATAGAAAGATATTATTATTTTGGGACATCTAAAAAAAATAGTAATAAAAATTTAAGAACATATAAATTATATTATTAATTTAATTAAACTTGATTGGAACAAAAAAAAAAGGTGCAACAATCCCACCACCCCCATTTAGAAGATATGTTTTACTAGATCATGTCTAAATTATTTTTCTAGACTTTGTAGTTAAAAATATAAATATATTAAATGATGAATGCGAGAGAAATAGAAGATAGTATCTGGTAGATCTAGGTGTGAGGTAATTAAGGATTTTTCCCATTTAGAAAATTGCATCAGTACTGCAGGGAGCAGAAGTGTAGGTAGAGAAGCAAGAGAAGTTACTCCGTAATTAAGGACGGAAATGGTCCCATAAATAAACAATTATTAATTGGTAAATTCATTGTGATTGTGGGGCAGGAGGAGGCAGGCAGAAGCCGCCAGTTGACAAGACGTGTCGCAGCGTGTGGGTGTGGGCTTTTTGTCATTTGACTACTCAAACACGTTTGCTTACGTATGCCCTACCCCTACCCTACCATCCCCTATGTACGGCGCTGCTTACCGGCGCCTCCAACTTACCACATTTTTCTTTATTTGCTTTAAAAAAAAGGACATATGATATATATATATTTATAGAGTTGCTGCTGTGCCTTATTTTGTGTTCTTTAATTTCAACAGATCACGTTGCTATCTTTTCAAGGAAAATAAACAGTATGATAGATTAACACACCTCAAACTTCCACAAGTTGTCTTAAATAAAGGAAATTAAGAAGAAATTATAGTTTAATTTATTTTCTCAAATTCTCTAAAACTTTAATATGATCAAAATCAAATGAGCTAGATTAACAATATCACTAACATGAACTTCGTGTATCAAGTAAAAATGACTAATGAAATATAAAGACTTGTTATTATCAAATTGTTTCATTAAAATTTTCCTCTAGGACTGAAGAAATTATTTAAGCATGAAATCAAATTAAGCATAAATTATTATTCAAAGTTGAATACATATATATCTTTTTTCTAACTATAAGTAGTAAAATATATACTATTACTATTTGAATTTTTTTTCATAATTATATATACAGCTACTATATGTACGTACAGATCCAAAAATTTTATTCTATTAATTATTGTGTAAAGTCATACTTTTTAATATTATAAATGATTTTTGAAGTTAAATGACTTACATTTATTGCGTTCTAAAGTTTTACGCTATGTAGTATAAAGAAAAAGTAGTGTAGTGTAGTGTATATATATATATATTAATATTAATATATGTAGTGTGAAGTGTGGTATATACTTGTAAGGCCATCTCCAACAGCACTCTTAAATTTCAGCCTCTTATCTTAAAATATAACTAATGAACAGTGTTATACACTTCCATTTTTTACTCTGCTTTCCAACAGCTAGTTTATATTTTAAGAGACTACTTTTTAACAACTATACAATTTCACTCCAACAGCTAGTCTATATTTTAACAAGTAACTTTATTTATTTTATACATATAATAATGATATATTTGTAATATTAATTGATTTTATTTCATAATAAAAAAAAATCTTTTTAAAAAAAGATTAATTTTTATTATTGACATTTAACGATGTCCCAAAAATAATAATCAAAATATTATCACTAAATCATTGTGACAACATTAATTATCGATAATAACAAATTTCTTATAATGATATTCAAATTATAAAATTTTAATTTACAATTTTAATTCAAATTTGTATGGGAAAAATTGCCTTTTTAGTACCATAGGATAGACTAACTTGTATTTTTGGTACCATTGGATATGAAAATGCAAATTCGGTACCATAGGATAGGTTTTTATTGTAATTTTGGTACCAAATCCAATTTTTCCATAAAGTTAATGGCAATTTACCCCCTACTAAATGCATAATGTTCAATTTAACCCCTTGTGATTTAAAAAGAGTATTGTGGAACAATGTTTCGTAGGAGGTATCGAATGAGGCGCGAATTATTTCTTCGAATTCAGTGTGCCGTTGAAGCTCATGATCCTTACTTTACTCAAAAAAGGAATGCCGCCGGATCTCTCGGCTTGTCCTCTCTTCAAAAGATGACAGCGGCAATGAGAATGCTTGCATATGGAAGATGCGGTGACGCTAATGATGAATATATACGAATCGGAGAAAGCACTTCTATTGAATCGGTTCGGAGGTTTGTGAAGGCAGTGAATGAAGTTTTTGGTGACCAATATAGGAGGTCACCAAATCAAGAGGACATCCGTCGGTTGCTAGAGATTAATAAACGACGTGGCTTTCCTGGAATGTTAGGAAGTATCGATTGTATGCATTGGGAATGGAAAAATTGTCCGACTGCGTGGCAAGGTATGTTCCAGGGGCACGTCCCAAAACCAACAATTATTCTTGAAGCAGTGGCTTCTAAAGACCTATGGATATGGCATTCATTCTTTGGGTTGCCAGGGTCACTGAATGACATTAATGTGCTAGGTCGTTCTCCTATATTCAATGAATTAGCTGATGGGCGTGCACCTCCAGTTAACTACTCAATAAATGGGAATGATTATACAATGGGATATTACTTGGCTGATGGAATATATCCCACGTGGTCAACTTTTGTGAAAACAATTCCTCTTCCGCGAGGGAAAAAGCAAAAATATTTTGCAAAAGCTCAAGAGGCGGCGAGAAAAGATGTAGAACGGGCTTTTGGGGTTCTACAAGAGCGTTTTGCAATTGTTCGAGGACCGGCACGATTCTGGGATAGAGACACTCTTGCAAGCATTATGACTGCGTGTGTCATACTGCATAATATGATTGTTGAGGATGAAATCGAATTGGATCCTATAGAGTATGAGCAATTAAAAAGATCTGTTCAAGTTACTACAGAAGACATATCACGAGAGCCCACTAACGACTTCACAGAGTTTTATAGAATCCATGACCATATCAGAAATAGGCAAAATCATTCTCAGCTGCAATCAGATCTCGTTGAGCACTTGTGGCAGATATATGGAAGTCAATAGGAGTTAGAATTTATATTTTATGTCTTATGTTTTACATTAGAGTTGTTTGTTATATTACTTAAGTTGTATGTCAAATTTGTTATTTTAATATTAATTGAGGTTTCTTTTGAAATATTAGGTGTTATTAAAATAAAATTGCACTATTACTATAATATTTAATTGCCATAAATTATAATAATTAACTGACAAAATAAAACAAACTAGGATCTTCTTCTTATTAAAACCTCCCTTTTGAGATTTCTAAGACACTCTGCTTCTTCTTCATTCATGCTACTAGTGTCGGCCATTAATATATTTAAGTCGGACTTTTGTTGCTCAATTCTCATATGTTCTTTCTGAAGTTGGAATATTGTGTCATATCTTTCCTTTTTAAGTTCTTCAGCCTTTGCATAGTCCGCCGCACTTTTTTCTAAAATCTTGGCGATAGAACTTTGTGACACTTCAACTTTCTCTTTTCCTTTACTGTTTTTCTCTATTTCTTTGGCCGCTTTTCGACCAATTGGCCTCCTCTCGAAATCATCGGACGTAGAGTTGTCATCTCCAAGGTTGACTGCTGCAAAATCAGAGGTTACAGGCGAAGAACGAGGACTTGAGCCAATTTTCTTTTTTGATGATTTATTGGGGTGTTGAGTTGTTTTGAGCAAGTTCCATTTTGGATTGTCCTTGACAACGTTCCAACAATGATCCAAAACAAAATGTCTTTTTTTTGCTCGATGAAACATTTCTTTGGCATGTAATACCTGTGATAGAAGCAAAAAAATATCAATATGTACTCATTATGCGTAAAATTTTAAATTCCCACAAATAAAATAATTTAGTATTATACCTTGTCTGCCTCTGTGATGCCGCTCTTTTGTAAATTGTTAACTTGGGTATAGCATTCAAAATATTTGTTACAATCACCATTGATATGATGCCAACGACTTGCAAGAGCATCTTGAGAGCGTTCGCTCTCTCCACCGGGACAATGAGTTACAAAATATTTATGAACTCTCTTCCAAAATGCTTCACTTTTTTGACCGTTTCCTCGTATCGCATCTAAACTCATGTTTAGGTACCCGGAAGTGATAAGGAGATCCTCTTCATTCGAAAAATTTTTGCCACGTTTCCGAATGTTCGCAGTTTCTTCGATATTCAATTCTATGTTTGTCGGTGTTTCCTCGACGTTGAAACGCGCGTTCGACGGTGTTTCATTGAAGTTCAAATCCGGTAGACTTGATTCTTGTGGATGTCGGTTCGGATATTCCTCTCCAAACAAGGTTCGTTGGATGAATTCTCCATCGGATGAAAACATGTTTTCATAGAACCCGTCACGATTTTGATCCATCTGCACAAATGTATAAATATTAAAATTCTACGCATACTACTTTTAGTTTAAACACAAGTTTATGCTGCTGTTTAAACAAGAAAACAGTAAGGCCATGTTTGGCCTTTTTTTTAATTGACCTGAAAATTAAATTTCATGCTAATGCAGAAATATTGCTGCCCAAACGAGACCTTAGGCAAAAAATTATAAGGGCCATGTTTGGCTGTTCTCTTGCATTAACCTGAAAATCAGATTTCAGGTTAGTGCAAAAAAAAGCTATCCAAACGCGGCCTAATATTAAAAAAGTTAAAAAAAAAAAAACAACAACTTTAAAAAACGTAATCAGCAACTTTATAAATTGTAAAATTTTTCTATATCATCACAATAATCAACGGCTTTAAAATCATTCATTAGAAAAAACCCTAAAATTAGATTTCTAAACTCTCGTGAAAAAAAGAAAGAAGAAACTATATGCCGGCGGTCAAGGCGGCTCTTGGTGAGAAGGGGAAGGTCGGAGATCCAACTACTGGGGAGGGATAAGGGGTTTTCACGACATCTAAGGGATGGGCAGGGTCTGCTTCGACGGTTTACAAGGGGAAAGATGAAGGATTTACGCCGGAGTTAAAGGGGAGGGGGAGAGGTTGATTTTTTCAGTATGTTTCTTCATTTACCTTTGATTTTTTTCTTCTTTTTTTAATCTGTAGAAAGTGGTAATTTTTCAATCTTTTCAGTGTATATTTTATACTAGTAAATTTTCTGATGTTGAAATTAATTTTGTTGGTTGGGAAGTAAAAATTGCAGAAGTTGGTTGAAGGCTAAGAATTTTTGGCGGATGAATTAATTTATGTAAAGAGAAGTTAATTTAATTTATGTACAGAGAAGAATTGAAGAGATGGATTTTGGGGATTTTGTCTGGTAAAATTTATTTATTTAGTATAAAATTTACTCCCATTTGCAGGAAAGTACAAAAGATTTTGTACTTTCCTGCAACCATTTCCATTTAGAATTTTTACTTTGGCCATGGGTATTTGGCAGCCCAAAGTTATAAATTTTAGCAAGTTGTAAATTATACAAGCTCTCTTGGAGAGCCCTTTTTATCATTTTTTTAGTAGAACTCTTAAAATTTGAGTTATACAAGCTCTCTTGGAGATGGCCTAAGGCCATCTCCAACAGCACTCTTAAATTTCAGCCTCTTATCTTAAAATATAACTAATGAACAGTGTTATACACTTCCATTTTTTACTCTGTTTTCCAACAGCTAGTTTATATTTTAAGAGACTACTTTTTAACAACTATACAATTTCACTCCAACAGCTAGTCTATATTTTAACAAGTAACTTTATTTATTTTATACACATAATAATGATATGTTTGTAATATTAATTGATTTTATTTCATAATAAAAAAATAAACTTTTTAAAAAAAGATTAATTTTTATTATTGACATTTAACGATGCCCCAATAATAATAATCAAAATATTATCACTAAATCATTGTGACAATATTAATTATCGATAAAAACAAATTTCTTATAATAATATTCAAATTATAAAATTTTAATTTACAATTTTAATTCAAATTTGTAAGGGAAAAATTGCCTTTTTAGTACCATAGGATAGACTAACTTGTATTTTTTGTATCATTGGATATGAAAATGCAAATTCGGTACCATAGGATAGGTTTTTATTGTAATTTTGGCACCAAACCCAATTTTTCCATAAAGTTAATGGCAATTTACTCCCTACTAAATAAGCATTTTACCCCTTGAAATTTTATAAAAATTTCACATCGGCTCCCTGATATTTTTATAGGCGGTACTTAATCCACTTTTATTATGATAATGTGATTTTTTACCCATTGTGTTATAATAAATGTGACAATCTATCCCCTATGTTAAATAAAATAGTTTGAAAAAAAACAATTTTCCCAATTTTCCCAAAAATTATAAGGGCCATGTTTGGCTGTTTTCTTGCATTAACCTGAAAATCAGATTTCAGGTTAGTGCAAAAAAAAGGCCATCCAAACGCGGCCTAATCTTAAAAAAGTTTAAAAAAAAAAAAACAACTTTAAAAAACGTATCAGCAACTTTATAAATTGTAAATACCAATAATTTTTCTATATCATCACAATAATCAACCGCTTTAAAATCATTCATTAGAGAAAACCCTAAAATTAGATTTCTAAAACTCTCGTGAAAAAAAGAAAGAAGAAACTATATGCCGACGGTCAAGGCGGCTCTTGGTGAGGAGGGGAAGGTCGGAGATCCTACTATTGGGGAGGGATAAGGGGTTTTCACGACATCTAAGGGATGGGCAGGGTCTGCTTCGACGGTTTACAAGGGGAAAGATGAAGGATTTACGACAGAGTTAAAGGGGAGGGGGAGAGGTTGATTTTTTCAGTATGTTTTGTATTTTCAGTTTGTTTCTTCATTTACCTTTGATTTTTTTCTTCTTTTTTTAATCTGTAGAAAGTGGTAATTTTTCAATCTTTTCGGTGTATATTTTATACTAGTAAATTTTCTGATGTGGAAATTAATTTTGTTGGTTGGGAAGTAAAAATTGCAGAAGTTGGTTGAAGGCTAAGAATTTTTGGCGGATGAATTAAATTTGTGTAAAGAGAAGTTAATTTAATTTATGTACAGAGAAGAATTGAAGAGATGGATTTTGGGGATTTTGTCTGCTGAAATTTTTTTATTTAGTATAAAATTTACTCCCAGTTGCAGGAAAGTACAAATTTCCTGCAACCATTTCCATTTGGTATTTTTAGTTTGGCCATGGGTATTTGGCAACCCAAAGTTATAAATTTTAACAACTTTCAAATTTTACAAGCTCTCTTGGAGAGCACTTTTCATCATTTTTTTAGCAAAATTCTTAAAATTTGAGTTATAACAAGTCTCTTGGAGATGGCCTAAGAGTGGTGGCATCAGGTGGGCAGGTGAAGGAGGGATATGGTGTGTCCGATTATTATTGGGTAACAGTAACAGTAGTTTGTTTGTTTGTTTGTTTGTTTGTTTGTTTGTTTTGTTTGTTGTGGGGTGCTAATAAAACCAAAGCGTAATTAAATCATTCTATAAAGCACTCACTGCCTGGAAATGAAGTACGTATTTGAAAAAGTACCTATTCACTAAAAAAATATTAATACGCACTGTATCTTGTGCTTAGTTGGTAGTATTTCAATTAATTAAAGGAAGAAAATACTAGTATAGTATAATACTAGTACTACGTAGTAATCCAAAAGAAACATTATTTAAATAAAATGAGAAATTTAATTTTAATAGGAGCAGTACTAGTCCTCTTGGTTTATTTGAGAGTGGGAATTAAATGATTAATTGGTGTCAGGTTCCCACGTGGATTGGGATTACGTGGTGTCTGAGTTGAAGGAGACAGCCGAGTTTACATCGGGTTTCGGTTACGAGTCAAATCAATTTTGTGTGCTACCCCACTTCTTTTGACTCGGTACTTTGGCCGGTGAACCGGTTGTGGTCCCCCGATTCTCTGCTCCCTCACCTGGGGCCTTTTCTTTTAGTATTTATTTTACCGTGTGGTGAAAAGAGTTAATCGATCATTAATTAATATATGATATGACGTAGGTTTGAGTGTTGCGTGGTAGTTCTGCTGCTACGCTGTAGCGGCGGAAAGGGTTTTCCTTTTAGTATTTAGGTAATAAAAATAATACTCCACAGTACTAGTAGAGACTAGAGTGGGTGGAGTATTAGGTATTTTCGGGTTTTGGAATATTATATATACAAATATATATTATTGACCTTTATTTCCTTTCTGTGTTTTGCTATCTGATGGTTGATTGAAGACGATACCTCTGTCGTCATACGTCTCTCTCTCTCTCTTTCACTCTGTAATAACAATCACTTCAATTTTCAGTTTTTCCAGAATTTGCCAAATCATTTTTTTTGTACAGAAACAATATTATGTTCTTATTTTATTTTTCGAAATATATATATATCCTGCCTGAAAATTGTTGCAAGGATCAGATAAAACAAAACAGTACGACATCAACTTTCAATATAAAATTTCTTACATGCATGATGTCTTGAATAATTTACCTTACCAGACTAAATAATTGTGTTTATTAAATCCTAACAGAGATGGGCTACCATGTAACCAGCCCATTTTCACTAACCCAACCCAAATATTAGGACAACAATTTCTCTAACGTTAGTTAGTTGTTCGGTGTCTTTTTTTTTTTCTTTAATCATTCAGTAGCTACATCTCATTTACCAAAAACTAATGTACATTCTACAATTCTTCATGCACTGTAGGTAGCATTTGAAGCTTCTCCATTCAACAAAAGAAAAAAAGAATCATTCACAGGATATGGATATGCATTCCAAGCTTTGAAACCAAATCCCAGATCTGAATCTAGGAAAGCAAACTAGGCCCACTCTCAGCTGCCGTTCTTGCATTTTCATGGCCATAATTTCTTGTCATTTGTACATCACGATTTAAACTTGTTCGGGCTTTTGCATACGGAGCAACTCTCGCTAAGCAAACAACAACAAAAATCTCTATTAAGATGTCTTATTTCCAAAAGTATACATATGCCGCAAAATGGAAGTGCAAATAGTCGAACCTAATTTCAAAGCTATAGAATAATTTTCGCAAAACCACATTAAACCTCGTACATTAGAAATACAAATTAAAAGTTGCCAACACTCTTTAGACTTCCATTGAAAAGTTGTCCTCCCTCTTAGGCTTACACGATTTTAAATAGCCTCAAATCCTAAAATATTATAAATAGACTCAAGAACTCTAGAAGACTGAACTACCAAAATTAAATCTTAATAGTATCCAAATCCTAAACAATTTCTAATCTAGGAAAAGAAAAAGTAAACCTGAGTTTTCTATGGAAAAGTTGTACATAATGTACTAAAATCATCAAATTTAATCGACGTAGCCCGGACTAGTATAATTGATTTCAAAACTTTACCCATTTTCCCCTTCATAAGAATACCATATTCATCGCATTTATATATGTTATGTACTCTAAATTTTGTCAAAATTCAAGACAAAATACACCTACATTACTGTTAACAAATTTAGCAATATCACTTGATGAGCTTACCTGCAATTCTCTGTGATCGGAGAATATTTTGCCGTCTTTTCCACCAACACGTCAAGCAGGTAACGATAAGAAGAAATAACAAACAAGCCCCTAACCCAATACCAATTTTAGCACCAGCAGAAAGATGTGCTCCGCATGGTGATAAACCGGGGAAGCCACAAAGGCCAGCATTATCAGTAAAACTGCACCGGCAAGCGAATAAGAAAAAGTCTTAATTAGCAAGGAATGAAATAATGTAGTTAAATGATTTTTAACAACTTAAAGAATTTATGAGCATATGACACAGGTTAGGACATACTTAAAGCTAGCTCCGTGCAAAAGCCTACCCCCAAGAGCAACTGGAACTTTTCCTGATAAAGAGTTACCATTAAGGTCCCTGTTTGAGAACAACATATTTACATTAGTATATGTTAAGTGATTTAGGCAAATTACATGATGAAATTTCTTACAATATTCGTAATGAAGTTAGCTGTCCAAGGCTTTCAGGTATGGATCCATTGAACAAATTGAATGATAGATCCCTGTCATTGTAATTGTTCTACTTGGATTAATTGAATTGGAACATTGAACATTCATAAATTACATTATATAAAACCTAAAAAAAAAAAAAGAAGACAGTCATTTTTCAGATATAACAATGACTAAATGTTACATTTTCCCTTAATCTTGTGCCAAGAAATGAAATCAGAGGTAAAATGTTGAAAGCAAACAAATGAAAGTGTATACTTACAATATCTCAAGGCTATTTATTGTCCCAAGTGAAGATGGAATGGGCCCAGAAATGCTATTTCCACTCAGATTTCTGTAAACACAAAAAGTTAGACAAATGATACTAGGTATTATCAAGGACCTTTACATTCATATTTTAAAAGTGCATGAGCTAAATGACCCAAACAAGGGGGTGTGATCTTAAATACTAAAGAAACCTTTCTTAGAAGTATTTATTTGAGATTTTTTTCTTACATGCTCTGCAGATGACGAAATCGAGATATGTCATTTGGTAAGAAACCTCTTAAGCCCTGGTTGTCAAGACCACTAACCTTGCAGTAAAAAATAATATTAGTTTTATGAATCGACTAAATTACCTTTAAACAGAAAACTTAGGAAACTCGCTCGATATAGTAACTTAATCATTTTTAATTGCATAGTGTAACATTACTTTATTGTTTGAATCAAAGAATTCATCATTAAACAGCCACACTGTTGATGTGGATGTTAACAAAGTCATTGAGCTCAAAACCACAGCATGTTTTCCCTTCTATAAACCAATAGATTTTGATTCTCAATCACTAATTTTGAGTAATTTGCACACAAATTTTATTTTATTTTTTGCTAGAGATGAAAAACATACAGTCCATCAATAACATATTTACTGATATTTCTGTCGTACTGACAATCTACTCCACTCCATGGATGTTGCTTAGGAACACAAGGATCACCATTCCACCCAAACCGCAGAGGAAGACCAAGCGTGCTCTTCAATCTCTGCAAAGCCTTAACTACAACAAAGACAAAAAAGAACAAGTTGAACTTAAGTTCCATAATTTAATAAAAACACGCCCCCAGCCAATTAAAAATATAAAAAAAAAACAATTTGAAACACAATCTTGCTTACTTTCATTAGGAAATGTCTTGGATTCAGCCGAAACAAGTTCCAAAAGCTCAATGGCATTGATTATAGCACCAGTCCCTTTCGTAGGACGCAATGTTACTGTCAAACTCCTACCACTAACAACAACTGTCGTATTTAACACAAGAGCACTATTAACACCCTCAGCCATCTTAACAATATCCACATCTCGAAACACGTTATCACCATTAATCAAAATGTCAAAAACCCTTTGCCCAGCACTAGTAATCGAAGGATCTATTTCCGCAAAATGTAACCAAAGGGAGTAATTTCTAGTAGGTTCAACCTCCATTGTATATGCTAAATCAGGCTCACTATCAGAACTAACAAGAGCAGTTCGATAAATGGCCTCTGGGTAAAAGTTGGGAGATTGAGATGCCTTTTTTATTCCGTTTAAAGTAGATATAGCACGAGCAGAACCGAGCTCGAATGTCTCGAGGGATTTCCAAAATCGATCCCCACCCCAATGGTCAGCACTATAGTCAACGCCAAATTTTGAATCATTAGCACCACAATTAAGTCTTCTATCAGTTCTGAGAATCGTACCTTGACCGTAACCTCTCCCGAAATAGTAAGCTCGATTACCAATCTGAAGAATTTCGATTGCAAGTATTGCTGGATCTCCGTGTCCAGTACTATGGAAACATAGAGAGGCAGTGCCATCTTTGAGAAAGATTAGTGCTTCGGCATATGCTCGTTCGTCATCTTGGTTGCTCCAACCGGAGGGTAATGAGTAAATTAAGGTTCCTTCAATGGAGACATCAAATAGAGGTTCATTGTCGAAACTAGGTTCCGCTACTAATCCGAAGTAGATTCTTACCAAGTAATGTCCATGTGGAATCCTATTTATATTGTAGCAGTTTTCAGGACCCTCGGAGAACGGGAAATAGCGAAGGGTTTCTAGTGAAGGAGAGATGGTACTTGGTCTAGTTGCGTTTGTAGGAATTCCACCCGTGTAAGAAAAATCTTTGTACCATAGAGTATTTCTTGGAGGACTATGGATGTCATTACGAGCTCCACAGCTTATCCGTAGTGCATATGGTTCTGTAAAGGATACATAATTCAGATACACTAAAGGAGTGAAAAGGATCTTAGACATGTAAACATCAGCAATTAAAAGATACTAGTACAGAAAGAAAAGTCAATTGTTACTTACTTAAATGCCTATATCATATGAACTAATATAAAAGGTTTATAAACAGATCTACTTATTACAACCTTATATATAGAGGACAGAGAGAACAAATGGTTTTGCTTTTGTTAGCTAAATCGTCTAAAACACCAAAAAAATTCTCGAATTTCCCATTAATAACTACACCCATCAAAACGAAATTAAAGAAATCACCCAAATCACAGCTTCCAGAAAGCTAATCTAACAGTTCATTCTATACACACACAAACCAGATTCAATTGGGTTCTCCCATCATTTACCAAAAAATATTCAAATTGAACTTGTAAAACGGAATTAAACAGTTCCTTTATGAATAAACTAATCAGGAGTCCGTTCAAGTGCGTGTGTGTTTACGAGAGAGAGAGAGAGAGAGGGAAGAAGAATGAGAGCTGACCTCGAGAGAGAGAAGGTCTTGGGGCTAGGAAGAAAGCCAGTAAAAGTAAGAGCAGTCGGATTTTCAGCATTGTGCTTCGCATTTCAGTTCAAAACTCTGCTGATTTTATCTCCTTAATTTCCATCCAAGCATAAACTGCAGCAGGGGCATGCAAGTAGAAGAGACATCGATTCCTTTTTATTTTATTTTATTAGTAACACAGCACTAGTATGTATATGTAATATGTATGACCCGTGATGTGGGGTTATGTTACAGTACAGGTGCGGGTTGTTTTGTAGTGCAATGTCTGAATCCCACGTGGCCCCAACAGCTTTCCAAATTTTGGATCTATATATATATAGACTAGTACATTTTCTATTAGGAAGATAAGATTACAAATACTCCTTGGCATTTTTCTTTTACTATTTCTCTCCTCCTAATTTTTTTGCTAGTCCGATCATGGATGAAGTGAACCATGCTCCTAATCTCCAGTCTTATTGTTGTCATCGTTAAGAATAGTTTGACATGCATATTTGAACAAATTTTAAAAAAGTCAAATTACTTTGCGAAATTTTCTTTAAAGTCTAACAAACTAAAATGCCATATTTTACTTTCGATAGTAAATTATTAATATCGGGTAGTCTTAATCATATTTGATTGACTAAATATATTAGATTAATTTGGCAGACACAATCAACCATAACCATCTCTTGATTTTTTTCTTGATTATATTACATCTCACCGTTGAGGTAATTTTCTATCTTTTATTCAATTTTTAATATTTTTATTGGACTTCTGAATCTTATCCCTTCAATAGTAAAAAAATGGAAATTTTGTTCTTTTTATATCATAGGATAGACTAACTTGCACTTTTGGTATCATTGAATATGAAAATGCAAATTTAATGCCATAAGGGCAAGTCCAATGGTAGTTTGTATATTTGGGGATGTAAAATGCATTATACATTCTCAAATAGTTGTTTGCATACTCATTTAAATTGATTCATTCCAATGGTAAGCATATATTTTTATCCAATCACATTCATTCCCTCTCAACAACTATTCTATGCATATCATGTTTCTCTCTTCAAGAGTAAGTAAATATAGGATTTGAAAATGAAAAATGTAAATGGATCCCCTTTTCCTTATCAGTTATCCCCATTGGAGTGAAAAATCCACAAAAAAATGTATGCAAAATGGCAGTTATACATTTGCATCCCCATTTGCATACTTGCATTGGACTTGCCCTAAGATAGATTTTCATTGCAATTTTGATAACGATACCAATTTTTCTACAAAGTGAATGGCAATTTACATTCTCGAAACAAACTCATTTGATTTTTGGCACTTTGTACCCCCGAAACACGAGAAATGGACATTTTGTATCCCCAAAGCAGAATTAGTACTTAGCACCATGGAATTAAGAATAACTCAACAATTTGCACCCCAAAATACGATAAATGGGCTCTTTGCACTCTGAAAACACAAAATTAACAGTTCACACCCTCAAATTAAGAAAAACTCACACCCTCTCATTTTTTCCGATAGAGTTAACCATCGGGGTAAAAAAAATCTAAAGGCAAAATAGGTAATTCATTTTTTTTTCTTAAATTTACAAAATACGATTATGAATGTGGGAAATTCATTTTTTCTACCAACTTTATATTTTCCAAACCAACCTTTTTCGAAAATACAATTACTACCATGTTTTAAAATATTTCGTCACATTTGCTTTAAGTGTTAATTTTTTTATGGAAATAGATTATCACGTGTGGCACGTGACATTTTAGTGACCAATGTGACCAATTTCGCTTCTGCAGGGTATTTGCAATTAAGAAAGAAAAGTAAGGCTGGAGTTATTTGCAATTTCAATCCCCTTCATCATCTCTCTATTTTTAGGGTTTAGGGCACCCTGCCTCCACCTCCTCCCTCAGGTGCCGGCGCCAGTGCCACCGCCACCTTCTCATTCTCACAATCGCCAAACTTCTCCTCCCTTCTCCCCATTAAATTGTTCGGGCAACCCAACATTCTTCTCACATCTAAGAACTCAAAAATCAAGTTTATGAGACTCCTGATTCAATGCCTGCAAACCCAGCACTTCAGATTAGCAAACCCAAATTGATGCCAAACCCTCTTCAAAATTGGCTGAACTTTTCCAAATTCTGATATTTAAATCCAATTTTTTTTTTTTTACCCAAGTTACATCCCCTAAAATCTAAATGCCCTTAAATTCTCAAAAAACATCCAGCAGTAACTTGGGTGAGGAATTTATAAGTGTCCCAAATCCGTTTACAGATTGTAATCTAAACTATTTCAAATCTCAAATGGAAGAAGGAACAACATCTGGAATTATTAGTGTACCCATTTTTTTTCATAGTGCAAAGTGTTGAATTGTTACTGTTTTCAGATATGCAAAGTGGTAAATCTCAATTTCGGAAGTATAAAATGCCTATTTCCCATATTTATTTATTGCAAAGTGCAAAAAAACCCACAAAATCAAAACAAAAACGATTCCCAACACATCAAACCACGGGCAAAATAGTAATTTACGTCTCTTAACTTTCACTGGTCCGTAAAATCAAGACACTTAATTTTTCAGCAAGCATTTTACGTCCCCTAACTTTCACTGGTCCGCATAATCAAGACACTTAATTTTCAACAAGCATTTTACGTCCATTAACTTTCATTGGTCCGCGGATCAGGACACTTAATTTCTAACAAGCAAAATACGTCCTATAAATTTTTTATACTGCAATTTTAGTCCACAACAGGTTGACAATCGCATAATTGTCAACTGGACAATTAATTTGGGGATTTGAATTAATATTTAGGGTTAATTACAGGTACCTCCCCTGAGGTTAGGCGTAATTACCGCCCAATCCCCTCGGACAATCATAATTACAACCGTCACCCCTGAGGTTTGAAAAGGATTACATCCGTTAGGGTTCCGTTAACTTTTGCTGACGTCATCGCCGATTTTTTATTGAACTTCCTATTTTGCCCTTGGATTACTGTAGCTACTTTGATGGACAATTATGCCCCTGTTATGTTTAATTCATATGAGGGTTTTCTTTGCAATGTATGTGTATAAGTATGGGTTAAAATGTTATAAATTTACATAAAACTTAAAATTAATTTATTAATGCATATAAATTCTTAAATAAAAATTTAATAACATTTCAATATTTTTTTCATATTACTTTTACAAAAAATAAATTATGATTAATTATAAGAAAAATATTGTATAACATAAATAAAAATGCAAATACATTCAACTTTCACATTTAACAAGAAATTTTAATACTTTAAAAAAAAAAACTATAATTTAAATAAAAGGATAAGTAATCATGAGAAGAAATAAAAACTTGAACATAAATTATTAGACATTATGAAATTGCTCACATGTTCATAATTAATCCTTCCTCAAAAAATTCATAAAATTTTGACTAAAAAATTATTTTTTGTACAAAAAGTAAAAAATATTCATTGAATTACATGATTTAATAAAATTATTATTATAAAATCATAAATATTAAAAATAATTATTATAAACAATAAAAAAATCAATATATATAATTTTAAAAAAAAACCTACCCAACCCACAGCCCCCACCCGTCCCACCCCACCCCACCCTTCTCCTTCCAGGTCGGCGGCGCCGGCCTGGAAGGAGTTAGGCCGTCGCGCGGCCTGGGTTGAAGAACCCAGGCTGGGTTGAAGAAACCAGGCCTGCGACGGCGGCCTGGGTTGAAAAACCTAGGCGGCGGCGGCCTAGGGTTTGCCGTCGCTGGCCTGGGTTCTTCAACCCAGGCCGCGCGACGGCCTAACTCCTTCCAGGCCGGCGCCGCCGACCTGGAAGGAGAGGGGTGTTATGGACGGGCGGCGTGGTGGTGGGGTGGGGGAGGGGTGCGGGTGGGGATGGGGATGGGGGCTTTAGGGATTGGGAATTTCTTTTTTTTGCATAAATTTAATTTTTAAAAAGTTAAGGACTAATGTGCAATTATGACTTTTTGTTTCTATTCAAAATTAAGTTTTGGAAGGGTAGTATGACAATTTATGCTTTATTTCAAGGGTAAATCGGACATTTCTTTAATCAAGTTTTTTACCTTTTTCTTTAAATAAAACTACCGAGGGCAACATCGTCATTTCACAATTTCCATCCAATTCCGTCAAAGTCTGTTAGGGTTTTGTAATCCTTTTCAAACCTCAGGGGAGGCGGTTGTAATTATGATTGTCCGAGGGGATTGGGCGGTAATTACGCCTAACCTCAGGGGAGGTACCTGTAATTAACCCTAATATTTATGTTGTAGACAGTTTATCAAGTGATTGTCAAGTGTATGTTAGTTTTGTCAAGTGGAATTTAATGCATGTAGTCAAAACGTGTCAAATAGGTGTTAAGATTTTGCAGTATAAAAGTTATAAGTTTTATAAAGTAATACTGAGAATTGAAGTAGTAGAATGTGCATGACGTTTTCCAATTTATTCATACCATTAAGTAGTACAACCATTGAAAACAAGACATAGTGTACTATAAACAAGAACCTACTTAAGCCAACTAAAAACAGAGGAGCATAATGAATGTAAAGTTATAGGACGTCCGAAAAATTTATAGGACTGAAATTACGATCAAGTGGACTAAAATTGTGGGTATAGAAAAGTTATAGGACGTATTTTGCTTATCGAAAAATTAAGTGTCCTGATTTCGCGAACCAGTGAAAGTTAGGGGACGTAAAATGCTTGCTGAAAAATTAAGTGTCTTGATTATGCCGACTAGTGAAAGTTAAGGGACGTAAATGCTTACTGGAAAAATAGATGTCCTGATTCACATACTGAAAAATTAAGTGTCATGATTCTTCGGACAAGTGAAAGTTAAAGGATGTAAATTGCTAATTTGCCCCAAACAGCCTCATATCAGTCCAACGGCGGGTGAGTGGGTCATGGGTCGGATCCCTGGGTCCTGGCCCACCATTATTTTGGGTATGAGGCCGTATGGCTGAGTTTTTTGTGTTCGCCTGATATAATTAGCTGGGCTATGAGGTATTGAGGTTTATAATTTGGACCGTCAATTGCTTCGG
Organism: Penstemon eatonii; assembly: GCA_038501285.1. NCBI lineage: Eukaryota > Viridiplantae > Streptophyta > Magnoliopsida > Lamiales > Plantaginaceae > Penstemon > Penstemon eatonii. The sequence goes on along the minus strand of JBCEGF010000586.1, from coordinate 238,782 downwards.
TTGGGCAGGAAAGTAAATATGGACATAGTCTGGTACTAGCCCAAAATTTAGGACAACAAATAAACTATGATATTCTAGGAATTGTGTCTTGCTTGTTAAGTCTATTAATAACTTTTATTTTCATATAGATTTGTACTTGGACCAACTAATAATTAGTATTTGATACTTGTCTTTAAGAAAAGCTCATCACCACTATAATAAACAAATTAAAACTTGCTTTCTTCCAAAAAAAATGTTTTGCTTTTGAATTAAAATATAATATAATTTTAAAGAAAATTTCAAATGGACTTATGTTTGTTCAATTTATGATGGAGTTTGTAATAATAAGGTTTTGAAGTTCCCTAGTGCAATGTAGTTTATGTGAAAATATTTTAGTTGCAACCATTTAGAAAAAGACGAATATTGTTTTCTCTTCTCATATTTTTACATAAACGTAAATTAATATAATTCACGTGTCAATAAAAGAAATGTAACATAACTTTGACATATATTCACATGGCCATTTGGCCCCCTATTGACTCCTCCATTTTCACGTTTCAATCTCAAAAGCAAAAAGTGGACCGTTAGATCCAAAATTATGGAATGACTTTTGCTTCTTCTCACTGTGAAAAACTCACGACCAACAGAAGTAACACATTTGCTACTTTTACCAACGTGAGAGCACAAAATATGAGAGTGATAATAATGCCCATAGTTTTAGATGTTGAATCTGTTAGCATTCTTCTACTTGAGTTGGTCTAAATTTAATAATTATCTTTACTATTTAATTTATTTTTAATAGTAGTCTCATGTCACATAAATGTAAGATTCTTAATTAATTTTCCTTTTTCCTTATTAGTTTTACTATATCTTATTTTATTATAATATTGTGTCTTTTGATAGTTAAAAAATACTTTTTGATGGAATTCTTTAGTATACTCTAAGGATAATTTTGTAAATTGTATGAAAGTTTACGTCTTTGGAAGCAATTTTGAAAATGTGAAAGCAAACGCTAAATCAATTCTCATAAAAATAATTATATTATAATTAATTAATTTAAAAGTGATTATGCAGTTGCTAGGCCAAACCCATCATTAGTGTTTCTTATTTCATCACATTACTGCCAATTGTGCTTCAAATAGACTATTGCTCTTCACCTCTAAGGCTCTACTCCCCGAACAAAAAAATTCATGCTTGATAATTAACAATTAAACGAAAACTAAGCAAATATGATCATGAATCCTAAATGTGGCACTAACTACCTTCCATAATGTATATTAATTGTTCCCTTAATTGTTATAAATTGAAAAAATATTGCACTACAACTTTGTCAAAATGTCTTTTTTAGCAGTGAAATGAGCTTCATATATGAGAAATTTTGAAAAGATTACTTCCGTTTGCAATGTTTTCTGCAACTCACAAAACATGAAGTTGATTATTTGAAATTATTCTACAAACAAATGTGCTTGAATATTTTCTTACACGACAATATTCTATACTTTGATTACTATCAAATGTCAAGAAAGATAATACATGATTGATTTTTTATGTAACCAAAAAAAAAAAAAAAATAGACAAATTATCGCAATAAGAATGAAAACCAAAATATTGGAGTATTATTATTGTTGGTAATATCATCTTAGTTGCTTCTAATAGCCATTGTTCTAGGATTAAGATTTGATATATCAATTTTGATATTAGATGAGTTACATGAATAACACCATATCGTTATATTTCAAAGTATTTATCAAATCTGATGGTACTATTTCTGTCCCAATTTATGTGTCGTTTTAGAGAAATTTTTTTGTCCCAAATTATTTGTCACTTTAGAATTTCAATGCATAATTAATTACATATTTTCCCATTTTGCCCTTATTTAATGTATCTAAAACCCTCTCTTTAAGAGAAAAAGTAAGAGAGAGAATGTAAGAGTATTTTATTTAGGAATATCATTTATTTTTCCCTATGATTAAGCGAATTCAGTAGGTGCCTTAATATGTGTGAAAACACCTAAAACGACATAAATTGAAAACAGAGGAAGTATTAATTAACATGACTAGAAAGTATTACTTCATATACGAAATAAAATTAAAAGAGCAGTTTTGCACATGACAATATGACCTATAAATAGGTGTGGGTTTCATCACTCTTTTTTCTCAGATAATCACAGATTTCAATTGTACGATTTTTACGAAAAAATAAGTAGACTCAACGCTAGTGTGCTCGATTGCGTGCGCCTGATTTCAAATTTTCAATAGAAAAGTTAGGGATTAAAGCCGCCATTTGCTGCTTTATAAGCCCTAAAATCAAATTAAATGCCATCCTCCGTCGAGGCGGTGTCCCCGCCACCGCCGAAGCCCTCTCTTTCCGATAATGATGACAGCGAAGAGGGATTTGAGTACGAGGAAATTGAAGTAGAAGAGGAGGTCGAATTCGAAGAGGAGGAGGAGGAGATAGAGGAAGAAGTCGATGGTGACGACGAAGAAGAAGTAGAAGAAGAACCTGAAGAAGACGAAGAGCCTGAGATAGGGGAAGACTTAACTCCTGTACGTGAAGAAAATCAAGGTAGCGGTGAGTTTCTCATTATTGATTTTGTCATAAAATCTTGTTTTTATTATTTTCGTGTCTATTTATTTTATTGGGAGACCAGTTTATTTGTTTCCGTGTTATTTGATTATTTTTAAGAGGTACATGAATTTCATGTCTTTTCACAGTGCTGCGTAGAGAATTCCCTTTGTGTTGTTTATATATGTTCTTCTACAGAGAAGCATTGTATTAGTTACCTTTATCAGAGTAGTGAATAACTCTACAAGATGTGGTTTCTCTTACTCTAGCTATGGTTTCCCCGCTCTTAAAGACATGGGCTAGGTGCTAAACAAAAAAGAAGAGATGCTGTGAGTGATTGGTTTCTTGGTCACTAGATATTTAGATTATTGCTGAATTTTTTAAATTTACAGACAAGAACTTTTCTTGACATGCATAAAATGGCTGGACAGTTATTTCCATATATATAAAATATATATGTGCCACGTAAAAAATACCGCGTGTGTAGGTTCATGTCCATGCAAACTATCTCGACAGCTTTAAGAGAGAGCTTTAGCTTAATTTTCGATATGCAAATTCTCTTCTCCGTAGATCTAGAGAACACATTGCCATTCACATGGCTTCTCTAAAAAATACGGCAGCAGAAGGGTTTGACTCTTAGCCATTGGTTGGAAGAGGACTGCCTACTGAAGTGGTATGGTTGTCCTTCCATTATTGTCTGCGTTCCGTTTCAAAATTTTAGTTTCTTATGTGGCTTGATGGAACATATGTATGAGGTGGTGATAAATGAAGACATATACGTGTCATGCAGACATTGCAGGTTATCCGTTTTAGTTGTGGGATCGACTATGTAAGTTAATGTATTCCATTTATCTGGGAAATTAACCTTGTCTTCCATTTTGGATGGATGGAGGGTTGAACAAGTCTTGGTTTTCCAAAATAGGAGAAAGAAGTTGGTGTTGAGGTAGTTTAGTTGTTTTCTCGATTGATACAAATTGGTGTATTATTATAACCCTATAAGTCAAAGCAAATTCCGTTGGTTTAACTTGCGATTGAGTTTAATAGGAGGAATTTAAGAAGTGGGGCCTTAGAAAGTATACGTGATTCCTTACTCCAGTTTAAGTGAAGCGATATGATTGCTGGAAACATGACTTGCATATTCTCCTTCGTAAAGATATTAGATCGGCTATGCTGTCTTATTCAAACTTTTTGAGACCTTCGGCATGATTTTTGCAATCTGAAGGTTTGTGAACTTTTGACAAGTTTACCTTTAAAAAGTAAAAATTAATCGTAACGACACTACTGCTTGTAGAAATGTAAACATAAAGCTAGTTCTATAAGGTAATGTTTCAAACTATTCACAAAAAAAAATGTGATAATAAAAATATATTTGTTCATCTAAACTCATATTCCTACATGAGACCCACCCCTTTGTTAAGCGATAATAGTATAAAGAATTATACCAAGAAGGGCCTTAAAGGTTCTTGATCTTTGACCTCTAAATTGATTCTAAGTCAACTAGATTCTTATTGTACTATTTCCAAACATAATATGAAACTTGTACACATAATATTCATATTATCTTGAAGTAGAAACTTAATAGTGATAAAAAAAAATTAACACTTTAATATATCGAGTTAATCATGTGCATAGTAGTTAATAACTCCAACAGCGCGTGATATAGCACGCTTTGTGGTGAGGCGCGGCCCCTGTGCTTCACAGCGCCTTGCGCTATAGGATGACATCTAGCATGTGTTCTCTGTGCTATTTGCACTATAGTGAGTGCTACGAACTTGAAACAACAATGCTGAAAGGGGATATTGTACGGCGGCTTCAAGTCCAAAAAGCGTGCTATAACATTTGGGATGCCTTTGCGCTTCGCTGCGCTGTGAATAGGATTTGAGGCTTTAAAGGGATTGAGGTGAACATTAGGAAAAAAAGGGGAATTTTCCTAACTTAGTGGAAATATACCCTTGATTTAGAGGTTTGTATGCTTGTAAGAGTATGCAAAAATCCATTAATTCGTATATGTAATTTACCATAATAGATGGAGAATTATTACTAGATTCCGAGAAATAAAAGAAGTTAGTTGGTAAGCTTAACTATCTTATAATCACACTCTGAAATATAATATTTCTTGACTATGATAAGTCAGTTCATGTCAACCCCATAGTCAACAGTATTACATACTGTACAGTATTTGAAAGGGAGCCCATGACAAGGGATTCTCTATAGATAATTTGAGAAATAGTTTGACTCATTGTGTTTGTATTTCTAAATACTACAAATACATGGAGGATTACCTTCTGACAAAGCTCCTTACATATCTGTCTGGTGCTCTCTGTTCCAATATTTACATTGTTTCCTGCTCTTCCTTGTAGATAATTATCAAATTATGGAGCCTGAGGTGCATGAAGTACACAATAAATCAGAGCCTGTGATTTCTGTGACTCCAGGAGTATCTGTTTTAAACCGACTAACAGATATTCCCACTGCACTGGAAGGTGTCGGTGATTTCAAAACTCTCGAGTCAAATGAAAATGAATCTTCGCATGTCCATGGTGAGCTATTTTAGTACGTAATGATATGGAATTATGGAAATACGGAATTTGCCTTTGAGGAGATTATTAAGATATAAATTGTTCTCATATTGCGCTATAGCCTTTATTAGCTGTTCTAGAGATCTGACTGTGAGATCCACATAGTTTGAACTAATAATAATCACGGGGTTCTTGCAGGGGAAAGAACCTCTGGAGACAATGATCTAAAGGCTCGTTTGGATGACGGTGGAGAAGTGGGTGACGTGCAAAGAAAACCTTTCGTTGGTGATGTCAATGTGGCATTGATGACGAATGATGCCTCTAGGGAGAAGGATAGTGCTATTCTATCTGTAGTAGCTGAAACCAATCACACTGCTGTAAAAGCTGTGGAGGACATACAGCAAATCTCACCAAGGTTAAATTTATGTTAAAAATTCCTTTGTCACAAACCCGAAATATGTACGATGAATAATCAGCTTGTTTTAGTCTTCGATTCTGGCATTTATGACAATACTAGGTCTCCCAGGTTGCATGTCCCACAGATAAGGTTGCGAGATTCATCCTCTAGTGCTGAATATGATGGAGAGAATAAAAGACAAAAGATTGTGTGTGAATTTCATGCCAAAGGGTGGTGCATTAAAGGAAATTCTTGTAGATTTCTTCACATAAATGAGCGATTAGATTCTGCAGTGAAGAAAAGTGAAGTCAAGAGGGAAGGTAAATAATACTTTTTTGGTATTGCGAATCCTAAGTAAATTCTGGAAATTATGTCTTGCATTATATGTTCATCAGACTATATAAAGATCAGTATTTTCTTTTTTGGTTGTGGCAGCAGCTTCTTCAAGTGCCTTTATTGAACCACAGCATAGTGGTGAGAACTCAAAATTGAATGGTGGGACTGATATGTTGATTCTCCCTAAAGATGGCGTGTTAGGAAGTGATATTTCCCAACCCGATAGAGAGAGTGTTGGACAAAACTCAGTTTTGGATTACAGCTGTTATGCTCCCCCATTGGTCAGAGGCAGTTCATTTGATAGGAATAGCACATACCCTGGAAATTTCTCTGGTTTCCCTTCTATTTCGAAGGACCATCATCATAACAGTAGGGTTTCTACTTTTGGGACAGCATTGGATAAGAAAGGTGACATGGCGCGGAATGATCATAGGTCTGCTGATGTATCATATTCTCACTTTAGGCGACCTTTGCCTTTAGGTATGTCCTCTTGGACCAGTAATGCCCTTGGGACCCAGAGCCTTGTAGGGAGCAGTGTGGAGCATCGTGCTTCTGTACCCTCTTCTTTACAACGAAGCACTTCACTATTTTCTTGTTCCGAATCAAAAAGTGTTTTAGGGAATTTTAAGTTCAGGGATACAGAGCCAGACATGTATAAGTCTAAGGTATCTTCAAATGATTGGGAGCCATCGGCTCCTTTCATCCCATCACATGTTATTACTCGGGATCTGTTAAAAGAAAGTCTGTATGACCCAATACATGATAGTATTGAACATACAGATGCCGGAGATGGGCGGACAAAGTTTTCTTATTCTGGCCAGGGATCTTCTGTTATGAATGTTCATCTGCAGTCAAATAATTCACAAGAAGAGAAGAAAATTTTGAACTCTTTTAGTGAAAAAGATAATAAGTCCAGCTCTAGTAATGATATTAGACTGAACTTTGATAAACCAAGGCACAAGACAGAGTCTATAGTTGATGGATCTGAAAAGACTGATGAAACAAATACAGGTATCAAGAAAGATGGCAATGTGCAAAATGAATCGATAGCTCTAAAGCATTTCCAAGCTTCACTAATTGATTTTGTTAAAGAATTGGTGAAACCAACTTGGAAGGAAGGCCTTATGAGCAAGGATGCTCATAAAATGATAGTTAAGAAGGCAGTTGACAAGGTTCTTACTACATTAGATCCCCACCAAATTCCCAGCACGTCTGAATCAATCAAGCTTTATCTTTCTACATCGAGGCCCAAAATTACGAAGCTTGTTGAGGTTAGTCTCTTCATCATTTAATGTGAGATATGTATGCTGAATGAATTGTGTTTGCATCAATTATCTTCTTTGGTGTTTGACATCTGGTCATTGTCATTGCAGGCATATATCGAAAAGTATGGGAAATTTTGATATTGCGGAGTGATAAGTCTTTGTAATATATGCGTCTCCAAAAAGAAAGGCTGAATCCTTCTTTGCGTCCCTCAAGTTTTATTGTCACGGTTGGTGAAATCTTAAGCCTCTGTTTGTAAGCTTTCCTATTTTATGGATGCAAGTTAATTAAGCTTTGTAGATGTCTATTCTCTAACTTGAGATTCTGTTGGTGACTTAAATTCCATAAGTTAATGTCTATAAGCAGCATTGCCAGTATTTTTGTTCTAGCTCATTTGAGGGTAATAATATGGTACAACTTGTTGCTACTTCTTTATGATAAGAGTTTAATGCTCCCTCCATCCCATATTTTTTGCTCCCATTTAGCATTGGCATGGAGTTTTGAGTAAGACCTAAAAAAAGGTTCAACTTTTAGACATCTTTATGTCCTTCAAAGTAATAGTTGAGAATTAGTGAAGTCAAATCATTATTTTTATTTGAGGGTAATTTTGAGAAAAATAATTCCATTTAAATGAAGGATTATTTTGGGACATCTCAAAAGGACTTAGAAGTAAAAGATTTTGGACAGACGGAATAGTAGTTAAGACTATTGATACATAATTATTTGCTCTTAACTGAACCTTCATACTAAGAGTACCAACTAGGATCTAATGTTGATCCGGTCTGGATCTGATGATGCGTGAATATGTTCACGTGAAGCGGAAGGTTAGAGTTGTGTAAAACAAACTCTAACAACTGTATGGACTTCCTAGAACAAGATTGATTGGGGTTTGAGGAACTTCGAGTATACCTAGGAACTGGCCAATGCTCTAGAAGATCATCCGGTTACCAGGACATAATCCGTATGATAACCCTTTGGTGACTAAGCTTGCTCGAGTAAGGCTAAGCTCCGAACACACAGACGTGGTCGGCGAATGGTAAATGTGCTATTACTGTGTGTTAGCAATAAGTGGGTGGTAATTTATAGCATGAGGATTTATCTTTGTTGATCGGTTCGGTTTGATTTTACACGGGTTGGCCTGGTAAAAATGATGCGGACCGTTGGATAAACCACCATCCTCTCTCAATTTTAAGAAGGCTGCCTTGTTTGATCTGGAGCATCAGTCTGTTTTGTCCTCTAAGGATCAGAAGACCGGATTAACGACGTCTGTCCGTGTGAGTTTGCGCGATTGATGTCAACTGAAGTGTCAGTCGACTTGTCCCATTAGAGTATGCAATAGTTAACACTTAGACCGAGTTTGCCATTGTGGTCCGAATGGTCTTCCTAATTACTTTGGATAGCATAGGTCGATATGCCTAGCTCAAACTCATATGGAACTGGCAATAACAGTTTAATAAGAGTTCGAACAACAAAATATGTCTAGAACCGGCAAAAAACGGATTGACTTGTAAAAGGTTAAACGATCACAGAGCAAGTGAAATCAGCAAAATACGAATGCCGATCAGACAAAATGGATTGACTAAAAATAGGTTAAAACAATACAAAGCGAGTTATCGACAGAAAATAGGTCAAACCACAAAAAGTGGGTTTTCTTGATGAAAACGGTTCGGTTCTCCAAAAAAGGGGTCCGCCCCGAAAAAAATGGGCTGAACTAACAAAAAATGAGTTAAACCGACAAATAATGGGTTGAACAACCTGATAGGGGTTGAACAACCTGATAGCGGTTAAACCAAAAATGCGATAAGCCGGCACAAGATGTTAATCCACGAAAAATTGCATTCAACCGACAAAAAATGGTTCAAATTGGCACAAAATGAGCCATTTTAGATCCCTTTGGAATCTGTATGAATCCATTTTTGATCTAGCCTGCATGTATTCACTCCATTTGTCAACCCCATGATTTAGCACACAACGGGTCCATCCGTCTTAAATTTGCCAATTTTTATTTAATCCAAATATGGCTCCGGTCTATATGGATTCCGATCTATTTGTCCATTTGTCATCCCTATGATCTGGCACAAAATGGGTGCTCAACAAGTAAAAGGTCTATTCAACTCAGAGTGGGTCTATCTAACACAAAGTGGGTAAATCCGAATTCATTTCATTTTGGATCTGGTTCAGTATGGATCCGACCTAATACAGTCTGATCGAGTTGGCACGATACACAATAGGTTGACCCTACTCAAGAAAGGTTGACATAAAATGGGTCGACCTAAACCTGATCTTGCACAAAAGATAGATCCGGCACAATATAGATTAACTCGTTACAAAAATAGGTGGACCCATCATAGAACATGTAGATCTTGTATGTTTTCAAAGAGTATACTCAGATTTGAGTACACATGTTATGAGTTATGGATCCATATTGAATCCTTTGTGAATTGACTAAAATTGTCAATGGTGCTGAATCCATTTTGGCACCGTTCTATATGGATCCAGATCCATTTTGTTGATCCATTTGCCACCTCTACAACATATTTATGTTGTGGCTATCTTGATTTCTGGAAATCAAGAGTCAGGTGGACATAGTGCTTGTTACGCCTTTAGCTTATCTAATGTTACTTTCAGGTGTATCTGGTTTGTGGTGTTAAAGAATGGGAGAGCGTTATTGGTAATCATACCTAACACTCATAATAATACTGTGCAAACACAATCACCTAACTCTAGGAATACTAGCAGTCTAGCTAGTACGCTCATGATAAACACCTAATTCTAATAACACTATTTCTTATTCTTAGAGCATTCTTAAAAACGAATAAGTTTCAATAAAAATCTAATGAGATGAAATAATGCGAATACTGATGACAATTTACTACACTTATAGTAACTCTTGAACATCAATCGATCAACACAATCAATAATGAAGGTCAAACAAACGCCAAATATTGCAGCAACAATCAATTGGTAACTTCACCAATCGCAACAAGAAAATTGTTTACACGAGACGAGACAGATCAAACAAATGTGGTCCCCCACTTTACTGAAATACAAGAATCCAATAACATAGCTATATACCAGATAACCAGAATAAAGATTACCAAAATTGTAGCCACTGTGAAAAGTCAAACCATGACTACTAATTACTACACTATATTCAACAACTCGAAGAAATACAAGGACGATTGAACTATCGAGCCTGATCTGAAAATGTAACTATCTTCTGCAAATCTATGCTTCAGTTTTAATCAAATGTACTGAATTCTCGTATGAATCTAGGAATGCTGTTCTATTTTCTCCTATTTTTCCGGTAATTTGCTTTCTGTTCTACTGGAACTCTTCAATTTGAATGTTTCAGATCCGTTTTCACCTTGGATTGGTGATATTAAATCTTCCATACGTAAAAGCATTGGACCTGGGTGCTGATTTGGATCATGGATGCCGGCTGATTTTGAATGACAAAGTATCAGCTGAAGTTTTCTTGTTTGGGCGCACGTATTTGTGGAGCCAGCCATTGCACAGCCGAATTCAAACTCTGACTCTTGTTTTGTTCTTGTAAGCTAATGCTCTCTGATTGACGACATGTTGAATACACCAACTTGAGACTAAATTTATGGAGATGGTCAATCAAGTTCTCTTCTCTTCGGTATGCTTTTTGAACTATTCAGAGTTTGTTGACAGTGAATGTTTGCAGTTTGTATATTGTAGTTGTGTATACACCTCTGTGTTTTCTACTGCTCTTGTGCATACATATCCTTTGTCCAGTTTGAGGATATACCTTTTGGTTTTTGTGCAGATTTGAGACTTTAAGGAGACTTGTAGTAGGAAAACAAAATCTGGATCATGTGTAGAATTGCATTACAGATTTTGACGTTGTGAAACATAATTGTTAGTATCATAATGTATGTATGATTATTTTTGTAACGTCCGCATTTGCAATAAATCCAATGCTCGAAAAATCATGGCAATTTCATTTCTTCTACAAGTATTTAGTTATAGTTACTTTGAGAAGAAATATGGCTTACTAGCTATAGTGCTGTGTGTTAATTGGGTTTTTATTAAGTCACCAGCAGCTATAGTTTTCCTATTCACGAAGAAAGTTGTCAGTTTGGGTTACGCGAGACCAAAAGGAGGTTGGGCCGAAATGCATATGTGCAAGTGATGGTCCCATATACTTCATAATAATAATAATAATTAGCACATCGTGGATAGCATCAATAAATTAAGCCAATAAATATGAGATCCCATATTAATAGTTGATTAATTATTTTCCATAAGAATTAAAATATATATATATATAAATTTTGACCCCAAAAAAATTTGTTCCCTATGAATATGGCAAAACCAATAAAAAATTCTCGACAGAAATTGTAGGAGATAATTCAGCATCGACCCACCTATTTATTTACATTCAAGCTAAGAAATAATATTCATTTCACACTCAAATAAAATTAACTAATAAGAAAATGGTGTTGCTTGATCAACTTTGGGATGATGTTGTGGCCGGGCCTCAGCCCCAACGTGGCCTCAAACAACTCAAGAAGGTCTACACAAGCAAAGGTCAGAAATCAGAACACACACCCCACACGTGTTACTGTGTTTTAATTACTATATATAGGACCTTTTAATTATGGACTATATATAGTCTCATTCATATGTACTTTTTATGATTTGTTTTCATTTTTTATTAGATGTTGGAGGAGGAGATGGTAGTAGCAAGTTTCAGAGGTCTATGTCGATGCCGGCGAGTCCAGGAACTCCGACGTCAACACCGGGAACCCCGACTACTCTTTCGCCAACCGCTGCGCAGAAGGATAACGTGTGGCGGAGCGTGTTCAACCCGGGAAGCAATCTTGCTACTAAGACTATCGGGTCCAATTACTTTGATAAGCCAGAGCCTAACACCCCTACTGTCTATGACTGGTATGTATGTATTAAAGGTCCAATAATTGGTGCTTATTAAATTTAATAAGATATAAATAAATGAATTGAATTAAGTTGGTCCGAATTCCATAAAATGTTTATAATAATTCTCAAGATTGTCCATATTAATGATAGACAAATGAAAAAAAAAAAACTCTCAATAAGATCCTTTATGCATGTCACTTGATCTTCTATTCTACTACATATGTGCATATGTGATATGTATGTCACATTTTGTGTTTTGGTATTATTAATTTACAACACAAATTTTAAATCTTTATAGTTATGAATCTATGCATACGTGTGTCACCAAACGAAAGAATAAGTAATAGAAATTTGATCTCATTGATTATGAGGTTGAGCTCATAAATTCATTTATTAAATACGTAAAAAATTGAATTTAATTCGTCGAGGGCTATCGCTTACTCGAGTATTTCTTACAGAATCGATAATTATATAATAACGCATTTTCATTTTTGATTACTTTAGGATGTACAGTGGGGATACTAGGAGCAAACATCGCTGAAAATAATTTGGGGTACGTGCGGCCAATCTGAGTTTGATGTTAGAGTCACCGATGGTTGCATGTAAATAATGTCTTTCCTGCACGGCCGTACGTTTCAATATACTATATATATATAGTTAAATAAATTTCTAATGATTATTATTCGTCTAAACTAGTTTTATTATATAATTAAGCGCAGGTTTTAGTTTGTTGGCTGATCCTTTTGAGTTTTTTTTTTTTTTTTTCGTACACTTTTGTGTTTTGATGATCATCTACTAATCAACGGTGTGGATCTGCTGTAGTAATTTTGTATTCGAGTAAAAAATATGTGATATGTAAATTTTGTTATTTGTTTAAGATATTGTTATCTTATCAAGTTGATGTTCATGTAAGTTGTTAAAATTTTCAGACCTAAGAGCAACTATAAGACCAATTTTAATCGTGACTCCGTCCAAATGAAGATTGTAATATTTCTGAAAGGTGATGAATCACAAATATACTTGAATAATTTGTCTACATGATTATAATAATTCTATTGAGTCAGATTAGAACTCATATTTTTTCTAAAAGAAGGTGGAGAGAGAATAATGAATTAGGAATTAAATATGAATCAAGAACTGGTGGTACCATATGTAATTATAAGGTTTCTTAATCTGCGTGAAAAATAAGAATGCGCCAATTAATATGAAACGAATGGAGTATTTAGTATCATATTAACTTAGTGACATGATTGAATACATGCAATGGAGTCCTTTCCCTCCACCGCCTGCAAAGCTTCAAACAAGTAAAGAATAATGATGTTTATAATTTGGTACCTTCATTCGACATGATTAATATCAGCAAACTTCAAAAAAGACAAGGTCACAATTCCTGCTAAAAGACAGCTAAAGCTATTACACCCTGGGTTTACTGAAGTTATATTACGTTATGAGATTTACGGATACAGTAAAATAAGACAAGGATGCAAGCCTTCCCAGGTAAAACTTAAATATGCTTCCACACCAAATAATATATATTTTGGAAAATGAACCAACTTCATATTCAACCGTCTACATACCAAGGCCTAAACTAATAATTGAATAAAAGCTACTTATATATGGTGAACACAACAACATGACCATTTTTACCAAACCCCTGTACCTAGTTGCTTGTGCAAGTAAAATTTGATTTCTTAAACCACTTAATCTGAACAGTAATTTAACAAAGATCTATATAATTTAGAGAACCAGAGCAAACTTCCTTTTTTGCATCATATATTTGGAGAATTTTCTTCCACAGAAGGAGGTACTTGTGCCTTTTGCCGGTATGCTAAAACCTGAAAACAGAGAAATCTATATAAGATCTTTAATAGTTCGACTTTTTCAGTAAGACAAGGGAAAAACTTTACCAAATTCTGCTGAATAAAATTGGCACGAATTTCACCCAAGGTCAGATGCTCATTCAACAACTGCAAGTCATTGTGGCAAGGATTTAAGACGTCTGGTTCCAATTTGAAACTCGAGTTTATAGGGTGATTTTTATTTATTAAAAGTATCTCAATTTCACTAGCTTCCATGGTTGTCTGCATCGCTACATACTGCAAGAGATGTAATTTTGAAGTCATGCGTAGGATCTGTATGCTGTAATTCATCAAAGGCCATGTTTTTTTTCCTTTTCCAGAAAGGCCATGGTTGGAATTTGGATTTTTGTGAGAAATGATAAAAAATGAACAAAAATTAAAGTTCAGGCTGTGTTTGATACTTTGTTTCATGGATTTTAATAAGTAAATACTATAAAAGGTTTTTCTTGCATTGCATCAAATGATAAATGATAGAACAATATGCTTAATATTTTGCTCAATTATTTTAGTCACTAGAAATCAAGAACAAAATATAGCCACGATGTTTATCATTTAAAGCAAAAATTACATTTTACTTGGTAGTTACACACTAAAATCCAAAAACTTACATAACCCGAATGTTTTGCACATCAAATAAAAGAAAAGATCAAGAATTAGAATGCAAGTGATACCTGGCATAAGTGTCCGACTGATGATGTGGAGCTGCAGCTGAGGTAAGGTCGTTTCAAGCTGGGTATCTTCTCTTCGTGCAGTGAAACAAGGGTGAGGTTAACTTTCAACTGATACAAAGACCAAACCTCGTAAGTTCCTTTGAAAGAAATGCATAAAAGATTGCACTAACTCAAATGTCAAATTCAGGCAAGAGGCAACTAAACATATATAATTGTCTTGAGGTTATCAAGATATTTATATCCCAAATCACTCCACCCACCTACCCACTCCCCCAACAAAAAAAAAAATATAATCTAATTTAGGCTCAAAATTTCCAAGATCACCAATCTAAATAATTAGCATTACCGGCTCATTGTTTTCATATGAATATTGAAGACGATCCATTAACTTTGAGAGCCGGTTATATCTGGCTATTTTTCCATGGGTCCAACTGTGACCACCACGTCGGTTTTTACTGCGCATGCCACCTTTTCCCCAGGCAAATTCGTGGTTTGCTTCTGAATCATTATCATCACAAACTCCATCTGCATTGGCACCAGATGATGGCTGTGAAATCCAAGCTCCTCCTCTTCTTCTGTATCTTTTTGATTTCACTTCAGCGGAATGCTCATCAGCAGAAGACGAGTCTTTGCTACAATCTGGCTCATTAGCTCCTTCCTCTTCATCAGATTCCTGTTGTTCAACAACTCGATGATTTTTACGACCTCTCAAATTTCGATAATTTCCCTGTTTCCTAGATAATGTTGTTGCTGTTGCTCTGGCTGATGTTCGTTTCTTTCCCAGTGCTTCTGCTTGTCGGCGAAAGGTTTGGGCAATAGAAGCTTGGATCTGTTGCAAAATAGGAAAATCAAGCAAACAGAGTTTAATTGTAGGTAATTTTGAGCCAGGAACAAGCTGCTGAGTGATATAGCATTCTCAGTCCCACAGGAATGGACACTCAGCTCTATTGTTCCCATGCTTTTAAAGAGTGGTCCCAAGTTTTCTTAAGAAGTTTTCCTTCACTTCTGGTCCCATAGGACAGTCTCTGTTTGCACTTTTGGTACCAAACTAAATGAAAGGGGTGGATGACAAACTGTGTTATTCTAGAAAGTGTGGGACTAAAAGTGCTGTGTGTCAAGTCATATGGAAACTTAAAATGCATTTGACATTCTTTTAATATTGAGAAATAAATGAACTGCTCCATTCAGCTAAACAGATGGATCAAGACAAACAAAGTTTAGATCAGTTACCTGCTTATTACGAGCTATCTCCTCTCCATGAAATGCAAATTCCTGCAATAGTGTTCAAATTGGTTCCTGATGGAGCAAAGAAAATATACATTGCCCAGAAGAAAGAGACAAGAGATTCTTTCAATTAATACCTCTTCCTCGTATTTATCAATGTCTGGATATAAAGCAGCTATCAGGGCATCATAGTTTGGATCATCTCTCAAAGATCTGCGACTAGCACAATGTGTGCGACAAGCAGGACACTCATTGTTCCTGCATTGAAGTCAACAGGGAAAGTAAGTAGTAAGAACACTTATATAGCTGGTACAAAGAAAACAAGCATATTAAAGTACCCAAGACGCATGGATTTATCTATGCATTCCCGGCAAAATCGATGTAAACATTCCATGACTGTCCTTGTCTTCCTAATGATACCTGCCACATTAACATCACACAACATGTTGAACATAAGAGAAAAATAAGTAACTATAAGGATATTAATTTTCTTCATCTTTAGCCAAATAAGTATGGTTGAAGAGACATTTTACGAAAAATTGCAACAGCCAATGAAGGATTTAAATCTTCATTATGATTTCCATCTATGATAAATTCCTTCAAACTGCACATGCTCTATTATATGATGCTTCTGTCGAGAAAGATAAAAATTTGAATTGCTTGGATAAAAGCCTTTAAAAGAAGTTGACTAAATTAGAATTGCTACATAAAGCTGTATGTAGCCAATAATTCCATTCTGGAAAGCATTTCATCAAATTAAAAGAGAGGAAAGAAGTGTGTGCAAGGTGTTTGTATTAACACCTGTTATCCTCCTCTCTCCTCTTTTCTCATTTTCCATCTATTTTTGTTCCATCCAAGTACACTTACAAAATCTAGGATGTTGCACATAATCTCTTGTGGATGCAAAGCTTTTGGGACATTATGAGGTCATATTTGAGAAACTGCTAGGTCCTATGCATATACTTACACTCAAAAAGTTAACACTAGGGTACCGATGCATGCCAGTTTATTCTGGTGCAACTCATTTTCCGAAGAGTCCAGCAAAAGTTGGCACATGTGATGGATTTCTAAGAAGAAATGAACTGCACTGAAGGAACTACTTATGCAATGTTGACAACGGAGTAGTTGCTAAGAACTACTGGATGGAGGAATTTGATGAAACCTGAATTCATCACAAACCGCTGACACTATCCCCTAAAAGCACCAAATGCAGCTATGCCTTTTGCCTCACTTCAAGAGCTAAAGGGAAGTGCTTTAGCCAAAGGACACTCAACACCAAACTACTTCTAAGCAATTAATGGCCACATCATAATCTACAGGTAATGCGTGCAGCCTTCTAATGCATAGCATGCATATATTTGAAATGATAAACTAAAATTCGAAAAACAAACCTAAACATATTGGACACTGAACTTCCTTGCGTATTTCTGCCAACTTCACCACAATAAATCTGGAATTCAACACCATAAACTTTAGAGTAATTCATACCAAATGTCACATAATAAGGCCAAATTTAGAAATATCGCATGCAAAAAACAAATTGGAAATGCCCTTGGACAATTATTCTTTCAAATGTAGAGTATTGCAAACAACAACATAATGAATACAAATGAAAGAAATCTAAACTTGCTTCTCTTAATATGCTGGATCGCCACATCAGGATTGTAGGCAACAATAGTCCAATAACAATAACAGACATGATATGACTATTAAGGTAAGTATTAATTATTAATGAACTCAGTTGTCACCATGCCATCATGTATAAAATAAATAATTACACCAAGAGTCCAATAACACCAGGATTGTAGGCAACAATAGTCCAATAACAATAACAGACATGATATGACTATTAAGGTAAGTATTAATTATTAATGAACTCAGTTGTCACCATGCCATCATGTATAAAATAAATAATTACACCAAGAGTAACAACTAGTCTCATAATTAAGCCTCGTATGGTTAAAGAAAACTCAGACCACAAATAAGATGAGACAAATCAATTTCAATATCACAGGAATCATTGAGCATTGAGGTGAAAGCAACTACAAAATTTTCAATTTCTGCTACTACACCATGAAAAAGCAACATATGAATCATGCTTAACACTCCCTCAAAACTTAATCCAAGATATCATAATTTTTGAGTCGCCTCTTAAGTAGATCGTGCATTTCCTAGCATGCAATGATGCAATTATCAAGCAACCAAAGGGGACAAAAGCGTAATCACCCACATCAATGGAAATCCATCAGACTTGAAATAACAACAGATTTTAATCACCGGAAGATCGAAAATTTTCTATTTATCTTAGAAATAAGCCCAACCCTCTTCTTGAATGAACTTTAAGTAAACAGATAATATCCCAAATTAAAGCATGCAGATCTCCACGCATCGAACTCTCCGAATTCCGCAGCCTTAGCAACACAATTAAGAGTTATAAAGACAGAAAAACCTTGATTTACATTTATGCCCAAGTGTTTCATACGTGAGTGTGTGCGAGCGTCTTCTTGTGTGTGTGTTCGAAAATGTTAACTATACGCAGAAAGATATACAGATAGAGAAGTACTCGTCTTTTTCTTCACTGCTAGAGTCAGAACTCCCATCAGAATCTGAGAATCAAAACCAACCACAAATAAATAAAATTATTCCGAAAATCTGAGGAAAATGTTCAACGAAACTCAAATTTATAATAACAAAAATGACGCATGTGCGTAAACGTGTACATGTATACGTATGCAATCACGTACCTCGGTCGTTTTGGGCTTCTTCCTGTTTATGATTCTCGCTGCCCTTGAGCGAATCTTCGGCCTTTTCTTCCTCAAGCGGTGGCGGAGAAGAAGGAGGTGGAGTGGTGGTTTCAAACGGACGCTTTTGAGAAGGCATTGAGTGAAAGAGGTGACGACAGAGCTCGGCGGCGGAATTGGTGATGGTTGAGGTGGTGGTGTAAGACGAAGTCAGCGAAGGAGGCAATTGAGTGTGGCTTCGTTCTGGTGTAGTGCTTGGAATATTTTCACATTTTATTTATTTGTGTGAATTGGGTTTTTCTATCCGGTTCATTCTGTCAGGTATCTTACAATTCTCTCTTAAGTGACGCGGTTGAGGTATCAAAATAGATAAGCGGGTTTTCTGATCGAGAACAGCAAGTAATCTGATATCGGCCTAGTTGCCACATTAACGCTCAAAGTATTATGATATGTTGTACCAAACTTTGTGCTAGTTCGAAACTCTATTAAGAAGTGAATAAACAAATCTACCCCAAAAAAAAAATCAAATGGATAATATTTTCTTTGTTCAAGAGTTAAATGTTGGTTTCTCATTATTTCTTTAAAATAAGTAAATTAGAAGTAGATCACAAATTACTCCAAAGTCCAAACATGCATTAATTTAATTATCATTTACATTTAACTCAATCCATTCAAGTTATTATAATATTTAATTTGTTTTTTTTGTTTCCCAAGGGTTTAATCCCTTTCGAGAAGGATCGGACACATTAAGTGGATACCTCTCCTAACAGGAATTCGAATTTGAGTCCGCTACTTTGTAGTGACTAGTCCCTTCCACTAGACCAATCACAAGTTATTATAACATTTAATTTGTCTTCTGTAACACAAGGAATTATAGTAAAAATCATAATCACCTCTTCCTCATAATTACCTCTTCCTCGCTTGAATTTGCATAACCGTAAATTATAATTGTATTATTCGGAAACAATTTATCACATAAAACCATTTATATTCAATAATCATTCCAAAGCTTAAAAAACATACTTCTTTTTAATGATAAAAAAAAATCATCAATTGTACAATAATAAAAACTCAAAAAAAAAAACATTTATTGGACTATTATATTGCAACATAGTGCAGGTTATTTTTATATTCCCGTTAATCGGACATGCCAACAATGGTCACTAATAGAAACACTCATTTTTTACTCAACAAAAAGTCATGCGTAGCTACATAAAATCAATTATTTGGTTAAGTTTTATTGCAATTTATTTGGTATGAATATACTATGAGCAAGATACGAAATCAAAAATATTACTTTGTTGCTCCTCAAATGCAAAGCGTATAAGATTAGAACTAAGTTCATACTTACATTGATTGACTCGTGGATATCAAATTTATATTATATTTTCCCTTTTCATGTTTAGCATCTTTACAATATTACATTAGAGTTTGCACTAAACTAATTGAATTAATTGAGACACTAAATTCCAACTTATAACTATGTTGTATACCACATATATATTACAAGTGCTTCAATGTTATTTCATTGTGGTGGATAAGAGCTGTTGCTTCTATTTATAAAAGAACTATTTCAATTCACGTGTTATACACAAAATTATTTGAAGTCAATTTTGTATAGAAATATATTATGATATAAATACATAATTATTTATATGGTAGTATCAATAATATAATTTGAGAATTTTTATTCTTAAATAGAAAACTATTCTTCAATAGAAAACTAAAATGAGAAGTTTTTTTTTCTTTTTGTCCTAAAGCATACTATCCACTTAATCAATGGCTTCTGCGGAAAGTATCTCGATCAATCATTCTGGTGGTGATTCCCATTGGCGTGCCCTTCTTGTAGTACATGGCCCCTTCTTGCCAATTCATCCGCGCATATGTTTCCTCCTCTACGTATGTGGTAGAGTTTGCAAGTCCATGGCTTTCTAATGAGTTCTCGACAATCTTCAATAATATTTCCCAACGGGTGAATGTTCGTGTCCACCTTCTTAATCAATTGGACCACCACTCTAGAGTCATACTCCGCTACTAGCTTCTCTACGCGTCTATTCCAAGCTATTTTAAGTCCCTCTCTTATTGCCATAAGCTCGGCTTCGGTGATTGTAGTTAACCTGTCCCAATTTCATGCTAAAGCCTTCGATCCATTTTCCTTGGTTGTCCCGAATAATATCTCCCCCTGCTGCACTCATTGTTTCACTAAGCACACTTCCATCGGAGTTGAGTTTATGCCACCCCTTATCGGGCTTTTTCCATTTTGTTTCCATACTTATCCCTGCCATATGTCGCTGTCCCACCAGATAAGTATTTGACAGATCTCTAGCTAATGCTAGAATGGTGGCGATGGTTCCCTTAGCATGCATTATTTAATTCTAAAAAATGAAATTGTTTCTGGCTCTCCAAATATTCCAAAGTGTGGCAGTGGATATTAATGTCCAATTAGTATTGGGAAGCAAAAGGTTGTGGAAGTTGGCTTTGGGTGTAAATCCAATCCTTAGGATTGATGTTCATGAAATAAAGGTATTGGATTGAAGGAACAATACTTTCCCAAATTCCTTTCACAGTTACCCCTCAAATTTTAATCAAGGAAAAAGAAAAGTGCCCTCTGTTTGTGCAATTGCCTTTCCTGATTTCCTTTTTTTTTTTTTTTTAACGAAGTTCAAGAAAATAGAAGCAATCGATAGAACATTTTTTTTTTAAAAAAATAATATTTGTTTGACCTCTCAGTATAGAAAATTCTTCGGCTCAGCCAGGAAGGATCAAGAGATTGAGCATATCAAGGAAATAATTCATAATTTCCTAATTATTGTGGTTGAAAATGTGTGGTAATGTCATACTTTTATTTGAAATAATTTAAAGACAACACAAATTATAAAAATATTCTTCTTAACTTGATTTATGCTAGAATGTCCCAATCTCAATAAATTACACAATTCTAAAAAAATATAATGACTTTTAGAAAATGTAAATATACTTCATAATAAGCATGAATTCGTGTAATTAATATCGTAATAAATTGGTGACATTTTTTTTTCCTTTTTTTTTTTGATAAATGTAGGGTTGTAAATGAACTGAGTAGTTTCGAACAAAATATTATTCAAGTTTTATTTAAATTTTGTATCGAACATGGCATTGTGTTTGAACTTGGTTTGATTACTTTACAAATCGAGCTCAAACAAGCTTTTATGGAACGAGTTCAAACCAAATATTGATTACATTGATTTTTTTGCATGTGTTTTTTCAAATTCTAAGTTATCAAGTCGAGCTAATCGAGCTCTAAAAGTCAAGCTTGTTTGATTTGTAGAACAAAAGTGATCTCAAACGAGATTTTATTAAACCGATTATTGAATAGATTGATTTGACTTTCAACCCTAGATAAGTGTGACATTTATACAATTGTCTCATTTCCCTTCGCCTCATGCAAAGGCTTCATATAAGAAACAAAGAATAATATCTATTTGTTGTTTATGATGTTGCACATACTTGACATGATATATATCAGCATGAAATTCGACGCACGTCGAAAGGGATTAACCCATTGAGAATATATAGAACTCATCTAGATCTCTAGATAGAAGAAAAAAGAGAAAGAAAAGCATAAGGGAAAGAGGTCGGAGTGAGTGAGAACGTGAGAAGAGCTGTAATAACTTAATTGAGAAGAATTGTGATAAGCTCACCAAAAAGTAATTTTTTCTGAAGCGGCTGCATATTGATTCACGTGGTATTGACGAGGCACCGGTTTTTGGGAATAAAAAACGAAAAGGAAATTATAGGTGAAAACGGACCAAGGGCCCACCAGTGCGAACATACCGTAAATAGAATTATTAGATGAAAAGGAAAAAGGAAATAAGTAATGCACGAGGTACAACAACATTGAGCACGAATGTTACAAATACCGGGAGAAAAAAAAACAGAAAGAAAAACTTGACACTATTCATCAGAGCTATACACTCTTTTAAGAGAGAAAAAAAAATAAGAGATAACTTCAAATAAGACAAGGTATACAATCCCTGCTAAAAACTCGCATCTTTTTATGATTAATCGATAGTATAAAGACAGCAAAAGTTATTTCACCATGGGATTACTTAAGGTATATTACACTGTGAAATTTGCAACATAGTAAAATAAGACAAAGATACAAGCCCTTCCTAGGTAAAATAATATTGTCACACGAAAAACTTAAATATGCTTCCACACCAAATAATATATATTTAAAAAAATAAAACTAACATCATATTCAAAAGTCTACACACCAAGGCCTATACCAATAACTAATAATCAAATAAAGCTACTAATTATATGTGAAGACAACAACATGACCATTTCACCAAACCCCTTTAGTATATTTAGTTGCTTGTGTAAGTAAAGTTAAATTCATAAACCACTTAATCTGAACCAAATAAATAAAAAAATATCCATATATTTTAGAGAACCAGAGCAACATTCTTTCTGCATTGCACAGTAAGAGGTCCTTGTGCCTTTTGACGATATGCTAAAACCTGAACACAGAGATAAAAGTTATAATAATGACGGAGGTAGCTTTATCTTGATAAATGATTCTGACTTTTCCGGATGACAAGGGAACAACTTTACCAGATTCTGCTGAATAAAATTGGCATGAATTTCCCCCAAGGTCAGATGCTCATTCAACAACTGCAACTCAGTGTGGCAAGGATTTAAGACGTCTGGTTCAATTTTGAAACTCGAGTTTACAGGATGATTTTTTATTATTAAAAGTATCTCAATTTCACTAGCTTCCATGCTTGTCTGCATCGCTACATACTGCAAGAGATGTAATTTTGAAGTCATGCCTAGGTTCTGTATGTTGTAAATCGTCAAAGGCCATGATTTCCTTTTTTGAAAGGCCATGTTTCTTTTAACGTTTTTCGTTTTCCCGAGAGGCCATGATTGGAATTTGGATTTTAGTGAGAAATGATAAGAAAAAAATTAAAGTTCAGGCTGTGTTTGGTTCTTGAATGTTAGTAAGTTAATAAAACACTACAAAAGGTTTTTCTTGCATTGGATCAAATGATAACAATATGCTTTATATTTTGCTCAATTATTTTATTCACTATAATAAAAGAACAAAATATAGCCTTAATATTTATTATTTAAAGCAAAAAAATACATTTTACTTGGTATTTACTCACTAAAATATAAAAACTGATATAAAAACTGACATAACCCGAATGTTTTGCACATCAAATAAAAGAAAAAGATAAGATTTAGAATGCAGGTGATACCTGGCATAAGTGTCCGACTGATGATGTGGAGCTGCAGCTGAGGTAAGGTCGTTTCAAGCTGGGTATCTTCTCTTCGTGTAGTGAAACCAGAGTGAGACTAACTTTCAACTGATACAAAGACCAAACCTTGTAAGATCCTTTGAAGGAAATGCATAAAAGATTTCACCAACTCAAATGTCAAATTCAGTCAAGAGGCAACTGAATAATATAATTGTCTTGAAGTTTTCAAGATATTTATATCCCAAATCAACCCTCTTCACCAACCCACCCCCCCCCCCCTTCAAAAAAAAAAAATTAACTTTAGACTCAATATATCCAAGATCACCAATCTAAATAATTAAGCATTACCGGCTCATCATTTTCATTTGAACATTGAAGACGATCCATTACTTTTGAGAGCCGGTTATATCCGGAAATTTTTCCATTGGCCCAACTGAGACCACCACGTCGGGTTTTACTGCGCATGCCACCTCTTCCCCAGGCAAGTATTTCTTGGTTTGCTTCTGAATCATTATCATCACAAAGTCCATCTGCATTGGTACCAGATGATGGCTGTGAAGTCCAAGCTCCTCCTTGTCTTCTGTATCTTTTAGATTTGACTTCAGTGGAATGCCCATCAGCAGAAGATGAGTCTTTGCTGCAATCTGGATCATTAGCTCCTTCCTCTTCATCAGATTCCTGGTGTTCAACAACTCGATGGTTTTTACGACCTCTTAAATTTCGATAATTTCCCTGTTTCCTAGATACTGTTGCTGCTGTGGCTCTGGCTGATGTTCGTTTCTTTCCCAGTGCTTCTGCTTGTCGACGAAAAGTTTGGGCAATTGAAGCTTGGATCTGTTACAAAATAGAAAAGTCAAGCAGGCGGAGTTTAGATGTAGGTAACTCAAAGCCAGGGACAAACAGCTGAGTAATATAGCATTCTTAGTCCCACAGGACTGGACACTCAGCTCTTTTGTTCCCGCGCTTCAGGAGAGTAGTCCCAAGTTTTTTATAAAAAGTTATGCACGTCTGGTCATGGGACAGTCTCTGTTTGTACTTTTGGTCCCAAACTAAATGAAAAGAGGAGGGGTGGATGAGGAAATGTGCAAAAGAAATTTAAAATTCGGGACAAACAGTGCTAGTATTATATGTGCAGAACTAAATGTGTTTTGTGTCAAGTCTTATGAATTAAAAAAGCATTTATGCCGTGCCGCTATCAGGAGCCTTTTCACATGACTTTCTTTTAATATTGAGAAATAATTTAACTTGTCCAGTCAGCTAGACAGATGGATCAAGTAAGACAAAGCTTAGACCAGTTACCTGCTTATTACGAGCTATCTCTTCTCCATGGAACGCAAATTCCTGCAATAATATTCAAATTGGTTCTTGATGGAGCAAATAAAATAAACAATTGCCCAGAAGAAAGAGGCAAAAAATTATATCAATTAATACCTCTTCCTCATATTTATCAATGTCTGGATACAAAGCAGCTATCAGGGTATCATAGTTTGGATCATCTCTCAAAGATCGGCGACTAGCACAATGTGTGCGGCAAGCAGGACATTCATTGTTTCTGCATTGAAGTCAACAGGAAAAGTAAGTAGTAGAAACACTTACATAGCTGGTACAAAGAAAGCAAGCACAATAAAGTACCCAAGACGCATGGATTTGTCTATGCACTCCCGGCAAAATCGATGTAAACATTCCATGACTGTTCTTGTCTTCCTAATGATACCTGCCACAGTTAAATCACACTACTTGTTGAACATAAGAGAAAGACAAGTAACTAAGAAGATATTAATTTTCTTCATCTTAAAATTAGTATGGTTGAAGAGACATTTTACAAAAAATTGCAAGAGCCAATGAAGGATTTAAATCTTCATTATGATTTCCATCTATGATAAGTTCCTTCAAATTGCACATGCTCTATCATGTGATGCTTCTGATGAGCAAGTCTGCAGGCGAGTATGACAAAGGATAAAAATTCGAATTTCTTGGATAAAAGCCTTTAAAAGAAGTTGACTAAATTAGAATTGCTACATAAAGCTGTCAGTAAGTCAATAAACTTAAAACTTTCCAGTCTGGGAAGCTTTTTGTCAAATTAAAAGAGAGGAAAAAAGTGTGTGCATGGTGTTTGCGATAACCATCATCCTCCTCCTTTCTCCTCTTTTCCATCTATTCTTGTTTCATCCAATTAAACTTCTTCCAGTTAAACTTCTTCCGCAATCTTGAATGCTGCACAGAATCTCTGATGGATTTGCAGCTTTAGGGATAATGTGAGTTCATAACTGAAAAATTGCTAGGTCATGTACGTATGCATGCCAGTTTATTCAGGTGCAACTCATCTTACGAACAGTTCAGCAAGATGGATTTCTAAGAAGAACTGAACTGCGCTGATGGAACTATTTAAAATTTTTTTTAGCCAGCCACTGAATCATATAAGAATATATCAATAGAAGTCTATAGGAAGTAGGAGGAGTTGTTGCTAATAACTACTGGATGGAGGAATATGATAAAGCCTGAATTAATCACAAACCGCTGACACTGTCCCCTACAACCACCAAATTCAGCTATGCCCTTTGACTCTCTTCAAGAGTTAAAGGGAAATGCTTTAGCGAAATAAGATTCTAAACCTAACTACTTAATAATGCCCACATCATAATTTACAGGGAATGCTGTGCAGCCTTCTAATGCATAGCATGTCATCTTTTTGAAATGATAAACTAAAATTCAAATAACATACCTAAACATATTGGACACTGAACTTCCTTCCTTATTTCTGCCAACTTCACCACAATAAATCTGGAATTCAACACCACAAACTTTAGAGTCATTCATACCAAATGCCACATGCCATACGGCAAAATTTGTAGAAATATTACATGCAAACTTTTTTTGGGGTCGCTCTTGGGCAATTATTCTTTCAAATATAGAGTATTTCAAACAAAAACATAATGAATACAAATGAAAGAAATGTAAACTTGCATCTCTTTGTATGCTGGACCGCCACACCAGGATTGTAGGCAACAATAGTCCAATAACAATTATAAACATTAAATGACTATTAAGGTGAGTTTTAATGAAGTCAGTTGTTACCGTGCCATTAAGTGTAAAATAATAGTCACACTAAGAGTAAAAACCAGTCTTATAAGTAAGCCTCATATGGTTAAAGAAAACTCAGATCACAAATAAGATTAGATAAATCAATTTCAATATCCCCGGAATCATTGAGCATTGAGGTGAAAGCAACTACATATTTTTCAATTACTACTGCTACACCATGAAAAGCAACATATGAATCATGCTTGACACTCCCTCAAACTTAATCCAAGATATCATAATCATTGAGCCACCATGCAATTATCAAGCAACCAAAGGGCACAAACTAGAAAGACAAAAGTGTGATCACCAAAACCAATGGATATCCATCAGACTAGACCAAGCCACCAAAGATAGCAAAAAAAATCAATGACTGGAAGATCTAAAAATTTCTATTTATTTCACCAATAAGCCCACCGCAGAACGCTCCTCTTGAATGAACATTAAGTAAACATATGATATCCCAAATTAAAGAATGCAGATCTCGACACATCGAACAACACCGAATTCCGCAGACTTAGAAACACAATAACAAGTTCTAAATAAAAAAAATAAAAAAATCATTTACATTTATGCCCAAGTGTTTCATACGTGAGTGTGTGCGAGGGTCATCGCGTGTGTATGTGTGTGTTCGAATATGTTAACTATACGCAGAAAGATCTAAAGATGGAGGATTACTCGTCTTTTTCTCCACTGCTAGAGTCAGAACTCCCATCGGAATCTGAGAATAAAAAACAAATAAATATAATCATTCGAAAAAATCAGAGGAAAATGCTCACCGAAACTCAAATTATTATAACCAAAATGACGCATGTTCGTAAGGGTGTACATGTATGCGTATGCAATCACGTACCGCAGTCTTTGACGGCTTCCTCCTGGTTTTGATTCTCGCTGCCTCGGAGCGAATCTTCGGCCTTTTCTTCCTCCAGCGGTGGCGGAGAAGGAGGAGGATTTGCAGTTTCGAATGGACGCTTTTGAGAAGGCATTGAGTGGAAGATGTGACGGCGGAGCTCGGCGGCGGAATTGGAGGTGGTTGAGGTGGTGGATATAGATATAGAGACGAAGTCAGCCAAGGAGGCAATTGAGTGTGGCTTCGTTCCGGTGTGGTGCTTGGAATAAAAATAAAATGTACTCATTTTCACATTTTATTTATTTATGGGAATTGGGTTTCGCTCTCCGGTTCACTTTGTCAGGTACCTTACAATTCCATCTTAACGCGGTCGAGGTAGCAAAAATTGATAAGCGGGTTGAGAACAGCATTTTTAAGTAAATGTATATCGTCCAACTTTCCACCATTAGTACAAAATTTCGTGGGATAATTGATAATAAAGGGGTGTTCACAAGAGATTTTTTATATATTTTTTTACTTTTTTTTTTCTTGAAACACTCTAAAAGTGTTTGTAAATAGTGTTTATTCCATTGCTTCTTCAACTGAAAAGTAGATAAAAAATATTTTTAGAATAAACACCTAAGGAGATGTTTTTTTGGTGTTGTGGTATTTTTGTAATATTTTAGATCTAGTTTGTGACAATTTTGTCATCAGTAAATTATTCTATTTCCATATATATATATATATATATATATACATATATAACATTTTTCGATTCTCATTTACATATACTTATACACTCCTCTCATTTGGGAGAATCCATTCCAATTAACCTAAGTATTTTTGTAAGGTAATTTAAATTATTTTTTTGTTATCTTATTTTAACGCCTCTTTTGTATTGTTTGCAATATTTTGAAAATATTTATTCCACAATACGGGTTTTTAGTAAAATATGGATTTTCCTTGAACTATATATAGGTATATAAGTCATATTTTGTGGGAATATCTTTCTTTCAAAACAATCAACTTGCTATTTGATATTGGAAGATAAATAAGAGTAAATATATAATTGAATAGTTACAAATACTAGAAACACAAAAATCTTTTTTTGAAATGCAAACATTAAAGAATCTGCTTAAAGTTACTTTTTTTACTTATTTATAAACACTAATTATTTGTATTTGTAAATAAAAGTATTTATTTTTTACTTTTAAAAACAATTGCAAACACCCTTTAAATGCGGGTTGGGCTGTGCAGAATGATATGTTGTACAACTTCTAGTTAGAAACTCTATCCAGAAGTAAATAAAAAATTCCTTTTCTGAGAGAGCAAGTGGATAATGGAGAACCTATAGTGAAATACTGATAATATTATTATTTCTTCTAAGTACGTAAATTAGAAGTAGATCACCAAATACTCCCCAAGGAAATCATTGAACGACAATTACATATTAGTTTAATTCTCATTTAATTTATATATCAATATAATATTATATCCGCATGAGTTGTGACCGTGATATTTTTTGTGATCATTAAGACAAATACATACAACATCCTACTAAACTAATTATAATTTCGAAACAAAAAATATAATTTAGTTAATTATTTGATAAATCATAATTGCAATTTATTGGGTATAATTTCATTACGAGCAAGATAAAGAGTCAAAATTCAAATTTAGTTGCAACCATTTTTTTTATTCCCCTTGACTTTTAAGCATCGTAGATTTGATTAGGAGTAATAAGGCCATACTTCCATGCATACTTGATTGACTTGTATATATCAAAATTACATTAATTATCTATAAATTTAGCATATTTACAACACATTTTTAAATATCCTTAAAATAAAAATAAAATCACACACATTTCTAATTTAAATGTGCATAAACAAAATCAACCGAATTCGTAAATTGAGACACCTTCATTTCCCTTCACTTATAATTATGTTTTAAATCACATTACATGTGTTTTGATAATTTTTGTTGTTGTGAATGGTGCTATTAATGTTTCTAGTTATCAAAGGACTAATGAAATCTTGAGCTATATGTGTAATTATACTAAGTTTATCTTTTATAAGAATATATTACTATTAAATAACATAATTTTGGGACTTTTGCTTTCACACAAAATTATTTGTAGTATTGATAATAGTTTATTTCTTAAGCAGGAAACTAAAAAGAGAAGCATCTGCCCAATAATCAAGAAAAAATTCCCAATATTTATGCAATTGCCTTTCCTTGTATTTTTATCAAATTTTTTATTATTACCGTTACATCTCAAAAAATGACAGGTTTCTTACATTATTAATTTTAAGAAGAATAAGGTAAATTATCAAAAGACAAAAATATCAATACTGTATTTAAATTAGAAATTAACCCCGAGGTCAATACTCAAGAAGATAGAAGCAATATAGAGTATATAAAGAATGAGAGAGAGGAACGACGGCGGACTGGCGAACGTCGTCGTTTGCTTGATGATTGCCTCGTGAATCGGAAATTTCTCATTCAATTATTAAACTATTTACTGTCTTCTCAATATATATTCCGCGTTGTCAAATCATTGAAAACGTCGATGATTTCTTGATAAACTCACGGAGTTTTATCAAGAATTGTATGCAATTTCAGATACTTTGTGCTTAAACCCTACCCTCTCGACATGGGTCTCCCTGAAGTTGCAGATTTCACCCGGAATTTCGCTGTAATGGTCAGAGTTCAAGGCCCCGTGAGTTCTTCTTATATTTTCTTCATTTCTTTAAATTTTACTCTGTTTTCTTGTTTCTTACACTTGGAATTGATTTTCTATGGCTCTTCTCAACTCAGGATCCTAAGGGTCTGAAAATGCGTAATCATGCTTTCCACCATTTCAAGTAAGTCATTCGACTTATCTTTTTATGGTTATTGATAATGGACCACTTGATTTAATATGAATTGTTTCTGCTTAAGATGAATTTGACTTGTGATGTATTAATTGAAGTGAAATTATTCTATTGTTAGTTCTGGCAAAACAACACTCTCAGCCTCAGGAATGCTTTTTCCGGGTAGTGGCGGTATTGTGAAATCTTCGGAGACTGTTTTGGTTCTGACGGTTGCATCTGTGATTGAACCATTTGTATCACAACAAGACAGGGAAAAGAACACATTTAAGGTTTAAATGTTATGCTTATTTATATGCAGAACACATTATTTCTTGTATTTTCTTAGGTTGATTGGTTTCTTTGTGTTGTTTTTTAATCATTCTTTGCTCTTTGTTTCTCGCAGGATAAACCACGTTTGATACCGGGGGTTCAGATTGATGTACTAGTGGAGGTATTACTTGTTGTTATCAGTGAAATTCTTGATAATATACTTTGTTGACTGATTTGATGAACAGTTTTTATGCTATTTAATCACTAGGACAAAGCTGTAGCAGAGGGAAGCATCGACTCTTGGTTTTCTGCAGAAGTACTCTTGTTGGTAAGAATTTAACATGGATACTGCTGCAGATAGGTATCTTAAATGCCTCTTGATGTTTGAGATACTTAGTTTTTCGTTCTTTATTAGAATATGTTGGTTAGTATCTTTTTCTTTGCGAGGATTTTACCACATTATTTATTGCTTAAACCTCAGCTTAATTTTTTTGTGTTTTTTTCTTGGGTGAAGGTTAACATTCCTCAATCATCTGCTGCGGTTCAATCTCTAATTGAAGCTTCTTGTGGTTCTATTGAAAATGGGTGGGAAGTTGGTTGGTCTCTAGCCTCTCATAGCCGTGGTCCTCCGCATATTATGGACAACTCTCCTTCACAGGTAACTTCCCCCCTATTGTCTTTTCTACAACATTTCTCAAAATTACTATACTACAAATGAAAGCAAAAAGTTGGCTCGTACCGAAGCCACTTTCTTTGGATGCCTTTCTACTTATATCTGTGCTATATGTTTGGATTTAGTAATTTAGTTTTTTAAGAAATGTATTTCACTTAATTTGAGTTACTTGCGTATTATCTAGATATATTCCGATGCATGCCTGGGAAAAGCATTCCAAAATTTGACTAAGTAGATTGAATCATGTAACAGGAACTCTGAACTGATCATTTCAGGTTGAGCAATCATCCTCTCAGAGCCACTGGCTTATGATGGGGCTAGAGTCGAGCAGTCCAACCCTTATTGGACAATCAACATCTAGGATTGCTGTGCTGGCAGTTACCTCCAAACTTTCTGTGGTATTATATTTCTCGTATAATTACACAATTGTATCGAGTCATAAACAAACACTTACTTTAGTTTGACAAAAATGGAGTTTTAGTCCCGCAGAACTAGGTACTCAACACTTTTAGTCCCACGTGTTAAAAAATATCACTTTGGTCCCAAATTTAAAAATTGACTTTAGTTTAACTATTTGCAGTTTTGGTCCCATAGAACAATTTATGTATACACTTCTCTTTTGCACTTTTGGTCCATATTGGATGGAAAGGGGAGGACAAAATGTCCAGACCAAAAGTGCTCAGTATCTAGTACAGTAACTAAAAATGCAGTTTCACCATTTTTTGTGTTGTTCTATTCATTTGAAAGTTAATTGTGACGTTACAAGTCTTTATTTCCAGGATTTCACAAATTTGCAACCATCTGTCCCCAAGAGAGGAGATCTTATTCTGGCTATGGGTTCTCCTTTTGGCATATTGTCGCCTTTGCATTTCTTCAACAAGTAAGTGTCACTTCTTTATGTTTCTCCTATGAATCTATGCCTGGAATCCTTTTTGTTTTTCCCTATGGTTTGGCTTATTACAATGTTATCCTGATGTATTTTGACTTTTGCTTGTAGTATTTCAGTGGGGTCAATCGGCAACAGTTATCCACCCAATTCTTTTACAAGATCTTTGTTGATGGCTGATATTAGGTGTCTTCCTGGTAGGAGCAATTTGCCTGAAAGTGTTGTTCTTTGAGTCGTTTATCTTGTTGAGTATGATAACATTTTGGCTCTGAGTCTTTCAGGAATGGAAGGTAGCCCAGTTTTCACTGAACATGCTCGATTTATTGGTCTTCTTACTAGACCACTGCGGCAAAAAATTAGTGGTACTGAAATTCAGGTACCGAAGAGTGGTCTTTCTCTCCCCCCCCCCCCCTCTCTCTCTCTCTCTCATATTGGTTGATCATACTTTATCTTTGAATTCTTCTTATTTACTTTACGAAATATGTTAGCTTTTGGGTGACAGCTGGTGATTCCATGGGAAGCCATTGCAACTGCTTGCCGTGATTTGCTGCATGAGGAGTCCCATATTACATGGAAAGGAATCAATTATAATAGTGGAAACTTGAAAACTATAGAAAACATATCTCCAGTTGAGAAGGCAATGACTTCAATTTGTCTTATTACAACCGATGATGGATCATGGGCATCTGGTGTTTTGATTAATAAACAAGGTCTGGTTCTTACAAATGCTCATCTCCTGGAACCATGGAGGTTTGGCAAAACAGCCGTAAATAGTGATAGGAACGTGACCAAATCAGAGTTTGCTTTAATTCCCAACAATGATTTGGTTCCAACAAGTCAAAAAGCAGCAAATATTTCTCCGATCTATGAGAATGCACTATCTAGACACAGAAATGTACGTGTTCGTTTAGATTTTATGGATCCTTGGATGTGGACTGATGCTAGTGTCGTTTATGTATCCAAAGGACCGTTGGATATTGCACTACTGCAGCTTAAGGTTGCTCCTGATAAACTCGATCCAATTGTCATGGATGTTATTTGCCCCTCCCCTGCATCAAAGGCATATGTAATCGGGCACGGGCTGTTTGGACCTCGTTCTGGTAAATATTTATTGTAGAAGTTGCACTTTTTAGTCTCATATCACTTGACCTTCGGCAACGCATTCAGAATTATATCCTTTGGTCCCGATTTTCTTTTTTGCACATTTCGTCATTCCCTCTCTTCCATCCAATATTGACGATTTTGGTTCCGTATGACAATCTCTATTTGCACTTTGGTCCATAAGATTGTCTCTATTTTGCATTTTGCTCCCACATTGGATAGGAAGAAGGAGAGGACGAATTTTGCAAAAGAATTAAAGATGTGGGTCCAAGAGTGCTATTTTGGAATTATCCCATATTTTATTTCATCTCATGCCTTCTTTTATATTCCTCATGCCAACCTTTTGCGATATATGTTTTGTGTTTAGATTTCCTTCCATCTGCCTGCCGCGGTGTAATAGCTAAAGTAATCGAAGCAAAGAGGTGTCCACAGTTTAGAACCAAAAGACCGAACTTATATGAACAATTCCCAGCTATGCTTCAAACAACTGCTGCAGTTCATCCTGGCAGTAGTGGTGGTGCTGTTGTCAATTCAAATGGTTGCATGATTGGCCTCGTCACTAGGTATGGAATCTGCTGTAATAATGACATTTACTTGGACCCCTAAATGATTAGAAGCCCATTTTGCTAGTTTATAAGCCACTCTAACCCTTTGACCTGGTCTTTCTACAAATACTTACTTGGTGGCAACGATTAGGTGAATCGGGACTTTTTATGAACCTTGATCTCTTGTTTGGTAACTTTTATCTCTCGTTTGCTAGTGTTGGTAAATAAAGGGTTGACCATAAACAAGTGATAATCTGCTAATTTTAAGCAACACAAATAAAATTATTACAGTCCAACCCTATGACAATATAATATAATTTCCATGGTGCAACATCAAAATTTAGTTGGTGAATTTTGTCTCGTTTTACTAATCAGCATTAAACTCAACTACCAAACTAGTCTGAAGATTATACTGTTATTTTATTTGTAATGATATAATTTATGTTTTCACTACTATACTAGCTATTACCAAATGAGTTCAAACGCGTATTCTCTGATCTTTTCATCTCTTATGCATGTTCTCCTTGTGTCGGCTTGTTGCAGATTGATTTTATCTAATTAGTAATTGTTGCCACTTGCCACAGCAATGCTAAGCACGGTGGAGGGACGGTTATACCACATTTAAACTTCAGCATACCGTCTGCTGCTTTGGAGCCAATCTTGAAGTTCTCTAAAGGTTATAATTTGTAAATCTTTTGAGTACCCTTTTTAGCATTCTGTCAACCTATGGAACTAATTCCGGTAACATTTCAAGTGAAGAACTTATATAGAACATGTGATGAATTTGTGATTTAATTTTCCAGATATGCAGGATTTTACAATTTTAGAAGAATTTGACAAGCCTAATGAACACCTTTCTTCTGTGTGGGCTTTGATGCCACCGCTATATCCAAAACCAGAGCCATTGTTACCGGATATAACTCAATTTCCTGCAGAAGATAAAAGCAATGATACAAAGGGTTCTCGTTTTGCCAAATTTATAGCCGACAGAAACGAGTTGCTGAAAAAGACAGCTCAACAGGGTATGAGTAGAAGCTTTACCAATGAACTTATGCACAGTAAGTTGTAATTGTCTTAGGACGATTCTTCAATAAATGAAAGGTAATAATATACAATTAACACGATCGCTATACATTAGATAGAAATTGTACTTTCAATTATTTAGAATGTAATTTTATTTGTTGTAACTAATTTCATGCTTGACTGTTGTGCATTAACTTTTGTACGCGGCATTGTTTTATTATTAGCGATTTCATTGCTGTTATGTAACCCTATTACAGTTTATACATGTTAAAATAAATGTTTTATTTGGTTTGTTCTTGTTTGGGGTGTTGTTTAAGCAATTTTTAGCTCACATGCAGACATGGTCGGTCCGACATATTTGGGGGCTCTAGACGAAATTTAAAATAGGGCCCCATATTTTTACAAAATGAATACATTTATTATTAAAATTTATTTTCTTACTTTAAAAAATGTAATAATATATAGAGATAATTACGGGGACTTCCCATGATGTTTGGGGTAATTATTGTTCAATTCTCTCGTAATTTGATAAAATTACATTCATTTCATCTTTCCGATGTTTCGAAAATCTTACAAAATGATGTTAAATGATTATATTGTCCTCATCAGTTTTAATAAAAAAAATCTGAAAAAATCATATTAACAAAATGTCCTATTTACTCTTGCAAAATTCAATTTTGAATAAATATAAAAACTTATATTTGCACATTAATCCCCAAACTTAAAAAAATTAAATTTTATACATAAATAAACTCGAATCCTAACCCTCCATCCCATCCCACCCCAACCCCACCTCCGTCGTCCCCAACACCCAGACCTCGCCGTGGGTTTGGTTCAAATCCAGGTCGCGATGGCCTAGGGCTAGTGTTTGAGTAGGGCGGCGATGGCCTAGGGCTAGAGTTATAAATAGTTACAAGTTATAATTGTAAAAAAATATTAATATATTATTTTAGTAAAATAAATTCTTATGTTATTATATTTTATATCAGCATATTACAGTAAATAGTTATTTTAATGGTTGAATAATATTTAACTAATTTACCTATGTAATCATCTAAATCGAAAATGGATTAAGAATGATATAAATAAAACGCAAAAAGATAATTTTATAATTTCCGTAAATTATCCGTTGGAGTGGTCATTTCAATCGCCGCTCAGTCAAATTAAGAAACTGCCGCCGTACCGCCTCCCTTCTTCGGCTGCTGCTCAAATTCTTCAACTACAACATGATGGAATCCATTGTTATTTTTCATGGCTTCATCACACGATCTTCACAATCTAAGAGAGGTTTTATTTAGTTGTAGCTGAGATTGCATCTGAATGAAAATTAGGGGAGATTTTTCGGCTTACACGAGATACGTTGCGAGTATGTTGGCAGCTCTTCCCACTGTCAATGTCTCTCTCTCTCACACGCGCGCGCGCGCACACACAACTTCTTACTCCATAGTCTGTATTTTACTAATTTCATTTTACGGTATATTCCAATATTTCTGCTAAATTTTAGGAAATTGCATTTGATCTCATAAATGTACTTGTGGAAATTATATTGACCTTGGCATTCTGTTGGAAATCTGAATTTTGACTCGCTTGCGGCGCTTAAGTTTATCATTATTCATTACTATTAGATAAGGATTATGTACATAAGTTCGTTCTAATATGAAATGTTGGTAAATTAACATTCTCAGAATAATATGACACGAATTATAAAACTTCTATGAACATAGAGTATTTCAGGTACATATTTGCAATAATATAGCTGTGAAAAATCTTAATAGTAAAGCATAAACTGACAAAGTTCATTACAATAGTTTAACTTACCAAAACATATCTAAACTTTCAGAAAATAAATCCAAGCAATTGACAGAAGATAGAGAACATTTGTAGTGACCACAATGTTCATGATGTGTTAGTCAAGATCGAGTAGGTAAATTCTTCCCCGTTACCATGGATTGAATTGATTTGTGTTCATCTTGAACTTGAATCATTTTAGTATGCCTCTTCTCATTGAGAATCGTATGCACTCTTGCGACGTCGTGCGTTATGTCCAGCCAATCGTCTGCGGCAACTTCTTTTAGCTTCATCAAATTCTGATAACTCATGAAACCTACAGAATATGAAGGTAAATGCAATTTGATTTAGTTGAAAGTATCTCTATATTATATCAAGTAAATCTTTCAGAAGCAAAGCTGTCACTGTCTCAAGTTTAAGGTAAATGCAATTTGATTAAGTTCCTGCAAGTGGCCAATACTCAATACACATTTTGGTGGGTGTCTCTACTTGTAATATTTCTTCATTATGGGAAGTTGGAACAGAGGGGTGACAAGAGGTGTTCTGTTTCATAGGAGGCGGGATGCAAATTGACATGCTTGATTGTCTTTCTGATTATGTAATATGGCACCTTCTTATAGAGCTATGGTGAAACTATCATGATGACTCGTTGATCACAATGCTCGTTTGTTAATCAATATGCAGTTCTTGAAAAATCTGAATCTAGTGATAGCTGTAAAATGGACATTTATAAATGTTGATGGATTTAATAAATACATATCAAGAATTGGATATGTAATTAGCCTTGCATCATCATGCTGTAAATACTACTTAAAAATATAATCTCCACCAGAACCCCATTGAAATGTTAAATGGTGCATGTTTAATACTGGACAACATTATGATCCCGTCTCCTGATACTGAGTTGTAACCTTGTTGTGCTTCAAAGTTGGCTACCGCTTTTTCCAGATGCAATTTTCATGATATTGCTCAATGTTCATTAAACAGATAATCTTGTTAAAAGTAGTGGGATTTACATTGTTTTCTCAATAAAAGATTTCTTTACATTTTATATCTGCGTGGTACCTCTTTATCATATAAACTAGATTTTTTCTAGTATTCCATGAATGTTTGAACTTTAGCAAATCCATGTCCTTTATTCTCAGTTAATTTGTATGTTAATTATTTTCTATTTGCTACATGTGGATTGTTATCTTAGGTTCTTAGCTAAATTGTTTTCTGGTAACCTGTCAAACGTTTTGAAGTGCTTTTATGCTTCCTAACAGTATATGGTAGTGCCTATCAAACCTAATCACGAATCATTGAAATGGAAAACTTTCTATACCTACTTTCACTAATATGTATGCAGGGACTTGAATTGATTGCAAAATTTGTAATCGCACCTGCTACACTGCTGACAGAAGCGCTGTTGTAGGCCGGCAAGAAGAACCACTGAAGCCTTAGCATGATATAAGCAAACTTTATGCCTGCGATGGTATGGCTTAGCATCGGCCATATCAGCCGTGCAGTCTTCCACCTGGCAAGAAGATTGTATTGATGATCCTCCTGCACTAGATGCCCTTTTCCCGGACTGAGTCAATGCTCTTTTTCTCTTGTTATCCTCTTCCTCATCTTCCTCTTCTTCTTCTTCTTCTTCTTCTTCTTCTTCTTCTTCACCTTCCTCGTCAAAATCAGGTACCTTTACGATCCTTTTTCCTTCTTTGCTGGTTTCCATTTCTTTGGAAAGGAGAAGTCTGAAGAAATGTTTGTCTGTATGACTGGAACCAGATGAAGAAAGTGAACTTGAAAGGATGGTGAAAAAAGGAGCAAGAATACGGGAGGACCACAGGTACCATTTTTTTTTTCTTTTTCTTTTTCTTTTTTTCCCCCCCACCTTGGAATGCCTATTCTATAATAGTGGAGTACTAGCGTAGGATTTTGATGTTAAGAGGTGTTAAAAGTTGTGTTATTTGGTAGGTTTTCCTTTTATTACATGACATTTAAAACTCATCAAAACCACTCATAACTTTACAAATTAAACTTTAAATATCAATATGACCAGACATAGTGTAAGCACACTAAGAGTAGTAATATATATTTGCAATGGTTGCATAGTCAATTTGTTATCTCTTGACAATACAAGATGATCTTGGAGCATTACTACTACCTAATTTAGGGAATACTTTATGCTTATTGATGTTGTACCACATCATGCGTGCAAACACATGCATCTCTGTGTGTATATATTTAGTGCATATCTTGTCTTAGAGAGCAATAAAGTGCTCAAAGGCGCACGGCCCCCGCTTTAACAAACTAGATCAAGATCAAGATCCAATTGATTTATCCCTGAAATCTACATCTACCCAGTAATTATTTCTTGTTGATTTTAGTCGTCATTGTCTAAGAGGGACAGTTGCTCCCTTCAATATTTATTTATGTACATGGCTGGAAAGTGAAAAGTCCACATCAAAATGGTGAAGGCCAGTCTTGTTTTGCCACGTTTGATGCATCTGTCTATTTTTTGATGTATACTCGCACAGTAATTTTCCTTTTTTGAAAATTGGCCTTATGCTAGAATTAGTGCAAGCCAATTGATTTGAGGGAAAATGGCCACCTACCTTTTGTTATGAAACTGATATGCACATCAATATCAATATAATTGGTACTATATTAAAATTCAATAGTACGTGCATTTAGCATGTATGGTCCACCTTTGTAAGAGGACAGCTGTTTGGTTGATGACTCGTCTAAATGTTTTACTAATATTGTGAATGGAAAGTGGAATACATATTGCGGAGAAATTGCCCGGAGGCTTACTCATGATTCATTGTGTATGATTGGGACTACGAAATACTACATATTATGGAGACACTTCTAAATTTATTATTGGATAGTTATTTTGGTCGTATGATGAAGCTTTGCTTTACTTTAATTTGTTGTTGTCATTCTCATTCGCCGGTTGCGCTCTTCTATTGTTCCGCAAATCAAAAAATGCCCAGTTTATCATACACTGTCTAAATTAATTGGGATGTCTATACTGCACATGGTTTGATGTGTCCAAATTTTGTACCCGAAGGCAATTAAGAGATTACACTAAGTTGCATAAATAAGAGATTTGTAACGTCTTTATCATAAACTCTCGTAACGTCTATAA
The DNA here is from genome assembly GCA_038501285.1 of Penstemon eatonii. NCBI lineage: Eukaryota > Viridiplantae > Streptophyta > Magnoliopsida > Lamiales > Plantaginaceae > Penstemon > Penstemon eatonii. Next base: position 198,896 of record JBCEGF010000586.1, on the reverse strand, counting down.
CGTCTTTGTATTTATTACTTGTAACGTTTTTCCTGAAAAGACTATTATACCCCTGTATGTACCTATAAATAGGTCGCCCTATTTTCGAACAGAGGGAACCGAATTAACTATTACAATTACAATACAATTTTTCTCTCGATATAAGTGTGCAGACCTTATTTCATTATTGTGATGTTGTTATAGATCGAAGGGCTTATTACATTTTTGCCCTGAACATTTTTATACAACATCATAATTGGCGCCGTCTATGGGAACCGTTTGATCTATACGTATAATGAGATAAACTTTACAAAAAAAAACTCTCAGAGCCACCGATCATGAAACTCTATGCAGTATCAACTAACTTATCCTTGAGCCTTTGCGTAGATTCATTTTCCTAGCAAACCTCTAAATTTCTAATCTAAATAAACTTGATATGCAAATCATATTACCAAGTGTGCTCCCCAAACCAGCCATTCTCGTGGAAGCCAATTGGTTAATTTTGCAAGTCTCTCAAAAGTGCACGTGCACTTGACCCAGAAGATGACAGAAATTGCAGAATAACCTCAAATATTAGTGAAAATTACAAAGTTGACCCTGAAGTATCTTAAGATTGCATAACTACACAAAGGAGGTAAAATTTATATTTTATGTCTTTCAGTTAAAAGTTTAGTATATTATTTAATTACGGATGCATGAAGCCAATGATAAATGAATCTCTAAAACTACAAACGGTAAACCGATGGTCTCTTCGCGATCAAGAAGGGTAAATTGATCATCCCTAAAAAAGTAAAGGGTAAATCGATCATTGCTCAACGATCAAAAAAGGGTAAATCGGTCATCCCTAAACGATCGAGGGTAAATCGGTCATCTCTAGAGATCAAAGGGTGAATCGATCATCCCTCCGCAAAATGCTAGAGGGTAAATTGGTCATCCTTCAACGATCAAAAGGGGTAGTCCGGTCGTCTCTCGGCACCAAAAAATAAAATAAAAAATAAGACAACAACGACAACGACGATAGAATAATATAAAATTCAAAGCATAGAACAATGTGAATTAAGTTACACTTGTGGCTGAAATTTAAATTTATTTTTACTACATTTACTTTCAAGTGATAATATTTGACCACACAAATTTGTGTTTTACATGCAATTATGGCTTTGGGAGGCAACTTTTGACAAACAGATATCTCAAAGAAGAATATTTACTCATATAAGAAAGAGCAGCTAAAGAAAAGAATAATCCCTACTCTTCACCAAATTTACAGGGGGAGCGTGTAAGCACTGTACTCTTTTTCCTTCGTCCAAGTTTTTATCCCAATGGGTTTTTCTTGGCAAGGTTTTAACGAGGCAGTGTTACATGCTTATTTATCACATGTGGAGGTATGGAGTAGGTAGCTGCAATGCTCAAATACTTGAATCAAGTTTCGAAAATAAACGCTCGCATAATTATTCCCGAAACTGGGGGGCAATGTGATGTGTCCAAATTTTGTACCCGAAGGCAATTAAGAGATTACACTAAGTTGCATAAATGAGAGATTTGTAACGTCTTTATCATAAACTCTCGTAACGTCTATAACGTCTTTGTATTTATTACTTGTAACGTCTATAACGTCTTTGTATTTATTACTTGTAACGTCTTTCCTGAAAAGACTATTATACCTCTGTATGTACCTATAAATAGGTCGCCCTATTTTCGAACAGAGGGAACCGAATTCACTATTACAATTACAATACAATTTTTCTCTCGATATAAGTGTGCAGACCTTATTTCATTATTGTGATGTTGTTATAGATCGAAGGGCTTATTACATTTTTGCCCTGAACATTTTTATACAACATCATGGTTGATTTACGTCATTGAATTATACATAACGTAGTCTATGATGCATTTGTTTTAGAGCGTCCTTTTCGGGGTTTTTTTGGCCACGCGCCCTGAGTTTGGTGATTCTTGGGGAAAATTGCTTTTTGGGTACCATAGGATAGACCTACTTTGCAATATTGGTATCATTGGATACGAAAATGCAAATTTGGTACCATTTTTTCCAAAGTTAATGATAATTTACTCCTTATGAAATGCATAGTGTTCGATTTACCCCCCTTGTTGTTTAAAAAAGAGCAATTTAACCCCTGAAAATGAGTGGTCTAGATCAATTTTTGCATAATTTTTTATTTAAAATAAATCCTGTATAGACTATATACTGATATTTATGTTCAAACCATATTTGCAATAATATTTAAGTTCAAAAAATTCTGAAATGTCCGAGATAAAATATACTATTAAAAAATATGGAAGAAAAATAAGTGTGAGTATGACTGCACCTTGAAATTTCTTGAAAATCAGAGGAACAGTTTCTGGGCTTGGAGATATTTGTCGGATCCCGAGCCTTAAAGAAGGCCCATAATTAAATGCCAGGCCAGAGGTCCAGCTACACATCAGCTGGTTGGACTGCAATTGCATCCTTTTTTTTTTCTTTTTGGCCCTTTTTCCTAGTAATAGTATGTATGAAGTTGACCCCCATAAGCTCTGTATTTACATGCATTTGAGTATAGATCCGTTTCTTATCAGCTTTGTTAATTGCACTTTACCGCTAGGCTAAGCATGGGAGAAATTATTCTCTAATTTTTATAGCTTTCTGAAATGTCAAACATATCATCTCTTCTCAGAATTTTCTTATCTAAAAGAAGTAGGTGAGTGAGTGATTCTCATACCTTGTAGTGATGATGTATAAACTGAGGTGTGTGACTAAATTACTAATATATAATGTGGACTTCTCTCACTCCTCCATGGGTGAAAATCCTCTGTACCACAAATGTGTATTACAAATAAATAATTGACACATGTATAATTGTCACATATACATGTGTCAATTATTTATTTGTGATATACATTTGTGGTACACAAATTGTGGCACAGAGAATCTTGAGGCCTCCTCCATCCTCTTAAATCTAGTCAACCAAGAGCTTTGTTATGATTAATATATGTCAAATCAAAACTATTATTTTAACTTTGATGTCAACTTTCTTTATATGTAATTAGGAAAGGTCTGGAAAACATCATACTTTACAAATATGGATGGATGTATTCACTTTTTCAGCGTGCACATATATTAATAGGCATTAAGTTCTGGTGCAGTTGCAGTTGGTGTTTCTTGTTTACTAGGGGAATTTTAATTGAGCCAATTTCCCCATTTTCTCCCTTAAACTAAGAGTAGTAAATGGTGAATTTGGATGCAATTATAAATTAGACTAACATTAATTGTTTAAAGTCAAGACTGAAGTTGACAGCTTAACTAGGAGATTACGACCCTTAACGCCACTACCAACATCATTTGGCTTTGCTTTGAGCAAATCTCATAGAGATACTATATAAAATGCACATAATTTCAACCAAAAACATTCTCAGACCCTACTTGGAAATTCCCTGCCTATAGTCTATAGTTATCCCGTGGTTGTTTACGATTTCAGTTTGACAAAAAAGATCGTACCAAACATCACATATCTATTTGGGTTGATATGGACTCTATTTCAAAAAAAAAAAAAAAAAAAAAAAAATTCCCAGAATATCGGTTGAAGTTGTTTCGACGAAATGTGAATTTTGAAGTGTGATTTGAATTGAATTTTAATGCTGAACTTTGTAAAGAAAAATATATAAAAGACTTTTTTTGAGTTTGAAAATGAAAAGGAGTATATATGTTGAAATAGATTTCATTTTGTTTTGACTCTTGCACATGCATAAGTTGGATTGGTTCTGGATTAATTTCTCAATTTCATGAAACTAAGCCATGAGGATTAGTGCATGCTGCATGTCATAAAAGAATATTGTGTATTTACTATTTAGTACTCCTACGGAATTGGGTATCCAGTATTTTTAATCTTATTATACATTAACATAAAACTATACTGTTGGTCCTATAATTAATCTCTTTGGAAGCCTAAGTGTTAAATTGAGGAAAATTCGTGGATTTATAAGTGTTGGAAGGGATATGATCATCTCTGAGTCCAAAATGAAATGCAAAATATTTTTTAAATATTGGATAAAAGTACCATTTTACAAAAATGGAGATTAAAAATGCAAAATATTCTTTTAAAACCCAGACCAAAACTATAATTAAGTTTATGAAAGTACGGGCAAAAAGTACTAAAGTTCAATACTATTATAATTAAAAGTGCAGTTTTGTACATATCATGTTTATAATTAATAGACTAATTAATATGTTACATAAAAATAATATATTCTCGTATTTTTATTTTTTTTATTTTTGTATGCATCACTTAATTGATTCCTCTATCCCACTCCCTTTTTTCTCTTCAATTTTAGGATGTCTAAATAATCATGTTAATGCATTTGACTACTATACTTTGCTACACGTTTAACACTTATACAGAAACGTCAGTAAATCCAAAAATGTCAGCGCATTTTCTAGGCGATACGTTTCATAACAATTTTGAATTACAATTTGGTACTTTTGGTTTGTCATATATGTGTAAGAAGGATTTGATAACTTTAACATTAAAAGAAAAAGTGCCACTTAAGATCACAAGGAGTCAAATATATATACATACAACAGAAAAAGAAAATATATAGTTGGATTAAAAATTTGTTGGAGGGAATATATAGTGGATGTTTGGCTGCACATGGTTTGTCTTGTTTTATGTAGGTCTATATTGACCTTTTGGTCCCCCTGAAGAAATGAGTATTTCCTATCCTATCCTCAACAAATCGTGCACGTTGAGTTTCTATCTTGTTCGCCATTTCGTGTTGGGTAATCTCTCTTTTGCCCCTCCCTTTAATTTGTTGCAGTCTTGCATTGCCTTGCCAGTAGCGCGCAATACCCAGTAGTGTTGGGGTGGGATACGTAGGGCCTACTCAATTTGACCGAGACATCATCAGATCGAACACACAATTTATTTAGAAAATTCTATAAAAACATGCATGTTTGGTAAATACTACTATATATAGACTAATAAATGTATTTTCTCTTTATTACTTTTAAGAGAGTGCGATACGAAACTATTACAATATACTATCAAACAACGGATAAATTTTGTGTTCAATATTCAATTATCATTGCCATCTATTTATGAAAGATGTTCTTTTGTCAGGTTTAAGTACTAAAAAAATTATACTAGTATTGTTTATCAGTAAGGAAATACTAACACTTCTATTTTTAAGATTAAGATGAAATGTACATTTAATAATTTTATTTGACCAACAACATGATCATTTCTTTTGAAATTAAAAATATATATATATATATATTGTAGAGATCTATGTATTATCATCGTTTTGTTTCATTAATAAATTAAATGTAACAATCTGAACTAAAATTATTTTCATTGCTCTTTGCATAAAGAAAATGTAATATATGTCTGAACTCGAATTTTATGTGTGGTATTATATTATAGTCCTAAATTGAACCAATAATACAACTATTTAAAGTACTGTATGTTAGTACTAGCTAATTAATGTGGTTAATTTGTTGAGAAGTAAATCACAAATAAAAATATCATTTTCGCCCAAAACATACAACATAAGTGAAGTTTCCAGATGATTTGGTACGTTGTATATATATAACAACTTGTATTTAAAGGAGACAAGTTTGTATGGAAATTTGATAGCTTAAATAGGTTGGAAATTTCTGAGATATTAACTAGAGAGGTTTTTCCTAGTTTAATTAGAAATTAATTATCTTCCACAGAATACAGTATTAATTATTTGTTATGGCCACCTCTTTGAAGCCTCTCTTAGCTTTTTTCTCATTTAATTTTATCACTGGTAAATTTGATTAATTAAATGCATCGAAATTATAAACAGAAGCTTATGTTCAATAATAATACTAATACTACTGATATAGCTAGTAGAAACTTCTACTTAGGCATAATGATTGATGGAATATTTAGCTAGGAAAATGAGAAAATCACTTGGGAGACTACAAAATCCATTTAAATTATTAATAATTAAATATTCTTTTATATAAGTAGATTTCCTTTAAATTGTAGATGAGCTGCCAGTACCACCACATGGTCAAATAAAATATATAGGAGTATTTCATTTCATGAGTTCATTAATTCTACTAATCTAAAGCATCGTCTTTTTTTCTTTTAATTGGTAAAATAAAGCATATATGCAAAGCATCATCTTTAATACTTTAATCGATCTGCATGCACTTTATGGTACTCCTCTACTTGTACAATGTATTGTGCACACCATATGTACGTACGTGTGTGGTGTCCAGCACATCAAATTCAAATTCAAATTCAAATTCAAATTCTTATCAGTACATGCATGTATATATAGCTAGCTAGCTAGACTCCGTCCTTATCCTTATTGAACCGAACCAGATGGAACCAATTAATCCATTTTCTTGTTAATTGTTATTTATTTTAAAAATATATACATGTACAGTATTTTGATTTTTAATTTAAGGTTGAAATCTCCTGGAAGTAAAAGAACATCTTCAATTATGATTTATATATAGACAAAAAACGCGTGTCGTTAGAGATGTGGTTTTAAAATTTTGATATTTGGTCCTACTATACTCGATAAACTAAATTAAAATAGTAAGTAATATTGGCCCAAATATTAATGTTCTACGGAGAAAAATGTCAAGAATTCTCATTACCATTCCCGATTTACCATTGGATCAATGCATCTCCTAAACTACTCCATTTCATATTTGGAGTAATTTAAAACCATTTCATATTAATACGAAGTCTTTACGCCATTTCATGTTTGTTTAGGGCTTTTGGTGACTATAAACGTATGAAATGAAAATGAACTTTCGTACTCTAAAATAGTTGATCGTCACCGTATAAATATTTAAAGTGACGATTCACCTAAATGAAAGAATGAACATTATAGTATAATATGTATAAGTTTGAGATGTAGACAGACACCCACGTTCCGCGTTTTTGTCGGTTTGCTGTTCGGAATTTTTCAGCATCCGATTAATTCTTTATTACTAAAAGAATCCAATTCACAAATTTCTTCTATGTTCAATTGACTTAATTTCACTTTTTCATCCTCAAAATATATCAGTTAGATATTTTGTATACTTAAAAGAGAATAATTCTACTTTACACCTTTAAAATATATATCTTTTCACTTTGCATCCTAGATGAATTTTTAACCAAAAAAAATAAGGATCTAGGGATATTTTTGTCCATCACGTGTAAAGCAGCAAAAATAGTTTAGTACTTTTTTGTTTTTAGTTTGAGGGTATATGGTGGAATTAATTTTTTCTGAAAATGCAAAGTATCAAACTGATACATTTTAAGGGTGTAAAATGAGATTAAGACAAGTTCAATCTGTACTCCTCTTTATTTGCATCACACTACGTACTTGGAATTTTTTGTCAGTTGATATATATCATTTACTCTCATTTAAAGACGTGAAAGCAATTGATAAAATCTCTCACCATAAAAAGCAAAACCGAATAGACACTTCAGAATGGTTTCCTCAAATTTCCATCTTAGGGCGAGTTTGGTGGTGTTCAATTTTTCTTCTTTATGTGAAGTTAAAAAATCATTTAATTGTTAACAGCAAATCAATTTGAGACCAAACATCAAACGACCTCTTTCATTAATTTGTCAAATTTTCTGTTTCTAGTGAAACATAAATTTATCATTAACATAATGAATAATAACTACTTAAATAATGGTATCATATGAGATTGAATTTTTTCTTTTCTTTTCAATTTATTGATATGCAGAATTTTTAGTTGCAATTATTATAGTAAAAGGATACTAATAGGAAGTGGGATATGATTTGCTGTTCCAGTCTCGGGTATTGAGCTCTAGGGATTCCCTCTTTATTTTATCTGTAATGTAAATTAAATTGAGATATGAAGTAGTATATATAAATACAATACACATGGAGTAATATACTACTCCCTCCGTTTCAAAATATCTGTCTTTTCACATGCATGCACACAAATTAAGAAAATCATTGAATATGGCTGAATTCTATAGAAAAAAAGTTGAAAAAGACTAAAATACTCTTTTAATTAATTATCCTCCACTAATGTTTGAGAAAATTCATGAGCATAAAGGGCAAAAATGGAAAAAGAGCAATTAATGCTTTATTGAAAATCCAAAGTGACAGATAATATGGCATAAGAAAATCTTCCCAAAGCGACAGATATTATGAAACGGAGGGAGTATATACTATCATGTGTTGGTTGGGTCTGCAAAATTTCAATTTAAATATTTTTCATTTTCATATAGATTAAAAAATCTTATAATTAAATATTTTTTTATGGTAAAATATTTAAAATATCATTTATAACGATGATTACTTTTTAATTTTTTTATTAGTGAGTAGTGATCATTAAGTTTCCCAACTTAAGTATAAGAAAGGAACAAAATTTAAAAAATACTTTAAAAACTCAAACATGCTAATTAATTTGAAATAATTTTTTTTTCTTTCAAATACTCCAATTAATATGAAATGAAGAGAATAATTAATACTCTAATTTATTCTTGAACATCTCGAGATATTCATGTGTCACTCATATGCATGCGGCATATTTACTTCTCGGTCCACTTTTTGGAATTGGAATGTACGGTCGAATTCTTTTCATATTATTTAGTTAATTATTAATATTTATACGTTGTTAGGGCTGAAAATCAAATCAAGTTATTCGATACTCGGCTCGAGTTTGTTCGATAAAAGCTCGTTTGAACTTGGTTCGTCAAACAAATCAAACAAGCTAGAACATGATTTTTCGTTTGATAAGTTTTGAAGCTTGGCTCGATAAACTAAATATTGAAAAAATACATGTAAATTACCAAGCTACTCGATACTCGACTCGAGTTCGTTTGATAAAAGCTCGTTTGAGCTCAGTTCGTTAAGAAATCAAAACAAGCCCAAACACAAAATTTCAAGCTCGATAAAATTAAATCAAACTTGAACAATGTGTCGTTCGATACTACTCGACTCGTTTACACCCCTATATGTTGTTGCTTAATTAGCTCGACAATATATAAGTCGTTATAAATTTAATTATATATGTTTTGGTTAGTGATTTATTTGATGACTTAAGAGTATTATATATAAATTTCCTTTAAATAAGGAGAATATAAATTTGAGATATTAGAGCACTAGCGTTCTCACTTAAATCTGGTCCTGCACGTACCAATTGTCTACTTACCCTTTGTTTCGAAACAAACGATATGATTCCTTTTCTCTCTCTCTCTCTCTCACATAAAAAAGAAGGAATTGAAGAAGAACGAAATGCCACAAAATTAATTGTGAGAAGAAGACGACGACTCACATCAGCTACTACTAATGAAAGGAATAGGTCCCCAGGGCAATTTCCCTATTTGGTGATCAACGATTCTTAAGGCTTGTTCCAACGATAAGGACGGAGGTTGGAATCCCGTTTGAAACTTGAATGGAACAGTATGATGAGAATCCGGGACTTGACGAAGGAATATCCCGCGATTTACATCCTTTAGATTTTAGAATAAAGGTTCTAAGTATCCATAATTGACCTGACTTAAACTTAATAAGCTGGATTATATGGAAAAAAATGAAATAAATGGTCAATACAAGAGTCTCTCTTTCTCATTCACACACAGCACAAACAAAGCAACTAGTCATGACATCTATTATTAGACAAAATTATGACAACCTAGCCCCATGTTTTTTGTTTTTTAGCTGTTGTCAAAGAATATAATATTATTTATATCGAGTACCCTAGCTAGCTAAAGAAAAACAAACCCTCTTTCATTAAACATTTGCTTAATTTCCTATTCATCTTAGTAATTTATTTGTACAGAACAAATTAAAGAAGCAGAAGAAGAAGAAGATACTGCTATTAGAACTAGATCATGATCAGAAAAGAAGAAGAAGCAGCAGCAGCTTAATGGATCCATCATCATCAATATCAAAATCAATGGGAAAAACAAATAATAATAATATTCCAGTAGCAGCAGCTGCAGATCCAGCAGCAGTGTTCAAGTGTCCCCGATGCGAGTCAACGAATACCAAGTTTTGCTATTACAACAACTACAGCTTGTCTCAACCAAGACACTTTTGCAAAGCTTGCAAGCGTTACTGGACACGTGGCGGCACTCTTAGAAACGTCCCCGTCGGCGGTGGTTGTCGGAAGCACAAGAAACGGCCACCACCTTATAACCATGGAATTTCTACTACTACTGATTCAATACAGAAACAGAAACAGAAACAGAAAGAGAGAGAGAGAGATCTAGCATCACCAACTAACAATATTATTATTAATAATAATAATATTCCCAATCCACCAGCTTTCTTGTTTACTAATAATAGTATGGGGCTTCATTTTCCGTTTTCCACGTCTGGATTTGGATTCGGGTTTTCATCATCATCTTTAGGGCTCATGGATAACAATTTCTCCACGGCCATACAATTACAAGGTCATAATAAATATTATTCTTCAACTACTACTACTACTGGTGGTTTGATGAAGGAATTTATTGATGATGAAGGGGCGGAGGCGGAGGCGGTGGCGGTGGCGGCGTCTAATCATACTTTTCCAGGTTCTTTGCTTTATGATCATAAGAATAGTAATATGCAAATTAATTATGAGGGTAGTGCCAAAGACGACGGAGTGACGAAAATATTAATGGATGATGATCAAGAAAAGTACAATATTAATAACCACATGATGAATCATGATCACCAACATGTACACCTACTACATACAGACACTTCTCCTTCTTCTTCTCTTTTATGGAACACAACTAATTGGTATGATCCTTCTTCTTCTTCTTCTTCTAATTACATGGGTTCTTCTGTTCCATCTCTCATCTAGCCAGCCCTGCCACCTCTTCAATTCCTCTTCAAACAAAAAAAGAACAGCCTTTCTTCATCGGTTTTAATTAGGTTATGTTTGGTTCCTGGATTTTAATTAATTAATTCTATATTTCGTTATATTTTACTCTCTGAAATCCACGAACCAAACATAATTATATTTCCTTAATTGAGTCATTCTATTAATTGGTGGAGAAGTCTAGCTTTTTTAATTATACACTTGGGTCCCTTTCTTTTTTACCACTTTATCTCTATGAGGCTACTTTTACTTGCTTGGGGAGTAAATTACAAGTTTGGGATCATGAGCAGCAATTAATTCAAGAAGTACTTCTGCCGTATTTCTAAGAAGCTTAATTAAAAATACTTGGATCGATCAATGCACACAATTTCTTGGAGCAATCCGTTGATGATCAAGATTGTTTACAATTAATCATACTATATATATATATATATATATATATATATATATATATATATATCCAAGAAGGAAGCAGCTTGTTTTAATTTTGATTTCTTGGTGTATTTAATTTTAAGTGTGTATGTATTTGTATCAGGGCTAATTAAGGGGATTTTAATTTTGAATTACTTACCTAGATCTCTCTGAATATTCATGCTATATTATATTAACTTCTTCTTCTTCTTCTTCTTGTTCTTATGTTTTTCTAAGTTTGGTTTGGGGAAAGGATCGGATTGAGGATTGGTATAGAAGAGTGGGAGATATTAATTGTTTCTTCATTTTTACTTATTGGCTAGTACTGTAATTGAGTTGTATATATATATATAGCTTTTATTTTAATTCGTGTAATTTAAGTTCTTTGGACTTCCAATGAAACTTAATTTTGTAAAATGATATATACTAATGTACAAGACTTAAAACTTTGTCAAAGCTTTCTCCAATAAAATTGTTTATTTATCCTGCAGCATGCCAATCTTCAATTAACTCAACAACTAATATTGCTATGTTAATTATTATTTGTTTTATATATATACAAGAATTTGTTTATATTTTTGGTACTTTAAGTGTTTATAATGTTACTTTGTTTGCAGCTTATATATAGTGTTTGTTTTCTACACATTATATTCTTTCATTTAACTGCATGAGCTAGATTGCTGGTTAAAACATGCATCTTATTTCGTATTCTTAATTTTCTGAATGACAATCGATCATGCATCGTGATTGCAAAATCTTTCCAAATTACACATTTTCATGTAAACAACATGCATTTTTATTGAAATGGGTGAAATAATTCACTAGTCTTCCTTTGTTTTAAATTAAACGACACATTTGGGATTTTCACAAAACTTAATAATTAGAAGATAAAATGTCAAAGATACATTTTTAATGAAGAAAATATAAATAAAAAGAACGTCATCCAACTCCAATGTTAAATTAGGACCTTTAGTTACTTAAATGAAGAAAAGATAAAGATTTGACTTCTATTTATTCAGTTACCGCTTAATTATAGTATAAGTACTATACTATAATTCTATATTGTAATCAGAGATTAAAGTAAAACTCAGAATAAATTATCGCGGTATAGATTTTGATGACATAATATAATAATAGTGGTAGAGAAATTAGAATATTATGAACTATCTCCGTTGATTTTTAGGATGGTAATTGAACTAATCTCTCGTTTCCTCTCCTTCTTTCTAATTTCTTTACTAGTTTACTGTGTGTATGGCCCAAAATATAAATAACTGGGTAATGGCCCATGAACAAAAGTAATGGACTTACTGTATATCTGTAGCGTGAGCCAGCCTATAAAGTGAAATTAAATACTACTGTAATATTTTGTGGGTGAGCGAAATTAATAGCCATAGTTAGTATTACGGGGAAGTTTGTGGCCCAATTTATGGAGAACGGATACTTCAAAAAATTATTAAATATCGTGTTGGATACTTTTCGGATACGATACTCCTTGGATACTTATGGGATACGTAGTCGACACTCCACATGGGGTGTCGGTAAATATAATTAAAAAGAAAAATTGGCGACACACGTATCGGATACTTATTTAGACGTATCCAACATATTTTATATTCTGAATTTTACTAAGTCACCACAATTGGTAAGAACAATGTAAGGCGTCAAATTACACTTTGTATTATATACAACTGCAATACAAGATAATTTGTATATAACGAGACATGTTTTATATAACATAATAAAATAATGAACATTATGTATAATTAATAGTATTAAATTACTAAATAATTTTTTTTTTAAAAAAATTATGCAATTTAGTACTTATGAAACTTAACTTGATCTATTCCAAAATGTATACATACATTATTTTACTTATTTCAATATGCATAAATATATAAATTTATATTTTTTATATTCGTATCCATGTCGTATCGTATCCACTAAATTTTTAAAAATTCGCGTCACCGTATCCCTATCATATCGTATTCGTATCAGCGTATCCGTATCAGTGCAGCCCAATATAAGACCCTTACATAATAATGAAATGTCCTTTGTAACCTTTTAGCCATTTATATGCATTTAATTCTTTATATAAACCAAAAATGAGAAAATACTTCTACAGATTCATAGACCATTTTAAAATTCAAAATAACTTTACGACGAATAAATATTTATCTATAATCAATCTAAGTAATAATAAATCAAAATTAATAATGTTAAAATTAATTAAGTAAAGAAAAAAGAAACAATTGAAACCACCACCCCATCCATCTGTCAGCAGAAAAAAGATTTATAGGCCCTGCTCCTGAAGGGGGAGGATCGGAGGGGAAGTCGACTGAGAAAGAGGTGGTGGAGTTGGAATGGGGAAGACGATTCTTTTTACCTTTTTCTTTTTTTATAAATCTTGTTCTTGTGTTTTTATTTTTATTGCCTTATTAAAGTACTTAATTTGTTTTTCTATTTTTAATTTTTTTAATAAGCTTTCTACTTTTAATTTGATATGAGGATAATTTGACCTTTATATAAATTTAGAGGAAATTATGGATATTTTATGTTGTTACATAAATTAAGGATCAGGATTCAACAATATATTTAATATCAAAAAGACTCAATTTAATATACAATCTTTTACGCTCATGAACACATTGTTTTCACAAAGTTTAAACCAAATACTACCTATTTCTCAAAAAAAAAAAAAAAAAACCAAATACTACCTATAACCTATTTCTCAATACTTGAATTTTATTACACAAACCATATATTCAGAGTATATTTACAGAAAAGAGCATACAAAGAAGATCTGCAGATACATCTAGTTCTGTTTAGAGTATGTGATCATACGAATCTATATTAGTATTTTTCTAAATATTTCGATAAAAGTAGTTTTCTTTACATCAATATCAGTAAATCAGAAATTTATTTGAATACAACCAAACACACTATATTTTAAAATTAATTGAAAAGAAAAAAGAAAAAAGAAAAACTACTAATTAACAATCTAGTAGTATTAAACTAAAAGAAAATACACGACAATAAAAGTTGAACCCAAGAAATATATAAATAAGTAGTTTGGGAGTACATAAATTATGTGCTTTTGAAATTTAAAATGAATTACGGCATACAATATATTTTAAAATTAATTGAATATAATAATAAAACCATTTTTATATGTAGGATGGGTTTGATTAGTTGGATTAATTAGATTAACGTATATACCTGGCCTCTCTCTCTGTATATATATAGTAGAATAATTAAATTGAACAGAAAAGAAAAGAGGATGGATTAAATTATGGACCCAATAGCAATGTCTATGTACTGATTTACTTGGAATTGTGGTATTAAAGGGAGACAACAGATTGTTCCTTTATGCACTTGTCACCAATCCTTTGGAAGAATTAACACATGGGACGGAGATCATTTGATTTGAATTGCAAAGTAAATAATAAAAAAAAAGGAAGATTTTCCCAACACAATCATATCATTTTCTTGCTTTGGCTTTTATTCTTGATTAAGCCAAGGTCCAGACATCATTGCTTGCCACCATCGCTTAGACGACTTCTCCACTTCATCAACAATATCATAATTAATAACCCAATATATATATATATATATATATATATATATATATAGCAAGATTGATTACTTTATTTTTAGTTGAGTTGGAAAGGGTTTTGACAAGATCGATTATCTTTGTTTACACTAAAATATATATAGTAGTATATTCTGTTTGCATGATTAACTGACGCTGAATTAACGAATTGATTTATAATTTTCAATGCTCATCCAAGTTAGTGATAGTAAGTTTGACTTAATTATTATACTGTGGAATTTTTTCAATACGTTAAATTTTGATGTGAAATTTAGTTCATATAATTCTCTTTCTGATCTGGAGTACTTCTTCATGATTTTCAGGGTCAACCTGATTCAATTTTCCTTTAAACACGTTTAATACATTATTATCATGTAAAAACAAACATGTGTAGGCCCTAGCGAAAATTTGAGTTCAAGGATAAAAGTGAAATTGCAAATTAGATGAGACTTGGTAATTAATTAAAATTGCGCATCAGCTTAATTTGTCGGTCGAATTAGAAATTAACTGCATGCACATAATAACATAATCGTCAGCTCAGCTTTATAATAATAATAATAATAATAATAATAATAATAATAATAATAATAGTAAATTCT
This sequence comes from Penstemon eatonii, assembly GCA_038501285.1. NCBI lineage: Eukaryota > Viridiplantae > Streptophyta > Magnoliopsida > Lamiales > Plantaginaceae > Penstemon > Penstemon eatonii. The sequence continues at coordinate 183,502 of JBCEGF010000586.1, read as the reverse complement.
TTTAGCTTTAACTTTATCCTGACATTTCATTTCATGCATTATTCCCTTGGCTTAATACTTGCTAGTATATCTCTTTCTCAAGACTTTTCAAACTTTACGAAACCCTAATTTAAGTAACCGATGAAACTCTGATAATACCACAAACGAATCAAATCAAAAAGAAAGAAAAGGCATTATTAATTTAAACTTGATTGCCTTTCATCAAAAAGTTGTAATTAGAAACAAATTAAACCTAGCTAGCTAACCCAACTGGAAATAAATGATATTACAACACATTTTCATATACTCACTTTGTTTACATCATGCAATACCCAAAAGTCGTCATAGCTAAACCAAATCCACATCCAAATACTGAAAAACGAGAAGCCAAACCTAAAGATCCATAGAAATATATATGCATACCAAGTATAAATAAAAATAACCATCTAGAAATTAATGTAGATAATTAATCCTTGTAAACTTGTAATCTTTGCATGGACGTGAAATTAAATTCACTGAGAAGGATTAAACCCAGGATGATTATCAGACAACGACGACGACCACTGATTTGGATTTGGATTAAGGGAAGAAGAAGAAGAACCCACCTGATCGCCGCCATTACCACCGGTGGCGCCGCCCCAAAAACAGGGGCCTCTGTTTATAAAGCTTTGAGTCCAAGAACTCAATGGCCTTTGCGGAAACAAATTTTGCTGTGGTGGATAAAAATCATTTTGCAAAAGATCAAATTGGGTTCCTCTGCTTTGGTTGATTCCGGCGGGTAAAGATTGCATCGCCGCCAGAGGAGACAAAATTGGACCACCAGCGTAGAAAGAAGTATTGCTACCCATTTGCTGAGACAAATCCGGCCTTAAAGATTGACCCGAAATCATACCCATACCCGTAAAACTTTGTTGGGTCGACGGAAGTGGTGCGGCTGTGGATAAAGATTGAGTCTTTGCAGTAGTTGATGATGAGCTGGGCTTTGGGCGCTTTCCTCTTCGGCAACCGCCGCCGACGGGGACGTTTCTTAGGGTTCCGCCCTGAGTCCAGTACCTCCGGCAACCCTTGCAAAAGTAGCGGGGCTGAGAAAGGCTGTAGTTGTTGTAATAACAGAACTTTGTGTTTGCAGAATCACACCGTGGGCACTTCTGAGGTGGCGGCGGTGGATGGTGGTTGCTTGGATTCTCCGGTGGTGGCTTCAACCGTCGTTGATGGTCCGTCGTCGTCATATTCTGCTCCATGTTTGGTTAATTTGTGTGTATATTATAGGCGTGTATATATATATATATATATATAAGGGGCGGGGTGCAGGGGTTGATTCTGATTTTTGAGTGTAGAAGGTATAAATGCATGTGCTGATGATCTGAAGTTTGGAGATTATTATTCAACGCTTGGGATATGTATGTAATCAAAGAGTTGGTTTGTTGGGATTATGAGAATCGATCACAAAATTTTATGTGAGGCAAATTAAATGAATGAATGATCGAGTTGATTTCTTCTTTACCTACTACCCACAGAAATACTAGTACCCACTATTTCATTTTCATTCTTAATTTCTTCCTGTGGTATATATTGCAAAAGAGGGCAAATTAAATTCATGAACAAGCAAAAATCTGCACAGATTTAGTACTGTCCTAATTAATTGATTTTTTCCTTTTTTTTTTTTTTTTTTTTTTTTTTCTTTTGTGAATTAAGTAGAATAGTATATAAAGAGCTATAGGCTGCCACCTGCCCGTTTCTTGTTCTACAGCTTAAGAGTTAAGGAAAAGAGAGGGAGATCGAATACATAGTATGGTATAGTATAAAATACTTTAAATTGTACGGAAATATATCACAGTTAAAAGTATAAACCTATGTATGTATGTATGTATGTTCCAGTCGTTTTGCTCTCTCTCTCTCTCTCTCTTTTTCTCTGGATGAAGAAACAGAGAGAAATTCTGTTAAAAGTTGAGAGAATATAATTAATAATGCTGAGTGAGCGAACAAAAACGGAAAAACACAAGTCTTTTAGTATTCTATATGATCAAAATTCAAACTTTTTGGAGTGTTAATTAATAATTAAGAAACAATATGTATGCATAAATTAACAGTTGAAACAAATGTCATCAAGAAAGGTAGGTACAGCACAGGGGAATTAATAGTGTTGTGTTTGTGTGGACCATGAGCTATATATATAGATGGAGGAGAGGCTGCAGGAAGAGGCGGCGGACGGCGGCAGTGGTGGTGGTGGGCTGTGTCAGTTTTGTTGTCCCTTTCTGATACAACACCACCTTTGCTGGATTTCTCTTTCTCTCCCACTTTAATTTCTCTGTTTCTGTTGAATTGAATGAGGATTCTCTATTCTATTCGATTCGGTTCTATTCGTTTATATTGTATTCTATAATTTCCCTTCTCTCTTCTATCTGACATCACTTGGGGGGGTCAGTTTGGACGCCCACTCTTTTGGTTAATTTTTTTGGACTACTAAATCAATATGTTAAAAGACAACAATTAAAACCTTGGTTCTTTTAATTATTTTTAAAAAAAAAGGAAATTCTTGGTTCATTTTGTACGTTTAGTAAAGAAATTGGCAACTACTAAATTCTCTCTCCGTCCAATTTATTTTGCTTTATTTGCTACAGTAATTGATAAACTTTTTAATCTTTTAAGTGATTTATCATATTAAATTATTTACATTTATGAATTATTAAACCATTTAAATATAAATATATACGATGTCATATGATATTAATAACTTATTAATGAAATATATCAATTAAATTATTTATTATAATTTTTATAAGTTTGATTAAGTTGACTAGTCAACTGTACCAAATGATAAAATAATTGGGACGGAAGAAATATTATTCAAGTTGCAAAGTATTGTTGCTTAATTATCTATTTATCATAAGTATAGTTTTCTAACTCTTTTGCACTGGCAATAAAATAATGTAACTAAAATAATTTGATAATTTAGTTCCATTTCGGTCTGAATTAGAATTTTCTTCTACTGTGTCCATCAAGTTATCCGTTCTTTCATGTGAAAAGTTGTTGTGTGCTCTAACTTAAGGGACGGGTAAAAAAAACCTTATATTGATCCAAAATACGAGTTGATTGTCAAATTATTTTAGTTATAAGACTTAGTTGCTAACCCGAATGGTTAAAGAACTTCTTGCCAACGAGGTTTAATTACATGGCATTTTTTTCTTAAGTTAGATTACGCATCAACTTTCCACATGGAAAGGACTAATGAATTGGTGGACACAGTGAAAGAAAATCCTAATTCGAGCCTAAATAGAACCAAATTGTCAAATTATTTTAGTTACATCAAATAAAATTGTCGAGCTGTAGTTACTGACCATTTTTGCAATTTTTCCAAAATTTAGCCAAGCTAAGCTGAGTAATTTCATAGTTTGCCCAAATTATAGAATTGAACATTTTACCTTGGATGCATTCACATTTATTTATTCACTTAATCAATTTGTTATCTATCTATCTGAATTTCGGTTGAAGGGAGACGAGACTCACGTGAAGGGGAGCACGTCAGGACGAATTAGTTTGGCGCTGAGAGGAGGGTGACGGTTGGGATGGTTTGGAGGTTACAACTGCTCCAAAATGGACTCCGGTTTTGGTCTTATTCGGCTTGTCTTCTCTTCTCTATTCTAATATCTATCTTTTGTTTTTGTTTTTGTTTTTGTTTTGTTGGACAACCCCACAAAGCTAGGTAGGTTACTATTTTATTATTCTGTCTAGGCCCAAACTCAAATGCTTGGGTTGGATAATTGCCATAATGGGCTTGTTCTAAATCCGAGGCCCGATGTCTGCTTTGATGGGTTGATGATTATTATATCCAAAGATGATCCGATACGCGGCGGACTCAATTCGAATCAAATTCAATACTAACTCAATTTCATTCAACTTTTTTATCCGATTATAAATTCTACTACAATAATCATAATTTCGACCATGTTAAAATTCTCATCCCACAAAAAATAATCATATAAATAAAACTCTTATATTTATAAAATATAATTTTATACAATAATATTTTATCGTCAATGTATTTATTTACGTACATATTTTTATACAACAAAAGTAATACTAATTTCAATATTTTTGATGTAATCAGTTAACTGTTGTTCCCTTAAAAAAAAAGGTTAATTGTTGAATTAGATGATTAAATGTGTCGATAATTTTTATCTGTTGAATGTTAACGAACTAGGAAGAAAACTTGAATATATAAGGGAATAATCCTCCTTCAATTATTAGCCATTTCAATCGTATTTTTTTTTTTGATTTCCCAAATATTTAATCACTTTCGAAGCGAATTGAACACATTAAGTGGATTGCGTAGATTTGGATTAGTGTAATCTGACCCCCAAAAAGAAAAGGATTTCAGGTTTTTCCCCAAAAATAAACATAGAGAAATAATTAAGATATGTAATAAAATGGATAAAATCTTAAAGCCAAAATCCACTAGTAGATGGTATATGTAAATATATATATATATATATATATATATATATATATATATATATATATATTTAATTTAATTTTGAAATTTATTACAAACTAGTAAATTAATAATGGTGCATGACTTTCTCTGCAAATTGATAATGAATGGGCTTGACCCCAACCAAACAAGAGGTTCGGAGATTGTGCGTAATTACAAGCCCGTCATACTTTAGCATGTTCAACCCATTCGAAAAGAAGATCACGGCCCGGTAATTTTGAACTTCAAATGATTTCCTTAATTCTTTTCTTTCAAAAATTTTGAACCGAATCCCATCACCTTATCCTTCCAACCGAAACCAAAAATTCTTTTCATTGTACAACCCCAAGATGCGTAAAATCTCAGGTTAAAATGAAGAACTAATTTCTTATTGTTTTAAAGAGTACATGAAGTATATATATATTTAAACCCCGGTTGTTGGTTTGGAAGACAAAATAGTAATTTGTTCGAACATTGCTAATAGTAACAAGTGCCGTAGTCGATTATATTAGATTACAAATTCTCAAATTCAAATTGAGAAGAAAACAGAGAAAGAGAAGGCACATCAAAAACAGTGATGGATCCAAGCTACTAGCTAATTAAAAGTTGCTGCAAGGATCATTTATTCTATTTGGCCTTGTTCTGATCCTTCATAAACTTGTCGACGTCAGCATCCACCGAGTCCTTGGCTTTCTGCGTAGAGTCCCTGGCCGCCTCCCAGGCGCCCTCCACTGTTTCCTTGGCCTTCTCGCCTACACTCTTCACAGAATCCACCACCGTCTCCACGGCGCCTTGTGTATTCTCTTTTGCCCCTTGTGCATACTCCTCTGTTTTCTCCTTGGCCCCTTGCGCATACTCCTCTGTCTTCTCCTTGGCCCCTTGCGCATACTCCTCTGTCTTCTCCTTCGCTTCCTGCCCGTACTCTTTTGTTTTATCTGCAATGTCTCCGGCCCTGTCCATGGTCTCTTCACTCATGTCGGAGGCGGAATTCCCCGCCCAATCCTTGGTTTCTGTGGCCTTATCCACCGCTTTGGAGGCGGCTACACTCGCCTTCTCTTTCAACGAATCAACACTCTGCTTTGCTCTGTCCATACTCTTGTTGCCATCATCTCCCACCTAACCACCCCGGCCCATCAAATATTTAAATTATCAAAATACAATTAACTAACTTTATGTACATACCTCGGAGTATTTTGCAGCACTGGTGAAGCAAACACGGGAGACTTTGCGGCGGAGAGGGAGGGAGGGGTGTTGGGAGAAAGATCTGAAAAGGCTGAAAACCGAGTTCTTGGGTAAAGACATGGCGGTGGCGGTGGCCATAGCTATCTATTTCTATTACTATTACTTCGTTCTGGTTTGATATGATAAGATAGAAATACAAAACAAAAGATGGCAAAGAAAGAAAGAAATACAACTCTTTGGAATTCATTCATTAAGACGGTTATAAAGGGTGGTGAGGGGAAATGTGGCGGTCCGTTTGTTGGACACGTATGATGGATCGTGCCGCGTGTGGATTAATCTCTATTTTGGGACGTACACCTGCAGTCGGCCGCTCATTCCAATTTTCATATTTCCAGTCGGCTACTCATTCCAAATTTCATATTTACTTTCATTTCCTCCTCTACTTATATTTGGGAAAATTCTTGTCCAAGCCTGGCTTGGCCAAACCCATCCAACCACCAAGCAAGTGTATTGCACTTGCTTTGTGATTGGTCACTCTCCTGGGAGTTACATCCAATCCCAAAGCAAGTGTATTACACTTGCCATGTAATTGCTTTGGGTTCGGCCAAACCCGCTTTATATTTGTGCTACTTTGCTTTATGCTTATTTTCCAATCATCAAAAAATTCTTCTTCTTGTTTTGTACCCTATCGCTCTTATATTTATTGTATATATAATTACTAATCTGAAATATATAAAATATCCCTGTTTCGCACATATTTCACGAAAGGATTAAACACGTATATTAATTTAGCATGAGTATTAGGTTACCTCAAATTTTTGTTTTAAAGTTCAAACTCATATTTTGCAACACAAGTCAAATAACGACAACTGTTTGAGCATTGTAATTAAAAATTGACAATCCACTATTATTGATTTAACAAACATGTAAACGACACCTATTGAATTTCATCGAAAAATTGACGGTAAAAATTAAATATTTCAAGAGAGATCGAAAAATTGACGGTAAAAATTAAATATTTCAAGAGAGTGTGAATCACTGTATGAAATTTATTTTTTTTCAAAATATTTTTTCCTCTAATATGAACTATAAACCATAATTAGCATTAATTAGGGTAATTATATTAATAACCTAACTAACACTAACTCTTAAATGTTAACTTTTTATCACAACTATCTCTACTTGAAATAGATTCCAATATCTGTATATCTTAATATAAAAAAGAGTACTTGTCTAATGTTGCAAAATACTAGATTTTAAACCAATTTTAAAATAATAAGGAAATATATAAGTGTAGTTATCCTAAATCTAGAGAAAATGAATTAATTCGTCAACCCAACCCAACCCAATTCAATTAAATGAAAAGTCTTTGTACTGGCACATACTACTGTATAATATAAGTAATTTAGCCCACCCCATTCCTCCAATTAATGTAATGTATATATACATGTCAGTCAGTGGGTCTTTCTATTTATTGCCTATGCAGTTAGTTATTTTTTTGATAATTGCTATAAGGAACCATATATCATATATGGATGCTAAAACCATGCATGTTGAAATGGACGAGCGCTAGTCAGCGCAACATATCAACTATATTTGTGTTTAATTTCCATATGATCAATTACAAACTTTAGATGAAAACACATATGAAAACTCCTTGATTTTCACATATTTTAATTGTCTTCAGCAGTATAAATCGATCACTTCCATAGCTTGATCCATTGATCATGGCTCACTGATGCTATAGTACTAGTCTCAGATGCTTTAGCCAAGTAAGAAACTATACCTTCATGTGCTTGGTAGCTCCAAGTTCTGCTTCCCAATGCCGGGTCCCAGATATCTATTGTCTGATATACGTATAATTTTCCTTAATTAGTTATCCGATCGATGTCTGACTTTATGTAAAACTCAAAAGAAATTTAGAACATTAAGAAACATATAATAGTACCTGGTACGAACCCAATGCCACGACTGCATTATTAGGATGGAAAGTGCCTGATGCAAACTTGTTTCCAGTAGAATGCAATTCATGCACGCTTTTTCCACCAGACGAAACCGACCAAAAACGAGCACTTTCTTCACTAATAGAAACTAGATATTTTCCCTCCGCATTCCAGCTCAGAGAATGGACATCTTTTTCATGACCCTGTAAATTAAAGAAATTAAAATACGCACAAGCATTATACAAATGCATCTAAAAATGAAAGAAAAATAAAATTATCTTAATAATATACATTAAACTCATAGATCTACCTCAAATCGGTGATGAATGATGCCAGTCTCGACATCAATCAAATTGATGACATTTCCTGTAGAACCTGCCAGCAAGTTCCCTTGTCGAGGTTGGAATCTTACGCGTGTGTTCGCTCCCTGCAATTTGATAACCATAAAAAAATTAGATCATGAATAGCGCACAAATGATAAAGTAACAAAAAGCGGACCTTAAAAGTGCGAAGACAAGCATTTTGAAAGACATTCCAGAGTCGAATTTCATCATTGCTATCACAAGAACACATGAGATTGGAATTTCCTGGATTAAAGTCCAATGAAAGGACATGTTCACCATGCCCAAGAAGCCTGAAATAAGACATAGTTGGCTGCAACATCACAACAAAGATTAGTAAGCCGTTTTGTAGTGTAGAAATCCATATAATTATAACGTTTCTAAATATAAATATTCTTTCTCTAGTATATTTATAATACCAAAAGTTATTGTCAAAAGAGTATTAAATAATTACGTAAATAGTAGTTTTCAAAGCATGGAACCAAGAAAAGCTCATTCAGGAGATATCATATAAAAAATCCCTATATCTAGTATACGATGTACAAACAAGATGATCCAACAAGTTATACGAAATATATTATTGGAGAGAGACGAGGGAAAGTTTAGTACATTGACTGCATCATATATCTTCAGAGTTCTGTCAAAGGAAGATGTTGCAAAAATAGTGGAATTAGGCTTATAACGAATGTCTGTAATGAGTTGTAAATGTCCGTGAATAATGTTCATGGATGACTTTTTCAAGTCCCATAGGAAGACCTGTTACAATGAAATGCAATGTAAGTGATCTCATAAAAAAAATTATAATTATCTATTTAAATATATATTCAGGACGAACAAATAAATGAAAGGTATTGAAGATATTTGCTTAACCTTCTTCTCATGTCCAGCAGCAACTAAGAAATCTCCAGTTGTTGAAAAATCGCAACAAGTAAACTTGTTATTAGTTGGGCGGACACTTCTAGCTAGCTCGAATGAAAATCCTACAATAGCAATTTATTACTCAAGTAATCTTTATTGACATAAAGTTAAACTATAAGGCATATAATGATGAAATTTTGTCAATCCATTGAAAGAGATTGATCTTCATTTTAAAAAGCGAAAGTAGTATCTCAATGATTCTTGAACCTAAATAACAGCAAAACATAACATTCCAATAGAGAATTTGGACCTTAATTAGTCTATAAGTAATTAAATCACATCGAAATGAATCTAGACAATAATGAATATAGGCACTTGGGAATGAATCTTTAATGACACATTGTTACCAGAGTATCAACTTGCCTTGTTTCCTAATTTGTTTAGAAACTTTTTTTGAAGTTCTTGTGTTATCTGGAACTTCTTCATTTGAGAAGTAGGAATCCACCTCTTCGTTCAAAGGTTTCTCCATTTCTTGATTATTTCCACCCTAAAACTCAAAAATAAAGGATTCAGATGCAATAGTTAATCTTTCTTCGATTAGATAAAGGCCAATAAAAAATATGATGAGACAAACTTGAAGAAATGTACTCCTTAGCTCCAAATAAACCCCCACACCTAATTGTGAAACAATTTCATGCTTAGCTACCATATTATGGGATAAGCAGTATACATGATGATAATAGGAAAATTAATCTGAGACATGTTATTGGATTCGCACTCGATTGAGACACCGAAATATATATACATAACATAGTTAATATATAAAGGGTGACACAATAAAATATTACATGCATGGAGATATATGTCTTTCTGCACAATGAATTTAAATTATTGTACTTGTACCATAATCGAGTAGGGAAAATACCAAATTAAAGCAGCCTTATATATATATATATATATATATATATATATATATTTACATATATACACACACACATAACTTATATACTTTCATGCACAATAGGAAAGACTAATCGGTAGAACTAAGATCATGTACAACCAATTACATAAGAGAAAAATGATACATTATTTTGTTGTGCATGTTAAACATTCTATTGATTGTTCATGAAGCACAAGAAGATGAATACGAGCATGATAATTTAAATTGATATTGCTTCAACTTACTACTAAACCATTTTCCATTGAGCCATCACCAACAGGATTAGCACTACCCAAATTTTTTGATGTTTGTGCTTCAAGTATGCTATTTTGTTGAACTTGTGGTGCGGAAGTTGGAAATTGTTGCTGCTGATTTTGCATTGAAGTACTATACCCGACAACCTAATGTGGAAAAACCAAAATGAATTCATATTTGGAAAATATTAATCTTACAACTAATACTAAAATACAAAATTTAAATTCTTGTACTTATACCATAATAAAGCAAGGACAATACCAAATTAAATATATATTACATACACACGAGCATGACAAATTTAAATTGATATTGCTTCAACTTACTACTAAGTCATTTTCCCTTGAGCCACCACCAAGAAGATTAGTATTATCCATATTATTTGATGTGTGTGCTTCGAATATGCTTTCATGTTGAACTTGTGGTGCAGTAGATGAAAATTGTTGCTGCTGATTTGACAACAAAGCACCATCTCCGACAACCTGACGTAAAAGGCCAAAATGAATCGACACTGGGGTTCAGATCTAAAAACTATTAATCTTACAACTAGTACTAAAATAAAATAAAAATTAAATTCTTGTACTTTACCATAATCAAGCAGGAATAGTACCATTAAATATATATTACGTACACACAAGCATGTCAAATTTAAATTGATATTGCTTCAACTTACTTCTAAGTCATTTTCCCTTGAACCACCACCAACAGGATTAATATTACCCATATCCTTTGATGTATGTGCTTCAAATATGTTTTTCTGTTGAACTTGTGGAGCAGTAGCTGGAAATTGTTGCTGCTGATTTGACATCAGAGAACCATACCCGAAAGCCTGACGTGAAAATTTCATAATGAATCAACATTTTGGTTCAGATCTGGAAATATTAATCTTACAACTAATACTTTAAAAAAAAAATCTTGTACTTATACCAAAATCAAGCAGGGACAATACCAAATTAAATATATATTACATACGCACGAGCATGACAAATTTGAATTGATATTGCTTCAACTTACTACTAAGTCATTTTCTTGTGAGCCACCACCAACATGATTAGTACTACCCATATTATTTGATGTGAGTGCTTCAAGTTTCCTTTTCTGTTGAACTTGTGGTGTAGCAGCTGTAAATTGTTGTTGCTGAATAGACATAGGAGTACCATACCCGAAAGCCTGACGTGAAAAAGCCAAATGAATCGACATTTTGGTTCATATTAATCTTATAATTAATACTAAAATACAAAATTTAATTTATTGTACTTATACCATAATCTAGCAAGGATGGTACCAAATTAAATATATATTAAATATACTTGAGCATGACCAATTTAAATTGATATTGTTTCAACTTACTACTAAGCCATTTCCCCTTGAGCCACCACCAACATGATTAGTACTACCCATATTCTTTGATGCGAGTGCTCCAAATATGCTATTTTGTTGAACTTGTGGTGAAGAAGTTGGAAATTGTTGCTGCTGATTTAATATTGGAGTGCCATACCCGACAATCTGACATGAAAAGGCCAAAATGAACCAACATTTAGGTTCATATCTAAAAAATATTAATATTACAACTAGTACTAAAATAAAAAAAATTAAATTCTTGTACTTATACCATGATCAAGCAGGAACAATACCAAATTAAATATATATTACATACACACGAGCATGACAAATTTAAATTGATATTGCTTCAACGTACTACTAAGACATTTACCCTTGAGCCACCACTAACATGATTAGTACTACCCATATTCTTTGATTCAAGTGCTTCAAATTTCCTTTTCTGTTGAACTTGTGGTGCAGTAGCTGGAAATTGTTGCTGTTGATTTGACGTAGAAGTACCATACCCGAAAACCTGACGTGACAAAGCCAAAATGAATTGATATTTGGGATCAGATATTAAAATATGAATCTTACAATTATACTAAAATACAAATTTTACCATAATCAAGCAGTGAGGGTACCAAATTAAATATATATATATATATATATATATATATATATATATATTACATACACACGAGCATGACAAATTTAAGTTGATATTATTTAAACTTACTACAAAGCCATTTTCCCTTGAGCCACCACCAACATGATAAGTTCTACCCATATTGTTTGATGCTTGTGCTTCAAATATGCTATTTTGTTGAACTTGTGGTGCAATAGCTAGAAATTGTTGCTGTTGATTTGGCATCGGAGTACCATACCCAACAACCTGACGTGAAAAAACCAAATGAATCAACATTTGAGTTCATATCTGAAAAATATTATTCTAGCAACTAATTTAAAACACAAAGTTAATTAAGCAAAAGTTGCATTTCTTACATTTGAAGGAAATCCCAGTGATGGAACTTGGTTGCCTAATCCCTGTCTTCCTGAAAGATTGAAATGAAAAAGAAATATTTGAGAAAAATAATGAAATAAGAAAATAATGGAACCTTAAGGTTATATGAAATACTGAGTTGCATATAATGCATTATCGTCATATATTGACCTCAAATAACCACAAGAAAAATCTATCCATTTTCATGAAAGTAGATTTTGTCATAGAAAAACATAATTTGGAATCTACGGAGATTCAGGAGTCCAAAATACATGCATGAAATAAATTTCTTTCTCTTTCTACTAATATAATTATGCTACTTCAAGTACATTAATGCTCCCTACTCATATAAGTTCACTCATGTGAGAGAACCTTCTACTTTGACACAATTGACGAGAGCTAGTCTGGAGTTCTATATTACTATTAATAATTTGAGTGCTAAGTTAAATATAAGTCGCAAAAGTAATCTATCTTGTCCAAGGATTGTAATATCACTAGAGTATTGCAATGAAAGTCTCATTTTAGAGCTCATGTGGTTCATTGAAGGATATTGAAAAGGCTATTCCTGCTAATATAAGGAAATGTGAGAATATTTTATCTTTCACAGGGAAGATAAATCACGTCACCCTGAGTACGACAACTCTTGCCCTGGTGGTAGGATGCTGGTGGATAGATTTACAGTTGAAATGCGGCATTTGGTCTAATGTAAAGCTTAAATGGTAATTTTGGCGCAAGTGCAAGCACTCAGTTTACTAATTGTTAATCTGGCCAATGTAGCAAGTTTACAAAAAAAAATTATCAGTGACGTTCCATGTTCATTTATATAACGTATTTCTTAGGAGGTGCACAACCCTTATCTAGCATAGGGGTTACATCACATACGATAATAGTATACCACTTCCAAGATCAAGATTTTTTATCATGACTTCTGCTTGGTTAAGAGTGTCCCTCAGTGTCACCGTCCTAATTCATGTGCATAGGTTTAGAGCAAATTAACCATGGTTTGTCAAATGTCATCGTAGATGATCTTCATTTCTCAACATCATTTGTTAAGTGGGGTTTGCTGATTGGGGATGTCAACAATTCGTCATCATGGTGGAGGTTCTCAAATTGAGACATGAAGCCGAAGTATGATTACCGCGTGAAAGATGAGATTATCAATTACTAATTAAAGCATGATAATGCATTTACTTTGATCATTTGATTTATGCTGTTAGCAATCATTTATATTGTTCTATGACTCGATGACATAAAAATGTTTAATCCCATCATAATCGTTTAATTAGAGGCATGTTTCTTATGTGGAAAATTATTAGTCTAATTCATAATATGGTCCAAATATAAATAGGATCCACGCAAAGAAAAACACTTGCCATTGATTGGTTATCAATGGCATGCCATAGACGCCCAAGAGAAATTACAATCTCCAAATGGATTCTCAGATTCTTGGATATTGTCAAAATGAGTTATATGTCAAATGTAAAAAGGATTAGGCTTAAAAAATGGAGGTAGCAAATCACAGTTTTGTGAATCCATGAAGAAGAGCTCTATGTCTCAATAAAAAAAAATATCAAGAGAAAAACAAAGAAGCGGAATCGATCGATAGATTACTTGAAATAAAATATAAATCATGGATCAACTAAGTGCTTCCGGAGAGCTTCTTATAGAGAAACCCATGGTATGAGGTTTGATCTTCATGATATTCCAATTCCAAAATGGGAAGTTCGACCAATAGGAACTACTTTGAGAAATTGGACATAATTACTAATTCATGATATGGTATTTACATAATGCACATTCATTTGCTTGTTTTTATGGAAATTTTATTTTTTGGAAATATGTTCTAGTTTTTGGCCTAATTGTTTTTTTAATGATTGATTCAAACTTTGATAAAGCCCTTAAAGATAATTAAGCACCGCGTAAGCAATGTCTCTTTGACTTAGATTCACTTTGACGTATGAGCTACTTATGGGGGGTGCTTTTTAAGGTCCCTCCCATTTGGAAGGTCCTCAACTCCCCTACACCATCTTCTTAAATAATCAAAACAAGATTGAAAATGGACTTCAAGGTTTACGAACAAGTTTGTATTAGCGTTGACATTATTACACTGAAATCAACTCCCTAAAAATTCACGTGTTTTGGTTTGTTATAAAGACTCTTTTGTGAAAAGGCGCTACCAATTCATCCTCGAAATGAATGATCGTGAATGAAATATAGATTCACTAAGAACATAAGAATTTGATAGGAAAAGATATGGCACAGGGAGATACAGATTCTGAAACAAAGATGGACGAGAATGTGAAAATGATTTCCACTTTGAAATCACTAAAAAAATTCTTGTTTTTAGCAACAATGTATTGTCAACAACTTAAAGGTCGTTCCGTAAGCCATTACGGAACATCCACCATGGGCTTAAGCCATTGTGAATATTTTCTCCACTATAGGGTGATTCACAACTATTCCAAAATTTGGAAACATTGGAAACATCCACCACCCCTTATATCAATATAGGAACATCCACACCGACTGAAACTCGTTGTGGAACTTTTGCTACCCGTACAATCCACCATGGCTTTAAGCCCGGTAAATATTTACTTCACCATAGCTCGATCCAAAACTATTCCAAATGTTGTTGGATACATCCACCACCGCTTATATCAATATGGAAACATCCACAACGGCTCGTTGTGGAACTTTCGTTACCTTACATGTACCACACGTTCAAACCCATTGCATCAGCGTTGTGGTTGAGCTTGCACAACTAAAACAATGTTTTCGCTACCTTTTCATTTTATGGGTGCTCAAACTTATGCTTACGTTGTGACACATAACTTTATATCCTAGGAGAACTTATAATTGATATTGTGGCTACAGCCTACAAGTATCAATATTGTGGTAGGAGATAAACCCTAATTGTACTAAGCACCATTCTCCTGTCTTTGCAACCTATTAATCCAACCATATTCACCACTTCCAAATGGTGTAAGTATATAAAAAAGGTTCACTTATCCTAGTACGTAGTAACCACACCAAAACTCGAGAAGCTATTGAGAAAATGCCAAATTCCATGGAGAAGTCCGACTAACATTCGATTGTAATCAAGTACTTCTTTCCATTCTTTCTATAACTGGTCAACATTTGTCCAAGCTTGGCTTGGTTCAGCATTAAAAACTAAATCCAATCCAGACAATACATACCTCATTTATAAGAGTATTATAGGTCCAGTACAAGCAAAAACTAGAACTTAATCAGAAGAATCCTTTTACATCTAACTTTTTTATGTATCATTACATTTGTCTTCAGGAAATGACTGCTATGTCAAAAGATCATTAAACATTTCTCCAAGCCATGCATCAGAAAAATTAGTTGCTCATATCGCTTCATGTGTCTGCATAAGTTCTTGATTCAGGATGAGCTTGTATCAGAGTCTATAGAGTTGGAACTTGTTGAAGAGCCTATTACCAGGACATGAGCAATGGGCTTTCATCACGCATTGTCAAAAAAATTCTAAACGATGATAGTATAGTTACACTACTTTTGTCTATTCAAATTTAATATTTTCAAGGTATACCTAAAAAGAATCATCCAATATAAGTTCATGTATCTAGTAATCAACCCTAAATTTTTTATGCAAACTACATGATCAAGGGACATAGTCGAGTTATGATATGTATACTGCACACTAAGAAAGAAATAAGAAGAAAAACGAGCATGAAAACAAACCTGTATCAGCAGTTTCTGTTGGCTCTGCAACGATCGATCTCCTCAAACTAGTACCACATTCACCCTGAAAAACAATTGTAAATATTTATAATCTTCATCTTTCTATATCTTCCATTTAATTGTGTAAATATAGACGTACTCTAGTAACAGAAAGCCCACGGTTGTTACAAACATTCGTCTGAGGAAGGCTGCAACATAAAACGACACCAAGTTAAAGTGCATATTAGACCCCTAATAGAAATTTAGCACCATAGGTTGCAAAATAAAGATACTTGCAAAAAGCATAACGTGCCATTATCAAATAACTAAGAACAATTATCAACTATCTTAATCCCTTAATAAATCCAAAGGAGCCCACCTTCACCAATTCAAGAATGTTACCTTGATTTGCTTGAAGATGCCAGCATACAAGCTAATTGATGTTGATCAAGAAGCTGTGAGTTGGAATTCAAGTTTGCAGAAGAGAGCTTAAGACGCTCTAGCTCATTCATTCTTGGAGCCACCATATTCATAGTTTCTCCTGGAGACCTAAAATTATAGTCTATAGCAGGACCAACCCTGACCCACTCATCGTTCTGTTCTGGCCTCGGCCCGTTGGGCCCCGCATTCTCTATGTTTTGCATTGGCACCATTGAAGAACCACCAATGTCTAGCAGATTAGGATGCCTGGGAGTTTGAATTGTAGGAGAGAAATTTTGTAGTATATCATTTACATCTGGCTTTGGAGTTGTAAGACCAACATTTTGTGGCACATTTCCAGCCATTTTAGCAGCCTGAAAAATCATGGGGAAATAGTTTTAATTGTGTGCATGAAACTCGACATGTGATGTGATGAAATAAAAAAGTAAAAATCGATAAAACCTCAGATGAGGAGCCTTCTCCTCCTACATTGCGATTTTCCGAAGGTTTAGAGTAGACATCCCAAAATAATTCCCACCACTCTGTCAAGAATCCTTCAGGGGGATTCAAGGCTGGAATGAAAAAGAATAATAAAGTAATTCAGAATAAATGCTGACCTAAAGCTAGAAATATTTAATATGGCAAAACATAAACAAATTGAACTAAAAATTATTCAAAACAGTACTTTTCCAAGTTATAATCAAAACATCATATGGCAGCTTTGACTTAAAATAACCCAAACGTGTCATTAAATTAACCATGCAAGTAGTAACATTATTTTATCACAATTAAAAAAAATCTGTAATTAATTAATTAATTGTGATTTCTCTTTCTCCGTACAATTAATTTAACCCTTACATAGATACACTTATCATCAACAAAAAAAAAAAATTAAATGAAATCCCATAGATCGAGCAAAAAAACGTCGATCACAGAAATCAATTAAGTGGGCTAAAGAAAAGAAGAAGAAGTAGTAGCATTAACAGACGACACGTTAATTTCGAGTAAACATAAAAATCGAAAAATTAAATTTATGAATCATATAAGAAATTGAGAAGAGGAGTGTATATATACCAGCTTCATTGGTAGAAACATTAGCCTCTGCGGCAAAAATACCAGCAGCTGAGTGCATGTTCTTTTTCTTCATGTAGTCCAGAATGTACAAGTCCAATCTGCACATAAAATTGAAGAGAAAAAATTAAGAAGACCCAAAATTAGTAAAACACATAAATGAAACCAGCAAAGCAAATATAATTAATTAGTGAAGTAGAATAATTTTATTATTAAGAAAATATATGGCATTGAACATTTATGCAAACACAACTCACGACTTCTGAGCATTCCAGTTTTCCATTTTCAGAAAAAAGAAGAAAAATTGAGAGGATTTGAATTTGGATTTGGATGTGGATGGTAAAAAAAAAAAAAAACTTGGAGGAGCCTTTCTTTGATTTTGATTTGGGGAGAAGAAAATTTAATTTTAGAGAGTGAGAGTGAGAATGAGAATGAGATAGAGATAGATATAAAGCGGTGGGTGTGGGAAGGAAGTTGGTGCCAAAGCCATGCAAAATGGTACCCTTCACCTTAAAGCAACTCCAACTTTATAATACTCCCAAATTTTATTAATTACTACTTTTTGTATTTCACTTTACTACCCAAGAAAAACAATGGACTACAGTCTCCGATTCGGATGGTTTTATTTATTTGACTATTTTCTAATTTTCTATTTTCTTTCTTTCTTTCTTTTTTTTTTTTTTACACAAAACTAATTCTCGGATATTCTCACTTTTTCCTTTAACTTTTATCCGAAATTCAGGATGGAAAGAGAAAATAAAAGAACTGAGCCATAAATAAAGAGTGATAGCTTTATTATTATTATACGTCATATTGGAGAGGTTGTTGGTCCCTGCTGGACTGTAATCTCTTCATGTCTACTAATTTCTCCCTCATATTATTCACTATTATAATTAATTTTAAAATTAAAAAAATACATATATCTAACGTAGAAAATTTTAAGAATTTTATTATGTAATCCAAATTTTTTGAAATAAGATCTCCATAACTTAAAATTTTATTCGAATTGGTAAAAGCATTGAATTGAATTTAATGAGTAGGTCTGGTACTGTGTATTACGGATAAGTTTTTGGAAAAAAAGGAAAAAAAAAAAGAAAAAAGAAAAAAAAATACCAATTTTGAAACGGACAAGGCAATGGAACTAATTTTGTCAATATTGCCTGAATTCCGGTTGGCAATCGGACAAAACAATTTTATATCATGCATTTTGAGTCAAATAAAGTTATGAGCTTTTAGGGTAAATAATTTGATATTTAAGAAATTAATTAATTTCGATTTTGGTAATAAGGACTCGAGTTCTGGTAAGAAAGAAGTTGCAGATTTTGAGATGCTCAAATTAATTTACATATTTGTGAATAAATTAAATGAGTAATGATTTTTCTGAAAAAGAAAATGAGTAAAGTTCTTGTTGGGTTGGAAATGTGTAGATTTTTATCTAAAATTATAAAACAAATAGTACTATATATGTAAAGAAAAAAATTAGGACTTGTGATTAGTTAATTGATAATTGGTTGCATGTAAATATGTGTTGAATTTCATGTGTGACTGGCAAGATAATTATATATACACACATACATACATACATACATTACATACATACATAACAAACTAGGATATTAATAAATTTTAAATATGATTACGTATAAAAGTCTAATATTTAAAATCAAACTTGCATAATATATCGATTTGACTTTCAAAATTTGACACTATTTATCCTAAAAATAATATTGGATAGAAATATCTTATAGAACAAATTTTAATAAAAAATTATTATTTGAGTATTAATTTTCAATGATAATGTGTAAAATGTTAATTTGAGTTAAGGATACATCATAATCTAATTTATAAATAAATTAGCCTACACATTTTCTAAATTTTATAAATTTTTGTACTATAAATTAACAAAAATGATTTAGCTCAAATGGTAAGGAATTTATGTTTCATATAAAAGGTTAGGTGTTCAAATCCCACCTTCTATAATTCATTTTAACATATTTTTAACATTAAAAAAATAAAAAAATAAAAAGGAAAATTCAGAATTGGGATGAACCGGTTTGGACCGGTTCGCATGTTCATCGATTTTGGACCGATTCAAGCTGGTTTTTTAGTCAAATGGTGTTAGGGGTAAACCGGATCGGATCAACCTTCGGTTCGATGTCGAACCGATCGGTTCGCTCTAGTTTTAATAACTTTGTATATAAGGTGATTTACATATACGTACCCCAAAAGTTTCCAACTTTCGCACTTAATCCCCTTAAAGTACAATTCTTGCATTCTACCATCTAAAATTTAATCAACAGTCACACTTTGTCCCTGATGAACACTTTTTAGGCAATAGGTGTTATGTACGAAAATTACAAATATTTAGAGGGCAAATGTTAATTGTCCTTTTTGACGTCTCGATCGATCAAGCTTATGAATTAGCTTCCAGTGGTGTCAAAAGTTACAACTTTCGTTTGTTCATAACAATGGTCGGAAAAAAAAATAGTCATTTAACCTCGACATGGACAAGAAAATGGAACACTTGTTGTTTCGACAATCAATATACATCATTTATGTTATAAGTTATCACAATTTTATTCTTTAATTCGTCGGAATTAATATTAGTATCAATAAATTGTCAGATAAGTAAATAGATTAAGGCATTGTAACACTTTTTGTCAAATAATTAGTGGGTAGTGAAATATATGGAGGAAATTAATGTGTTTTTCCCCTCTAATTTATGCTAATTTAACAAGGTGACACAGTTGATTACTAACATACGTGGGCCATAAGGACAAAACCCCTAATTTGTTTGTTTACGTAGCAATTTAAGGACGCTGATTTTAATTTCGATGAAGTTGGGACTATAATTGCGATATAAAACTCTAATGAATGTAAACTGCTTGCCGAAATTATATATCTCATTTTTACGTTTATACATAAGTTAAAGGACTAATAATTTTTTTTCCCCTCATAATAACTAATGGGGTTAATGGCCAATGTTTTGCTCAACATCATAAGAAAAATACAGCAATAATTTATTCCTAGTTTGTTATTTTCCATATTTCAATTTAAAACAGAATTTCCAAAGCAGGACTTTGAGAAATAGCAAGCTAGAGTGTGATAAATATAATTTCAAACAAGACTTGACCAAATCTGTAAACTACTTGTGAGTTATGTACACATTTTTAATCATTATTATCAGATTTTTTTATTTTTTTTTTATAGTAATGAGATTTTAGTGTATGAAGAATCGAATTTAGACTATAATTTAATTTTTTTGACTTGATGGACAAAAAAATCATCTAGATAACCTATATTTGACATGTGGTCTTCAGACTAGTTTGTAAATAACTTTTCTATAAAATAGTATAAAAATGTAGTCCTATGTTCACTGAAATTTCTTTTCTTTTTTCTTGGTAAATAACTTTTCCGTAATAATATTTCATTGTTAGAAAGTACACCATATCGAGTTTAAACCAAATTTTATGCCTTATGGCCGCGACATATGGGCTTGGCCCAAAATATAAAGTTAGGAGAATTGTCAAACATAACATTTCCTCCCACTTTTAAAGACTCAGCCCCTATAACTAGGCATGTTAAGGGTTGGTTCCAGACCCGACCCTGAAATGAGTACAGGATCTGGAGTCTGGACCCAAAATATAAAGTTAGGAGAATTGTCTAACATAACCTTCCCTCCCACTTTTAAAGATTCAGCCCCTATAACTAGGCCTGTTAAAGGGTTGGTTCCAGACCCGACCCTGAAATAAAAACAGGGTACAGGATCTGGAGTCTGGACCCAGACGGCTTATAAAATACTATAAACTTAGTAATTGCACACGAATATAGGATTTATCATATCTCAAAAAAAAAATATATATATATATATATCTTGAACGCGAATATGTTAAAAATTTCTTCGGAGCTGTTTGCGGTGCGGTCTACTATGATTTTATATTTGTTCAAACTCAATTTAATATTTGTGAATTTTTAAATTTCTAGTTCAAACTCAACTCAATAAGTTTTGAAATTGCAATTTGCGGTCCATTTGGATTGGGCGCTTTGGGACGAGTTTTGTGGTCTCAACATTATCAACTTTAATGTATTTTATTATTCTGTAAGTTAAATATAAAATATCAACTAACGAAATACATAATTTAATGAAAGCTAAAAACAAACCCGAACACTAAGTTAACAAGTTTTGATCACTTATATATAAAAAAATTCAATTCATATATAAAACTTTTTTGAAACAATAAACAATAAAGAGAAATACCTCTATATTTGAATTTGATGTTGGTGGTTAACACCCCAGTGAAATTTTTCTTGGTGAAATTCTCTTTTTATGTTGCTTTACTTTTTAACTTTTACAAAATATTTTTTAACCTTTATGTTCGAGTTTGGAATATATTTTGATTTTTTTGGCACATAAACTTTGAGGGTCGCGTAAGGCAGTAGGGTTTTTATAGTATAGTTGGGCTTTGAGCTGTGGAATACGACTAATTTGTTAAAGTATATGCTTAACTTATATTTCTCATTTTTTGAATTATAGGACTAAATCATCTGAATATGATGCTTGATTCTATCTCCAACATCAGGGTTAGTGGTTTAATTCCGCTATCTTTTTAATGAGATGTTTATATATAAAATATTGTTTACACATCTTATACTTACAACTTAACTCTTCCTAAAAAATCTACACTTATTTTATTTCTTAAACCACTCTCTAAAAATTCAAATAAACAACATTATGCAAATCAAAACTATATTACAAACCTCTACTACTCTCCTAAATTACTTTTCGAAACGCCAAACTAGCCCAATGACATTCAACCCCTCTTCTTGCATAATCAAAGGCCCACTTAATGGGCCATATAATTAACGAATCCGGATCCAACAGAGCCAAATAATATATGCGGATCAAATGGAATCCGTGAGAAAATAAACTACATGGGTTTACAAATAATAGTGAAATAGTTTAAAATCTTAATAATCATAAAAACTAAATGATTACTGTTTCAATTAAATGTTATGAAATTTAATTTTCTGATACAATTAATTAGTATACAAAATAATATAACGAATAATTAAACATTAATAGACCAACTTGGTAATATTGTCCAAGGAAAGGGTGAATCATTTTGATTAGAAGAAATTCAAGTGAAGAGATTTTAATATTGCCTTGGTTCCGGATGAGTGTTTCTAAAACTCAGGTGATAAATATTACTCATTCATTTCATATTAATTGGTACATTTCTCAATTTTCTTTTGGTTGGTTTCAAAGTAATTGGCATGTTTGAATTTTCAAAGCATTTTTTTATTCAATTTTACCCCTTTCTCACATTCAAGTTGGAAAACTCAATGATCATCACTAACTAATACAAAAATTAAAAAATAGTCATCATTATAAATAATATTTGAGACATTTTACCATAAAAATGTATGTGATTATGAGGTTCCTTAATTAGTTTGAAAACAAAAAAATTCGCCAAATAATACAAAACAGAGGGAGTATATGAATTGTAATCAAAAGTGGTGTTTTTTTTTCTTTTTTTCCTTTAGAAAAGTAATACAAAGAGGCTTCATTAGATCATGAAATTCACTGTCGCATATTTTGTTTACAATGAGCAAAGGGAAATGCACTTGTATTGCAAGTTGATTGCCTTTAGTTGGTTAAAAATCATTCTAAAAGAAGAAACAACTTAGAATAAAAACTAGAAAAAAGGAAAGTAGGAAGAAACAGGTACAGATACAAACAATAATGAGTCGCTAGTATAGGTCGAAATCTAAGTCAAAATTATCATGCTTGAAAATGACATTTCCTCTATCTTAAATCTTAATAATGATCCACAAATTTGCCCTGCTCTACTTCACTCAAGTCAACACGTTTAAAAAAACACTCTCAACCAATTGCAAACCATTTATAAATATATATACTGTACTTACTAAATACTACTATTGTTATTTGATGGATCAATATATAAACCAGATTTGAAACTACTACAATTTTTCTAAACGTCATAAAATGTTTGCATTTATCCATAAACGAAAACGAAGATAGTAATTCGTAATCGGCCATGATACAGGTCGGCCAAACAGTGCACATGAAAATTGCAACCCACAAATAATACTCACATGAAAAAGAAAGCAAGACCCACAAAAACAAGAAACACAAGCCATGACCATGTTCTATCTAAATAATTTGCACCCTTTATTTCTTTTAATTCTTCTTTACCTTTCATCATCACAATCAAGTCCAAATTTCTTCCCACCTTTCACTTTCTCATGTCTCCCCTACCCCTATTCATAATTAATTTTCCTTCCCACTTTCTTTTCTTCGAGTCAAAAAGAGCTTTGGAGTGTGCTTGGGACATACATTACATAAAGAAGCACCTTTTTGTATGATTTTTATCATCTACACTTGCAAAAGTCACATTTAAAAGTGCCCAAACCATATTCAAATAAGAACTGAATTTGGATCCAATTGATGTTGTGGTGGAGGTGGACCCATTATGTTTCATTCAATTTCTGGTTGCTAAAACTCTAATACAAATCATCAGCATTTAATTTTAGAGTTGACTCTTCCAAGTAAAGATTTTGAATTTACATGGCAGGTATTTTACACTTTGGCAATCTCTTTCTAAAATGGTTTTAACTTTTAAGAAGAGAAGGAAGAAAAAGCAAACATAAAGTTCATGTCAAAATTTAAGTATAGAGTACTGAAATAAATGTTGCACCAGAAATGCACATAAGATAAGTGGTACCAAATTGTAAGTAGCCGTTGAAGAGTATAAATCAAAAAAGGAAATAAGTGGTACCCAAGAACACGTAGAAGAAAATTATGATAAAAGGTACTTTTTGAACATGAAATTGCAAATTATTCACTAAATTAAATTAAGATGTACGTTTATTGCTCTCATTTCCCACAAATTGAAAATCTTACCCTTTCTTAAAAAAAAACCAAATAAACAGTGAAGAAAAAAAGGTGTGCTTTTACCAGTTGTACAGTACAAGCACATAGTAAACCTCGTGCCAGACCATAATCTTGGCATCTTCCCATAGCCCTCCAATTGGAAAACCAACAAAAATTAAATCAAGATTCCTTTCCCTTTCTTTTACTCCACTCTTCTATTGACAGCTAACCCCACTTATTACCACTTCTGTTTTCTTGTGTACAGCCTAAAATTTTATGCCTGATAAAAATTCAATTACTTCCAAAAATAAATGTACTTCATGGTTCATTGACTCATTAATTTATAGTGTAAGCAATGAAATTAACAATCTACTCTATTCAAAACGGAAAATAATACTTCCCATAAAAAATGTAAGTTAGGAAAAATCTATCTTTTAAAAAAAAAATGGTAATCACAAAGATGCCTTCTTTTACTCATTTTCTCCAAATTGCCAATTACAAAAACAGATATTGAATTAAAATAGCAATATGAGTTGCCTCATATTACCCCAAATCATATGTATACTGTTTTTCACATATAAAATGGAACATCATAAATTAAAATAAAACTACCAAAAAATAAAAAAAGAAAAAGAAAAAAAAAAGTAAAACTCACTCAACAATTAGCAGCGTTAGATGAACCAGAAGAAACTCTAGGTGAGGTAACCGGAAACAATGGTAAGAGTCGGGGCTCCGAATCCTTCGGAGTACTTGCCGGAGACGGGTGAAAATAAAATCCTTTTTCTTTAATTGCCTTATCCTCTGCTTCCATATCTACGTTGTTATTAGCGGTCAATCCACGGTTAAACGGGTCGGGTATCAGAGGCGTAACGGGGCTAAGCATTAGTGACGGGAAGTCAAGAATACTGGGGGATAGAAGCTCAGGCGTTCCGGGTCTAGGAGAACCCGAATACCCGGAGAAGTGACCCGGTCTAGTGTTGTTGACTAAACCAGGACCCAACGGACTGATCTTGAAGTTCTTGAGACTGTTTCTGCGTTCGTAAAGCTTGGAGGAGGATTTATCCTTTTTGGGTCCGGTTTTGATAGGTGGGATCGGATTCCGGACAAGGTCGGGTCGTGCGGCGACGCGGGCTGTATCAGAGGACCCGGTTAGCATTTGGACCACTTGCTTGAAGGAAGAGGTGTCGGCTTGGACGAAGGTGGTTGGGTATGGGTTGTTGGGTTCGGATCTGGTTACTGGAATGGAGGGCGATGGGTGGTGGTGGCCGGTGCTGCTGGTTGAACTGTTAGAGCTACGACTGTTTGGGGATGGAATTAGAGATGATGGTTTTTGGTTTTCTTGAAATCGCGGTGAGTTCTCCATTTTGTTAGTTCTTGTTTTCCCCCGGTGGGTAGGGGTAGGGGTAGGGGTAGAGGGTGGGAGAAGAAGAAGATGTAAGAAAGAAATTAAAAGAAAAGAGCAGAAGTACAAGAAAGAGAGAGAGAGAGAGAGTTTATTGCAATTTTCTTTGGTTTGGTTTGGTAAGAAATGTATCGTTGTCTACTTGAATTATCTCTTCTGAGATAGAATCCCCAAACCAGACGTATACGCGTGAACTCACTTGACCGTAGTAGGACTACTTAGCCATAATTGCATAAAACTTTCGAAAGTAATTAATCATTTTGGATTTTCGTTTTAAATTATATCACATTATCAAATCGCGTAACGTAATTTAATATTTTTTTGAAATATCTTCACCGTTAACTATTAGACTAAAACTACCATTACGTATCAACATGGCAACACACCTGTCTTGACATGACAAATTTAGATGAAAAATTATAGTATAAAATTGTAAAATTCGTCTCAAATTAATTAATTGCCAATTTTTGATTTTTCATCCCAAATTATATTAACTCACAGTAATTTACCATTTTGCATTATCTTGTTCTTAAAAGCACACAAGAGTTTCGAAAACCCATACTATTTTTCTCTGAAAAAATAAAAGATTGAACCGTCATTTTTATTAAATTTAACGGTGGGACTAAATTCATGCGAAATTTTAAATTACGGGATAAAATTCGGTGAGCTGATATAGTTTGGGGCGAAAAAATAAAATTTATAATTATTTTGGGACGAATTATGCAATCTTACATAAATGTTCATGCTAATATTCCAAGAGAAGATTGAATTACAGGACAAAATTCGGTGAAGTGATATAATTTGAAACGAAAATAAAATTAGTAGTTAGTTTGAAATGTTTTGTGTAGTTTTGTCAATTAGTTATGACAAAGAATATAAAAATTATAGTTGGATTTCATGAAAGTAGGAATGTGAATGAGTACGAATGGATCCACCCATTTAGGTTTTCGGCTTAGAATCTTATCGGATTCAAATTGAACTCCGTCAGATATTCAAAATTTGATCGAATTTACAGGTTTCTTTATCCGTAAAATCTTCAACACTATTGTTATCTACACAAATTTCTTATTGCAATATAATCATTTAACTCAACTCACAATTTTAAATGTTCTTAACTGTATGAAGCTAGCTTCAATTAAAATGAAAAATATCAACTGTCAACCTATTTAACTACATATTGTAAAGGATTTATCTATTTTATCAGGGAGCAACTATATTTATACTGCATCAAACGTTGGTTGGTTAAAAATTGAGCCATGAAAATAAAGATATTTCATGTCTTACTAGTCCAGCAATAAAACGCTAATTATAGTTAGAACTAATTTAAATAATTCAAATATTATATCATATATTATACATTATATTGTACGATTATTTATCTATTTCCAGGTCCATAATCGTTTGATATACTTCGAGTTACAAAGTCTCTTATACTCATCGAATTTTTAATTGAAACAAAGACCCGTATAAACATGTCAATTTGGTTTAGATTGGGGCATTGGGCCAAACTGGCCGGGTCTTTGAATAAAAACCCTGACAATCATGGAAATTGTATTCACGCGCTCTTTTAGGGAGTGGTGGTGGGTTGGGAGAAAAGTCCAAGTGAACCAGATTACTAGCGGTGATTGGAATTTGAGACCAGGAGATGGTGAGGGCAGAGAAGAAATTCAAAATTTTATATTTAGCATTGACTTGAAATTAAAGGGCCCCTTCAATGCTGACCATTAGACTATACAAAGTGTAATAATGCTGCACTAATTAATGCTTTTTTTATTCCAGTGTCTATGTAGAATTTAAGGGCATGTTTGTTTGGCGTTTCTCACAAACTTTTCGTGTTTGGAAAATGGCAAAAAAACATATTTTCCATTATTTTAAATAAATTTTTTATTTCTCAATTTTCTCAAACTACTTTCTTAAAATCTAAACAAACAACAATTTTCTTACCTCAACAAAACCTATATAAACTCTACTCTGATTTGACATAAAGTAATTTATCTCTTACACAATTTATCCCACAACAAACATGATTTGACATAAAGTCTTACACATCTTACACTTACAATCTAACTCTTTCAAAAAAATCCTATACATACTTTATTTTTCAAATCACTCTCTCATAACCCAAACAAACAACATTATGCAAATCGATATTAATTCACAAACCTCCGCTACTCTCCCAAACTATTTTCTCAAACACCAAACAAACAGACCCTAAATACTTCCTCCACTTTTTTTATTGGTTGCTTGAAAAGAATATTTGTTTACTTTTATTTTTTATTTTAAGAATTCAATGTAAAATTATTTACTCCCTTTTTTTTATCGCTTTAACAAAAATTTTACTATTTACTTTTATTTATCGTTTTAGGATTTCAATGTAAAATTAATAATTTTATATTTCTTACTAATATTGATAATTAATGCTAATTAATTATAAGATTATTTGATTAAAAGATATTTAGAGATTTTTATTTTAAAAAAGTGATTATTTATGATATTTCTTAATTCATGCGCAATATTCTTATTATTGATGGTTGTAATTAATATTGTGAATAAGGTTAAAAGGGCTGATATTTTTCCTTAAAAAATAACTATTTACTATATTTTTTAATATGTGTGTAATCCTTCAAATCGACAAATAAAAAAATAAAGGGAATATTTATTTTGCTTTCCCTTCAATTACTAGGAAAATTCGTATAACCAATAATTCCCAAACAATGACGGTATATTAAGAATAGTATAATTGGAACAAAAGTTTAGATTTGTCAGAAATATCATCTCTTTGTGTCTAAATATCATCTCTCTCTCTTTTTTTTTTTTTTTTTTTTTTTTCTTTCTCTTTAACATAGTTTAAAAATCCTTTCTAAAGGACTGCATTTAAAAAATTATCTTGAATAGAGCGTCTAAATCTTGTCGAGAATTGAAAATATGACTTCATATTTGGTTGATCCAATCTTTTGGTGTACTATTCAAAGACCTTAGGGAAAAATAGGAATACTAAATCAACACAACAATCCATACACATTAAACAAAACTTTTATGTTTAGTAATTAGTAGGTAGTAGAGGTATTTGGTAAAGGCGTTCATGGTACTAATGATTATCACATTGACAACCGTGAAATTGGTTTTGGTTTTGGTTTTCCTCCCAAAAACTTACAAGTAGCAAATTTTGTCTCCCAAGAACCACATAAATTTCTTATACAATAGAATTATTCTAATTGGTGAACTACATAATTGGAGTAGGAGTAATGGAATATAGTATCATTTTATGTTCATCAAAATATAGTCCTTCTGCTTCATCACAGAATCTTCTTACAATAAATGATTTGAAAAAAAGACAGTTAATTGTGACTCCATTTCCATAAAGGAGATAATACATATATAATACTCCCTCCGTCCCATTTTAAGTGTCGTTTTAGAGAATTTTTTTTTGTCCCAAATTATCTGTCACTTTAGAGTTTCAATGCACTATTAATGACATATTTTCCCATTTTGTCCTTTGCTTTTTATTACTCCAAGAAAGATAGAAAGAGAAAGATAGAGAGAATAAGAGAAAAAGGAAGAGAGATAATGTAAGGGTATTTTAGAAATATCATTTGTTTTTTTCCTAAAATTGAGACAATTAAGTAGGTGCCTTAATATGTGTGAAAACACCTAAAACGACAATTAAAATGGGACGGAGGGAGTAGGTTAATTAGCTTCATTGTTAAAAAGATAAATGTATAATTTTTCTTTTCTTGAGAGCAACAAAATTCTATCAAAGTTAATTGACTAAAGCAAACTGTAGGGGTATATATGTCATTTACTGACACTCGAGGGATCTTATGGTGTCGTTTTAACAAAATGAACTCTATTATATATTTAATGATGTGTAAATTGACTCTGGAGTTTTAATAATAAAAAGCATTATCATTTACTGAAAATTAAGGCAAGTTAACTTCTAAACGCATGAAATTTAATTGACTTATTTATAGTTCTGTGCTCAATTATAACAAGGTGTTTCATTAAAATTCTTATCTAAATGTGCAATTAAATTACTTTCAGTTTATAATTAATGCATTTCCTAACAAAGATGTGGATGTGGAATGAAAGAAATATGAATTAAAATTTTATGTTTATTGTATGTTTCGATAATATGAAAATTTCGAACCACCAAGAAAATTTGTAACAAATTGCTAAATTAAGAAAAAAAATTTAAATTTTAATAGAAGCAAATAATTCAAAAAACTACGTGATACTTTCATTTCATTTATTGGAAAAAAATAAACTCTTATTGCAAATGGAAATTATGACAATTTTGATCCATATAAAGGATAATAAATGCATCACATGTTTAAAATAGCTTATCTTGTTTTAAAAGAGCAAAAGATAAAAACACCTTCTTATGCTTTGTCTAACTTTCAAGAATTCTATGTTTTATTTTAACTTAAAAAAATCTCTCTGTATTTGATTTTAAATAACACTCTCAATAAAATTATAATTTTACTTTTGACTTTTGGTGGAATGACAAGATTACCCCTATGTGTTTTTTTTAAAATTTTTTTTTTTATTTTTAAAATTAAGTATATTATACTTGGATCGAGTGTGGTATTTAAAACCAAACACAAGGGAGTTTTGGAGATTTAAAATGACATAACGGGAGATTTTTTGGGAGTAGACAAAGCATATGAGGTGTTTTTGTCTTTCGATGTCAGGAGTAAAATTGTCACATCAAAAGCAAAATGTGAACAAATACTTGTAATTTTGACGTTTGAAACACACTCTCCTTTATAGGGGGTGTATTTGACACTTACTTAAGATCACATTGATGTTTTTGAGAGTTAAAAAAATATAGAGGATGATTTTGTCTTTCGCCCTGTTTTAAAATGTGTCAAACATTTTAGTAGAAAACCAAGGAAATGTAGACTTGTTGTTGTGGTCCTCTCATCTTAATTTAAACCTAATACATTTTTTATTTTTATGACCTATGTATTACTTTACAGAACCTTTTATCTTTTTTTTTTTTTGGATTGGGGTGGGGTGGGGTGGGGGGAGTAGAACTTTTTATCAACCTTGTAGATGAACTTTTATTTTCCATTCCTCTTTAGATCTAATTTTTAAATCTGGAAATCTAGCCAAAGATAGGGACATTTGTGGTATAGATGAGGAAGGATGTATTTTTGTTGGAATAATCTCTCTAAGTGTAATCATGGATGTAGCCTTAGTTTGATATGCCAAATAAAACTTCGATACCTGTTGCTCGTAATGAAACTACTACACAAATAGAGTGAGAAAGAATCCTATTCTTCGATCATTAAGCAAAGTGTCACTTTAAATTGAAGGGACCGCATTATAATATTTTGTTAGTAGACTTTACCCTCTTTGTGCCATCTATCAAAATTTTGTTTCGAATCTATGTCTCGATCAGTTAAATATTAAAAAAAATTCAAAACCTTTCGAAAATGTTTTGAAAACACGACGGAAAAATTATAAAAATAGTTACTTAATTAAAAACATAAGAGAGATTCACGCAAATAAATAGTTTCAGAAT
This sequence comes from Penstemon eatonii, assembly GCA_038501285.1. Taxonomy (NCBI): domain Eukaryota; kingdom Viridiplantae; phylum Streptophyta; class Magnoliopsida; order Lamiales; family Plantaginaceae; genus Penstemon; species Penstemon eatonii. Next base: position 152,193 of record JBCEGF010000586.1, on the reverse strand, counting down.
TACATATTGTTAAAACGAAAACTTTTCGATATTCACTACAACATTTTCCACTTTTCCCGGCGCCTGTTTCCCGGCGTTTATTAAACTGTCGGGTAAAAGTAGTAAACCCGGCGCTTTTTATCTATTCCCGTCGGTTTAAAAGCGCCGGGTATAGTTCCAACTTTCCCGGCGCAATTTCAACAGATTTTAAGCGCCGGGTATATTCTGATGTACCCAGTGCATTTCCAGTTGTACCCAACATGCCCCTTTTTTTTTAAACCGTGAATTCTGAATTTATTATTTTTCTCTTTTAAAATTCTATTTCTTACTTTATTCTTTCTTTACGGGATTTAGAATTCCAAACCCCTAAACCCCTAACAGGCTAACACTCCCTTCTACTAGAATTTTAATTTCTCCAAATTTGATCCGATTTCATCAAAATTCAGTCAATTAACTCGATTTATTTTCAATTTCTGTTGGTTTCGTCAATTAGGTTTCGATTTGCTGGAGTCAATTGAGGTTTTTGTTCGGTAATTTTCAATTGAGGTTAGGCATGAAACCTCTGCATTGATCTACTCTACCTTTTGTAAGCATTTACAAGTTTTAGAATTTCTTTTACTATTTTGCTGAGATTCATCCTAGATTTGAAAGTGAATATTTGAATTTTACAGATTTTGACTGCCTATTTTGTGATACTTCCTTTGCGAGATGAAGGCGCTATTTCGTTAGGGTTAGATAAACTTCCGGGGCTTTTCGTCGGATCTTTGCTGCTCACTTTGGTTGTCGCCCCGGTTTCCACTCTCATTTTCTCACTGCCAAATCTTTCCAAAGGAAAGGTCTGAACTGAATTAGTATTTGTTTGTTAGTTTGACTTTTCAGATTAATTTCAATATTGTAATACTATCTGCATTTAGTATACTATAGTTTGATGCGTTTTTAAATCTGTATATACTGACTGTTTAAGGGCAAAATCAGGTCTAGAATGATTATTGCTCTCTTCTAGTGTGAAGGGTTTGTGCTTGATTACTTGATTATGAGAAGTCTGTGACAGCTATTGCTTGGTGCCAGCAGCTCGGAGAGATTTGATATTTAGAGAGAGGTTGAGGTTTAAGAAAAAATGTGAGTAATCAATGTAGGTATAGGTGAAGGTTAGAAGACTGCATCTGATGCTGTATTTCAAATATCTGATTTATCTTTTTAATGTATTCATATTCTTCAAATTAGAGTTGTGTTATGTCCCTGCCCAAAGAGTGACTAGGGAATTAGACTGATTGACTGCCTCAATCTCCAAGTTATTCCCATTTTAACAACTGTATCTTGAACATTTTTAATAGGGGAGGGGGTGATTTGGCAGAACACGACACCTTTACCCAATGTATTCCTTTCATACCAGATTTTCCTTCTAAATTACCTCTTACCGTATACTTCAGTCTTGAACTTATAAGGTCATATTTGTTAGTGATCTATCTATTTCCTGCAAGTATTTTGGTCTGTTTCTAACATCTGGAAAATTTTCTCTTGCTCCAGGCTTTGGTCTTGATATACCGGTTTTTTAGCTTTTCTCTTGTTGTATTCTCCATTCTATAGCTTTTCTCTACACCTATAAGTTCATCAATCAATCTCAACGCAAGAATGTAAACAGTCTCATTCTTTAACTCTTTGTTTATACATCATCTCTTTTATGTTGGACGTGTGTTTATGTAGGGCATGCTTCCTGTAAACTCCACTATAAAGGAGGATCTGAAAGTTGTAGTTAACCAAACGATTCCCGCTAATCCTGCTGGCTGGGAAAATTAACTCTCCTGAATTCAGTCAGGTTCAAGATTGTTTGGATTTATTGGTGCTGGTGCTACGCTAGGACAGCTCTTTGGTTCACTGTTCGCTACAGGAATGGCTTGGTTAGGTCCATGTATGTCTCCTCTTTGTTGCCACTCTCACATCTTTGTCTCCTTTCCTGTATATTTGACTTTGAATTATGTCTTTTAGATTTGCTCCTTTTTGCTGCACTCTTGTTGGAATTTGCTGCACAGTCTTCAAAAGGAATTGACAAAGACACTTCCCATTTTCCAGAAGAACTATTACCTATGAGGTATTATATCTTTATCATCTGCTTCATGCCTTACCATATTCAAGGTTCTTTCCTTTTAACGTATTTGTAATAAATGTCATGAACGGTGTTCTTCCATAGACAAAAATGATGTCCTTGCTCTATACAGAGTAATATTTTCTCAAGAATCAATGGAAGAGATAAGAAGTCGTCGTTACTTTTTTTTTCGTTGGAATGAGCACTAAAACTGGGGATCTTAAGGTTGTCTATACTCTATATGTTATAGTAGTTTTTCTTTGAACAAAAACCAAGGTTGTTGTGAGAGTTGACTTAAGTGCTGATGTTTGTGCAACATTACAAGCTTTATAATTCATTGTTTTCTGTAGCACCCAATAGATGCAAAAGATTTGTATGCCCAGAAAAGTAGACATTAATCAATGAGGCTTGTTTATTCTGACTGGGGCTCGTTTGAAAATCTTAACAAACATTTCAACCTTTTAGTCATACATGTATATTTTGGAACTTGATGAAGGAACTTTGCGGGGCTTACCAATAGTTAATGAATTACATGTCTATGTTAAGTTTTATTTGGTTGAATGCATCTTGTTTAACTACTACCATATGCTTTGGCAATTATGATTGTGGAAGTGTTTCTATTAGTAATATAATTCATGTCTACGTTAAGTTCTATTTGGTAGAATTCATCGTATTTATTGTTGGTTTGTCTTGTGTATTATATGATAAGTTTCATTTCTTGAATTTACTATTTGTGTTTCATTGTTGTTATGTTTCTAACACATTCATTTTTGTATTTTAGGAAGGTGTTGCCAAAGGCGAAGGTTTAAGATGAAGGGTTAACATGCACATAATTTTGTATTTAGTTTGATAGATATATTTTGTTAATGCAAATTGTTGAGGCATTTCATTTGTTGGATGATTTGGAAAAGATGTATATTTGATAGTATATATTGGATGATTAGAAAAATTTATTGTGATTGAATTTGTTAAAAGATCATATAGAAAAAATTATTGAATTTAGATTTGAGATATATAAACGCACTGATAATCAAAAACATAAAATATATCTTAAAATGAAAATTCTTTTATATTTATAATTAAAAACAGACTTATTCCCGGCGCATTTTAAGCGCCGGGAATAGCTTTAGAAGTGCTGGGAATAGTTATTCTCGGCGCATTTTAAGCGCCGGGAATAGTTATTTCCGGCGGTTTTTTATTCCCGTCGCCCCTTTTACCCGGCGGCAGTGGGGCGCTTTTAGAAGCGCCGGGAATGTATTCCCGGCGCTAATTTTGCTATTCCCGGCACTTATAATGCGCCGGGAAAACCCTTAAATGTTGTAGTGATTCTCAATAGAAAATACGGGAATTTTGCACCATGTGCTAATCATTTTTCAAGGGAATGCAATTCCGCAAATGGGTATCAATTAATCATTATATGTGGAAGTTTCCATTAGCATCCTAGCGACTTCCCTCTTCTTCTTCTTCTTTTATTTTCTTTTTTCTTTTGTTATTTTTTTATTGAACATCTTAGGAATTACTTAAAGATCCGAATAATATGAATATTTTTTTTCTTGTTAAAAAACGATTTTATTTGACCTTATTTCGTTTATTTATATGTAGAAAGTGACATATTTTAGAAAGTCTTGTTTCATTTTTCAATTTTAAAGAACTCTAGAGTCTCTTAAAAAAATTCCCTTTTTGCACCGGAAAAAAGTTATAGTTTAAGTTTGATCACATCTAATCAACTACTCTCTCCTTTTCATAGTAAGTGTCGATATTTACACGGGTATTAAGGAATTTACTGAATAGTATATTTTTTAGAAGAAAACAAAAGATGGGTAATTAAAATACCCTTAATCTTCGGGTTACTCTTACGCTCTCTATTTATCTCAGGTGTAATAAATAAGGGTAAAGTTAGAATAAAGGTAATAAATATTACATTTAAAACCTAAAACGTCAAATAAATTGAAAAAAAAATTTCTTTGAAATGACACTTATTATGAGATTGAAGGAGTACAATTTAAACATAGTTTCACAGGCATCACTCTGTTAATAGTGTAATCTAATCACATTTGAGTGTGTATTTTTAATTCTCAAGAATGAATCAATTGTTATATTCAATTATGTGTGCTGGATGTGAAACAAAAAACCCCCATGTTTTTAGACTTTAGACCACAAAGTTGGACATAAGTTTTATGTGAACACGGATGAATTTGGAATATTCTTGGCCCAAGTTACTTTAAAATAAGCCAGGCCCAACCCATTCTAAGAGAAATTAAGATTGCAAATCCATAAAATAAATTAACTAAAAATTCAATTGTCTATAGACGTCCACTACGAATTTTTATAGTTAACGGTAAATATTAATGATGTTTGAATTAGTGACATTGTTCTTCCTTAAATATGAAGTTCTAGTTATATTTGGACACACAAATATATTTGATAGCTAAACAAATTGTTATTCAATTAGTTTCAATATTTGAGTAGAATGATTTATTACTATTATTTTTATTACAAAATTTGTATGGATCTTGATCCTAGGTTGGATTATCGGGTCCATATTATATTATGATTGATTATGAATGGTTATAACCAGGCCGGTAAGATGAAATTTACAGGCCAGCATTTTTTCATAAGATGGCCGGTAGGGCCCAGTAGTTATATATTCTGAACAATTATTAATATTGGGGGAATTATAAAAAAAAAAAATGGCTTGAATTTGAATTTGGGTCGGATCAGACTCCCCCAATTACATTTCCATTTATGTCCAATTGAATTCAGATCAAATTCAAATCTTACTTAGATCTAGATTACTCGACTCCAACGAATTTTTTGATGGAATCGATCGGATATCGAATTTTTTCAGATTCAATAAAATTTTAAAAAACTACAACACTATTTTTTCTTAAAAGAAGTTTCTTTACTTTTACTATATTATTTAATGTATGGGGCTGGAATTGTTTTTCATATAATAATATGAATTGAATTTGATATACAAAAATAATAAATACCGATATAATTTTTTCAAAAATAATTTTAATGTTATCCTTCTTGAAAAGAAAATTGATTTTTCCTTGTTTTGACAAGATAAACATGCATTTGGAGAACCTGCCCTGTTTCTGGCTACTACCCTGTTTTCAGCTATCTTCTCTGATGTCCCACGTGAAAGAGTGTAATTTACTCGTATTGTAGCACTTTAATCAAAGCTGCAGTACGTACGTACTATATATGTTCAAAAGGCGTGGGTCAACGTTTTTAAATCCCTTATTATACAAGTAAAACTGTAGTAATTAACAGAACCAGTCCCAACACTATTTAATTCAAACCATGGATTCACCTCATAATTCAAATTAAAGATGATCGACAAGAAATTGATTGAAAAGTTGTGCAGTCTTGATTATTATAATAAAAAGAAATCTAATCCAACATCATTATTATTATCGCAATGTATTTGATTCTACTATTACAACAAAGCAGGCAGGCAGGCATCCATGGCAACTAAAGGAAATAGCACGAAAAAGTAAAAATAATTAAACACTAATTATTAATCCTTGGCAAATAATTAGTTAGCTAGTAATGGCAAGGCAGTCTCTTGTGTGGCTCAAAGGCGAAGGGGCCAACAGTGAAAAGCATAAACTTAGAGGCAGCGGTCTGGTTGGCTGGTGGGAGAGGGGTAGGAATCAAGGCAGCGCCGGCGGCTCCGCCGTGGAGATTGGTGGGGACGCTGCACCTGGCGAGTGGAGAGGAGACCAAGAAGACCTTGCATTTGTGCCATGCAGCTGTGGTCAGCTTCTGGGGCAGGAAGAAGAAGAAGCCCTTGGCGTCTGCCTTGGTCTCCTCCACTAGGGGAATCTTTGTGTTGTTGCATTGCAATTTCAGTACCGCTCCTGCAAGTAATAAAGGAGGACTAAATGAAATCTCGACTAGTAATAAATAAAATAAAATATATTTTTCACAACAAAGGACTAAATCTCAAACAATAATATATATATATATATATATATATAAGAATGAAGCTAATAATTACTAGTTACCAGCAAGCGGAACGGCGTTGGTAAGTGTGTCAACTCCCCTGTACTTGCAGGATTTGCAAAACACCATACCCCTAATAGCCACCAATTTCCTAATGGGAGGATAGGTTGGCGGCTTCACACTTGGAGTAGGTGGCTTAACAGGTGGACTTGAAGTGGGTGGCTTAACAGGTGGACTTGAAGTGGGTGGCTTAACAGGTGGGCTTGAAGTGGGCGGCTTAACAGGTGGCTTAGCCGGAGGCTTGACGGGTGGATGAGCCGGTGGTTTAACAGGGGGGTGGGAGGGAGCAGGAGCAGGGGTAGGGGCATGGTGGTGGTGGTGGTGGCCGGGGTGGTGACCCTTTGGAGGATAGGCGGGTGAGAGTTTGTCTGCATAAACTGTGATGGAAGCGCACAGAAGAAGCAGAGAAAGGAACAGAGCATTTGTTGAATCAACAAAAGCCATTGTATTGTATTGTTTCAATTTCAATGTAAATGTGTGTCTAATGCAGGGTTTAGTGGAGTGGGCTTTATAGGGGTTTGGAAGCGGTATTTTCTAGAAATTTATTTTTTAATTAATTTTGACATAGAGTAAGTTTTTAAATTTAAAAAATAAAGGGTTGCTTAGCTGGAGTCATAATCATGGAGCCTGCTGCATGCTTGCGACACTCCGGGTCAGGGGGTTATGATATCATAGATAGATCATACAATTGATTTTGGCTCCAATTTTTAAATATCAAAAAATTTGTGTTTTTGTACAATTATTTTAATTTCAAGTTTGTGGATATATACAATCACATCTCATATTTTCAAAATCAAATAACTATTACTTTATTTATTCCAAAAGTTTTACTCTACTCTCTTTGGGTTTGTCGTGAAGTTCAGGTCATAATTGAAAAGTGATTTTTTTTTTCTAACGTTACATTTTATTACCTCAAATAGTTGAGAATATATTGTGTGAAATTCTTAAATGATATTCTTCGGAAAGAAAATATTTTATTTCAAAAGAAGAGGGTCTTTCTTTGAACATATAAAAAAAATTGCAAAAAAAATCTAAGGATTGAGCTAGGGCATGTTTGTTTGGTATTTGTGAGAATAGTAGATGTTTGTGAAATATCGATTTCCTTAATAGTAGTTTGAATTTGATAGGGTGATTTAACAAATAAAGTAAGTATATGTTTTTTGAGAAAATATGTAAAAGTTTATGTCAATTTATATTTATTATGAGAAATAAGCTGTGTAAGTGATGTGTTATTTAAATCAAATTGATCCAAGGATAGACAAGCCTAAACCCACGTTTGGGCTCTCTTTCGTGGAAAATGGGATGTGTGGCCTAGCTTAAATATGACCACGTTAGTGATCTATAAGCTGAATTTTAGCAATACAACCAAAGCTGTTTAAGACCTAATTTTACAGTCGCGTTATCTTAATTAAATATAAAGGGCCTGTTTGTTTGACGTTTCTTAAAAAAAAAATTATGTTTGGAAAATGCTAAATAAACATATTTTCTATTTTTTGAAATAAATTTTTTATCTCTTAATTTTCTCAAACTACTTTCTCAAAACCCTAACAAACAATAATTTCCTTATCTATATACAAAACATATACAAATTCTACTCTGATTTGACATAAAGTAACCTATCTCTTATACAATTTATTGCACAACAAACATGATTTGACATAAAGTCTTACACATCTTACACCTACAACCTAATTTTTCCAAAAAAAAACCTACATTTACTAGAATCAAACCACCACTACTCTCCCAAACTACTTTCCCAAACACCAAACAGGCCAAGCCTTTTATATCCTCAAGATATTTTTGGAATTCCATTATTAGAAGACTGTAAATATGAACTACAAATTTTTAATGTTGGATCTTTTAATATTTTATTATCAAGTCGTATTTTTTTTTTATCTTGATTCAAGATTTTTTTTAAACAGTTTTATTCAATAGTTCTCTTCTATTTGTTTTAATTTAATATATATGTTAAAATAATATTATAGGATAGTGTTATTTAATATACATAACTAAGGTTAATTTTGTAAATTACATTATTCTGTAATCAATTATACAAGTAAAATCCATACGGTAAATGAATTGTAGTAAAAGTAATTTTTTCTAGAAGCAATTATTTTAAAATCTATTATATAATCGTGGGGCCAAACTTTAATTTATGTCAAATTAAATCTGAATAGAATTTTTGTAGAGATAAGAAAAATATCCTTTACTTGATTTTAGAAAAAATTATTTAAAAATTGAGAAATAATAAATTTATTTCATAATATAGAAAGCTAATTTGTTTCATTTTTCCAAAAATACGAAATAATTTTAAGAAAAGTCAAACATACATATCGTAATAATGGCAATAGATCCTCTGTACCACAATTTGTGTACCACAAGTGTATATCATAAATGAGGAATTGACACATGTATATATCACAATTATAATAATTGTGATATATACATGTGATAATTTCTCATTTGTGGTACACAAATTATGGTACAGAGGATCTTGACCCCGTAATAATACTTTTTAAATCTTTTATAGATTCTTTTGACATAATTATAGGCACGAATTGCTAGGCTAGTGGAAGTTTCCAATGCATCGTTATACTCTCATTAATTAGATTCCATCATTTCATGTGATATGTGAGATTGTTAATTCAATTTAGGGCGAGATTCTTCGGGTGAGTTTGACCAAGCGATTCGAAAAGGAATTATAGGATAATTAATTTTATTAAAATTGATTTTAGTAATAATTGATTATGATAATAATTAATTATAGAATAATTATGATAGTAACACTTTAATTGCTTCTAAAATAAGTTAATTTTTTGCTTCTGAGGATCCCAAAAGTGATTATGATCTTGGGGGTCAAACACCATGAAAATCACGATTGAACAGAAGTAATTTTTATAATCGGGGCCAAACACTTCAAAAATCACAATAGAGATGTAAAAGTGATTTAAGAGCTCCAATCGCTGGGCCAAACTCACCCTTAATTCAATTTAGGGTGAGTTTGTCCTAGCGGTTGGAGCTCTTAGAACCACTTATATAATTCTATTGTGATTTGAAGTGTTTAGTACTGATTACTAAAATTACTTCTGCTCGATCGTGATTTTCATGGTGTTTGGTCCCCAAGATTATAATCACTTTTGAGATCTCGAGAAGTAAAAAATCAAATTATAAGCTACTAAAGTGTTACTTTGTAAAAGCTATTATATAAATACAATTATTTTATAATTAATTTTTATCATAATCAATTATTACCAAGATCAATTTTAATAAAATTAATTTTTCTATAATTGATTTTTGAATTGCTAGGTCAAACTCACCCTTAATTAGATTGTGGGCCTTATTGATGCAAATTATGATGCCCATTATCTTGTTATTTGAGGTTTCAATTTGAAATGGATTGAACAATTTCGCACATGTTTTGTTTCTACTATTCTATTTGTCCTTTTTCTTTTCTATCAGGTTAATTTTAGGGCAAAGTTCTAAATAAATGATAAAAATATGAAAATTTTAAGTTTATATATATATATTTTTATGTCTATAAAAGTAGTGTTTGAGAGCTAGTGGTGTTAAATAATTATTTTATGTATGAGAATATTCTTGAAAAAAAAATAATTTCACTTGTAAAAGTAAAATATTATTTTGGGACATCTAAAAATTTTAAAAAAATAGTAAAAATTTAAGAACATATTATTTTTTATGATGGAGGTTGCCCCTTTAAATTGGTTAAAGTTTCATCTTAATTTTGTAATGAAGTTTTTGTATTAATATTATATTTTCTTTTTATACCTAAATATATAGAGTGATTGGTACAAATATCCAGAGATATTAGTATAAATTATATATTTGGATAATATGTCGACAAGAGTGACATTAAGCCTTAAAATCATGGATCAAAATTTTATTACGAATGTATGTTTCGGTCAGCCAAATATTGAAAAGTTTTCGAGACTTTTTGGAAATGTTTCTGATATACTAAGGAAAAATTGTAAAAAAAGATTACCAAACTAAGAAAAATAAGAGAGTTCAGGCAATCAAATATATAGTTTCAGAATTACATATTATTTTATTTTCGCTTGATTAAAAAACAAAAACTTTTCGATGAAAAAAATGAAAATTTCGCTCTACGCTTAATTCAAATAATTGACTACTTTATTTGCCAAACAACAAATCTAAAATGAGCGAATAGTAAACTCCCTGTGTTATAAGATAATTTAGCTTCGTGCGATAAATACAATGACAAGATGCATCCTTGTGTTTTTGCAAAAGAATTATACTGCTTTCCTGTTGGTTTTTGCATTTTACAAGGGAGGTATGTAACACCTGCATGAAGAGGTAGTAAAACGTTCATTAATATTTATCACATTGACGTATTGAAGTTATTTTCATATCATACGGATATATATTTCTCATTAAGCATATCAAATGGAAATAACTTTAAAAAAAAAAAAACCAATTTGAAATTGACGAAATCCTCAAACGAACCCCTGCCCATATATATAAAGTTATGAACTAGTTAACTATATTCCTTTTTTATAATCCCTTTTTTTTTTTTTTTCATTTTGAAGGATTGTACACGAATCAAGGAATGTTATAAATAATCACTTTTTTGAAGTAAAAATTCTAAAATACCCGTTTAACCAGATAATCTTAGCAATTTAATGACAAGTATTAGTAAGAAAGGTATAATTGATAAAAAAAAAATTAATTTTATGTTGAATCTTAAAGCGAGAAATAAAAGTAAACTAATTTTTTTTGCCAAAACGACAAATAAAAAAAGGGAAGAGTATATATATAATTGAACTAATGAACTATATTCATGAATTAAACCTCTTCTTTTTGACTAATTAGCTAGGGTAGTAGGGTATTTCCGAAGGTAGAAGAATTATTTATTTATTTTTTAGCAATATTAAAAATATTCAGACACCGCTATTTACATTACATCGAAACACGTTTGTCATACGCCATTGAAAATGGTCGTTGGTTCAATGGTTCAATGCTTACTCTTGTTTGTCGGCATTCATTGTATTTTCCGGCTAGATTTGACTCTACCTCCCCGGAAATCTGCGAAATTTCAGCAAAAGATTGCTTAATGTTGTTTTGCAACTTTTTTTTTTTTTTTTTTTGTGGTTTAATTTTCTGACTCATTTCACAAGTAAAATGTAAAGAATATATTTTATAGTATTAAAAAACAAATTATATGATAGTATTTTGTTCTTAAAAAGATATAAGACATGTTTGTTTGATGTTTGAGAAAATAGTTTGGAAGAGTAGTGGAAGTTTGTGAAATAATCTCGATTTACGTAATGCTGTTTGTTTGAGTTTTGAGAGAGCGGTTTGAGAAATAAAGTAAGTTTAAGTTATTTTTGAAAGAGTTAGATTGTAAGTGTAAGTTATATAAGACTTTATGTCAAATCAGAGTAGAGTTTGCATAAATATTGTTTAGAGATAAGAAAATTATTGTTTATTTAGCTTATGAGAAAATACTTTGAGAGAATTGAGAGATGAAAAATTTATTCAAAAAATAAAAACTATGTTTGTTTAGCATTTCCCAAACAATTTTTTAAAAAAAAACCCCAAACAAACAAACCTATAGACTTGCTTAAACTTAGATTTGATATGTATCTGAAGTTAATATATTCTAACAACCATAAAATATGCTAATATGAATTAGAAGAAGAATTTTGATAAACTGTTCATGCAAAATTAAGGAGAATTGGAAGTGAAAAAGTCAATGAGCATACAACCTTTTGATTTGTAATTTTTTTTCTTTTAGAATTTTTATTTTCATTGTTAAAACCAACAAGCATATGCTTAGCTATTAATTTTAGTTAATCCACAATGAACTGTGCAATAATTATTCACGTGACAGTAGACCTAAACTCATGCAACCAGTGAACAACTATAATATATAAATGAAATCTTATTTTCTACCAAAATAAGAAAACTAATGCACATGGTCCTCCGTCCTCGTTATTTAGAATAATATTTTAAGTTATTAACTTGCCGCAGATCTAATGTAACTGGATTCGATATCGACGGGATTGCTTTTTTTTTTTTTATATAATTACGAGATTGAATTTTCTTATTTCATATTATTATTGCTGAAATATGATTAGCGCAATAATGGAAGATAATTTAAGTTTATTTTCTGAATTAGGCCCATTTTATATATTTAATTAATTTAGGAAGTTGATTAAACTTCATTTGGGCCAGATTTTGATCACTCGATTTATTAAATTATGTACTTTGAGTAATTGTTATTTTCGAATTTTATCATTTTTATCCTTAGTAATATACAATCCGATTTGTGAGTAGTTTTAAACCAACTGACTGATTTTGATATTGAGTATTACGAGAGTGTTCTCCGTGGAGTTCTTCTTTCTTGCTTCTTCTTCCGTAAATTTGTAGTTTCATTGAGCCAATTATATATACTTTTATGTTTGGAAACCTCTTCAATTATTCCATCATGTTTTGGTGCTTCATGTAACATCTATCAGTGTAACATATTGTGTTGCACATTCAAAAATATTTGTGTGTGAATATCACGTGTTAAATGTTGAGTAATTAAATAATATGTATCGAAGAGACATAGCCTAATAGTGAATATATTGCGACCCCAAGACCTCAGAATTTCACAAGAAGTGTGAGTTTTTTTTTTTAGTTTAATACTTGTATTATTAATAAATTTTTTATTTAAGTGGTTGCGCATTACATTCACCATTTCACTAGAAAGAAACACATGATGTCACGTGTTTTTTTTTCCCCTTTAATTTGAACTTTTTTGTTGTTTTTGAAAACTTGAAATAAAAGATCAAAGTTCTTCAAAACAGGGGAGACCTTATATATAGTAGGTACATTGTATGGATCAATTCTTCAAATGTTATAACAAGTCATGTTCATGTCTGCCCCAAGTAAAACAAAAATCCTTGGATATGGGCACGTACCTCTAAAATTTAAGATCATCAACAAGAATCAAAAGAGTATGGTAAATTTTGTTATAAATGAAATCTAATAATCCACTTTATTACAAAACTATAGTCGCAGTAGGGGTGTGTGTTTCATGATTCTACTAGTACAAGAAAGGATCCACGAAAAACACAAGTTGACTTAATTGCACGAAACACTAAATTAAATCATGTATAACAAATTAAAACACACTGATAAATTATTAATGGCAATGCAGGTTCTTGTGTGACTCAAACTCAATGGAGAAGGATCCAACAGTACTGAAGAGCTCAAACTTAGACTCCGTTTGGTTTACCGGTGGCAAAAGGGTTGTATATGAATATATATCAAGAAATAAGTATACTTATTGCACAATTACACAGATATGGTCAAATCAAATTTGTACATTAATTAAATTATACGTACGTACCTATCATAGAGAGTAATTTATACAAGGTGTATATGAATATATTTTTGCTCAGTTTTGAGTTTAATTAGTCAATGAGACGGGCAACATATTATCATATTTAAAATCTTACAAATTGATATGTGACTTAACGTTGATTTTTTCTCCAATCCCATGTTACCCTTATCTATTGGATCGTTCTGTAAAGTGCCCAGATGGAAACAACGTTGGTCGGTCTATAGTTCGTTGCATCTGATGTCACGAGAAGCTCATTTAATTCAATTTCCAACATTTAAAACCAAGCTAAATCAATCATATCTCAAAACATTAACAATTCATGCACAATAACATTACTAATATATATGTCACCATCTTAATTCAGTCAAAATCAAGCCTAGCTAGTCATGTTTCAATATATAATTTCAGCATAAGTACTATTCAATTTTGCAAAATCGAAATAAAGTCAAACCGATCAATATATATACACTAAGAGTAGTATATAGTATAATGGCTTGGACAGGTGGCTTTATACGCGCGTATCGTATGATCCCAGTAATTATATAATCAGATTCCATCGATCATATAATCCATGTGATCGTTAAATGACCTTAATTTGACTTCAATCATTTTATACAGTATATTAATGGCAAGGGAATTTATTGGGTGGCTCAAAGGCAAAGGGTCCAACAGTGAAGAGCATAAACTTAGACTCCGTCTGGTTGACAGGTGGCAAAGGGGTGGGAATCAAGGTGGCCCCGGCGGCTCCGCCGTTTTGATTGCTGGGGACGCCGCACCAGGCGAGTGGAGTGGAGACCAGCGACACCTTGCATTTGTGCCATGCAAATGTGGACAGTTTTGGGGGCATGAAGAAGAAAAAGCCTTTCGCGTCTGTCTCGGTTTGCTCCACCAGGGGAATCTTTGTATTGTTGCATTGCAACTTCAACACCGCTCCTATTAACACCCAAACAAGTTAATCGATAAATGAATTAATCTCAGCGGATCATGATAGACAAGTCATAAAGCGCTTTTTTTTTCTTTTTCTTTCGAATTAATCGATAAATGAAAGAATCTCAGCGGACTATGACAGACAAGTAATAAAATACTATTTTTTTTCTCTTTTTATTTTAAAAACGAATCAGAGCGAGCAATGAATAATTAAATCTCAGCTGATCATGAAAGACTAAAGAAAGCTAACCAGCAAGAGGAAGGACGTTGGTGAGTGTGTCAAAACCCCTGTAATTGCAAAAGTTGCAAAACACCATACCCCTAATGGCCACCAATTTCCTAACGGGAGGGTAGCTTGGAGTAGGCGGCGGTTTGATAGGGGGTTGGGAGGGAGCTGGTGTAGGGGCATGGTCGTAGTGACCGTGGCTGTGTGGAGGATAGGCGGGTGAGAGTTTGTCTGCACAAACTGTGATGGAAGCGCACAGAAGAAGCAGAGAAAGGAACAGAGCATTTGTTGAATCAACAAAAGCCATTGTTTTGTATTGTTTCAATGTAAATGTGTGTCTAATGCAGGGTTTAGTGGAGTGGGCTTTATAGGGGTTTCGAAGCGGTATTTTCTAGAATTTATTTTGCTTTAATTAATTAATTGTGACTAAAGGACTTTGAATTAACTCATTAAGAAGGGGATGCTTCTTAACTGAACTTTTTTTAGCTATTTTCTTAGAGTTTGATCCGATCAGAGTACATATTCAATTGATACTAGCTATTTTGCTACCCCTATTTAGTACATTCAGTTCAAGCCCTGACTTCAAATTATTTTTCAGTTTATATGATTTTAATCTGTGTGGTTAATAATGTACTAATTAACACGTTACATCAGTCATCCCCAGAAAAAAAATATACTATGCTAATATGAATTACAAGGAGAAATTCATTAAATTAATTAATTGTAGATGCAAAAGAATAATTGGAAGGCAAAAAGTCAATAAGCGTACAATTTTAAAACCCAACAAAGCAAGTGCTTATATAGCTGTTGTTAAATTAAATATAGTTAATCTGTGATGAAGATTATGGGATATAAGCCCTCGGGAGTGTACTTACAATGAACTATGCAATAACTAATCACGTGATAGTGAACCTAAAGTCATGCAACCAATGAACAACTAGAAAATAAATATATGACAGACCTATGTTATATAATATAGGACACTTGATCCCCGACATGTAGATGAATGTTATTATACTTATAAGTAATTAAACTAACAAGTTTTGATATAGGTGGATTCCATAAATTAAGATGAGACTGAATTTTCTAAATAAACTTTAATTTCACTACAACAAAAATGGATTTTAGTGACAAAATAATAAGTAATATTGTTGAATTGTCACTTTTTGTATATATTTAGTAATAAAAATATTAATTTTGTCACAATCACAATAGTTACAAGTGCAATAGTGACAAAATATATTTTTAAGTTGTCTAATGGATATTAGTGACAGTGTATCGAACTTAAGTTGTCACTATTAACAATTAGTGACAACATTTATTGTCACTATAATTTAGTGAGTTGTCACTTCTGGAATATCACTAAATGTCAATAGTGATAATTTTTCACATTTCTTATCACTAGTGTATCTATATACATTATTTTAGTGACAATATTTAAATACTTGTTACTATGTCGTTTATTATTTTATCACTTAAATTTAAATTTTCTCTAGTGTTTGAAGTATCACAAGCTGATGAATCTAGTAATATAGGAGAAGAAGATTATCGAAGTTCATATTCGAATTTGGCTCATTTTGATATGTTGCCTTAATCAGTGTTTTAAAAATCGGACCGATCGTTGAACCGGAAGATCTACTGGTTACTGGTTCGATCGGTTAGATCAGGTCAACCACTGGTTCGATCGGTATAACCGGTGTGACTTTATTATTATGTAATATTTATATATATATATATATATATATATATATATATATATATATTAGATTATCTAAAATACAATTATAATTCAAGAAATTATCATTCTTTGTCAATATAATTTTTTTATTGTTTCATGCAAATAATCAAAATGTCTTAAAAATTAAGATCAATGTCAAAAATATAAATTTCAAGTATCCCTAAAAGATACATACATTCAAAATAAGACAACAAAATTAAAAGTTCATCTCATTTTCAAAGTTTTGGCTTGTTCATTTGGGTTCTATTATTGTAAGTTGATGTTTATATGGTAATTTATTTGCATAATTTCATACACAAAATAATATTATTCACAATGATGAGAAAATAGTTGTGTACTTCTTTATGTAAAAGAAAACTTATTATTGCATTGATTGTTCCTCATTGATTGTTAAAACACTAAAATAATGAATGTTATTCCAATTAAAGTATATAAATGTAATTCTATTAAATGTTAAACAAGAGTTCAAATAATTAACAATAACAAAAAATCTCTAAATTTAAAAAAAAAAAAATTAAGTGAACCACTGGTTCATTGATTTTACCGATTTTGAAGCTGATTTTACCGGTTCGAACTGGTTAATTAGGAAACTAATTTTTAGGGGTGAACCGGATCAAATTGGGGACCGATTAACGGTTAAACCGGGTCAAACAGACGATCTGGTCCGATTTTCAAAACACTGGCCTGAATTCTTTTGATTATAATTTTTGCTGCACATACTTAACTTGCAAGTAAGATCCCAATCCGAAAATTTCTAGATGGCACGTATGAAGTTAGCTACACCACTTTGACATTGATTCGTTCTTAAAATCCTTCATTTTTTCCTTCAAAAATGTATTTCTAGTTCTTTTATCATCGTTGTTAGTAAGTTTTATTTATTTAATTATAACTTATTTAATAGCTTTTTTTTTAGTTACTGTTATTTTAGGATTCTGTCATTTTTGACATATTTTACGTTTTTACAGATTGTGGTTATACAATTTTACTCGTGTAGGTTGTTTGAAACAATTGATTTTGTGTTCGAATTTCATCGTGAGTGTGATTTTTTTTCTAGTTAATACTAATTATCTAGTTAATAGATATTTTTTATATCGGATGGTTGAACATTTTTGATACTTTACTAGTAATCAACATATTTAATCATGTAATATAAATTCAATGTTTCACTGAAAAGGATATGATCATGTGGATAAATGCATTGTCTTATTCTCTTCATTAACTGTCATATCATCAACAAGGTGATTAATTGTTAAAAGAAGAAAAAAATGTAAAATGAATTTTATACAGTATATATAAACACTCGTAATTTAAAGAATACACAACACACGTGCAGTGTAACTCATGGTGCTTATAGATCTTCTAAATTCTCCAAAACAGGTCCACTAAATCCATGACATGTCATATTCATGGCTGCCTCAACTAAAAGAAAAATTCATGGATATGGTCACCTTAAAGATCATCAACAAGAATCAAAAGAGTTCGATCTGTAAATTTTATTATAAATGAAATCTAACAATCCAACTTTATTAAAGTATATTATTGTGGCAATAAATATGCGAGTGCTAACATGTATTTCATGATTCTACTAGTACAACAATGGATCCATGAAAAATATAAGTTATGCTTAATAAAACATTAATTAGTAATGGCAAGGAAGTTTCTTGTGTGGCTCAAAGGCGAAGGGTCCTACAGTGAAGAGCTCAAACTTAGACGACTCTGTTTGGTTGACTGATGGTAGAGGAGTGGGAATCAATTTGGCGCCGGCAGCTCCGTCGTTGAGATTGGTGGGGACACCGCACCTACGGAGTGGAGAGAAGACTACAGACACCTTGCACTTGTGCCATGCCGATGTAGTCACCTTCTGCGGCAAGAAGAAGAAGAATCCATTCTTGTCGGCCTTTGTTTTCTCCACTAGGGGATACTTTGTGTTGTTGCATTGCAGCTTCAACAATGCTCCTGTAGAAAAAAATAAAAGTTAATACAAATAATTAACTATTTACAGTTTTTTAATAAATCAGAACGACAAATGGATGGATCTCAATGGAGATTCTAGGGAACAAACTGAATAAGAGTCTAACCAGCAAGAGGAGTGGCGCTTGAAAGTGTATTAACTCCCCTGTATTTGCAAGCTTTACAATATACCATACCCCTAATGGCCACCAATTTCCTATTGGGAGGATAGCTAGGAGGTTTCATTGGTGGGTAGCTTGGAGTAGGAGGCTCAACAGGTGGACTTGCAGTAGGCGGCTTAACAGGTGGGATAGTTGGCGGCTTAACTGGTGGATAGCTAGGAGTTGGAGGATTAACAGGTGGGCTAGCTGGCGGCTTAACTGGTGGATGACTTGGAGTAGGAGGATTAACAGGTGGGGAAGTCGGCGCCTTAACTGGTGGATAGCTTGGAGTAGGAGGGTTAGCATGAGGGGTAGTCGGCGGTTTAACTGGTGGATAACTTGGAGTTGGAGGCTTAATAGGCGGTTTAACTGGTGGATAGCTTGGAGTAGGAGGCTTAACGGGTGGGGTAGTTGGCGGCTTAACAGGTGGATGGCTCGGAGTAGGAGGCATAACAGGTGGGGTGGTCGGTGCTTTAATTGGTGGATAGCTTGGAGTAGGAGGTTTAACAGGTGGGTGGCTTGGAGTAGGAGGCTTAACAGGTGGGGTAGTCGGCGGTTTAACTGGTGGATAGCTTGGAGTAGGAGGCTTAGCAGGTGGGGTAGTCGGCGGTTTAATTGGTGGATAGTTTGGAGTAGGAGGCTTAACGGGTGGGGAAGTCGGCGGCTTTATAGGTGGATGGCTCGGAGTAGGAGGCATAACAGGTGGGGTGGCCGGTGCTTTAATTGGTGGATAGTTTGGAGTAGGAGGTTTAACAGGTGGGTGGCTCGGAGTAGGAGGCTTAACAGGTGGAGAAGTCGGTGGCTTAACTGGTGGATAACTTGGAGTAGGAGGCTTAGCAGGTGGGGTAGACGGCGGTTTAACTGGTGGATAGCTTGGAGTAGGAGGCTTAACTGGTGGGGTAGTCGGCGGTTTAACAGGTGGATGGCTCGGAGTAGGAGGCATAACAGGTGGGGTGGCCGGTGCTTTAATTGGTGGATAGCTTGGAGTAGGAGGTTTAGCAGGTGGGTGACTTGGAGTAGGAGGATTAACAGGTGGAGAAGTCGGTGGCTTAACTGGTGGATAACTTGGAGTAGGAGGCTTAACAGGTGGGGTAGTCGGCGGTTTAACAGGTGGATGACTTGGAGTAGGAGGCTTAACAGGTGGAGAAGTCGGTGGCTTAACTGGTGGATAACTTGGAGTAGGAGGCTTAACAGGTGGGCTAGTAGGTGGTTTAACTGGTGAATAGTTTGGAGTAGGAGTGTTTACGGGTGGGTAGCTTGGAGTAGTCGGTCTGACTGGTGGATGAGAGGGAGCAGGGGTGGGGGAATGGTGGTGGTGGCCGTGACCGTGGCCAGGATGGTGGTGATGGGGTGGCTGATGGGCCGGGGGGTGGGCATGTGAATCTTTATCAGCATAAACTGAGATAGAGATGCACAGAAGCAGTAAAAGGACCAAGGCATTTGTTGAATGAACAAAAGCCATTGTGTAAGTGTGTCTAATGCAGTGGGCATCAGGGAAGTGAATTTATAGGGGTTTTGGAACGGCACTTTCTGGATTTTAAAATTAAGCCAAAAGTTTTAAACTTTGAAAAATAAAAAAGCTGATTTGCTGGAGTCATAACCATGGGCCTGCTGCATGAGGTGGTAATGGGCCGGAAAATTACTCTGTCCAAGACTTATTTCAGTCATATTAATTAATTAAATCATTGTAACCAAAAGAATAATTAAAATACTTAAAACATATTCATTATTAACCCATTACATAAATGTTTTTGGACTCGACCAAATTTGAAATGTACATAATTTATATCTTTCATAGTAGTAGCTAGTAATTGGACAAATTTTATTTTAATTTTCATATAAATTATATCTAATATGCGTTCAAGATTAATCTTTTCATGCCACAAATTTTAAACATTTCGTAATAATATTTCATCAGTTCAATACTTCAACCAAAATCAAGCTTAGTTGTGTTTCAATATATAATTTCTCAAAAGATAGTCAGTTTTGCAAAATCAAAATAGACTAGGTCATAGTAGTATGGGTAGAAATAAAAAACAAGTATTTCATCATTTCAATTAGCTTCACATGCAAATGAGATCGAGGAAGATGGTTCTGTCTGTGTACCTTTCTTTATATTCTCTTCGGCAGAATTTGCGCGGATTGCTAGCTAGATTTGTGGAAGTTTCCCAATGCATTGTTTATATGTCTGTTTCCTCCTATAATTAGCTTAGATTCCAGCGTTTAATGCTAGATCGAGATTTGTCCAAATTAAATTGTAAATCTACAAAATCAATTATATATTGCAGAATTAATTTAAGGGGAAAGTCAAACAATGAAAATGATGTAAGCTTCAATCTTATATTTCGCTTGATGAAATTAAGAAATAATCATGAATATAATCAAGAGTCTTCTTCCATGCAAAGTACGCAGCGGGATTAGAAAGGATATTTCAAACATTAGATTAAATTTCGTTTTGTTTTCCACCAAAATATGACAATTAAAGATTCAGACACACACACACCACATCTCAAAAAAAAAAAAAAAAAAAAAAAAAAAAGAAAAGAAAAGAAAAATATTCAGACACGTCACCTAGTTATATTATATAGACCAGAATACGCCACTGAAATTGAAGTTGGTCTGGGGCCTGGGCTCAATGACAGCTATTGATTAAAATGCAATAATACTCTCCTATTTTTTCTCATAGGTAAAAATCCCCCAAAATCTTTATTCTTATTAGCCAAAATTTTATTGTGCTAGCAATTCAAAGATATTTACCTCCTCCTATATGCATTATAGTTCACTCTATATGTATGAGGTTTCCTCGTGATTTGCTGGAAAGTAACAATTATACTCCTCAAGATGTTATTTTTTATTTGAAATTGTGAAAACTATATATTGTTCCTGTAAAAACTTTGACAATAATCCCCTTATGAACTTAAAGAGATTTTTTGGCTGATGTAATATTATTAACTTAAATATTTTTTGCTAATACGTTAAAATTTATGTTAATAAATAAAATACAAATTTTAATATTACATAGAAAAGTGTTGGAATTGATAAAATTATGACTTTATTGAAGATAAAAAAGATACTTACAAATTTTAGTATTAAAACATATGATTATGTAATCATAGACAGATATTTTGGCCCAATTGATTTTAATATCAACAACTCTAATACTCCACATTATATTGTCACCCCTATTTATTATCACATTCAACTTCAGTCCTGACATCCAACTTTCTTAACTAGTTATATGATCAAAATTTAATAATATGCAGCAACTCGTATAGAACATGTTATCTGTTCACTAAACCCCAGAAAATATGCTTAATTATTGAATTATAAGAAGAATAGTCATTAATTGTAGATGCCAAAAGAAAAAGGAAGGCAAAAAGTCAATGAGCATAAACAATGTTTGACTTTTTAAAACCAACAAACAAATCCTTGGTTAGTAAATTTATTATATGGTTTATCTTATGAAATAATTAAAATGACATGTGCAATAACTATTCACGTGGTAGTGAACTTCAAGTACACTACAAGAAAATTAAGCTTTTAAGTGACATAACAATTAAGTGATAATTAATGTGGAAGTTGTCATTCTTTATATGCATTTAGTGATAAAAATATTAATTTTGTCATAATAATAATGATGACAAGTACAATAGCGATAAAATACGGTTTTAAGTTGTCACTAATAGCTATCAATAAAATATGGTGACTTAAGTTGTTACTATTGACAATTAGCGGCAACCTTTTAGTAAACCTAGTGACAATACACTATGGTTTAGTGACAATTTTTTTGTTGTCACTTTTGGGGTATCGTTATATGTCAATATTGATGACTTTTTTACAATTCTTGACTCTAGTATATTTATAAAAACTATTTTAGTGACAATATTTGAAATCTTGTTATTTAATATATATATATATATATATATATATATATATATATATATATATAAAGAAGTGACACCTTTAGTATTGTCACATAAAACTTTATCACTAAAATTTTAATTTTTTGAAGTGGTAGTGCAACCATTGGACAACTAGAATAAATGAGAACGTCAACATATGATTGGTCTAGTTAAAAATACTAGTCACTACAAAGTAGCGAATTCAAGTTAGAAACTCCGTTGGGAGAGGTTCCCACTTAATGTATCTGAAGCGTCTCGAAAGGGATTAAACCCTTGAGAAAAAAAATGAAGAGGTAATTGCATTTTTCATACTAAACTTTTACATACTTTATACATTTGGTACTAAGCTTTTGAAAAATACACGTTTAATTAATACCAGAATTGAAGGACTTTTTTACATTTTCTCGAGCTTTATGGTATGCTTAAAATAATGTTCCAATTTTTTTACAATAGTGTGCTTATGTGCCATATATCACATTTGAAAAATATCATGGGATGATTCCTTGTAGATTATGAGATATGATTTAATTTTGATTAATATCCCGAAACTTTGTTAATTTTCTGCGGATTATTTATTGCGTTTCATGAACTGAAACTTATATCATTAGAAAGCTCTCGTCAAGAGCTTTTCATCCATATAAAGAACACAAAATTTGGCCTTGTAAATTGACGGAGAAATAAAATGTGTAAAAAATCCTTCAATTTTAGTATTAAATGTGTCTTTTTCAAAGGTTTGGTACCAAATATATTGCGTATGTACAAGTTTGATATGAAATATGTATATTAATGGAGTATTATAATTAATTGAACGCAGATCCCCCGCTGTTTCTTTTGTGTGTGAAACCTTCAATTAATTATTAGCTTCAGATTTATGCATAAGCATAGCAAATTTTAGTTTTAGATCATATCACCGATCCCAAATTTCCGTACTTGTGATATAAAAGGTTAATTTACGCGATGATGTCACTTCATGCAATATTTCATATGACGATCGAAATATATTTTCATCACAAGAAATTGTCGCAAAATATGTTTTTGTTTTTAGTGTTGCTTTCCTAACTAGCAAACCTGTTCTCAATTTTAATGGATCGAGTTAGAATCCACCGTCAAGGAAGAAAACCACAAAACGAAAATAAAAAGAAAAAGAAAAAGAGAGAGGGAGGGAGAGAAATAAAGAATAATCAAAATTGGATCGGTCTGTTTTAGAACAGATCAAACGATGAAACAGAGTCTCTAAAGAAATTATTCAGTGTAACTATATATATCACATCACAGTGTTTGGTTTAAACTACGGGTAACTATATGTATTATAATTCATGGGCCCGCCTGATGAAGCCGATAGACTAAATTAGACTCAACTCTTAATTACTACTACTATTTATTATATACAGTATATATATGTTATGTTGTGTTTGTAATTCATGGTCGATACTACGGTCTGTATATATATGTGTCATGATTATGTGCTTCCCAAAAATAGTTAATGTGTCAAAATAAATTTACATTGAAAAAACTGCATAAAAGTAAGACTGTGAACCAATCATTACCTATTAGATTCTTGACTTTATGGTAGGAAGTTGAATGTTACATTATCTTATTAAAATATTATGGTTTTTTTTAGATTATGAATCCTTAATAAATTAGCTAGGTCGACTTAGAATTATATTTGTTCAAAGTATTCTGAATCATTAATAAATCTGAACAAATTTGGATCAATATCACATCCATTGACACCCTTAACCCTATTAGGAGGCCCTGTAAAGGTATAAACTACATTTTTTTTTTTTTTTTTTTTTTTTGTGAGATGAAGAGTTCATATTAAAATATGCTGGACTGCAACTTCAGATTGGTTGGGCTGCATAGGCAATTTATTGATGCCAAAGATACTGGGCTTTCTGGCCCAAACGATTTCGTATTAACGTAGATATTAGTACAACCCACAGCCTAACTAAATCTAAATGGGCTGAATCTTTGTAATTCAGTATGTATTGATGAATGCATCGTATTCGTGTATCTACGGCTGCTCAAAAGAAACATAATCACTAGATTTTATTACAATTGAATTTAATTTTATTAAAAGAAGGAAAAAGGCAAACTTTTACAAGCATTTCTTCCACTTCTTAATTATGCTAGCAAAATTATAGCGTCAATTTCATCAAGTTACTAAAATAAAATTGAAGTAAAATAAACTAGCTAGGGCCAAACAATGTCAACGCAGACTTTGGGCAGATCTTCCTGAAATTGATAGTGGGCATATTCTTTGCAGTTAGTAGGCGGATTTCTTTCAGAAGTGTATGCGGCGTGGGGCGGCAGAGCACCGGCGGCGGCGGCGGAAGTAGAAAATGATGAGGATATTAACTTGTCAAGGTCTTCATGCCGAATAAGCTCAGATAAGAGAAGAACAAGAGAAGCCATGTGATGTATATATATTAATTGTTGTTTGTTAACAGAAGAAAGAAAATGCAATTGGATGATTTATAAGGAAATTAAAAGTCAGTGTGTGTGATGTTTGGAAAGGTAGTAGATTGATTGAGAAAACATTGGGAGGGTTAGATTTTACTGCTAGCTCATGGTTTGTTGTTTTCAAAGTGGAATTGACATTGAAAACAACCGGCCTCAATTATGGTTATGAGGATACAATTATGGCTCGCCAAAACCATGAGCTCTCTACCTTGTTTTAGGTAACAATAAGCCTATGGGCATGTTTGTTTTGCGTTTCCCAAAAAAATTTCGTGTTTGGAAAATGCCAAACAAACATGTTTTCTATTTTCTGAAATAAATTTTTCATCTCTCAATTTTCTCAAACTACTCTCTCAAAATCCAAACAAACAACAATTTTTTTATTTCTAAACAAAACCTATATAAACTCTACTATAATTTGACATAAAATAACATATCTCTTACACAGTTTTTCTCACAACAAACATGATTTGACATAAAGTCTTACACATCTTACACCTACAACCTAACTCTTCCAAAAAAACATATACCAACTTTATTTCTCAAACCACTCTCTCAAAACCCAAACAAACAACATTACGCAAATCGATATTATTTCACAAACTTCCACTACTCTCGCAAACTATTTTCCCAAACACCAAACAAACAGGCCCTATCTATTTGGTTTTTTCATTTTTATACAGTAGTGTCAAACTATTACTTTATGTGATAAGATATTTTTGAGAAAATTAATTCAACTTATAGAAAGTGAGTCGTATTTTGGGATATCCTCAAAAAGAAATATGAGTAAAAATTTAGGGATGATTCCGTTTCAAATTAATTGACACATTTTTTTTTATAACCCAGATTAATAAACCTCATAATTAAAAAAAAAAATTATAGTAGAATATCTCAAATACCCTTTATAATTAACGATGGCTACTTTTTTCATTTTTTATTAGTGAATGATGATGGACAATTGAATTTCTTAACTTAAATGTGGAAAATGAGCAAAATTGAAAAAAAAAATACTTTAAAAACCTCAACTTATTTACGTCGTTCAATGGTACAACGTATTTATTCTTCTTCTACTACTTCCAAAATTACTGATTAAAATTAGAATAAAATTAAAAATGAACTTAAGTTTATTAAATAATCATTCAAATAACTTTCTGAACACTGTATTTAGTTTAAATCAATCATATAGATTTAAAAAGAAAAAAAAAAGCCTCAACTTATTTACGCCAATTGTATAAACTATCAAGTATTTGGCTCTTCTCTTGAGGATATTTTTATCTTTTTTATTAACACACGGCAATAATGATCTACAAGTAAGTTAAACCAAAATATTTTACGAAATAGTAGTACAATTTGGAAAATGATATCCACAACAAGGATTTGCACTCCTTCACTCAAAAATCGAATCTTTGCTATAAATTCCTATCTTATACTATCAGGATTTCTTCTCGTCAATTCAGATTTTCCTTTGTCCCAAATGAAGGTTCACCCCATGCCCAGAAAGCGCAACATCAATCTCCGATACGACGTCGGATCTCAAGCGAATTCCTGCCTGCAAAAGAAGCTGCGGCGATTGCCCCATGTCTTCTCGAAGGTTGTAGAGCTTCCCTTTCACTCGAGCGCAGACGTTGCCATCGACGAAACCTGTGAGCGGTTCAGGTTCACCGTTGCCACGGATGACATAACCGGTGACGTCAGGGCAGATGCGATTGAAATCTACCCTGGGATTGCTAAGATTGTTATAAGGGGAAACGGTGAAGTTGAGACGTCTGGAACTGAGTTAGGGCTCAATTTGTGGCGGTATAGGCTGCCAGCTTGCACGCGGCCGGAGCTAGCTTCCGCCGCGTACCAGGACGGGGAGTTGGTGGTGACGGTGCCGAAAGGGGCGGAGGAGGAAGTGGATAGAGATTTGGGAGCTTGTTCTTGTAAACTGGAGGGGAATTTTACTATAGTGCCCTTTTAGAAATTACGACTAATTTGTTTTATGTATGTTGTCATTGCCTATAATTATAAAACGGTGTATTATTCTTTCTGATTCTAAGTTACACTCGAATAATAATATTTGATTAAAAGGGTTAAAACTATGGAAGTATTTGCTTAGTGGAGATTGAGAAAGAAATGATGGTTGCCTTCTTTTTCTCTTTAGATGGATAGATTCTTGGAAAACTGGTACTACTGCAATCTATAATTGCGTGTTGTGTTGAGTACAAATGTAAACAGTAGCACAAATGAATCGAATTCCAGAGTTGTGCGCTATCAAGGATGCTCAAATGCAAATGATGATGGTCTTTATCTATGTAAAGAAATTAATGTAGCAAGGATAAAAGAGATTAAATTCACCAGGTTGTACCATGTTTCATCTCCATTTCCTGGTGTTGTGTATGTAAGACTCTGGGAGTGATTTTCTCAAGTGTAATCTGCAGTCTTTCTACACAGATTTTAATTCCAGTGTAGATGGTAAAGATAATTTTCTAGACCTTGTGACCAATACAACACAAAATGCATTTAGAGAGCATTACATCCACCATAATCATCATAGATATGATGATGCAATTATGACAAGAAGATCTAGTTAAAATAATTACTGGAAAATATCTTCTTGTTTGTTGAAGGTTAGTAGAAATAATTCCTAAATATGATTGGTCATGTCTGAACAAATCAAACAATCATAAATAACACAAAATCAAAACTCAAATCCAAACATTAATAAGAATATAATATTCCGTTCACAATGAAAATATGGATGACAAGAATGATGTCAAACTCCTGGAAAATGAATTCAAAACTTTCCAGAAAAAAACAGTCACGAATCCCACAGAAATCATTGCAGTATATGGTTGGAATAAGTTTACAGCCATGAAATATCCAACGAGAATAAACTACAAAAAAGCAAAGGCCGGGGGGTATGACAAAGTTGGTCTTTTCCCAATTAATGCTCTTATTCTGGCCCCTAATTCTGTTTAGGAAATGAAGGCCATGGGATGACAGAGCCTACAGAAAGCATTCTGGCCCCTCTTGGTGATCCTGCAAATTGTAGAATGAAAAGAAGACAATTATAATTACATTCCTTTTAAACATTTTTGTGGAGACAGGCAAAAATTTGATTCAAATGATGGTGTATGAGCAATTTCTTCCAATCCAAAATGGTATGCACTCATCATTTAAGGATTCGAAATACAGACAGGACAAGCAAACCCCAATAAAACAAATATGGGATAAAAATAAAGAAAGCTCGAGAGATCAATTAATTAACAAATATATTGATAAGAGTTTAAAGAATGAACTTAGAGAACACAATAAAAGATAAATAGCATTATATTGTAACGTTTTAAGGTGTCAACTAGCCTAACCAGCATTATGATGAGCAAATAAAAGGTATTTCAACAGAATACTTGCCTGTTGTATTGCCTCAATAACAATAATATATCATGCTACTGCAAGCCAATAAACCACAAGGATGAACAGATTATTAACATTCGAAAGTAACTAGGATTTCTATTTTAAGCAAAAAAGAATAAATCTTACACTTGTAATATTTAGTAAAATATGCAGGTCTATATACAACGCAAAAAAGAGAAGAAAAATAACCCATCAGCAAACAAAAATATTTTAAGGCAAATTCTAGCTAATGATATCAACTTTATCGGAATAAGTTTACATTCTCAAGATTTAGAGGGAATTTCAGGATATAAATCACAAGTTTATTTACAGAATCCTAATTCTGCAGCCTTATTAGTGTTACTGTGCCAGAGAAGAAGAATGAAACTAAGAAGGCACAACATTTAAACTTATCTTGATGACCCTGCTCGATTTTTACAGAAAAAATTGGAAAATATAATGTTTCCAGTCAATTACAAACTCATGTCATCAACAACAATTACATAGACAATCCTCCCACCATCCCAGGATTAGTATTGAATCCATTGACCATATGATAAGAAGTTCCCTATATCTTTGTGACACGTGAGTATAGAAATTTTAAGCCATGGCATTTCAAGGGAAAACTTTGCATAGTGTCAAACCAGTACAACAGAACATAGATGTAACATTGTTATACTTGCTCAAGTATGTTCAGCATTCATACAATACACACAATAATCTGAAGTAAACAAGTGTTTAAACTACAGCATCAACCGATACCATGAAGTTATGATGTGACTACCACATGCTAAGTCAACAGTTTTAACAAAAAGTAAATTAAGTCTTATATGTATACTGCCAGAAAATCTCTGTACTCCAGACTACCACATACTATACATAGATAATAATTATGTAATAAATTTTCACAAACTGAACAATGTTCTTTTTTCAGAAAATAAATAGTAAATAATTTTTTTGAAGAATTCAGCAACAATTAAATTTTCTGCTGAAAACTTTAGGTTCATATATTTGGACATTACAAAACCCCACCAACACAAAATAAGAAGCATAGCAAGTACCACATGAAAAGTTTATAACTGAAAATTACAGAACAACCAACTTACAATAAAAAGAATAACAAGTAACCCTACAGTTAATTTACCGTGATCATTACTTAATAATCAACATAAAATTAAAATTTAAAGAAACAACCAGATCATTACCCTCTAAGAAGCATCATTCTGTATCGCCTTCTCTTCAACCTCATCTGTTGCAGCATTTGCCTCCACGCCATTTGCATCCTCAGAAAGAGGCTGAACCTGTTCCTCCTCTGGCAATGGTTCCTCCACATAGTCATTGTCAAAGGCATCCTGTGGGACATCATAAATCCTGACCTGTGGCTTAGAAGGGTCCTTAACGAGCACATACTTGCCTTCATCTAATTTCATACACAGGTCCACTATACTCTTAACTATACCCCACATGTTCGAAGTATTCAAGTTGATCTGTGTAGCAAAATCTTTGGGCTTGTAACCCACAACAGCCAATATTACGTGATTGAAATGATCTCTTGGGTGAACCCTCGAGACATACCCCAATTTCATCATATCAGCACCTGACAAGAGAGCCTGTGCAGTCCATTTCGCCAACTTATTTGCATTGTTCTTCAACTCAGTTGCCAAAACAGCACCCCTTTGAGTCTCCAGCTTCTGCCTCCAGTCCACACCCGAATACTTAGGATCAAACTCATTCAGGGCATTGAGTGTCAAAAATGACCTCTGATTATTCATATCCAAAACACTATGAACTTCACAACGTGAAACTAGATACATATCACCATCCAATTTCCACCTCCTATACCTATAGGCAACCGAGGCCACCTCCTCTCCTTCGTTTGCAAAAGGGTTGGGCTCCTCAAAAGCAACCTTATTCCCATCCCGGACCAAAGCCTGTTGAGAAAAGTTCTGGTTAATATATGCAGCCTCAACGCTCAATGAATGTATAGAATTGATATCATCCTTCACATCAGGCAAAGGCTCCTGGGATGTCTCGTGAACAGCAAGCAAATCCAACTGCGAACCATCTCTCTTATCGAAAAACAACTTATTTCCCACACGTTGAACCACAATATCCCAAGAGTAAACAGACCTCGAAGCACACATCAATGTCGACAAAATTGAATCTGTAGCAAAAACCGTAGCTTTATCCTCATTCGCCAAACGCCTAATAACAGGGTCATCAGTGGTTGTAACTTTAAAGAAATTGCGACTCTTGAAACGCTCCAAAGGGCGACAATTCTTCGGGCTAATCCTATCATAAGACCTATCGTAAAACTCAAGCCCACCGCAGATTAACAAATCTTCAGGTTCGGGAACAGAAAATGACAGTTTGGAGAAAGTAGAGAATGGAATCTGGTCCAGCATATTCCATTCTGGCTGGATATCGACTGAAGACTTGAAAACCGATGACTCACGGCGCTGTGGCATCTGCGAGCGGTTCTGATGATACAGTCTATCACGACGAGAGCGTTCTTTCTCGGCGTCACGCTTACGAGCCTCAACTTCTTCGTCTCGGCGCTGGGGGAGCTGAGAGCGCTGATTGTGTGGGTTGAAACGCCATCTAGGGTTGAATTTCGGGCGGTTAGGGTTGTGATGGTGAGATTTCGCGGAAGTGTCGACGAGAAGGAAGGAGGGGTCTTCGTCGGCGCCGAAGGTGGCGAAGGAGTCATCGCCGGAGAAATCGAAGGCGGAATCGGAGGGGTGGTGGCCACCCTGCTTAGATCCGGGTCGTCCGGGGTTTGAAAAGTTACGGGTCCAATCGGCGATCCGACCGAGTTTCTCGGAGCGGGAGAACGGGGCGAAGGGAACGTTGGAGGGGTGGTTGGAAGATGAAAGTGTGGCGGTTGTTGAATCGGGTGGGCCCCAACCGTCGGGGTTGAAGGGTACGGCGCCTACCTCAAAGCCTACCATTTCTTCTCTGGTTTTGGTCTGCTTTTTTTAAGCTAGGGTTTCTTTATCGTAGAGTGAAGAAAGGAGATGAAGAATAAACCCTAGAAGAATGGGGTGTTATAAAGTCTTACTGCAATGACAATTATGTCCTCGGGGATTTTGGTATTGACTGCTTAGCCCTGTAATGGACATTTCAGAGCCATTGGGCCTACTCTGCATATATTTGCTCAACTGTTAAAATGCTATATGGGCTTTTTTATTTTACGGATTGCTGGAATACGGTATAGTAGTATCATTTTTGCCCATGCCACTCTCAATCTAATTCTTGTGTTTTATAATCGGAAAGTTCATAGCCATTGGACTATTGGTGGACCGGAAGTGGAAATTCGAAAGTATTGGGCATGTTGGCCCACGTGGAGGTTTAAACATACACCTAGAAATGCAAATGTTGTTGCTCATCATCTTGGTTTTTTTATACCATCTCCAAGAAATTATCTATAACTTAAATTACAAGAAAAAATATAACAAAATTAAGCTCCAAGGAGCTCTTATATTTTAAGACTCATAAAAAAAGTCTTTTGGCATTTTGCACCCTGAAATTATAGAGTTTTGGCACTTTGCACCCTGAAATTATAAAGTTTTGGTACTTTGCACCCTAACTTGAAAGTTTTGGCACTTTGCACCCTGAAAATACAATTTTGAAGAAAAAATTCATTGATTGAAGGGCATAATAGTTATTTTCGAATATTTTTGACACTTTGCACCCTAAAAATATAAGTTTTGACACTTTGCACTCTGAAATATAGAATATTGCCCAAAAAATATAATTTCTGACATGTTCAACCCCATTAATATGATAATCTAAATAATGTAAATAACATGCAATATAATAATGTGTTAGATATGTAAAAGTGTATTTTAGATATAAAGTAAATAATTTAGAGGATACATGAAATAAAAAGAAGACAATGTATTTTTTTTAATCTAAATTTTATTGAGAGAAAATGTTAAAATAAGTTATTATAAATTAAAATAAATTTAGAATAACAAGTTTATGATTGTTGTGCATAAAAATGACCATTTTATCTCTACATCGCCGACATTCATGAATTTTTAAAGAAAATTACATTACGATGCAAAATGTCATACAAATTATATTTTTAGGGTGCAGAGTACCAATAAATTTAAATCGGAGTGAAAAATGCTAATATTTCATATTGTATGGTGCAAAATCTATATTGCCAAGGTGCAAAGTGAAAAAAAAATTGAAATAAACTATTCTACCCTTCTACCAATAAATTTTCTCAATAAAACACACACTAGGGTGGAATGTGTCAAATAAATTATATTTCCAGAGTGCAAAGTGTCAAAACTTTTAAATCAGGGTGTAAATTGCCATAACCCTATAATTTCAAGGTGCAAAATGCCAAAAACCCCATAAAAAATTATAAGTTTAGCCTCTTAAATATATGAGGCCAAAGTTTGTTGAAAGTTCTTTTTGCATTGAAAGTACAAAACTTTTGTACTTTTCCCATAGAAAATTAAAAATATTTTAAAATAGTAATTCATATATTTTTTTTGAAATAATAATATTTTAATTTTATGTTACTTTAACGAAATATTTAATTTTAATTCACAGAACACGATAATTTAATTTAAATTATTAATATTTTATTATTATATTAAATAAGTAAATATTATATATATATATATATATATATATATATATTTCTTTATTTTCTTTATTGTTTATATGTGAATCTGCCTATGGATTTGTCTTCTCTTGCAAGAGCCGGCTGGTAAACTATACCTTCGATCTTGTCCCTCAACTTCTTAGTTAGACTTTATTGCTTATATGTGAATCATAATTAAAAATTAAAAATACTTTATTAAAAATAATCTAGATCTTGGAGTGAAATAGTATTTTTGTTTAAAAGTAGAATCTTAAAATATAAACTAGTTGTTGGAGTGCAGAGTAAAAGTTGGGAATGTATAACATTGTTTACCTCTTAAATTTTAAGATAAAAGGTCAGAATTTAAGAGGGTTGTTGGAGATGGCCTAATAGTTTTGTTAGAATTTTTTTGGTAAGCAAATGATTAAGCATAAAGAATCGAAAATAAGTTTATTACAGAAGTTCTAGGAAAATTAGGAAAGCAAAAATCTACAAAAACATCGGGGGGAATGAGGGAGAGGGGAATAGGGCCTTCCCAATTATAAAGTTTTTCCCATTTTGCGAGATTGTGAGCAGTCTTGTTGCCGAGTCTTGGGATTTTCTTAACCATCCATTTAGGCCAAACATGGAGGAGTTTCCGAGCATTGAGAGCATCTGCTTCGCTGCTCCATTCAAAAATTGGGGCCTTGCTAGTGATTATCATAACATAGTTCAGAGAGTCACTTTCAAACAACACCAAAGCACATTTGATATGACCAAGGAGGACAAAAGCTTTAAGTAATGCCGTTGTTTCGACAACAGTAGCGTCAAAGAAAGAGCCTGAAAAAATAGCAGCAAAAAGAATCGATCCCGAGCAGTCGCGGACAAGAATTGAGAAAGCACCTTTACCTTCAGCAAAAGCAGCATCCAAGTTAACTTTGTACCAATTTGTAGGTGAAGGATTCCAATCATAAGAGAGATGAGGGAGTTGCCAAAGCGGAGGCTTGGTCAGAGGCATGATCGGATGAGATTTTACAGCACATGTTCGCCAATGGAATTGGATTCGGTGCAGCTGATGATGGATTGTGGAGATAGTGGTTACGGGCTTTCCAAACCTGATCCATGGTAACAACACAAAAGTTAAGGAATTCAAGAGCGAGGTCGGGGTTCAGGAAGAATGATTGGTCTTGTTTGAGAATGGCTGAGATTCAAGTGGAGATATTCCAAGAGTTGAAAGAATGAAGTTAGAATCTCCATTTAAAAGCAAAAAAAATGGTGCTGATAAATGGACAACTAAGGAAAATGTGGTCAAGGGAATCCGAACCTCTAATGATCTTGCTATTTATTTTCATTTTTGCGATGGGGTTGTCAATTGTACATTGATTTTTTCCAAGCTCAATTTAATTCTTAATATAGTACATTTGTAAAAAAAAAAATGTAATAATATTATTACAACAAACTTCATCAATCTCAAAATTTAGGCACATTTCTATTATTATAAATTAAAAGAGAACATCAAAACTGCATTAATTTTTTTTATATTTTATATTTTTTATGTGATTTGTCTTCTAACATAAACTAACGATTATAAAACGTAAGTCATATAGGAAATATAATGTGATAGAATTCTAACAAATTACTAATTAGTAAATCAAGAAAATGTGAACCGATACTTGTACAAAAGTGTATTATATTAGGTTGTTTATTTTCTTATTTCAATTACATTTCAGAAAATTTAGATCTAATATGATTTTAATGAAAACAAAGAGGAGAAAATTATAAATTTCTTGAAGTTCGTTTGCTCTTTAATACTAGATGGAAACAATAGTGCACCGGATCCGTCTATTTTGCAAGAATTCTGTTCCCTTTAAATTTGATAAATTTATTATAAAATTTGATAATGTGATGCTTCTAAATTTTACATATTTAGTGATGTGCACGATCTGATAAAACGATCGGATCGTAGCTATATGGTAAGTGTTTAATTACCAAATCTTGGAACCTTTCGATATTACTGGCCAATTTATCGAATCGAACTGGAATACCGAATTCGTTTTTTTTTTTTTTTAATTTATTCTATTCCTTAACTTAAGACTAAGAGAGAGAAACAAATCACAATCTCTTCACTTCTTCTCTAACATGTTTTTTTTTTAGTGAAAAATGATAGCTTTATTCATAAATCATATTAGAAATTATAGCCCCATCACTTTTCATTGATGCAACAATCACACTCAAATTGTTTTCGATCATGATTTTTCTCTAATTTTGACCAACCGTCTAATTCACTGCAAATAATGCAGCCTTTGCTTCTACCGTCGAAAAATCTATCGGTTACTTAATGCAAACTGACGAACAGCCGACACAAGCTACTCTGTTCGATCTGGCAATCAATCCCAGCGAGCACGAGCCATCTTCTGAATTTATATCCCCGTCAAAATTCAATTTGATATAGTCTACATCATGTGGAATACATCTCACATCAACTCTATTCTCCGGACATGTTTTAGAAACAAAAGAATTTCTTCCTCAATTCCCTGACCCAACCTACGCCCCTGCACCATTCATGTTTCCTCAGTTTGGTTTTAAGACTTTGGAGATTTATAACTTTTATGTTTGGATAATTTATATGAATTTAAGATGATTTGTTTATGTTAATGGTTTTTAAGCTAGTTAATGATTTTAACTTTTTAACTTTATTTGTATGAATTTAGTTGGTGAATGTTTTTATTAAAAGTAAGAAGTTTGGGTTCTCATTTATCATCTAGGTTACTTTTTTTTATTGAGTTTTGAGAATATATTGTACTATATAATCAAAAGTGTCCAAGATGTTAAATTAATTGGGATCATATATAATTTAATTAACTGGTACATGAAAAATAAATTATAGTATGATTTGGATCAAGATGGTGATGCTAAAGTACCCCGTAACCAAACACAGACATATGCGATCCATGTTTCAGCCCAACAAAATGGTAAAAAATATCCAAATTTTCAAAAAATTCGAAGGCCCAAAATTTTCGATTTTTTTGTATCGAACCAACCAAATCGTACCGATCAATAATTATCGCATTGAATCGAAATTTTCTATTAGACAAATAGTGAGCGATATGAAAATACCAAACACATCTGGATACCAAAATCCGGTATTATTTTACTATTTTCACATCCCTACATACGACATCTGCCTTAGAAGTAGTCATTAGCATTACAAGTTTCACCTTTAGGGTTGTGTACCTCTAAAATATTTTTGTCTCATTTCTTTAATTGTTTTATTTTTGTGGAATTAATCAATTATTTCATTAACATCAACCAAAAAACGAGTTCACTAAGCATATTCCTTGTCACAAAATACAGAAATCGATAAATTACTAAAACTAATACAATCGTTTGACTAAGGAAAAAATGTTCAAGCAACTAGACTATAAACCGTGCAATTTGCACGATCCTCTTGAATCTCCATTTTGGCCATAATCCCCATCTTTCATGATTCTCGCAATGATCGATGATACTTTCCAATCCATATTCTCTTCTAAAATATTGATAACTTGAATGTAGACTGTCAACATGTTGAATTCAACTCGGATAAAGTTTGACTCAACACAACTCCATCTAATTCGGGAATGGAATCTCAACTTTTAAATTTCCCACAATTTTCTTTACAAAATGTTTTGAAATTAACATTATGTTTCTATTCAACTTAGTTCGCGATTTCAAACTTTCTCATAATTCACTAATTCTAAAGTTAAAAGATCAACTTTGTCTATTGAATTTAAACCAAATATTATAATTCAACATATGAATGAAATTATTTTGGCCAAGTTCATTTACATAACAAATCAAATTTGAAGTACACTATTGTAGTTTGATTTGAATTTAACTAGATAAACTAAAAAGTAAGAGAAAATAGATAAAACTATAAAACTCCTTGTATTGAGCATGAAAATAGTTTGTTCAGTTCGATTAGTTTAAAATGAAACAAGTCAAATTCTTTTTCAAAAAACAATCATAAAAATAAGTCAAATTCAAATGGGGGATTCTAGAGTGTCGCTACGTTAGGTGCCGCTAATACCACATTAGGTGGTATTATCACACAATGTGTATCACATTGTATGGTATAAGGAGTACAATTTATACCATAGAATGTGACACACATTGCGTGGTAATACCACCTAATTTGGAATAAATACTACATGATGTGGGGGTCATACTAAATATATGAGGTTAATACTATGTAATGTGATCATGTACCATAGAATGTGATACACATTGTGTGGTAATACCACCTAATGTGATATTAGCGGCACCTAACATAGCGGCACCCTAGAATTTTCCCAAATGGAATATTAAAGGAATTTAGGGGGACAAAAAAGACTAGGCTTAACATGCGAAACATTACTACAGATATTCACAGATTTCCTGCACAATTCGAAATATCAATGCGAAACATGTGAAAATATTGCAATTAAAACATGTAG
This sequence comes from Penstemon eatonii, assembly GCA_038501285.1. Lineage (NCBI taxonomy): Eukaryota > Viridiplantae > Streptophyta > Magnoliopsida > Lamiales > Plantaginaceae > Penstemon > Penstemon eatonii. The sequence continues at coordinate 114,952 of JBCEGF010000586.1, read as the reverse complement.
ATAAAGTAGATACATGCACACACAAACATAACAACACTTTACATAGAAAATCCATTGCATTCAAACATGTTTAAATGTCATCACATCAGATATTCACAGATTTCCTGCACAATTTATCACAAAATCAACCGACTCTAAAGCAACCACGAAGAATATATCTCACTTTCCATTTCAGTTCCTACTCATTCCTATCTTAACAGGCACATCACAATCATGGGCACAGTAGACAATTCAGGTATCGTATATGAATTTCTCAGAATATATATATATATATATATATATATATATATAGTTAATTGCTGCCCACTTTGTAAAGGACTGAACCTAACTGCATCAGTCTAGATACATTTAATGAGCAGCAGACAATTCTTTTCTTCCACGTTTACGATCTAGATAATTGATAGCATGACAACAAGTTTCAATGAACGAATCTTAAGTTACATGCATCTAATACCTAAGTGTGCTGCTCTTAGAACAGCCTAAATTGCACGTACATAAAGTCCACGAAAAGGATAATGTTGTAAAGGCAAAAATATCTCACCAGATTATGGTGAAAACATAAATTGATGGTAATTGCAATGTAACTTTACCTAAGTTTGCTTCGATTAGCAGCTTCAGTTTTGCAGCTACGCCTCACAGAAATGTGTCATATGTGATATGTCCCATAACCTACATAAAAAAACTAGAATAAGTGATTCAACAAATGAATATGGCTTAATTCCACTTTGCACCCTACAAATAGGAGTGTTTTTCATTTTGCACCCTACAATTTTTTTTATCCCACTTTGCACCCTATAAACTACAATTTCACTTCAGATTGCACCCTACAAACTACAATTTCACTTCAGATTGTACCCATGAGTAATTACAGGCCATTTTAGTCGCTGGATTAAGGATAAATTCGTCCAATCACATTAATAATCATCCCAATTTCCCTCTAAAAACAATAAAAGATAAAAATTAGATATAGTTAATGTCATAATATACCCAAGATATTTGTAAACTAAAAATGTATGCTACTCCACTCTTCATCCAGATCCAGATGGCCGTACTGTTACTCTGTTGGTTAATTTCCCCCCCTTTTTTTTTTTGATTGATTTATTTTGAAATTTTGCAACACAATTTTTATGTATGTGTCATGAAATTCACGTGTTACTTTTTCTTGCATTTTCTTTTTTTAATTAATCTAGAATATATATATATATATATATATATATATATATATATATATATATATTAAAGCCATACATAATTCTTTAATTTCTTTGACCCCCATTTTCATTATTCTATATTAATATTCTATTTATTTTTTGCTTGCTCCATTATTACATAGTATTTTATTCATTGCTTTTCCAGTATTTGAAATGTTTTATTTTTGTTGTAATAAAATAATAATAATTTCTATTTTACTTTTATTAATTATTTTTCTAAGGGGAAAGAAAATTACGAAAAATAAATTGGGATGTTTATTAATGTGACTGGATGAATTTGCCATTATTCCGGCAACTAAAATGGCCTGAAATTAATTGAGGGTGCATTTTGAAGCAACATTGTGGTTTGTAGGGTGCAAAGTGAGATAAATTTTTTTGTAGGGTGCAAAGTGGAAAATGCTCCTATTTATAGGGTGCAAAGTGAAATTAAGCCAATGAATATATACAGGGGAAGCCAATATCCAAATTGTGCATAGTAAAAAAAAATAGTGAAGTGGCAACGTTTTTGTATGGGAGTTAGTATAAACAAAATAAGTTATGCGCAAAAATTAAAAAACTAGAATGACTAAAAGGCACTTAAAATAAGGAGCTGAACTTACATGATACAATGAAGATACGATACCTATGAGAATTGATGCAAAAAGGGCTCATCTGAAATCTCATAATACAGTATTGAATCCTGTAGACTTTTCTCATTGATAGACTCATCTAAGAATCCATAATCCTGTTGAAAATGATTTTAACCATATGATAACAAAATGATCTAAGAATCAGTGTAACATTATGTCAACTTCTTGGAAAAACTACCAAGCAAAAAGTCCATAATCGAGGTTCATTCAGACAAAAAGGCACAATAGATAATGTGTGTGATAAACCTATGCATGCAAAGTATCTAGGTGGAAATAAAACAACACAACAAACATCCCAAGTTTTTGTCGAAAAATTGAAAGAAACTCAAAACCTGATGATTGAATTACATTCACAGGAATGTACCTTAGATCTTAAAATAGTTCACATCTTTATACAATGAAACAGAGAAATAGAAGAAATTTAAGATTGGCATAACCTGTTCAATTAATTACACGAGGATTGGGTGAAACTACAAAATCCCAGAAAAATCAAGTAAATTTCGGTTTAGGCATAGATGAGGAAGTAGTTTGATGATTATGACCGAGTTTGTGAATCCAGTGACTCAACCCCTTCTTATGGTCCTGATGACATGTTAAGTTCTGTACCAGATTCAGTGTTCCATCACGAGCATATGAAGACTCAAACTCCTCTAGTACCTTTACAATCTGCCAAAACTCGGGCCTCTTATCTGGCTGAAGAGACCAACATTGTTCGATCAAAGCTTTCATGGCAGGGGGGGTGTCCTCTGGTATAACCGGCCTCAAGTTCTGAAAAACCCAGATAGTATATCTTAACAAAATGCAAAAATCATCAATATTATACAATTGGGAGAATTACTCAAATTACCTCTGAGGTTACCCTCCATTTTTGGGAGATTACAACAAACTACCCCTGAAGTTTTAAATTCATTACAATTACCTTTTCATGGCGTTAATTTATGATGGCGCATGCTGACATCATAAAAAAATGACGGTGAAAAAAGGGTGAAATTGGTGAAAAAAATGGATGAAATCAGTGGAGAAAAGGGTGACATCGGTTTGCCACGATTGAGATTTGTGATTTCTTAGATAGTACCCAGAGGTATTCTGGAATTCAATCTTTTTGTCAATGAAATTAATGTCGTAACGGGGTAACTGTAATGAATCCAATATCTCAAGGGCAGTAAATTTTTCAAACATGGAGGTGGTCAATGTAATTGCACTAAACCTCAGGGGTAGTTTGAGTAATCGTCCCTATCCAATTTGAACCAAAAAAAAGTCTGAAAATCAAGAACGTACTTTGTTCACCACAGCAAAAGCGGCTTGTATAGGGGTCATATCTTCGTACGGTATAGTTCCAGCTACAAATTCCCATAAAATGAGTCCGAAGCCATATACATCAACTTTACGCCCATAGTGCTTACGTTTGATCATCTCTGGGGCCATCCAACGGTAAGTACCTGGATCATCTGCTAAAAGATCACAGATTGCCTCCTCACAAGCTATACCGAAATCAGCAACTTTCAAGTGGAAATCATCAGTGATTAGCACATTTTCAGGTTTCAGATCTCTATGGATAATGCCCTGTGAATGAATATACTCCATTCCTCTAGCAATGTCCAAAGCCATCAAGATTAGTTTTTCCAAAGGTAGAAGCTTATGCTCGAGTTTGTGCAAGTATGCCCTCAAAGAGCCCTCCGGTAAATACTCTGCCACAATGCAAAATACTGGTGGTTTTCTACACGCAGCTATGAACTACATTTCAAGAACATTTTGCAATCCCGAATTATAAACTATAAGATATATAATATGAAATATAACATACAATGGTAGCTTCAAAACACTAATTCTTGAAAATAAGGTACCTTTATGACATTTTGATGGTGGAGACGAGACAAGAGGGTAACCTCTCTCGTAAACTGCTTCTCCAATCGAGAACCCAAGTCTCCATTTTCCTCACCATCTGGTATTCTTATTATTTTCACAGCAACAGGTGCATTCATGTAAATTCCATGGTAAAGTTGACTGTGTGCACCATGAGCAAACCTTAGTCCTAAAAACAACTTTGATAGATCAACCATATGATCATCTACAGAATCTACAGAAGTAACTTTCCCCCCACCATTATCAAAATACTTTGTCCATGCGGAATCCTTACGACTCTTGGAACTATCATGAAATTTCATCGATGTGAAACGCCTTAAAGGACTAGAATTCCTTGGCGACTTTGGATCAGACGATTTTTTGGTCAATTTATGAACAATCCCTTTATCGGATTCTTTTCTTTGGGGATGGGGGGTTGAGAATCTCTTTTGATTCGATCGAGCTTCCTTAAAGGTGTCGGAAAGCTTTGTTTCTAGGTGTGGGGACACTGCCCTCTGCCTGTTAGTTGTTGGGTTTCTTTGGATTTGGACAACATTAGTAGTAGCTGGTTGGGGTCTGGATTTGAGACCTGAATTTCTAATTGGTGAAATTCTATTTGGTTGAATAGTTAAGGGGACATAGGCTAATCTTGAAGCATCCAAACGGTGACAAATGGTATGAGAGTATTTAGCCCTTCTTATCCAAGAAGTACCCTCTTCATCCATTCTTGAATTTTTAGAGAAACCCTGTATATTTTTTGCTATTCTAATTCAATCCCATCAAAATATGAACAACGAAGAATCAAATTTCTTTTCCATCAAATTTAACAGCCCTTAAACCAATCATCAATCTTGAATTCATGGAAGACAGGCAATTGTACCAAATATTATATATGTGTAAATCATGAAAACCTGATCAAAGATTTCAAAGACTCTTCAATAGGTCAAACTCCACCTTCCTTTTTTGAAGACCTGAAAATCCCAAAAACACCGGGAAAAAATAACAATAAACACGTTATTTAATTATGGGAAGGGAAAACAAAATTACACTCAATTGGGTTGAAAAATAAATAAAGAAATACCCATGATTGTATACCCCATTAGCCACCGAACAATAATAATAATTGCTTCAATACGCAGACTTATACACACATAAAAATAGGATCTTTGCTTACCAATAAGGGTATATCTCCAATGATATCCTTCCTGATATTCTTGAAATTTATTTTAAATAAGAAAAAAGAATCTTTGTTAAAAATCCATATACGGAGAACCTATTTGTTTGTATTAAAATAAAAATCTCAAAGTCAATGTAGATTGTAGAAGGAGCATGAATGAGATTCTTTTTATATGTATGTGTAGATATAAAAATTAATACGTATAATAATAGCTGTAGGTAGAAGGAAGAGGAGGTGAATGATTCTTTGGTGGGGACCCGGTTAAGGTGGCGGTGATGGTCCACTTTTCCGTAAAAGTCAATAGTGGAAGGAAAAAGAGAGAGAGAATATGAATAGTAGTATGAGATAGAAGAATGCAAAAGTCGCTATCGGAAAGAATTGTATTGTAGCCGGTACTGTACTTGACTTAAAAGAAGAAAAGGAAAATTTTGTGGTATTTTTCTGGGTTTTCTATTTTCTCTTCTCTTCTCTTCTCTTGCCTTAAATTAAAAGAAGAAAAGAAAAGCGCTACGGTTCACACGGAGACGTGTGATTGCAGTTCATTAGGCGGCAATTTTATATCGTACGGTTGATGGTAACTTTCCTTTTTCTTTTAATAATTTATGGTATTTACTACTTACTTTGTATTTTTGTCATGGATGAATTATCTTATTGGATTTCAATGTGTATTAATCCAATTGTTTGAGTCTAATTAGAGTTAAACCCCTAAAATATAAATGAATAAAATTGAAATAGGAGAAAAATGTATTCATCCATGAAGTAGAATACCTGATTAAATATAATATAAATCATAATTAATAAATTCGTTTTTTCTGGAGTTTATCCGTCACCAATAGCAACCAAATATCGGATTCAAAAACCATTCCCTCGTCTTTCATTGTCGATTTTTGGTTCTATAGTTATTAATATTTCCTTCAATGTATTTAATAAATCAATTTTTTTATTACTCATTAAAGTTATTATTGATTGAGGGCCCCCTCTACCCAATAAGAGACATTTGGGGTCCAGCATACTCGTACTTAGGCTTAACAACAATTTGAACTACTGTATCATTTAAAAAGTTTTAAATTTCTCCTTTTAACTCGTTCGTTCAAGTTATTTTGCAAACGAACGAGCCTGCTCTTTTATAGATCCGAAATGTAGGAATAAATGGGCCTTTAATACTCTTGTAATGGAGTTAGGCCCAATTAACAAATTATGTGATGTGTGTATAATATTTGATGCTCGGGTTGATCAAGACGTGGTTTTATTCAGGTTGGACTTGAATATTTGTTTTACATAAATTCTCCACGTCCATTAGATATTATCAATATTCAGTTGTGTATCGCTCTTTTTCGAATCAAATAATATCTCAACTTTTCAAATTCTTACATATAATTTTTTCCTCAAGTAATTACAACTTCATTTAAATTAATGGAGATTCATAACTGATAAAATCCATCAAATATCTAACAAAACAGAGATTCTAATAAATCGAATAGATACAGATTCATATCCACCACATCAAAAGTTCTATTTAATGTGATGCATTTTCTTAAGTCATTATATTCATTTGTAAATTAATAAAGAGCAAATATCTTAGGAAAAGGCATAGTAAAAAGAAAAAAGTATTCCCTCCGTTTTTTTTTTTATTTATCGATTTGGCAAAAAAAAAAATATTTACTTTTATTTGTCGTTTTAGGATTTCAACGTAAACTTGATGTTCTTTTACCAGTTTTATCCTTCTTACTAATACTTATCATTAATGTTAAAATTATTGCTAAGATTTGAAAAAAATGACTATTTAATTTATAACAATTTTTAATTCGAGTCCAATCCCCAAAACGATAAATAAAGAAAAAAAGGAGGAAATATATGGTAATCCCCTCAACGTTTTGGACTATTTCTTGAAAATATCAAACTTACTTCAGTTTTTTGGATATCTTTAGAGTAACTCATCATATTCTAGGGAAAGTCATATTTTAGCTAGCTAGGTGAAATATATATTTTGAGTAAAATGTTCTTCCTAGTGCTACTAAAAATATTGTACTTTTCAAACTTTATGTTTAATGAAAACGTTCATATATAATGAACAAAATCAATCATTTTTTTTTTTTTGTTATATAGGAAAAATCTGTTCTAAGCAAAACTTTTCGTTTTAATATTGGAACTTGGAAGGTAGACGTTTACATCAATATTTGTAATTGAAGTTGGCAGCTAGCCTTAGACTTCGTCCACCATCAATTGTCTCTCTCTTAATCCATTATATATATATATACACACATCATATGTACGTATAATTTTATTATACATTACTTATTTAATTCTCTTTTTTCCGCAAGTTTCTATCAAGCATAACAAGTGCCTGCCCGTCCGCTTAGTGACTTGGTCATTTCATAATTGGCACTTTCTAATTAATTAAACTTAAAAAGATTATTGGCTTTAATTGTTGAGTCAGCATCTATAATCTATGCTGGCAAATACTGATTTATTAAGTTGAAGTAATTATAGTTACGTGAATGAATAAAATCTAGTCATACTAAAAGTGCTTCAAATATTATCTTCCTTTTTCTTAAAGTGCTTAAAAAGTTAAAATTATCCTCTATTTTTTAAGCACATAACCATGATCATGAGACATTTACTGTAATTTTGTAGATATTGAATCAATAAAAATATTTTTTTCCGTATTGCAATTTTTGTAAGATTTGACTAGTGCCACTATACTTTTTTTTAACGTTATTTAAATAGCCAAAAGAGAGAGAGAGAGAGAAAAAATCCCGCCGACTTAAAGAGGGATCAGAAGTAACCGTCGTCTAAACAATATATATTATTTTTTGCATATCAGGACTTTTTTACCTAATTAGAAATAGAAAATCCATTTAATTTGACTTGTAAAAATGTTTACCTGAAAATAAAATTTGAATAATTCATATTTCGTTACTTCATTTTCATGAAAACTGGCATTCATTTATAATTAAATTAATGTCACCACCACTTTTTCCAGTTCATGAGAAGTTAGGAGTATAATGTAAATAGCTTGCAATGGTGATGTGTGAGGATAAGGCTGATCACTATATATATATATATAGCAGCATTCACATACCCAGATTAATCTTATCTTTGGACAGCCTATCATCTTTGGTTTCCTTCTTACAAAAAATTAATTAAGTAAACTTAAGAGTTAACATCATATATAACATTAATAATCACTACAAAAAAATGGTTCTGTTGTGACAAATTGTTGTGATGAAAATTGAAATTTGTCACAACAAATTTTATCATATGATGAATGTCATTTTCGCCACTTGAAACTTGGTCTAATATGACGAAATTTATTTCGCCACATGAGACACAACCTGATGCGACAATTGTTTGACTTAGTCATAATAGGATACATCTCATACAACGAAAACTGAAAGCGTCATATTTGTGCAAAGCTCATATGATGACTAACAATTTCGTCACATGGAAGAATCGCTCATATGACAAAAAGCATAATCGTCACATCTGTGCAATATTCATGCGACGAATTTTTGCGCTTGTCACATAGTGGTATGTTTCATACGACGAAATGGGAATTTGTCATGTCGTTGAGATTTCATGTGACGAAATATTCAGTTCGTCGCAAGAATAGTACGACTTGTATGACAAAACTTTATTTCATCATATAAGAATACATTTCTTGTGAGGAAGTTTTTGTTGGTCACAAAAGTGATATGGCTTATGTGACAAAACTATATTTCGTTATATGGGAGCAAATGTCATGTGGCGAAAGTAGCATTTTCGTCACATAAAAAATTGGCTCATATGACAAAATGGTTATTTCGTCATATAACATTGCTTTTATGTGACGAATTGTTTATTTGTTACAACAAAAATTACCCTATATTGCTACAATTTTCAACTTCTATGATGCTTAAAGTTATCGTTTCACATAATTAATCACATTTTTATGTGATAAAATGAAGATGAGAATAATTATAAATTAAACAGGCTTTACCTCAATGTGCATAGCTCTAAGGTCAACAATTTGGCCAATTCGTTATAAATTGAGAATCGGTTGATTTAATTGTGAATAAGCTCAATATACATAACCCTATAATCAATAATTTTGAATTAACGACTAATTAATTCCGAGCCATGTATCAATTTGACTTCGTATAATTTCAACATACTTAACCCTAAGGTCAACAATTGGCCAATTAACGTTTCAAATTGAGCATCAATCGATCTGATTACGAATAACCTCAATATACAGAACCATATAGTCAACAATTTTGAATTAACGACTAATTAATTCCGAGTCAATTATCAATTTGATTTCGAATAAATTCAATGTACATAACCCTAAGATCAACAATTGGTCAATGAACGTTTACATATCCATATGGTCAACAATTTTGAATTAACGACTAATTAATTTCAAGCCAAGTATCAATTTGATTTCGAATAATCTTAATATACTTAACCGCAAGGTCAACAATTGATCAATTAACGTTTCAAATCGAGAATCAATGGATCAGATTGCGAATAACCTCAATGTATATAACCATATAGTCAACAATTTTGAATAAGCGACTAACTTTTCGAGCCAAATATCAATTTGAGTTCGAATAACATCAATGTACATAACTCTAAGGTCAACAATTTGTCAATTAACCTTACAAATCGAGAATCGATCGATATTACTGCGCATAACCTTAATGTACATAACCATATAGTCAACAATTTTGAATTAACGACTAATTAATTAATTTCGAGTCAAGTATCAATTTAATTTCGAATAACCTCAACATATATAATCCTGAGGTCAACAATGTTGACTTTGGTCGACTAAATATAGACTCTAATTTATTTTCGTCGATTTAAACCAGTACGAATTGATTTAACTCATTTTCACCAATTTGATTCCATTTAAACCGTTTTTGATTGATTTAACTCGTGGTTTCATTCAATTTAACCATTTAATAACATTAACTAATTTTTAATTTTATCAATTTTGTGCAATAATTTGATTAGTTAATTTAAAAAATGTTAATAATAATTAATGATTTAAGTCTTAAGAAAAAAGAAATTAAAAAATGATTTTTTTTAAATAACTTACTTAGGGCATAAAGCCCTAATTTCATTTCTTCCTCCCTCCATCAAACCCGCCACTCTACCCCCTATCTCCCACCCGCTGCTCTTCCTCTCTCTACCACCCACCACCACCTGGAACAACCACTCACCACCACCCTCTTGCACAACCCACCCACCACTGCCCGATCTGAGCGAGCCGCCTGCCCCAGCTACCCAAACCCACGTGACCCACCTGCTCGTGCCCGAAGTCGCGCCCCCTAGCCCAGCCCAGCCCGTCCCTGCTCGTGCTGAACTTGTGCGACCCGCCCAGCTCGCCCCTTCTCCTGCCCGAACTCGTGCGACCCATCCTGCCCCAGTCCAAAAATTAACCTCATCCTATTTCTCCAGTCACTCTTCAATTCGTCCAGGTAAGATGATTTTTTCATTTACAGTTGTTGTTTAGTTGTTGATGTTCATTGGAATCTGGTGGTGAAATACTGTCACGTGGACTATTGTACGGAAAAAATCTTTGGTGGTGGTGGTGTTGGTGTAATTATCAAAATATGAAAATAAATAAACAGAGCATTTAATTTATTCAGTGACTGCAAGAAAAAGGGAGAGGGGGAAGCAAAGCAATCTTTTACTTTATGTCTGGTATTTAATTTGTTCCAAAATCTGAAGTTTTAAACTTGTTGAAGGGAGAAATGGGTGTTGTTACAGTTGCTGAATTGAAGCCAAACATATCAGGAAAGAGATCTTATCGTCCTAGTTCAAGTGCAAGACATATTAATGAATGGTATACTACTTTTATTAATTGATAACTAATTAAATTATCTTTAATTTTTATGTTTGATTATGAGATTCATTTGATGCTTTATATGATTTGAATTCAAAGTGTTGAAATTGGGTTCATAAATTCTTCTAGAATTTTCATTGATGCTCAATTGATATAAGAGAGTTAATGGGGTTTTGGAGATTTACTGATATAAAAATAAATAAAGAGTGATTTGCCTCCTTCATTTTGAAGGTGTTGTGTACACGCGTACTGTAATGCGAGTGGAAAATGACCAATTTATCCCTACCATCCACTTTAATCCTGTAATATTGTCTAATGTGCACTTTACCTCCTGTGAATATGTAAAAACCAAGAGGGTTAAACCATTTTCTTTAAATTCATGAATTATTACATCAAATTTATGTCTACTATTATTGAATTATTAATTTTCATGCCAAATGTTCTGAACCATTTTGTGTTAAATGCAGCATGTGCATTGTTCTCTGTTTATGTACGGAGCATCACGGTATAGCTGTTAATTAGGCCCCTTCTTGTTCCCTCTCAAATACTATATAGCTGTTAATTATTATTTTCTCATTCTTTCCTTTGTTATGTTCTTCTTGAACTAATAAATGTAAGTATGATCTCTTATAACTAATTGAGTTGTATATACAATGTTTACAGGTAAAAGTCTACTTCAACTTGAGCAAGAAAAGGGCATTGTTGTTCATTTCATGATTGAACACAGGTTATTTAAATTCTTTAAGTACTCTTTATTTTTACTTGTCCACAAGAAATATTTCCTACGGCCATTTTTCCAGCGAATTTTACCTAAAAATCCGTTGGAAAATCCGTCGGAAAATACTGTTTTTCTTGTAGTGTGTGTTCTGTTTTGATCAAATATTATGTGGATATGAGGATGAACCATGGGCAGTAAGTGCTTAATTAGAGTAGAAACACTTTCTTTGGCAGCAAGGATCTTGATATCCATGGGTGAATCTGTAGGAAGTTCAACAATAGTGAAATAGTGAAACAGTGAAATGAAGTTTAGATATATCGCTATTTTTAAATGTAACAGTCAACACATGGTTCCAATTTAGTAATTCACCTCATGTGAAGAATCATCTTTGATTAACCCCACAACTCAACATTTCCCTGAGGCCAATCTTGCTATATCTAAGGCCTATAATTTCATTTTCAGATGTCATATCCAAATAAAAGCACTTGAATTACCATGCTTGGTGTATTTTATTATCTGATAGTAATTGGTGTATGTATGTGCAGGATGTCAAGATGTTTGTTTTGTTGAGCAAATGTGTAGACACAATCTTTGATCTGTTTGGACAAGGTACTACAGTAGTTGTTCGTGGTGTATGCATGTACATATTTGAATATTATCTAATTTTTGGATTTAAGTAACTGTTGTAAATTATCCTTATGTGTTTATGAAACTTTTGTTGATTTGGATATAAGTACTTGAACAGAGTTGTAATATGTTAGTTGACTTGAATGGATATTTTGATACTAATATAGTTGCATTATTTTTGTTGGTTTGGATGTATAGTATTTTGAAACAATATAGTTAGTTGGTGGTTATTGTTGGATTGATACAAATTTAATGAATTTTTGGTGTAAAAAAATCACAGGTACAACAAATTTCACAAGCTGTGACAAAAAAGATTATTATAAGATATTATATAATTAAATATTAAATTATATTTGGTTTTTGTGACCATTTTTTTGTTCATAAAAGTATTTTATAAATTTTGAAAAATAACTTTGGTGACAAAACTTTCGTCATAATAGAACACAGTATATGTGACGAAATTAATTGTCACGAGAGGTGCCCAAAAACAAACCATTGTTGTGATGAAATTAGTATTTTGTGACGAAATATTTAAGTTTTTACAACAAAATTTTTGTCTTTAAAAAAACGATTCATGCGACGAAATCAATTGTCACAAGATGTACTAAAATTTGAAGTGCTGTGGTGACGAAAATGGATTATTGTGACAGAAAAATTATGTTTATGTGACAAACTTTTCGTTGTAAAACGAACGCTTTATGTGACGAAACTAATTGTCACAAAAGGTACCCAAAAATATACTATTGTTGTGACGAAATTAGTATTTTTATGACAAAATTTATAGTCTCTTATGATAAATGTTTTCGTCATAACAGGAATACTTATGCGGCAAAATAATTTTCGTCACAATAGGTTGTGACGAATTTGAATTTTGTCACATGAGACCTGTTAAGACGGGGCTATTACGGCGAATCTTGTGACGAAAAATCATGTTTTCATGACGAAAAATTTCGTCAAGAAAAAGGCAATTTTTTGTAGTGAATTATAAAAAGAATTATATTTAATTCTTCTTTTTCTCTACAATGTAAATGGCAGATAAAAAGTGGAAATATATATAGGCTAAGAATCGGTAGGGGATCTTTGTAAATAATATACTAATTATATAATTACTGGACCACAGGTTAATATTTAACTATACGCATGTGGATATGATATGATTAGCTGAGGATTATTTGTATTCATCTTATTATTAAAAGTTAAAAGTGTAGTTAGGTTTACATTAATTTTTTAGAGTACTTTATGCTACCATACGTCATAGTGATTTGGTATCCATTGGGGCATTAATTGGATATGTTTTGTTTGAAATGAAGTGTTTTGAGTTATGGATTTCAAATTCATATAACAAATACGAAGCTTTTTCCTGAGGTTTTGGTATTTTGTATCCAGGAATTTTAGGATATTGACACTTTGCAATGTGTGTTTTAGTAAGAAAATTAGTTGATTGAAGGGTATAATAGTCATTTTAAAATATTTTTTTAACATTTTACCCCTTTTTTTCTAGATCATTTCGATTTTGAATAGATTTCAAATTCTTAGGTATTAATTATTTACTATCACTTTAATTAGAATGATTGATTTAAAATTCGCCCAATGTTGAAGTTATATTAAATTCTTCCTCGAATTCAAATCCATCAATCCAAATAATATCATTTAGATAATTAGATCATATTCGGCTAGCAATTGAAATCAACTTATAAAACAAGTAAAATATTATTACAATACTAAAAATAATTATTGAAATCTCTTTCTTGTAGATGAAACTCAATGATAGTTGATATATTCAAAGAAAAAAAAATCAAGTTTCAAGAAAAGACATTTAAATAAATTAGATTCTTGTCATTATTAAGGACTTATTCTCAAGAGTATTAAAAAGAAAAAAGATCGACTTCTTAATATAGGATGAAGCTCCTAGAAACTAAAATAAACTAAAATTTTAAAAGCATAAAAGAACATGGTTTGGAAGAAGATAGATATATTAAAGTGTAGAGTATTGGTAACGTAGAAGAAGATAGATCTAACTCATGATTTCCACAAGCTTCTTACATTAGTACATTACAACATTATAAACTTGTTAAAATCACTTACATAATCTAATCAGCATAACAAAATTGACCATGTAAACTACTTTCAGTAGTGCTTTTCATGTGCTCTTTTCCTTTTTTTTTTGAGTTTCATTCTTTTCCACGTCATAATTGCTCCAACAATAAGCGAATTTTTTTAGTATTGATTGCATGGATCAAAATTTCCATCTTTTCCTTCAAAAACATCGAAAAGTTTCGATTTTTGAATCAGGCGAAACGAAAACAAGATGTAATTCTGAAACTATTTATTTTGTCTTAAACTCTGTTATTTTTATCAATTTAGTAACTTTTTTTACAAATTTTCCTTAGTGTTTCCGAAACATTTCCAAATAATCTCGAAAAGTTTTCAATATTTGACTAACCGAAACATACATTTGAACCGAAATTTTGATCCATGATTGATTGGTCCAACATCTCAAAAAAATATATCTAATACAAAAGGGTTGCATAAATTTGTGGTTAAATATTAATCACATCATCAATTCAAATAATTCAAATAAAGTCATGCTTCCAAAATTAATGATGTAACATATATATTCACACAATTTTAATAGACTTGATTTATCATAAAGACTATTTTAATAGACTTGATTTATCATTTATGTAACAAAAAACTCACCATTTAATAGACTATTTTAATAGACTTGATTTATCATTTATGTAACAAAAAATTCACACAATTATAATAGACTTGATTTATCACTTGATTGTGTAACATATTCACACAATTTTAATAGACTTGATTTATCATTTATGTAACAAAAATTCACCATAAACATAGAGAAAGCACATAATTTGTTTGTTAGGATGCAATTGGTATTGTACATGTCAACTTACTAAGTCTTTGGAATATAAAGATCATGATTGACCGAATGCTAAACTTGTCAATTTTTTTCTTAATTAAATTCAAACCTAAATGGCTGGTTTAAATTTCAATAAATACTATTTCCTTGTAACTTAAGACTATTTATAACTCTCTCTATTCCAAAATAATTGTCCTAGAGACTTTTTGTTAATTGTCGTTTTATGATTTTAATACAACATTTTGAAATGGAGGGAGTAGAAAACTATATACTATAATTCTTTCCAAATCTTTGCAATACTACTTTGAAATTGGATAACATTCAACCAATTAAAAATCAAGTGTATTACACTTAATTTATGGTGGATGAATTCGACCAAACCCGATTTGGACAAAAAAATTTCATATTATAGTTATGATATAACTTCCATCTCCAAAAAAGAAAACACGTCATTTAAGTTCATAAATATAACACATCTATAATTAAATGTTTCATTTTACGATGTTTAAAAATAATAAATCCCTTTTAATATCACAAATTTGTTTCGAAATGTGTTCATTCATCTAAATAATGACATGAACCATTACGTAAAGGGAAAATTACTTAATTGATTACTCCTAAATGTTGGAACTTTCACTAAAGAAATTGAGCATAGGGACAAAGATTTTGGAACCTATCCCTTCCCTTGTGCATCTTCCACAACCCACAAAACATTCCTTGCTCTCCTACTCCTACTCCTACCTTGATTGACTAATAAATACATTAATGATTCCTCAACTCAAGGACCAAAATACCCCGGACTTTTAGTAGTACAAATTTGTAATAAAGTGGGTGGAAAAGCAAAAACCATTAACTCGGCGCCGCGTAAGTAATGACAATGATTTTGGGTGAGGGGGCCCCACTTATCGGATAAAACCGAAGTGATGGACGTCTCAGATGATGCCACGGTGCCATTTGAATTATTGATCCATGGGTGGTGGCCCACCTTCCACGGGATGAGGACAGTAGATGATTGATTGCACAGCATAGGAATTGAAGAGAAAAAAAATAATCCATCCACAATGTGCGATATATGATCAGAATATTTTGCGTATATCCACAGGCTTCACAGCCGATCAACTTATTATTTGCATCACAAAAAAGAAAACGTCGATCAAGTTATCGACTGTGACTGACGTGGATCCTGGCTGTCTGGTCCCCACTAGATTCAAGTTATCCAAGCATAAATTGCCACGTGGAAGGAAAACTCAATCACCATGTTCTGAAAATTTGTTTGAATCTTAGCTTCATTCTAAATAACTAGTACATACTATTTTATACTAAATTTTAAAATACAGAAAGAAAAAAAAAATTCATAATATCATACTCCATCCATACTAGACAATATTTATTCTTCTCATTAGTTAGTTGAAAATTCATATATCCATCTTCTGATTTTTACTGATACAGTCAAACTAAACGTGGATTACAATTTCCACGTGTAATCCTTGGGCCCCACGTGTTGCTCTGGTGCGGGTATATAAAGCCCAGACCTAACATCATTTAAATGTAGAAAAGATTTGATTAATCAGCATAGATAAAATAATAGAGATTGCGAGCGGAAAAATGGTTAGAGTTTCTATAAACCACCGGATTCTGAGGTGTGATAGCCAGGAAATTGAACTTCCCGGTGAACCAGCCATGAATTTATCCGACACAGTTTTCGAATTTTTGAGCGACGAATCTCAAGGGTCGTCGCCGGTGAGCTTCAACGATGACTTCGAGGATGACGATGACAAGGAAAACCAAAACGAAAACGAAAATGGAAATGTTGAAGATAATTTCTGGGAGAATCAACATCAATTGTTACAAGTAATTAAGTTTATTAATTCACATCTTCAATTCGTAGTTTTCCAATTTATTTTGTAAAATTAAATTATGGTAAATGATCAAACAAGCCCTAATTATTGCCTAATTGAAAATCTTAACAATTTAACAATTATTGAGCTTATATATATATATATATATATATATATATATATATATATATATATTTTTGCAGGCTACAATATGTAGAACGAGTTCTTTAGAAACAAGAATACGAAATATCACCAAGGAAACAATTAAGGAAGCACAAAATTCGGGGAATGTGTGCGCCTGCGGCAAACCACATGATAATGGTTGCCGGAAATGTTTAATGGCGGAGGTTTGCCGCCGGCAACAAAATGCTGGTTTAGATAGTGCAATTTGCAAGTCCAAATGGAGGAGTTCATCTGATATTCCCTCAGGTATTAATATTAATAGTCTTAACATCTTTCTTCTCTATTCATATTTCATAACTGTAGGCTGTAGGCTGTATGTATAAATTCATGCATAAGTTAACAATAATCTACTAGTATAAGTTTGCACAACTAATTGTCCTCTGTCTCTTGGAAGAGCCAATAGATCAAATATCATATAGACTATAGTATAGACTAATCAATCTAATTGACTGTTCCTTTTTATTTTTTTAAAGGGTTTATATATATATATATACTGTTTTAGTTCTGATCAAATGAATCAACTTGGTTTAAAGTAATGTAAATATATATACTACTACTCCTTGAGAAGACAACAAATAGGAAATAATCTTCTTTCTATATCAAAACTACTTCTGGTGATGTCTTCAACTTGCATATAAATTGAACAAAACAATCACATGGAACATGGGAATTTTTCACTTTTTTTGTTTTTTTTTTTTAAAGAGAACAAGAATATTTTTTGAGTGACATGTGAATTGTATTAACGTTTAGCTATTTCTTGTTACAGGGGAACATACATTTATAGATGTATTGGACAACTCAAACACCAAAAAAGAAGTAAGAGTGATCATTGAGTTGAACTTTCGGACCCAATTTGAAATGGCCCGATCAAACGAAGAGTACAACAAGCTGGTTAAAAGACTTCCTGAAATATTTGTGGGGAAAATTGAAAGGCTTCTAGCCTTGTTAAAGATTTTGTGTGCAGCTGCTAAAAAGTGCATGGAGGAGAAAAAAATGCACTTGGGCCCGTGGAGAAAGCTTCGTTACATGCAAGCTAAGTGGCTCAAAACTTGTGAACGATTGGCATCCTCTCGACCATTGTCATCAGGGAATTCGGGTCGAATAGCCCGGCCAAAATTATCGATGCTCACCGTTGACTTGATGGACAGTTTGTCTAATTTGCATAGACCTACGGTTGAAGTAGTGGGAATGTAAATAGTGTTTAGTTTATCTTTTCTTTCTTCTTTTGTATTTTGAGAAGTTTCCACTTAATAGTTAGAGAATCAGATCATAAGAGCAACCCGACGTGTCTCGAAAGAGGTTTAGTCAAGCAAGAATTCCCTTTGGGGAAAGACAAAAAAGATACGCGGCAATGAGAAAAAATTATAAGGAACCTCCTCATATGTCCCTGATCTGATAATCCAGTTTTTATAATCTTTGGATGAGCATTGAAACATAAAAGATGTTCTTCAAACAATTTATTTTAAATGTTAATCTGCACATATATAAAATAATCCTTTCCAATTTGACCATACCTCAATTTACCGAAATCAGTTGTTTACACATGTTGAGATTAAATAATCTAATTAATAGCATTCGAAATATAAGTTGATGTTCAACGAACTTTAATACCTTGTTCTTATGGCAGTTCTTTACAGCTTCTTCTGGGGACAAATCATTAAGATTCCTCTCCAACATATTAATTGAAACCTATGATACACGGATACTTCGAAAAAGACAAAGTACTGTATCGTATACGGGGATACCAATACTTGCTGGAGATACGCAATAAATAAAAATTAAAATAGATACGTATCGGATACACTAGTTGGACATTAGGATACACTGATAGGTTTTTTATGTATTATTTTGGGTCATATTTAAATTATTAAAAATATTAAAGTCTATGTGGTTAAACATAAACGACTAGTTTCACACTTCTATCACTTTATTCAAGTCTATCTTCTAGGTCATGAAATCGCAAAAATGAATTCCTTCTATTGATGCGCTATATTAAGAATGAATTGTGTTTGCTTTTGAAGTTATATAACTTTTGTTTATATCATAGTGTATTATTTTTGCATTTAGGACTTAAATTGAATGATCTAATTGCTTATAAATAAATTTAAATTATATTTATATTTTACATCCGTATTCATGCCGTATCGTATTCAATAAATTTCAAAATCCGTATCATACTATATCCGTATCCTTATATCTGTATCCGTACAACATAGATTGAAACCTTATTATGATAGAGCTCTGCCAAATAATATAAAATACTACTCTCCCGGTCCCATTATTTTACTCCATTAACTACATTACCTGATTAAATTTTTCAATCTTTTAAATAATTATTATATTAAATTATTCATATTTATGATATATTAAATCTTTTAAATATTAACAAATTTTCTCGTGTAACAAATATTAAGTGGGCTTTGCAGAGGAATATTGTTACAATATATGGGCCACAAAGTTTCTCGAATATATTTCAGTATTCGCAAGTTGTCAGAAGCCCAAGAATGTAATTTATAAAACAAAACGGGAAAAAAGATACTTCCTCCGTCCCATTTATTTTGCTACCTACAGTACTCGGTCAAACTTTTCAATCTTTTAAGTGACTTATCATATTAAATTATTCACATTTGTGGTGTATTAAACCTTCTAAATATTAATATATATATTGTCACGAGATATTATCAACTTATTATTGAAATATACTGATTAAATTATTTATTATAATTTTTACAAATTTAGTCAAGTTGACTGGTCAATTGTACCAGGGGAGCAAAATAAATGGGACGGAGGGAGTAAAAGACAATGCGGTGAACGTGGATCGAACACGTGACCTTCAGATCTTCAGTCTGACGCTCTCCCAACTGAGCTATCCCCGCAATTTGCTATATTAATTATTCAATTTTCCTTATACCAAATAGACAGAAGCTATATATCCAAAAAAAAAGAAAAAAGGGAATATAGAAGCAAAAGGAAAAATCTTTAGGATGTACGGTGGTGTTTTCAATAAATTATTAGTTTAGCATTTTAGAGAAGCTAAAAGCTGCATACAATCTGCTTCTGCTTTTTGTACTTTTTTTAAGTGAATTTTGAGCTTAAGTGATTTTATAAGCCGTTGAAAACACTCACTTTCAGCTTATTTTTTTGAAAAAGCAGAAAATCACTTTTTAAAAGTGGTTGAAAACACCAACGTAGAATAGTTTATAATACAGGAATGAATATATCAACAAAGAACAGATTTTCAAACCAAATAATTAAAACAAATTACTCTACAAATTCTGCATATGAGCATCACTTACCTCAACAATCATCAGCACATCCATTGCTACTTCCAGTACCTTTTCTACTTCCAGCCAATCCACCCCCTGAAAATTCAGTAAAATTCAAGTCCATCAAAATGAATACAACAATCAATTACTTGCAATAATTTGTTCCAACAATTCACATACCCTCTCCATCTGTATTAGACCAAGAAAGTGACACAGAAGAAAACAACCCCTCTTTAATATCTTCAAACGTTGGATGTGATGAACTCGAACCACTGGTAAAAATCTTATACAAAGACCAAATGTCCTTACTTTTCATCTTCTCCAAAAGATACATATCCATATCCTCGTTTCCGGATTCATCAACCTCAATCTTCCCTTCAAACAACTTCACTACTTGTCTCATTGTTGGCCTAATCTTCGGGTCCGGATGTGCACATAACAAGCCTAAATGAAGCACCCTTTGCACTTCCTCTTCATCAAACTCTCCTCTAGACCTTAACCGTGCATCAACCGCGGTTACCAATTCATCTTTCTTCAATAATTCCCACACATAATCTACTAATGGTGGCTTCCCTTCTTCAATAGGTCTTCTACCACAAATGACTTCTAAAGTCAAAACTCCATATCCAAACACATCGGTTTGTGTTGATGCACGGCCACTTTTTATGACCTCTGGGGCTAAGTAGCCAACCGTGCCCACGACCCTTGTGGTCCCAGCCACCTTATCGTGGTCGTGCATACGGGCTAGCCCAAAATCACCTAACCTAGCATTCATTTCTTTATCGAGTAACACGTTGCTCGACTTAATGTCCCTATGTAACACTTTAGCCTCCCATCCTTCGTGCAAATATAGGACCCCTGTAGCTACTTGTTTTAGAATTTTAAATCTTTCTTCAAAGTTTAACATCTCCGTTTCATCACAGTCGAATACCCTTTTGTCAAGACTTCCATTTTCCATATAGTCGTAGACCAAAATAAGGCTGCCCTTTTCTTTTTTGCACCAACCTCTTAACCCCACCAAATTTCTGTGCTTTAATCTTCCAAGGCTTGATATTTCAGCCAAGAAAGCTCTTATCCCTTCATTGTTTTCGTGTGAAATTCTCTTTACGGCAACCTCTGATCCTGTGCCTAATACCCCTTTATAAACTTTCCCATTTCCACCAATCCCAATTACAGTTTCTTCTGAAAAGCTCTTGGTTGCTAAATCAATTTCTTGATAAGCTATTTTATGAGGCCAATACTCCAATTCCCAATCTTCCATTTCTTCCTTTTCCTTCTTTATTCTCCTAGACCTTTTCACAAACAGGTAAACACCAATAATAGAACATATGATGGCAAAACACAAAACCCCCACTGTAACACCCACAATAAAACCTCTGTTTTTATGAATTGGAGTTTTGGATAGCTCAAACGATGGTAATCCCCTCGTAATCAACCGTTTGCTTAACGAGAAATTAGTGTTGCTAAAACTCCAAGCTAAAATCTTGTGACTCTGAATCAAAGCTCCAGTGGATGCAGTAAATCCCACATACATTTCATCCTCAAAAACTCCGGAAAGATTAAGAGAAACACTAATCAACGGTCGACTAGGCCTATCCATCCCTAGAGGAGCCATAGTAACATTAACAACACCATCAAAATAATCAATCCAAACTTGGTAATTTTTCCCATTATTAAGCCTCAATCTTGTAAACGAATTATCATCAACCCAGTACCCCGCTTCGTTAGAGGTTACGGAAATGAGTGAATTCACATCAATACCGACATGATTATTATTGATATCTCGAAATTCCTGATTGGCGAAAACATCAAATTCAACCCCGAATAAATGATTATTTAAATTGCCATTATTCGTGAAGTTGAGGAAGCCCAAATGTTGTGCAGAACTGGAACCATTAATTCCTTGGTGCGGCACGAATAAGAAAACTATGCCGTGTCCAGGGTTTCTACCTTCGTAAGGAGCCATGGCGAAAATGAAGGAAGTTGAGAAGGGAAGAACGAGTGATGAATTGGAATTGGAATTGGAATTGGATTGTTGTTTTGCTGGGATTCTTGAAGGGTAAAGTGTACGGCCGATTGAGAAAGTCGTGTCATTTGTGAGTGTGAGAATACGAGATTCAATTGTGGCGTTGCCGTAAAGTGAAACGTCGGAGGAATCGAAGCCGTTGAAGAGGAAATCGACGGCGGAGGTGTGGGTGGTGGTGAGAATTGTGATAAGGAGGGGTAGTAGAATTTGGTCTCTGTGTTTTATCTTCATTGAAGGTTGGAAAGAGGTGACTTTCAATCTTCCTGCAGAGAGTATTTAAATGGTTCTTTGATAATTCATTGTTAATTAATTGTAATTACACTTACAGGCAGCAGCAGGCCTTCAATTTTTGTTGTTGGAGAGCAGAGCAGCAATTAATGTCAAATATCAAATTCTTAGTCAAAAGTTGATTTTATTGCATCACAACCAATTTATTTGATTTACTGAACATATTACCTGATCAACTTAATTATGCGGGAAAACTTAAGAAGGGATATTATATATAATATCAACTTTGACGGCTTAATTAATCAATGGATCGGAAGGCAGATAGTCAACTTAAGAAGGGATATTATATATAATATTTATTAGTCATAAAAAGATGTAATCATAGAGGTCAAATATAATTATCTAAAAAAATAAGATAACATAAAGAATTCCTTATAGCTAGAGGTCAAAACTCACAAAATACTATTCCATAAGTCAAAGTTTATTACGTCATTATGATATTTTGACGGTCAGATAAAGTTTGTTAACAATTAGCTAATTGGTGAGCTTTGTTAATTATAGACTGTATATGTATATTACTTGGAGTTATAATTTCAACTCCGAGATTGCATGATGAGGCACGATCGAAGTACTATATACGTACGAAACATCCATTTAATCAATCTAAGAATAAAAATAATGATTAGGTTGGAACATGAATATGTGTTTCAAATGCTTCTGGTCGACCCAAGATATATATATATGTTATTAAGGATTTAAATTCAATTAATTATGAGCGACCCTGTGTTTAATTTAGAAATAATTACAGTTAGCAAAAAAACGAAATTAAAAGGAAAATAGAAGTAACAAATAATAGAACATATAGTTTTATCATTTGAAAATGGAGATTATTTTGAAGTAAAAAACA
Organism: Penstemon eatonii; assembly: GCA_038501285.1. Taxonomy (NCBI): domain Eukaryota; kingdom Viridiplantae; phylum Streptophyta; class Magnoliopsida; order Lamiales; family Plantaginaceae; genus Penstemon; species Penstemon eatonii. The sequence continues at coordinate 91,583 of JBCEGF010000586.1, read as the reverse complement.
TAGTCTAATAACTTAAAATAGTGTCTGCGTTTTTTACTTCAATGCAAGATATTTCAGTCCATTAGGCATTAATCATTTCACTGAAAATAAATAGTAGAAAAGTCGTTATAAGATGTTGATATATTTAGTTATTGCCAATTCATCGTAATATATAGATGTTTAAGCTATAAACTAAATAGGAAAAATGCCAAAATTAGGAACCACTATGAAAAGCTACATGCATCTTTCTTTAACCTTATGCAACTAACAATTTTTTTTTCAATGATTTAATCTCAATTTAGCCACATCAAACACATTAAATGAGAATATTTTTTAATAGAAATTCAAACATGAGTCCTCCCCTTCCTTCTCCCTCTACTTCTGAAGATGGCCTAAAAGTTAATCCATTCCACTAAATCAATAAAATATTGGTCACAAAAATAACTTTATTTCTTCGTTTGATCAAGCAATTTGTAATCGTCACAAAAGCCAGACGGGTCACTTTAAGATCTATTTTTCTGCATAAATACATTTCACCAATTGATAGGTACTTTTACAATCGACATTTCATATATACTACATATAAAGTCAATCTTTTGGTTGGCGTTCTATTTTCCCTTTTCGTATTAAGCCCAACTTCTTAATTCAAAAAGTCCATATATGCAAAGTAAATTAATCACAAATTATTCGAACAAATAAATAAAATGGATGTTATGAAACAATTTATTTCTATAGAAATCACGTCACTTGACGTTAATTAAAATATAATGATTTTTTCTTCTGTGTAATAGTGTGTGTTCTATGAAAACCATAAATGCAATTAAATTAATTAACCTACAATTCAATGTTCAAATTTTTTTTTAAATAGTACGTGAGGTATCTATGAATATTGAAATATCAGAGGAGATTTCTATAATTTAACTTAACAGTGGACTAAATCATCTTTAAGTTTTATCAAATCAAAGTAGGGTTAAAAAGTTTAATCTTGGAAAAGATTTTAGTGTTCCTTCTTAATTCTTAGGGATATGTTTTCCTTTAAAAAATAAACGATAATCCATGACATGCACTATTATCTTTTGCAATTCACACAAGCCAAAAAGACAATGACATCAAATCAACCGACGCAATAATTGTTTCGCATGAAATGACATCTCAAAATAAAATTAACATCACAAGTGTTATAAAATTAATCGAAAAATGCAAGGAAAATAAAATGTAAATTAGAGTATAGGGGGAGAAGTGCTTTTCATTCTTAATTATTTATGTTGTTGTTACATACACTTCACAATACATCAACTTATAGGCCCGTGTATAGAACCAAATGTAAAGAGAATCAAGAGCCATGCTAATTGATTCATTATGGTCTTTAATTTAATTTTATTTTATTTTCGAAGGGTTTAATCCCTTTCAAGGCGCGTCAGACACATTAAGTGGAAACCTCTCCAACATGAATTTAAACTTAGCGTCACTGTTTTGTAGTGATTAACCTCTTCCACTAAACCAATCGCCTATTGATATAGTCTTCAATACATGTAAGTCATTTCATATGACTTCATCAAAGTATACTTCAATACACGGTTACAAAACCCTTTCACATGAACATTCAATACATAATAATGTTTATATGAGCTTTTCTAGTTCATTGAATTTTACCCGAGTTTGATTGAATTTTAGTTTTTTTTTACCGGTTCATTAATCTTTATTTTCAAATTTCATGTCATTCCTTTTTTTTTTAAGAATAAGTTTGTCAATGTTACACTATCATCAACTTAACTCGTGTAATTATATATTTTATAACAATGAGCTTCAACATGAAAGAAAAAAAAAAAAAAACTCTCAACACATTTCACCAGTTTCAAAGGATATTTGACAAATCTCGGTGAAAGAACACTGACTTGATATTAATGTATCATATTGTTGGGTGAAAATATATATAATAATATGATCATGAATAACTTAAGTTTTGTCAAACAGATGGTATTGATAGAAGTAAATGTTTATGTATATAAATAGTTTTTAAATAGTTTTTATTTATTTATTATCGAATTTGGGTCTTCAATAGATGAAATTGATCTAGATCAGTATTCGACCACATGTCTCGAATTATGACTTGTCTAATTGAATTAGATCCATTGAATCTAATCGAATAAAAATCCACACAGTCGTATTAAAATTCACTCCATTAGCAGTTAATATACTAACATTGTTTTAACAAGATTAACCTAATTATTATTAGTAGAAACACAGGATGACATAGAGGTAATTTTTTTTTTTCAATCGATATAGATATAACTTTTTCTTTGATAATAAATGACATAGCCTTTTTTTGGGATAATTGACATAGATGTAACTTAAGACAATAAAAAGGTACAAATTTAATTGCTTAAGACACAAATATAGGAATTTTTTTGTCCAGATATTACTTAGTCAAATTCATTCAATTTAATTAGTATTATAATTATTTTGTGATTGATCATTCTCCTAATAATTGAAAAAAAAAAAATAATGCAAAAATAATGCAAGTTATTGGCCTGCTCAATAAATAAGCCAAAAACGATATTTGGCAAAATCGGCGACAAGGAGATGACTGCTGTCCAAACCTCTAGCGCACATGGCGCATGTTAGCCACTATGATTTTCCAACTGTTTTATTACACAATAAATATTCAAAGAATATTTGCATCTATATATTCTACCAAAAACAGGAAATATTTTTTAAAATAAATACATTCCTCAAGTAATAGGGGCTCATGAATCGCGATCTGCACAGATTTAAAACAAACCCTAGAAATCAATCCCCCCCCCCCCCCACCAAACCCTTAATATTTAGGCTTATTTGTTTATTTATTTTTGCTACCATTTTATTACATTGTTATTTATTTCCAATTCAGTCCGTTTTATGTACTGGACTTGGAGTTGAATATCAAGAAGATTATTGGATTTCATATCATTAGTGGGTTTTGATTGGGATGCAAGTGTTCTACTTAGACTTTGTTTTATCAAACTTTGAGTTCTGATTTAATTCAATTGTACTTCTCTCTGTATTATTATTGGCTATTGTAACATATATAACAGTAATTGGAAATTTCATCTGGGTTTCCTTTTTAGAATCGAACTCTCTTACGGTTCTTAAAGCTCAAGATTCTTCCTCGTTTATATTTTATTTTTCAATTTCAATTTAAATTTCTCAGTATTGATTAGTGCAAAAGATACAAATCATTGTTGTTGGGTGGTATATTTAAAGTGGGTAGCAAATTTAGGCGAAATCAGCATTGATTTTTATTCTTTGCTTGGTTGGGTTAGGTTTAAGTTGATTCACAGCTTTCATTTGAGTGTAAATTTGGAGGGTGAATAGAGAGAGGGACTGTAAAAAAATTGCTGTTTTTTGGATTTTCGCGTTGATAATTCTTTACATTGTGAATGAGGGGAGGGGGGAGATGAGAGGTGGAATTTGTGAATTGAGGGGACAACAATGACTACAGGGTCATTGGGTCTTCGATCTTCAGGGAGTTATGGATCATTGCAGCAGTATCAATTTCAGAACGGTTTATTATCATCATTGCCAATCCAAACTACACCACCTGTCCCATTACGAAAGACTTCAAAGATGCTTAAGGAGAAGGATAGTTTATTCCACTGGATCTGCAAATTCGCCCCTCGTAAGAAGGTTGGAATGCTGCTCTTGTGTCTTGTTTCCGCTGCAGTTTTCATCTGGGTATTGTATGTTGGCAAAGGTTTGGGTTCCTATTTTCCGTTTCAGTTTTTTTATTTTGGATTTAACTTGTGTCAAAGTATATTGAATACAAATATATGTTCAAAAGATTGTGGTAATGCAATTTGATAATTTCAGAAATATAGAACATGGGATAAGTTAGATTTTTCAGTTCCACTGGTGGACCATGTTTGTCCAGCTAAGTTCTCTGGAGAAATACATGCATAAAATTTATCAAGTTTGTCTTTCTGGTTGCATGCTTAAATAAGTTATACTCCTTCCCGTATTAGGTCTTATTGTTAATAATCTGCTCCTAGTAGAGTTCAGTTAGTTGGATAATGTTCAATATTTATGCAGGTGAAGATGCCCGGGAAACCATTATGCAAAATATAGATATTCAACCTGGGCCAATGTCTCAGGAGAATGATAATAATGTACATGGAAATTTCTCTTCTCAAACACTGGAGGTGGTGTCAAAAGTAAATATGTCCTTGCAACCACTCCCTCCCATCCCTGATTATTTTCATGGATACATACTTCCTCCAGGGAATCCATGCGAGCATTTTACCTTGCCTCCACCACCAGCTGATAAAAAGAGGACAGGACCACGTCGTGAGTTTGAACTATAAATTTTTATTCTATTTGTCACTTTGTTTCCTTTTTCATAGTTGGTATTGGTTTTTTCAATAACCAAAATACTATCTCAAGTTGAAATATTTTATTTATTGATAAGATGCTCCTTACAGTGGCTTTTTCTTTTTCTTTGTCCTTGCAGCATGTCCAGTATGCTACCTTCCTTTGGAAGACGCTATTGCTTTAATGCCTACTGCACCATCCTTTTCGCCCGTGTTAAAAAGTCTGACATATGTTCATGAAGGTAATTCAACTAAATCTGAATTTGGAGGTTCAGAATTTGGTGGATATCCTTCACTCAGAGAGAGGGATGATTCATATGATATAAAAGAATCAATGAGTGTGCACTGTGGGTATGTTAGTCTGAATACTTTTTTAAACTAACTTGATATCCATTCTTACCCTATGGAAACCCTTTCGCATCATTTGGTTTTTACGGAGTATGTTGTTTTCTGATGTTTGGTCTCTTAGGTTTGTGAAAGGGGTGAAACCAGGGCATCAGACAGGTTTTGACATTGGCGATTCTGACCTTCAGGAGATGGAAACTTGTCGAGGAGTGGCTGTTGCGTCAGCAATATTTGGTACTGGCCACCTTCTCGGTCAAATGACTTAAATTTTGAATCTTGTTTATTAATTTAGGAAATGAATTCTTGGTCAGGTGCCTTTGATTTGATACGCCAGCCAAAGAATATTAGTGAATATTCGGAAAGAAATGTCTGTTTTCATATGTTTGTGGATGAAGAAACAGAAGCTTTTCTGAAAAACTCTAATGAGCTTGGCAGTGACAAGAAAGTTGGGCTGTGGAGAATTATAGTTGTTCACAACCTACCTTACTCTGATCCAAGACGCAATGGAAAGGTAAAATCTCCAGTAGCTAGCTGGTTGATGTTCACTTAACACGAGTACTATTGTTGCTTTTTCATCTTTGGGTAAGAAAATGGTTTGATGTTTTGTTTTTGTTTGATTTCATTCTACCACTGTCAAGGCAAAAAATAAAATTTTGTCTAGTAATTTTTTTTCTGGTGAATTCATTGTTACTATAGTAAATTGAACTCAGATGGACAGATATAAATTCATTGTGTCAGTGGGTATTTTCTGCCTTGCTGATTCCTTTTTGGTTTTTTAAAATTTTAAGAACTAATATTTGTTTTCTGATTTCAAGCAAATGCTCACGTTTCAGATCTTTGTTTTATGCTTTTCTCTATTATATCTTAAATAAATAATGTGAGTAGTGTAAATTGAAAAGGAGTTGATAAATTGGCTGTTTAGTTTAAGTGCGAATTTTATTTGCAAATATACAACTGAAAATAGATTTCAAGGGGATATAGGCTTGTATTTGCTTGAATTGAAGGAATTAGAGGTGGCAGTCAAATAGTCTAAAATTTGTTTCATTGAGGTTTGCTCTTGCAATGGCAGATTCCAAAACTACTTCTTCATCGGCTTTTTCCAAATTCCCGTTACTCCCTTTGGGTTGATGCTAAACTTGAGCTTGTTGTTGATCCAGTTCAGATTCTCGAAAGGTACAGATAACTTGGTACAAGTAGCTAGTTTATTTATGGCAATATTAATTATATGTTGAATTAGTTTTCAAGTTTATAATCTTATCGATGTTTTCAACTTTGTCCCCTTCTGAGAAATGGTTAACATATGACGTTTCTTCATCTAAATTTATAGGTTTTTGTGGAGGAAAAATGCGAGCTTTGCAATATCTAGGCATTACAAACGTTTTGATGTATTTGCAGAAGCAGAAGCTAATAAGGCTGCTGGAAAATACGAAAATGCTTCAATTGATTTCCAGATTGAATTTTATAAGAAGGAGGGTTTGATACCATATTCTTCAGAAAAATTGCCCATTACTAGTGGTACTTGCTGGTTTTTTCATTTATTTTCTCTTAATTTTCAATTTTTAGGTATAAATGTTGCCGATTTTGTGGTTTTCCAGATGTTCCTGAAGGATGTGTTATTGTTAGAGAGCACATTCCAATCTCAAACCTCTTCACCTGTCTTTGGTTTAATGAAGTGGATCGATTTACTTCTAGAGACCAGATAAGTTTTTCCACTGTAAGGGACAAGATTTGGTCCAAGACTAATTACACGATAAATATGTTCTTGGACTGTGAAAGACGCAACTTTGTAGTCCAGGTAATCTTCTCAAAACTTGTTTGGCTTCGGAATAATGGTATAAGTATCGATTATGCTGCCATTATGAATAAGATAATATATATTGATTTGTAAATAAGGTCTTTGGTCGTTCTTTTCTTTTATTTGTTTTGGCAGGGTTACCATAGAGACTTGCTTGAGCACTGGCCTCCCGAACAAACGGCTGACGTTCATCCTCCGCCACCTATAATCAGAACCAATGAAAATCTAGCTTCCATTGTAAGTGTAAGTAGTAGTTCAATCAAGAAGGTTCCAGTAAAACGTGGGAGAGACAGAAAATCGAGGCGACACCGGAAGGTCATTACTGGAAATACCAACTCAAATTTTGTGTAGGTGAGATATTTAATTATTTCCTTCCCTGATGGGGGCTGGGAAATTAATGTGCAAGATGAGAGCTGTAGTTATAATTCCATAGTAATTATGTTAATTTATTTACAGATGTCATATTTTATCCATTTTTTTAATGTACATAATTATTAATAATAATATAAAATGATTCTAAAAATTAATTATCACATGGGCTTTTCCTTCTAGCTTACAGCTGGTGCTCTTTTATTGTGCTTGCGTACGTATGGTAATGGTGTGTGAGCTTTAATTAATTATAGGCTGTGGTACTAAGACATCTGTGATGCTATGATTGTGAATATGAATGATTGGTTGGGAAAAGGCCAAGGTCATTAATTAATACTCCCTATTTAATACTACCCTACTACGAGTACTTTTGTTAAATGTCTAATAAGTACTATGTTGTCTGGTATGGGCAGATTCAAATCATGTGCATAAGATTCACATGGGATTGTTGAATGAGGCAGATGCCATTATTTGGTAGCCCTGATCAGATCAGATCAGATCAGACCGGACCAGATTCAGTCTGGCATGCCATTATTTGGTAGCCCTGATCAGACCGGACCATTATTGGGTAGATTGGGCTGAGCTGCTGATATAGTAAAACTAGCAAAAGAAGAAACGGTGAGTCACCATTAAACAATTAACCTGAAACACAGCTTAGATTTGTGATTAAGCTTTTGTTTTTGTTTTTGTACATAATAAATAATAATGGAATCTGCCCAAGGAAATGTTGAGGGGGAATACTGAGTCGGCCATATTATGCTTTCTGATCTATACCATAATAAATAAAATTAACTAGTGAATGAATACGGGTACAGCAAGTTGTATTTCACGTAGATGTCTATTTACATTGTGTTTTATACCAATCTATACCATAAAATACTATATATCTCATATGAAATAATCTACTCTTAACCAGTGTTTTTAAAACCGGACCGGTCATTGAACCGGAAACTCTACTGGTTACTGGTTCGATCGGTTAGATCGGGTCGACCACTGGTTCGATCGGTAAAACCGGTGTGACTTTATTATTATGTAATATTTATATATATATTTTTAGATTATCTAAAATACAATTATAGTTAAAAAAAATCATTCTTTGTCAATATCAAATAATCAAAATGTCTTAAACATTAAGATCAATGTCAAAAATATAAATCTCAAGTATCCCTAAAAAATACATACATTCAAAACAAGACAACAAAATTAAAAATACATCTCATTTTCAAAGTTTTGGATTATTCATTTGGGTTCTATTGTTGTAAGTTGATGTTTATATGGTAATTGAGATTTGCATAATTTCATATAAAAAATAATATTATTCACAATGATGAGAAAATGGCTATGTACTTTTTTATGTGAAAAAAAGTGTAATATTGCATTATTTTGTTCCTCATTTATTGTTAAAACACTAAAATAATTAATGTTATTTCAATTAAAATATATAAATGTAATCCTATTAAATGTTAAACAAGAGTTCAAATAAATAATAATAACCAAAAAAACTCTAATTTAAAAAAAAAAAAAAATTAAGTGAACCACTGGTTCACTGGTTTTACCGGTTCACTGGTTTTACCGGTTTTGGGACTGGTTTTACCGGTTCACACTGGTTAATTTAAGAACTGGTTTTTAGGGGTGAACCGGACCGGATTGATGACCGGTTAGCGGTTGAACCGGTTCAACCGGCCGGTCCGGTCCGGTTTTCAAAACAGTGCTCTTAACTCCTCGAAATATTTAGTATCCTCAAACCCTAACCCGGTGTCTCCAATCCATGAAAACCAGAACACCCATTTCTCAAACGCTAGTTCTCGATCAAATCCTGTAATGATCCTAGTTGAAGGGTATGTTTATCCCACATTGATAAAGTGAGGTATTAATGGGGAATTTATACGGGCTTGAGCTCTCCAACTTCAACACCTAGTTTTTGGGGTGTGATCCCACATTGATAAAGTGAGGTATTAATGGGGAATTTATACGGGCTTGAGCTCTCCAACTTCAACACCTAGTTTTTGGGGTGTGGACCGTGTGGTTCTCTTAGGGTCATAACAAAGACTCACCTTAAGACCCATTCACTGCATTTTAGACAAGAAAATTCAACATTACACCATATTCCTCATTTACAAGGCATTTTTCTTCGATACCTTCCGATGATGAAGAAGAAGAATTTGAAAGTGAAAACGAGAGCATTGCTTTATCAGCTGAGGATAAAGAGAGAGATGCTGCTGAAGTCGAGTACACAGTCATTGGTCCGCTCCAGAGACCGAACAAAGTTTTCAAACCATATGAGCCCGTATTTGAATTTTTCCCAAGTCCAGAAGTCTATAAATATGTTTTTTTTATTGTATCGTATAATCATTTTCGGAGTGATAAATTTCATATATGGGTAGATTGGGTCGCATCAATTTTAAGGTGAGCAACAGAGACAGCATTTACGTGGAGCGGTTTCATGAAGTATATATTGTGATGTTATGAATCATGACAAGGTCGGTCTTGCATTTCACAAGCTTACTATTAACCCAATAACTCTGCTTATTCTTTCATTCATCTGATGATTCTAATTTATTAATACCCATTTTCCGTGCATCTATCCTCAATAAGGTTCGAACATTGGTAGGCCAATTTTACCTGATGCACCTGTTCATGCTGTCGTAGATCGAGGAGCTAGCATGTAATATTATATATATATATATATATATATATATATATATATATATATATATTCATGATCGTTTTATTTTGTTTGTAGCTTGTACAAGATCTGTTTGTCACTTAGTTTTACTTTTGGATGTAGTTACGTTCAAGTGTATATATGTAAAAATACAAAGTTTAGAGCAATTGAAATCTATAAGGTATCAACTTACATTGGTTTAGTGAAAGGTACTAGTCAGTACAAAGTACGGACTCATGTTCGAATCCCTATCGGGAGAGATACCCACTTAATGTGTCCGACCCGCCTCAAAAGGGATTAAACCCTTGAGAAACCAAAAAAAAAAAGAAAAAGTTATCAACTCACACGATCGAGCAAGCTTTGAAAATGCATAAGAACGCGGCCATGTGCAATACTCAATTGAATACTTTGTTCAATTTATATACTAATTGCTTCAAAATTAAGCAAGTAAAGATCCAACCACTTAATTAGCTGTTACTGTTAATAATTAGCATCTTGATCAGTTAGTCTGACAATTACCGCTAGCTCTTCAACCATTTGGGTTTGGTTAAAAGAAAATGCAGAGAACAAGTTATATTAATGAAGTAGTAACATTTAGTTAATTAAGAGTTTTTTGCACTTTGCACCCCTGAAACTTAGATTTAGCACTTTGCACCCTTGAAATATAAAAAATGCATCACTTTGCACCCTCTTTTATTTTTATGCTAAAACTCAAGGGCAAAATAGGTAATTCAATTGTAAATCTTTGGCACTTTGCACCCTCAAAACTTGAGAATTTGGCACTTTGCACCCCAAAATAAAATTAGCACTTAACATCCTCTAATTAAGAACAAATCAGCAACTTGCACCCCCGAAACACAATAAATGGGCACTTTGCACCCTAAAACATCTCAAATTAAAAAAAAAACTCAAACCCCTCAGATTTTTCGGCAAAGTTGACCATTGGGGTGAAAAAATCCTAAGGCAAAATAGGTAATTATTTATGGGTCTTTGAGAAATTTACTTGTACTTTATTTAGTTATTTATGGATAAGTATATTGATGAAAAGAAAGATGGAGAGAGAAATGAGTATTCTAGTATTTATAATTGTATTTTGCAAAATTTAAGGAAAAAAATTAGATTTTTTCACCCCCGATGGTCAACTTTGACGAAAAAAACAAGGGATTTGAGTTTTTTTTTTAAAAAATTTGAGGGTGTTAAGTGTTAATTTTGTATTTTGAGGTGCAAAGTGCCCATTTATTGTGTTTTGGGGGTGCAAGTTGCTGATTTATTCTTAATTAGAGGATGTTAAGTGCTAATTTTATTTTGGGGGTGCAAAGTGACAAATTTTCATGTTTTGAGGGTGCAAAGTGCCAAAGATTTACAATTGAATTACCTATTTTTCCCTTGAGTTTTTGCATGAAAATAAAAGAGGATGCAAAGTGCTGCATTTTTATATTTCGAAGGTGCAAAGTGCTAAATCTAAGTTTTAGGGGTGCAAAGTGCCTATTTCCCATATTTTGGGGGTGCAAAGTGCAAAAAACCCGTTAATTAATTTAGTTTCAGTTTCTTTTATTTCTTCTTTCCCTTTCCCTTTCCCTTGCAGGCATTAAAGTGCATGCAAAACTTGGCCGATAGTCCTATGTGCTAAACAAAGGAGTATTATTCTATATATATATTTCAAAAAATAGCTAGGGATCCAAAGTGCAATTTTGCATGATATTTATATACAGAGCTAGTTCTCTTGACTTAATTAGCTAGACTTATCCACTTTTAATTAAGTGGACAAGATCTTCCTCAAGATCTCATCGTCACTTGTCGATCTCCTGATGTTGATCCTCAAACTAGCATTCTAGCTACTTGTGTAATCCATCTGTCAATGGATTCAAACATATACTATAATTGTTATTGTGTCAATCAAATAAATATACTTATATCTTAATTGAGTTAACAATCAAACAAAAAAACTCAATTATAATTGAGTTTGAGTAAATTATATATATAAAAATCGACTCATAAGTCATAACGATATGATCAGCTCAAATTAATTAGCCTACCATAAATTGGTGTGAATCCAAATATTGCCCATTGTTAATTAAGATTAACTTCCTTTTTGTGGTAAGTCTTGTCAAAATGTCTATTAATGTATTGAAAACTATTTATGATGTTTGAAGAATTTTTGCGTGTTTTCTAATTAATTTGTTGAATGAAGAATATATATATATATATATATATATACCACCTTTAATTTAATGAAATCGTGCTTTTAGTGGTCCTCTTTTCCTTTGCCATCTGTTTTCCTAACCATATGCATCGACCTTTTTTGAGTGCTCCAACTTCTATTTAAAATATAGTTATGCCTTATATATGCTGCTGTTATGGAAATGGATTTCTTTGTCATAATAATAGTTCCTCCACTACCAACATAACTTAATTGCTATTTTAATTAACACCTAATTAATTAAAGCAACCTATATTATTATTATTATTCGTTAAATATACATCTACTTAGTACATACTTTCGGTTGTTGGCTTGGCTCTGCACATTACATTACTAAATATTATTTATTGATCGACTTTCTCTCTCTGTAAAATTATTATATTTGTAATTTAATTTATTTTAATCATGTTCTTATGAAATAGTAATTATTTACTAACATAACGAGTGTGACATTTGATTTGTAAAATTATTGGGTGCATGCATCAATTAACTGAAGTGTAAACTAAATCCAAAAAAAGGATGGATCCTTGAATTTCTGTATATCATTTTGGATTACGTAATTAAATGTTTTCTTAGTTGTACTTCTGATACGTTACGTACTCAATTTCATTTGGAGTCAATATATATAACTAAAATTATGATAGTTTCTCAAGGGGCCGGCCGGCCGGGAATAAAGAAATTTTGATCCAAATCCGATGTGCCCAAAGATCAATAAGCTAGCATCCTAATTAATTACATGATGTATGTATATATATATATTCCATTCCACGAGAAAATTAAATTAAATTAATATAATAATTAAAGGCAAAGTGCTCCGGATCCAACCAAAAGAAAAGAAGAGGACAAATTCACTACTCCAAAAGGCAGAAAGAAAGAGTAATTAAAGGGAGAACCCTAATGGAAAATAGATCATAGTTAGGAGAAAGTCATTTTCCATTGGTAAAAACACTTGCTGCACTTCCATTTTCTTTTCAACCTTACTTAGATAATGCTTAATTACTTTTATTTTTTTGCTTATGTATCTGACGTTGAGTTCTTGCTTAATGCTATTTTTCACTATATCCCATATAGTATATTTTAATATTCGATATTGAGAAATCTTTTAGCAAAAGTAGTGACTTTTGTCATGGGGCACCAACATAACGAAATTTCCCTTCTAAGCCCATTTCTTTGATTCTTTCTCTTGTTTCCCAAGTAAAGTTAACAACATTAATTTAAAATGCATAATTTACAGTTGAGTTGTAAATACAATTTCCCACTTGAGGACGTGAAGTTAGATTGACATGATCAACTCATTTTAAGTCAAGGTGGTACAACAATAAGGTGGTGTTTTCAAACACTTCTTAGAAGTGATTTTCTGCTTTTTTTCTATGCAAAAGCTAAAAGGGAGTGTTTTCTAAATCACAAGTGCTTAAAATTCTCTTAAAATAAGTCAATAACAGTACAAAAAGTAGAAGTTGTTGGTATGCTGCTTATAGCTTTATAAAATCTCTAATAAAAATTGGTCTAGTGGAAGGGACTAGTCATTACAAAGTAGCAAACTCAAGTTCGAATCCCTATTGGGAGAGGTACCCACTTAATATGCCTGACCCGCATCGAAAGGAATTAATTAACCCTTGGGAAACAAAAAAAAAGTCTCTAAAAAAAAAATTCTCTAAAAAAAGCCAATGATTAATCTATTGAAAACAACCCCTAAATATATTCATCAAGTTTCAATCATATATAGTAAATAAATAATTAATAAGATTTCTCTGTTAAAATCAGCTAATAGACTGATTATCAATAAAAAAAAAAGTATAATAGCACCAACCAACTGAATTTAATTTAGAATCTTTATGTAAATTAAAATCTTGTAATTTTTGGTAAAACAATATTCACATTTATTTTGAAATTATGTAGGGTCAGCAACTTTAGAGATTATTGTAATATATAATGAGACCCACCCATATTGAGAGGTCCACCTTTTGCATTGACTCTAAAAGTGGTGCCACTATTTCCGACCCAATGGCCCGACATGTGGATAGGCACTGGATCGTAGAGATACGGGCCCAACTCTTAATATTACATAATTCAAACTTTACTTTAGAGAATATCTACTGTTCTCTTCTTAGTCCTCATTACTGGCTGCTTGTCATGAAAGTACAAATGACAATTAAAAAGAACTTCTTTTAGTAAAACATTATTATACCAATTTTCCTTTTCAAGAGTTTTATTTACTTGCATATATTTTAAATAAAATGATTAAAACAGCTTATTTATTCTATTTGTGAAAAATTGACATTTTTTTTATTATGAATTGTATAGTTCAGAAAGATTTTACAAAAAATCCAATATTACTACTCCAGTAAAAAGACACACATGATGAATTTTTTTTTAAGAAATACTATAAGGGTATATCGGTATTTCAGGCGCCGACTTACTTAATTTCAATGAAAAGGTGCACGAAAGAATAATAATTTATTATTATTAACTGAATACAATACACCAAAAGACCAAATACGAGAAAAGAGAGATACTGTGGTATATTCTTGATGATGTTCTGCAGATATAGAGTCGCTTATTTCCCATTGGCTTAAACCCTTCACACACACTGAAGAAATGAACTCTACACACAGAAGCAAGAAAAAAGAGGGAGTTTGAGATTTTCCTTTTTCCTTGTTGCCATGTTTGAAAGCTGTAAAAATGGATTGATGAAGGGGATTTGGAGAGTGTCTTCTTGGCCTCTCTGAATTCCCTTCTTCATAATTTCTTGTATTTTCTTGTATAATTTATAATTAGTTATTACCAATCGGAAACGGTCCAAGCGGAAATTTTGGAGAAAAACTGTTAAAAAGGAAGAAAAAAAAAATCAGAAAAGGGAGGTCTTTTCTTGGATTCAGTGTTGCGTTAATCAGCAGCTTATGGGGATGAAGGTTTCTTGGTAAGTGTTGTTTGGTTCATTTGGAAAAGTGTTTCTCTGTTTCTTTCTGGATTAAAACTTGGTATATATGCTTCTTTATGTATATGATACGGACATTCTAGTAGTATTTATGTTATTTATGCCATAGAGGATTGGAAATCTTGTTCAGCTTTTGATTTAGGGAATGAAATTGAAAGTCCTTAGGTTTTTTAGACTATCAATTTGAAGATGTTGAATATTCAATTTTTCATCCAAGATGGGGTCATATTTAAGTTTTTATTTTTATTAATATTTATTTGTGTTGCCTGGATGTTCTTATGAGGGATTAGATAAAACAAGAATGTTTAGTTAATTCAGTTTAGATGCTATAACATTCGAATATGGCGGCCTTAAATTTCTTCTAATTGACTATGGCTTTAGAACAAAGAAGTTAGAAGGAAATTGGGCACTATCATCAATTTAGTACATATTTCGGCAATAGATCTTTTGATAATCGAAAAGTCAAAGTGAACTATGTGACAATAACAACCTAATTTTAGTACATATATCCGAGTTCCTCAATATGACAAAGTAAAAATAATATTATGGTCATCTAATGTTTTTGCAACTGATATGTAATCATAATCCTTGCGTGTTTCTACTATATTTCTCTCTTGTGTTACTATCATCATCTTTGTGTTTCTGATTGTTCTGGTGATTTTCTATTGACTAAGTAAATCTGGATCTAATTACCAAGCTTAAGTGACGAGACTTCAAAGGGAAAATGTGAATTCTATGAGGTTCTGAAAAAAAGCTAGTAACCAATGGTTACATGATTCATGTAAGATTAGTTTATATCATTGAATAAGACAATAATCTATGATTTTGTTTTAGAAAGATTGCTACTCGTTTCTAATTAAACGAAGAAATACAATCTTTTTAATTAATGTCTTTGGTCATCTTTTACATTTGATGTTTTATTACCATTTACCCCTGTTCTGTTATCCAAAATAATACCCTTTTAATTAGTATTATATACTGGCAGCAAATGGTGGTATATACATTTTGGCTTTCTTTTTCTTTCCCCTCCTATCCATTTCATGTTGATTTACTTATTTTTAAAAAATATAGAACTGTATCATCTTTTTTGCTTACATTGTCTCTTTCTAATAAGTTGTCTATATTCATGCAGGTTTCATGGTCATTTTAACTGTCCATGTTAATTATTCTGACTCAAAAAGAGTGCTGATCGCAACCAAGTATAGTCGAGTCTAGAGGCTCGGTTGATATGTAGTGCACATGAAAAGGCCATCAGAAAAATTCAAGCAAGGGTTATCTCACTTTTTTTGGTTGATTCTTCACTTTCCGCTAGGCAAATCTATCACTTTGGCATTGAGTGGAGCTAATTAAAGTTTAGTTAGCTACTCTCAAGGGCAAATCTCCTTTGGCAATTTATATAGGCTTTTGAAAGAACATAGAGTACCTTTCAAGCCCTTTAGTAATATATACGCTCTTACGATAGTTCAGGGTAAATCTCCTTCGGCAAATTATAAGCTCCTCCGTTTGAGCTATAATCCTTTGAATCCAGTGAAAATTCCAGCCTTCGTGGATTTCTTTGGTTGTAACCATTGGTGGAACTTTGTGGTCCATTTTGGGCAAATCTCCTTTGGCATATTATCTTCAGTTTCTGGAGATATTTAAAAAAAAAAAAAAAAAAAAAGTAAACATCGGATTACTAGTAGAAACAAACTCTTCATCCTGTCCTCTGTGCAAGACTGCTGATCTCTGTTGTTGCTGGTGAATTTGAATTGTTCGTTAAGTCTGGTGGAGGATTTTAAAGTAAGCCTCTTTCACTTTTATCGTTCATCATATCATCATGATATCCTTAGTTTGTATTTCTACTATGAAGTTTGCTAACACTTGTGTTTTTATTGGTAAGTGAAGTATAGTTTGCGTAGAAAATGAAATAGTAAAGAGTTTATAACATAGACAGAAGCACTAATAGCTCTGTGTAATTTACGTTTCTCCCCTTTTTTATGGAGCTAAATGCAAAAAGACCCGTGCCTAATTGGCAAAAAATACCCCGTGTTATTTTAATTAGCAAAAAAACCTGTCTTACTATTTTAATAGCAAAAAGCCGCATTTGAAATTCCTTCATAAGTCAATAGGGAGGTTATTGTCAACTTTTTAAGTGAATGGAGTTACTGCCAATTTTCAAAGTTAACAAGGTGATTATTGATAATTATTTAGGTTAAGGGGTGTTTTCACATTTTTTTGTGGGGTTATAATTGTCGTTTTTCCTACAAAATATGTATTCCAGCATGGGAGGTTTTTTTTTTTTTTTTTTCCCCAATAAAAAATAACACGGGGATTTTTGCTAACAAAAATAACACTGAACATAGGGGGTGTTTTTGCATTTCACTCTTCATTTTTATGCTGTTGATTCAGTCGATATTGGATTTTGAATATTCAATTCTTATCAGGAGTCATCTCCATGGATTCGCTACTAAGTGACTTCGACAGTCACAGTGAAAGCAGCAGTTCAGAAGATCAAGACGATATCGAGTCTTTATTTGGCGGGCAGGCTCGTTCCATATTCTCAAGTCTCGAAGAATCCATCGAAAAAATAGACGATTTTCTCTTGTTCGAGAGAGGGTTCACACACGGGGACGTAGTTTGCATGGTCTCAGACCCTTCAGGGCAAACCGGAAAGGTATTCAATATAGACATGACTGTGGACTTAGAGAATACATACGGTTGCAAATTACATAACGTCAGTGCCAAAACTCTTCACAAAATACTCCCCATGTCAATTGGGGACTATGTAGTGCACGAAGCATGGATCGGAAAAGTCGAAAAAATAATCGATCGTGTCACTATCCTATTTGATGACGGTACTAAGTGTAAAATTACAAATGTGGCCCCTGAGAAGATTATTTCCATATCTGCAGACTTAATTGAAGATCTACAGTGTTCTTTCTATCCTGGACAAAGAGTTCGAATCGATTCCTCATCTGTTACTAAATCAAATTGGTTGTGTGGTATGAGAAACGAAAAAAACGAGCAAGGGACTGTTTGTTGTGTAGAGGCTGGACTTGTATACGTGAATTGGCTAAGTGGAAAAGGACCTGCTCCCCCATTTATGCTGGACTCGAAAGATTTAACCTTGCTTTCCTCTTTCACTCGTGCAAATTGGCAGCTTGGTGATTGGTGTCTTATTCCGAATAGGGACCAAAGTCGCAATTTTGAACAGATTGGGGTTATTGTGAAGACAAGGACTAAGGTTGATGTCCAGTGGCAAGATGGCAGCCAATCACTCGGATTAGATTCCAATTTGTTATTCCCTGTGAACATCTTTGATGTTCACGACTTTTGGCCAGGTTCATTTGTGTTGGAGAAGGGAACTGTTGATGATAACTCTCAAAGATGGGGTATTGTTAATAGTGTTGATTCGAAAGAAAGAACTGCGAAGGTGAAATGGTTTGAGTCTACGCAAGAAGACATTGTGAGTGCTTATGAACTGGTTGAGCATCCGGACTACTCTTACTGTTTAGGTGAGGCAGTTTTTAGGACGGATAAAAGTGTTGCAAGAACTCAAATGACGGAAAAAGATGATTTAAAAGCTGTTGAATATTTTAGCAACAATTTCTTATCTTGTATTGGGATTGTAGTGGGCTTTTTAAACGGAGATGTTGAAGTGACGTGGGCTAGTGGTGCTACAAGTAAGGTATGTTTATCAGTCTTTTAGGGGTTCATTTGAGTTTGTCGTAAGATTTGAAGAAATTTACTTAAAATGCTCAATTGTTGAGCTGATATCAAAATCATCATTTTAGTTAAAAGGATAATACAAAAGAGCTATCTAAAAATTTGAATTCCATACAAAACAAAAATGCTCCAAACAAGTGTTGTGGTTTTGAAATCCGAAACTTCGAGTCCCTCAATCCAGTTAGTTCTATCTTGAATTTCTCTTCATGTTTCTTCAGGTTGCACCATATGAGATTTATAGGGTTGATCAATGTGAAGGCACATCTGCTACTTTTGTGCTTTCTGATGAAAATGTTCAGCAAACACACGAGGAACTTTCTGTGAAGGACAACCAACTATTAGGCCAAAAAACGCAGGTACCCCCCCCCCCCCGCGTCTGTGTGTTTCCCTTTGTTACTCATTAATCACATACGAGATGCATATTATTATTTATTTTTTTTGGTTTCCCAAGGGTTCAATCCCTTTCGAGGCGGGTTGGACACATTAATGTGGGTACCTTTCCCAACAGGGATTCGAACCTGAGTCCGCTACTTTGTAGTGACTAGTCACTTCCACTAGACTCGAGATGCATATTATTACATCATGTATACGTTCTAAAATTAAATTAAATTCATGGCAGGATATGTCGGGTCTCAGTTGTGGCAATGCTAAGGACTCCAGCTCCTATTCCCTTTTTCAAATTGCTTTCGGCATTGTCACAAGTGTCACTTCAAGCCTATTTGGGTCCCTGAGTACGTCCCTTATCGGAGCATATAAACTCGTATCAGAAGATGCTCAAATTCTTGGCAAACCCCCTGTGGAGGAAGTCTTGGAGATCTGCAATTTGACCCATGATGAACAAGTGAAGTTAGTTGATGATTTGGAGAGGGCTGAAAAGAAAACTTCAGAACAGATAAAAGAAGCAAATGAAGTTGCTACATTGCCATCTGGGAGCAAGCATATAGAATCTTTTAAACAGTTTGATATGGTTAATGATTGCTCAGACCACCACTTTGTAGACGGGTCTGGAATCGGTCTTCAGTCTTCCCAGGTTAGATAATATAGAATTATTATTTTCTTTGATAATCGATTTGGTATTTTGGCATATCTTAATTTTTTGAATCTGTTACAGGTGAATCGAGGGTGGCTGAAGAAGGTTCACCAAGAATGGAGCATTTTAGAGAAAGATCTTCCTGGTAAGAAAACTTGTCATGATATTGGCTTAACATATCTATAACTTTACCACTATATATATAGTTAACTGACTTTTCTATGATATCTTGACAGAAAGTATCTATGTACGTGTGTATGAGGAAAGAATGGATTTGATTCGAGCAGCAATTGTAGGCATTAGTGGAACTCCGTATCATGATAATTTATTCTTCTTCGATTTCTATCTTCCGCCACAATATCCAAATGAGCCACCTGTAAGTATGTGCTTTTAGTTTCTAAATATATTTCATTGTATAATTCAATTGTAATTGACATTGAGATTTGTGCAGATGGTATACTACAACTCTGGTGGTCTTCGGATAAATCCAAACTTATACGAGTCAGGGAAAGTGTGTCTCAGTCTTCTCAATACATGGACAGGTTCCCATAGTGAAGTTTGGAATCCTGGATCCTCCACAATTCTTCAAATCCTCGTCTCCCTTCAGTCCCTTGTGCTCAATGAGAAGCCCTACTTTAATGAGGCTGGGTACGATTCTCAGATTGGGAAAGCTGAGGGTGAAAAGAACTCTTTTACCTACAATGAAAATGCTTTTCTTGTCAGCTGCCGTTCCATGTTATACCTCCTGCGCAAGCCTCCCATGGTAAATTAGATGATTACTTTTACGTCATTCTTAAGACTTACAATCATTTTTGAAGATTAATATTTTTTTAATAAACAGAATTTCGAGGCACTTGTGGATGAGCATTTTAGTCACCGAGGCAGAAGCATCTTATTGGCCTGTAAGGCGTACTTGAGAGGAGCTCCTATAGGATATCCGTTGAGCTGTGAGAATGGTGATGAAGAAAATAAAAAAGGGAGTTCTGCGGGTTTCAAAATTATGCTCGCGAAGCTAGTTCCTAAACTCGTCGAAACATTTTCTGAAAAGGGTGTCGATTGTGATATTTTAAACCAGGTTCTGTGATCCTGTGGGAAAAATGGCGCAATGCTTGTGTATATTTCCAGAGTTTGGGGGCGTCTTAATGTTTTTTGATAGTCTCGGTTGGTTTGCGGGTGGTTGGGGTGGGGTGAATAAGCTCATTAGAGGTTGGAAGATTGTAAATGAACAACTCAATATAGGGCATGCAGAGCGTGTATGATTGTATAATATATATATGGGTGTATGTAGTGTACTAATAAATTCTGTATCATTAATACATGGTATGTTGGATTGCTGTCTTGTGTAATTGTGATTCGGTTCGGTTCGGTTCGGTTAAAAGATCTACGCTTACCCAAATAGTAATAGTAGTAGTTTAACTTGAAAAAAATAGTTGAGTTGAGTTAAATTGACATTCATTTTTAAATGAGTGAAATCGAGCTAATTACATAGAAGTCATATTTGATTAACTAGTTGACCTAAGTTTGATATTAATAAAAATCAAACTGAACTTTCTGATGAGCTAGTTATAAATAAATCATACTATGAGATAATGAGAATAATAGAAGAATAGGCTTTCAATTGATCATTTTGGATCATTAGATGGTTTTCCTTGATATAAGCCTTTATTTATTTAAAAAAAAAAAATGTTTTCAGCTTTAATTCTGGAGTACCTTATAAAAAATAAAATAAAAGAAAACAATTCATCAAATTAATTTTTTTACCCAAAAAGCAAAATACCAACCTTAATCACACCACTCTATTTTCTTTCTTTCTCTCATCAATGTTGTATTGTGTTGTATGTATATATAATAATAATACAATACAATACAATACACAGGAGACAGGCGGGTGAGTGACCGAGTTCCCGTTGAATCCTTTGAAATCAATCAAAATAGCAAACAAATCTCTTCCCATTTATGGAGATGATTCTCTCCAGTCTACCTTCTTCTTCACAAATTCCATTCACTGTAATACTCCTTTACCTCATCCTGCCCCTCCCCTCCTCCTCCTCCTCCCCCGCCGCCGCCGGAATATTGTACTCCCCACATTGCGGCGCCATCGTACATGATCCACCCTTAATCCCAAACCATAATCCTCCAATCCCCAGGCAAAGGTTTCTCGCTCTTCGCCACGCATATGTCGATTACAAAGCCAATGACACAAGCAAGGGTATTTATGCAATTCCCAGTTCTCTCTCCTTCTTCTCCAACAAAATATATAGAACCCAGAATGACGCCGTTTTCAAAATCGAAGCGGTGCTGAGCCTCTTCGGCGCCGGTTTGGGCTACACGCGCCGAGGGTTGCGACTTGTTCATTTTCGTCCGCCCAGGATTCCTGTGACATCAGGTGACACGTGGAATTCAGTAAGGTTTTCGTTGAGTGGGTTTTGGGATTCGGTTTCAGGGAAGCTCTGTATGGTTGGTTCAGGTCTTGGTAAATTTAGCTCTAATCATGTTGTTTTAAAGCTTGATTATGCGAATTCATCCAGTATTTTTAATAGTTTAGTAAATGGCTCGTTGGAGAGATTAGATCTAAGTAATGATAGTGGTTTTAAACCTAAATTAATATCAATATTGGGTGTCAATTTGAGGGGTTATAGATATGAGTTGATTGATAAAGAAATTCAAAGTAATGGGTTCCTGTTGTTGGATGATATGTCCAAATTTTCTTTTGGAGTAGAAGATTTGAAGGGCAATGTATGCTCATATATTAGATCGGTTGGGATAGTTGAGTTGGAGTATATAAGTGATTGCAGTAGTGTGAATTGCAATTTTCTTGGAGGTGGGAATGGTAATTTCACTCCAAGAGTGATGTACTTTAACGAAATTGACTGTCTGGCGGATAGCGTGAGATTCTTGTTAGGGTTTGGAGATTTCGGGCACAACGGATATCAGTTGCCGTTTGAACCTAATGTGACTTTGGTTAGTGAAGGGAAATGGGATGCGAATAAAAGGAGGCTTAACTTGGTTGGGTGCCGTATTTTTAGTGATTGGTATGAGGGTTTTGTTGGGGAGTGTCTCATAAGGCTGAGTTTGAGATTTCCAGCTAGGTGGACATTGAGAGAGAGGAGCTCTATAGTTGGTGAATTGTGGAGTAGTAGAAGTGTTAATGAGTCCGGCTATTTTGGTAGAGTGTTGTTGACAAGTATAAAGAACAAGTATGTCAGGGCACCAGTTTTGAGATATGATTATACCGAGATTGAGAATGCTAAGAGATTCTGTGAGAATATAAAGATACGGAAAAGTACAGGGAAGTACCCAAATGCATTATCATCTGATATGAGATTTGACATGGCTGTTGGGAATAGGAAAGAAGATCTTTGGGGTTACTCATCTCCACTTTATGTAGATAATAGGCTATACCGATTATCAACTTTGTTGGGAAATGAACTTGAGTCTACATGGCAACGGAAGCAAAACCTTAGTAATATGATTAATGTCAGCTATGTGCTGAGCCTAGAAACTTCTCGTGAATTCAAGCTCAGCAGTGAATATATGCATATCTATTCGTTTGATATTTCAGCTGAAGGGACATATGACACTAAACATGGGCACCTTTGCATGATTGGCTGTATGCATGTTGGGTCTTCTAGAGTAAGAGTAGGGAAGAACTCATCATTGGATTGTGAAATTCAGGTTGATATCCGGTACCCTCCACTTCATCCAACAAGTGGAGGCAGTGTTAAGGGAACAATTAAAAGCACACGTGAAAAATCTGACCGTCTTTACTTCGAACCTTTTGAGATTATTTCACGTTCCATCTATGCAAACCAAGCCAAAGAATCCATTTGGAGAATCGATTTGGAGATCACCATGGTTTTGATATCAAACACACTTTCATGTATTTTTATGGTTCTGCAACTATTACATGTTAAAAGGCACGCGGAAGTGCTTCCCCTGATTTCTATCACAATGCTCATTGTGCTCACTCTAGCTCATATGATTCCACTCTTACTAAATTTTGAAGCTCTCTTCATGGTGGGTCGAAATAATGTAAATGTGTACTTTGGTAATGATGGATGGCTTGAAGTGAATGAGGTATTGGTTAGGGTAATAACCATGATAGCTTTTTTACTGGAATTTCGTATTCTCCAACTGGTCTGGTCTTCAAGATCGGGAGACGAAATCCGAAAAGACTTTTGGGTATCTGACAAGAAAGTTCTTTATATCTCTCTTCCTATGTATATTGGTGGTGGGTTGATTGCTTGGCTTGTTCACCTATCAAGAAAGTCTTATAATAGGCCATCGTTAAGGTTCCGACATCTTGGATATAAACAGCAATCTCTATGGGGTGACCTCAAATCATACGCTGGGTTAATACTGGATGGCTTTCTATTCCCCCAAATACTCTTTAATGTAGTTTGTGACACCAAAGAGAAGGCTCTTGCTCCTTCGTTTTATGCAGGAATGACTTTTGTTCGTTTATTGCCGCATGCATATGATCTTTACAGATCTCACAGTTCTACTTGGTCCTTCAATTACATATACGCGAATCCAAGAATGGACTACTATTCTACCATATGGGACATTATCATATCCATTGGAGGTATGCTATTTGTCTGTCTTGTTTACTTGCAACAACGATATAGTGGGCGTTGCTTTCTACCCAAGAGATTTAGGCAGGAGTCTACATATGAGAAAGTACCTGTAGCTAGCACCGAAATGTTTTGAATTCTAGTTGGATACACACTCTAGAGTATACCAAATTACCCATTGACATCATTCTTCGAATTGCTTCATGACAAGAAGAGATTCTTCACGCACGCTGCCCAGATTCTTTGATTTTTATTGGTGTTTCGGTGTAACATGTTATCGGGCACTGTATTGGTGTTTCATGCATAATATATTCTTGAAGAAGTGATTTAAATTGTTATTTTGCCGTAAGTATATACATACATATATTTGATAGTCATAGATAAATGATTCATTGAAGAGTATATTATTGGCAAGTTGCTAATGGAAACATAAACAAAATAAATGACTTTGCCATGTAATCTTTCATAAATCATAAAACCAGAGGAGGACTTTATTTAAAACACCACCATTTCTTATAATCCAGCATCACAAGATATCGTAACAAAAACTACATTATAATATATAATCTGTACTTTTCTAGTCTCCATATTTGATCTTATAGGCCATGTATGCCCTACTATCTCATACAATAAATATACTTTGTTCTACATAACGAAACAACTGAAATACTATTTGAGTAACTCATAAAGCATGCAGAATGCATTCTTCTGCATCCAGCCAGATTGGAAGGTACTCTCAATAATGGTAGGTGTGATCAGTATACATATGGGCAGTCATATTCAATGATTGAAGCATGGCTTCCCCTCGTTTGTTAAAGCTAAACACGGACAATCCACCATTGTTTATGTCGATTGCACGGAACCTGAAGAAAATCAACCAACTCAACTCAAACTCAACTCAACTCAATCCATTTGTAATTTGTACGTACCTCTCTGGTCCGAGTCCGAGAGCTGTGCAGATCAATGCCCTCAAAATCGATTTATGAGTGACAACCAAGAAATTTTCTCCCTGCTACCCAACAAGTTGAAGAAAACATGTAAATGTTCATCAACAATATATAATACTAATAGGAATAGGAATGAAAAGGTTAAACAAGTACCGAAGTATATAAGATTTCCACCCACGCTTCACGAGCTATCTCCCACAGTTTTTGAACCGGATAAACGCCATTAACACAAAAATTCACTGGATCTTCCCTCCACTTTGTGAACTCATTGGGATATATCTTCCTAGCATCGACTAAACGTGATTTACATTGACGCGATAAGATTAAATGATGGCTAAAATCTGGGCATTCATTGATCAAATGAAATGATATTTCTAGGAAACAGACCATTAGTCATGCCTTCAAGGAAATACAAATGCGCTTCTTTGAGCGAGTCGAGATAAACCAAAGGCTGTTCCCTCCCTCGCCATAAGATTTCAGCAGTAGACTGCAATAGGAAAGGAAACAGCTAGCAATTAGCATGTATGTATTAAATGCAGTTTAAAAAAGAGAGCCAATTAATTATTTAGTGAAAATACAAGACCTTGGCACGAGATATTGGGCTCGAAAAGCACTGATCAAAGTGCATCTCAGCTAAGGCTTTCTGGCACCTGACTGCTTGTGCGACACCTGCTTCGGTTAAGACTGACAAGTTTGAGCTACCCTACAATTAATTACATACATACATACAATTAATTAGTTAGATCCAGCAGAAACTTAATTCATGGTAACGTATGTATGAATTGAAACAAACCTGACCTGCACTCTGCCTTCTTTATTCCAAGAGCTAAGGCCATGACGCACGAGGGTTACCTTCTTTGGTGAAGACAATAATAGTTTCTGACCAACTGAATTTGTTGCTTTCTCAAAATCATATGCGCCACCACTCAACGAACCATTCCTTTCCGAAAATGTCTCTGTTTATTTATTTTTTTAGGAAGCCATAAAAATACTAACAACATTTGGATTGGATATAAAAAAGTGTAATTAATTATAAATAAATACCAGTAGTTGTGATGGAAGTGGAACGGTCTGGAGCGGAAGATGAACAAAGAATTGGAAGAGGCGGACATGAGGAGCAAGTATGAATCATTGGATATTTTCTTGATTCTTGAATGACGGTGGATTTGGACAACAAGGGACTCAACAAAATATTGCAACTCATTTTTTTCTTTTTTCTTTTTTAATTAAATGACCGGATAGAATGATATATTAATTATATACTATGTATATCTGCCACAAAACACATTTACTACAACCAAATTGCGATAGATATTTTGGAAGAAAAGAATCCTTTCAGATTCTGGACAGTTCCATTGAAGAACTAGCATCTCATCTCCTCATCAATAATTTTGTGGTCATTTTTTTTGGGGATATATGCAAAATACTTCACTTTGTTATGTCAAACCTGCAAAAAATTATTCTCTAAAAATTTTATTGCGCCAAATTTCCTTGTGTTTTCATAAACCCTGCAAAAAGCATCCAATATGCAAAAAATGGATCATTTTGGATCGACATATTTCAAGAAACCAAAGTACTCCAAGTTGATCCTTACAATTTCACATGATATATTTTAAAAATTATTTCTCGAAATTTGTCAATTCATTCAAAATGACCTATTTTTTATAAATTGGGTATTTTTAACAGAATTTTTTAAAATACAAGAAAATTTGGTGCAGTAAATTTTTAACAGAATAGTTTCTTGCAGGTTTAGCATAACACAGGAAGTAACTTGCATTTTTCCCTTTTTTTATGACATTTGAAAAGACTGGGCAAGCTCACAGTTTTTTTATTATATAACATAGCTATTTTGAGACTTCAGATTTGAACAATTACATGCGATGGATATAATTCTTTCGGGATTATTGCAATTTTTGCCACAACTATAGCTTCCTAGTATTTATACATAGTATCTTTTCGGGCGGTACATCTAATGACACATCTTCAATATTGGTGACAATTGACGCTCAATTCAAAATTGGCCTGAAATCCTCAAATGCGAGCCAATTTTCATGTCATGTAGGGAATGAAGGGTCAATTTTAAAATTGAGCCTCAATTGGAATCAAAATTGTCACTGACAATGGACTGAGCACGGTTCGGAAAATCGTCGAACCGAAATCGATCCACGATTTTCAGGACCGAACCGACTAGGAACAGAAAAAAAAGTTTGGTTTGTATCGTTTTGGACCGAATCTCACCAGAAGTAGGATCGAACGCGCAAATTTTATTTGTTTGTTTGTTTTCCTGAATCAAACCGACAAATTTGATTGTTTATTCGAACCAATCGAATTGGATCAAACCATTAAATTTTATGATAAAAAAGCGGAAAAATTTAGAAATCGGGAAATGTGGACCGAACCGGACCGTTTGGTTTTTGTACCGTGCCAGACCAAAAATTTCGATCCGGTAAACGGTCCATGAATTTCCAGGAACCAAACTTCGGTCCGGTTCCATCCAAATGCTCACCCCTAGTTGTGGCACAAAATATGTTAGGCCGAAAAGATACGAGGTGGAAACTCCAGCAAGCTATAGTTGTGGCACAAAAAATGCAATAATCCTCATATTAATCTATATGACCATATTAATGAATTAGAGTCAAATTAGCGCCTAACCTTTACTTTTCTCTTTTTCTTTGTCTATTTTCTTGTTGAGGTGACTTTTTTTTTTTAATCTACTTAAGTATGAAATATGGTTGATGTTATTTGTTAAGATTGATAACGCTATTATTGACAGGTGCGGAACAAGAGAGTTTTGGTTGGGGGATGAGATTTATTTCTAATAACAAACTCGGTAAGTTTTCTATATTATGATAAATAACAACTAGACAAAAATAAAGTAACGTTGTATTTTTATCCAATGAAAGGTGAAAAATAAAACTAGTAATTTTTTTTATCATATTGATTAACATAGAGATTATTGCTTTTTTGGTGCACTCGCTGAAATTTCTACCCCATATATTTTCGGGCTAACATCTTTGGTGCATCAACTTCAACATCGATATTGACCCGAAATCGTCCATGTGACATGAAAATTGGCCAGCATTTGGGGATTTCGGGTAAATTCTTGAATTGGGCCTAAATTGATACTAAAAATGTCATCGATGTTGAAGTTGTGGCAAAAAAAATGCAATAATCCCTGTTTTCTCTGCACAACAATAGTCTCATTCATATGAAATGACAAAACCACAAAACAATCTTGAAATATCTTTGAGGATGATCATACATAGCTTACATCATTAATGACTGTAATTAACTTCATAACATCAGAAGCCTCAACAAAAATTACAAATGATCATCGATATTCTCAAATATTAAACAATAGATATTTGAAGGATCGAAATTAAAAACTTAATAAAACATCTTATTAATTAGTCTTGAGATATAGTGAAAAGATTCATGAGATTGTGAAGTGAGTACA
This sequence comes from Penstemon eatonii, assembly GCA_038501285.1. NCBI lineage: Eukaryota > Viridiplantae > Streptophyta > Magnoliopsida > Lamiales > Plantaginaceae > Penstemon > Penstemon eatonii. The sequence goes on along the minus strand of JBCEGF010000586.1, from coordinate 63,233 downwards.
AAAGTATGAGAAAATAAATAATTGCAGCCACAAAACCAGAAATCAAAGCTCCTGTGACATGATCACAAAACTGAGGGACTTGTCCACAAATTGGTAGCCACCCTGCGTGACTATTTCCTTTCTTCCCCACTTGCCCAATTGCTAAACATGCCGATATGCTCGAATCCAGCAACAATGCTATAATCTATCGTTTAAATCATAAAAAGTAAAACTCCGTTAATGTATTTACAGAGAATGAGAAAAAAAAATATGATATATGGAGAAATTCATATTTTGCAAATAATAACCCGAGACATATATATAAATGATTAATTACCAAATCAAGAACCAAGATGAAATGCCCACATGAACTTTTAGCTGGGAAAAATAAAAGTATAAGTGTGTAACCACTTGCAATTGCATTCATTATAACAAAGTACCTGAAAAATCAGAATTCATATATAAATATCCATAAGTTTTCCATGAGAAATGAATGGAAATACAAGAAAAACTTTAATGTATAGAGATTTTGATATATAGAGTATATAAAATATATACTTGAAAGTTGGTGAATTTGAATATTTGGCTTCAAATTTCATGCTCAAAACATCAGCAGTGTCACGGCTAGTGATCATGATTGCTGTTGCAGAAACAGTGGCACCTAAGGCCAGAAGCCTCAGCACAAAAAGTGGAATTCTTTTTAACAAACTCATAAATAGTATGATAACTAATTAATAAATTGTTTCAAGATGAATAATTTAAAGTGAGCTAGCCTTGATTTCAATTGAGAAAAAATACTTAATGGTCATGGAAGAATTAATTAATGTGCAGGGGATGGGAATAAAAAGAGGGGTAGAATATATGTATATGTATATATGTGTTAGGAAAGACAGATAAGTGGGAGGTGAGCTTTGTATCTTCTTGGTAACCTAACCTAATGAATGTGAATCCTTAATTAATCTGCGCCAGTACTTGTATAAAGTATTTTTTTATGTGAGTCCATATAATATACCTAGCTGCAACTATTTTTTATTTATAATAATGAATCTTACGTACCCTGATATTTAGGCTAGCTATTGGGTTGTTCTTTAGAAGCAAATGTTGTAGTTTAAATACCCAAAATGTTATGTTTTGAAGTTTGATTAATTTATCACGAATAACATTAATAATTTTGTTGGTCTTTGCTCAAGATTTTGCGACCTAGCTAGTATATGTTTTGAATTTTGCAGGGGGGAGGCCACACAAATCATTGTAAATCAGTGACAGTTCAACCACAGTTGTACGGTTCTAATTCATAAGACGCAGACATCATATTTATTTAGCTAACTTCAAATTATTTTCAGTTTTCCAATAGCGTACACTTTAATAGATGTTTATTTTAATTTCTTTCTATTATACGGTCGTCCCTAAATAAGATTGGACACATCATAAGTTGTACCAATAAGTCTTTACAATTTTCAGATTAGTAATTTAGTATTATATCTTTATAGTTTTGTATGTTTAACATTTGTCTCAAAATGACGATCAATCATTCTACAACTTGAAATTGTTTGACACTTTGTACAGTAAATTTTTTTTTTTGGAATATGCATTTCAAAAGAGTAAAGAGTCAAGTTTTTAATTTTAAGGTACACAAAACTAAAATGATACTCCTCCATTTCATATTAATTGGCACACTTTTTGTTTTCACACAGACTAAGAAACCTCATCAATATATTATCTTTTATGATAAAATATCTCAAATACTCTTTATAATGATGACGATCTCAAATTTTTTATAAGTGAATGTTGACTATTGAGTTTAGCTTAAATGTGAGAAATGGGCAAAATTGAAAAAACATGCTTTAAAAACTCGAACATGCCAATTAATTCGAAAGGATGAAATATAATTTTCACCCTTAAAGTATTGGGGTGGTACCAGTTACACACCTAAAATATTACTTGTAACACTTACTCTCTTGTGTTATAGTTTTGTAGTTTTTATTCCAAAATTTATCAAAAAAAATTGTCCCTTTATTAAAAATGAACCCATTCAACCACCAATACCATTATGTTTCATTTTCTTTATTTATTTTGTATCCTTCCTTTTTTCGATCTCAATTCTTTTTTTCATCTTATTTTTTTCTAACACAGGAAACAAAAGAAATTGAAACATAATATTGTTTGGTGTCAAATTTGAATTTTGCAAAAAATAATTTGAAGGAGAATTATTCAACATTTTAAATAATAATTCGTACCGAAAATAAATGAGATAGTTATCAACAAATAAAAACCCAGTAAAATGTAAAGAAAAAAATTGAGATAGAAATTAAAAATTGAAAGATAAAATAAAGAAAAAAAATAGCAATTGAAATAAAGAATAAAGAAAATAAATGAGATGAAAACAAAGATAAAATTTGGGACCATAAAACCGAAGGAAACAAAAGAAGTGAAGAAATAAAACGTAATATAGTTTGGTGGATGAATGAATTCATAATTAATAAAAAAAAAATTATTTTGTTATAAAAGTGGTGGGTGTAGTTTTGGAATAATATGTTCGATGCTATAACAGAGGGGTAATTGTTACAACTGATATTTTAAGGGAGTAAAAAATCATATTTCCCCCAATTTAAAACAAAAAAAAAAATTAGAAAATGTGTCAATTAATATGAAATTGAGGGAGTATACTTTTAAGATGAAAAATATCAATTACTCCAAATGACACACGAGTCCAATGAACAAGTGTTCTAGATTAATACTCATAGTTGAACATATTTATTTGTATCCTAGAGTCAACATTTCCACTAATAATGACTAGAAATGTGTGACTTAAATAATGAATGATGTAATAGCTACAAAATGTGTCATGTACTCTATTAAATTTTCACGCAAAACGGAGTTAATCAAAATTGAGAAAAATATGCCTTGACGTCTTAAAATTGCCCATTTCTTGAAATACAAATAAAAAACGATTTTGTTTAGTTATGAGAAAGAAAAAACGATTGTGTTTAATAATTATGATTGACATTTGGCCCAACTTTGAACCCAAACCCACTTACCATACAAATACAATGGAGGAGATTGAGAAAAAGATTACGCCTATTCTGAAACTGGGCTAGTAAGCAGCCTTAAGCCCACAGAACCTAATTAATATATAGTCCAACAGTGGCCCTCTAATAAAATATAAATGTATGATGTAATTTTAATTTTGACAGGCTTTCACCATAGGTCTATATTCTTAAAAAATAAAGATGTAAACTTTGGTCTCTTCAGCTATTGTGGTACATACATGTTTATGTAGATATCCTCCTATCAATCAAGAATACGGACGATCTTGAATTTTGATAATCAAATTATATCAATAATAGTGAAATTAAAACTTTGGGTATGATATTGTAAATATTAATAATCTTGCATATGAGTATATATTCCATTTAATGTCAAATTTTCTTATTTATGTACATTTTTTTTCACAGGAAAAACTCATTTATTGCTTAATAGTGAAAATTAAAACATCATATAGCGCCCATCAGATAGATAGTGTAAAACTAAAACATTGTATAGTGCCCATCAAATATATCTTTTTTGAGAATTCAATTTGTCTTTTAATCTTTTTAAATTTGTGTTGGAAATTCACAGGTAGTTTCCTAATTTTTACCTCTATAACACAATTAGTTTAAAATGTATATAAATTATATTCACATTAAGATGCTAAATAGAATTTCAAACTTGTGACAAATGATTATAGCATAATATTGGTAATTTTAGCCTCGAAATAACAGACTACTGGTAATTTAAAATTTTAGGTAATAAAATTATTAATATTGTACTTGAGAATCTCAATTTGAGATGCAAAATTTAAGATATACCCCGCAGTCCGTTACATAAGTAAACAAGAAACGTTCGGCGGAGATGGCTACAAACCCACTTGAAAATACCATTGAAGATTGTGGAAGGATTCTAGGCATGTCCTCGGAGAGTCGAATCCCACATATAAGAAGATATGGAAATTCGTGTGCAGATGCACTTGCGAAAATGGGCCACGAACATTCAAGAGGAACACGCTATTGGAATGATCCCCCAAATCTTGATGTCGTTTTCGGAAGTTGATAAATAGTTCTTTTCTTCGTACTTAAAAAAAAAAAAAAAAGAAGAAGGGGTAAAAAAGAAAAAGATTAAGAAAAAGAAAAAATAGGGTGACCTGCCGCCTCACTGTATCATCGCCCGACTCCAACAAATAGTATAAATACCGCACTCCTCACTATTTTCTCATTCCATTCCATTTTTTGTTCCGCTTCTTTAGCAGTCCCGGACAGTGAGATACGCGTCCGTGTATCTACAAACCCAAAATTGACTTGAATTGAACTCCTAAATTTATCAAAAATATATCAAATAATAAATGGATTTGGAGGAAGAGTACTACGAGCAGGGGTACAACGAGCAGGTGGATATTGAGGATGAAGAAGACGAAGATGAGATAACGCAGGAAGACGCGTGGGCTGTGATTAGCGCTTACTTTGAGGAGAAAGGTTTGGTTCGACAGCAACTCGATTCATTCGACGAGTTTATACAGAATACAATGCAGGAAATAGTTGACGAGTCGGCGGACATTGAGATCCGACCCGAGTCTCAGCATAATCCGGGACACCAACCCGACTTCGCAGAGGTTGTTTCACTCACATAAGATTTATTAATTTTAAGGAAACACTAAGGTGTTAGTTAAGGATTTGGTTGACTGGAATTGACTGATTAGGGTTTTATTAAATTTTGGGGGTTTCCTAAAACTTGCTAGGGTTTTGAGTGTTATTTTGTTTAAAGAAGTTAATGGTTATTGAATTTGGTATGAGTATTTTAGTCTCAGAACTAGTTGGACTGGAATCTTGCTGGTTTGATGCCCTGAAACAAGAAAATAGGTGCACGCTGGAATTTCACGAGAATTTAATTGAAAATTTGTGAGGGAAAAATCATAACAATGTCAAAACATAAAACATGGATGGTGAGCTCTTACTTATTTCCAAGTTTTAGGGTTGAGTAAGTTCTTGATATAGGAATATAGGCTGTAATTAATTGTAGATATGGTGTTAGTTCTTTTGATTCTGGGAACTTTTGTGGTTTGGAGGTGATGCTAAGTGGAGGATTCTCTGCCATTAATATGGAAATGATGAAATAAATTTGCCACGTCGTCATTTCACAAGAAATGTGGTAATTTAGGGAGAAACTGACAAATATATAGTTTACCCAGCATTTGTTCTTTCGTTTTGCAACAAAGGAATTTTGTTTTTCCAAATGTTTTATAGAACTGTACCAGTCTCCCTTATTACTTTTCTGGAAACGTGTCAAACCGAGGATCTAAATTGTTTCGTTTCTTGATTCCTGCAGACTATCTATAAGATAAGTTTTGGTCAGATATACCTTAGTAAACCAATGATGACAGAGTCCGATGGAGAAACTGCTACTTTATTTCCCAAGGCTGCGAGGTTGAGGAATTTGACGTATTCAGCACCATTATATGTGGATGTCACCAAGAGAGTCATCAGGAAAGGTCACGACGGTGAGGAAGTTACTGAGACTCAGGATTTCACGAAAGTCTTCATTGGGAAGGTAAATAAATGCAGCCTCAACATATACCGGTAGCAAGGAAAAGTTACGATTTTCCTTGAAGGTGTTATAACATTTCTGTCGTACTCATTTTGGTAGGTTCCTATAATGCTTCGCTCGAGTTATTGCACACTGTATCAAAATTCCGAGAAAGATTTGACAGAGCTGGGAGAGTGTCCATATGACCAAGGTGGTTATTTCATCATAAATGGAAGTGAAAAGGTGTTAATTGCTCAAGAAAAAATGAGTACCAATCATGTTTATGTTTTCAAAAAGAGGCAACCAAACAAGTACGCATACGTGGCAGAAGTCCGGTCCATGGCAGAGACCCAAAATAGGCCACCTAGTACTATGTTTGTCCGTATGCTTTCTCGAACTAGTGCCAAAGGGGTAATGGACATTTACAGATATATGAAATATTCCCTTTTGTGGATGCAGGATTACTATTCATATTATTGACATGTGCCCTGGTTTTGACCAATCATGTGTATGTAAACTTGCAGGGTTCCTCAGGCCAATACATACGTGCCACCCTCCCATACATTCGCACAGAGATTCCTATCATTATTGTATTTCGAGCATTAGGATTTGTTGCTGACAAAGATATATTAGAGCATATCTGTTACAATTTTCTGGACACTCAAATGATGGAGCTGCTGCGGCCCTCTTTGGAAGAAGCTTTTGTGATCCAGAGTCAAGAAGTACATGGAATTTTTATTCTTATAGCTTTTGTTCTTTACGCTATATTATCAGTGGGATTTTCAAATACATTTAGGGTTACAAAGTTTGTAGTCTCTTTGAGCTTAAAATTTATGAGGGACCTACCACAAGGCCAAGCATTTCATCTGATTAGAAATAAGGGCTAAAGAATTTCAATGCATCATAATGTCAAATATATCTCCAGTATTTGTGCAATTGATGATAGTCACTTTTCAATCTGTCATATGCTAACTTCGCTGTTTAATTGATCTGAGCTTGTCATTTAAAAAAAATTAGAATGTGATTGTTTTCTTGTTTCCTGTATTTTTCTATGTATGCTTCTTGTCAAGCTGCATGTCTTTTTGGCCATATAGTTGTATTATTGTTCCTCTTACAATTCAGTACTTCAATGATCCAATACAATTGCAGGTTGCTCTGGACTACATTGGGAAAAGAGGTTCCACTGTTGGTGTTACTAAGGAGAAAAGAATCAAGTATGTGGTCCTGAAATTTGTGCACTTGATCTCATTAGTTTTCATTTGCCTCCAAGTCTTCTTAACTACTTGTGTAGGTATGCAAAAGAGATTCTGCAAAAGGAAATGCTTCCTCATGTTGGTGTTGGGGAATATTGTGAGACAAAGAAAGCTTATTATTTTGGGTAGGTCATCTTCCTGTCTGGGCTTTTACCATATTGTGGTGATTATGGTTGAAGTAATGTTATTTTTCTACTCCCTCCAGGTATATAATCCACCGGCTACTGCTGTGTGCACTTGGGCGTAGAGCAGAGGATGATAGAGACCACTATGGTAATAAGAGACTGGATCTTGCTGGTCCTTTGCTAGGTGGCCTGTTTCGAATGGTTAGTTCCTTATAGACATGTCACCCTGGCCATTTGATTTTTTTATATTGATTTAGTATTAATCTGAATTTTTGTGCTTATGTCTGTGGATGTAGCTATTCAGGAAGTTGACTAGAGATGTGAGGTCTTATGTTCAGAAGGTTGTTTCACTTGAGAAGCCTTTTTGTAATTTGTTTAAATGAATATTCTGTTGTAATGTACGTTTACTTGTTTCTGTGCACCCTCAGTGTGTAGATAATGGGAAAGATGTGAATTTGCAATTTGCGATAAAAGCCAAAACCATTACTAGTGGTCTCAAGTACTCACTTGCTACTGGAAACTGGGGCCAAGCGAATGCAGCTGGTACAAGAGCTGGAGTTTCTCAGGTTTGATTTGCATAAATGTCATATTATTCGGTTTCTTGAAATATGTTTCTCTCATATATGTGCTTCAAAATTTATTTTGTAACTGAGGCATTGTTTGAACGTCACATCGCAGGTTTTAAATCGCTTGACTTATGCCTCTACCTTGTCGCATTTGCGAAGACTCAATTCTCCTATAGGCCGTGAAGGTATTTGACGTATTTTGTTCATACTTGGAGTGTTTATGGGGTGATGAAGTAAATTGTTCTTGGTCCCTGATTAGTACTTTTGGGATATTTTTTCCCTTAGCTTTTGTCAACTTAGTTTCCACAGAGAAATTGGTGAGCTCAATACAAACATCTGACACATGCACTAACATGGCTCACATGCATGCGTATCTTCTTTAGAAATTATGCTGCTTACTGAATTGCTATTTTCCATTATGGTTTTTTAAATTTAACACTCTTCTTTTTTCAAATAGGAAAACTGGCTAAACCAAGGCAGTTGCACAATTCGCAGTGGGGAATGATGTGTCCTGCAGAAACACCTGAAGGACAAGTATGTGCATCTTGTAGATAGCATTTACGGGAGAAGAACTCTCCTTTTTCAGTTTATTTACCTCCCTATTATACAAACCTACCTTACTATGGTGGCATATATCATCAGGCCTGTGGGCTAGTGAAGAACCTGGCATTGATGGTCTATATAACAGTTGGTTCAGCGGCATACCCTATTTTAGAATTTTTGGAGGAGTGGGGTACCGAGAATTTTGAGGTGAACAATTCTAAGGCCTATTTGCCCAAAGGTTTTTTTTTAGATTACGAAGCTGGAGTTTCTGATTACTCATTCTCTATCTTCGATTTAAGGAAATCTCGCCTGCTGTGATTCCTCAAGCAACTAAAATTTTTGTGAATGGTTGTTGGGTTGGTATTCATCGCAACCCTGACATGTTGGTGTCAACTTTGAGACGTCTGAGGAGACGTGTGAGTTCTCTCTCTCTATCTCTCTATCTCTCTCTCTCCTGAATGACTTCTATTCCCGGTCCCATTCACTTAACAGTTGTAAAATCCTGGCTTCCTAATCTTAAACCACATGTTTATTCTGATTATATGATGTCATTCTTTCTTATAGTAGGGAGCATCATCAGTGTGGTTTGTATTTTCCCTTGTGATTAATTTATGAACTGCAACATGTAACCTGGCGATGCCAATATACCTACTGAGCTGTTGTTCTGTGGACAGGTTGATGTCAATACTGAGGTTGGGGTGGTTAGAGATATTCGTCTGAAAGAACTTCGGATATATACTGATTACGGGCGTTGCAGCCGTCCATTGTTTATTGTTGAAAAGCAAAGACTGCTCATAAAAAAGAAGGATATTCAGGCCTTACAACAAAGAGTATGCGACTTCATGATTTTTTTACCAATCATTCTTATGCAGTTTTTTTTTGTTTTGATCGTGTCTGTCTAATTTCTTCGTTCTTCTGTAGCTTATTCATATTTTCTTGTCTCCAGGAATCTCCTGATGATGGTGGCTGGCATGACCTTGTTGCCAAAGGATTTATAGAGTACATTGACACTGAAGAAGAAGAAACTACTATGATTTCCATGACAATAAACGTTAGTAATTAAACGTGTGATAGGTTTTTCATACAGTACATTGTAACTCCTTGAGATGATTGAATGCTTGTCGCATTGTTTTATAGGACCTTGTAAGCGCAAGGTTAAATCCATCTGAGGCTTATTCAGATACTTATACTCACTGTGAGATTCACCCATCCCTGATATTGGGTGTTTGTGCTTCAATCATTCCCTTTCCAGATCACAACCAGGTAATATAATCAGCTAAACTAATCCTCAGTCAAAATATGTCATTTCGGTTTTCTGATATCTGTTTTTACTTCCTCAGTCCCCGCGTAATACATACCAATCAGCTATGGGTAAACAAGCCATGGGTATTTATGTAACCAACTACCAATTTCGAATGGTATGAATCTAATTTTCCACTACGGGTATTTGCCTACTGGTAAGATTTAATAAAATTACTTGTGGTTTTTTATTTCAGGACACATTGGCTTATGTGCTGTACTATCCTCAGAAACCTCTTGTCACTACCCGAGCCATGGAGCATTTGCATTTTAGGCAGCTACCTGCTGGGATTAATGCCATTGTTGCCATCACCTGTTATTCTGGATACAACCAAGAAGATTCTGTCATTATGAATCAGTCATCAATTGATCGCGGTTTCTTCAGATCCCTATTTTTCCGGTCATATAGAGATGAAGAGAAGAAGATGGGGACTTTAGTGAAGGAGGATTTTGGACGCCCAGATAGAGCCAGCACCATGGGCATGCGTCATGGCTCATATGATAAGCTAGATGATGATGGGCTTGCCCCACCAGGAACTAGAGTTTCTGGTGAGGATGTGATTATCGGGAAAACTACTCCCATAGCTCCAGACGAGGCCCAAGGGCAGGCCGCTCGTTACACAAAACGTGATCACAGCATGAGTTTACGCCACAGTGAAACTGGTATGGTAGATCAAGTTCTCCTAACCACAAATGCTGATGGGCTACGATTTGTTAAGGTGAGGGTGAGATCTGTGCGAATACCTCAAATTGGAGACAAATTTAGCAGTAGGCACGGTCAGAAAGGAACTGTGGGCATGACTTATACACAAGAAGACATGCCATGGACTGTGGAAGGCATCACTCCGGACATTATTGTGAACCCCCATGCTATTCCTTCTCGTATGACTATTGGTCAGCTCATTGAGTGTATCATGGGCAAAGTTGCGGCACATATGGGGAAGGAAGGAGATGCTACTCCCTTTACTGATGTCACTGTGGATAATATAAGTAAAGCTCTACACAAATGTGGTTATCAGATGCGTGGTTTTGAGACCATGTATAATGGCCATACAGGCAGGAGGCTTACGGCTATGATTTTCCTTGGCCCAACTTATTACCAGAGGCTGAAGCATATGGTTGATGACAAAATTCACTCTCGTGGTAGAGGTCCTGTTCAGATTCTTACTAGGCAACCTGCTGAAGGAAGGTCTCGTGATGGTGGTCTGAGATTTGGAGAAATGGAACGAGATTGTATGATTGCTCATGGTGCTGCGCACTTTTTAAAGGAAAGGTTGTTTGACCAAAGTGATGCTTATCGGATCCATGTCTGCGAGCTGTGTGGATTAATAGCCATTGCTAACCTTAAAAAGAATTCATTTGAGTGCAGAGGATGCAAAAACAAGACTGATATTGTTCAGGTAATTGTTTCCATTGTCAATCTCGGTTACCTTCTCTTGAGGTAATGTGCAATTTAGAAGAAATTCTTAGATATTTGTTTATTTTGCAGGTCCACATTCCATATGCTTGCAAGTTGCTTTTCCAAGAGCTAATGGCTATGGCTATAGCTCCAAGAATGCTCACAAAGGATATCAAACAAGCCAAAGAGCAGAAGAAAAAAGGAGCTTGATCGTCTTCGAGAGGCAACGACTAGTGGACGCTAGTTCTTAGTTCCCTTACTCTACGGAACCTGAATTTTCTTACTAAGTTAACTACTTAAGGTCCCTTGAGGAAGAAAAAAAAGAAATAGGGAGAACTATCCAAGTTTACATGAAATTAGGTGGAGTTTGTTACATTAAAGCAAGATTTACTATGGGAGTGTTAATTACATGTTTTCATAAAAAAGGATCTCTGATTTACTAAGAACTTTGCTATACGATTCGGTCTGGCCCCGTGTTTTATGTTAAGAAAGAATTCTGGGTCTCTTGTAAAAATTTATGAACATTTAAGTGCCATTTTGCTTTGAGCATTGTTGATGATTGTGTAATTGGGAATCAAGAATTTGATTTATGATATATTCTAGTGTACTAGTAGTTTGATACCAAGAGTACTATGCAAGTCCAAGTCAGTCACATATATGCCCACCAATCTTTCTTGTCTGAAATAAGCTCTAAAATTTGGTTATAGCAATGAAAACGCGTTATTATGTAAGAATTGTGATTTGGCCCTTTGGTTTGCGAGTGCAAGAAAATTACACTTCCCTTGTATTTGAAAAATGTTACTGTTGGATTGTCATTGTCACATGACTATTATTCGTCTATAAAAAAGGAAATAACACGCGGAAAACAGACTGTACATATATATAATAAAATAAATACTATAGGAGTATATCACAAAAAAAAAAGTTGGGCGTTAAAATTCTGGAAGAAATCAATGAAAGAACAGTCCAAAAGGAAAGCCTATTAATTTAAACTCCACCGACCTAGACACCAAACAAACACTCTAACGCACAGTGTGAGTGTGAGCGTGAGCGTGAGAAGGAAAAAGCAAAAGAATTATTAACATGCAAGAAAGGGGGAAGCAAGAAGTAGAAAATATATTAGAGGAAGAAGAAGAAGAAGATGAAGATGGGCCGCCGCCTGGGTTTCAGTGCATAATTGCTCCACAGAAACTTACCCATGTCAAAAAAGTTGAAGCTGAGAACGACGATGAAGATGAAGACGAAGGGCCACCGCCTGGGTTTGATTCAATTCCTTCAAAACAACCGCCGTCGCTTCCTTGTTCTGGTTTGTATATTTTTCCCTTTTTTCCAATTTGAACTCTTTTTTCATGTAAAAAACATAGAAATCATCTTTAGTTTTGTTTTTATTTCTTTGATCCAATTTTGAGGACTTCAACTTCGTGTGTGCTTGTATATGTCTTATATGTGTGTGTAATTGTGTTTGTGCGGACGGTTCTTCATAGATTTATTAGACTTTTGAAGGACTTGTTTGTTTGTCAGTCTTAAGAAGACCCGGTATTTGGATACCACATATTGGATTTTCTGTGATCTTCCTTTCTGAGTGGAAGATCAAGATTTTGAATGTTTTGTCAGTGGGTTTAGCTTGTCATGTAAATATAACTTTTGATTGCTGGTGTTAGAGTTCTTGTAATTATGCAAATTTTCTAAACTTAAAAAATTTGAAAATTGAGTTTTTGGATTTTTTTTTCTTTTTGTCCATGTGGTGAATATTTCCTTTAATTAGTATAAACAGGGTATCACCATATGACTTCCCAGTAGCCACCGTATGTTGGAAAGGTAACATCAAGCAATTGAGGGCAAAATAGTTAGTCCTTGACATAGGCAACTATTATCCTATATGAAATTCTAGTACTTGTTCACCAAAAGAAAGAAACATAACATTTAGTAACTCCTTGTTTTGTTCATGTTTTAGTGTCTGCTAACTTGTATTCAGCATCTCTAGCTGCAAATTGGTGAAATTATTAACTAGAAATGTGGTTACTCATTGTCATCATTTAGATATGGAAAAGAGCAGCAGGCAACATGACATTGATGACGACGATGATGATGATGGGCCCCCACCAGGGTGGGAGCTTAGTTCTCTTGTACACGCGTTACCTAAACCGTCATCAAATACAACAGGTCACGCTTTTTCTTTAAATTTCATGAACTACTGAACTTATACCCATGTGGTAATTTTGGAGGGAAAAAAAGAAGAGTTTTTGGTTGTTTTGAATCTACCTGAGCCTATTGTTTAACATGTCTTATCTTGGAAAACTCCGATATGAAAACAGATAGGAATGAAGAACTAAATGAAGGTGAAGATGAAGATGAAGGGCCCCCACCCGGGTGGGAAACAGTATTGCCACTTAAGATGTCGCCACCTTGTACGCCTCCATGGCATCCATCATCAGCTGTTTCTTATGGTGGGTTTTCCTCTTACCCGATCTGTCTTTCCAATTACTTATTGGGATTTTTTCTTTTTCTTGTTTTCATCCACCAAATTTTCTTTGTACTTCATTTGGGATGGAAATTCAATGTTCAGCATATCATTTTGGTGCAAATTTGATTATCTTGTGTTTATATGGTAAGTTGAGGATGATTTGATGAATTCTTGATTTAGTTGGTTACTTCCTTATCTACAATGTGTAGCATACGACTTTGAAATGATTTATTTAAGTATTAAGTATTTCTGTTTTCCAATTTGATGATGAATGCTTGATTTAGTTGGATTCTTCCTCATTACAACGTGTAGAATACGGCATCTATGACTTTATTTTTGTAATGATGATTTTAGTGCCATAGTTGTGGAAAATTTCATTCTCGTATTTGGCACTACCTAAAGAAGCATTCTCTTCTTGGACAATTGTTGTCTTTGCTTAATGTTTCACGGTCATTAACATGGCGTATATTTGATAGGAATATATCAATATACCCCATTTACTTTACCGAACAGAATCGTCGATGAATTGCAAATTGTGTGAATATATATATATATATATATATATATATATGTATATGTATATGTATGTATGTATATATGTATATGTATGTATATATGTATAATATCGATGTCACTCTCGAATAGTAATTATATTTGTTTATTGAGGGCACTTCATTACGACACCTTTTGTGTACCTAACAAGACCATTAATGTATTGCCACCTCTATCAATATTTTGAACATTTAAGTGAAATGCAAAATGAGAAGCAAGAGCTAGATTTGCGTCAGAATAATGAAAATAGCGCGGTGACTCCATAAATTCCTAATGTGTACCCACCCACTCATCCAAAGAAACCCTACCCTTGTATTTCTATCTTCTCAAAACCAAGTTGAACCTTAATTTTGAAATTGACACCAAAACATAATTGTTTGTGGTGAATTTAAAGGTAAGGTTCCCAGCAGTTACTCTTTTATTTTACTTTCTTTTTTAAGTTTCTGAATTGTGCTTAATTAATGCAAGTCTTGAATATTTGTTCAAATTGTTAAATTCTATCGCATTCATGAAGTAAAGAGTTGTTGAAGTGAATTGTTACCCCGTAGAACCTAAATGGTGGCTATACTTTTATCCCATTTAATGATATTTTTATTTGAATATCAAAGAAAAATTTATTTAGAAAAAATGTCATGGCGATCGTTTTGGTTTAAATGTTTAACCTCCACATTGGAATGACATTGGACTCGCACAAGGTTATTTGCTGAATGATATCTGCCATGCCTTACTCATGTGATTATAGATATTGACATGGGGAGCAAACATGAGATTCCAAGGAATGACAATGATGCCCCTCAATCAGTGTCACAAAGATCATCACCACCTACACCACCACTACAGAAGCTGCCATCGTCAGCACTTCCTGGTGGTATGTCCTTTGAACAATTTAACTCTAATATGCAATAAATAGAAGTGTATATCAATGTACTAGACTTTATTATTTTATTATATCTCATAAAGATTTCTTTACCTTTTCATATCCCTGTGAGATTTGTCATCAATTAATTGCATCAAATTTATTGAACTCTTTCGACTACAAGTTAGTAGTTGTTTCCTTTCTTGTGGAGCCACTCAAATCACCGAAATTATGCTCGATAAGATGGTATATATATACTGCCGTGCTGCCTATAGGAAGCACAAAATTTAGATTTGAAAATAAAGAATGTGCTAATTAGATCTGCTAAATTGACAATTTATGCTGCTTGTATTCAGAAATTAGAAGCAACGAAGATGAAGCGAAAAATGTGGAGAAAGGGCCCACGCCTGAGAAGCAGCAATTTGCATCTCCAAAGCAGGTGCTTCCACCTGCTCCGCATCCACCTACACCTCCTGCAGCTCCATCAACTTCTGGTGAGTTATAAACTGATAATTTTTTCCTTTTTTTGCTCGTTATTTCCATCCTTTTCAGGTTAGGTGCCAGTTTATCTGTAGTCTCGAGGATGCTACTGGTATGAGCTTTTGTGTGTTTATTTGAGGTGGAGATGCTAAAGTTGTTATCTGAATTTACTTTCACATTCATATCAAGTTGATATTTTTAAGTAATAAACTTATTAGAAAAGCAAATTGTACGACAAATGCCGCTTTCCATTGTTTTTCTAAGACCTCAAAAAAGATGATATTTTTTGTTTATTTAACCTTTCATTATGTACTCCAACTATGCGTTCTGAGGTAGTTTAGGGGGTCCTAACTCCCAAGTATAATTGACGTTAGTAGTTTGAGGATGAAAATGGAAAATCAAGCAATAGGTACAACTTTTTTCTTTATATATACATGACTATGTATTCATGTTTGGCAAGGAAGAAGTACATTGAATCAAAATTTTATGAAAATCAGTTGTATTTCTTTAGTCATATCTGTTGCTAAAACAAGATATCCTTCGATGTAATTTGAAGTTAACCTAAAGTAAAGTGAGATGATAATGGCATAGGTAAGTTCACATATTTTGGGTGTCATCTCGTCGTAAATGTTCCCCTGAATTTTCTCTAAATATCTTCTGTTTCTGATATTCCGAATAACCTCTGGTCATGGCTCGAGAATCTTTGTTTAAGAGCTTTTCAGTACATATACTCAATAAGATTTTGCATAATGTTGAAGCAGAAAAAGCTCAGCTAGTTTGTGGTACTTGCCGGAAATTGCTTGTGTATCCGCGAGGAGCAAAATGGGTCCAGTGTCCAGGCTGCCAAGAAGTAAATTTTGTCCTAGAAGGTTATTTCCCTAATTTTTATTGAAGATTTTTTTTTCCAATATGAATGTACAACATAAACCATTTCGTTTGATTTCGGAACAGTTGTGCTTATATGTTTTTTGTCATAACTATGTCAAAATATTTCTGAAATTTCTGGTTTGATCTTTGCACTTATATATGGCTGATGATTATGACCTTGGATTTCACCTATCATTTTGCAGCGCATGAAGTTGGCCAAGTTAAGTGTGGGGGTTGCACGACATTGCTTATGTATCCTTTTGGAGCACCAGCTGTTCAATGTTCTTCTTGTCGCTCTGTGACAGAAATTGGAGTACGTTATCTCTTACTTTGTACTTTCTAAAAAACTGTCATCCCTTGCAATCATCGCCCATAGTGGCATTCATGATTGGCTAAAATCCAGAATACTTGCCTTTTCAAGCAGCTGAGAATGAAAGCTTAAACTTACTAATCTATTGGCCTCCGGTGGAATTTCCTGATGTTCTTCCAGGATTTCGTCAAGAAACGACGGGAAAGAGTTTTCCAATTTTTAGGGATTTATAGTTATAATATCGGATATCGGTAGCGCACATTTGAAATTAAATTCCTTATGAATATATTTAGAATAATCGCATTCCCTGATTATCTCACCTATATGTTGCAGGCACATAACATGCGGCCTCCTCTTTCGGTTCAACAGGCTCAGAGACGGCGCCGTACCAAACGAGCACATTAGACTGAGTTGGCATGCTGAAAATGGGCTTATTCTCAGTATCTGAAATGAGAATTTCTGTTCTTTCTCCCAACATTGGAGCCTCTTGATATATAAAGATTGTTATAAATCCTTTTTAGCTTAATTTAATCTTGCATGTGGACATATTTTATGCTATGGCCAGCTTATCATCATGTATATATCAGTTTCTGCCAATTAGACATTTTGATAACAAGGGATATTGCTTAGCCTTTGGGAAACTATACCAAGCATCAACTTTTAATACTCGTCCCCTATCATTTCATTTTTATCTTCCTATGCATTTGTTAACAATCAAACTTCCGCCTGTCGCTTTTTCTTTTTCTTACCCTTGTATAGCATTTCGGTTGAAAAGCATCCTGTAAAATATTTACAGTGTCCTGTATGTATACGCCCGTAAACTAAGGAGAATAACTATTTGTTAAGGGAAGGGGAAGTGATAGAAATCACCATACGCAGATTGGGTTGTGAAAAACTCAAAAATCTCTTCATTCTTGGCGTATTTCTATATGTACATTCTTATTGTTTGCAAAACAACTAGTCTATGAAATTGGATTGAACTCATGTGGCAAGAAGTGCCATTTCAAAATTCCATCCCTTAAAGTGAACAGACAAAAAAAAAGCAAACAAAAAGAAATCTACCGACTTGAAGGGCAGTAGGTATACCTTTCAGTGAGAAACATAGAGAAAATTGGGCAATTAACTATAGGACGGCCTTAAATCATTATACTACACCAACTTCATATGAAAGTAATCGTATGGAGAAGGCAATATCAGTTCGGAGCTCAAAACTTATTGCCTTCTCAACTTTTGGGTGATTTATGTTAATTTTCTTCAAGCAGAAGCTGAAGCAGCTTCTCAAAACATATACAACTAATTATTCAGAATGCAAAAGCTACAAGTCATTTGCTTTTGCAAACAAGCTATCAGTGTCACTCAATTGCTATATTGAAAATGCTTATGAACATAAAAACTGAAATTTAGTAAAATCCTTGTATATCTGGGATTCTAGTAGTTGAAGTAAGCCGCTTGTTTAGGGACAAACACTGGAGGAGATTCAGAACTGCTATTCAATGCTCTGCACAATAGAGTTAGTTACATGGAGAAAATAAGTGGCAAGTGAAAGATCCATGGCCACGGGGGGCAGGTTTCAGTCATCAAGAGGGAAGTCCTCATCTGAAGCATTTCCAAGAAATGAACCCAGTGACTTTCTCAGAATGCTGAATGTTTTGTCATCCTGTACGCAGGTGAATATGTCAATTCAAATTCATGGTGGTGTATAGGAGAGCACAGCAGAAAACACAGAGAGTTGTTTCACCTGTTTCTTCTTCTTCAAGGATTCCTCGAGTTGAGCAATTCTTGCTGCAGTTGATTTCTCATGTTCATATAACATAGTCTTCTCTTTCTTTCCTGCGAGCAAATTGTTCAAGAATTATGCTATATTTTGACCACTAAAGAGCAAGAAAAGAGTAAGTCCCCTTTCTCACTTAGTTGTTCATATCGCATGAATAACTTTTCTTTCTCTTCTTCATATTTGGCAATCACATCTGTCAAAACACAAGAAAGATGTGAGATCAAATACTAGTACATATAACCATGTAGTCAAAGTTTACAAGTTGTTTTGATGCTAGCGTTCAATCATATTTCTTTTTTCGATATTAATGCAGTTATACGCATGTATGAATATAGACGAGCTGCAATAGTTCCATGAATACAACTTCCCAGTAATTTATATTGAGCCAACATGTTAAAACAACACATGAAAATGGATTTGCAAAGAAAGATTCAATAGGTCAGAACTATATATGGCATAGATGCAAGCCTCTTTTCACAAGTTGTGATTTGACATTCTACTGATCTACGAAGTACCTAAATCTGAAAGTGGAAAATGGTCTCCGAAACTTGACTACAAATTGATGAAAAGCAAATATCATCTAAATACTGAACTTTCATATTTCCAATATTTCATAGTTTATCAAAAACAGAATAGTAAATTGTGATTCACGGTTCAAATACATGTTCACGGGCACAACGAAGGATGAAGATTGTAGCGAGTACCTTTCAAGGCCTGCAGATGTGTAGCTTTCTCCTTGCAGAACTTGTCATAAACTTCTTGGAACTTCGCAGTCTCATTCTTTAGTAAATTCTCACACTGCACAAAAGCGAATATCAAGCATGAGTATGGAATGACATGGAAGATCAACCAATTTACTTAATGTGATCAGTGATGACCTCCTTTGAACTTTTCGAGAGTGTCTTAGCAAAGCTTTGTCTGTCAATTTGATCATGAAAAAAGAACAACTAAGAAAAGTTATCAGGCAAATTACTGCTACTAGTCACAATTGGTGATACCTGTCTCACCTTTCTTTCTCGAGTTTTGATTTCAGTTCATCCAAATTCGACTTGATCTCCGAAGCCACACTGTCAGAAGAAGATATGTTCAGAGATCAATGACCTGACCTAGTAATCGATTGTAGGCTTCGAAGGAACAATAAACAGAATCCAAAGACATTAATATTCTGTGTACATGACTCTTTTCCTTTAATACATTTTAAGCATCAATTTATGGAATATGTGAAATATACTAAGCGAAATTTAGGCTTCCTCATAAATTTTCCATACAGATTTACCGGTTATTAAAACACTAGAGTGATTATACATGCTCTTATTCAGCTTCAATAAAATATGCCGAAACAAATCAATAAATGACTAAGTCAGTTTATAACGAGGTCCTAATTTTATTTACAGTAGCACAACTGATAAATTACATTGTGTATATGTATTTGCGCGTTCATAAAGAGATCTAGACTGTTTTTACCTAGAAATTGTCTCTTCGTTCTTCTTCTGGCCATCTTTCTGCGCCTTCTCTTTGATCTGCTGAAGAGCGCTCATAATACCTTTGATATCACTGCGTTTTCACCAGAATCGAATCAGTATTATTGATTTTTTTTGTTTTGTATATATAGAAGGAGAGATGAATGGAGAATGCTGACTTAGATATGGCGGCATCAAAATCATCATCAGCACCAACTTGTCGTTTTCGCCGCTCCGACTTCAAATTGTCTGACTCCGAAGGTCGTTTGACACTCGCTTTTGTCGCTGACATTATGAACAGTCTCCGATTTTGATTTTTCTGAAAGTTTCTTCCGATAATCTCTATAAGCTCTTTTTCAGACTTTCAGTGTGGACAGTGAAGAGGGGGGCGAGAAAGCATGAAAATTGAAAACTGATGCCAAATTTGAAATTTAAACGTGAGCATATACTGTTATTTTTGGCGGGAACAACGCATAGTGTTTATCTCTGTTCAATCCGTTTGGGCAGAACCGTAAATATTAGTCCAAATTGAAATTGGGTTGGGAACTAATTAATCAAAATCACATAACATATACTCCTATTAATTTCCGATGGGGTGAAATGTTAATGTAATAAAGTGATATTATGTACGGAATGTTTCTTGGGTTGAAGTTGAACATAGTGTTTACTTTTATGTAAATAATTTGTTGAAACTTTTCACGACTTATTAATAAATATTAATTGATCTTTGTGGCATTGCTTTAGAATCGGTTTTGTTAGAATTGGTTTAGCGTTTGGTTTCAACTTTGCCAAAATAATTTTAAAATGTAGGTTTTGTACAAATTATAAAGTTAACCTCATCTACATGTTAAAAAGTATAATTAACAAAAGTTAGAGATAAATAAACAAGACAAAAATTTAAGAGATGGCTTAGATACTGGTAAAATGACTAGTTTAACTAGAATAAAGAATAGCCTAATTACACTTGCATAGTTGCATATAAAAAAGGTAATGGGTTGGGTCTTTTCAACAATAGAAAATCAAAATAATTAATCCCTTATATGTGACGCGCGCCTCAAAATGATTAAGTCTTTGGAAAAACCAAAAAAAAAATGATTTGGGCATGTTTGTTTGGCGTTTCTCGAAAAAAAAATCGTGTTTGGAAAATAACTAACAAACATGTTATTTACTTTCTCAAATAAATTTTTTATCTCTCAATTTTCTCAAACTATTCTCTGAAAAGTCAAACAAACAACAATTTTCTTATATATAAACAAAACTTATACAAACTCTACTCTGATTTGACAATTGACATTAAGTAATATATCTCTTACACAATTTATCTCACCTAACAAATATGATTTGACATAAAGTCTTACACATCTTACACTTGCAACCTCACTCTTCCAAAAGAAACTTACACCTATTTTGTTTCTCAAACAATTCTCTCAAAATCTAAACAAACAACATTACACAAACCAAGATTATTATATAAATATTAACTATTTTCCCAAACACTGAACAAATAGGTATGTTTTGTTGGAAATATTACACCAAATATGGGATGGATTTTGCACCTCAAACTGATACAAAATTCAGCAATGTCGAAAAATTGACTTCCTCCAAGTCGCGCAAATTCTATGCTCTCCTCAAGACAGTATTTGCCCTCAACAATGTGCAAATAAGTTATGCAGCGAATTTGTCCCAGGATACAATGGAGCCCAGTTATAAACTGTTGTTTGACTGCGAATTGCACTTTCGAAGACAAACCCGAACACTCAATGTTGTAATTAACTTTTAACTGGATTTAAGAAATAGAAACAGAAAATTCAAGAGTAATTCTATGTTTTGAAATATTATAGAATGAAACTCCTTTTCTTCAATGGTTTATTGCCGTGAATGACCAATGCTTTTATAAGCAATTTGGCATTGTTCCATATCTTTTCGGTAATTAAGGAAGAATAATTAATTAGTGAAGAAAGGATGCAACTTTTGATAAGTAACTAACCGTATGAAAGTTTCAATTTTAAATGAATTTAAAAATTTAAGTGTAAAAAATATTACTTGTAAACTTGGTTTTGAAAATTATTCCAACATGTTTCATATAATTGTGCATGATCTATCTGAAATTACTAGTCACAAACATGACCAGTAGAAATTAATTAATTAATTGATCATTGTCTTCGTATTCCACGTGAAGGCTAATAAAGGGGTAGGCATTAGACTATTGTATTCCTATTAGGGAGCTATAAATAGGTCATCTATCTCCAAACAGAAAAGGGCAATTCATATTATAACATATCAAATAAAATTCTTAAATTATTTTGATATCTGTGTGTAAATCAATGTTATTTTTAAATTTATTATGTGTGCTAAAAGACATTATTATGCAACATCAAATTGTTTTTAAAATATCAACCAATGTATTTTATCCAAGTCAATTAAGAGTGGGCCAAACATACATCCAAACAAGACCTACATCCTTACACGAATTTGACAGTAATCGGGCTGAGCTGATCCACCGGCCACTCGATAAATGACACTGCAAAATAAAAATATATGTCTCACTTTCTAGATAATCTAGACAATACTGATTCAATCATATATTCAGTTTTGTAGATTTAATATGTTGCACGGTAAACGCATGCTCCTGACTCATTAGAAGGAATTTCCAAAGCCGCCTTCTTAATTAATTTCGAGGGAGGAAACATGTGTGTGTGTTTTTCAATGCACATTGGCCACTTTTGAAATCTAAGACAAGAACTTAAGTTTAAATTCTAACTGTCTATTTGTTTGGTGTTTGAGAAAATAATTTAGGAGAGTAGTACAAATTTGTAAAATAATTTCGATTGCGTATTTGAATATTGATAGAGTAGTTTAAGAAATAAAGTAGGTGTAGTAGATTTATTTGAAAGAGTTAGGTTATAGGAATTTTCGTGGCTACCCCATTCGCCATGTTATGAAAAAATGTCCCTAAAAGGGACCTAACATGACAAATGGTAGCTACACAGAGGGTAGTCACGTATTAACCAGGTTGTAGGTGTAAGATGTGTAATACTCTAAGTCAAATCATATTTGTTATGTGAGATAAATTGTGTAAGATATAAGTTATTTTATGTCAAATCATAGTAGATTTTGTATAGATTTTTTTTTTTAAATAAGAAAAATGATGTTTGTTTGACTCTTAAGAGGGTAGTATAAGAAAATTGAGAGATGATTTTTTTTTTTTAAAAATAGAAAATATGTTTGATTGGCATTTTTCAAACACAAAATTATTTTGAAAAACGCCAAACTAATACGCCCTTAGAGTTTCAACGTAAAATTACTCCCTATTGATGGGCCAAACAAACAAGTCTTCAATTAATCCCTCCGTATTTTTTTTTATCGCTTTGACAAAAAAAAAAATTTTGTTTACTTTTATTTGTCGTTTTAGAATTTCAATGTAAAATTAATGTTATTTTACCAATTTTACCCTTCTTACTAATACTTATCATTAATGCTAATTAATGCTTAGAATAGCTATTGAATTAAAAAGATATTTTGAAATTTTTGCTTAAAAAATTAGCTACTTATGATATTTCTTAATTTGTACGTAATCCTACAAAACGATAAATTTAAAAGAAATTATGGAGTAATTAGGTCGTAAGATTGTTGACAAAACATTACTGGATCTATTGAAAAAATTGATGCAAATTAGTCGTCCCAGAAGAATGGAATATGAATTAAAAAGAGGGGAAATCCAGCACTACTACTGATATTTTTACGAATTCCTGACATCTAAGTCTTTGAAGTTTGAATTAATGTACTCCCTCCATTTCATAATATCTGTCGCTTTGAAAAGATTTTTTTGTGTCATATTATTTGTCACTTTGGATTTTCAATAAAGCATTAATTGCTCTTTTTCCATTTTTGCCCTTTATGCTCATAAATTTTCTCAAACATTAGTGGAGGATAATTAATTAAAAGGGTATTTTAGTCTTTTTCAATTTTTTTCAATAGAATTCAGCCATATTCAATGATTTTCTTAATTTGTGTGCATACATGTGAAAAGACAGATATTTTGACATGGAGGGAGTATTAAGTTTTCATCTTTTTCGTACCTAACTTGTAAAATTGTTCCCATTCTGCTAAACTGAGGTTGAACTTTAATTACCTGAAAGTTAGGACAAATAAAATGCCGATGAGGCCATAGATTATAGATGGTAGCAAAAGTTGAAGTTCAATCACAAAAATGTCTTAGGGCATCTCCTATGTATCAAGGTGAGGCTGAATTTGGATCTAGGGGGTGAAAATATGAACAAAAATGTAGAAAGGGACAAAAAAGCTAATTTCCCCTTGAATCCACAAAAAGGGGGGTCGGTGACTCGCCACGCCCAGCCAGCAGGTGGCCGAGACTTGTCGGCCACCTGTTCATTCCCTTTAATTTTTTATTTTTTTTGTTTTTATTTATTTTATTTAATAAAAATCCTTTTAATTAAAAAAAATTATTTAAAATACCTTATTTAATAAAATGTAACTCTTATTTAATCTTAGTTTTATTTAATCTGTGTACTATTTTTAAAAAGTTAATTTTAGTATAAAAATGTAACTTTTATTTAATAAAATCAAATTTAATGTAAATTTAATGTAACTATTATGTTGGAAAATTTAATGTCAATATTAAATTATTTTTATTATTTCCAAATCATGTCAATCAAGTATTTAATTGTTGTATTATTGTGCACCAATTTTAAAATCCCTTTAAAAGTTAATTATTAGAAACTCAAATTTAATTTAATTAATAAAAATGAAACCTTAAAAGAACTTTTTTTTTTTTTTTTGATAATAAACCTTAAAAGAATTTAATGAACCTTACATATGATTCGTTAAATTAAAAACGATATAACCCTAACAATTAGACATCTAAAACAATGATGATAACGACGATGGCGGGGAGGGTGACTTTCCTTATATGAGTAATTAGTTGTTATATTATTATGTACTTTAAAAAAAAATTATTGATTGTCAACAATTTAATTGTTGTATTGTTGTGTTTTTTTTTTTTTAAATATTGGTTGTTATTGTTATTATTAATGTCAATCTTAAATTATATCTTATTGCTATTTATTTATTATTGTTTAATTTTTATTATTATTATTTAGTGAGACTGGGGAAAATGAGAATTTTAATTAAATGAAATTGATAGATTGAAACATTTTAGATGACTTATGAAAAAGAAAGGGGAAGGTGGACTTGGATTTTACAATTAAAATCGTACTGTTATTTCGTTTTTATAAAACTAGATTAGGTGGAAGTTTTATATATTGACAATTATGTGTTTTGTTGTGTTGCAGGATCATCTTGCTTTAATGATGGAGCTCCTTGGCAAGATGCCACGGAAGGTATACACAATTCATGTTTTCTCTATAATAAATTCAAACTGCATGCAACATGAGTCCTTGACACTCTGTTCTTAAGCTGGACTTGGATTATGAGGGAAAACTGGACTGAGTGAGGGAAAGCTGAACTTGGACTGAATGCAACACTGGAGATGTCCTTAGATTCGAGTACATTAATATGGGGATTTCATGTGGGTATATTTTGATTCAATATTAGTTTTGATTGTTGATTTATTTTCGTACTTTTATGTAATGTAGTAATTGTTTCACTAAAAAAATGACAAATAAATTATTTTTCTTAAATAAAATTTTTTGCAAAAATTAAAAATAAAAGGAGATATTGATTAGCTTCTATAGGAAATCATTCCAAGTTCAATAATGACGTCGCTTTCTCAATTCTCATATTATTAATATATATTGAAATTTAATTAATCTCTTTGAATTTAGTAATTCTAGTCAAATTTCCCTTTTTTTATGTGGATTTTTTGCACTTTGCACCCTTGAAACACGAGATATAAATACTCTGCACCTTCAAAACACAAAAATAGCACTTAGAATTCTCGAAACACAAAAAATTCAGCAACTTGCAACCTATAGTATTTTTCTTGGGGCAAAATAGGTAATTCATTATGGTCTTTTTAGCACTTTGCACCTCCAAATCAAGATAAATGGAAACTTTGCACTCTTAAACATAAAGTTTGCACTTAGCACCCTCAAATTAAGAAAAAAATCATCAATTTATACCCCAAAAATACGAAAAATCTGCACTTTGCACCCCCAAAACATAAAATAAACACTTAACACCTCGACTTAAGAAAAACAAAAAAAACAAGGAAAAAAATATATAATTCATTTTTTTGCAAATTATAATGAAGAAAGAATGAATTATATATTTTGCCCCTAGATTTTTTTGACCCTAGTGGTCAACTCTATCAGAAAAATGAGGGGTGTAAGTTCATGAGTTTTTCTTAATTTGGAGTGCTAAGTGTTTATTTTATCTTTTGGGGGTGCAAAATGCTAATTTCTCATGTTTTAGGGTTGCATATCAATGAGTTTTCTCTAAACTCAAGGGTGCTAAGTGTTAATTTTATGTTTCGAGGGTGCAAAGGGCTAAAAATTCAAAATAAATTACCTATTTTGCCTCTAATAAAATACTAGAGGGTGAGAGTTTCTAAATTTTTCATGTTTTGAAGGTGTTAAGTGTTATTTTTGTATTTTAAAGGTGTAAAGTATCTATTTCTCTTTTTTGGGGTACAAAGTGCAAAAAACCCCTGTTTTGTTAATTGAATATTACCGTAATGATAAGGAGAAATTATGTAGTACAACCGCTGCACCACGTAATCAAGTACACGTGGTGCAGCCCACCAATACACATGGGACATGTGGATCTGGCCATGTTCCAAAAAAATAGGGGTTCAGAAAGTTGTGTTCACACTGCCAGAACATGGGGCGATGTGGATTAATAATCCACATGCCCCAAGTGTATTGGTGGGCTGCACCACGTGTACTTGATGACGTGGTGCAGCGGTTGTACTACATAATTTTTCAATGATAAGGGTGGTTTATCGGTATTACATTTCTTTCATCTGTTTTTTTTCTAATCTTATCTTTATGGACCATGGACCTGGAGTCAACTCAACAGATCAACTTCCCCAAATAAAATTAAAATGACAGTGACATAGAAAACCAAGTCGGGTTATTTGGACGAGTTTCCATCGATATTTAAGTCATAAATGAATTGGACTAATAAACAGTTTTACACATTTATGATTGGAGAAAACTACTCGGTCTAAGTCCAGCTTTTCCTCAGCTTTCCCTCAGATTCTACGTCCAGTTTTCCCTCTCGTTTTCATAGTCATCTCCAATGACTTAATCTATCAATTTCATTTAATTTCAATCCTCATTTTTTCCACGATCACTTAATAATAATAAATTATATTTAATTTTCTTATAATGTTATTAAATTTACAAATTCTTAATGTTAAATTTCATGAACTAAAGTTACGTTCTTTTAATGTTTAATATTTTAAAATTAAATATTATTTAGTTTCTTAAATAAAGGTTATATTTTTAATATTAATCATAAATTAAAGAAAATTTTTATTTAAAAAATAAAAAGAATTTTATTAACTAAGAATAAATAAAAACAAAAAATCATTTGCTTCAAGATTTAAGGGATGGGGCAGACAAACCTTGGCTTGCACCACTTCTTTGAGCAATGGGTAATTGGATTCAAGGATACCTCCCCTTGAATCAACGGAGATGACCATCTCCATCCCTTCAAGGGTCATTGGAGATGGCCTAATGGCAATCTAGAAAGCGACAAAAATTGAATTTTCTTACTCAAAGCCTCTCCAATGCTTTTTTTATTTTTTCTTTTAGCATTTATTGGACTAATAAACAGTTTTACACATTTATGATTGGAGAAAATTTAAATATTATATTACATCAACCTAAACTGCGCAATTATCCGAAATTGAATTTAAATAAGTTATTAAATATAAAACTTGTCTAAAAGCGAGAGCATGGTGGAGCTGTAGCAAAAAGAGAAAAGGGTAAGGGCATGTTTATTTGGCGTTTTCCCAAAAAAATTTGTATTTGGAAAAATTTCAAATAAACATGATTTCTACTTTTTGAAATTAATTTTTCATTCTCTCAATTTTCTCAAACTAGTCTCTCAAAAGTCAAACAAACAACAATTTTCTTATCTCTAAATAAAACTTATACAAATTATACTCTGATTTGACATAAAGTAACATATCTTTTATATACACAATTTTTTTCCTATAACAAGCATGATTTGACATAAAGTCTTACACATCTCAATCTAATTTTTTCAAACATAGCCTACACCTACTTTATTTCTCAAACCATTCTCTTAAAATTCAAACAAACAACATTACACAAATCGAGATTATTTCACAAACATTCACTACTCTCCCAAACTATTTTCACAAACAACAAACAAACATGCCCTAAGAGTGTCATGTGTGAAAAAGATTAACATGTAATAACCAATTTTAGAAGTGCCATTAAAGTTTACAAAATTGGTCACAAAGTTTACGGGTTCCATTTTCACTGAACTAAAACTGGATAAAGTCAAAGGACCGATTCGTAATGTATATAAAAAAGTATTCAAAGATTTCGAAAAATGTTATTTGCATGTGATGTAATCAACAAATGAGAGACGAATTTCCTAGTTCTCTTACAAACGCACATATTTAAGCTATTTGTATTCATTCACCTCTCTTTGTTCTAACAAGATATTTTATTTGTCCTTTTAGGGAAAAAAAATTATCTCAAATTATTTGTCACTTTAGGATTTCAATACACATTAATTATATATATAAGAGAAAAAGTAAGAGAGAGAGAGTGTAAAACTTTAATAACGTGTAAATAGCTAATGGTGGGATAAATAAAGAATAAGAATATTTGAGGTATATAATTTATTTTTTCCATAAAAGTGAGGCTATGTAATAGGTACCTTAATATGTGTGATACTCCCTCTGTCCCATTTTAAGTGTCGTTTTAGGTGTTTTCACACAAATTAAGGCACCTACTTATTTGCCTCAATTTTAGGAAAAAAACAAATGATATCCCTAAAATACCCTTAACTCTTTCTCTCTCTTCCTTTTTCTCTCTATCTTTCTCTTTCTATCTCTCTTGGAGTAATAAAGTAAGAGAGAGAAAGAAAAAGCAAAGGGCAAATTTGGAAAATATGTAATTAATAGTGCATTGAAACTCTAAAGTGACAGATAATTTGGGACAAAAAAATTTCTCTAAAACGACACTTAAAATGGGACAGAGGGAGTAACATGTAAAATGCCACTTAAAATGGGATAGAGGGAGTAACATGTAAAATGACACTTAATTTGGGACATAGGGAGTATATAATGGGGCGGAACCGATTGATTCAATTAGCAATTACCCCTTAAAAATTGCTACAGACTATCTGAGTACTCAATTTAATAGAGATATGTTTCTTCTAAAAAAAATTACTACTAAATAATGACGGACATAAGCATATTGGGTGATTTATAGTGGGCGTGCGTACCCTCAAATCAAATGATCACAAATAGAAATAGTGTTCTGTAAATGAAATTTCACGCCAAGTCTGCCAGTGGAAAAGTGAAAACCACTTGCGAGTTTCGTGAAAAACATAAAATAAAGCCAGATGTCGTAATCTGATTTGCAGGAGACTACTACTTTGCGAATACGCAAAGTTTATTTCAAAGCGCAGCACAGCACACCAATTTACTGCTTACTTTACCAAAAGAAAAAAAAAGCACAGCACACCAATTTGTTCATCCACTTCTAGAAGGTGAATTGTCTTAATCTCATCACGCGAATTACGTTGGCTAGCCCTTAAAATCCTGATGTTGTACCTAAATATACTTTTCTTCAATTAATACTTTCCACGTCAGCAACTTGTTCAATTCTCTTCTCATTTATAAAACCCCCCAACAACCCCATTACTTCTCATTAATCAATTCATTCTCATTAGCTTAGTTCGAAGCAGCAGAGCTGGTATGTTTTTTTTTTTTTTTTTTTTTACCTGAAAAATTGTTATAAATTTTCGCGTAATTTTACTTTTGTGAAGTACAATCAATTATTCAGGGGCTGCATATTTGAATTGTAAATGTTATAACACAAGTTTATTGTTGGATCATAACTGTTTTTATATATTTTGGCGGATCATGAGCTCTGAGAAAGCTTAACCTTATGTAGTGTAGTGATCATTCAGGATATATATATATATATATATATATATATATATATGTTAAGCTTTAGTTGATGTTGAATCTATGTATAATTAATTAGCTCAAAAACTCGATACTTCTAGGTAACAGCTACGTTAGCTTGGATCATAGGAGTATTTGATATTCGGAAGGAGAATCAATTGGTAATTGAGTTATATCATATATGGACGAACCTTTGCCATTTTCCAGAATGCTAAACCTTGGAATAATACATACGCACTACATATCTTTCTTCTTCCAGCATCTTTAATGATTCGGAATCTTCCTCATGCTGAATCGATTTTTCTAATCCGATCATCATAATTTTTATTCCAATTGAAAGCCTGATATTCATTATTTGCCAGGATTGGAAGAGTTTCTTTTTTTTTTTTTTTAATAATTGATTAATCACTATTATGACGGCTGACTGAAACCTAGTATTATTTTAATTTACCTTTTGATTTTGGCCCATTTCTACTTGTCTTATTAGAATTGTGGTTGAATAATTTGTAATGACTCGGCTAATTAAACAAAATGAGGAACAGAGTGTGGCAACTTAGCAGTAGTCTAATAATCCATTCCCTATCCTTGCACTTGCAGAGGTTGGTTCAGCGGTTTGAAGCTAAAACAAATTGTGAGAACAGACACGCATGGCATTTCAGCAGTATTTTGTGCAGGAATGGAAATCTACTCCCACACCAGCAACAGAATGTGAAAATACTCCCCCTTGCTTCGATTGCAATATATGCCTCGACTTTGCACGAGATCCAGTGGTAACTCTCTGTGGCCATCTTTACTGCTGGCCCTGCATTTACAAGTGGTTCGACTCCAAAAATGCTTCCCTTGCTTCAGACCAGCTCCCTCAATGCCCTGTTTGCAAGGCCGAAATATCTGAAAAAACCATGGTCCCTCTTTATGGTCGAGGCCAATCCCATTGTGAATCCGAACCTGAAGGCAATATTATACCTCCTAGGCCACCAGCCTGTGGGGTTAAGGGTCTCACAAGCTTGCTCAATACTGAACAGCAAATCCCATCTCACAATCCTCGACAAAACCCTCATAGATTCCCAAATTCCCATACCAACTATGAGGGAGGTCCATCACCTCCGTTGTTTAATATCCGTGATACAGAATCTATAGCTGTTTCGTATCCGGGGGTAGGAATGTTTGGGGAGATGGTTTATGGAAGAGTATTTGGAAATTCAGAGAGTTTATACACATATCCCAATTCATATCACTCGGTGGGAAGTACCACGCCAAGGTTGAGAAGGCAGGAGTTGCAGGCTAATGAATCTCTGAACAGAGTTTCGATTTTCTTGTTCTGTTGCTTTATTTTGTGCCTTCTTCTATTTTGAGTTTATTCCAAGAAAATTCTCATATTGTATACAATGTACATAAATCATGCGGATGTTGCCCTTGATAGATGTGAGATAATGCATAGTCTTTAACAGACAATAGTAACATATTCCAGATGATAATAGCTAGGTTTTTATATCAGATTTGTCCTTGTGACGAGCAAGTAGTTAGTGCATAAATAACTTAAAAGAACTGTCATGTAGACAAGTCACCATATGCTTGTTACCTTCTCTACTTAAAATTTCCCTTCTCTTTTATCATCTTCTTCGTCTTCAATTATGAATTTTCCGTTCATATTTTCATCGTGTTCTTCCAAAATAATCTCCTTTGAAAGGCTCTCTGTCCTTAAGAACTTTATCAACTCTTCTACCTTTTCCATGCTCTCCCCTTCTTCCACATATTTCAAACAAGTGATTACGGATTCCTTCCGAGACTTAAATCTAGGAGGGCATACAGAGATTGCATTCTCCAATGCTTCCACAACCTTAGGCAATTCATTTCTTTTCAAGTATCCACCAGCCAAGTGACACCAAGTTGTTACAGATGCATCACCACCTTTTGATATTCCTTTACTAATTAAAGCTTCAGCCTTCTCCAAACGACCATCCGAACAATAAGTATCAATCAAGAAGTTGGGAACCCGGAAATCATATACCAATCCACTCGATTCCCACTCCTCAAAAATCTTCTCCATCCCTTCAACGTCATCAAACTTCATCAATGAGCGCATCATGCCAAAGTAGACCTTATTCATAACCTTTTCGTTTTTCTTGTACACATTCCAAATTCGATATAATTCGTCCTTCTTTCCAGTTTCAGCATATAATTTCAAGATTAATACATACAAAGTACTGTTTTCCTTAGAGGTACTCAATTGTCCCTCCAATTTATTCAACATTGCCAAAGCTTTATCAATTAACCCCATTTTCAAGTACCCCTCGGCTGCAATAACGTATGTCCGCCAATGAATGATATTTTTTCGATCAGTTTCCATCTTCCTAACGATTTTATCCATTCCCTCAGCATCAGAAGCCATGACACGTGCATTTAGGCACACCGAGTATGTGAACTGATCAGGACATATCCCTTTCCTCTCCATTTCAGTCAATAATCTGGTCATCTCTTCCCTATTTCCTAATCGAAGATGCATATCCATCATAAGATTATACCATACTGGTTTAGTACCATACCCCAAATCTCTAATTTTCCACATAATCGACTCTGCTTTATCAACAGATCTAGAAATGGTGTAGCAATTTAGTAGGGCGAGATAGACCGGATAATCTAACAAATTTTCTGGGATTTTATTGAAGTAATCCTCAACTTCTTTTAAGCCAAATACTTTGAAAATCAGTTTCAGGCGTACAGAAACATCAAAAGGAGAAACTGGTAAGTGTCTTTTATTAGTCATCCAGAGAGAAACCTATTAAAAAAAAAAAAACAATTTAACGCATCAGTCATTTTGAATTTAACCTAATTGTAGAAATATTATGGTATTAAAAGGGGAAAAGAAACAAACCTCAAGGGCGTGTTTGAATCTTTTATAAGATGTCAACTCTTTAATAACTCTCTGTAGCTCCCCTTTGTATGTGGAGTTTCCTTCTCTAATCCACTGGTCAAGTACAGGGACTACCGACTTTTTCGGGTCACCCAATGGCGACATTCTTCTGTAGATCGTATCCTTTCGGGTCGGTAGCGTACGGAGGAGTTGCGTTTGGATTTTCTGATACAAATCATATGCACGAAAATTCAGTGAAGAAGAAGAAGATACAGAGAAGAGCTTCATTTTGTTTAGTTTAAGAGTTCCGTTCTTTTTTCAAGTTTGCTTAACCCTATTAGCAATTGTTTTAAAATTAATATTTCGAGACATCTAGAGAAAATTATGAATCGCACCAAAAGTAGTAATAATAATAATAATAATAATAATAAGTGGAAGAGAAAAAATATATTGTATATTTTCCATATTTATTGTTATTTGACCTAACTAATTAAATTTTTTTTTTTTTTTGAGGAAACCTAACTAATTAAAATTTAGTATTACGTGAAAAATTACAGCCCAATATGTACTTTATTTATTATGTCTAAATAACGTATCAATTAAAATCAATTTTATATAATAGATCTCTACTTAAATTTATACTTATATGTTGTACGTATAATAAACAAATTAATACAAATGTGACAAATTTATCATGTTTTGTATTCTAATCATAAAAAACAATTACAAAATAGTAATGTTTCCTTAAAAAAAGTACTAAAAAAATGAGAGACTTTCAATGAAACAAAAAGTATTAGTTAATTCAAGTATTGTTTGACTACATTTTGTCTAGAAAAATAAAAGTTAAGAATTAGTTAATTCAAGTATTGTTTGACTTTCGAGAAGGGAATATTCAATCAATAATAATACACAAGTAACACAACTACTATTTCATTTCTACAATTTCCATGAACATAAGGTCTATTTGGATGGGTTTTGGCTCGGTTTTGCGGGTCTTGATTTAAAAAAATTGGTTTGGGTGGTTTCGATGAAACCTTTGAGACTTCATTTGGATGAGTTTTGATTATTGGGTTTTGTGGTTTGAATAAGTTGAAACTCCACTTGGATTGGTTTTGGATGTTGGGGTTTAGGGGAAAAAGTAGGTGATAGGTGTCAAATAAATGTCTTTTTTAATGAGATTTGGGGGAAAAAGTAGGTGGTAGATATCAAATCAATGTTTTATAGGTTTGAAGAGTTTAAGTGTGAGTTTATGAATATGTTTTTGATGGTTTTATGGGTTTGGCGAAAATTCATTTGAAAGGGTTTTAGCGTGAGACCGGGCCAAAACCCATCCACACAGACCCATATATTCGTGCGTAACTGAGGAAGCAAATATTATAGTTTTCTCCATTAAATCTACTCCTTCTCCAATTTAAGTAAAGACGATGTGTTTTTATTTTGTAAAGAATAACCATATAAAATTTAAACAAATATCCACATTCTTAACTGATAAAGCAAATATCATATCACATCTATCTTTTCTCGAAATTTAAGTGAGAAGCTATTTTTTATTTTGTAAAAAGTAAGATAATTTTTAATGCAATAATAACCTTGTAAGATTTAAAAAAATATCCACATGAGAACATGTCATTCTAAAAACTCTATTGGTTTGGCTGGAACTCCATTTATATTACCTTGTTTAAATTTTTTTTATTGAAAGAATTGCATTTTTGGTATACAGTTTTACGTGTCCAATATATTTAGTACAATGCTTTAATAAATTATTACATATTTGGTATAACCATTAAAAATTGCGATCAAATGGGAAGTGGTCTAATTGCAAAGTTGACATCATTACTTATATTGACTGATGAATTTATCTCATAACATTTCAGGCTATCAAAAAAACCTCACATCTCCAAATTTAGTGACGATTTTAGTTTACATCGTTGCCAAATTTCAAAATTAACTCAAACAAGACTACGTGCATACCAATTTGAAAAATTTACTTATTTTATTTAAATAACTAATTTGATTTATAAACAATATTAATAAATTAAAATAATACTTTAACATAAATATCAAAATAAATTAAGAAAACATATTATTTTCAAATATAAGATTTATATAATAGTATTAATTTATTTAATATTTATTAAAATAATAAATTATATAATTAAAAATATTTAATATTTATTTTAATGATAAATAATTATAAAGTAAAACCCACCCCACCGCACCCCTTCCCCCCTTCCCCGAATTCCCGGGCCGGCGGCGGCCTGGGGTTTTACCTTAATTAAATTGTTTGACTGCCTTAATTGATTTGCATATCATTCGAAATAAAGGAGACAGATATTCTTTTTTCCTTTCATGGAAGAATTAGAATATAAAAAATTAATTAAATTCTTCACTTTAAACCTTGTGAAGGGCATTTTGGAAAGTTTACGAATTTAATGTGACACCAACAATTGTTGCTTAGTAAATATAGCCTAGCCTTTAATATTTTACTTTTTTATTTCCGAAGCTTACAGAGAAGCCCAACGGTCTTCAATTTTTTATTTGAATTTATATATTTTCACCCATAAATACTTTATATAATTTGCATAAAATAAATAACATTCTGCTCATACTATTGCATTATGAAGTTTTTATCTGACTAGACTATATAGTATTCTTGTTCTCTTCTTTTTTTGTTTTGACATCGGATTCGGATGCTATGAAGAGAGGAAACCTATATATAATATATTCAGTTGTTCAATACTTGAGTTGTATATATATTCTTCTTTATTTATGTAATTGTACTAAACTCATAATATTGCATCATGAAGTTTTATCTGACTAGCTAGTATCTATTTTGAGCATGTCTCAATGGGGGCGAGATCTGGGCCAAAGGTCAATCCATAAGAGCCCAACTTTTGTCTTTATTCAACTAGTCGAATAAATGTGACTTAATTTCAATTTATTATTGTGTATATATATATCTTCTTTCTTTGTCACAAGAAGTTGATGCTCCTTAATTCATGGTATGTAACAAACCAGCAATGAAGTCTGAATTAGTATTGTTTTCCTTTTAATTTCTTGCACTTCTCTTTCAGCCAATGGTATGTTTTCATGCAGTTATGAAGTCTTCATTATAAAAAGGGATCGCATTCATAGTGCTATTACCACTTGATTTAATTCATTTAATTTGCTCCTCCTTTATTAAAAAAAATGGCTACAAAATGGCTTTGCATTGCATTAATGGCACTCTTGAGCTTAGCAATGTGTTGTTCTGCTCACAAGGTTAAAAAATTCGACTTTGTTGCCAGTGAGCCTATGCCGCAGAGAAGTGAACCTTTGGACTTCATCGCCAGTGAGCCTATCGGCAGTTTGCCTAAAGGAAGTGAGCCTAAGAGGACTGAACGTGTTCTAGTTATGTCGGATGACATTACTGATGACCCTGCACTTGTAGAAAGTAGTGAGCCCAAAACTCTCGACTTCGGAAGCGGTGGAGTTGCATCAGGTTCTGGTGGTGGTTATGGTTATGTAAGCAGCGGATATGGTGGCTCTAATGGTGGAGGCAGCTGGAGTAACGATGGCTGCCCTGGTGCTGGTGGTTATGGTAGTGGGAGTGGCAGCGGTGGTGGTGGAAGCGGCTGGAGCAGCGGAGGATCGCCGCCTCGTGCTGGAGGTTCCGGTGGTGGTTATGGTAGCGGGAGTGGCAGCGGAGGTGGTGGAAACGGCTGGAGTAGTGGAGGATCGCCACCTCGTGCTGGTGGTTCTGGTAGCGGGAGTGGCAGCGTGCCTGGCTTTGGTGGGAGTCCTCCTCGGGCTGGTGGGTCCGGAGGTGGTTATGGTTGGGGTAGTGGTGGTGGTGGTGCACCCCCTGTATCTGGAGGAAATGGCAGAGGAGGTGGTGGTGGTGGATATGGTTCCGGGGGCGACTGTGGGCATGTTCCACTTCCACCAGTATACGACGTTCCACTAGTAGAGAACCCATACGTTTGCCAACCTATTACGTGCAGTGGCTTGGATGGTTGCCCTGGTTTTACATTGTACTTACCTAACCTCGCACACGCCACCACCACCTTCGCCACTGATGCCATGGCACCTGAATCTGGATAATCTCAAGGCAGAGAAGCCTTGATAGCAATAAATAACACATCAAGTTCTGTTTCTCAATAATGAAATCTTGCAATAAAACTTCACACTTGTAAATGGACTCAATTTTAATGAATTTAAGATTTGAAGTAGTACTATTATTAATTCAAGAGTTGGATTACATTATAAACTTAAAAAGGTATTATTATTATTATTATTATTATTATTTTCAGTACAGAAGAAGGCTTCTTAGTCTCCTTCAACGATGGTGGTGGTAGCCCAATTCGCTGCACTGCCCGTACGGGGGATGCTGTGGAGTCTGGTGAAGAGGTCTACTTGAAATATAACAGCACTGATGTTTCCTTCATCATCCTCTCGTTGGATTCCTTTCACCTTATTCATAGGATGATCGAAATTGATGAGCCCTTTGCCACTTATGAACATGCACCCTGCATAATTTTTGCAGTCTCAAAACAAGATTTATTTCACGATCGCGATTGAGTGAGTTTGTATGTAATAGAGTTTAATTAAAGGGATTACCGAGTGGAAAGGGCGTATAGCATTTTCCACAAGCAGCAGATATGACATTTGGGTCATCGGTGCAAACCAAAGACCCTCCAGCTGCAGTTCCCCAGTGCAATTGCACGCATCCATCACGGTCCTGGATAAGTTGGCAATAATTCAGAATATAGTATTTCTAATTTCGAAAAAGCTCCGAGTGTATAGTTTGAACTCACCCTGGCAAGAAAAACAACTGAAGCTTTTGAATCATACAGAATGAAAGCGAATTTTCCTTCAAGTTCTTTGACAACTTGGTCCGGAGGATAGGGTGCACGATCGCGTAAAACTTTATAAGCCTCGACTATTATCATAGCTTCTGTAGCTTGTCTTGACAACCCATAGTGTCGTCTCAGGTCACAAGTGTTGTACAAAGCTCCGGAAAATATGCAGAAAATATCATCCATCACTACAATAGACCTGATGGCACAAACAATAATAATATAGTTAATCTTCAGTAAAAATCCAATGAACAATAAAGTAGAGTAGAGCCAAGAAATTTCATACCTCGGATATACTGGATTTTCGTCTTCATGTGACAGAGCCAAGAAATTTCCACTGGAAAGATTGTAAAAATTGGAGTCTGATCTCCATGAACGAAAAAGTTCTGCAATTTCTTCTGGAGAACTATTCAAACACTTACTCCCAACAAATGGAATACTCAGCTCGTTTGGCGGCTTGCCTACCGATTTGTCGAAAACGGCCAACATTTAGAAGCAATTAAACCTGGATTCAAATTTAAGTTGATAATTGTGATAGTAAAGATTGTTGAAGGAATGCTTACCCATATACTTGTTATTTTGCAGTAGAAAACAAAAGTGGCCTGACAAAATGACGTTCTGTTAGCAACGGTGTAAAGCAGGTGGCACCTTTCTGCTCAAGCCTCATTTCTTTGAGGTTCTACGTGTAGTAATTTGAGGAAAACCAGATTATAGATAATAGAGAAATTTGTCTGAAATGAAATTCTGTAACTGCCTGTAATTATCACACGCCCTTCGAGATAAATATGGATTCATCTGGATAGAAGGAAGAGATTTTCCTAGATCTTGTTGATGTAAATGCACCAAATATGGATTCATCTGGATAGAAGGAAGAGATTTTCCTAGATCTTGTTGATGTAAATGCACCGCATCATGCATTGTGAGATTATGACATCATCAAAATAACTGATATGGTGTATTTATTACCACGATGGTTAGACAAGAATTTTCTTGGACCAAATAATTCTGTATTAAATAGGTCAGTCCATGCTCTTACATCATCACAGATTCAACTCATCTTGAGGGCATTCCAGTAAAACCACAAAATCACAAAGTACAGAAGTAGGATATCTAGTAAAATCAGATCTAGCAATCAAGTTCACTAAAACAGTATGATTCACCTAATTCGTTCATTACAAGTTGACCAATTCTCATAATATAGAGGAGAAATAGCAACCGCATTTCACTATATAACTTTAGCATTTTACTATAAATTAAGATGTTACATGCCCATTTGTCATTCAATAAGATTTAAAAAAAAAAAAAAAAACCTTTAATTTCTATAGCATGGCTTTGGTAGAATAACATTCACTTGATATAGGCAACCGTACATCCATAGTTCATTGGACTCTCCTGTTCAAACTTTGTGATCCGTGGATGTTTTTGTAGTAGTTCAATAACACGCTCCTTCAAAACTCCAGTACCCATTCCGTGTATAATGAAAAGAACTGAATTAGACCCTCTTGAATTGATGGCCATCTCTACATGGAGAGTAGCTTCTTCAACTCGCATGCCTCGTAAGTCAACGCTGTTTTTTGATGTCTGCACTACAGGGCCATAAGAAACCTCCTCATCTTTTCCGGTTTCAGAAAGACTCTTCAGATTCTTTAGTCTTGTGACTCGTTTACCCTACAATATGAATTATGACATAAACTCCATGTTGCCATAATTAAAAGTAGAAGGAAGAAAAATAACAGTTGGTCTAAGAAACTTTCTTACCTGTCTTCTTGAGCGAGAAGGCATTGTTTCATTGCCATCGGAAAGCGCATTTATATTGCTTAATTTTACACGGACTTTGATTTTTCCATATTGGACAAGGACAGTGTTATCATCAGCTGGTGCTTCAACTACAGTAGCTAACTTACTCCCTAATCCCTTTATAA
Organism: Penstemon eatonii; assembly: GCA_038501285.1. Classification (NCBI taxonomy): domain Eukaryota; kingdom Viridiplantae; phylum Streptophyta; class Magnoliopsida; order Lamiales; family Plantaginaceae; genus Penstemon; species Penstemon eatonii. Next base: position 24,040 of record JBCEGF010000586.1, on the reverse strand, counting down.
CAACTCGTTCTCCAATTTGTGGTACATGGAAACTACTAGTGGTTTTATCAGCAAGAACATCTTGGGAAGGTTGATGAGCTTGGATAATGGATGCTATGGAAGATTCTGATTTATTTAAAAGCTTATTGAATTCATCAGCGCTCGTAGTTCTCAGTTGGTTCTCGAAGTCTTGAACTATAGTATCTATCTTCGACTTCACAACTTTCAGTTCATGTTGAATCTGTTGGGTTTCCTTTGCCTTAAGAGCTGCTTCGCGAACATCAAGGTCACCTGCCTCATCGTGAATCTTCAACAGAAGAAGAATCATAAGACTAAATGAAAAAAAAAAAAAAAAAAAAAAGAGGATATTAAGCAAATAGCCATAACAAGGAGAACAATTATCCACTACAAGCATTATCATGATACATTTTGACTACTAACACTGCTCTTCAGTCCTAAACCAAGTTATGTATGCAATAAATGGTGCTTCAAGAATAACGGTGCATACCACTGAATACAAAATACTTTGGACCACCAAGCACATAGTATCAGAAAAAATGATTAGGCATAAAATCCACTACCAAAATTCTGAAACTTACCTCATTATAAAGTTCCATTATGTCTGAATGAAGAGATTCTGCTTTTTTTGCTTGAGTTTCTAGTCTACTTCTCTCTTCAGATAATGACTGATATAACAGACTCTTAAACTTCTGCATCTTTTCTGGTGTCAACTTCTGTACCCAGTGTTGTGCCCGCTCAATTATTTTTTCATTAAAGCCAATTGTCTTTGCAATACTTAAGGCGTTTGAATCACCCTTGCTTCCCCAAAGAATCCGAAAGGTAGGTTGTAGACTCTCCAACGAAAACTCCATTGCTGCATTCTCAAACCTAGCATCATTTTCTTTCAAACGAGTTAAATCAGCATAGTGGGTTGTCACAACTGCCAAATTAACTCTGCTCTTGAGATATTGCAATATGCTGGCTGAAAGAGCGACTCCTTCCGAAGGATCAGTTCCACTTCCAATTTCATCAAGAAGGACAAGAGATCTTTCAGAAGCCACTTTTAAGATTTCACAAATTTGTGATATGTGCCCACTAAAGGTTGAAAGACTTTGTTCTAGACTCTATGATCAGAACACGAGAAGTTTCACATTAGTAAGGGGTTCCACATCAAGATTCAAGATAAAAAACAACGAAGCCAGTGGGCACAAGAGAGGAAGAAGAAAAATGAATCACCTGACGATCACCAATATCTGCCAGAACAAGATCAAACCAAGGAAGTCTCGGATGGTTTTGCGCTGGGAGGTACATTCCAGCTTTCATCATGATAGAAGCTAACCCTAGAGTTTTCATGGAAGCAGTTTTACCCCCAGTATTAGGTCCTGAGATTACCACCACCTTTATTTCATTTCCAATTTTAAAGTCAACAGGCACAGGAAAACTAGAAGCACCAGAAACTATGACAGATTCTGTGACCCGAGTTTCCTGGTCCAAAGAACGTGAACTACTAGTTGTTGCAAGATCAGAAGGTTTACACAAGGAAGATTCAAGCAACAAAGGGTGTTGCATGCTGTCAATATCTACTGATAATGAATATTGTTCAGAATCCACACAATTTCCAGAACAGAAACTTGGACAGACACCATTCATCCACCGAGCATGAGCAGCTCTTGCAAAAGCTAGATCTACTTCCAATACTCTGTCGAGCAAATATTTAATCTGTCTACTGGATTCCGCAATTTCAACACTAAGTAAGCTCAATATGGTTTGCTCCTCCATCTTTTCAGAATTTGATAGCCTCACCTCGAGATTATTCAAGTCAATTGCCTCCCTAGGTTCCATATAGTGAGTTGCACCAGAGCTGCTAGAGTCCAAAACTACTCCCTTGGGAAGTAAAGATCTATGTGTAGTTCTGATTGCAACACACATCCTTGACCTACGCCTGGTAACCAGCGGCCTATCAATTCCGCCAGCCTGAAAAATTTGACCAGATATCTGCTTCAGCATTAACTCTAGATTTTCCATGTTTCTTTTTCTTTCAAACCTTATAATTTCCAACTCTTCACTAGCACGGTCGAGGACTACAGAAAAATTACAGTCTAAACAAAATTCTAACTTTTGCTCCAAGTCCATCAGAAAATTGCAATTTTGAAGAATTTCAAGCAGCGGAGAGCACCTGTTTGAATACAAGAAGAGAGACAACCAAATGAATACTAGCTAACCGGGAAACATTTCAAATTGCAGCTTCGACTTTTTATTATACAAGAGGAAAACTAGCACTTGCAATCTCAAAAACCCATCTCTTTACGATGCATGCGTGCTTCTCCAGCTAACCGCGAAATGAAAACCAATACCTATTTAAAGAATTATCAGATAAGGAAAATGCAATAACCAACTCAGAACTAGGTAATTAAAGCAAAAATGATGTTTCCAACGTTGCTTCCAGAATTTCCCTCTAACAAACCACCACCACCGCAAAGTTAACATAACTTCAATAACCTGACATCCTGCTCTGATTATCCATTAATTTTCCCATACCATGTCACTAATAAATACCCCTAAAGTGCAGACCTAGATTTTAGCAAATTCAATTATTAAAAGGCATCAGCAGCAACTCAAATAAAGACAAGACATGTTTTATTCATGTGAAATGACATGTAACCAACCTTAATTAGTAGTTTGTGAACTTTAATTTGATACATTTAATTAGTAAATTTTGATTTATGGAGTGAAGTATTCAATGAACTAAACTCTTCAAGCGTCAATAGTAATCATCCAACAATCATTAATTTTAGCGCAACAATACAGGCTTAAAATTTCTCTTCAAAAAAAAAAAAAAACAATACAGGCTCAACACTTCACAATAAAGTTCATTACAAACAACTACACACCTCTCGTACAAATTACTTCGCGATGAAATCTCCTCCAACTGTTCGATCAAAAATCTAGCTGACCTTAGTGTCCGACGCACAGAACAAAGCTCACCGATCGACAAAATCTCACCAGAAACAGCCGCATCAACAATAGCCGAAACGTCCTCGATTCCAGAGAAATCCAACGGCCTAGATATTGCCACCGCGGCGGAGGTCTGGGCAAGCAGACGCGCGCTCTCGGCAGGGGTTTGGCCCAAGGGAATACTGGCGGTTTGGGTCGCGTAAAGGCCCATGGAGGTGGAGGTAAAGGCAGAGAGCTGTGAGCAAACGGAAGGCCATTCGAGAATTTTGAGAGTGCTGGATTGAAGCGACTCCGCAAGTTTGATAAGGTTAGTTTTGGACTCGGTTGCGGATAGGGTGACGGAAGATTGGGTGGCGGTGGCAGTGGGGCGAAATAGTATACGCTGCGGCGGAAGTGTATTCCAGAGGATGAAGGTGTGGCCGAGTTTCATGGAAGGAGTAGGACAGCCGTTGATTTCTCGAGCTTCCTTTTCCTATCCAAAAGAAAGAAAGAAAGAAAGAAAGAATTTGGTGGGAAATTCAGATCCCGCTAAACATGTTAAGCTAAAAGCGCTTTTAGCCGCAAGTCAGTTAATGCGACATGGGCCTGAAGTGATCTCGATTTTGGCCCACTAACTTTGTCGATCTAATGCCTAATGGGCTTTCAACCCACTTGTAAAGAGTTTGTGCAGTTGGAGAAGATATGGGGGCTTGTTTGTTTGGTGTTTGAGAAAGTAGTTTGAGAGAGTAGTGGAGATTTGTGAAATAATCTCGATTTGCGTAATGTTGTTTGTTTGGATTTTGAGAGAGTGGTTTGAGAAATAAAGTAGATGTAGGTTTTTTTTTGGAAGAATTAGGTTATAGTTGTAAGATGTGTAAGACTTTATGTGAAATCATGTTTGTTGTGAGATAAATTGTGTAAGAGATATGTTACTTTATGTTAAATTAGAGTAGAGTTTGTATATGTTTTGTTTAGAGATAAGAAAAATTGTTGTTTGTTTGAGTTTTGAGAAAGTAGTTTGAGAAAATTGAGAAATGAAAAATTTATTTCAGAAAATAGAAAACATGTTTATTTGACATTTTCCAAACACGAAATTTTTTTGGAAAACGCCAAACAAACAGGCCCATAATTATCTAAATTTAATATTTTCATTTTTTAAGTGAAACCATAATTTTATAATTACATCAATGAACTTACTTGAATATTGGTGGGACTTGAAATCAATATGTTTTTAGAGTCTTGATCTTAAAAGAAGTTACACTCTCTTAAGAAAGAAATAAAATGTGTAGATCTAATGCAATGCAAGGCCTAGTCAACACAAAATTCAATACCTTAAAAAGTAGTTTTATTTTTGTAAAATATATATTCTGTTGCGTCAAGAATAATTCCAAGAAAAATATATTTGACTCTCTTCTAGATCTGAATCCTATGTTGCTTCATTTAGTTGAAATTTTTGATAGATCATAGACCCATTTTGATTTAGTGTAATCTCAACCTCGTCATACAGCAAAAGAAAAGAAATGAAAGGAAAGCGAATTATCTAATCTACAGTATGAGAAATTTATTATAAACTCCTGCTATTCATCATTCATTGTACAATAAAAAGAGATACACAAAAACATTTCAACATGATGCTGCCCAGGATCGAACTGGAGACCTTTAGTGTGTAAGACTAACGTGATAACCACTACACCACAGCATCTCTTGAAGTTAACATACAAATATGTATTATTATATCCGCATGATACCTGCACCATTAATCAAGTTTTGACACATTTGGCACGTTTGTTTACATCATCTTGTGATGCGCCTTTTCTGCAATTTCATCTAAGAAGTACTTGTTTAGATCAAATGGGAAATAACGCAAGTACACAAAAATCTTGTACAGATTCATCATCGGCAGAGTTTGAATACAATATCAAGTTGGATACAGCGGGGCTTCTAGCATACGGGCCATGTAACTTGCCCATATATGCGGGATGGGTTTGAACGAGCGACACGTGTCCACAACATTAATGATTATTTTTTCAACAATTGCAAATGTCAATAATAACCTTATGCTCTATTATTTGGGCCATATTTGGGCTCCAGCAATTAGAAGGAATATGAACTGGGGCACGTGTTTATAAAAGTGGACTTCTATACTTTGCCGATATTCTTTTAGTAGATAACTATTTTTACTTTTATTTTTATAATATAATAAATTATTTACTTTGTTTGACACAATTATTTTAAAGATGAGTTACAAACTTTATATTATATAATGAATAAAAATGAAAATTTTAAATTATGTCATAGTTTTATGCTTATGATACTGGCACGATTAATAAAATTAAAACTATAATGTAGATCAATTTTTATTCATTATAATTTTCCTTTTGGCGTTATGAAATAAATATTAGTTCTTAAATTTGGTTCAACAGCAAAGTGTAATTTTTATTTTTAAAAATATGTAATTTTAAGTTATATTATATTATTACTGTTAACAATAAATTACTCATATACGCATATTACATATTGAACTAACTTTTTTTATTATAGTTAGATCTTTTCAATAATAATGAAGATATTTCGATTTTATAATTGTGGCGTTTCTTAATAGCTATATATTTTACAATTAATTATGTTTTATATTTTACATAAAATATTATGATTAATAGAGCCGCACGATGGCTCATTTCGCTAACGTTGTCGCCGACGGTCTTAATCCTTAATTTTCAATTGTAATTCTACTAGGTTGAGTGAATGTTTTTTGGGAATTTTTTTAATTTAGTCATAATATCTTATTTATTTACAGATCGAGTACCTCGTTGATTGAGGTTTAACGGAAACTCGATTTTGTTTTAATTGGTTTTGTTCTTTTCTTTGAATCTGAACTTGTAGGAGAATCGTAACAATTGATTTTGTATTAATTTTTTTCTATTCATTCTTAGGCTTTTGATTGGAAATTTGTCAAAAAATCTGGGAGTTCTTTTGAGGAAATTCGGTGAAATCATTCTTTTCTTAAATTGTTTGGTGAATTGTTGTTGCTTTTGGATACTCATCTGTCATGGATGTTGGGAATTTGGTGTTTGAGATGGGTGTTAACTTAATTATACATTACTATAAAGTCAATAATGTTGACTTTGATCAATTAATCGGGATAATTATCATTTTGTTTACGATTAACTTTGAATACGTCACTCTAAAGTCAACAATGTTTACTTAGGTCAATTAATTGGGATAATTATTAACTTTGTTTATGATTAACTTAATTATATATCACCTTAAGGTCAATAATGCTGACTTTGACTTTGTTGACTTTGGTCAATTAGTCGTGAAATTCGTCGATTCGAATACGATCGACCCAAAATACATAACCCTATGGTTAACATTGTTGACTTTGGTCAATTAGTCGTGAAATTCGTCAATTTGGAATACGATCAACCTAATTATACATTACCCTATGGTTAACATTGTTGACTTTGGTCAATTAGTCATGGAATTCGTCAATTCGGAATATGATCGACCCAAATATACATAACCCTATGGTTAACATTGTTGACTTTGGTCAATTAGTCGAAGAATTCGTCAATTCGGAATACGATCGACCCAATTATACATTACCCTAGTGTTTGACTTTGTTGACTTTGGTCAATTAGTCATATAATTCGTCAATTCGGAATACGATCGACCTAATTATACATTACATTAGTGTTTGACTTCGTTGACTTTGGTCAATTAGTCATGGAATTCGTCAATTCGGAATACGATCGACCTAATTATACATTACCCTAGTGTTTGACTTTGTTGACTTTGGTCAATCAGTCGTGGAATTCGTCAATTCGGAATACGATCGACCCAATTATACATTACCCTAGTGTTTGATTTTCTTGACTTTGGTCAATTAGTCATGAAATTCGTCGATTCGGAATACGATCGACCCAAATATACATAATCCTATGGTTAACATTGTTGACTTTGGTCAATTAGTCGTGGAATTCGTCAATTCGGAATACGATCGACCCAATTATACATTACCCTAGTGTTTGACTTTGTTGACTTTGGTCAATTAGTCATGGAATTCGTAAATTCGGAATACGATCGACCTAATTATACATTACCTTAGTGTTTGACTTCGTTGACTTCGGTCAATTAGTCATGGAATTCGTCAATTCGGAATACGATTGACCTAATTATACATTACCCTAGTGTTTGACTTTGTTGACTTTGGTCAATGAGACGTGAAATTCGTCAATTCGGAATACGATCGACCCAATTATACATTACCCTAGGGTTTGACTTTCTTGACTTTGGTCAATTAGTCCGGGAATTCGTCAATTCGGAATACGATTGACCCAAATATATATTACCTTAGTGTTTGACTTTGTTGACTTTGGTCAATTAGTCGTGGAATTCGTCGATTCGGAATACGATCGACCCAAATATACATAACCCTATGGTTAACATTGTTAACTTTGGTCAATTAGTCATCGAATTCGTCAATTCGGAATACGATCGACTCAAACCTTAGTGTTTGACTTTGTTGACTCTGGTCAATTAGTCGTGAAATTAGTCGATTCGGAATACGATCGACCCAAATATACATAAGACTATGGTTAACATTGTTGACTTTGGTCAATTAATCATGGAATTCGTCAATTCGGAATACGATCGACCTAATTATAACATTATCCTAGTGTTTGACTTTGTTGACTTTGGTCAATTAGTCGATTCGGAATACGATCGACCCAATTATACATTACCCCAGTGTTTGACTTTGTTGACTTTGGTCAATTAGTCGTGGAATTCGTCGATTCGAAATACGATCGACCTAATTAACATTACCTTAGTGTTTGACTTTGTTGACATTGGTCAATTAGTCGTGGAATTCGTCGATTCGGAATACGATCGACCCAAATATACATAACACTATGGTTAACATTGTTGACTTTAGTCAATTAGTCGTGAAATTCGTCAATTCGGAATACGATCAACCTAATTATACATTACCCTATGGTTAACATTGTTGACTTTGGTCAATTAGTCATGAAATTCGTCAATTTGGAATATGATCGACCCAAATATACATAACCCTATTGTTAACATTGTTGATTTTGGTCAATTAGTCGTGGAATTCGTCAATTCGGAATAAGATCGACCAAATTATACATTACCTTAGTGTTTGACTTTGTTGACTTTGGTCAATTAGTCATGGAATTCGGCAATTCGGAATACGATCGACCTAATTATACATTACCCTAGTGTTTGACTTTGTTGACTTTGGTCAATTAGTCGTGGAATTCGTCGATTTGGAATACGATCGACCTAATTATACATTACCCTAGTGTTTGACTTTGTTGACTTTGGTCAATTAGTCATGGAATTCGTCAATTCGGAATACGATCGACCCAATTATACATTACCCTAGTGTTTGATTTTGTTGACTTCGGTCAATCAGTCGTGGAATTCGTCAATTCGGAATACGATCGACCCAATTATACATTACCCTAGTGTTTGACTTTGTTGACTTTGGTCAATTAGTCGTGGAATTCGTCAATTCGGAATACGATCGACCCAATTATACATTACCCTAGTGTTTGACTTTGTTGACTTTGGTCAATTAGTCGTGGAATTTGTCGATTCGGAATATGATCAACCCAAATATACATTACCTTAGTGTTTGACTTTGTTGACTTTAGTCAATTAGTCGTGGAATTCGTCGATTCGGAATACGATCGACCCAAATATACATAACCCTATGGTTAACATTGTTGACTTTGGTCAATTAGTCGTGGAATTCGTCAATTCGGAATAAGATCGACCAAATTATACATTATCTTAGTGTTTGACTTGTTGACTTTGGTCAATTAGTCATGGAATTCGGCAATTCGGAATACGATCGACCTAATTATACATTACCCTAGTGTTTGACTTTGTTGACTTTGGTCAATTAGTCGTGGAATTCGTCGATTCGAAATACGATCGACCTAATTATACATTACCTTAGTGTTTGACTTTGTTGACTTTGATCATTTAGTCGTGGAATTCGTCGATTCGGAATACGATCGACCCAAATATACATAACCCTATGGTTAACATTGTTGACTTTGGTCAATTAGTCGTGAAATTCGTTAATTCGGAATACGATCAACCTAATTATACATTACCCTATGGTTAACATTGTTGACTTTGGTCAATTAGTCATGGAATTCGTCAATTTGGAATATGATCGACCCAAATATACATAACCCTATTGTTAACATTGTTGATTTTGGTCAATTAGTCGTGAAATTCGTCAATTCGGAATAAGATCGACCAAATTATATATTACCTTAGTGTTTGACTTTGTTGACTTTGGTCAATTAGTCATGGAATTCGGCAATTCGGAATACGATCGACCTAATTATACATTACCCTAGTGTTTGACTTTGTTGACTTTGGTCAATTAGTCGTGGAATTTGTCGATTCGGAATATGATCAACCCAAATATACATTACCTTAGTGTTTGACTTTGTTGACTTTAGTCAATTAGTCGTGGAATTCGTCGATTCGGAGTTCGATCGACCCAAATATACATAACCCTATGGTTAACATTGTTGACTTTGGTCAATTAGTCATTCAATTCGTCAATTCGGAATACGATCGACCCAATTATACATTACCTTAGTGTTTGACTTTGTTGACTTTGATCAATTAGTCGTGGAATTCGTCGATTCGGAATACGATCGACCCAATTATACATTACCCTAGTGTTTGACTTTCTTGACTTTGGTCAATTAGTCGGGGAATTCGTCAATTCGGAATACGATCGACCTAAATATACATTACCTTAGTGTTTGACTTTGTTGACTTTAGTCAATTAGTCGTGGAATTCGTCGATTCGGAATACGATCGACCCAAATATACATAACCATATGGTTAACATTGTTGAATTTGGTCAATTAGTCATGCAATTCGTCAATTCGGAATACGATGGAACCAATTATACATTACCTTAGTGTTTGACTTTGTTGACTTTGGTCAATTAGTCGTGGAATTCGTCGATTCGGAATATGATCGACCCAAATATACATAACCCTATGGTTAAAATTGTTGACTTTGGTCAATTAGTCATGGAATTCGTCAATCCGAAATACGATCGACCTAATTATACATTACCCTAGTGTTTGACTTTGTTGACTTTGGTCAATCAGTCGTGGAATTCGTCAATTCGGAATACGATCGACCCAATTATACATTACCCTAGTGTTTGATTTTCTTGACTTTGGTCAATTAGTCATGAAATTCGTCGATTCGGAATACGATCGACCCAAATATACATTACCTTAGTGTTTGACTTTGTTGACTTTGGTCAATTAGTCATGGAATTCGTCAATTCGGAATACGATCGACCTAATTATACAGAACCCTAGTGTTTGACTTTGTTGACTTTGGTCAATTAGTCGTGGAATTCGTCGATTCAGAATACGATCGACCTAATTATACATTACCCTAGTGTACCTTAGTGTTCGACTTTGTTGACTTTGGTCAATTAGTCGGGGAATTCGTGATTCGAAATACGATCGACCCAAATATACATAACCCAGTGGTTAACATTGTTGACCTTGGTCAATTAGTCATGAACTTCGTCAATTCGGAATACGATTGACCTAATTATACGTTACCCCTAGTGTTTGACTTTGCTGACTTAGGTCAATTAGTCTTGGAATTCGTCGATTCGAAATACGATCGACCCAAATATTATTATATTCTTTTAATTAGCATTATAATATTTGTGCCTTTTTAATAAGAATTGCTTTTCAAATAAATACTAATAACAACAACATTTTATATTTGTGCCTTTTGTTAATTTTTTACGGTTCTCGTTGACATCATTCAATATTTTTTAATGTTTTTCTAAATTTACCCTCGATCAACTTGAGGTTAAATGTAATCTTCTTAATAGATTGGAGGTGTTTTTGTTATAATTATTTTAATAAAATTAATTCCAAAATCGCATTTTTTATATATAAACTAATAAAATTAATTCCAAAATTACATTAAAAGTTATTTATTTACAGTCAATTAATTTCCATAACAACTACCATAAAATAAATTAAGTAATAAAATTAAAAAATTCAAATCAATAAATAAATTACAGTAACACAACTTAATAATTTTCTTTTACAAAAATAAATGACACCCATTTTTTTTTAAATTAAATTAATAAACGAAAATGAAAAAAAAAATCAACCCTTCCCACACTGCTTTCCTTCCGCTATTGATGGAGCTTGCCCATGGGTTTTCTTCAAACCTTCACCAAACACAGCGTGATCGGTGGCAGAAGAACCGCTAGACCTAGGGAACTTGATGGTTGAAAGCAAAGATTATGGACTGGTGCCTACTGTCGGCGGCGAAAGATAGAAAAAAACACATAAAATTTTCTCGATATGAAAAATTCGCCTACGACTGATCTAAATTGGACTTGAATACAACTTTAGACGTGTAGAAGGGGTTGAGGCGAGCCTAAAGGTGGAAGGAACCCGGGACCTAAAAGAGGTAGCGGTGGTGGTTGGGGAGAAATGTTGGGTTAAAAGAAATCAAATTGATTTTCTTTTTAGTTTTTTACGTAAATATTGAAAATAATGAAATGTATTTCGTACAATTTGACATAATATGTTAAGATTGACTAACGGTTGTCAAGTTAAGGGGGTATTTTTATAATTTTTGAAAATATAGCGGGTTCTTGATAATTAGAGCCTATTAATGGATCTATAAATAAATTACCTAAAATATTATGTTTACATATAAATTTTTAATTATTTTCTCTAATTGAACAAAAAATAAAAATAAAAAATTCGAATCAAATCGAACCGATATCCATTCTATTAAAACTCTACTTAATATATTGAATAACAATATTTAAAAAGAAAAACTATAAAATAATTTGAAACACTAAAACAATATATAATAAATAGGACCAATTCAATCAAAGAAGATACGATATTATTAACATTGAAATTTATAATTGATCCAATAGAAAACTGTAATGATCCAATACATATAGGCCCAATAGGAAGTTTATTTGCTTTTTTCTGCAACCCAAATCAAAGGGAGGGTAATTTTGACATTCAACAATTAATGTAACCAGATGCAAGCTTTTTATAGTTACACAATTAATGGCTGGGATTAAAAAAGAATGTTTTTAACCGTTGGATCACCCTCCCGCATGTCTGGGAAAATTTCAGAGGCCCGCAGGCTAGAAAGAGCGTGGATACAGTACCAAGATCAGAATTCAGAACTCAGAAGAGAAATGTGAAAAAGTCATAATCCAAATCAATTCTATTTGTCCCAGACAAAGTGTAGCTACATCGATAAATAAATATCATAGATGGTAAGAAAACGAAAAACATCACTCATCTATAACTTTAATCGCCACATAAACTAATCCTAAAAAATGATACACACACACACAAAAAAAAAAAAAAAAAAAAAAAAAAGAGCTAATAGTAAATAACTCACGCAGTGGAGCACCTATTCCGACTTGGTGGACAATTTTCTCTTCATCCGGCTATAAGGACCGACTGTCCTATCCATAATGTACATATAAATGACCTGGCTCCAAGATTTATAAGAATCGAAATTGTCATAATACTCGGGTGCAATCTCCTTCACCTTATGTAGCTTGCTCCCAGGTATCCTCGGAAAATCATGGTGCTCGTTATGGTACCCTACGTGCCACGTCATCAAATTCAAAGGCCCGTAATAAGAATACGTCTCTTGTTTCGGATTAAAAACGTAATGCTCCGAGATAAAATGACCAGCCATAGGATGCATTCCACCTCCAACGAATGTAGATAATATCAAATAACCGAGAGACTTCCACCCCCAGAAATAAGCCATGGCCACATCAAGCGCGATTTGGATGGTGAAATTTATGAACTCCCATAAACCGGGGGGTTTTGGTTTGAGGAAAAGGGGTCTAAAAGCGTAGAAAAATAGTTGCAATGTGACCCATATGGATTTTGAAACGACATTTGTAACAGCATTGGCTTCTGCTAGGCTTGGAATGTCCATGTCGATTCCATCTACTCCTTGGAAACGATGGTGCTCGAGGTGGTACTTTTGGAAGGTTACGGACATTGGCACACCAATGGGGAGGTTAGCGAAAATCCCTAGCCATCGATTGTAGACAGGTTTCGAAAAGGCGAGGTTGTGGCTGAGTTCGTGTATGGCTAAGAAGAGATTGTGATTGAGAAAAGAGCCGAAAAAATAAGATATAATTAGTATCTTCAACCAAGATGCATTGTAGAGGAAGGTTGCGGTCCATAGCTGAAGAAATACAGCTGCAGCAATCTGCAATATAAGATGTAGGATAAACAATTTTTTAATCAAAATTATTGAAAGTCTGCCATTCAATTCATAGATAGATCTTATTCCAATTACAGATTGACCTTTTCTGAGCCATAGCAATACAATGTGGTAGTAAAATAGCAATCTGTTCTCAAGAGATTATGGCATATATCAAACCAATCAATTAAATTAACAGATAAGAATAAAATTGCAATCAGATTTATAAACCGAAAAATGGGATCTCTTAACGGTTTGACTAGAAAACAAGAACCCAGAATCATTCAATTACAACATAAATCAACAAAATCACCAAACTACAGAAACGAAAACCAATACCCAAAAGCAGCTTCAATTTTTGAAACCCATTATTAGAAATCTAGCTTGAGGAAATGCACGAAAGATTGAATGTTCAATTGATAAATGGGAGAATTAAAAAGTGTTGGGGGGGGGGGGGGGTGTTACCTTGAGGAAAGCAAAGGGGTCAGGGCCAAAGAGTTGTCTGATTTGAGGGTACTGAGAGAGGATCTGTCTTCTGCGAGAAGCGTGTGGTTCATCTGTGTATGACCAGAAAAAATCTGTGGCCATTACTCCTTCTTCTTTTTCTTCTCCTCTCTCATTACCTTCGAACCCCATTTTCTCTCCTCTCCTTTCCCTAGCTGTTTTTTTGTTTCTGTGTTTTTTACTTTCTTTCTTTCTTTGATTTGATTTTAAGTGGTGGGAGGAGGAGGATGTCTTTGTTTTATTTAAAAGAGGAGGATTATTAGTGTTTTTCCGATTATGCCCCTGCTAAGTTTGCGGGATGCCCATGAATCTGGTCCGAGTTTGTTGGATAATTTGAGGAATTCGTTGCTTATGGACCGAAAGTATTTGGAGTGGTGAGATAATTTAGGTCTTTTTTCTTTTCTACCATAGATCTTTTGTGTTGAATTTTTTAATATCACTACTACAAAAACATTATCTACTGATATTGTAAGTCATAAGTTGTTTCTTGCATAAAATAATTAAAAAAAAAAAAAGGGGTTATTTATTGTATAAAATTAAAAGATAAAAATGAAAGGCAGATTATAGTTACAGCTAGGAAATTAGGATATTATTCGCATATTCCCTTAGCAAGCCCACGTGACTCTGCAACCATCTTGGAGTATTGGCAGAACAGAACAACCACATGCTCATTGGAGGCTAAGCTTAAATTTCTTAATATGATTACTGAACAAAGACCTATTAAATAATAGTATATTTATAAATTACAAATTTACATAAATAATGATACAGTGATTTTTTTAATCTGTGGGATGCAATGTATAGGCTGCGTCACAGATAACGAGCTAGTTTATTGGGCCTTCACCCATAAGAGAAATAAAAAAAAAAAAAAAAGTAATTTAGTATTAATATCGTATGGCCCAATACTTTACATATCGAATATTTATTAAACTAATTAGAACAAATACTAATATACTATTACAATTCATCCTCGATAAACTACTGTCGCAACCACAGAATTTATGTCATCTTATTCACTTTTGAGAATCTGAAAACTGAAAATACTCATAAATCTAAAGAATTTTTTTGATTATAGATCCAATTAAAGAATAAAACATATGTTTCACGTTTATAATGTTCTTGCTTGTCTTTGGATAAATTAAGTGTCCTACAATCGAATTTGAAGAATGTAGTTTTTCGTTTAGGTTTTTTAAGGATTTAATTCATTTTGAGGCTTGTCGAACGTATTATATTATTACGTGAGAACCTCCTCTTCCAACAGTAATTTTAATTGGTTAAGAATATAGTTTCGTACTGCATAAGAAGAGCACCAATTTTCAACTTTTAAAAAAAAAAAAAAAATAGTAGAAACAAAGTGGGCCCAAGTAGAGAAAAACATTATGGGCCGTATGTATCCTCATAAACTTTAAAATTAAGCATCCTTTTGATGTATATTTTTATTCATAGTCCAGTAATTGAATGAATGGGCTACTAGTAATAAGTATTGGATTGTCAAAACTCAAACTTGCATTTCACTTCAGATGGAAGGAAAACTGTACAGATAAAAATAAGTAGAAATGAAAAAGGAAACAACTAAACTAAACTATACTAAACTAAACTCAACTTGAAACTATATATAAATTAAAAATATATTTATATATATATCCTTAATTTATCCTTATTAAGAATGAGAACGAGAACCCAGAGAAAACATAGAAGACAAAGAGTGCGCCAATCCCGATACAATCGCAACCTTCACTTGCCCTCTCTTCGGGATCGGACGGCCATACTCCATCCTCCTGCACGAATTCCCACCGTTGATGTTCATCATCTCTCTTCGGCTTCCTTCCATCTCACAGAATTTGAATTTTGAGCTACTTACTTTAATTGCTGAATGTTATTGTTTATTGTGTTGTGACAACAATGGTATTGGTGTGTTTGATTTATATAGAAAACTCATTTTCCAAAATGCCCCTGGGTTTGGGAACAATTACTCGGAAAAGAATTGAGGAAATATTCTTTTCACGTGGGATAATTCAAATTCAAGAGATAAAGTTGTTTTGTTTTTTTAGCACACTAGTGAAAGTGTTCATTATTAACAAGGCCCACGTATAATTATCATTTGATTTTAAAATACTCCTAAAGTTAGATTTATAATTTTATTTTAAAAGTGGATACCTAAGTACATTGAATTAGGACCTAGATTCCACGTATCTGAAATAGATTTTTCCTCAGATATTGTCGAAAGGGTGGTTACTGGTTCATAAATTCATGAGAATAAATAATGAAACTTTCATTTAAAGAATTCAACCTGGCTATATAAACTTTGTGTAGTATTAGTTAAACATAATAACTAAATTTGAAGGGAAAACAAAATACTATTTAATTTGGACCTTTCTATTAATGGGCTCAAGTTCGATTTTCAAAACTAAAAAAATTGAAATATAATCTACAAAATGTAGGTTATTTTGATTAAATTTAAGATCAAAGTTTATTTGAGTTTGATTCATCAAAGAATTAAACAAAATCAATTAAAGTTAATTGCAAAACCAAACCAATTTTACAAATTATTGTATATATAACAAAAAAACCATCACATAGTTTGTATTCAAATTTGTTCCCAACAATACACGCTAAATCTTATTGTATTGTATAGAATAATTTTATAGTTAGAGATCATAAATATATTAACACCTTTTTTTTTATAAGTATACATGTATTAAAACCTTATTCCAAAATTATATTTAGACCATTATTTACATAATTTATGTGAAGACTACTTTACAGATCAGATATTTGTAGACATCCAAAAGACAAACTCAAAATCATACAATTATTTACTAACATTCTTAAAAAATAGTGCTAAACATATACTAAGTTTTCTATCATGTTTCATTGAAAAAGAAAATCTACTGAAAGATTAATCTCATCTGGACTCACTAGAAAAAAGAAAATCTAGAAATATTGAGCATTCGTTCAAAAATTATTCAGAGAATGGGAATATATAAGTTGATATTTTTTGCACAAGAAGTTTGATAAAAGTAATTAAACTGAGAAGTGAAAGGAGTTTATTAATGTTTGTTGTGATGGGGATTTTTGTCTTTGGAAAACCTTTCTTTTAGGGTATAAGTAGATGGGTTTTGGTCCAGTTTCGCGGGTTTCGCGAGACCGAGCCAAAACCATTACAAATGAGTTTTCATTCAACCCATAAAACTTTCAAAAAATTATTAAAAAATTCACATTCAAACTCTTCAAACTTATAAAACATTGATTTGACACATATCACCTACTTTTTCCTCCAAATTTCACTAAAAAAGACATTAATTTGACACATACCGTCTACTTTTTTTTCCCTAGACTCCAACATTCAAACTCAATCCAAGTGGGGTTTCAACTTTATTCAAATGACAAAATTCAACATCTAAAACCCATCTAAATGAGGTCTCAAAGGTTTCATCGAAATCACTCAAACAATTTTTTTTTAAATCGAAACCCGCGAAACCGAGTCAAAACCCATCCAAATAGACCCTTCATTTGTAGTATTGTATTGTTATTTATAATATAAATAAAAAAAATTGAAGTGGGGCCCACCACCAATCTATACCTAGTAAAAGAATTCTGCACTTGAAATTTGAAAAGGCAATGACATGATCTCTTGACCCATGTTAATGTTCACACATTGCACGTTCGATAATAGTCGCTTTCCCAGAATTTGGTTATCGAAATCATTTCCTTGCCATTATTTTACCTGCAGTTTTCTGCTTCCAGGTTTCTTATTGTTGGGCTGAGAAATCAAGAATGATCAAAATATTAGAACAACTAGTTTTAAATGTATATGTTGTGCATCCAATATTCCCTATGAAGCACACCTTGCCACCATTAAATAATTGTCTTATTTTCCACAAACTTAGAAATAACCCTGAATGTAGTAGGTTTCATGATTTCTCTTAATTAATCTACACTATTTAGAAGTTAATTGCATGTTTCATAAATATTCTAATTCTAGTACATAGGTAGTATCATCATAGACTCATTAATGATCCTCGATTTAATTTATGATTAAGGGTGGAAGTGGAGTTAAGCTACTAGTATTAAATTTAATTTCAAATATTAATGAAAAAGTTACTTAAAATATTTCAAGCACAAAGCAGAAAATTTGAAGAAAATTATTACAAACTCAAAACCAATTAGCTAGTTGAGAAAATTTTACAAGCCCCCCACTTCGATATTTCATATATTTAAATAGCAATGTACTAAATTTTGGTTTTTTTTTTTTTTTTTTTTTTTTTTTTTAGCTATTTCAGATGGTTAGATATTAGGTATTTTTCGGGTACATTTCATAACTTCTTAGAAAAAATAAAAATATAAAACTGTAAGTTAAAAGACCAAATTGAAGAAAAAAACTTCACTATTGTTCCATTTTGATTGACCAAACATCATTAACGTTTCCGTGTATAGGTTAGGAACATATAAAAATGTTGATTTATGAAAATCGTTTCACAATTAAATCATTACCAAATGTATTAAATACATTATCTTCTCCATATAGATATCAAATGGTTTTTTGACTTTGTTATATTTCATACAATAAAACTATAATAATTATTTTATCCAAACCTAATTTCTTATTAGAAATTAAAATTAGAGTTATAAAAGTACTTTATTAATATTTTATAAGTTAATGGAAATTAATTTTTAACATCACTCTTTACTTAAATCATGGACCCCTTTTAATTGAATTTTTAATATTATTTAGTAGGGTCATTAAACAATAAACTTAAATTATGTTAATTTATCTGTTTTTTACTATACTAGGAAGATCGAGTGTTAAGCACGTGTTGAATTAATTACTATTGAACTTTTTTCATACAATACGATGCACAAGAATATTATAAATATAGGTATTAATAGAAAAATTAAAAGTATCACAATATCATAAAAATAGAAATATTATTTAACTATAAAGTATTATACATAATTTTGTTTTCTATATATATAATTTATTTTAGACTTTATCAAATCTTTAAAACCTTAAAATTTGTATAAATTATAAACACATTAATTTCTATCTTCTAATTTTACAAAAATAGGTTTAACTATTTAAAAAACTCCGCACAAAAAATGTAAGATGAAAAATAGAAGATAAATATAAAGAAAAGTTAAAACAACCTAAAATCAATGTTTTAAAAATCGGACCGGACATCGAACCGGTAGTCTTACTGGTTACTGGTTAGATCGGTTTAACCGTTTTAACCACTGGTTCAACCGGTGTGACGTCATTACAATAAAATATTTTAATTTTAATTCTAATATATGTAATCAACTTTTTTTAAAAAAAAAATTATTATTCATTTTTTCAAGTTTATTTCCATAAACTAAATATTTATCTCATGATCAATTATTTTTTCTACAAAATTTGAGTTAAGAATGAATGATAGCAACAAAATTACAAGTATGATAACATGATATCAACACAATAATTCAAATTATAATAAACAACATATCAAAAACAATAATTTTATTACTAATCACATATGAAAAAGAGAAATTATTGATGAATTTTGTCATTGAAATATATAAAAAAATAAAAATACTTGAAGTTTGTGAAAAAATAACTTTTCTAATGAATTTGATACTCAAATATATTTATATAACTTATTAAATATAAGATTTTTTTGTTTCTTGTTGATTTTGTTTAATTCAAAGTGAAAAATAGAATAATAGATGTGAGAGTATTGTTGAAGTTTAAAGGTCACGGAAGAGAAATAAAAATCCGTAGCGTAAACCTTTTATTTTTATAAGTGAACCAGTTGTTTAATCGGTTCACTAGTTCAATGGTTTTACCGGTTTTTAACCGATTTTTTCCGGTTCAAACTGATCAGGAACAAAGCTGGTTTTGGAGGATTAACCGGATCGAATTGACATCTGGTTATCGATTAAACCGGTCAAACCGACCGATCCGATCCGATTTTTAAAACACTGCCTCAAATTACACCCAAGAGCTTAAGCAAAGATGAAAAATTCAGGGGGTTCATGCGGGAAAATTCTTGTATAGACCAGGTCTATGAGCTTTTCATAGACCTTGTGGTTGTAAATGAACCACATCATACATTTTGATGATGTCATACTCTCAAAATGTATGATGTGATTCATTTACAACCACAAGGTCTATGAAAAACTCATAGACCAGATCTATGCAAGAATTATCCGTTCATGCGCCCCTACATTGTACGTGTTCATGCGCCCCTACATTGTACGTGGCTCCGTCACTGACTTTAAGGATAATTTTTTAATGTTCCTCATAATGGAACCTCTTGACTCAATCTTGACTCAAAAGAATCTGTATAATATCAATTATCCTCGATCGGTGGAATATAGAAAGAGATTGTAAAAAAAAAAAAATTAGCTTTTGGTCCTCTTATATATTAACTTTTGCACTTTCGTTCCTCTTATATATTAACTTTTGCACTTTCGTTCCTTTTAAATCTTTTGTAATAGATTGGTACATCTTATCAATGTAGTATATTACATTCGTCCCTCTTAAATTTTTTGTAGCAAATTCGTCCCTCTTATCAATGTAGTGTAACACATTAGTCACTCTTAAATATAAAATACACCAACTATCAATGTAGTATAACACATTAGTCCCTCTTAAATACAAAATACATCACTTAAATTCAAAATATATTCTAAAATGAATGAAAGTTGATGTATTTTATATTTAAGAGGGACTAATGTGTTACACTACATTGATAAGAGGAACGAATTTGCTACAAAAAATTTAAGAGAAAAAAATGTGATTCATTACATTGATAAGAAAGACCAATTTACTACAAACAACTTAAGAGGAACAAAAATTAAAAATTTGACCCATAAGAACACCAAAAATTCTATTCAATCAAAAAAAATACTTTGTATTAAGAGTTCCATTATATTTAATTAGCAAACATGCTGCAAACCAAAAAATGAGAAACCAATTAATTCGCTATTTTGGATTATATTTAGCAACATACTTAGCGCTGAAGCATCGGGAAAAGAATATTAATTATACGTAAAGCAACAAAAGATCTCGAATCTAATCTAATGGATTTCATTTATATTGCAAATTGCCTAGTGACATTACTAAGGTTATTTCTAATAATTCCGAGAGGGAATACCCTTTTTTTTCCTTAGTTTTTAAGTTATCTCTAATGACTCATTCTATCAAACTCATTTAATTTTAAATTTTATTCTTCTCAACTCTCACTACTTATTATTATTATTATTACATAAAAAATAAATTTAAAATTAACATTAATTTAAAATCAAAAGTACATATATGAACATAGAAAATAAAAAATTAACATTAATTTAAAATCAAGGCACTATTCTTGATTTGGATCCATGAACAAGTCATATATCCCTATAAGATTATATAATCCATCGTCACCAGATACGATCTGTAAATGACAATTGCCAACTACTAAAAGACTTAGTCGAACATGTATGAGACACATAAGGCAAAATTAAGGTCTATGTTTCGCCGTATGTAATCGTATTTATGAAAACATATTTGATTTCAATATGTAATTCGTAGGGTTGTAATTGTACTTACAAAAATATGTTTGATTTCAATATGTAATTTTCATGATTGTATAGTAATTATTTTTGGGTGATAATACAACCTCAAGATTATTAAAACAAATCAATATTAATATAATAGTGTTAATTAAATGAATGAAAGGTATATTTCTAAAATTAAAAATAATTATCTTCAAATAATATAAAAAAATTAGGATTTTTTTAAATAAAGTTAAAAAAAGAACAAAATAAAAAAAATAGCATGTGATCGAGTGAGAGGACTTGGATATGGGAAGCTCCCCCTCCCTCCAGGCCCCCTCTAAGATCCCTCTAGCATGTTTATCCTCTCTTCACCCCTAGTCATTAGAGATAATTTTCGATTCCCTTCCCCTCCTTCCTTCACATATCCTTTCGAATATCTCTCCTCTAATCATTAAAGATCGATACCCTAATCACTAATCAGTTAAATTCCACCATATTAATATTAATATTGATTTGAGAAATATAAGAACACAATGCTTGGGTGCATGGCAATTCACGTTTATAGTTACATTTTTCTTATTTTTATTCTCAATGTTATATATGCTCTGATCGTGAAATGGCTTATAGTATTATAAACTTGAATTTTCATAAATTAAGCGCGTCAAAATGGGTGGACATTTTCTGGAGAAATAAATGCTTGAGATCTGATGTAGATGAGGTCTATAAGTCAGTATACTGAAAAAGTGGTCGGCCCTCCTTTTTAATTATTTAATAATTACTCTATTTTGGTTCTATTCTTAATTTCTTATGTATGTATTGTCGACGACTCTCTTTCTAATTTCTATAGCCCATTGAGAAAAGGATTCAAATATGAAGAAATATCTCTCCATGCTCCAGGATTTACTTTGTCAAAAACAAAACCCCATTTAATTAATTTGGCCCAGCTCATCAATCATAAAGAATTATAATTCAGTTACGAATAAATAAATAAATTATACTCTCAATTTGACTTTTGTCACCTTAATTAATTTGTAGAATCAATTCATTTTCTATGTGAATTGCTAGTAAGCAATTCCTCTTATATTGAGTTACAATGAAATTGATTAATAAGTAATTAATCTCATGTATTATATTTTCATACTAATATTCGAACATGCTTGCTGCTGCCAAATTAAAAAAAATACAATAACATGAGATGGGACTTTTAGGTCCACTCCAAATTAATAAAATTCCTCTTTTGTAATAAGGATCAATTATGTAAGTTTCCAAAAACAAGTTTAATTAATTAATTGTTTGGTCTTTGGTCCTTGCTAGTAATATCGGCATCCACTTTGTAAATTGTCCAAGTATGCAATAACTCATCCCCAACCTACTCGTAAGTATGGCCCACATGCAAATGTATTCAACTGCCATCCACTTCTCCTTCTCTCTCATAGTAAATGCGATTCCACCATCCATCCCCACTTTAAAAACACGATTACTCTCCTCTCCTTATCCCATACCCAAAAACATGAAATCCACTCTTACCATTTTCCTCTTCTCCTTGTTTATCATCTCATCAACTCTCTCCTTTGCGGCCCGACCCGCCAACAAAGGCAACGGTAACAACAACAACAATGGCGTGGGCGGTTTCTTCGGGCAACCCGGAGGAGGAGGAGGAGGAGGGTTTAACATACCCGGGTTCGGGGGCAACGGATTCGGAGGCGGATATGGATCAGGGTTTGGGGGACCCGGTGGAGGGTCCTCGAAAGGTGGTATAATAAGGACGAGTGTTGTGTGTAAAGAAAAGGGACCGTGTTACAAAAAGAAGCTGATATGTCCGGCAAAGTGTTTCACTTCGTACAGCCGCTCAGGGAAGGGTTACGGCGGAGGAGGAGGTGGTGGCGGTTGTACGATTGATTGCAAGAAGAAATGTACTGCTTATTGCTGAAGAGTTAGTTCATCAGCTTATATATATATATATCTATATAATCATAAGTACTAGTTTGTGTGATTTTTCACTGTGATGATATTTGTTGCTTTAAGTTGGTTTGGTTGTTTATGCAACAGAGTTTGGTTATCAGTTCAATTCACTACTAATTAATATATCTATATCTATATCTATATATTATATACTTCTATGTATATATATGGTTTTCAATAATTCAAGTGTATGAGCAACTTTTTTCTTGAATCTGAACTAAGAATTTGTAGCTGTGGCAACTGGACTGGTCTGGACCGGGTCAAGAAACTTATTGTTTTCAGAGAAAATACATCGCCCAGTCAGGTTAGGGTTGGACTGATCAGTTATTCTCTCGACTTTCCTTTTCTCAAGATTAATTAAGGAAATGTTATTCCATATTAAAAAACAATACAGTAATAATTTAGAAACAAGAAGCATACATTTAATTATCAAAGACTAAATATTTACGTATGTACAAATACATGTAAATTAAGTTTAATTATCTAATTTATATGTAAATAATTTATCCAAGCATACAATTTAATTAAGTGAAAATTCCATTACATATTTACAGATATAAGAAACACTAATATAATATAGCTCCAAAATCCATCTATCTATGTCAAAACTTTTACATAGGTTTTACATGTACTGACCAACTTTTCTATATGCAAACGACATCTCGAATCCACGAGAGCCTTACGATTTTTGGATTGATGTATTAGATAGCTGCTCTGAAGGCTCCTCTAGCAGCCTCACGCTTAATCTCCGCTGCTTTGCCACTGCCTCTGAAGTACATATATACTTGCTGCACAATGACAGACCATTACGTACAATTTACAAACTCTC